>OY720178.1:8775000-11175000 GCA_963082885.1 Parascotia fuliginaria | reverse complement strand
ATTACCAAAACGATTCATTGTAAAGTAAGCATTTGTATGTTTAGATTACTACTGGAACGCTACTGTGTATAAAATAATTAACGGATATTTTAATAAATCATACTTATTAAAAAATGTAGATATAAAGTAAGGTAAGAATTTACTTATAAAATTATGAAAGTATACATATAAAATTATGTATTTATTAATTAAATGTTGTCATGTTAAATGCAAAAACAAGAATTCTTTTCATCTGCCCTTAACATTTACGAACAACTTTAGCACAAGGTTAAAGTTAAAAATCGAAATTATTGAACTTCCTTACAAAGCTTAAATTCCCTTAATATATCAGCATCTATTATTTCTAACAATTATATTAATATTTTATTAACTGATTAAACGTGAAGGACTACACACATTTCCGTAAGAGTAACGTGGTCCAAGGCAACCTTACCACAAGGCCGTAAACATACAAAATCATTGTAGAAACCTACTCATAGCAATTGTAGCCTATGTGTAGTATTGACACATGAAATCTAAAAGGTTTTAAGATTTCCTTATTTTAGCTACTATAGAAATTCGTGTGCTTAGCTACCTAAGCACACGAGTTTCTATAGTAGCTCTTAATTTAGTACAATTTTTTTTAAATCACAGCAGTTGTAATTTTAATACTAATTATCAAAATCATATCCAACAGTAAACGTCTTTCAGCTAATATGATGATGATGAATTATCAAGATTAATAATGAGATGTCACTTTGATTTGTTGTAATGCAATTATCGGACAAAACTCTTAACTTAATATTACATAGGCATGAGCTCTTACTGAACTCAAAGGTCAACTTC
This sequence comes from Parascotia fuliginaria, assembly GCA_963082885.1. Taxonomy (NCBI): domain Eukaryota; kingdom Metazoa; phylum Arthropoda; class Insecta; order Lepidoptera; family Erebidae; genus Parascotia; species Parascotia fuliginaria. Next base: position 11,174,175 of record OY720178.1, on the reverse strand, counting down.
ACTAATACGGATATAAAATTTATTCCAGTTATTATAATGTAGACTACATCAATCATCAGACATATCTAAAGTATTTTTTTTGTACTAATTTGCATCAGCCAATTAAATATATGGAATCTTTGTAAGTGCTAATGTTGGGTGCCAGTAACACGTATGGCGAAAAAGTTTAATACTTACACATCTTGTAAAGAATCTGGGCAGTGTTTAAACGCTATGTTACTTATTAACTGCACGATAAGAACCATCGGCACCTTGATTGCAACCTAATATTAACCTAAAGTACGAGTAGGTACTGACTATGATAAACTACAAAAAGTAGTATGAAAGAGATGGCTTTTAGCGATAAGACAATCTATTGTACAACTACTGTCTGTGTTAACATTAACGTAATTTTATGTAATTTTAAAACTTGTGTACAGTAAAGAATATTCTAGCTAATCCTTCCCTTTATAAAAGGCTTAGTTACTGATATTATGTTGGCGTAGCGTAGACCCGCGTTTCGTGTGGCGTTAATCAATAAACTAAATCCGAGAGTGAAAGAGACAAATAAGTTTTGTATTACTAAAATCTATTTTAATAGAAAGTGATTTAATAGAAAGATATTAAACCTAATATATTGAATAACCGGAAATGTTGTAGGATCATAAAAGACAAATAAAAAAGGAAAGCATATTATTTTGCCTGATCTAATAATATGGTACTATTACACCTTGCATCCTACATAGTTCCTATAGTAAAACATGCATAGACGATTCTAGCTCTAATAACTTAACGCTCAAATGTTTCTAAACAAATTTAGTTCTCAGAGTAAATATCTAAGCGCTGTTCATTTCCCCTAGGAATATGGTGCATCTGGTGCAATGTGCTTTGAATTGTCTTGCTCTTTATGCGGCCGTATTTACTAACTTATACTTTTAACAATCGATATAAATAAATACACTGAATTCTCTTAAATTTCAATTAAATTCCAAGTCGTAGATAAAAATACGACTACTTTAATTCATTCATCAACCAAAGCAATATGAGTGTGTAAAATTTATATTTGCAGCCATTATAATAAAATACGCATTTATTATCTTTTTACAACGCAGTTATGTATAAAAGCGGTAGTATACCTTTGTAGTTTGAAAGCTAGTTTTTAATCCATTAAATATTCTACGTAGGTACGGTTTAAACATAAATCGTTTATATTCGTCAATGCAAGCGAAGTCTATTATGTCTAATAGTAAAGTTGAGTAATCGTTGTAGGTATTCTTTGTAGTTATAAACCCGGCTTATAGTACCTTGAACTCAAACGTAACATCTTACATGAATGTAGGTTAACGACTTATTAATAATATTTCATCTACGTTCAAAGTCGCAACGACGACGACCACGTAACGATACTGTGACACGTGAATGTTATAATGTAACTGTTATTATAATTACGTTCACGTTTATTGTGGTGGGCTTAACGGATTGACTGCTGGTGTGGTCTAGCGGTTAAGGTTCCTCGACATTGTCGTAATCCGTGTATATGATACCTAACTAGACAAATATTTCTTTTTAATTATTTTTTGTTTTAAATTTTTATTATAGAGAACAATTTTTCCTTATCTTTGTGTCTATTTGTCACCTGGTATAATGTTAGAGTACCAAAAGCAAAAGAGTTGTAACGATACCAATGATATCTATAAAATCTATTCAGTTGTTTAGACATTCTAACCTTTAAAAAAATAATCATAAATATATATCACTTACGAACACAGATTACACAGATTTCCTTAAATACTTTTTTAACCTGCACTATCTTCAGTCAAAAACTTAAATATCTTTTTAACTGACTTCAAAAAAGGAGGAGGTTTTTCAATTATATATATATATATATATATATATATATTTTTTTTTTTTTTTATTGACAAATTGTATAAGAATAAACAGACCCAGTAGCGAAGAGTCACTTTTTCGAGGAGGGAAGCCGGTGGGACTAAAATATTTTGAGTTTCCGAAGGCTAGTTAGTCTTTGAGTAAACATGCAAGCAGTGATAGGTATAAGGAGGTCAGGACATATTTTAAAAGGGAAGCCGGTAGGAATCGTGTTATATGGACGCTTCGCCACTGCCACCTACATAAAATTTTATTACAATTCAATTGAATGAAATAGTGACACTTTCTACCGAACATTTATAATTTGATAGTCTTATCGTGATAACTATTGTTACAGGATACGAAGAAGTTTATTGCTTTTTGCGGCTGTACTGTCAGTACAGACAAGCGCGCAGAAAACCAAGTTAGACGACGCCAACATACAAGCAGTGCCAAGTGACTTGAGAAGAGCTGTCAGTGAAGCTTTAGCCTTAGAGAAGAGATTTTTGTTGGGCGCTAGCGATGCGTAAGTTCACCATTTTATTTAAGACATACTGTCGTCCCTACGAAGTACTTATAATCTACATATACTCGTATCTTACTATTGTTATCTTGCCCATTATCCAAGTACTTATTTTATCCTGTTTTTCGATTAAAAACATTTTTTAGTTATTTTTATCGTCTCTATACCTATAGCCCTAAACCTTTCCTTGCTTAACGTTTGCTCTTCTAATTACATAGGTCTTTTGTTGCCCATATACAACTTGATGATGTCAGCAGTAGACAATGATCGTTTCGATGACGCAGTGATAGCGTGTACTATTATTGCTCTGAGGTGTCGTCTCAAGTTGTCTATGTCTTTGCCAATAGTACCTACTTTAACAATGTATAAATGTTTGATTCGTTCATTGAACTATTTGTTACACTAGAATAGCAACTCAGGACAACTGGGCTAAACATCAAAGTGCGTCTAAGCTAGTTGCAGTGCCCGTAAAATCGTGGTACTGTCTCCATATCTAGTAGTACATAGATATCGTTAAATTCATCTTTGCTATCACCACAATGGGTTAGTATAAGACTAATTCTTGTATTACTTTTGATACTACAGACATAACTGCTCATCAGACGAAGATGAGTCAAGTAGGATTCCTTGCCCTCCAAGCAAGTACCGAAGCGCGAGCGGCGAGTGCAACAATGTGCGACACAGGCCGTGGGGTAGAAGAGGAGATGTCTTGCTTCGCCTCTTGCCTTCGCAGTATGCTGACAGTAAGTACTCTTTATAAATGTTTACTGCTAATCACAATCGCATTGCGATATAAAACCTTTCCAGTGTTTATGTTTTCTGAGGTATCTGTTTCATCTGCAAATATACACATATACCGAACTGGCGTAACCGTAAGAGTTTCGGATCGTTCATAAAAATCTTTAGATACCTGAATCCTATGCCAAGATTTTATGTGTTATGTGCGTTCTGAGTCCTTCCATTATGTTATTCTGAAGATAAAAATCAGAATAAAGCAAAATCTTTATTAAGAGCACAGATAAAATACCTAATATTACTAGGTTCAGAGTAAACTAATGTAGTGAGTTTGCATAACATGCAGAAATAATATGAATCGTCGTAATAGGCATTAAATTTGTGATAATTAGATATGCATGTATTTTTTACAATAACTTTCACCCACTTGGACCAAAGAATTAAATGACAGCGACAAATTGATAAACTTGCCTGCTAAATAAATTTGAAAGATGCTGTACTATTTTTTTTGAGAGTGTCGAGAACATTTGGTGTTGATAATGGCAGAGCACAAACAACTCCTACCTACTATATCTAGACGACTACACCATTGTATATAAAATTTCTATTAGCCTGACAAAATCACAAAGTCACTGGCGTTCAAAACTGGTGGACACCATCCTGTCAAACAAATTTTTAGAATACATGCGCTGGAAAGAATATCAATATTATTTGAGCGACATAAATATGACGTACCGAAAGATTGAAATAATGGGCCTATCCCGAATTAAAAAGTAGCAAGGACAAGGTCTGCTACTTTTTAAATACAAGATAAGGACGTTTAGCCGGTCAGGAACTTGTAAGAACTAAAATAATTCATTAATACACGCTGAATAGAGAAATCTGAGTTGCGTTACTAACGTTCTATGACTAAGTAAAAAGAGCTTAAGAAAAAAATTAAACAAAAAATGTAGGTGATTTATTGTATATATTGTATATATATGTATATATTTGTATTTTGTATCTTAAGTAAAGTGTGTTATATTTTTTAAATATACCTGTAGATCTATTGACATTATGTATGTTCTACCTACTAACAAAGATCAACGGCAACTTCATAAAGATTTTACAGAAAGAACCCATCTGAACCATCTGCCTTAACATGCGTTTTCTTAGTTCTTGCGCTTTGCAGATATGGTATTTTTAGAAAGCAGCCAGCTAATCATTATAATATAGGTAATACTTATTGTCATTTCGTTATTTACCGTGATCATTTTTCTGCAAGTTTTCGGTAGTAACTAAAATAAATAATTTATGCATTTGCTTATTTAATAGTAATAACAACAATAGATGTTGCACTTGTTATAATGAAGTACCTAAATTCTCTCACGAGATTTTTGGATTGTCTTTCTGAATAGATCTCGCATTTCTAATTATGTTATTGTGGCACGAGATCTGTGTACAAGAGTACAATTTTGTTCGCTGTTACCTAAAAATATCGTTTCTATTTCCATTTGTAGAGTTCTCATATCACAACTCTAAAAGGGAATAAAGAAAAATATAACGCTCATGTAAAATAATGATCGTATATTTATTTATTTAATATTACTTTATAATGTATTCTTAAAAATATATTGAATCAGTTATTTTGTCTTTAGAAAAACAACAAATTCACAAACATTAATCACTAAAAAAGCTTCAACCACCTACATAGGTATTTAGATTTTGTTCCTATTACATTGTCTATAATTATATTTGGTATATTTTACCTTAAGAAATACATTTAAATTGCTATAATGAAACCCAAACAAATCACTTGCATTCAGCGCACCATCATGTATTAAGCAATTATATAAATTATGTGCCTACATTATAACAATAAATGATCAATGACAACCTCCAAGCGTTATTGTACAATGTAAAACAAGGTGAGACGTAAAAAATAGTTAACAGGCCTATTATTGTCATTATTTCACCTATAATAGTTACCCGGCCATACAATTATGTCAGAGGTTCGTGTTTGAGGTTTTTGATATAGGTATACTGAATGGAACAGCATATTCAATACAGTTATTATATTGCTGACTAGAAGTCCTCCCTCGCCTCGATTCGTTATCAAAAGTTTCATTTGGTTTCCCAGGCAACGCCTACGAAAAATATAAATGTAAGTGTGGTATTGCATTATTAAAATTTCCCGTCATATTTGTGGCATTCTAAAGATAAAAATTTTTTTTTAAATCGGTCAATTATGAGTTAAATCGCAACATACACTATCAAATCTTTTCTCTTTTTAATATTAGTTTAGATAGAGAAAGGCAAGCAAACAGCCTAAAACGTGATGAATAGATACCTACCTAAGTGGTACTTAGATAATAGATTTTATAAATAAGGAAAACTGTGCTAATCCTGTGTTTTCGTTGGTATTTTAATCTTTCACCACTAGACTTTGGACACCGCGACAAATTCATCATAACAAATTCAAACAAAGTACTAAATAGGTTTTTTCTAAACGACATCGGGTTTACCATATCAACAATATTAAGAATTCTGTGAAGTAATGTGTCGATGTTTAACTTTACTACTAAGTATTCGCTAAGATGACCTCAGAGGTATTCACTTACATTGTTGACGGAAAAAAACTGAATAGCTATCTTCAAAACGAGTTATGCTTTGGAACAAGATTTCAATTCGTCCTGGTAATTTATTGTTGCTAGTGATTCTGACATATAAGTCACGGTCAAGAACCCTTGTAATAATGGATAGATATTAGCAAGGGTCCGTTGACCTTGTTAATAGTCAAATGAATTATGTCGTTAGGAAAATTTATCCTAACACAGGATTGACAGTGTCTTGTGATGCGATTAGCTCTGACAGATATATTGGGAACTCTTTGTTGGCGATGTGATGAGACTGAAAGTTAATTGATTTACCATTAATTATAGTTTTAATTTTAACACTAAAACGTTAATATTTTAAACAAAAAAATTATTAGCTATTGGTTTGTAAAATATCTGTGAATTTAATTGTGAGCTGCCTTAAAAACTTAATCTACATAAAATCACATTAAAAACAGAAACCGCAACGCGATTTGCAAAGTGATGATCCACCGCACACCAGCGTAATAATTATCTAATAGTACAAATCTATTAGACAACTAAATGGCCAAATGTACTAAATAAAGCGTATCAAGTAAATGATACCGGTTTTCATGAGACGGATTCCTCACATGAAAATATGGTAGGAAAATGTAGGAGATTATTGCCAATGCAGTCGCCAATCTCTCTATCAAGCATAGCAGTACAAAAGTGGAACGACCTTTTACGGTTCTTTTTATACTTCTAAATATCTGTATATAAATTTTGTCGTTTACTACACACGCATTGTCAGCTTCAGAACAATAGATGCATAATAATGTATACGTATACATTACGATACAAGTACCTAAAAAAACACGTATTACATATTAGACAAATTTTAATGCCTCTGCCAAACCTTGATGTCATACATAACTTTCCTTTTTAAATCACGAAAGCGATGATAAGATTTTGAATGTTGCAATGAACGATGTTAGATGATCCGTGGTAAGAGAAAACGGAATAAAGATATATGTACAAGCTAAGAGATCGAGATAAAACTTCATAATTATCACTCCTTTGTTAGTTCGCATCAAATCAACCAAAACGACGGTGTTGCCGTATACGTTAAAAAATCATTAATGTCAAACGTTCGAGAAATAAAAATATCTCAAGCGACTTGTCTTCAACTAGAAATATTTAATTATGTTATCTTATGTATCTACCGCTTACCATCTAATACAAATCATGATAGCTTCCTAGACTCCCTTAGCCTTCATGTTGACTCTGTAGCCTCAAATAAAAACTTAATAATTGCAGGCGATATAAATATTAATATTCGACCAAAAGAAATAGAAACGTCGTACGATCAAAAAAATAGAATAAATTATCTTAACATGTTGTCAACACACGGAATATTGCCTGGCCATATACAACCTACGCGGGAACGGAACTGTTTAGATCACTTTATGTTAAGGATCAATAGTAAGAAAACCAGAGCTTCAATTGCAATTTTACACACTTCAATTACTGATCATTATACAACGGTTATATCACTTTCTAAAATAAAAAACAAAAACTTAACATCTAAAACTACTACTAAAATAAATTTTGAACAAGCTCTAAAGTACCTCCAAGAAAAACACTTTTCTAACTTGTTATTATGTGACGACCCTAATCTACTAGCTGATTTAATTATTAAAAACTTAGTTGACGCTATTAAACATAGCACTACAATCTATAATATACCAAATAATAAACGTATAATTAAGCCTTGGATTACCCCAGGCATCCTGAGGTGTATAAGGAATCGTAATAAATTACAGAAAACAGCCCGGAGGGATCCAGATAACACAATCTTAAAAATATCCTATTGTAGGTACAGGAATTATTGTAACAAACTAATAAAAAAACTTAAGTTAAAATATGAAAGAGAGTTACTTGAAAAATCTATCTCAAATACAAAACTACTTTGGAAAAACGTAAAATCAATAACCTATACAAACAAACAAAAATCCACAAACATTGAACTATTAAATACAAAGTCATCTATGCTCGAATCAGTAAATTTTGTAAATGATTTTTTTGTAAAAATTGGCAGAGAATTAGCAGAGAATATTCAACCTACTTCTAATCGAACAACTTCTAATGTAAAAACAACCTTTTCGACACTGAACTCTTTTGTCCTCCTAGACACTGATACTAAGGAAGTTCTAAACATCATAATGAATTTAAAATCAACTAGTGCCCCAGGGTGGGATAATATCACTACTAAGCTCCTAAAGTTTATTAGCACAGAAATCGTCCCTGTCATTACCCACCTTATTAACCTATGTTTCAAACAAGGCATTTTTCCAACCTCTTTAAAAAAATCTTTAATAACCCCTGTGCACAAGGGCGGGAGCAGAGACGATATCAACAACTACAGGCCTATCTCTGTATTGCCTGCCCTGTCTAAAATCCTCGGGAAAGTAACCAATAATAGACTCATAAAATTCTTCAACAAGTATAACATAATTTCACCTAATCAATTTGGTTTTAAACGGGGTATATCAGCGGAAGACGCTGTTTCTGCCTTGAGCTCTTTAATAACTTCTAAGTTGGATCAAGGAACTAAATGCCTGACTGTGTTTATTGATTTAAAAAAGCTTTTGACACCGTATCTGTTCCAACTCTTGTCACCAAGCTAGAAAATCTAGGAATAAGAGGAATCTCACTAGTACTTTTTAAAAACTACCTTTCTTGTAGAACACAAAGGGTTAAAATAGATTCTTACACTAGTGAAGAAGCAGAAGTGTTGTTTGGTGTACCGCAGGGAAGTGTCTTGGGCCCAACTCTGTTCTTGGCATACATAAACGACCTCTGCAACCTAAAAATTGATAATGGAGATATTTTTTCTTATGCTGATGACACAGCTGTGGTCTTCTATGGAGATAACTGGACTGATGTCAGACGCAACTCTGAACGTGGCTTGGCTAAAATTGCTGATTGGCTTAGATGCAACCTACTCACATTAAATTTAACAAAAACAAACTATCTTTGCTTTGGCATCACTAAACGATCACAACCTACTGACGACTTTAGTATCAAAGTACACTCATGTGACACGATAACAAATAATATCTGTTCATGTCCTACGAGCAATAGAGTAACACAGGCTAAGTATTTAGGAGTTATAATTGACCAGCGATTATCTTGGTTTCCCCATCTTGAGTACATGAATGGAAGAATTAGAAAACTGTTGTAAATGTCAAAATACAAATTGTGAACGTGATGTTATTTATAGCCATACATTATCTGTGGTTCAATCTGAATAAAAGTATCACTCGTTGGTTTTCTCTCAGAAGTACACGTTGTTTTATTTTAGGTTATGGGCCCAGACCCATTGTAAAATCAGTTATTATCAGTCTCATTGTTGTAGTGTTTTTGCGTGTAGAGATAAAATGAGTTCCAGTTATGTAGCTAACGTGCCCAAATTGAAAGGTCGTGAGAACTTTAGCGATTGGGCGTTCGCAGTTGAGAACTTACTTGTGTTGGAGGGTGCAGACAAGTACCTAAAGCAAGAAGGAGCTGATGAAAATGCAGCGGCAGCAGATGCGAAAGCACGCGCTAAAATCATTTTGACAATTGATTCGTCGCTCTTTGTACACATTAAAAACGTCAGAACATCGAAGGAATTGTGGGATAAATTGAAGATGTTGTTTGATGACTCAGGATTTACTAGAAAAATCAGCCTTCTGAGGAATCTTATATCTATTCGATTAGAAAATTGCACATCGATGACGTCGTATGTAACACAAATAGTCGAAGCGGGTCAGAAGCTACAAGGAACAGGTTTTGGTATAAACGACGAGTGGATCGGTTCTATCATGTTGGCTGGATTATCTGAAAAGTATATGCCCATGATAATGGCTATCGAACATTCCGGCATGTCAATTACAACGGACGCCATTAAAGCGAAATTGATGGACATGGAACCGGAAGATAGTGATGACAATAATGCATTTGCATGTTTCCGGAATAAGTCAAAAAAAGTGAAGTCTTCACAATCTATGGTTACTAAAAATACCGGAAATCATAGTACTCAAATGTCAACATCTGTCAAAGGAAAACCGAACATCAAATGTTATGGTTGCAAACAATATGGCCACTATCGTAACCAATGTACAAATATGGAGAAATCTTCCAAATATTTGCAAGATTCGGAAAAGAAACCTAAAGCAACAAACGCGTTTAGTGCCGTGTTTCTTAACGGAACGTTTGACAAAGGCGATTGGTATGTGGATTCAGGAGCTAGTTCACATTTATCGAGTAACAGAAATTGGATGACAGATGTTTCATATTCTGGTTTTACCAAAGAAATCATGATCGCCAATCAAAGTAAAGTGCCTGTGGAATGTTGTGGGAACGTAAACATATCTACGTCAACCGCAGAAAGCGATTACAGCATAACTGTTGAAAAAGTTTTGTGTGTTCCCCAGTTGGCTACAAACTTGTTGTCAGTGAGTCAATTAATGAAACAGGGTAACAAGGTGTATTTCACAAGCAAAGGATGTGAAATATTTAATAAACAGGACACTTTGGTAGCTACTGCATCACTTGTTAATGGTGTTTATAAACTGAACACATCTACTTGTTTTGTGGGGGCAACGGTTGAGTCACCAGTTGTTTGGCATCGTCGATTGGGACATGTGAACAGCTTTGATATGAATAAAATGCCTGGAGCTGTGGAAGGAATTCAGCTTGCAAAGACGGCTAACATCAGCAAGTCAAATTGTATTGTGTGCTGCGAAGGCAAGCAGAGCCGCTTACCTTTTGCACATGAAGGAAACAGGAGTGCTGAGCTGTTGGGTGTAATACATTGTGATATTTGTGGTCCAATGGAGAATGTATCGCTCGGAGGATCAAGGTATTTTATTATTTTTGTTGATGACCATAGTCGCATGACACAAGTCTATTTCTTAAAAGGTAAGATGAGGCCTTGCAGAGTTTCATAGATTATAAAGTTAAAGTTGAGAACTTATTGTCAAGAAGAATTAAAACTCTGAGAAGTGATAATGGCACAGAATTTTGTAACAAGAAATTTGATAGTTATTTAAAGAAATGTGGTATTAATCATCAAAAAACTAACCCATACACACCAGAACAGAATGGGTTATGTGAGAGGATGAACCGGACAATCATAGAGAAGGCCAGATGTCTTCTGTTTGATGCTAAAGTTGGTAAGGAATTCTGGGCAGAAGCCGTTAATACTTCTGTTTATTTACAGAATAGAATTGTGAAAGCTAGTCTGAACAACCGTACTCCATATGAGGTATGGACAGGTTCTAAGCCTAACCTTAGTCATTTAAGAATATTTGGAACTATTGTTATGAAACACATTCCTAAAGAAAAAAGGCGTAAATGGGATAGAAAATCTGAACAATGTATACTTGTTGGCTATCCTGAGGATGTTAAGGGATATCGTATATATAATCCTGGAACAAGAACTATCACAACCAGTCGAGATGTGATATTCATAGATGAATATAAGTTGTGTGAGATTGAAATAGAAGAAAAAGATGAAACATGTAAAGAATCATCTTCAGTGGGAGATTTGTCGGACACCAGTAGAGAGGATTCATTTACTTCGGTGCAAAGTACTACTGATATGGATGAAACCTATGTACCATCATCTGAGGAGGTGGATTTATTGAGATCTGAAGAAGACATAATGAAAAGATCATTACCGAAAAGGCACAGACAGCAACCTGACAGATATGGATACATGTGTGCAGAAGAATGTACCAAACCGGTCAGCGATGAATTAACATTAGAAGAAGCAGTCGAGGGACCAGAAAAGGAGCACTGGGAACAGGCTATCAAAGAAGAGCTGAAAAGTTTTGAAGACAGTAAGGCATGGGATATTGTTGATATTCCTGCAAGTGGAAATATTGTAAAGTGTAAGTGGGTCCTAAAGAAAAAGTGTGATACTGAAAATAATGTGCGCTATCGAGCGAGACTTGTGGCTAAAGGTTGTTCTCAAAAATATGGTGTAGACTATAGTGAAACTTTTTCTCCTGTGGTGCGACATACAACACTTAGACTATTATTCGCGTTATCAGTGCAGATGAATCTGAAAGTGACTCATCTAGATGTGAAAACAGCCTTCTTGAATGGAGATCTGTCTGAGACAATATACATGCAAATACCTGTATTCTATGACTGTAATGATGATAAAAAGGTTTTAAAATTAAATAAGGCTATATATGGTCTCAAACAGGCTTCTCGAGCATGGCATAAGAAGGTTGATACTTGTATGTTAGGTAATGGTTATGTTAAGTCAGAAATAGAACCGTGTTTATATATAAAAAATGTGAATAATTGTAAAACTATTGTTACTCTGTATGTCGATGATTTCTTCATTTTTTCAAACGACCATGTTGAATTGGATCATGTTAAAAGCATGTTAAGTAAGAATTTTGAATTAAAAGACTTAGGTATTGTTAAGCAATGCCTTGGAATATCAGTTAATTTTGATATGGAGAATAATACAGTTACTTTAAGTCAAGAGAAGTATATTGATAAATTGCTGTCTAAATTCAATATGACTGACTGTAAAACAATTAATACACCTATGGAGGTCAATTTAAAAAGTAAAAGGGAGGATAATTGTGAAAGTCAGAATCCTTATCAGCAACTTATCGGTAGTCTCATGTACTTAGTTGTTCTTACACGACCCGATATAGCATTTGCAGTGTCATTTTTAAGCCAATAAAAACTAATTTGGATATTTAAGACACTGAGACATGTAGCTCCAACTAACCTAATCAAAAAAGATGGTTCACAAAGAAACGTTTTGAATGAAATTTACGTTGCTCTCGCTCAATCTGTACTGACGTACTGCATCCCGGTGTGGGGGGGTGCAGCTAAATCCAAGCTTATAGAACTAGAGCGAGCGCAGCGTGCCTTAATCAAAATTATGTACTTTAAAAAAAGAAGACATTCTACAGAGGATCTTTATAAAATCTGTGATTTGTTATCGGTCAGAAAGCTATATATTACATCTACGTTTCTGAAAAAGCATAAAAACCTGCCGTATAAAAAAGATACAATTTTAAAAAGACGTAAAGATAATGTTGCTGAAATTCCACTAACAAAAACTACATTTGTAAGGAGACAATTTAGCAAACTCTTTGCAATATTATACAATAGGATTAATAAAAAATTACATATACATGATAAAAATCTGCATGAATGCAAGAAAACGCTTATAAGTTGGATTAAAACTATTACTTATGACGATACTGAACTACTATTAAAAATATGAAATAAAAACACACACACACACACACACACACACACACATACACACAGACTACATACACCACATACACCACATACACACCACACACACACACACATAAACCCACTAACATAAATAACGGGTGGCGCAAAAGTAAAGACCCTATTTGGTTCAGCTATAACATTTTTTCTAAATTAGAAAACTAGATTTAGATTTTTTTAAATGTATATTTGTGCCATTAAATTTCGTACCATTAGGATTTAAAGATGATATCTTTTAAATGGTGACCTCCAGAGTTGATACACATTTGAGCCCTATTTATGACATTTTGCATAACTTGCCGTAACACTTCCTGCGATATGTTCGTTATTTCTTGACGAATGTTTTCTTTTAGAGCTGCGAGAGTCTGTGGCTTGTTCACATACACCCGAGATTTCAAAAAACCCCAAAGAAAGAAGTCTGGACTGGTCAGATCGGGTGATCTTGCAGGCCAAGGCAAATCGCCAAAACGAGAGATAACTCGGCCTGGAAAAGCGTCCCTCACTAAGTCCATAGTGTCGCGCGCTGTGTGTGCCGTAGCGCCGTCTTGTTGAAACCAGATGTGCTCCAGCCCCAATTCGTCCAAACTGGGTATCAAAAACTCACGTAACATGGTTCTGTAGCGTTCTCCAGTGACAGTAATCGCATTGCCTCCAGCGTCTTCGAAAAAATAGGGTCCGATCACTCTGTCAACACAGATGCCACACCATACAGTAACTTTTAGTGGGTGTAGAGGTGTTTCTTGAATAATGCGCGGATTATCAGTGCCCCAGAACCGAGTATTCTGCTTATTGACATGCCCTGAGAGATGGAAATGGAAACGCAGGAAGTGTTACGGCAAGTTATGCAAAATGTCATAAATAGGGCTCAAATGTGTATCAACTCTGGAGGTCACCATTTAAAAGACATCATCTTTAAATCCTAATGGTACGAAATTTAATGGCACAAATATACATTTAAAAAAATCTAAATCTAGTTTTCTAATTTAGAAAAAATGTTATAGCTGAACCAAATAGGGTCTTTACTTTTGCGCCACCCGTTAGATATACTTAAAATTGATATCTATTAGACTATTATGTATTGTAATTAATTAATCTTAACAATGTACTGAAGTTATGGAAGTGCGGAGTCTCCTAACACAGACATTTTAGTCTAAATGGAGGCTCCAGACACAATTTAAAAAAAGAGAGATAAACGAGATAAACGAGATAAACTATTCAGTAAATATGGGAGATTTGTCTCGCTCAAGACACGGAAGCGTTCACTAACAAAGTTCATTATCAGAGACACTACTCGTATTTTCAACATCTTAAGCGATATATTAAACTTGATACAGTTATTACTACTATCGAACTAACTACAATCGAATAATCTAGCAATAAATTATTTTTTATACAATTGCATACTACTTTTTTAATTATTTGTTTAACAAAAAAATATCGAGGCATTTAACAATTTTTGAGTGGTAGAGACAGATATAATAATTGATCGTTAAATAGTGAACTTGGCAATACTATTAGGTACACTAGTTATATGTAATACCTACATATATACTATAGAATCAATTAATAAAGTATAAAATAATGAAAATAAAAGAATAAACATAAACACAGCAACGCGGACGTCGCGGTTTGTGGACGTCTAGATGCACTATTTCTAAATAACATTACTTATCTTGGATATGGAAAATAGACTAACACTAAATAATACTATCCGTATGCTTTTAGAGCCTTCATTATCATAATTATTAACCGTACGATTTATAAATCTTTTAATAACTATGAATAAATCCGGTATCGTATTCTGATGTCATGATTCATATAATTGCTTTGATAAAGAAGACACTTAATCTTAACGTAAGCACAATAATGTCCCAATACAACACGTCTTAACTACTCTTCCGTATACGACATTGAATGATCTATACCTTTGAATTGTGTAAATGTAATTCTTCACTTGACAAGAGTTAAATAACCAGTGTCGATATTAGGAGTAGGATAGGTACAATACTCTTACGTAAATGTTAAATTAGTTCAGTCCTTTCTTTTTCTTTAAAAAAAACAACTGCAACAACATTGGGCTATCAGTTATGTAACCTCATTCTTCCAATGTTAAAAAATAGCCCCCAGAATCGGTTGAGAATTTTAAAATGTACCTATAATAAACAGAAACAAAGTAGGTACACCTCAAATTTCTAAACAAATATGTGTCCATCACAAAAATGTTGACAGTGGGTAGCAATCGAACCATGACAATCAACATATATTATATCACACCCACACTTACCCTACATAATTAATACTTTGTAATCAATATAATTATAATACGTCGCAATTTTACTTTAGCAAAAAATTGGCCCTATCGTATCAATTCGAATATTGAAAGTATGATTCAAAGAAATGAAATCCCAACACGTAGCCTACCTATAACTTACATATTAATGTATGTTGTTGCTTTGTAAGCTTTAAAATTAGTTAGTACCTACGGCATTATTATAGTAGTAATAAACTAATTAAAATAAAAAAATGTAGTTGTGAGTTACAGAACATCATAATCACTATTCACTACAGTAGATAACTGCTTGTACTTTGGTATTTAAACAAGCTATTCTGTTGCTAAATGTTCTGAATAAAGTACCACTTTTAATTTTACAAGGAGATAAATAGATTGGTGTAATTAAAGTTAAGTCTATCTATATTCAGAATACTTACAAATGATCGCTCAAACTCTAATTTTCTAATAGGCTCAACGATCTAATAGGCATAAAAGGTGCTAAGTTCTAATGCTTGTCGATATTAATAATCCTTCAGTAAATAATCTGTGCATTATACATAAAATTTATCGACTGCACCGTTACACGTTATTACATGTTTCTCAACAGTCTTAAAATTTTCGAACAGTTTGCGAATGAGCGAAGGATACATAAAGGAAGGGAAGGGATTCAAGTAAACGTCTCATCATTTAATGTCTTTCCAAGTACAAAACGACATTCTATAAGGAAGCTACCACACAACCTGCAAAGTGGTTTTAAAAATAAATTGACAGTTCAGATAAAATTCCTCATTTTTATTTTTAAGTGAATTTAATTGTCAATTATGGATGTCTTTTAATCGTACAATGAACATCTTATATTTACCTACTGAGTGCACAAGTTAAAATGTTGTTTTTATTTTCTTAGGTATATCTCAGCCTTTGTCACCTCCATATCTCCCTGAGGCTTCGCTCGCAGTTCACGCTGCAGCCCAGTTGACCCCAAGCGCAGACCACGACTATGTTACCAGTATGCTCGCGGCATGGGGACAGATGCTTATGGAAGACCTCATCGCGACTGCCAATGGGAACAAGGTAAATTGCATTTTAGTATTTGCCAGTGTTAAAAAAGGGCACAAGAATAGTGCCTTGTGTTGTGGTACTTCTTGAAATATAACATAGTATGAAACATAAAACCAAACTTATGTAGGCAATGATTTTGGGCGGTACTATAAACATCCGTAAATCCATCAAAAACTGGTGAAACCGTCAATAATTCATTAACAGTATTTGAAGACTTCAAATTTATTAGATACGATTCATTCAAAATAATTCTTAGTGTCCATAATCTATTATGTGAGCAAGTTAAGCTTCAGTCTTAATCACTAGTCGTGTGTTTATTGTGAAGGCCGGCGGACGCATGCTTTTTGTTAAGAGGAACGGAAGGTGGCGCAACTTGACACTCATTCAATGCTCGCGTAATCATCCACCTAATGATGCGCACCTCCTCTTTGTGTCTTTTTCTAACTTGAACTTGGCCAAGACCCTGCAATTATGGCTGATTATATTAATATATACAGTCTAATGGCCTCAATCGAACATAAATTTGCGATTGATCATTATTGTTCGATCAGAACCTAACAATAATGTTCTGATAACATTAAAACTAAGAAAAACAATGTTCTTCCCACCTGATAGAAAGTGGTAATAGTGATGTAATATGGAAAAGGCATAGTATATACAATACTAAGAAAACCGTCAAAAACAGTTAATCAACAACAAGTCATTGCAAGCCATGGAGGGAAAATAAAATAAGGAAGGACAAAGAAAAGTATTAAGGATATAATTGAACCAAATCCGACGATCTTACTTACTCAATGAAGTAGTAGTAGGCAGTATTTAACTTCTATAGAAACTAATACTTGACGCCAATATTCTTTGAGAAGTCTTTACTCAAGTGATCCGGCCCATTCATACTAAAGTCAACATTATTAATTATTATTAGTATTACCAAACTTTTTACGCCATTCAACTGTTTTATAATTATTTTCTTAAATAATTACAAAATACGTCAGACAGTTTTATTAGCGACTATAGGACAAGTGAGTGAGCGTCTTTGTCAGTCATGACCACGTAGGACTATTGGATTATCAAATAACTTTATTAACAACTTTTATTGCATCATCTATGTTTATGCGACATAAATAACTTGAAAAAGAGGCTAAAATTAAAAATAGTGTCGCTGTTTTACCAACTAATAGAATTTCGCTTCTTTAAGTTTGTATTCAATTTGATCCTAGAATAGTTACCAACTGAAATTTAAAACAATGTCACATATTGTATAATAATCTATGTGTACATTTAGCTCAATTCTAATGCACACACAATATAATTAATAGAAGTGTAATAAAGGCCAATGTTACTTCTTAACTCAAAAAAGTCTAACAGGATACGACGTACCTTATAACTGACAAAATAAATCGGATGTCGCTATGCGTGCTCCTAATCGATCACGTTCCATACCACGCAAAAAGTTAATGGGCCTATTATTAGTGAATGCTAAGTCCCCTAAGATGACCGTCTCAACGATTTTTGCTCTTTTAGTTAACACATCTAACAAGGATACTATTTTTTATCAGCCTTGTGAGCAAAGCACGTGATGCGATATTGAGTTCATGCGGTCAAAACCAGATTCAAAACTCGTATTGTGTCTAATTAATAGGCGTTAAATATTCATTTATACGTGTATATTATGACAAAATGT
This sequence comes from Parascotia fuliginaria, assembly GCA_963082885.1. Classification (NCBI taxonomy): domain Eukaryota; kingdom Metazoa; phylum Arthropoda; class Insecta; order Lepidoptera; family Erebidae; genus Parascotia; species Parascotia fuliginaria. The sequence goes on along the minus strand of OY720178.1, from coordinate 11,156,182 downwards.
AGAATTTTATAGTTACACCGAGAACATCAATAACAAGTAAACAAGGCTGTGTTTCGTAATAGGTATTCGTGATAGTTCGTGGGGTCGGGTAGAAAGGTTACGTACGTAGTACGTAGTTGTAGTGAAAGCATTCATGTGGTAGAGGGTAACAGGCGATCTCTTATTTCCTTATGGGCTCGCCTTTCATGCCACAGTATCACTTGAAGAGGAAATTGCTTCAATTTTCAAACAACGGATATCTATTGTCTATGTATTAATAATACTAGCGTAAATAATCACCTCCCATTATTATTTCCATAGCGAATACCTTGATTGCCAAAGTCATTATCTTATACTGCTTTGGTTAATTCGTTTAATATAATTAAAGGATTGAAAGCTCGATTTGCATTTAGTGCTGTTTATCTCGGCTTGTTTGATGTAGATATTTAAAGTACTTAGGATTCGTTTACATAAACCTACTACTAAGTGTTTTGTCGGAATTTGAGATTGCTTTTAATACATGCAGTTAGTAGCAAAAAAAAAATTACGTAGCTGCCATTATAAATATCTAGAATATTAAACTAATAGTGTGAATTTTTTTCGGCACCAAGATTTTAATAATTCTTTCACCATTTTAAAAGTACTTAAATTATTTTAGATGGACATAAGATACATTACATACAGTTTAACCCGGACGAAGTCGAGAAGAAACACCAGTCCTATCAAATTTAAGAAAATCTGTCATGTGTAACTAGTTTAAACTTTCTCGTTTCGCTACTCAGTTAATCCATGCATTCAAATGCGCTTGTCAGACATGAGAAGTCATGTAGGTACTTAAAACATATTTTGGTGCAATATTCTTCTTCAAAACTGTTAAGATTTGAAGCCCTTTCTTCAAGAATTCAGCTTTAGTAGATAAATTTCCAATTTCCTTTTTCTGATATAACATTGTTACATGTAAACTACCATATCAACATTTAGCAAAGTTGTCTAGGTATTATTTAACTTTATTGATCAATTGACTGGCCTGTTGGTCTAGTGGTTAGTGACCCTGACTGCTAAGCCGGAGGTCGTGGGTTCGATTCCCACCCAGGACAAACCTTTGTGTGATGAGCATGATTGTTTGTTCTGTGTCTGGGTGTAATTTATCTATAATATGTATGTATTTACAAAAAAAAAAAATATAAGTAGTTTATCAGTTGTTTAGTACCCATAACACAAGCAAATATAATTACTTAATTTGGGGCTAGATGGCGCTGTGTGATTGTGGTAGAATATTATTATTATTATTATTTTTAATTACGATCACGCAATAAACTACTGCAAAGTAATCTAGCTCTCAGATAAATAATCTAATTGAATTAATTAATACTAAGTATTTTGCATAAACCTTCGAGTATCATTCCAATATATCAATTGATATCTTCAAAGTTATTAGCGGTCTCTTCATATTTAATTACTAACCGAGATAATTTACTAATTTATAAGTTATAGGATAAGCAATGAGTAACTCAGTCAATGCAACAGGTCCATTTAGAACTATAATTTTATTACGAATATAATCCATTTAATTGAGATTCTCATGTATTTCAATACGGCTGGCAGATATAAGTTTCAATTAAGTTAACAAAATAAAAGCAGTATTGCCGACGTCCTCCGGGTACTTGTATAATGTATTATAGACTAAATCCATCTGAAATAATGTACTAGTAGTTTTATACAAACTTTATAAGAATTGTACAAATAGTATAGATTACTTAAGTACTGACTTAAAGACTTTTGATGCAAGTCGTTGCTAAGAGGTCATAAAAATGTCCAATGCAGTGATATGTTTTTAATACATTGTAGTACCTAAATCAAAATTGTTTATGTCATCTAATCCTACTACTTGTTCCACAGTCGAACTGTACCTACTCGTAATAGCACTACTTCATTGTCTGTCTTCTATTTCCATAAAACCGGACAGTAAATATTTAATCAAATAAAATTACTTTACTGTAGATGAATATTCTACATCATGAGTTTTGTTTTGACACTAAATCTGAACATATATAATATAGTTAATACAAAGCAAATAGAATAATGCACTGCGTTTTGCCAGTTTTGCTAAATGCTAGACGCAATAGAATGTTTTATATTAAAAAACTTGCTATCTAAACTCAAAAAACTGATGTAAGGCATTGCACCTATCTTAATACTCGAACTTTCTCAGGTCATTTTCATACTAGTCAAGAATTAATTGACAAGAAAAGTATGTAGGCACTAAATGTCTCCTAGATTGACTTGGGTTGGGCCTTCCGGCACCCACTCGGCATCTAGCTCTTTATCTACTATGTTACAAAAGTTTGAAATTCTTTGTAAAATATTAATAAACTAAATGAAGACATTATTTCTAGGATTGCAAAGGAGTAACTTGTGAATATGCTCGTTCAGCGCCTACACGGAACATCGATTCTTGTGGATTTGGTATGTAATTCAATTACTGTACATATTGTACCGACAGTTTTAACATAGCAAAGGCATTTGTCTTGATCACACATAAAGCTTTGAAGCTCTTATCTTTACTAAAGATCACTTATAGATATTTTTCTTATATTAAGAATCACCTGGTTTAAATCTGCCTAGACTGAGGATAGAAATTAACCAGACAAATTTGAACTAATCTAATTTGTTAAGCAGAACCAGCTAAAATGTACATAAATCGTATTTAATATTTATCTAATTATGTATTGTAGAGATGCGACTTATCATTTAAATTTTATGCACTAAATCAAAAGGTCAAAGGTCACGATACCAGTTTTACGAAAACATCTGCTTTTTGTAGATTAAATGTCTATTGTAAGGGTGATTAACTAGATTTAATTACCTAATTAATGGTACGAGAAGAACACAAAAGTAGGTATACGAACACGGCAACAGCAAAATTGTCTTTTAAATTAAAATTTAAAAGGCAATTTGTTGAAAAAAGTTTTTAAATAATTTGTTGAAGGTGCATAACTTAATTCAATATTTTGTAATGAACACTCTCTAACTTGTTTGGAATGTTGCACTTATAGGAAGTGTTCTTACGACTAGTTTCAGCGATCGTGTCCTGGCAAAATTTTGTAACGTTGACATAATATTACGCTTACCACGCGTTAAAAATGTTGAATGATCAGTTAAATTACTCATAGAAGTATGTATATATGCTGATCATTTGAGTGGATCTTGTTTTATTTTGATATTTTTTTTGTTTCGTTATTCTTCATGTTATAATTTGTTTTATTCAGTTTTGGTTAATTCAAGTAATAAATTCATTGCGGAGTTACCCGAGTAATAAAGCTTGGTGTAGACCTAAGAGATTGTAAAAAAAAATCCTTCATGTTATTTCTTACAGAGCAACGTGAACAAATGAACTTGGCGACGTCGTTCTTGGACGGCTCGGCATTATACGGCAGTTCAGAAAAGGAACTCCGTTCTTTGAGACTTTACGATGCCGGCAAAGTTGACCTGGATTCTTGTCGCAAGTAAGTAACTAATAGGTACTACTTATTTCTAGCAATCAGCTTGTCGTTTAGTAAATAAACAAATTGACCTACGTACCTAACCCATGTTTATGTCTAGTTTAATGCAATTCTGATTTCATTGTTTAATTATATATAGATAAATAGCATTTCATATGATAAATAAAAACATGGTCTTTTATATTGCTATTAAATCTACAAAATTAAGTTCCATAGTAGTTAGCGTCAGAATATTTTATGGGGCAACAGAGCCCAAACGCCAATAGGAATAGAATGTTCGCTCCTTTCAGGTGCTATGCATATTTAGGTACCTAAATACAAGGTTCATTCCATTATTATTTTTGCAAAAACATTCCGAATTTGATCACCACACAATAAAAACTGTGATGGCTTCTATTATACTTGTTCAAAACAAAAGAGCGTACTACCTACTAAATAACAATCTAATATACTAGTTCATTTTGAAGATGCATCTTAGAAATCAGTTAAGTACTTACTACAAAATATGATAATATACACGGAAGAAAACCGCCAAGTAAGTAATTAGATTGCATCACAGCCTGAATTCATTCCCATACAATACCGATCATAGATATTATAGAAAAAGTATGCTTAATGTGCGAACTGTTCCCATAGTTCTGTACATACTCGATAAAAACAATTGTACATTCATTGTGTTCACATTTAGGCTAGCCTTAGTAGCTGTGTAAGTCAAATGATAATAGTATGACAGTTACTTACTCGTACGTGGACACGTAACTTTAACTTTTATCTAAAGAATAATTAGCTGAACCAATTATGAAATCAACCTCTGTTACCTCAGAAATAAAAGCACCAAATGGGTTAAGGACATTGCTAATTGTTTTTGTAGGAGTTTTAACGTGCCTAATTAATGTATTGTTACTATTCTAAATAAGACTGCGTACAGTACTTACATACGAGATAAGTACTTAAATATGTAAGTGGCATAAGATAATTCTGCATGACTCACCAAAGTAGGGAACATGCCTCATTGCTTAATTTGCTTAATTTTAAAATAGAAATTAATTAACGATAACTTGGTTAAAAGGGGGTTAGTAAAATGTTATTTTAATTGAAAATTAAACAAAAAAATAATTTGACAAAAATGTAAAGTAAAAAATTTAGATGTCACAGTAATTTAAAATAATTGATGTTTACTAATGACAAAATTTATAAAAAAAAATTTACTTAAATTCATTAACTTTACAAATACTTCATCATAAAACAAAGCCTAGATGTCGTCATAAAATGGATTGTATGCAAATAAGTCGACAAATTAACCTTGAAATGATTTGCATTCTCACATTAAGATTTCAATCTCCTATATATTTACATTGACAGAGCAGCTATTGACTATTGACAAGTGCGTGAAATGCAGGGAATTTAAATGATGATGGGAAGGCCAGCTGGCTAAAGATAATGTGTTCATTTGCAGAATTACGCCTTGCAATTATTTGCATCTTAGGTATAATAGGTTACCTGCCATAGGGGACACCGTGATCAAGAAGACGGTTACCCTAGAGCGAAACGCCTCCATTGCACTGCAGTTGGGTTGACCCCCTAATGTTGATAACTCGGATGCGTAATTTTTGATGGTGAGGACTGCGTACGCGCTGTCTTCCTTTTTTGTGAGCCGCCGGGGTTGCGTATGAATGCGCGAGCGTTTCTCGTGACCCCGACACTCTGAGAAACACCGTGGGTTTTAGTCGGTATGCTGGCCGCGTTTTAAGTGGGGTTGGAGAGTCCGACCGCCTTGCCGAGCACGGGCGCGTGCGTATGTGTAATGCATTTTCCACAAAAAAAAAAACTTTTAAATTTCTCGAACCAAAACTTATTTAGTTTTACGTTACTTGTGGATGTTTTTGTAGGTCAGCACACTTAGGCTCTTTTGTGCCATAGGAACATTTCCGTTTTACTAATTCTTAGAGTCAATATTATCGTCTAGGTATGTGCGTGGCAACATGAACTTCACACCTCCACTAACATGTAATGATGATTTTTTATGTTCTCGCATATCACGCAACGCATATTAAAATTTATCTGTGTTACAAAAGCTTTGTGTCTCACAAAAATTGAGTTTTAATTATTAAAAAAAGATGTGTTTTAATAGTACCTAAGTAAGTACCCACTTCTGCCACAAACGCTTTGTGGCGTGTAAAATTTTTCTGGAAGAAATATTTTCTTTTCCAAAACAAAATTATAGAGATGAATAGGATTTGGTTTTAATTGCCGAATAATGTGTTACGATCAACATCATTATATTTATCAGTCTTCTTTACTGCTAGAAGACATAGGCCTCCTGGCCTTTGCTGGTCGTGAGCCGCCCTCAACCCCTTGCCTCGTGTTATGATGAACAAGCTTAACTAAGCAACTATTACTTTACAGATGCAACGATGGATCTCCGACCGCACCACTTTACAAAGCTTTATTGACTGAGCACAACCGCATCGCTGGTGAACTTTACGCATTGAATCCATTCTGGGATGACACCACTCTGTTCTTGGAGACAAGGAGAGCAATGGCAGCTATCATTCAACATATCACCTACAATGAATTCTTGCCTGTTTTACTAGGAGAGGTGAGTATCAGGTTTTTCTACCGAAAACGTAGACAAAAGTATAGGTATTAGGCAGTTTACTCGGTTCTCCAAACAAGATTGATATCTACTAAAAATTTCTAAACAAAAATCTCAATACTTATTTGAGCGATCGGAGGATCATACTCAGTAGAGTTTAGTACACCATAGTCACCAAGGTATTGAAATGATGATGAAGAATGATCGACTGCTCGTGACGTGGCTAAGAAACAGCCGTGCAAATTAATAAAACTGTGAAGCTGTGAACGGTAAATGCATAAAATTTTACCTTAACTGCTTTGTTTTAAAATTTGAATATTTGCTTTCAGGTCGGTATGGCGAAAGCAGAGTTAAAATTGACTTCTCTAGGATACTGGCGTGGATACTCAAGCGCTATTCGCGCCGGTGTTTATTCTGAACTTGTCGCTATTGCCCCTATCTTCCACGCTATGATGAACGAGAGACTGGTAAGAACATACATCATTGTTAGAAACTAATTGTAAGATTTACATGCCTACCAAAAAATCACAAAAGGCAGAATACAATAATGCTACGAGTACGAAGTGAATGATCGTTCCCTATTATCATAAAATTTCATAGAAGGCAAAATATAACGCTACAAAGTGATATCGAATCGATATCGAAATTCGATTGACCATCGAAAGGTTTTGTAATAGCTCTCTCTTAGTGATTAACTGCCCATTGACACCTACATCTACCTAATGTTGTGCTATGCCATTATTTGAAAAAGCCTATTTTATTCTATTAATTTCCAGATTAACACTACAGCCACCATAGAAAGCCTTGTTAGGACCAGCGCCCAGCATGTATCCCATTTCCCGGCATCAGCTCAATGGGACTTGAACAGAGCTCGTGACCATGGAGTGTCTTCTTACTTGCGGACTTTGAGATTGTGTGAACCTATGGCCAATGTGAAGACTTTTGGTGACTTCGACAAAATGGGATTCAATAGGAATCAACAGGAAATGATGGCTGATATGTACAAGTAAGTAGGTATTTGTTTAACTTGAAAGGATTTATCTAAAACTAGATAAAGCAATACAGCTCTATAGCTATATCAATCAGACGTTTATCGCTCTTAATTTAAATGAATTCAACATTAAACAGTAACATGTTTGGCCTTTTCAGAAATGCTGATGATGTTGAACTGATGATTGGAGGTGCTATGGAGAAGCCTGCAAGTGGTGCTGTCGTCGGATCTACAATTGCTTGCGTTTTAGCTTTCCAGTTCGCTAACTTAAAGAAGAGTGATAGGTAAACCTTTTATAATCGCGACTCACTGATTCAAAAATAGGATAGTGTGAAAGTGGAATAATGTAATTACGAAGACTAAATAAATTGTTAAATACTCTTAGAACAAAAATTTGTACCTAATACGAAAACGTTTATCTTCCAACCTATATACCTACTACCTATGCGATATTTTAGCAAATGAATCAGAGACATACCTACTACAAGTTTTGTACAAAGCCTTGAGCCACTAACCTAACCTAACCATAAAAAAGCTTAAAGCAGAAGTTTGAACAAAATCCCTTTTAATCTGTTCTAGATTCTGGTATGAGAACGACTTGCCGCCATCATCTCTGTCACCTGAACAACTCGCAGCTACGAGAAAGGCCTCACTCGCGGGTTTGCTCTGCGGTGCTCAAGATTCTATCACCCACATTCAGCCTAAAGCTTTCGTCAAAGAAGATCCTTACTTGTGAGTAACATGCTATCAATGAACTAGCTTCTTTTTCATAGAGAGAGAATGCATTTAATACCCATATACCGCTCCGCCCGGCGAAAAGAAACGGTTATGTTTGGCTCGCTGGCTTGAGATGGTAAGCAGCCAAAATACCGACTTAAATCTCCCTGTGCACCTACTTTCGCCTAGACGTAATAACAAACCAGCTCTTACCTTAACTCATTGGCAAGGGATTTCTTTGTATGACGACTTGTTTTGCGGGTAGATCACGAAATAACATTTTAAAACCAGTTACATACGAGTATAATATTAGTAGTATTATACTCGTAAATACCAAAGTTTGTGTGTGTGTTTTTTACCACTCAGCGCCTAAACGTCTGAACCGATTTCAGCGAAAGTTGGTATGTAGAAAGGTTCGGTACCGGAGACGGACATAGGCTTTTTATTACAAAAATCGGTCTGGTTTCCGAGGGAGACAAAACACATTTTTCATTTATAAATGTTTTTACTTAACAGAAATGCTGGACAACACTGCTCTCAACATTCTCGTCTAGAACTGACTGAATGGAGAGATGAAAGTGGAGCTAAAGCTGCTGAACAACTTTCCCAGGACATGCTGGCCACCGCTATTGAAAAGGCTAAGCAAGAGATGGCTGATAGAAAACGATTGGAGTATATGTTATGGGAGACCCGTGAGTGTATAAATTACTGTAGTTAATACTTACGTCAATTTCTACCTGGTAGATAGTGTATTAACTAGAGCTACAGAGAACTGTAGTTAAATTCGTGAATATGTATTATTTTGAATACCTAATTGAAATTTATTACGCAGTGTAAAAAGCAATTTCTTTCCTCAACCATCAGGTGGTGGAGCTGACCCCAAGTCGCCAGTAGGTACTGCGGCATCATTCTCCAAGGCCAATAAATACGCTCTGAAGCTCGCCAACACCTCACTGTTCTTAGAGTTCGCCACAAATGAACTCATCAATTCTATCAACACTGGGTAAGTTGAAAGATAGCAAATATATCTTGTTACCTAAACTGTTATAGATGCAATTTAATGATTGACAGTGTCTTCGGATACCGAAACATTGAACTTGTTCAGATTAATCTCAATTAGTGTTCTAAAGGTTCTATGACTTTGACTTTCGGCTTAGTGAAATAGTGGTGCAGAACCAGGACATAATAATGGCTAAAAGCTTTTAATTTCAGACTTTCTCTCAAAATATTACAATTGAACACACAGAATTATGAAAAAAAAACGATTGGTTATCATTTTACTTCAATTTCTAATCAAATACTTCGTTTCAGACATCGTCGCAAGCGTCAAATCTTCGACGACTCCCTCGGCTTCGGTACATCAGACTTCGTAGACTCGCTACAATCTGTCGACATCAGCGGGTTTCTAGGCAATGACAACTCAGGCCCTATCATCGAACCTCAGTGTGACGACAAAGGCTCTTGCGACCCTGAAAATCCCTTCAGAACTTATACTGGATATTGTAACAACTTGAGAAATCCCAATTTAGGCAAAAGTTTGACGACCTTCGCTAGATTGTTACCGCCTGTTTATGAAGATGGTAAGTGCATTTTTGTTATTAATTTGTACCAATACAAGCTGGTATAAGCTTGTAAATCGCAATAATCGTAAAAATTAAAAATTCGCAAAGACAAATTTTGCAGTAGAAAGTTAAATCGTCAAAACATAGTTATCGTACTGAAACAACTTTTTGCTTAGCTTGCGATTGAATGACTACTAAAATTACAGCAATCATAATATAAAGTATAATTATTGCTTTTAAGGTGTCAGTCGTCCTCGGATCAACTCAGTAACCGGAACGCCTCTGCCGTCTCCCCGTGTGGTGTCCACCGTGATTCATCCTGACATATCGAACCTACACACCCGCTACACGCTTATGGTCATGCAGTTCGCCCAATTCGTTGATCACGAACTCACTATGACTCCAATTCACAAAGGTACCTATAAAGCAAAGTTTAAGTAGTGAACTAACAAGAAATGTTTTTTATGAACCTAAGAATAACATTCCAGACACTAGAATGAGCTTTACTAATCGTAATATCTTAATTATGGCATCGGAATGCTAAGATGCAGGCATTCGCATATTCTTGATACGTTATATGCCCTAACGTTAATAAAATTACTGTCGGATACCATCTACTCTTGTATTAGCGTAAATATTAATCACTAATTACAACCAGAAAGAAGAATGTAGTAAGAATTAATAGATTTTAGCATTACTAGTTTTGTTTTTATATTTTTCGAAGTAGGTATCTATTACATTTTATAACCAATTCGATACGCGCGTGATTAGAGAAATAAACGAAATTTATAAATAAGTAACAAATTTCCTAAAATATTTAATTTCAGGTTTCCACGAGTCCATTCCAGACTGTCGTTCGTGCGACTCTCCACGCACAGTGCATCCTGAATGCAACCCGTTCCCAGTTCCACGGGGTGATCACTATTACCCTGAAGTCAATGTGACATCCGGCGAACGACTTTGCTTCCCGTTTATGAGAAGTTTGCCTGGACAGCAGCAACTTGGTCAGTGTAATTTACATATTTTCTAGTAATATCTAGTGTATGAATTTAATAAATTTTGATTTTGATGAGAAAGTTGATGTAGTCTGTTGAGTTACGCTACAGCCTTTCCATAATTTTGGGGTGTGCCAAATAAGTTTCAGACAAAGAAATGGATTCTAAAAATGACGAAGTTATCCGCGAACACACATAAAAAAAACATATACATTACACTCGAATTGAGAAACCTCCTTCTTTTATTGAAGTCGGTTAAACATAGCTGAGTTATATAAGAGTCTGATAGCACACACGTTATATTATTGATTCATTGCAACAACTGTATGTTATAACTAATAACGACTATTCACACCTTAGGACCTCGTGAGCAAGTAAATCAGAACACAGCCTTCATCGACGCTTCAGCTATATACGGCGAGAATCCCTGCATTGTCCGCAAGTTACGTGGTTTCAACGGTCGCCTCAATGCTACTATCAATCCTGCTAATGGAAGAGAGCTGCTACCTAGGAGTGACAGCCACCCTGAATGCAAAGCGGCTAGTGGCTTCTGTTTCATTGCTGGTAAGATTAAACTTCTTAACATTTAGATAATTATTATGTTATAGTATTTAATAAGTAAGTACATTGTAAAAATAATAGTAAGTTTAAATATACAATTCAAATGTTTTATATTGATTTTTCTCAGAAAACGCAGCAGCAGGCTATCCTACGTGGTTGAAATTTTCAACCACGTGGGATAGCCTGCTATTGCATACGAGCAAGATTACGCAAAAGATATAACGCTGTAAAATATCTGTCCAAACACCACTTTAAATTCTAGGTGATGGACGTGCCTCCGAGCAGCCAGGTTTAACCGCCATACACACAATCTTCTTACGTCATCACAACCGCATTGTGGAAGGTCTTCGCGGAGTTAACCCTCACTGGGATGCCGACCAGCTATTCGAACACACTCGTCGCATCGTTGCTGCTACCTTTACGCACATCATCTACAATGAATTCTTGCCAAGATTGTTGTCTTGGAACGCTGTCAACTTGTACGGCTTGAAACTTTTGCCGTCAGGTAAATTCTTACACCAATTTAAAATAAATACCTAATTAATCAAAGACTAATAAGTAACTTTTATATTACTGACGTGGTATATAGATTAACGGCGCTCCACGTGATGATAAGCAGTTATCAATCAATTCTTTACAAAACAAAAGCTGTTTGGAAGCAAAAACAGTTCTTTCTCCACATTCTCATGAATTCTACAATGTCCAGATAATATTTTTAAATGTTGGTTTACGAAATGTATGTACATGAGCCACTGTTCAAATCTTAAAGAATCCTATCGAGAAATATCTACATAAAAAAACGTTACAAATATTTGTATTTTTCAGGCTATTACAAAGAATACTCGCCCACCTGCAATCCTTCCATCGTAACGGAATTCGCTGCTGCTTCGTTCCGTTTCGGTCACTCTCTCCTGCGTCCACACTTACCTCGTCTGTCTCCGCAGTACCAACCAGTAGAACCCCCAATTCTACTCAGAGACGGATTCTTCAGGCCTGACATGTTCATGACAGTTAGTATTTTACAAAGCTACTCAAAGGAAAACAAATATTTATAAGAAAAACTGTTTTCTAACAAACTTATTTTTCCAGCACCCACCTATGGTAGACGAACTGATGCGCGGTGTTGCCTCAACGCCTATGGAAACCCTTGACCAGTTCATAACCGGAGAAGTCACTAACCACCTATTCGAAGACCGTCGCATACCTTTCTCCGGTATCGATTTAGTCGCCCTAAATATTCAAAGAGGCAGAGACCATGGAGTACCCAGCTATAATAATTACAGAGCACTTTGCAATCTGAAGAGAGCTACCACTTTTGACGACTTGGCTAGGGAAATACCCGATGAAGTCATTGCCAGGTATATTCTTTGTTTATTTAGGATAGAAAACCTTAATAAAGTGTATCAATTCTGTACCTTTTTAGAATTGGACTAGGTAACAATATAAAATCTCAATCATAATCTTCTTATTATTTAGTATTATTGAACAATTTACTAATTTACCTTTATAACTACAGGTTCAAGAGAATATACGCAACAGTTGATGACATCGATCTTTTCCCCGGAGGTATGAGCGAAAGGCCTCTCCAGGGAGGTCTTGTAGGACCAACGTTCGCCTGCGTCATTGCCATCCAATTCCGACAGCTGAGGAAATGTGATAGATTTTGGTAAGAAACCTGAAATCATTATTTCTAATTATATCTTTCGGTAGAAGTTCTACAAGCTCTTTGGGTCATTAGAAAAAGGTAAAAATGATATCTATATATACATATAATAAAATTGAAGTGTCTGTTTGTAATATTGAAAGAACCGTTTTTTACTACATGTATATGAATATATATACGGTACATACACCAAAATATATTTTTTTACAATTTTTGTCTGCCTGTCTGTCTGTTTGTTCCGGCTAATCTCTGAAATGGCTTGACCGATTTTGACGGGACTTTTGTTGGCAGGTAGCTGATGTAATAAGGAGTAACTTAGGCTACGTTTATTTTAGAAAAATTCTTTTATAAATAATAATAATATGCGATGTAACCGACATTTACGCGGGCAGAGTTGCAGGCAACAGCTAGTTTTTAATAAAATTAAAATGTTCTAGGTATGAAAACGACACCCCTGGAGCCAGATTCACAGAGCAGCAACTAGCCGAAATCAGGAAGATCACTTTATCCAAAGTGCTTTGTGACAACTTCGACCACCCGGGTGACATACAGAGAGCATCCTTTGACCTACCAAGCAATTTCTTGTAAGTTTGGGATGATAGATATATTATTACCGAACAAATAAAAACTTTTAAGAATTTAGTAATTCTGGTGAGCATAATATTAAATTAAGCCTCAAAAGAGATTTGACAAACCAAGTGAATAAAAATTTGTGTGAAACTCAACATTTTTATATTGTCTATGGTAGCAGAAAATCAAACTGATGAAAAGTCATGGACCTCAAAAGTGCCAGAAGCACAGTAGCTATGGATAAACTATGCCTAGCTCTGACACCCAGTAATAAATGGGCAGATGAAGGCACAATCCCTTCTGCTGCCAATACAAAAATATGACACTACACATTACTTGGTTTTCTGTAGGGTTTAGAGGTATTTCCTCGGAGGAGATGCATTAATTTTAGCGAGAAGTTTTCTTAGAAAAATTCAGTTTGCACTACACCTTTCAAATTATATTAACATATATTTCGTATGTTTGCAGGAACCCTCGTGTGCCATGTTCATCGTTACCACAATTAGACCTCTCAGCGTGGCGTGAGAGCTCTGCTCAAGGTTGTCTTATCGCCGGTCGCTCTGTCGCCGTAGGAGACTCCGCTTTCCCATCGCCCTGCACATCGTGTATCTGTACCGTTGATGGGGTAAGTCGTTAATATAATCATTTTTGTTTGTAAAGTTGTTCTCAACTGTTAGCAAATTTTACCACAGCCAAAAAAGAGTGGCCTAAGTTTCTTGACAGTTCATCTCTAGGCTGTCTTCCCCGTGACACCACTAAATGATACGACTAGATAAGATCAATTAATTTATAAAAGGTAACAGGACAGGTAGTTATTATAACATCGTGCAAAAAAGATTCCATAAATATTTAGTAGTAAATATTTGTTTGATTTTGTCAGGCCCAGTGCGCGTCGCTGCGCATCACCGACTGCGCGCAGCTGGCGCGCGAGTGGCCGCGCGAGGCGGTGGCGCGCGACGACGTGTGCGCGGCGCAGTGCGGCGCCAGCCCCGCCGCCGCGCCCGCGCGCCCGCCCAGGCGACCCAACATCAACTTTAACTTCCCCGACCTCTCGCCCTTCGTCGCTAAGTGAACACCACTAAATTCTTCGACGAGAGAAGAAACAAGCTTTAAGTTCTAAAATATTAAGGAAACTGTAATAATTCTAACATAAGGCAATGAGTTTGTCTTTACGTTACAAATCACAAAATACTTGTAACTAGCGCCGCTCAACGGTACTAAAAGTTTTAGCCCTTTTCCCGTTTGGCTTATTATTATCTTTACCGTTCGACTCCTATAGGTGATAGGTTGATATAGATATTATATACCTAAACCTTCCACGAGAAACACCCACAATATAACAGTGAAAACCGCATCCAAATGCATTGGGTGGTTGTAGAGATTAGCGCGTTCAAACAGACAGACAATTTCCAGTGACTTTATTTTACATAGATAAAAATGAACAGCGCCCTTTATACCTACTTATAAAACTAAATTTTCTCATAAAAAACGCTTTACGCTGAGAGGCTATAAACTCATGGTAGAGCTATAATGACGTTTCGTACTTTTTAATTGACTATCCCGCTGTTGGCGGTATACATACTCATCTTAAAACGAGAGAAGTTAAGGTTAGCCATCGGATGATTCTCTGTGTCAGAAATCAGACATCTCTAAACATTCAACGAAATTGAGTTTATGTACCATCTATTAATAATAAATTTGATATTTTTTAATGTTTATATCATAAATTGTAAATATTTAAAATATTATATAATTACAACGTTTTGACAAAGTGCAGCTGTTTACCGGAGGGAAGAAACCAAAACAACATGAAACTTTACTTGCAAACCTTAAAATATTGTATAATGTAAATGAAGAATGACAAGGCTTGCGACGTGTAACACAGTTACCATTACAGATACCCATTAATAGTAAAAAAAACATTTAAAGACAATGCTTTTATATCAAATTGACTGATTCTGGTGATTTACATCTATTTCTTTATTTACTTTAATATAATTTCATAAGTTAAATCCTGAAGCCTTCAGGCTTCAAACAATAAGTCGTACGTACAAACGTTGTAGCTTAGAAAATATATTTGCATTAGTTTTATTTTCTAAATTTCAGTAGTTTAGAAAATATAAGTTAATTAAATGTAAGATGTGAATAAATTCGTGATATTGATATGATAATAAGAAATCGGAATCTGATATTTTTATTTAAATGCAGTCATTTTGTACTTTTGTAGACTTCCAATTTTCAATCTTAGATAATTTTACATAAATAAATGTATAAAATAGAAAAAATATTTCTTAAGCTTTTACGAAATAAAATTATATAAAAGTTCTCAATAAAAAAAAGATATAAATTTTATTTTTCTAAAAGTTTTTAATATATAGGTATTTTAGACCATTTAACTAGAATAATTTTGTCGACGTGATTTTCCATGAAATTAATACCATCACTGCTGTTAATAATACAGTAAACCATAAAAATAGTCATTGGTACTATGTCTTATAATGACATCATTTAATGTTACCATATCATAAAACAAATTTAATCATTAAATGTTACCATAACACAATAATCAATTATGTCTGTCATGTAAATTGCGACCAAAAGTTTCGGCATACTTATAAGGAAAAAAGTATCATACTATGCATAACAAGTTAGTTAAAACTTGTTATGCATAGTATGATACTTTTTTCATTAGTACACATTGTGTCTGTCTATGCTTACAACTGTAATAAGACACTAATTTCAAAATATTACACATATTGTGTTTAGCTCAGTATAAATAAGTTCACTGCCTAGAAACTTAAGTTCTTGTAAATTATTTTGTATTATATTGGTTTAATTATGTGTAACACATATTTCATAGTTTTAGTATTACGAAATAATTATTATAAAATATTTTTTATTATACTTAATGTGGTATTATTTTGATTGTGTACCTAATCTATTTGTCCCCTGAGGCCCTAAACAAGTGTCAAATATTTCTATTCTATTCATAGAATAGATTAAAAATGTATTGGATGGACATAAGCGTTGACGTTAGCTTATGTCAATCCAATACATTTTTAAATCTATTCTATGAATAAAATAGAAATCTTTGACACTTGTTTAGGGCCTCTGTTACCACGGTTTGACACTAATCAATGGTCATGTTTATAAAAATCTTTATCCGGCACTCGTCAGAGTGGTCGTGGGTTGCACGGCGCGCGATGTCTCCGATTGTGGCGGCTCATTGCATTGCGAGCACATTGCGTGATGGTGGATTGCGTGGCTTTGGTGAGGGAGTGTATCTAGCGAGTTGGAGACCGACCAGGGGCTCGCCTTCCTTCTACATGACCCTGTACAACGAGCTTTACCACCCAGTCTTCTTTCCTCTATTTTTTATAAAAAAATAAAGTTCACAAGTATCTTACTTTACCTTAAATTACAATAAGGCGCACACTTGTTTACCAACAAATGTGTGAAAGAAAAAGACAAATTAAACAAGTAAATATATTTACAAATCACTTTATTTTGTTGCATTTCAAGTCTATTTAGTTCCATTTTTACAATAAATACATTAGGTCTGAGTATAAAAAATTAGTGTTGCAAAAAAAACAAACAACACAAACTCTTAAAATTTATCTTGAATACTTAAGTCTTGACTTTTCAGGCTAGTCCCCCCTTAAGTTCATATACACATGGCCTGGTGACACTAACACACACAACAGTGCTGCCACCTAGTATCCAATTTTGATTGCAATATCACTATCCCTTGTCCTGCAATAGTAACAAAAAACCGTATTTTATAAACAATTTGTTACGGCTACGTTTTGACTTCACAGTTTCTGTACAGAGCACTAATAATATGTATACAATTAAATTTATTTACGTCGTAAAAATAGTAAAAAATAACAAATGTATTATTAAACGCTTCCTAAACTAACAATGGCATCGTTTGCGTAATATGTTAAGAAATATGGCTAATATTCTAGATTTAGAATTTAGTTACAGTAAAGTGGCACTTGGTTCATAATGTTTTCGTTTGATTTGAAGTTACTTTATAATCTAAATAAATTAATCAATTCGTATCATTACGTGTACACATTTATTGCTGAACATAGGCATTCTTAAAAGAGAAGTTCTTTTTCTCAAAGACCGATTTTAAGCAGTCAGTATTTAACAGTTTCTAGTTACTTTAATGAGGTAGTCGATTTCATCTTGTGTAAAACGACCACGAGCTTAGATGTCTTAATGGATGCTACACTAAGTTTTCCGACTCGTGGTTGAAACCTAATTAATCAACTTAGTAACATGCATTAATAATTTGTTGGTATAAATTGTATATCTATAGAGTATCACACCATCTTTCCCAAAATGGCAGAGGTATGTTACACTTACATTTCGCTAGCTTATGAGGTTCTATGTAATGGGGGACGAGCCTATTGTCATATTTCAATGAACATAATTTATTCTTATTGTTAATTATCACCAAATTACCCCCTGATAAATGCCGCATATAGGGCTACAAACATGCACAACTGCTTGCAGAACTCACTACGGATAATACGATTGGTGGATTTCTGTGCATTCGAATGCTTAATATTGAAATAGTCAATCACAACGCAGATTTTACGTGCCGCGCATCACGCTCCTGCCCTCTAATGTGAACTCGATTCAGAACAAATTAAATGTTAATGCGGTATCTATTACAGCTTGGCAACTTCGTTCCTGACAGTCCCATGGCCCACGCGAGGAGCGGGGGATACCAATAAGAATATTTTAATAAATATTATGCTACCAATAAACATTAACAGCGACGGCGTCCAACTGTAGCTATCGTCACGTGTTACCATCCCTTGCTTTCTTACATCCTCCGTCGCTCGCGGACCATGTGAGTGTCACATACGAATTTGTTAAGCTATAGGGGGTAATCTATGTAATGTATGCTTTGACACCAATCATTATGCGAACACAAGCTTTACCTTATCGAAGGGAGTGTAAGATCAGTTGGCGGCGACCTCCTTGAACCCGTTGAGTATGGGCGGGTGCTCGTTGCTGCGGCGCCATAGTCCGTACACGCGGCCGGGCACTCCCTGCCACAGTCTCACGGTGCCGTCCTCAGAGCTCGTCGCGTACAGCTCACCGTCCGGCGACCAGCGCACGCAGTGTACCGGACCGAAGTGGCCTTTGTTCGATTCTACAATCAAAATTAACAAATTAATTAAACATCTAAATAAATAAATGATTCAATTTTTTACTTGTCCATCATTTACACCTACACTGACTCTTGTATAGAAATAAAAGGTAATTAATAATTATTAGTCTACATAAAGTCAACGAATCAAATCGAAATGCAAACAAATCATAATAATATGTACATGTATATAGTATAATAAAATCGTAACATACATACAAATTCCATATAATCAATATTTCACTATTTTTTATCAGGCGGGAAAATATTCAAAAGTATCCCAGTATTCCATTTCAGTCCGTGGTCAAATAGTTGTAATTAAAGGTCAATGCTTAATTAAAATTACATTTATTTATTAATTAGGTACGTAAATTGTTTGTCTTATTATCTTATAGTTTATAAGTCAACGGTTACAATAAAATACAATACCATATTTAACATAAATACAAGTATTTGGAGTAATAAAAATAACAAATCAAATAGAATTAATCGATTACGCAAATAGAGTATTAGTAAACGTAATATTATTTAAAAATGTTAGAAAAAAAGAATGAGAAATTATTATTTAATTATGTATGATGACATTAATTTTATTTTTATCATCCTTTTCCCCATCACTAGTAAATTCATGAAACCATAGACAATGGCAATATGGAGGATTGTTTACATTGTCCGAAATTAGAGTTGGAATGGACTGTATTATAAACGGATATAAATAGCTGTACTTAAAGTATAGTATATCGATACCAAAAAGGATGGAAGGAAGGGGTCTTGATATGGGTCACCAACAATCCACTGATAATATTGTTCGGGACGAGTGTTCCCGAAGCGTCGAATGGTTCGTGGGGTAAAGAAGAGACTTTACATCTGTTTGGCAAACAAGTCTATTCCAGAGACAATAAGTACATACAACGTACCAACTATAACAATGCTATCAACTATACTATAA
Source organism: Parascotia fuliginaria (assembly GCA_963082885.1). NCBI lineage: Eukaryota > Metazoa > Arthropoda > Insecta > Lepidoptera > Erebidae > Parascotia > Parascotia fuliginaria. Next base: position 11,136,926 of record OY720178.1, on the reverse strand, counting down.
GATGTCGGAGACGAGATGTGCTCGTGCTCTGGCTATGCGTAGTCAAGACTGTCTTGGATAGCCCAAGACTCGATTATATAAGAGTCTCGGCCTCCGACATGGGAGGGGTGTAATTTTTCTTAACACAACTAAGGTACTTAATAGGGTAACGGTTATATGTTATACAATACAAAACATAAGGTAACAGTACATGTTGTAACATTCTAACATTAAAGAACACTTTATAGTGTCATAAACCCTAGCGCAAAAAGGCGGTGTTTACAATTGTTTATAGCTTTGGCAAACCTATACAAATAACAAAATGGTTAACACTATTGTCTACAAAACTTAATTATTACCTAACGGAACAAGACGTGGGAACAGGAATTTGCAGGTACTGCATTACGCTAAACGGTAAAACATCTGGTCCTTATTTCTATTAAGTAACAATACAGAAAACATGCTGAATATAATAAACTAAAACTAACGTTACTTCGTGCCGTCCGGAACATCCTCCCGCCGTGTATTACCCGCAGAGGTAATGCACTTTCTCAGACAACTGCCGTAATAAGTGGTACCAGCTTCCTCACTGGTCGACGTAGTACAGCTCCCTTGGTCTTAACGTCGACTACACGTACAACTTCATCTTTCCCAGGGTAAGTGCGGGTGATTTTTCCCCGCGGCCATGTGTTGCGAGGTAGGTTGCTATCGGCGATTAAAACGATGTCGCCGACGTCAACAGCGGCGCCACGACCTCGGAGCTCCCGCCGGTTTTGCAAGTTCGGCAGGTACTCGTTTAGCCAACGAGCCCAGAATAGATCTGCTAGACGCTGCGAAGTCTTCCAGGTTACGCGACCGACTAGGGCGCCATCATCGAATGTACCAGATGTGGAGACACGCGCTAAACCACCAAGCAAAATATGATTTGGTGTGAGTGCCTCGGGGTCACGTGGATCAACAAGCGGCCGACTGTTCAATGTAAATTCTACTTCAAGAAGTAGTGTCGCTAACACTACTTCAGTAGGGTGACGCTCGTGTAGGATTGCATCGAGAGCTGTCTTAATGGAACGTACCATACGTTCCCAAGCGCCGCCCATGAACGGGGCACCGGGTGGTATAAAACGCCAGCGCACCGATCTCATGCTCGTCTCTTCTTCAGTAGCAGCGTCGAGGGATCGCCTCAGCTCCTTGTCGGCGCCCCTCTGATTCGCGCCATTGTCTAACCAGAGTTCCATAGGGCATCCTTGACGATAGATAAAACGTCGTAGTGCCATCACCACGGAGTTAATCGTGAGTGACCCGGTCATTTCTAAGTGTACGGCGCGGGTCGTAAGACAGGTAAAGAGCGCCGCATAACTTTTGTGATGGGCGCGTCCGACTATGACGGACAACAGACCAAAGTAGTCAACACCCGTGAATGCGAACGGGCGTCGGTGATGGCCTAGGCGACACGGTGGGTGGTCGCCGGTAGGCGGGCGAGGCGGTGATGCTTTTCTATGACGGCAAAATAGACATTGATTTATAATGGTCGCCGGCCGGAGGCGAAAAATGCAACATGTTTGTCGACATTCGTTGACGGTTGTCTTGGTGCCAGCATGACATAGCTTTCTATGTACGTACGCGACCGTGATGATAAGTCGCGTGATATCCTCTTTGCCATCTAAGATGTGCGAGTTCTCCATTTTCCCACTTATTTCTCTCGTTGCTCCGATGCGTGTTTTTAATACTAAAATATCATTTGTAATACACACTACTAGCATATTAAATCTTTTATTTGAGATTGTATTTTCTTTCTTAAGCTCTTTTATTTCCTTGTTGAATGAATTATGTTGACTTTTTCTTATCAGTATTTCCTCCGCTGCAATCATAAACTCTGTGTCTATTGTGATATATTTATTTCTTTTTATTTTGGTTACCACCTTTCGAATCGACTTAGTTCGAATGGGTTGACATTTCGACCATTCAGGATCGGAACTCGTTGTCTCGCTCTTAACAAATTAATAAATTGTAGATCTCGCGCTGTTGTTCGCAGTAGTTTTTCCCATTTAGTGAACTTATGTGTAGGAGGTGTGGCTTCTCTGATGTCATATACTTGATTGCTCTCAGTCACAAAGTTAACTTTTTCTTCTCCCGTAGACATTTTGTCTTGAAATTTCTCCACAGGCCACATTGACTTGTCTTGAAGGAGAAACTCTGGGCCTTTAAACCATCTGTGGTTCTCACCAAAATCGTCTGGTACGTCACGTGTCGCGTCGTCAGTAACATTTAGTTTTGTAGGCACCCAACGCCATTCATTGACCGTCGTTGTGTCCTCTATTTCAGCGCCGCGGTGCGCAACAAAGGGTTTGTAGTAATGCGATCCATTTTTAATCCACGTAAATACTTTTTTACTGTCTGTCCAGTATATCTTTGAGCTAGGTTTGATGTCATGTTCTTCTATGACTTTAGCCGCCATCCGGCTACCCATGACAGCCGCTTGGAGCTCAAGACGCGAGATTGATGTTAACTTCAACGGCGCAACACGAGCTTTTGCTAGTACTAAGGAGAGTTGCACTTTGCCATTGGGCGCTACGGCGCGCCAATACAACACCGCTGAGTAACAGGCTTCACTTGCATCGACGAAAGTGTGAAGTTCTAGCATTGTAGCATGTGTGAATCCCGCGTAGCTTCTAGGTATACTTATATTTTTCAATTTTTTCAGATGGATCGTCCATGTCACCCATTGTTCCGTTAGGTCATCGTAGAGCTCTTGATCCCAGCCAATTCCTCTTTGCGAGACTTCTTGTAAAATCTGATTCGCTCTCGTAGTGATCGGCGAGGCAAAGCCTAGTGGATCATACAGTGACATTACTATTTTTAAGGCTTCGCGCTTTGTCGGGCGTTCGCTCTTTATTTTTGGGAGTCTATCTAAATCTAAGTTAAAGGTTAGTTCATCTGTTTTGGGTTTCCAGATGAGACCTAGCACCCTCTCATAGCGGATGCTAATATCAACATCAACCACTGTTGCCTGTACAGCGGTGTCTTCTAATAAATCTAGGAATTTTTGCGAGTTTGACACCCATATACGCAGCTCAAAGTTTCCTTTTTTGTGTATATCATGCACTTGTTTCGATATTTCTGTAGTCTTTTCTTCTGCGTGAGCTTCTATGCCATGTGACTCGACAGCACCTTGCAAGGAGAGCTTCACGCGTTGCGACGCTGAAGCAGTGACCTTGTGCTCGCCGATTGCTTCTAAAACGAGTGGTTCAGTGGGCTCTTTAGCTCCGATCTTATCGGCGATTGTCTGATCTACTAAAGTGATTGTGCTTACATCGTCGAGTAGCGCAAACGTGTTAACTAAACCCAAGGGTTCTTGAACTTTTGAAGGAATCATCTTTATATGTGAATGCGAATGTGGAATTGTTTTAGTCGTGTCCACCTTTTCTAGTTCTTCTTCTGGAGGCTTCACTTCCTCTCTTTTGTTTTCATCTTCTGGCTTGATTGCATGAAGCAAACTCTGATGGCTATTATTGCAGCTTTCAATGCCGCATGCTTTTGTAACAACCGCTGTGCTATGAAGGATCACAGCGGTTTCGTTGGCCGGACGATGTGACGGGTCTGTTTCTGTAGGCTCGTCGGCTATGGGTAGCGGCTCGTGCTGACTGTTGTCCAACTGAGTGGCGACCTTCCTAGTTCTATCCACCATGTAGTCGATATTATCATCGTCGTCTTCTATATCTGATGGCTCCGCCTCAATACGCGCTAATCTCGCCGCAGCGAGCTCTTCATTAGCTTGAGCTATTCTTAACGCGCGTGACGATTTGGATTTCCTCGACGATGATTTTACCGCACGTGGTTTCTTTACAGTGTCTTTAGTACACCGTTCTGCTATTTTAGAAGGTGCCATAACGCTCGTTGGCCTCCGAACGGTCGTATGCGACCTACTTGAAATTTCTTCACTTAAATATATCTTAGTGGCTTGCTCGGCTATGGGCAGCGGCTCGTGCTGACTGTTGTGCAACTGAGTGGCGACCTTCCTAGTTGTATCCACCATGTAGTCGATAGTATCGTCGTCGTCTTCTATATCTGATGGCTCCGTCTCTATACGCGCTAATCTCGCCGCAGCGAGCTCTTCTTTTGCTTGAGCTATTCTTAACGCGCGTGAAGATTTGGATGTCCTCGACGATGACTTTACCGTACGTGGTTTCTTTACAGTGTCTTTAGTACACCGTTCTGCTGTATTAAAAGGTGCCTTAGCGATGCTCGTTGGCGACCGAACGGTCGTATGCGACCTACTTGAAGTTTCTTCACTAAAATATGCCGTAGTGGCTTGCTCTTCCGAAGACGTCGCTGGAGTCATCGTCGACTCTTGCCGCAGCTTACTGGACGTGCTTCTTGTAACCGGCATATTTGCTGAGTCTTGAACGTCTTTTCTTGAATGCCAATTACCGAAACTTCGACTCTATCTTCTATCCGGCTCGAAGGACCAATGTTCGGGACGAGTGTTCCCGAAGCGTCGAATGGTTCGTGGGGTAAAGAAGAGACTTTACATCTGTTTGGCAAACAAGTCTATTCCAGAGACAATAAGTACATACAACGTACCTTCTATAACAATGCTATCAACTATACTATAAGATGTCGGAGACGAGATGTGCTCGTGCTCTGGCTATGCGTAGTCAAGACTGTCTTGGATAGCCCAAGACTCGATTATATAAGGGTCTCGGCCTCCGACATGGGAGGGGTGTAATTTTTCTTAACACAACTAAGGTACTTAATAGGGTAACGGTTATATGTTATACAATACAAAACATAAGGTAACAGTACATGTTGTAACATTCTAACATTAAAAAACACTTTATAGTGTCATAAACCCTAGCGCAAAAAGGCGGTGTTATACAATTGTTTATAGCTTTGGCAAACCTATACAAATAACAAAATGGTTAACACTATTGTCTACAAAACTTAATTATTACCTAACGGAACAAGACGTGGGAACAGGAATTTGCAGGTACTGCATTACGCTAAACGGTAAAACATCTGGTCCTTATTTCTATTAAGTAACAATACAGAAAATATGCTGAATATAATAAACTAAAACTAACGTTACTTCGTGCCGTCCGGAACAAATATTATATAACATTTGACACAGTTCTAGTTTGAATCGGAGCATTGTCCTTAGACAGACAAAAACAAACTTTAATATAGAATACTGGAATAGACTTTATTCACGATATAGGTTTAATTACAGTGGTCGGTTGTGCGTTCACGATTTTGGTCTTGACAAAAAAGTATGTCACCTATGTATGTATACGACGACGAGGTTGTATAATTATAAACTGCGTTAGGCGGTGGCATTGGCACTTCTACTCAATACTGGAACATTTTACTATTGCGCGAGACAAAAAGCCAAGAGTTTTGTCGTTTCTATCCCCAACCGAGATAAATCCTACATGTTTCATTTACAAATCTTAGCTTTAAGAGTCTGCGTAATGCTAAGTACACGTTTTAGTTAACAAACATATTTTTTTTGTATGTTTAACATCAATACGAAATATTTTTTATTCCATTCTCTACATAATATCACTTGTAATGAAAATGAAAATGTATTTATTCATATAGGTTAATTAAATTAACACTCATGAACGTCAAAATTATTAACTTACCGAGTTCAGTGCCAGTGTTATAGTCAAACTTGTACACTTTTAAGTCTTCGCCGCCGCAAACAAATGTAGCGCGGCTAGGCGCCAACGACGCCGAATAGCATTTAGTTGGCACGGGGAACTCGCGCATCTTGCGCATCGTGTCCGATGAGTAGAACGATACGTTTGTACCTGGGGAATAACACAATTATATCAATAAAAAAGAGCTTACTTTCGAATAAATGGTATATGGTTATAGGACCTTTTAGAAGTGAAAGCTTTCTCTGTCAAATCAATGCTCATCACAAAAAGTCTTACGCACAACGCTTTTACGTGCATAGAAACTTTTTACATGTAGAATAAGATCGCAAATTATGTTTCCTGACGCAATTTCTTTCAAAAGGCTTAATCGGCGTTTTTATCTCACTACTTATTAATATAAGTATTAATAAATAATAATATATTTTAGGACGAAAATTGGCTATTGTGTTTTATTTTTGTATTTAGTGTGTTGTATTGTTCAATTTTATACCCTCGGTTTTTATGACGTATGACAAGCGGCCCGCTTTTTTCACCAATTCATAATGCATAGGAATCAAAAACGCTATTACAAATAAAATAAAACTATAAAAATATTAAATACATACATACATACAGTAGATACATACTATTACATACATTATGTATTTCGAATAAAATTTTACGTTAGACCTTAAATTTAAATTATTTTTACATATTAATCTTCTATTATGAACAATTTGAATATGAATTTATTTATTATTAAATCAATCAATCAATCAATCAATCATTTATTTATTCACTACATTTTGGGTATTACATTGTGTTACAAATTGTTATTTTTATATAGTATCACCAAAATCTACCAGAGGAGGCGTATGAATATTTCCTTAATCATAATTATTTTTGGAATTATGATACTTACTTAAAAACAATAATAATGATAGAAAATATATGTAGATAATAATTAAAATGTCAAGCAAGAATAATGTCAACACCATATCAGGAAATGAAATGTCAAATAAATTAAATTAGTAACTTATTTTATCGAATAAAAGTATACATAATGTCAAATAAGATAAAATTATGTCAAACAAGAATATGTCAATTATGATAAAATAAGTTATTTAGGTCACATTATTAAAATTGTCAAATTGATGTCAAACAAGATTATTATCATTTAAGAAATCATTGATATTATAATAGCATTTTTTTGTCAAAAGGGATTTTAATTTACTTTTAAACATTTCTGTATGGTTTAACTTTATGTCACATGGTATTTTATTATATATTTTTGGTGCCATACATAACAAGCTTTTGCTCATCAGGGTTGTTCTCGAGCTATGCAAACATAATGCATTATTGTTATTACGTCTGTTTCGTTGTAGAACATCCGATTTACGTGGGAATAGTTGAGGATTCTTATGTACAAATATTGCTATCTCTAGTATATACAGCGACGGAAGTGTAAGGATTCTGTGCTTGATGAACTGTGGTTTACAACTATCTGTTGACAGCATACCAAACATGGATCGTATGCAGCGTTTTTGGGCTTTAAAGACCATAACGCTATGTGTCGAGTTGCCCCAAAAGATTATGCCATATCTTAGTACTGATGCTGCAAGACCATGATAGGCAGTAAGTAAGGCATTTATGTTGACAGTGGAAGATAATTTGTATAGAGCATAGGCATAGCTACTCACTTTTTTACATAGTAATTCTACGTGATCTTTCCAGTTTAACTGTCTGTCAATGACTAAACCTAGAAATTTGGCTGAGACTACTTCGTGTACAGGGTGGTTATTGTAACTAACACTTATTTGATTATAATTTTGTGGTCTTTGACTAAAGTGTATAATTTGAGTTTTTTTTAGATTTATTTTCAGATTATTGTTATTTAACCAGCAAATAATTGATGACAGGCATTCGTTAATATCATCATCATATTGTTCTATTGTTTTACATGGAACAGATACAGTGCTGTCATCGGCAAATAAGGTCATTGGATAGTTTGTATATTTAGGCATGTCATTTATATAAAGTAAAAATAGAAGCGGACCTAACACGCTGCCCTGTGGAACTTAAAATTTTATACCATTGATTAAATTAAACCGGCAGTTAAGTCTGTCACAGATAACAATTACGGTTTATAATAATAATAAATTATTATTTGAAATGAGACATTATATGCTTATTTAACCGTTTTAATTTAACTTGAGGAGGCTATACCTCCCAACGAAAAGGAAGAAATTGACAAAATGCTTAGAAAGTAATGCAGTAGGTATATCGGTAATCAACCACATACTTTATTTGCACTTGTTACACCTAGCAAGAATATATAAATATAGACGACACGAGACCAAAACTATTAATAAACTAGCGGCCCGCCCCGGCTTCGCACGGGTGGACATTTTTTTTTTAACATTACTATACTTAGACGATACTTTTGTATAGAAATATAGAAAAGTTTTTTTTAAAGGCATTTTTTTATTTTTTCTCTCCGTAAGAACCATCCTTATACTTCAAGGAATATTATAAAAAAAGAATTAGCGAAATCGGTTCAGCTGCTCTCGAGATTTGCGCTTAGCAACACATTCAGCGATTCATTTTTATATTAATAAATGATACTAAAGCTTTCCTATCGGATGCGGAAACAGCACCTATGCGATAATTAATTTAAAAAAAGTAGTTAAGTTTTTATGGCATCTAATGTAAAATGATAACTGGCGCTCACGGGCCCTATCTCTGATGCATTTGCCTGTTGCTGTCATCATAAATAATTTAAAAAAACTGTACTATTAGCCGAAAACACGATCTCTTTTGCTGATGTACTTGAATTACATGACACTATTAAGACATTCTGCTATGATTATAATGATTTGTAAACTAGAAATACGTCATCAAATCAGGTTGCTCTAATTCCAACAAGATCATTAACGTTTGACAACCTTGGGGTTATAAATGAAAGTAAATTCAGACCAGTTGTGTACGTCACATTATACCTAACACTCGTATCGATAAGTAAATAAGGAAGAAATAGAACAAGGAACGACAATTTGTTTTGACAAACAAGATAAAGGTCAATTATATCCTGATTTTATATTACGATCGCGTCTAATGAACGAAAATAATTTAATGTAAATTATTTACATACATTAGATATAATTATTTGAAAACTTTGGTAACAGGTGTTAAATTAGATATTTTTTTTTATAAATACGTAGGTAATAAGAATATAGCATCATTCATTTTGCCTAAAAGAGTAGGTAATGAGAAGTGTTACAAATATCAACATAATTTTACCCGACCACGGGATCGAACCTGAGATTTCTGCAGTCCATACACAATACCACGGAACAACTGGGATAGCTATATTATTTATAAAATACTTGACATAAATTTTATTTAAACAAACTTATTGGGACGTGATATGCAGATATGCATAATAGTTATAATAACTCTTGTAATTATTGTCTCATCTTCTGAATTAAAATAACCAATTTCAAAATTAAATATACGCTTTACATATAAATATTAGTATTATACGGTCATATACTACCTGATCTCTTTACGTAAGCAAGAAGTGGTTTATAAGTAATAATTGCGTCGACCTTGAATTAAAACATCAATATGTACTAAGGTCATTGGAACTACTTTACAGCTACAAATCTGATATTGATATTTACTACTTTAATGTTAATACAATAAGGTTAATTTCGCGGTGTCAATGTTAGTAGCAACAGACCCTTTTTCAATATCACACAATATAGCCTAAGCTTTATTTTACTAGATGTCCGCAGCGCGTTTTCACTAGTGTTAAGTTACATCTTTGGTTACTGCACTGCCTCCGTGACTCGTAGCGAGATGTTACATACATAGCATATAACTTTCCTGAAGAACTAAGTTATTAAAGGCAAAAAAAAATCCGACTGGTAGTACTAGAGATTAGTGCGATACAAAAAAGAAACTCTTTCGTTTTATATATTGGTATAGATTTATAACAATTACTCACCATGTGCTACTGTTAATATCGCGCCATCCCTAGACAGTTCTAAACTGTTAGGTATGGTGGGAAATTCTACTTTCTGGACCTCCTGTAATAGTACAATACAAAATAGTTAACAAAATGTTCCACATCAAAAACAGCCATTTTATTTTTACAGAAACATTTCTACAGCTTGAAGAAATCCATCAGGAAATCATTTCCCTTGTATTAGTACTAGACACCTAATTTATTATAAGGCAATAATAGGTATTTAATTATTTGCTTTTGAACTCTATTACCAGATCATTAGAGTTTTTAATTAGGTGGCAATATAATCGCCACAGATCGTTAAACTTATTGTAATCAAACTACATCCACGCAAACCCTTAAAACAGGTTAAATCGGTAACACGTGAATGAAATTATATTCGTTGTAAAATCAACAATCCTATTAAAAGTAATTAGGTTTACTAATAAACTAGTTGGCAGTAGGCATTACCTACGCCTACGTTCATATAATCGCCTATTAACTTTGTGTGGGCGATACACGCAAAATATACAACTATTGCGGTATTTATATTATTAATGAAAACTATTTGAAACAGCAGCAATATGTTAGGATTATGTTTTAACACTAATAGGATAGATAACATACATACATAGTTTTGCGCCTTTTATCTCCGAAGGGGTAGGCAGTAGGCAGAGGTGTTAGACCACCCACTTTTATGGGCCATTTAATGGGCAGAATTCTAGACTCCGGGCTAATACTGAGAATTTTTGGGTAGAAAAACCCAACATCACTTTACCCGACCTGGGGATCGAACCCGAGACCTCTGCGTAGTAATAACCACAGAGGCAGTCTAGATTTAGGATAGACGACTGTCTTTAAATTAATTAACTTCGTCAAAAATCAGATTGCTAAAAGTTCGAAGTTACAAATAACAGGTAAGTAATTTTAACATAAAGGTAGAAAAGTAGTGTAGGTGCGATTTTAGTTTGTTATTAAAAATATTAGTAAGTTCTTTTTTTTTCTATCATTTACTTACAGCAATACACTGTTTGTAATTAATTAAAATGGAAAAACAACAACAGAGACAAAAAAAAACTGAAAAATATTAGAAATCGATATCGCGAACCTTTAATAACGCATTTACGACTTGTATGCGTATTGCGAATCGAATTATTCTACAAGCATTTATAATAATACATTTAAGTATACAATGAATAAAACACTCGCAACTTTAAAACGAAGTCTCTAATATACAATAAGCCAATTGCTTACGCAACAAATTCTATTAATCTACAATACACTGGTTATTTACCTGTCCACTATTACGATCCCAGACTCGCATTGTGAGGTCATCACTCACGCTGACTATGCGTGAATTGTGCAAGAACACTGCGTGTCTGATGCTATTCGTATGTGCACTGAATTTTTCGACGGCTAAAAAGAAAAACCGAATACATAAGACACATATTTCTAAATCATAATTCTATGTTAATCCTATTATATTAGACTGTTGGGTTATGGTTTCATGTACAGATATGTAGGTGAGGGTAGTATAATTTCGTTTAAGAGTGCCAATATGCGTAATATACTGCAGATTTTATTGATTATACTGAATAGATTAGATTAAAGATATAAGAAGATAACATCTTGCTTAATGGATCTCAAATTAGAGGCACAATAAACTAGTTTCCTGGTACAGTGTCACTGCGGTAAGTAGGTACCTACTCGAACGTTGATACAATTTCCGCTTCGTCACTCAAAAATAATATTTATAAAGACTGAAATAAATGTATTTAATTGGACCTAAAAAAAGTCTATTTAACTCTACTCAAAATAGCGCAACTGCCTTTACAGTTTATAATACAAAATATTTAATCAAATTATGACTTATTAAAAATTAAAAAAAACATTAGGTATAGGTATAATGTTTTTTTTTAAGTAGATAAGTATATGATTCAATTATAATACATTATATTTTATCAACGAAACTAAAACATTACGGTTGACGCTATTCACTAAAAGGTATAGAAATATATGTTACACACTTTGTATGGTTTACTTTCACTACATCACAGAAAATTATGTTTTTATTTTATTAAATTTAATAGAAAGCAGAACACACTTAGACGTTGTTCTACATGGAAACAGTAATACTTACGTCCAGCTTCAGGTTTGCTTAAATCAAAAACTCTTATCAGTTTCTCATTGCTTGCTGTGAGCAGCATGGTGTCGTCAGCATTGAAATTAACACTTTTTACTATATGCTCATGGTCAAACGTGTGAACTACTTCACCATATCTAGCATCCCACAGCTTTGCTGGAAAGTAACAAATAATTTAATTACCAATTACATAAGTATTTTACATTAAAGATATACCTGAAGACAATTTTGTTGATTTGACGTCACTGATGACGTAATCGTTAAGACGACAAGTCACCGTTGTGAGCGAAGATTTATAGTAAATACCCAAAGTGTAAAATTAAATTAAACATACAAATTCATATAGTATGAGAGTATTGAGAATGATATTGTTTTCTGAAATGGATGACTATTACAGCGTGATATTTTATCCTATTCCTTCCCCCTAATAGTTAAATTTTCTATAGGCCATTTGAGACTTTCAGGCTGAGTTCAAGCGATAATAGGAACACCGATTTTTTTGTTTTTTCGAGGCACAATGTGGTAAATTTTAAAATTCTGGACCAAATCGAAGCATGTACTAGTGCTCAAATACTGCACTAAGGTATGCAATTATGCATACAGATCATCATACACGTTGCAAATGACTTAGCCCATTATAGCAAGCTACTTATCTCATCTCTCCTACATTCAGGACTCTTCAACATTAACTAAATATTATTTCATGTTTGTTCAAAACAAAAGTTAAATTTATTTATTGAAAGTCATGTTCAGTAAAATATTGAACTATTAAAAATTATTTACCTGAAAAATCAGCTGCACCGCTTGCAGCAAGATTAGCATTTTGGGTTAAAGCTACTCCCCACACAGCCCCTTTGTGTCCTTCAAATGTACCAATCCAATCGCCTGTCTCACCTTGTCGCAACATGGGCTTGCCATCTAAAAGCAAATTTATTATTAATATATAATATTGTTGCTGTGTCTACAAAATTTATTAAATACATTGTTTTTACAACTTCGTCCCTAGGAAACAAGCCCTGTGTTGCGAGAGACTTTACAAACATACAACTAATGGACACTCCACCCCAAACTCAGAACAAATATTTATGGAGCACAGCAGCCGCTTGTACTCCTACTGTTTGAATTGAAACATATTTTAGAAATTAGTTGATTAGAAAATCTTTCAAACAATTTGTACCTAAATAGAGTACAGTGCAACTTTTCAATTTAAGTATTACACACTTTTCTCATAATAAAGCATGCATTAAATCTCTTTAAAAGAAAAGTAAAAGTAAAAGTTATGCACATTTTGTCCATACAATAAATATTAGTTTAAAAATTATTCTGGCTAAATCATAATTTTCTTGCAACATTTTAAGCTTTGACAAAGCAAATTATTGTATGTATAAATTGTTATTATAATAGGATTAATATAGCAATTGTTTCAAGTAACAGTCCAAATGACTACAAGTATTGGTTACAATAATCAAATGTAATAACACATTATTACATTATAAGTAGTACAAACAAAACTTAAACAATAACCATGATAAACATTGACAAATATTATTATCATAATTTCATTTGAGTCCACTGCTGGACAAAGGCCATGCATTTTTTAAATCACTTTAGCTGGTCTAAAACCACCCTCATCTATTGATTACTTCTGTTGTTTACTGATGATATTAAAAAGATTTATGCATGTATTTTTATAATTGTTCTTATTGATATTTAAAAAACACATTTAATAGTAATTTACTTATATAGTTACATCAGTTCTTTTACTACTTAAAATATATTATAAAAATAAAGATTTTTATAAACAAAGAAATTATAAAGACATTAAAACAGGCTGTGACTAATACAAGTTTATAATGGCTTCATTGTGAAACATGGTGCAAAACTCAGTCATCACATAAGGATAATCTAATAGAAATAGAATGCCAACCTTGATAGAACCCTTATTATAATATGCTGCTTGAACAGAAACACCTCAACATTGCATACATAAAGAACAATAGCAGGAAGGGACACTACATCATTGTAAATGACTATTATCCTTTTAAGTAACATATTGAAAGTAACTTAGTAACATGTTTACAAGCCCTTCCGAATGTAAACATTAATGTCAAGTACTTTGACAAACCTTGAGTAAGCACAAGGTGACCCAGAACAGGTGAAATGTCAGCATTCAATATAGAGGCAAATTTCATACATATAACAATATGTAGACAAATATAAGGAACTTGTATGTCATGGTACCGGTACGTGAACAAAAAGCGCGAGCGCAAGCATCAAGGCGAACAGCTGAGGAAACTACAAGCGGATACTCAAGGTACTTCCTGCATGTCCGGAAAGAGAAGGTCACAACATGCATAGAATGCACGCCATCCTAGCGGACAGTCCACACAAACAAGAAAAGTGAAGGCCTTTCAAACGAATCTTGTCACCAACATCTGTCACGGTTAATCACTATTCACACACCCAAAACACCTGTATGACTTCACCCTGAATATAGGCGAATGCAAAAGGGCATTTGATACAAATTACTCATTAAAACTTACCTTTGCAGGCTGAAATTAAATAATATCCATCTTTTGTAACGTCACTAAAATCCAAATGCACGACTGGTCTAGTATGGCCACCGCATGTGAGAGGAACTTGCTTGAAAGTTGTCATTTTGTTTCTTAATTTTGTGTATTGTACTTTTGAAAATAAAACTAATTATCTTTGTTGATAACTAAAAATTAACCTAATGAGTCTGATCGTACTGAATGTTGACAATCGACTGACGGAAAGGAGAACACCAGTATTGCTAGACACTGTCACTAAAAGCATAAAGCACCCACATCAAAAAAATAATAACGCACAGATACTTAAATAAAAAATATTATTTAGCCTACTTTACAAACATTGGTAAGAACATAGCCGAACAAACTTTATTATCAACAGCTTACAAGACTGATCTGAATTATTCCCCTGCTACAACTTTACTCAACTCAATGACTATGCTCGCCACAGACGAAAGGGAGGTGTTCACCCTTATTCAGGACCTAAAGAATCAGTGTGCAGTGGATTTTGACCAAATTTTCAATAAAATTATAAAGAAATACGCTCATGTTCTCACTGCACCAATTACGCATATCTGCAACCTGGCTCCGGAGACTGGTATCTTTCCTAGGTGTTTCAAAGTTGCTGTTATTAAGCCAATTCACAAGGGAGGAGAAAAGAACTGTGTCGATAATTTTCGTCCCATTTCGATTCTACCAGCCCTGTCCAAGATTTTAGAGCGCATTATAAATACTCGGCTTGTCAACTACCTGGAGAATAACAACCTTCTAGCATCTTCACAGTACGGCTTTAGGCGAGGCAAATCTACCAGTGTAGCTGTCTATGAACTCTTAAATCTAATCTAAATAACCTGGACAGTGGTAGAAAGTCATTGGCAGTATTCCTTGATATAAAAAAGGCATTCGACACAGTGTCAATTCCACTTCTGCTAAAAAAACTTAGCTCCATTGGGATAATTGGCACACGCACACGCACACGCACACGCACACGCACACGCACACGCACACGCACACGCACACGCACACGCACACGCACACGCACACGCACACGCACACGCACACACACACACACACACACACGCACACGCACACGCACACGCGGATAAATCGGTCGCCTTTACTAAAAATCTTTAGAACCTAACTTTATAAAAGATTACGGAAAGTTATAATTAAGTATCTGATATTATATGAACCTGAAAAATCTTTTGTAAGATATTTAATATGTCGCTAATGTTTTGAATTTTTAAATTGTAACTGATTTATTATGTCTTAATTTCTATTTACGAACTAAAATGTATACTTATTAAATGAAAGTTCTGTAGTATTTGACGCACCACGAGCTCAATTGCATAATAGCTAAAGCTGTGACGTCCTAAGCCATGTATTTATTTTAAATCTAAGTATGTAAGTCCAACTAACAGGACTACATATAATAATATTTTAATGTATTTATTTGTTAAAAAGTACTTAATTACAATATCATTACAAATATGTTACCCACTAATAATATAATATCAGCCTGTTTCTACTGTCCCACTGCAGGGCAAACGCCTTTCTCATATTGAGAAGGCATGTGCATTAATCACCACGCTTACACTGTGGATTGGCAATTTTAGACTTTCAAGTCCAAGTTCCCTTATGATGTTTTCCTTCACCGTTAGACAAAAATATCCTAGATAAACTTAGAAAGTACACAATTGTGTAGTTAAATATCAAAGCCAGGTACGTCCACACTAAATGAAAAAAAATATTATTTGATAAATCACATTGGTACCTACTTGCTCGGATTTGAACCCACAACCTTGTGTTTACAAAGCGGGTGATATGTGGCATAGGAGCCATCAGGACTTTTATTTATTTTAACTCAATACGATAGATAGGTAGCATTAACCTAAAATTTTAAAACAGTATAAGTACCGAATTTAAATTTAACAACTTTCTTATTAAAGTGCTAATATTTTATCAAATACGTATATAATAAAAAACTTTTTTAAATAAATATAAATTTAATTGCACAATATGGATTTAATTTAATGAAACTTAAATCGTATGTACTCTAATTATTAATAAATTTTATTATTTATGTAGGTAACTAAAATTATATCGCATTATGATGCTAACTTTTGAGTACACAGGCAACGTTTCTGCGTGTTGCCTGGTATTTTTAAGATACCTTCTAGCTAGAATATAAATATTTTATCTAATCTTAGAGTATATTAGTTACTCAAGGGCGTCGCCAAAGGGGGGCAGGCACAAACTTGTCCTCGCCCTTCCCCTCCTTCCCAGGGCCATTAGCTGGCAACGGCCTTGTAGTCTATCTATCTATACATATAATAAAATTGGAGTGTCTGTATGTAATATTGAAATAACCGTTTTTTACTACATGTATATGAATATATATACGGTACATACACCAAACGAAAATTTTTACAATTGTTGTCTGTCTGTCTGTCTGTTTGTTCCGACTAATCTCTGAAATGGCTGGACCGATTTTGACGGAACTTTTATTGGCAGGTAGCTGATGTAATAAGGAGTAACTAAGGCTACGTTTATTTTAGAAAAGTCTTTTATTTTAGAAAAATAAAGTAATGTTGATCGACTGTTAGGCGAAACGAAGTTTGCCGGGTCAGCTAGTTACTTTATATAATTTACAAACTCTCAAGATAATAGTGTTGAATTTAACTTTATGTAGTCTTTCTTAACAAGTAGGTTACTACTATCATATTCGCATATCTGTAATACTGGTAACATTACACTACCAATGTTTTTTTAAACTCAGGGCTCAGGCGTCAATTGCGGTCTGTATTAATACTCTTTGATTGCGGTGCGGTTGACTTTAGCTGATAGTAGTATTTATTGGTAAAACTTATGGTTACATAAAAACGGTTATTATTTTAACCTATCACCGATATCGCATATCTAAAATTATCCTGTAATTAAATATATTATTGATTCATTTAATTAAACGTGAAACGGAACAGCACTCTTTGATCGACTTTCGAAGTGACGTGTCTTTTGACTAGTTTTGACGTTGTTGTGTTCAATTTCTTGTCAAATTTCAATTGTTGTCTTCGTGGTTTCAATAAATTTCTCACTTTTTAGCAAGATTGTCATACAATATGGATTTCTTCACATCTATTCCAACACACATTGACTATGTTGGTCAAGCTAAAGCAGAAAAACTATATAGAGCCATTATCACGCTGTTCAGTATAGTTGGCTTCGTCTGGGGATATATTGTTCAACAGTTCTCTCAATCTGTTTATATCTTGGGTGCCGGATTCATCTTGGCTGCAATCCTAACTGTTCCTCCATGGCCTATGTACCGTCGCAATGCTCTGAATTGGCAAAATCCAAGAAGTAATGAAGAAAAACCAGCTGGCAAGAAGGGCAAGAAATAAGTGCATTTTGTAACCATTTGTATCTCTACCAAGTTTATTAATTATTATTCTCCAATAAAATAGTATTTAAGTTATTACGATCTTTTAATAATATTTAAGAAACCCTTGGCATAAAATTTCTTTTGATTCTTTAGAAATCATAAAATTATCAATTTTTGCTTTTGGAACAAACAATTATAATTCACCCAACTATTTAGTTACCGTTTTGACAATTTAAACAAACATAGTTCCTTTTCAGATTACTGAAGTGAAGTTTGCCTACAAGTCTTATTGTATAGTCTACTGTGAAGTGGAAATCACTGTTAGTTAATCTTAAAACTGCTTTACCTCTGGCATCACTGCCAGCAGCTACTACATTGTAAAAATAATAAGCAAATACTGAACTTGCAGTAAGAGACAATCTCTGCTACTGAAACACACTAAGCCCATAAAAAGTACAAATTCAAACAAAAGATGTAAATAATTAGAAATGAATCAGTTGAAATAATCTATACTAATATTAGAAAGAGGAAAGATTTGGATTTTTGTATGCACCGAATATACTGACTGATTTCAAAAATTATTTTACCATTAGAAAGCTACATTATCACTGAGTAAAATAGGCTATATTTAATCCTCGTATTCCCACGGAAACGTGAACCACGCGGGTGAAACCGTGTGGCATCCGCTAGTTCATAATGAAATTACCAATTAGCCACTTTTTCTTTTTCCTGATAGTACCCAAGATACAAGCACTAGCTTAGTTTGGGACCAAAGGGAAACTACTTATTTGTAATAAAATGTAATTTATATTTATAAAATAAAAATTGAAAATTGAATTTTAGAATCAAATTCACGTAACTCTGCAATTTGCAGTTTTTTAATCTTTGGGTGTGTATACTGTGTATTGAGTGTGACTTCGGCTGAAACCATAGTCACACTAGTGTAACTACGGATAAATAAAACGTCCATAGTCATCACACTAGTGTGGCAATGAGGCTGTTTAGGAAAATTTTCGCCACCAGGTGACGCCTCCTTTAATTTTTGTCTTTAATTCTGTTTTCTTTGTAATTAGCATGTTAATGATTTGTTTGAATAAAGAGACGATTATATTTAAAACCAATTTATTGCATGAAAAATTTATGGGCACTGGGTTTTAAAAATTTGGTGCTTTTGATTGGTAATAATTAACTGACTAATTTGAGTTGTAATTATAATTATATAAATTATAATTACAACATAATTATTAACTTTAAATGAAAGTGCATTCTGCCTTTATTCAAAATTAATAATTAATCCGTATAACAAAAATGCAGAATTGGTATATGATATACTTACGTAAATTTATGTATGCATAAAATAAAGGTTAAGAGTTATTGAAATTCAAATAAAAAAATGCAATGTTTCTAACATTGATAATCACTTATTGCTATTCCAAATAGCACCATATTTTATTCTAACAGATGATGTTATAAGAACATCTTACAGATATTTTTATTTTTCATTTGCTCTGCCAAAAATACCATTATCACACAATTATTAAAAAAAAAATGTAGCAAATATCTTCATCAGATTGTCTTGAAGCATATTTATGGCTTAACATAGCCCACTCTCAAATTGCCAGCTTGCAATGTTGTCAAAGTCTACCTGAAGGTAGACTGGTCTAATTGTAATTCTAATAAAAATATAAGTAGCTGTGTTAAAATATATTACAAAATAAAAAAGGCACCATACATATCTCAAGAGTCACATTAATTTACCTCTTGCAGTATAAATACCTCTGCAACATTTTCCCTTAACAGAGCAGTATAGTGATGTGTTAGATAAAAGAATTATCAAGACATTGTGCTATTATAATTTTATAATACATTTGTATTCAAAAGTAGTTTAATAAATTGTTATACTAAATAGGTATGTTCCATTCAATTAGTAAGCTAAAATAAATAATCTGCTATTTCGTGTCTAAAACATTTCAGGCAATTCTGGGTGCACCACAGATAACAAAAGACATTTTCTTCAGCATTGCACCATGGCAAATTTGGCTTTTGTCCAGTAGTGGACATCTTTAGTTTGATGATGGGATTGCCAGAATCAGGATTTACTAGTATTCAACCCAAAATAAAAATAATCTTTCAGTACTTTTATTTGAATTGACAATATTTTAATCTTAATTAATTCTCATTTAAAATAATTTGGACATTAATTCTAACAATAATGTCTTGTAGATATTGCCGCTATACATGCTAGATAGAGGAAATAATGCAAATGTTGGGAAAAGATAAATGCTTTTGAGTAAAAATATAGATACATCTATTCTGTAATGTATGAGACTAGATTCTGTGATTGTTTCTAAATTAGTAAGTTATGTAACATATTTTATACATAAATTTTTAGAGAAGTAAAACTAATTATACAAATAATTGGTCACATTCCTGTTATAAACTTATAATTATGGAACTTTGCGTTCACACTTACAAATACACATCGAGACATTATTTAATCATATTAAATACAGAATATTGGAGAAAATATGCAATAGAGAAACTGGATAAAAAACCACATACCTACAATAAATACATCTGAATTCATGCTTTTATTTTATCTATGCCTACAGCAGTCTTAAAATTGCTGCTGTTTTTTTACTTTAGAACAAATTGATACACAACTGGATTTTAAGGTAGGATTTTCTCTGCAGCACTTAAACATTTACTGGTAATTTTTTGTACAAATTGTGTACAAAGTTAAAAATAAATAAGTTTCTTTCTTGATATTTTCAAACAATAACAAACATAAGCATATTTATAGGTTTGTTGTACAACAATAACGATTTACAGTGCTTCTGTAAGATTGTAATTTTTTAACTGACCACTCTATATGGTCAATATAGGGCTAATTAAGTTTAATATCCTAGATATATAAAGATTAAGACTTGCTAATACTTACTTGTGTTAGAATAAAACTGCCCTAGAATATCAAATTAATTGAGTGATCTTTATATATATAAAATAACTTAATATTATAGTCTATACATACATAAGGTATGCCACATCTAATATAAAAGAGTAGAGTTAAAAGTTAAAATTCTGTAAGAATGTGTTCATAATAAAATATAAAGCTGTGATCACAGATCAATATGGTGCACTATAAATTTTCACTGAAACTAAACTTTTCTCTAATATTACTAAATATTTTGTAAATTTTGCTTTCGCTGCACACATTGCAATCATCACTGGATGGCACTGACTTCGGTTCAGAGTTTTCAGTTTGTTCACTGTCCTTTTCATGTTGATCACCTGTCCTTTCACTATCTTCCTTCTCTTTCTCTTCGCTAATATTTTCATTGTCTGTTTCAATCTTTTGTTCATTATCATTAACATTGTCAGATGGCTTAACATCTTCTTTATCCAACATCTGTTGTACAGTTATGACGGCGAACATGAAAGTAACTCCATAGTTGACTAGCGTCAGTGAGAATGGGCCTAAGACTAATATAAATACTGCCATTGTGAAAAGTAAAGCTGATACCGCCTCATAATGTCTTCTGCAAAAGAAAAAAATAAAGACTGGGTTATTTAAGAGAAAAGGTTCACCATGTAAATGGTTATATTCATAAATCGAATCTAATCGTCTTACAATTTGTTTTGTTTTGTATTGGTTGAGTCAATCATTTTCTAAGTATACTAGAAGAAAGAAAGAAAGAAAGAAAAAGTATTTATTTGTGCAAAACACGACGCACATAGAAAATAAAACACAATTTAAAAAATAAAATAAAAAAACATGCATAAAATATCTTATTTCTAAATACTTAATAAATAACTACTCTACTACTCCAAAATGTACATTAAAATACTTAAATTTTACTTACAAGTTTCTCTTTGGCTCATCTAGTTGCCATAGATAAGCCGAACAAGCAGACATTACAAGACCGGTGTTATATGACGTGTCTGGTTTTAACGCCATATTGTATCTGAAATTAAACAAGCGATTATAACACTTAAACATACTTACAAAAGATCATATTTATTTATAGCGACTTGAACAGTACAAATTGATACACAATTTACACACCTACTTAGAGCTCTATTTTAGTCACAAAGACTAAAATAGAGCTCTAACTGAACGTGATAGATAAAGAACTGAGTCGAGAACAGATACCGCAATAACATTCACTTGTTCTGCTATGAGCTCACAAAAATAAGGGGCGGAACGTGAAAGCTGCTTTGTGATTGGTTATTTCAAGGTCACGTATTCAAACGCACCAATCGTAGTGTCCGTTGTGAGTTCTTATGATAGCATGTTTGTGCTCTATATGCGGAATCTATTATGGGATTATCTGTATTTTAATCACATAAACGAAAGATTTTATTGTAGAAATACTCACGAGAAATTTCTTGCCCATGTCAGTAACGCGGGAACATTGACTAGCGTCACTACAACCCACATACAAAACATCATCATGTGGAAGTTTATACTGTTCAAGTTATCGTCCAAATGGAAATGCTTATTCGTCTTCTTTCTTTTGTCGTTTTTAGACGAATCTTTTGATGATACTTCTCTGTCATTGTCACAGCTTTTAGTTTCAAGTGCTAAATGTTTTTTATCTTTTAAATTTCTAATATTATCTGTGTTTTTATGAGCTACAGCGACCTCTTTTGAATCCTTCGGTGCTTCAATACTTTTTAAGTTTTCTTTTTGACTAGTACTGTCTATGTTATCAGTAGTAGATTCAGTAGAACTAGCTTTGACAAGACTAATTGCAGCTTCCTCGGTTGGCTTATTTCTTTTGAACATACGACACACTCTTGCGCCTACTTTTGCCATAAGTTTGTATACGTAATCTTCTAAGTATTCTTCATACATTTTCGAAAGCTGAAAAAGGAACATAATACATTGTGTTATTACAAATATTGGCAACAGTCTCATAAAATATATTATGCCTAAGCATTTAAACGCTAGTTATTTTTTTAGTTCGACTTGAAGTAGCCCAAAATGCGTAGAGACATCACGACAGCACAGCACCGTTGCTGTAGCTCCGCTGTGGATTTGATTCCCAACTTTGAATACGTGTTCTATTTTACACTGTTTTCCATATTGGTTAATTGTAGGTTTGTAAAGTTGCCTGCAGCACAGTGCTTATTCCCTAGTATCAGAGTTGTCTTTGGCAAGAAAAAAGGCAGGTAGCATATGTGACTTAAGAGTCATGTAATAATAAATTGAGAAACCACGTATTTGGTATTAAATCATACATAAAACAATATACATATTTAACCTACCATAAAAGCAAAAAAAAAACTATCCGGCTACAAGCGCGGAGGCCCTACAAAATATAGGCGCGCTGAACAACGGCGCGCTCGTCACTACTATGGGCACCTTCTGTAGACCTGACGCCATCTATTCTACTCTGCTAGAATGGAACTCCGCGCTACATTATCTTAAATGAATTATATTTTTTATTAAACCTACCATGAAAGCATAAAAAGCCGCACCGGCCACAAGCGCAGCAGCCCCACAAGATATAGGCGCGCCGAACAGTAGCGCGCCCGTCACTACCATGGGCACCTTCTGTAGACCTGACGCCATCTTCTCAGCGAGGGTAGAACTGCCGCGCCACATTATCCTATAAATAATATTGATTAAGATTTTAGTCAGTGGTTTTGAAAACGGTGAAAAGAATTTCCATCAAAATACTGCCTGAAATTCAATCTTACGCTTTTTGAATATAATGAATATAGATATGTGTACTTCATCTTTATTTATGAGTATTAGCAATACAGTCAAAACATTGCTACAAGACATGGTTTTTCTATTCTTTAAAAAATATATACTATACCTAAAGAACAATCTATGCGCTATCTGCGATGAGAACACCATAACTGCCAGCATCGCCGCAATAGCAATGTTAACTATTCCTAACGCTGTCATATAAGCCGGTACTACTAGTATCGAAGTCATGAAATATTGCATTTCTAAGTTCTTCCAACTGGATATCTCGGTTAGGAATGACAGCACGGGAATCGATCTAAAAAGATACAAACCTAAGATAAGAAATTACAACACACAATTCTCAACTTTAAATCGAGTAAGATAAGGTAGAAAATATAAAAGATAAGCTCTTGATAGCGTCTCTTATGTATCGCACCATCGGTAGAAAACAGACATAAGATGAGAAGTTCCACCATGCAATTTTTTACTTTAAACTAATAAACCTATGGCACAAAATATAAAAAAGAACACAAAATACAACGTATCTCGTTATATGTTTGGATCAATAAAGTAGTTGTCATAATTTACGCTTATATTGCCAAAAGCGTTTTGTCATATTGTAAAACAGGAAATCATTATGTGTTGGCAAATGTTGTGATAAACTTCTGCTGCCAAAAGAGCGCTTCCTTAAATAACGCTGGAGACAACCAGTGAGTAAGATATTACTAGCTAGAACATAACTACCACAAGTTAGCTTTTTTCTTGTTCAGTCACACTGTTACACATTGGTGTGACTTATTAGGAATAAAAAGTGGCAATATGTCACAGTGTTACTCAACAGGAATTTAATTCCTAATAAGTCACACTGTTACAAATCTGGGTGTTACTGAACGGGGATAAACCCTCTAAAAATACTTACACTATAACAGTAGCCGCCAATCTCGCAAAGACAATAGAATAATAAGGTTTAACACCTTCACTGCACAGTGCACTATGCATAGAGGGACAAGTGCCTTGTTGTTGTAGCTGCATAATGGTACTTCTAGCCGCTAACAATATAATAGCTGCGACATACGGTACCAGTACTGGACTGTAGTTGCGAGCAAGTTGAGCGAGGCGGTGGTACCAAGATTGTGCTATACTGAAAGATAGTTAAAGTACATTTTAAATGAAACCCTTCTATTTGATGGTACGTGTAATTTAAGAGCGAAAGAAAATTTGCTTTTTGACTGTCTAAAATATCTTTTTGTACAGGAGGGTACTCTTGACACAAGGATTAGAACAATAGTAACTATCCTGGGTTTTCTCTGATTTTATTGTTAAAAGACTGTCAGATCCTTGCTATCTTTTTTTCATTGGTGACAGTGGAAGACGAGCAACCAGCTCACGTGATGGTAAGTGGTAACTGTCGCTCATGGACGACTCGAGTCCTGCAATGCCAAGGACTCTACGAAGCCGCTGCTAACGGTGAAGGAAGCGGGGTAGGTGAAAGGATTGAGGAAGGAGGGAAATTGGGCCTTAGGCGCTCTCACTTACCGAACGAAACGCAATAGTACGGATACTACTACTCTTACGTCTTTTATGAGAGGGTAGTACTTCCCCGGTCGATCTGATCGTAAAATCATAAAAGCCAGAGAATTTCAACCTATTAGGATCGGATTTTAGCCCTCTGATTTACCAGACTTTTTAATATTACATTTGCCAGTGCCTAATGCAAAGATATAATTCTTTGGGAATCCACATGTCGGGTACACTATTTGTGCAGGAAATGTATGCCACAATACTCGTAGTAATTGGAGCATGAGAGTGCATTATTTTTATATATTAGATTATGACGATTAGACACGTTATTACTGTTATTACAAAGATACACAAATAATCATATAAAATTATAGTACGGGCATTTATTTAACTGGCAAAATATTAATTAGTAGGAAATAAATTGCAGTACGTATAAAGAGTGTATACGATGGTATGATATTAAATGCAATTACGTATAGTATGACATTATAAAGCGAGACAAAAAAAAAATCAACTAAATATCTTCAATAGTTTAGACACAGGACTACTTTTTTAATTTCTTTAATTCTAAACACTTTGTAAGTACGTCAAACGGTCACTGACTTAAGTCAAAATCCACGTCGAAGGATAAACGTTGCCGCTCATTACAGGTCAGTGAACTAGTCATAATAAATGGTGTATTACATTGTTACTACAATAATATTATTTATTTTGTTACAAAATTTAAAATTTTTGTTTTTTGTCCCATCATTTTTGTGATTAATTTGAAATCATTATACGGACTAGTAACAGCTGCCTTTTCATTTAATATCAAACCGTCTTATACACTCTGTAGATTAGTTATATTGCAGATAAGGGTTGAGTGACTATACCTACAAAAAAAAGAAATAATTTTTAGCAAAAGTAATTAAATTTCGTGACCTACTTTTCATTACGGCATACTCTTTTTACATAACTTTATTATTAGTCATACTTATAATTTATGTATTCGGCGTTAGCGCAACTATCCGTCACATAAAGCTATTAATTTTTTTTAACAAGAAAGCTAGGCAAAGGATTAAAGTTAAATTCTCAGGCTTAACGAGACAACATTTTCTGACCATACTTAAATAATATTTGTATCGAGCCTGAAAGTACATCATATTCGTTCATTGTACGTCTGTTTGTTTAGTCACTCGTGACACGGTAATTGGCGATTAGGTAGTGCGGCAATTGCCTATAAAAATAGAAAAAGTAATATTACCTGATTGTGTATGTGCACTGAGGATCCAACAGTAAAGTGATTTTCACATGCTCTGTAGCATCCAATCCATATGTAATGTTTGGATTACTTTTGAACAACCTTAATTTCATTGGTGTTCGTTTTGACTGGCTGTAAAAATATCCATAGGTATTCAATAAAATTTCTATTTTAATTCTAAATTATTTCAAGAGTTTAACTTTAATTTTATTTTAGCATAAGTTGTTTATCGTACTTTATGCAATCAATTTTCACATTAAAATTGATAAGTTTTATACAGAACTGTTGTATGATTTAGAGTCTTTGCGTCTTACAGCCAAGGTATATTTTCTTACCTATTTACCTAAATGTATGTAGTAACTATGTATCTACTTTTAATAAAACATTAAAAATAAATTCTATTAGAGATTCAAATTGTGTTACTTACGTGAAATAGTGATAGTATTCATGATTCGACGCCCAAGGTACATGCAATTCGGCGGAGACATGATATTTGATTGCCTTACAAGCAGTCGTTGGTTCCACATACAAAAAGTATGCTTGATGCAAAGCATTAAAGTCTTTTAATATCAGTTCATAGTATAAACTTTCCGGTGCAGTTTCTTGCAAAATAATTGTTTTACCGACAGAAAAGTCGGATGGAACATTGATATGGATCTCTCTCGAAGCATGGTCGTTTATATCCACGTTCAATACTATCTGAAAATATGCTAAACTTTAACATGTTCCCTGTCTTACGTATAACAATATAACAATAAAATACTCGTAATTTTCTATCGTGTTTTTCGTGAGACAGGGAATGGTTTAAAACACTAACAATGCTTAAGTTAAATAGACGTTGTGATTCGTTTTGCATGTTAATAAGTAGAAGTTATTTGCATTTATATTGATTATGCAAACTAGTTGCAAAAATAATGAGTAGTAAAACAAAAAAGTTGTTGAAATTACGTGTATTTTTTGGAATGTGCGAGTTCATTTTGTTTTGCTAAAACGAAGATAAAGGCGAATGTTTAAAAGATTATTTGTTACGGAAAGCGCTAATCACTTTCCCGATGCCTGATTGGATTTGTAATCAAACATTAATCAGTACGTATATTTATGGCAAATCAAATAAATAAATAAGCTTCCAATATCAGAGTAGTTTAACGATTCTGAAACATTTAACTTATACAGTATTGGGTAGAATAATGCCACATTAATAACATGGACGTTTCTTACAATACAAGACGTCTATCACTACAATTAAACATAATAGTCAATAATACATGATTCACTTACCGGTCTTCTTACAGGCGACACTTTTACAATAACATGCGTCCAATCAGGATGCTGTTTCTTTATATCGTGGAGGTTAATAGTTGCTAGTTTCCTTCTACCATGATCATTAGCCGCACCCGTCCAACGACTTAGTTCCGCTAATGATGTCGCTTGTTTACTATAACATTATTTAATTAATTCAGAGATCTTATTATCTTGAGAAGGATAGGGTACAAGCTTTGTTCTTATGCTCAAATTGGAGGATAGTAGATATGCCAGCAGTCAGTATCATCAAGTAGAGTGGGTCACTTTGGTAGCCTATACGGATTACTAAGAAATAAGATTGACTAGAGAAGTACCTATCTGTGATACCAACATAGCATGTATTCCTAATACACTGTCGAAAAGGCTCAAACTATGTCGATCCAAAGAAAAGTTGTACTTATAACCGTAATAGTAAGGTATATTTTCTGGTGCTCTTGAAAATAATTTTAATATAAGGTGACCTTGACAAACTATTGATAAAACTAATGACGAAGAGAAAGTGCAACCGCACTGTAATCAATTTGTAAAAGTATTGAATTTATAATAATAAGAAGTCGGCAACACTGCTCTCTAATATTCTATAGTCACGACCACGCTTTAACATTTTTCAAGCACCTAATATAAAAGAGTAAGTACTTAAATAAATAGGAAATGATTAATAGGTAAAACTTACCAATATCTATAGGTATTGTATGTAAATTTTGCGTTACATCCGAATATCCATTCTTTGTCAACAATATTCACCGCCTCGACAGCCACGAATCTGTTTTGCGGAAACTGAATTAGCCGTATCATTAAATAGGTCGTTCTGTAAATAAAAAAAGCGTGGTGAGAATGAGAATTTAAAGTCAATTTACCCAATGGTAATATTTTTAGTAATATTTTGACATATCACCACATGATCAGACCTGTGAAAAATACAAACGCATTAAAGAGCTTGAGCTTTAGAAAGAAAGAAAGAAAGAAAGAAAGAAAGAAAGAAAGAAAAATAATTTATTAGCGTACAATGACAAAATACAAATAGCAACAAATACAAAATTTTATAAGTAGGTACAATTAACTTATAAGCTAGCAAGGGTAGTGTAATATTGCAAGCACGGTAGGTACATAGAAACGTTATATTGTACTGCTAATGGGCCTCAGCTCAGCATGGAGCAAAAGTACAAGTACAATTGCAGCGCTGATTTTCAGCCGAAGCCTCGAGCGGCTAGAGGACAATAAAACAATTTGTAGATGTGATGGCATAATAATTCAATGCAAAATAAATAATTTATAGGATGTCATGCAGAAATAAAATTTAAATTAGCATAAAATAATTTAACTAGGTTAAATGTTGTATATTGCTTAATTAAACAACTTAGATATATTAAAACAAATTAGACAAATAATATGTAATAGATTTATTGTATAATAATGTCAAGCGATTTTGATATATTGTATAATTGTAATATAATTGTAATATAATAATAATTAGCCATAATGGAATAATAAAATTAATTATGTATAAGTGTCGCAATCAATTAAATTAATAAGCATCCAATATCAATTAGTTAAGTGTCTATTCATTTACTCTGTTTCCTGTGCTGGAGATCTGTGAAAGAAGTTGTGAGAACTTTAATTTGATCTTGAAATTATTTACATTAGTAAGATTTCGCAGTGGGGGTGGCAGGTTATTCCAGCACTTAGTTGCACTATATTTGAAACTACCACGGAAGGCCGTGGATTTATGCGGAGGGACACGAAGTGGGCACGATACTGATCTTTTAGGATATTTACTATTATCACTCATCCAAACTAGCTTCGTATATAAGTACGTAGGAGCTTTGTTTTTTATAAGTCCAAACAGAAGCGTAGCTAAATGCAAATCTTTAAACGGCTGAGCAGATTTTCTTGAATCGGTTAAGAACACTCAAACTATCTTTTAAACGAAAAAAACTAAATTAAAATCGGTGTATCCGTTTAGACAGTAGACGATGCCGCAGTTATCAACACAAATAGACACGTAAAACTTATAAACTTCTCTTTCTGCGAAAATGGTTAAAAAGTTGTTGCCACCAAAGTTGTATAAAAAAATTCAGGGCTACTGAATTTTTTTATACAACTTTGGTGGCAAACTAACTAAAAAATCATATTTAATGATTTTAGACAATAAACGGTGTTGCTTGGTTTTTTTGTTCGTTTTACTTCTGATTCTGATAGTTCCAAACACGAGAACTTTGACCGTACATTACGCGCAAGTCAGCAGAATATTATAATGACAACTTAATAGATAAGCAATTTTAAATAAGTAGGCCTAAGTGGCATGCTACCTTTGCTCCGTAAATATGTACTTTAGAGACAGAAAGATTTTAAGCCTAACTTAATGACTGTTGTTATAGAATCGATTTTTTTCTTCTGTTTGCTTACTTTGAAGCAGAGTAAAATAATTTATTTAGGTACTTAAATATAATGGTACACAAAGAATTAAAAAAAATATATATTTTTTATAATTTTTTATTTTGTAGTTTTCCTCAAGTTTCTTGTAAACGATAACAGGTAAGTCAAGATTCAGATTAATAAATGGATAGAATTAGGCATCGTCTTAAGGCTGTTTTGTTTGCGTCGAAACGTTATGAGTAGGTAAGTAATACAATACACCTGCTTGTAATACATCTATAATATGATGCGCTTGTACTAAAACTTCCATAAATTACTAACAACAAATTATTTACGTCTATGTCCATAAAGTACAATTTACTTATTCATATTTAACAGATGATCTTAATACCGGACTGTTCCTGTCCCACTGCAGGGCAAAGGCCTCTTCTCATACAGAGAAGGCATGAGCATTAATCATCATTCATCACGCTTGCTCAAGGCAAATTGGAAATTTCAGACTTTACAAGTCCAGGTTTACTTACGATGTTTTCCTTCACCGTCAGTCAAATCAAACCTAAAACGTACATATGATTCAAAAAATCACATTGGTACTTGCCTGGATTTTAACCCACTACCTCGTGTTTACGAAACGGGTGCCTTATCCACTGGACCATTTCGACTTACACGACAGATGATCATAAACAAATGTAATTTATGTAGACGACAGCATGATCTTGAACATATTTACGTTCGTTTTTCCCCTTTTTTTAATCGAGAATTTTGGAACGACTATTTAATGTTAAGTATATCATATTCATAATCATAACAAATAACAATATAATATTAAGTCTTCATGTTGTCCTTTTTCGGCATTACGTTTGTATGATTTCGGCAAACTTACATGTTACGTGACTAATTCAATAAATTAAGTATGTGTGCCATTACAGTTCCTAATCTCACTGATAACCTAGTTAATGATGATGTCAACGAGTGTCCTAATATAATTTTGGTAAAATCGGCAAGTAGTTTGGTTGCGTCTCGTTCTAGTACCTATATGTCAGTGTGTCAGTATGTGGCAGGCAATCGATGGATAATGGCGGCACACGACGTGGACGTCTATCGACTAATATGGTTATGATGAAACGAATGAGTTTGACTTTGACTTCTGTAGGAAGGTTAAAAAACATACCGGGAAACATAAAGCTGACCTTCTACCGAATATTGCGTATAATGTACGTAAATACTAAACTGACGTAATATTAAATTTCAAAGTATACATTTCTGTATTTCTGGACTTTCGCCAATACACAGATCTACCATCACTCGTCATAAAACATTAATGACTAATTTTGCCGCTCATCGTAATTTACGTCCGCTCGCTCTTTCAAATAAGCACTTAATTTTGACGAGACTTTCTCTAAATTAGTACCTATTGCAATAATGTAAGTAGTTATGTTTTTCAAAGCACACCATAAATAAATTGTAAGTAAATTGCCAAAAGAAATAATGTCAACAGTGTGATTTGTGTGGTTTAGCGATGAACAAGGATGCCTTGCCTAACAAGGATGCCTTGCCTCCTGTATCATGGGCACGATGGACTCCTTTTAAAATTTCAAGTCCATAAACATTTTTATCTAATATATATTTATCGTTTTTACCAGTTAATAACATTAGTATTAGGTACTGAGTATTAACTAGATGGGTAAACCCAGCCATCTCGCAAGCCATCATGGTAACAAAATTGACAAATTCAAGTAGAATGTTCCGTTGGTATGTCATGTCTCCTTTTTATAAGTGTATCAATGACAGTTCATAAGATATTAATAGAGAGGATCTTAATAACTGCACGATAAATTCAGATAAAGTTAAACAACAATAAATTCTGACGATATCTATATCTACCGCTTAAGACATCTAATCGGTTTTATAATCTCGCACGTATGTAGATAGTGATATACATACATACTATGTAACTGATCCACAAGATAGAACAACAAGGTATGCAACGCTATATTTGACTCGTGTAAATTTGTGCAGCACGATTAGAGAACTCATCCCGTAGAATTCTGCTTCTGCTGCCATGCCAAATTCGAATTCAATTTCTATGAATAGAAATAATACCTAATTAAGAATTTAAATACTTACTTTTCAATTTGAGGTCTTGAAACTTGATAAATTCGTCTATTGTCTTCATACCAGAACGCATCAGCGACCATGGTCAAGTTAGGTCGAACCAATTCTGGGCTCAATGTCATCGAGCGATTTGCCTAAAAACAACACACTGTTTATTCACAGATTTGAATTTGTTATCTTATCATTTTAATACAAATATTCACCTACAGTATTTACATAAATACTTAGTATACAAGTGACCCAGTTTTAATATTGTGTTATAGTAAACTGTAATCTTTATACACAAATTATGTTTGCCTTCTTTTTTAACTTCGGTTATATATATCGAGTAGGTACAGATTCTGAAGTAGATAGAATGCAATTGCAGCTTATTTTGGGGTTTAACTAACGAATCTAGCCGCCTCAAATTTCATCCTTTCTCACGTTTTTCTAGGAAAATAGATATTATTGTATAAATATGCTCATAGATATTATAATAAAGACATATGTGTGCTCAAAAATTATCCTCAAATGCCAGTTTTCCAACTGTCTTCTGTATAAAATTACGATGAATCAGCTTTGAACTAAGAGAATAATGAGTTATTACGAGGAACGATGGTAGTGACCACACTTACTAGACAACATATTATTGAAACACCTACTTATATATTTTTGGATTTTATCTAACGTAATTATCTGACTGTGGATAATATTGTATGTAAATTTAAAATGCCTTTAGATTTAATTTTCTAACCATTTCTATCTACAAAAAAGTAATTACATTAGATGATCGTAAACACTAACTGACAGTAAAGATGCCTAAGAACAGACAAACTGCATACCATTAATAAAATCTGATTGCTTCTACACAGTGGACTTTCACATCTAATTTACATAATAATATTTTCACCACAATCAGATTAGCTATCCTAATATTGGTATGTAGATAGAATCAGTGCCGGAGACGGACATAGGCTACTTTGTATCCCGAAAATCGGTCTGGTTCCCGAGGGAGACATAACTCATTTTACTCGCAGGCGAAGCCGTGGGTCCTAGCTAGTTGTACATAATATATACATACTTATTATATAGGTAGATAATTCTAACCTTAACGTTAGTACAATACTAATAGGTACATTAAACAAAGAAAGGGTTGAACCACATCTGGCAGCACGGAACCGCACTTTCGTGTTGGCGCGTTCCGTCGCTCTTTCTCGCTCTAGTAAATGACGATTGTGATTGACAGAAAAGGATAGAAACACTAAGGAGTGCGGTTCTGTGCTACCAGATATTGTTTAACCCTAATAATAACACAAAATTACCTGCTTACCTGAAAATACTGTCTCGCTCTTGACATTAATAGTTGATTGTCCTCGACAATCTGTTCAGTAACTGGGTCAACTATGGAGAACAAAAATCTGTTGATAGCCATCACTAGTTGTTTGCACCACACTATACAGACATGGTCTGGTGACGTCCAGACACCTGGTATGGCTGTTGTCTGCAATCACAATATTACATTGTTCTACTAACATTGCTATATGCTTCCTTTAAAAATGCGTGCAGCTGTTAAGAGAATTGTTTAGGTTAAGTAAAGGGCCTATTGCATTTTTCCGTCGAATAATTTTAGAGTGTTTGAAAAGATGAACTAATAGCGTCAAGAAATTGTCGAGTGAAGACTACAGACTGGAAAGCGTAGGGTAGGAGGACTTCGACTAGCAAGATAGAGCTGTAACACATATCGGCGCTGCTGCAGCGCTGAGGTGTGCAACGCGACGCAATTCTAGCGTTATGACGTCACACTTGTTGACAACACTTCAGTTTATTTGTAGCATGCTTATTGCTTGAAAACAAGACGTTTCAACACGAAAGTAGTTTCGGAAATGTCAATCGTCGATGTAGATTTATTGATATCTTTGGTCGAGGAACAGCCCGCGTTATACTAGTGACAACGATTAAAACAACAAATTTATAAAACAGGAAGCGTGGAAAAGTGTTAGTAATAACTTGCTTAATAGCTCTTCAAATGTCCAAAAATCTTATTTCATCTATCTTTAAAGCTTCATATTTTCTCGAAAAGTACTCTCCATCAGGATTCATAACCTTATTAAGTGGATGTATTCAATATCTTCTTTGTGGTCTATTTAATTTCTTATTATGTCTACATAATAAATAACAAAAGAGCTATACGCTTCTTGCGATCCATGGCAGATACACGTGCATCAACACTCACGAATCACAGAAAAATGGTCACCTCATGTACTGCCAGTAGAACGCTCAGCGGCGCGTTGCGGCGCGGCGTCGCAACGTGGTTATGTATTTCGGCCCATGGACACACTAACTAACAAAAGCATCCCTTAGATAATCGATGGAGGAGGAATTATACTACTAAACTACCAATTCTCTTAAATGCTAAAATTAACCAATTTCATCTACGAGTAATGCGGTTGGCACACTGCCCTGCATCAAGTAGCATAGCGCGGGAGTGGATGCTCTTACGTTGTTTGTAAGTATCTCTCTTTGTATTTAAATCACGCGTGCCACGCACTCCGCAGCGTAGTGCAGGGCAGTGTGTGGATCGCGTAGATTTCATAGCAATAATTTCTCTTTTGCGTGTTTTCCTTGCCATTGTTGTGATCACTGTGATACTATTATACTTGATTTATATTATACCTGTTTTTTTAATGTCGCAATTTTCACAACACATGTGCATAATGCACATGTGTAGACACAATGCGAGACATTTAATTAATTCTATCACATGTAAATATCGTGACTTTACATATATTTAATACAATAAATACTATGAGTATATTATTAACAGTGAAGTTTACATAATAAATAAGCAAATTTAGTTTTACCAGGGCACTGATGTAGCTATCATTCGACGATGTTAATCCAGAAGGCATTAATACATCTCGGGGCCCATTCCCAAAACTGAGTAATAATTTCTTCTGTTTTATCTCATCATTACTATTTATATTTTTCTCCCAATTAAGGTTCATGAGCATGTAGTAGTCGTCCATTGCGACATCCACGTTAACTACTGGAGCCTCCAAAGGCGCAGCTAAAGCTATTGCTATGGAGGTAGTGTTGATTGTGCTTGGATAAGCCAAAAGTCGCTTGGCGATAAGGCCTCCCTGTTGAAAAAAAATAGTATTATTTTGATGTTTCATGACTTAATTAATAGCTTAAATACTAGCGACCCGCCCGCGTTTCGCATCAGTTTTAGAAGTAGCGGTTTTTTCGTATTGAATTACTATTATCATTGATGCCTGGCTCCTTTATGCGATAGGTTAACCCATTATATGCTGTGTCTTAGTTTTATGTTAATGCGTTATATATATAATAAAAACAGTTTATAATCCATTTAACCGTTTTTTGAGATTTGCGATTTTATATAAACAGAAATACGTTTTCAAGCGACTATTTATTTTAGACTACTTCTCTAGCTAGTCTAGCGGTTGACTTTGTAGTTTCGCCACTACCTCTATGCGGTGTACCTATTGATGGATTTAGTGTTGTTTACAAATACCCAATAATTGTTTAGTCATTTTAAGAGTCTGGATGTGTTTTGTGTCCGTTTTGTCCACCTGTGCACAGAGCAGGTTGTCACGTACCAAGAAGTGTAGGTACCTACCTATTAAAAAAAAGGGTTGCTCTAACCTTAGTAGTATAGTATATACCTTAGTAGCATTTCGGATCGCACTAATGAAATAATCGAAGCGGAAAATAATTTAATTCGCAATATCCGTCATACATACATAGGGTAGGTAGGTACTTTATACGTGTATTAGGTAGGTATATTAGTCATCGTGTGATCGTGTGGTCATGCGCCACTTGACTTTAGATATTTATTAATCGATCAAATAATTATTTGCTTTACCGTCAAAATAATATTACTGTTTATGCAAAAAACAAATCATCACAAAACATACCAACGCGTTGTTTTAAATCTCTTTACCTACTCCTTGTATACGTTTTAAAAAATATAAAACTAAAGACAAACTAATAAACAATTATTTACAAAAAAAATGGGACCAATTTCAGAGTATAGCCTTACAAATCTTCTATATATATAATAAAATTGGAGTGTCAGTTTGTAATATTGAAATAACCGTTTTTTACTACATGTATATGAATATATATACGGTACATACACCAAAATAACATTTTTTACAATTTTTGTCTGTCTGTCTGTCTGCCTGTTTGTTCCGGCTAATCTCTGAAATGGCTGGACCGACTTTGTCAGGATTTTTATTGGCAGGTAGCTGATGTAATAAGGAATAACTTAGGCTACGTTTATTTTAAAAAAGATTCTGTTATTTTAGAAAAATAAAGTAATGTTGATCGACTGTTAGGCGGAACGAAGTTCGCCGGGTCAGCTAGTTTGACATAAGAATCGTGTTTAGTCATCGCTGGAACACTGTTAGCGACTTTGAAGGCAAACGTCTCAGTCCGACAGTCCGGAGTTGCGTGGATACATGGATATGTCGGATATATTAATATTTTGGAAAGGGAAGGGAGTCATGGCATAATATATCCAGTCGCGGATGCTTTTGTTAAAGATTCGTGTTCGGTTATCGCTTTAAGTTTCCGTCTCTGTCCGGAGTTGCGTGGATATATGGATATGTCGGATATATTAATATTTTGGAAAGGGAAGGAGTCGTGGCATATCCAGTCCCGGATATATATCCGAGGATATATGTGTGTCCGGAGTTACTCATGCCTAGTGCATTATAATACTGTGACTCAGGGCCTAAACGGCTGTACTGATTTTGATGAAAATTGTAAATTTACATATTTTAAGTAATAGCAGTTTCAATAAAAGCTGAGCTACTACTCACCATGGAATGTCCAATCAGTATGACAGAGGTAGGTATAGCTTTCGTATACTTATTGCTTTTGTATAAACTTAAAATCTTTTTTATGCAGGCTGCAGCGAATTTGGTCTGACGTTGCAGTACACCGCCGTACAAGCCAGATAACTCTTCGTTGTAACTAACTGGATAATACAAAAAAAAAATTGGCATATTTAGATGTTTATATTTCCAAATGTTTCGTCTGTCTTTTTGAACTCTAGATAAGTATGTTGCACTGCTAAGCTGCGCAACATCTTACAACATCACTGATGACGTATTGTGTGGTATATGGCAAATCTTGTCTAAATCTTTACAACAATTAGCTACAATATAAAATTAAATATTATGACTACAAAGTTAGTAAGTATAAAGAGCTGCAGTCAAACTGTCCAAGGCAAAGCAATAATATTCAGTAATTGTAATTGATTATAATGCCCGGGCTACATGAGGCTAGTTTTTAAGCTAGGATAGCAAGCTCTTCTAAACTGTTCTGGCTTCATGACCTGGCTTCAACTAGAACATGCTACTGGTTCTGCTACATGAGGCTAGATTATTATAAGCTAGTATTATTGCAGTGACTGAGGTGACCACAATTTTTTGTCAGTTCTTGGTATTATGTTGCTCTTAATTTTAATTTTACTTTTTACGTCTTTAGTAGTCATATCAATACCCACTGTCTTTAATTCGTCGTACATTTATTGTAGTGCTGAATCACGTTTAGCAAAAAAAATGTTTTCACACACTATATTTTAACTTTCACGATTCGTCTATATTTGGAAAACTATGAGCACCATGCAACCTACCACAACAGTAAAGCACAATGCCCAAAATAGGCCCGAACTATCTTTTAAATAAGAATAATGAAAATGAAAAAAAAAACATAGTGGAAAGTGCCCAACCAAAAGACCATTCAGACTATTTATATATTTTCACTTCTATCTCATACTACATTTATGTCAATCGACTAATATGATTTCTCGCTAATGAGGTTTTCTAATCATACAGACTATTTGCCATTCCAGACATTTACTTGTTCATTCTGCGTTTGTGTTCTAGCGGAGTTGACTCTCTGCTGACTTGGTATTCTGTTTTTACGTCATGTAGCTGAATTATTGTTCGGCTATCTAGGTACCATGCTTTCATGTCAATCTTACTGAATTGTCATTACGCAAAAATACATTTCGCTCATCACCCAACTCAAACAGCAGAACTGAGAAGGCAACATAATAATAATACAGTATCTGTACCCACCCACTTTACTTGCCATGTGTTACATTTGGTAGTAATACAAAAGAAATTAAGATGCAAAAGAGACTGATAGACTTACTTGCGAAGTAGTCAAAATGGTATTGATACCCTTTTGATAGTGCCTTCCTTAGTGCCACAGATGCTAAAGATCTAGCCTGCATATGACTGCCAGAATTTCCTGGTAAAAATAATACTGGAACACCATCAAACCTGTTGAAACATACACATATTTTAGAAATATTGAAATTTGAGAGATTTTACAATAAAATATTATTATATAGGGGATCAAAGGGATATATTTATACCAAAAATGAAATACTCCTTGTGTATTATATTAAACTCGTAAGTACCACAATATACACGCTTAAAATGCATTAAAAAAAGATTTCTCTGTCACTTAGAGTATGCTTGCAGTATAGCAAATCAGATGCCTTCTTACGCTGCTAAGCTGTCGCACTTTAGGATGGTTTCTATAGAAAAACGGCATAAAACAGCAGATTGCCTTTTGTTATTTAAATTGCTTCGCCGTAATATGGATTGTCCCCAACTACTAGACTTAATAAAATTTAGAGTGCCAAGTAAATACCCCCGTGCTCCTATCACACCTTTACATCCTCCATTTCATACAACCGCACTTGGTTCTAGTTCTGCAATACCCAGGTTGTGCAAACTGTTGAATGGTTGTAGCGATCTGATTGACATACATGCTAATACACTAGATGAGTTCTATAGAGCAATACAGAATGCAATTTATAAAACACCTACTGTCTGTCTAAAATGGTTTTGTTTATGTTATGTTACTTTTATTACTATTTTTTATTTTTTGTCCTTTTTTGTTTTAATACTTACTTATTGTTTAAATTGTAATGTTTATTAAGTAGTATAATGAATAAAATTAACCTAAGTACTTAATTTTATTTAATTAATTAATTTGTTAAATTATTTTATTAATTTATTATATTATTATAAAAACTAAAATTTTGTGTATGTGGTGCCCACCTGTAATTGATTGTAACACTAGACTAAGAGTTTATGTATGTACGTTCTAATTTTATTGGTGTTTACGATTGTTGGTGAGCCTTTATAAATAATTAAATATACAAAAATGATAAATAAACCTTTTTGAATTTACAAATTCAGATGTTCGAACTGGGACTGAAATCATTAAATTTATTTAGTAGGTATACACACCACATTTTCCTAGCTTTTTCAGTCAGTCTTCCTTCACTGTAAGCGTATAATCCATATTGAGGATAGAATTGGTTCTCTGGTACAGATAAACGCTAAAAAATAAGTATTTTTAAATTAATATTTTGAATTACATCAACAATAAATTAATTTGAACAAATAATGTACTCACTACAAACTGTGGATATTCAAACATGTAAGTCATTAGACAATAGTTATTTTTGTCACTAAAGTATACATTTAAAACACCGAGGAGATAACCCAAAACAAAAACAAACGAAATAATTTGAAAGACACTGCAACGTATAATATTTAGGAATCTCATCTTTTATCTATACAAACATTTAATACTATTATCACAATAATAATCAATTCAAGATTTACTAAATTAACAATTTCGCATCATCAAAGAAGTCGAACGTTGTTTTTTTGGTTGTTTTGCAGCTGTCATTATTTATTGTAAAAATTTTTTTTTATTCGCGCAAAGGGCAGGCTTTCGACCATACTGCCTAGTCTTTCGTGTAGGATTTCTTACGTGGATAGGTAATGTTGAGTTGAGACTTTGACCCAATATTTTTTACGTAACTATTAAAATAAAACCTTGTTTAATGCTCTAAGAACTAGTATTGTGGGTATCCAATTAATGCTCTAAGAATTAATGTAACAATACAAGCAAAGAGGTACCAGTGACACAAACTTGTTCTTTTTAATCTGTGGAGACACGTACGTCAAAATCCGTCAAATCGTGACATATGTGACGTTTAAGTATAGCTATCTTGTCGGTGTCCAAAAAACTAATATTTTGTTTTCACGGAAGATGGTTGTCATTTAATTTCATCCACATTTTTTCTTTTTTATATCATTGTAATATACCAATAATATCATCAACAAGAATATTATTCTACACTTGACGCTGGCAGAAATAGCTGACACAATCGTCGGCTCTGTTGCCACAAAAAAGGAGAAGAAGAACTACAAAATAGACTGCTTTTTACTTTTTACATGATAAAAAACAACTGTTTTTGACGGGTGTGCTACCTCAAGTAATTAAGAAATGGCGTTGTTTGAAATTATTGGAATGGCTTTAATGTGTCTGATTGTACCATTCCTACTTCGTGTAACATATTTATTGTATAAAATTTTTACAAGCGACGTTGGACTCACGAATTCAAAATCACTGCGTACTATCATGTGTATGGGATCGGGGGGTCATACGACAGAGTTATTACGCCTTACGAAATCTATTAACATGAATAAATATAACCCACGATTGTACATACTTGCCGACAATGATACTAGCAGTGAGGTTAAGATTCACGAATTAGAAAATGGACAGAAAACCTATAGTTTGAGCAGAATTCCTAGAAGTCGAAATGTGCAGCAATCATATAAATCCTCTATTATCAGTACTTTGTACGCCACTTTATATACAATACCTGTTATGTATAATTTTAAACCTCATGTTGTATTTTGTAATGGGCCTGGAACTTGCATACCAGTGTGTGTTGTTGCTTTCCTTATGAGATGTTTATTCATTTTAGACTGTCGAATTGTTTTCATAGAAAGTATTTGTAGAGTGCGTACTTTGTCATTAAGTGGCAAAATATTGCAATTCTTTGCAGATCTTGTCATTGTCCAATGGCCAGAACTGAGAGATGTTTGTTTCCGAGCTAAATATTTTGGTAGATTAACTTGAATTACCTACATAGATGGTTTTTAGTCAATTGTTTAACTCAGAAAATAAAAGTAAATAACTCGAAAAAAATGTATATTTAATAGTTCTAGGGAGATCAGTACACAAATAGTTGCAATTAGGTTTAGTCATAAAATGGTTAACAAGTCAAAATCACCTAAAACTGTTTACTTATAGAAAGCAATCCCTCATGCTGTTCTTTTTTAATTTGTTAAATGTGAAAAGAGGGAAAGCATAATATTTCCCTTTCTGATTCTCTAAACATGTAAGTTATATTTCAGTTTAAATCTATTTCACACCATTGTTACATGAATGTATTGTTAGTGATACTGAACATTTAGGTG
The DNA here is from genome assembly GCA_963082885.1 of Parascotia fuliginaria. Lineage (NCBI taxonomy): Eukaryota > Metazoa > Arthropoda > Insecta > Lepidoptera > Erebidae > Parascotia > Parascotia fuliginaria. The sequence continues at coordinate 11,095,656 of OY720178.1, read as the reverse complement.
CAGAATGTCCAAGTTGCAAAATGTTCAGTGGTTGCAAAATTTCCAGGTTGCAAAATGTCCAGATTGCAAAAGATCCAGGTTGCAGAATGTCCAGGTCGCAAAATAGTAATAAAAGGAACTTCTAGGAAGTATACCTTAGGCTACCGAAACGAATTACACACAAATCAATTAAAAATTACTTAACAATTTTTGAATTAGTAATATTTTTGAGGCAAGTCAAGAAATTTTTATTTGATTTGTGTGTATTTTGTTTAGGCAGCATAAGCTATACTTTCTTTAGATCTAGAACTTCTTGTGCAACCTTGATATTTTGCAACCTGGACATTTTGCAACCACTGGACATTTTGCAACTTGGACATTCTGCACCTAAACAATACTGAAGGACTCATATTAACATAAAAAATAAACTATTGAATTACGAATCAATTAGCAGCTTTCAATAACTTGTCAAAAGTTAATAATTTATAAAATAATATATGTTATACTTATAATAATGAAGATAAGTGCTGTTAATACATTGACTAAATTTGTTAACATCTTTAATGCAAATTGGGCCTTCTAGTACTTAAAAGTGTGAAATACATTTAAACAAAACTGTATTTTTAGTACATATGGACATTTAACCACTCGTATGCTACAATATCAGACACAATAGAAATAACATTGTGTCTCGTGCAGATCTGCTCCTAAGCATACGACAGGTTAAGGTAATGCAGAGTAGTAATCTTTAAATGTACCTTGATACAGTTATCAAAATATTTCAATTGTTTTCACTTACAATAGTATTGCCAATCAGGAATGTTATAAAAATATAACCACTTTAATTTCTTGAATGACTGAATTTCATAAATGATAATAAGTTTTGTGTTTAGAACTACTATATGTAAATAAATGTAGAAATTATACCATCTGTATTATAATATATACATATTCTAGCAATTAACATTTTAATTCAATTCCAATAAGTGTATCAATTCTATATTCTACAAAAGAAGCAAAAAATACTTCTTTATGAAAAAAAAGGCACATGACTCGTTCAACAATGGACACATATTAGATCACCTTGAGAAGACCACTTCTTTTAAATCTTTTTAAGTACTTTTCCTTAGCACTGAATATAAATAGCCCTGACCAAATTAAATGATCTCTTTAAACAGTGCGAGTTAAATTATGGAACAGCAAACATAGTACCTATCTCTGCCATATCTATTTAGTCGACCGGCAGAACAAAATAAAAATATTTTTATAAACCATAGTGTACATTCGATTTTGACTTATAGTATGGTACACAGTATAATATTATTCATGAAGAATTAGGATTTATACAACTTGTCAAACCAATAATAAATATATATAATAAATAACATTTAATGCTGCAATATATATAACTACTAGCTGCGCCCCAATGTTTTGTTGTATCCCTCGGGAACTAGACCGATTATTGGGATAAAAGTAGCTTATTTCCCTCTCTAAATCATAATCAAAATCGGTTCAGTCGGTTAACTGCTCGGTTGTAACAGACACACACACAAACTTTCGCATATATTATATTAATAGGATTAAGTAGACCAGTGTCTAATTGTATAGCTAAAAAAATATAAAATAGCATAACTGCACAATCTAGTACTTATGAATAAGAATTGTGTTTCTACAAATACCAAATGTATAAAACATGTACAGAACACATATCTTTGGCAGTAATTTATTCAACCTTTTCTTGTTTCATATTACAATCAAATTGAAATTTTACGGGTCACCAACAACTTTATTAATATAAATGCATCAGTCTTCATATCAACTAGCACATTGCAAGATGCATAATGCAACAAAATAGTGGAGTTAATATAGGTTGCACTAACTGATGCAGGAATGAAAGCATTTATAAATAGTGTATTTTGCAAGCACCTTTACTCCTGTCGCAGATAAAAAAGTAAATGTATAGCTACATTCTATAATAAATCTAAATGAATAACTTTCTCCCTAGCTCATTACACTGGGTATAGTATTCCTAAACTTTGATCTTTACAAAATTAGCTTTTTTTAGTTAATAAATTGCATTTTTGGATTAGACATACATTAAAATAAAAAAAATAATGACACAAAAAGTGTCATTGTCACACTAGAATAACCACAACAATGTGCAACTGCCAAAAATGCTACAATTAAATAATACTAGAATGAACATTATTGTACTCATTCATAACAATAATGACATACACAGATGTAGAATTATCTTTTAACTATATGCTACTAAAATATACTTATTGTAACAAAATATAACTAAGCAAAGTATCAGATCTATTAAATGGTAAAATTTTTGTTTCTTACAAGGTATTTAAGTATTAATTTGTATTTAAGAGGCTGTATTGTTCCAAATGAGTACTAATGTTTTTTACATCAAAATTCACAGATCTAAATTCATCCCACAAACTTTTATAGCAATCTTATTATAACCTTACTTTGTCTCTATTCTTGTTTTAATGGTACAAAAGAAAAAGGCAAAACACTAAAGTGACATTAAAATAATACTACTATAAGAGGTGGTTGTAGGCCTCCTGATATACGAAGAGAACTCGGCTCACAATAACTGGCAGTCAACACATCACAAGTTTGTCTTAAACTAGATATTAAATTATGGATACCCTTTACATTGAGATATATAAGAATATCGCTAACAAACCAATATTTTAGGCACGTCTGAGAATACTATATTAATAGTAAGTGACTATGTTTCTAAAAATATAAGTACAAAAGGAAGAATTAAGTTTTTCTTACTATCTAATAAACAAGTTCTCTTGTGTGTTATCATCAAGTTTCAGGGTTTACTATTATCTATGTTAGAGCTAGTTGTCTGATTGCTAGTTTCTTGCTTGACACTTTCATCAGATTTATTATCCATGTGCAATTTTTCGTCATGAATGAGGTACATCGCTTCATCATATGTTGGGGGTGGTGGTTCAGAACTAGATGGTTGGGGTTTACTGGTAGCTGCATTTGAAATTAAGGCATCATATGAAGGCGGTAATGTAGCACTTGATGCAGTGCGAGGTACCTGACCACTGTAAGCTTGCTCTGCTTGGACTGCTGCCATATCCTAAAAAAATAATACCATATCACTTTCGCCCGTTCACTGGTATTATATAATTTATAGTTATTTATGTAGAATATTGAGTACAGAGGTTTTATCTACTATCACAGTTGAACTACTAGTTCAAGGTGAGTAATTAAACTAATTGATTACTTGATATTGACAAATGTAATTTATTGCTATGAGATGATGTTATTATCTCTCATTATTTTTCTTCATTGTATTTTCTCAATATCATTATCAGGCTATATAGCAAACTGTATGTTTAAAAGCCCTAATTTATCCTAATTAAATATGTAGGTAATCATTATTTAAATAGGTTCTACTTGTGATCTTCTTTAAACAGTTAGGTACACAATACTTTGATAGATATGCCCCAGTTTATGTAAAAGAGTTGATAATATATTTTGTACACTTGGCACTGAGAAAATTTAAAACATGTTTTGTCATCACAGTCCAAATGTAATACTATCACTTTGCATATTTAGCTCAGCAAATATTTTGTTATTAAACATAACAGTATTGAGTAATATAAAGTTTATAAGTTTTGATTTTAAGTAAATGTTTTGTTTATAAAAATATTATTACCTTTGTAATAGGCTGAATTTTAATGTTATTGTATTTTTTTTTAAATCAGAAAAGGGAAAGCCTCAATAATGTAAACATGACGCTAATGTAAAGATAATACACATTTTATCTCAGTAAAATGAAACTACTTACCCTGATAATCGCTCTCTGATGAAGTAACATTTGTATCACGCTCTTTCTCCGTAAGTATAACATACTTTTCACAGCCACCATCATTCCAGAACATATAAAAATTGGCCCCACGAGCCACATGTGTCCCAAATTGCTAAGAATGTAGCCATCAGCATCTCCCAATGCCAACACAGTTATCACAGTGCCTACCGAAAATAGTACCATCGATAACACAAAATAAGAATAACTTGTGCAGTCACATCGTCCAAACCGCTGGTCTTCGTCAAAATCGTAGTCACGGCGCCTAAGTCGATGTAAACGTTGCCTAATGAAAGGGCTATCGAAAACGGTAGCCATTTTTATTATGTATTTTTATGCACACTGTTTACATTCAACGCATATTCTGTATTACGTTGATATTACACAATAACTAAGTGAGGAGGAATCACCAACTTTCTTTTGGGAAAGCGTGTGAAAATTTGCTAGACAATCTGAAGAAAAACAAGTCTGTCTGCCACAATCTCAAGCCATAGACAATCTATGGCAATAGATGAAATTACTAGTGTTGTGTTGAGGAGCAAGTCAAAATTTAAAGCTCGGATTAAAAAAGTTACAGATATACATCACTAATTTATAAGATTTTGATCATCGATTCGGTTCGGGCTCAAAATAATAATAAACAAGTAACTTGTAACGCTGTGATAGAAAAATTAAAATCATTTTATTTCGTCTTGCGAACAGAGGATTTTTATACATATATGAAACCGTCAATAGATTATTATTTGTAGTCATGAAATATGTAATACAGAAATTTGAAATTGCTAATATGAATTTGTTAGCGACGTTTTCATTGTAAGATGTTTTATGTTTCCTCTGTAAACGTTTTATTTATATTAATCAGTAGGACTAATGATTAACAGGTACCGTAATATGGGGTGAATAACAACACCTTTCGGTATTCCAAGACTCACATTATTTTTATTTCTTAGTTTTTGATTGAACTAATGCTATAAATACGCGAGTCATAAATTCCTTTTTTTAGTAGATACCCCAGAAAGAGTAAATTATAAACTTTATATTATAATGCCCTGTTGCAAGTTAGGTACCTACACCAACATATGGGTAACAACAACACATTGGACAACTATGTTAAAGAAGTAGTTGTAGAATTTTACTGGTACTGGATCATTTTTACAACTCAATCAACTTGATCATAAAGTACCTATGATGCTTATGATAAGTCAAAATTACATTAAGTCAGCAAATTAACCTACAGCTAGTTTGCTGACGAGGTAGAGCTGTGGAAAGAACTGGCAGGAAACTCACGCCACTCTTTTCAATTGCCAGATAATTACAGTTCTTTTGTATGAATTACAATTTTAACACATCAATGCAACCAAAGAACCATACAAAGTAATTATTACAAATCAACCAATTAATTTAATTACCAAGATTAAAAAAAAGAAAAGAGGATTATAATTATTTAGTTTCATCTAGTATGGTAATTTGACTACGTATTTTAATTAAAATAGTAAATGCATCTCCCGGTCATATTAAACGACAAGTAAAGTAAAGTCATACTGTACTATGTATTAAAGCTTGCAACGCCAGGAGCATCACTAGCGCCTTGCCGACCGTGATAAAAACCTTATAACTCCTTTCTTGAAGAACTCCATATAGTAGTCTCAGGAAAACCTCGATGTGAAAAAGTGGCCATTGGCACCATCCTAAACAATTCTCAGAACACAGCCCATTATACAGGAGGTAAAATATACATGAGGAAGCAACGTCTCTCCTTAAGCCTAGTGGTTTGTCGACAATTCTTACAGCACGTCTTTGGACCGCATCAAGAGGTACAAGCTGGTATCCAGGTGCTCTCGCCCAAAGATGGCAGCAGTACTCCATGTGGGGACGGACTTGGGCTTTGTAAAACAATAGTCTTTGTCCGGCAGTGAAGTACCATTTCGCCCTGTTGATCACACCGAGCTTTTTGGATGCCAACCTGACTGCGGAACTGGACGTCGCTGGATACGTCAATGTTGTAAGGGCTGTATCTTGGAATTGCAGAGTGTCTACAAATAGAGCTTTCTTAGCGGTGAACACGCAGATTTGTGTCTTAGTTTGGTTACATTGGACTAGATTTAGTCGTTCCCAATCGGAGATTCTGTTTAGAGTGTTCTGGATTTCAGACGCAAATCGTTTTCGACATTCCTCCACGATGAAACAAAGGATTTTGGCCCGGCCCGTATAATACGTATCCCCAGTGCTGTCGTCCGCATAACAATGAATATTGTCGATAGACAACATATCATTAATATGCAGCAAAAACAGCGTTGGGGATAATAGGGACCTTGCTTGTCAAAATGCTGGTAACCCGATGGCAGAACCTCTCGGGGAGTCCGTAAGATGGTAACTTCGAGGCTCCGGTGGCAGAAATATATCATCATCGAATACCTTTGCTATATACAGACTGGCTAACTCCCAAGTGGTGCGTGAAATACATTAGAGGATCACCTGATCAGCGATTACGACGAAAGCCGTACTGACGGTTGCTTACCAGATCGTGATCCTCTAGGTATCCCAATAGCCGCTTATTGATGATAGCAATAGGCCTGTAATTCGATGGATCTGAACTATCACAATTTTTGGGCACCTGATGCAAAGATGGAACTGAGGCTGGATTCCAAGTAAGCAATTTTAAAATTTGGATAATGTCAGATAAAATATGTTGTTTTTCACCCCGGTGCGGCGTTGTTATTCACCCCAAATTATCGGTAATTACCGGTAAAATTTTCGATTACTACGGTACTGGTAATAAGTTGGCAACACTTCCTACTGTCAATGTCAATCTAGACTAAACCGAAAGATTAGAATTGTCAGTGGTCATGTTTTTGTGACGACGTACAAAACTAAATTCGTATTAGTAAATTCGTTGATATGGTTATTCTTCATTAATTTGTTATTACGTTAATATAATACTCATAAAAAGATTCTACTGAAACTGTATTTGTTGCTATGAATCTTCTGGGCAATATTTAAAACCGCTTTTTGTTGATTCGATATGGCTCCTTTCATTTTATTTATCGTGGCATTTGTTTTCGGAACGGGTAATTGTATTTTTGAGTTTCAGTTTAATATTTTTGGAGAACAATGAAGTGAATTTTTAAATTTAAATTTTTGTTAGGTGTCGTGGCGAGTATAGAAGTGTCCCTTACTAGTAATGGTCCTGCAGTTCGTGGTTCCAATGTGACATTCATTGCTAGGATAGTATCAGACGACTACAAAGGTGTTCAACTAAAATTTATCTTCAGTGATGATGCAGTCCCACAGCATTACCAGGAGGTGAGTTAAATGTCTATTATGATGTACATGTGTCTTTGTTATCACAAAATACAATATTTCAAAGTTATTTCTTCATTAATATTGATAAAGTTTTGCACTCGCAAAATACGTGCTTCTACTTAGAGTTGCTATTAATATATCATACGGTTTTTACAACCTTTATTGATATTTTTAATAATTCAATATTTACATGCAATTTAACTTATGGTAAAGTTATTTCATTACTACCTTTCTTGTTAAAGTCATGAATAATAGTGATTAATAAATAATACATACATAACTTCACGCCTGTCTCCCATTACTGAGGTACACAGAGACTATAGAACGCCATTTGCTGCCATCTAAACATATCTTCTTTGCCTTTTCAATATTCATAAATCTTTTCATATACACACGTCGGTTACAGGTGCTTGTAATAAATAATATTGGTTTAATAATAGTAAAATTAAATTAGGAAGGATGATTAAAACTCTATGGTTCCTTGAAAGCAGACACAACAAAAGCAACATAGGCCTTCAAGTTTGACACTATCATATTGTAAGTTTAAGAGTAATAAATAAATAATAATAATAATAATAATAATCTTGTAAAAATGAATGTCAAACATTAAAATCTTTTATTGCATAATTTGAAACATAAAACGAATCATTACGAATTGTAGATAGCATAGCTATACAATGTTTTCATTTGGTTATGCTACAAGTAGCCTCTGTGTATTATCATTTGGCAATATACCTACTCTCTTTTATATCTTAATTCTTCTGGTGAACAACAAAATATGAAATTGTGTGGAAAGAAAAGGTGGAATAAATTTTAAAACAAAATTTGCTCATTATGTATATTAGTCGTTTTGCATGTGATTGAAAATATTAAAAGCATGAAATGAAGATTTTGCATCTATATTCAAAATTGAATTGAAACAGTTTTACATAAAATGTATAAACAATTATCTCTACTACACCTTACACGTTTTAGGAAATAATGCTTTATGTGTTATTTTTAGTAGCATATATTTGTTTTTAAAATAGACAGCATATAACACAAGTGCTGATTGATATATTTTATTAGAGATTGAAACTGCATTGCTGTCTTTATTGTGTGAGAGAATACTATTGAGCTTTATCATTTCAGCTGAAAGATATTTGCTATTGGACTTGGAGGAGTCTTTGATAGGTCTTAATTGCTTGTTTCCTCAAACCAAAGTAAAGTAATCATATTATGAGTACTATATTTTTTACTTTTATTGATTTTGGACTTAAAAACTTTGCCGGTTTCAAATTTCCATCACACAATTGACTTATCTAAATTGAAAACAACTATAGATCAAGTAAACAATTTCAAATATCTAGGTAGCCTAATAAGTAATAAAACACGACTCCAGATGTATGCCAGACATTACAGCTCCAAACAAGCCTTCAACAAGAAGAAACAATTTTTTAAAGTTTTTATAGATAGAAACATAAACAAGACACTTAAAAAGGCCTATATAGAAAGTTTTAGTTGTAGGGGTGTGAAACGTGGATGCTAAACAAAAGAGAGAGAGAAAAGCTGCAGGCATTTGAGGTGTGGTGTTGGAGAAGGATGGAAAATATAATTTCAACCGAGAAAATAACAAATGAAATAGTACTAGAACTAGTTAAAGAGAAAAGACAGTTGTTAAGAACTGTAGTTAATAGAAGAGGAATGTTATTTGGCCACTTGGTACAAAACAAGTAACTTTTTTAAGACTAAAGTTAACGATGAAGAGGAAGACCAAGACGGAGATTTATACAAAAAATTAAAAAAAACCTGATAGTCAAGTTGTATCAAGAGGTCAAAAACAAAGCAAAGGACAGAGAACAATAAAGGATGCTCCACTGACAAGATCTAAGCCTTTAAATCAAGAAGAAAAAAATGAATTTAGACACTTGTTATATATGTTTCTGGAGGTTTTAAAAACCTGACTACTAGTGTATTTAATTGAATCAATTATGGGGTTTGAGCTTATAGAATGATTTTCTGCATTTATATGTTTTAGTCAGAAAATAATTATGTCCAGACACAGATTATTATTTTGTCAGGCATACAGACTTTTTTTTATCATGAGAATAAAATCTAAAAAACTTTTTGAGTTGTATTAAGTGAAGTAATTAAAATTTAAATACTATGTTTTACAATTTTCGATAATAATTAAGCTAATTTTGCAATTTAATAATTGCGTTCTATTAAAAATGTTATTAGTAATTAGCTGCAACTTAGATAATGAACATTAGAGGCTTTTGTAGCAATTGCATGACGTTGATTCATTTTAACAACATCTATTGATTTATATCTGAGGCGCAAGCGACTGCTATTTATGAGGTTGTGGATTTGTACCCCACATGGGACAAAACTTTATGTGATTCATAAATATTTGAAAAAATAAGAAGACTGTCATTACAGTAACGTAAATCGATAGATCTTCGTTAATCGCCTATCAATTTGTCATAACTATTTTCAAAATTACATAGAGTCCAGTAATATTGACTATTGACATTAACCAATATGAAGTACACCTGTGTTGTCACATATTTGTATTCCAATAATAAATTAACACCAGCCAGTTATTTTCCCCAAATATAAATAAATATAATTCTTCAGAAAAAGCAATAATCCTTCCTGTGTAAATAGCCAGAGATAGGTTTCTTTACTATAAAATAAGCAATAATACTTCCTGCGTAATTAGCCAAATAGGTTTCTTTACTATAGAGAAAGCAATAATACTTCCTGCGTAATTGATCAGAGATAGGTTTCTTTACTACAGAGTAAGCAATAATACTTGCTGCGTAATTAGCCAGAGATAGGTTTCTTTACTATAGAGAAAGCAATAATACTTCCTGCGTAATTGGCCAGAGATAGGTTTCTTTACTATAGAGTAAGCAATAATGTTTCCTGCGTAATTCGCCAATATTCAGCCAGAAGCATTAAATACTAATTTGTTTTATAATAAGGCTGATAATCCACTTCGTTTTCAATTGAAACAAGTTACAATGGCATACATTTGGTTAATTAAATATTATCACCTGTTTTTAAAATTCTAGAATTGTTATTTTTGTTTGTACTTACCTAATTAACATTTATTGTAGTCTATATACTATATAGTCTATAGCTAGACAAATTATACAGACACTCAGAGCTACAAATTATAAATTGTTCTTATTTAGTTGTGATCTTCTTTCTATTAAATTCACCATAGAGACTACAAACATACTATTAACATCTATAACATTCACCCAGAGTCACAAATATTTACATGTGAGAATCGAACCCACAATGTTCAACATGGGGGTAGTGGTGAGGCGTCCATTTTAACCGCTACTTGTTTCGTCCAGTTTTAGTTTAGTCGTACAAATAGTTGTACGATAAAACATATGATACGAAAATCGAGCGATCTTTACTATTTAATGGAAATTAAAAAGGCGCTTCATATTCTGCAATCGACCTATTTTACCTCCACTGTTGAGCATTGGTCTAGTTGCCCTCCCACTCTTCTAAAGAAAGTGGAGCAGGTTTAAATCCGATTCCACGCCTATCAAGCTTTATGCGAGGTTCTAGCAAAAGACTTGTCGGCTTTTATCGCTTCGGCTGAAATCGAACATGAAATCAATATAAACATGGTAGATAAAGTTTCAGATTGGCATAGTTTAGATTAGATCAACATGTTTGGCCAGTAGTGCTAATCAGAAAGAATTATAATAGTCAGGATTGAAAAATTACCATTAATGCGAGTATGTAATTCAGAATTAATTAGTATTACAACCAATATGTCATAGGCATATCCAATGAAATGTAATGGATTACTTTTCCACTTTGTTTCTTTTCGTTGCTGTGATGTTTGAGAGCACCGGCCGGAGGCACAAACTCATCTTCTCATTCTCATCTCCCTCGGTCTCTTCCTATTTCTTCCTCATCCCTTTCTTCGTACACGGTCGACAACAGCTTGGTTTTTCTTATCATTGTTTCTTAGATGCTTAGAGGACACAACCATTTTCATAGATGTAGGTATTTTAATACAATACGCACTCCTACTGTGCCTTACAGGTACAGTAGGAGTGCGTTTGTTATGTAAGAGAATACGTTCAAACCCCACCACACACGGAACTAAATATGTATGGTATAAAATATTTGTTTCTTCGAGATTCGAGTTTGTTTTAAATAATTTTTATTCTTTCAGATTTACAGTGCAGAAAGAAGTGTAAATTATACATTTGAATATAATAGAGACAAATATGAAGCGGGTCAATATAAGGTTAATGTGGAAGTCAAGAATAGTATTATTGATATCTGGTGGTACATTGGCGGGAATAATACGGCATTTAATCTAACAGGTATGTTATGAATGCTATTATTTTATAAAATAAGATACAATGCTTAGGCATGGCATCAAGTCTTTTACTCAATGGAGTAGTCAAAGGGTCGTTAAGGTCAGGTTTCGTCACTTATCATTCGTCCTATGTTTTGTAGCCTATAGTGGCAGGCAATATAAAAGGGTATTTTACTCTATATGAGAAAAATCTAAATATATATCATTGAGATGATAGCTTAGGCAAAAAGCAATCAGAAAATGTTAGTTTTAGTTCATAAAATAGCAAACAACATTTTAAAATTCAATTCAAAGGTTTCAGTAGTCGCCATGTTATTACGTCATACGGCTATGTAAGCTTGGAACTGTCAACTCTCAACTATCGCGTCCAGCGTTTTCTTCATTTTACTCGCGATATTTGAAAAGGGCACTAAACGATAGAATATTTTGTTGAATATTTTAGTGGTTTATTAGCACTATAGAATTTAATTGAGACACTTTTAAAAAATAGGTGTAATAACTCTATTTTAATTCAGGGCTCTACTCACTACCATTGCGAGACAGATACATATCTATTACAGTTTCTATTACGTCACAAAATTGTTACTTGTTGAAACTGAGATAATTAGCTAACACATACACTCCTTACTCAGGGGTACTTCCTATAATTAAAAAAATAGTAGCAGTTGTTTTAACGTGTGTGCGACGATTTTTCTGGCACCTTTTTATAATGAAATGATTTAACTACTTTCTGTACTATACTACCAGTCAGCCAACAATTGACTACATATAATTTTAGGACTTTAAAAATGATGTATGATTTATGACATATTCTACAATTTACTAATGGTAGTTTCATGACCTTGCGGGCACTTGCTGGCTGTGTGCGTAAATGATATGAATTTTGTAAACAAGTGCACAAGTCCAGTGAACTCAGCATACCGTAGGTTTAGAACTATTATAGGTAGTCTTATCTAATGTGATACATAATAACAATTACTTGACTTTTGAAGTTCAATGCACTTTATTAAATTCATACATATAATTTGCTGGTGATACACATAAGCTCGTGATTGCAAGCGGTTATTATCGTGCAGCTAAATTGTTTGAAATTTGTTGGTTTTCAGTGTAATTAGCCAGGGTCTCGACCTATAAAACTAAGTTTTGGCAGATAGGTATTATGTTGGAAGGGGAGACGTCTGAGAATGTAAGACATGGCGACATTAAAGGCGTGTACATGGGCGAGGTTAGGGACAGCTACCTATTTTAATATAATAAAAATAATTATTCATTCGTATTATATTATATCATCATATCGGCCCAAAGACGTCCAATGCCTTCCCAAGTATTGTCACCTTGGCCGGTCGTGAGTCGCCCTCGTCCATCAGTTATCCGCTACTCTTATCAGGTCGTCAGTCGCCCGAGGAGTCTAACTGTCTATAATAATACTAATCCATTATTGTCAATGTCATTGCTGCAAAGATGATAATGTAACAATGCTCATACCTCCCACAAAGGATGTACGTCATTTATTTAATTAAACTCACGAAGTTTAGTAATCAATTCCATTAATGAAATTTTGACACTACATTAAGTTGGCGAGCGCCAGTGGCTCACGTTAATCAAAAAGTCACTGGTACCCTTAGGCGCCGCCTAAAAAAAAATATTTCTTGGAGGACTAAGGCAAGGCTGGTGCAGACTTTAATTTTCTCTATAATCGACTATGGTGATGTGTGCTACTTTGACCTGAATGCAGAGCTTTTCAATAAACTCGACCGTCTTCTCAATAACTGCATACAATTTAATTTTAACCTTCGTAAGTATGAACATGTGTCCACTTATCGTTCCCAGCTAAAATGGCTAACTATTTTCAAAGCCGAGGTTTGCGTGCGCTTACCACACTTTACTCAATTATAACTTCCCCTAACACTTCTTCCTTATTTGATCTCTTATTTTCAGTACATTAGTTCTATCCATGATAGAAAGCTTCGCTTCTCTCATCATCTTCTCATAATTTGTTTCTCTCATACAACTGATTTTGTTCACTCTTGTTGCCCTGTTCAATCCATCCTTCTTTAGAACGCGCTATCTAAATAATATGGCAGTTTCATCACACATAATAAAGTATGATTTATTTTTCATCTACATGTGGATTAGTAAATTTATATTTACTTATTAATATATTATACTTGATTGTCTCTGCCAACCCAATAGTAGACTGGTAGATAATGCCTTAGACGTTAAGTCCGCCTTTACATGCATGTGTATAAAGTCTTAAATACATATATAAAATAAGATTAAACACATGTTCGAAGGTAGTAGATCCACGCTGGTTTCAGCATGAATGGGCCGGATCGTCCGGGGAAGTACTACCCTCTCATAGAAGATCGACTTAAGAGTAGTAGTATCCGTACTACTGCGTTTCGTTCGGTGAGTGAGAGTGCCGGAGGCCCAATTTCCCCCCTATCCTCTTTCCTCACCTCCCTCATTCCCTTCCTCTAACCCCATTCCCAGCCGCCATAGTGGAGGCCACTATACCAGCAGTTTAAGACGATAGCTTTTGGTATGGTGGCCACCACTTCTGGATTCCACTGACTGCTTACCATCAGGCGGGGTAGAGTCACTTTGGTAGGCTAACATAAAAAAAAAAAAAAAAATTTATACCATCATCTCGTAGAGCATCTAACAGACTGAGAATAAGGTTTTCCATTCATTCGCTAACACATGGCATTGCTTGTTAAACGCAAATAAGTAGGTATAAGTTGTTAGGGATCCTGATATTTCACTCCATAATCTAATTAGCAAACAGCTCGGATAACCCTATGGGATCTTGTTATAACAGAATATACTAGTATAAGTTTACTCTCGTATTTTAAGTAGTATTTTTACAGATTAAAAACAAATCTTGTTTTTTTCACGATATAATAACGATCTGCAAGTCTATATTAGATGGTAATAACCGTCTATTTTAAGACTAACAGGCAAAATGACTTTTAAGTAATATTTACCTATTATCAAAGTTACTACGTAGTTTAAACTTCGTTTCATGGTTACAGTCAGAGCTAAAATTGTACCTAGATAAACCTAATGGTAAAATATTTCTGAAACAGTTCTCAAATATTTTGATGTAAAGTCACGTCCGTTCCCCAACTGTGTAAACAGAATAAATTTCAATAATTTTATACGACTGTTACAAAATGGTTTGACATTGGTTAACATTACTGGAAGCGCTACTATTTGTTGAAAATCTCTGTTGCGCTAAGTAAAAATCACTCTGTTGTATGAAACTACTGAGGTATGGTTATGAGATACAATACAAATATCAAGAAATCACACAACGATTAGTACCTACCTACGAGTACCTTACACGCTAGACCAAACTCCTGTCATAATCGTGCCGAAAGATGAGAAAGATAAATAAATTTCATAGATAGATCAAGTCATAAGAAAGTATTAAGGCAAGGACAAAAAATATCAAACCTTAGCCACTGTTTTTGTGTATTTTGTTTTAAAAGCAAAAATATACAAAAACAAATAATATAAACAAATAATATGTAAAGGTCTCCCCTAAGATGCATTTGCATGCATTTCTACCCGACGTCTTATATCTCTCATTCTTATCATATTTGCTCAAATGGCGTGCCAGTACTTTCTCGATCTGCCTCGTCTTTGACGCTCGTCTTTAAGCAACCACTGCGTGCGTAGCGATGTGGGTCCAGCTGTCAGTATCTCATCTGTAACAGTAACGTTGGGTGGATATTGCTTTTTGTCGCAATCAAATGAAAAATATTGCCTCTACAATGTTATGTTGTAAATATTTCATGCTATGTAGTCTGTCAATCTCAATATCAGCGATTATGTATTTGGGTAATTCCGGCTGAATCACCATAAGGTCTATTGTTTGTGGATGTAATATTATTGTTTTGTAGCTTTCTTTATTAAAGTTATCAAAGTAATAGTAACAAATGCTTCGTTACTATTTCGGTTATGTAGGGATAGCGAATAAGAGTCCTCGTGATTACCAGTTGTATTTCGAAATATACGTGGCATAGAAAGTAAATACCTCACTTATCTTTTCTGTTATTTACAGATTCTTTACACGGCGACCTTATATTGAGGCAGAATGATACCGAAAGAGACAGCTTCGTAGCCGTCAACAAATCTGTTAACCACTTTATCAAGGTTCCCGATCACGAATTGGAGTTCTTAAAGAAAAACTCGTCGTCTATATATACATATTGGTTTATAGATTGCGAATATCTTGATATAACAACCGATTTTACCTTAAATCATACGTATATAGACGTTATGGGTACGCATGACGTTGAAGCAATAGTTGTTGCAGACAACGAACCGTTGCCGCCTTTAACAACGACTACTACAACAACAACAACTACGACTACAACAACAACAACAACAACAACACCTAAACCGACTACTACAACTCAGAAACCCACAACAGCAGCAGATACACCGACAACAACAAATGTTCCAAGTACTACAGTAAAAAATGTATCAGAGGAGGTTACTAACACAACACACAAGGTTGCGAAAAGGGGTATATCTAACAGAACCACGATGAAAGAGATAAAAGATGTAGAGAACTTCGCATGCAATAATATAGTACCTATTGGAAATAGTTACACCTTTGGACGTTACCGACAAACAGTTAAAGTGAGACGTGAGTACATACTTTTGTATAAATATATATTTCTATAGTCTAGTTTTCAATATAGAGATATCGTCAAACAAAGCACTCGCATTTTTTATTATTAGTTACCTAAGTAATTTTATCCGTATCGCATTGAGCGTAGTGGCCTGCTTTTTATCTAATTCATACGAAAGCTACAAATTGTATTGCGTAATGATATTGTATACCATTATTATTGCAATACACTTTCTAAATTTTGACAGTAGGCAAATTCCTTTGATATTAGACAAGCCGTTATGTTAGTGGTATGTTTTTTATTTTATTTGAGAATGGCTAATAGGTTCGAATATTGTTATCTAGAAGTTCTAAAGTAATCATATAGTCATATATAAATGCAAATGAGTATATAATCAAGCAGTTTGCTTATACTGACGAATTTTAAACCTATTTGAATTTCGTATTTTGTGAAGCGAATGATTCAAAATAACAGTATTTATAACTTTTAGCAGAAACAACTTTTTTTAGTTAGTACTTAGTTCTTAATGAGTTGCAATGAGACTTTGAATAAATAACTTTTATTCACAACGCAATATTGATTCAGCTCATTGATATGTAACAAAATAAAACAGATGAACATAAACGTATTTATCTGTTCTTTATTGTTCGCTTTTAAAACGTATTTGTTCAATACCTATATTATGTTAAATATTGTGTTTAGTGAATGTTTATACGAGATAACATTCGTATTATGTTATTAATAATGTTTCCTTATTTATTAATAGTCTTTTGCCCGAACATTTAATATGACACTATGTTTGTATGTATCCTTCCCTTAAGTACATAATTAAGTTATTTTAATTTTGATAGAATAATAGGTGTTCTATACAATGAATATTAGCTGCCCGCAGTGCGGTTTCACCCGCGTCTTTAGTTACTGCTCTGCTTCCGACGCCAGAAGCGTGATGTTACATACCCTATACCTGTCTATACCTGTCCAAGAACTGGACTATTATACACAGAAATAGTTATTGAAATCTGACTGTTAGTTCCAGAGATTAGCGTGTACAAACAAACTAAACTCTTCCGCTTTATATAATAGAGATAATACTGGGTTTGTCAAGGTATTTTGTAAAATATTGTATCTATAGTTAAACATTACATTCTGGGCCAAGGTGATGTATGTGACACCTAGGTTTTATTGTAATATCGGTAGGGATTAAGTTTTATTATACCTAAACTAATATTTTAATATGTTATCTTTAAAATCATGGGCAGATAAAACATCTCCGGCGCTCGTAGGTCAGGTGATGACGTAGTGTCTGTTGTGGTTATTATCTCCTACTAATATTATAAATGCGAAAGTGTGCGTGTGTGTTTGTTGCCACTCAGCGTCTAAACAGCTGAACCGATTTCGATGAAAATTGGTATGTAGATAGATTCGGTGCCGAAGACTCGGGGATAGGCTTCTTTTTATCTCTAATATCAGTCTGGTTCCCGAGGGAGACAAACACATTTTAGGCGCGGGCGAAGCCGTGGAGCGTAACTAATACTTTATACTATATCATCAGTATTTGGTATTCTATTTCTAATCTTCATCTTATCGAGTGATTAGTGGTCAACCTAGTGTCAGTATTTGTTTAGGTAGGCCATAATTTATTATAGAGGCTTAACCGAATGTTAACAGTATGGTAACACCGCACCGTAACAGCCGAAGCCGAAGCCGACTTGTAACGTGCCCTCCGAAGCACAGAGACGCTCAGATCAAATACCACTAGGCTCTCTAAAGTCTCAGGATTTATAATTACTAAATAATATTCTTACTAGCAAAATATGTTTAAATTATATTTAACACGCTTTGCTAATACCAGATTCCGGATTATATAGATTAAATTATCGATAACCTAATATACAGATTCGAGAAAATATGTTATAAATAACGGTGAACTGTTATAATTACTTTGTAAAATAGATGGAAGGAAAACATTTTCGTATACATTGTAAAGGATAATAAAATAATAAATATACGTTAAGTTAACTTTTTGAAAATATGTAAATACTTATAGAAGATTTTACGTAGTTCTGTTTTTTTTAAAAGAGGTTCAAGTTAAATTAAAATATTATAAACGTCATAATTTAAAAAAACATGTTATTTTATGTTGCATCCCATACCGTGACCATTTAACTCTATGAAAATGATAAGGCATCTGGGTGCCTATGCTAGTTGTATGCTTTATCACAACTTTACTGTCCTTTTAAATAGTTTTATGATTGTGTGTTCAAAGTACACCGAAAATAAAGCTCTTACAACAATAGTCACTGTAAAATAAAAGATTTATCTTTAAAATTTTGTTTTTTACGGAGTTTCCAGTATTTTTTTATTTTCTTGATAAATTATGTAATTATGTTGGGGTGGGTCTATTAATAAACACAGAAAATTATCTAAAATCAATTGACCTTCGGGATGTCCCACAGTCTGCGCTTGCATGTGTTAATGTTCGTTATTTTATGACGCATCAAACTATTTATCTAAAATCTCATATTACATGTATGTCGGACAGGGCCATCCGGTTTTTTATACTATTAGTTTGAAATCGATACAAACGTATTTAAAAAAATATTATTTTGGTTCATACATAATAAAATTAAATGTTGCAGTTAAAAGTTATTTCCTTAGATTGGATGTCCATCCATCACAGCTTGATCTCAATAGGTGCTTAGTGATGCCTGAGTGAGCCAAGTTCACAAGTTAGCAGCACATTACAGTCTTGATTGACATTTTCACCACCTACCTGCCCTAGTTAGCTTAGACCACAGATAAGACTAAACATAGAGTAGTCGCCGCCTCATTCTCAATTCATTGTATCCTACAATATGCAATGCATGAAGTATTATTGCGAAGCCCGGATAACTATTATTCAATTATGGTGTTCTGCCTCTCTTTCTATATACTGTCACATTTATTTATCTCTTAAGTCAGAAAGCTTACTAACACTAGCCTAAAAGTTCTGATCTCTCTGTGGTCCCACTTTGTTTAAGAACAGAGGCAATCGCTAATACATAATTAACAACCATTTTTTTGTTTATTTCAGAGCCAATATCAAGTATAAACATTACGGGCAACTACTGGCTACAGCACGGTGACCTTTTGAACTTAGCTGTACAGTATACAGGCTCTCCGCCTTTCTTCTACTGCATTCAATACATGCAGGGCCAGTACAATATTACTGGCAATGAGACATGTACTGCTAACACTAGAACAACGTCGAATGACTTCCCTCTAGTGCATTATTTCTCTGACAGTGACCCACACACAGTTATTGTTGTCATAGAAAATGAAATTGGAAAGACTGTTTCTGGCGCTACTATTACTATTTATAAAGGTAAGGTTACTAATTTTCTACTTACTTAATTTTTTTTTTCTTTTTTTCTTTTTTTTTTAAACTACACACAGCGCCATCTAGACCCAGAGTAAGCATATTATAGGCTTGTGTTATGGGTTCTAGAATGCGGATATACATACTTAAATACTTTTTTTTTGTAAATACATACATATTATACATAGAAACACCCAGACCAATGCAAATAGACATGTTCATGCACACAAATATTTGCACTGAACGGGAATCGAACCCGCGACCTCTGCGTAGCAGTCCACCGAACCACAGAGGCAGTCAAGTACTTAGTACATCCGTATGCTTGTTTTTATCTTAACAACGCTTTACAGTTATCTTGAAGCAGGTAACATAATCATACATAGTAAGACGTCTAGTATTTACATTTTATTTTTAGCTATAGTATTCTGTTGAGTGGCGATATGCCCAATTACGTTGCTACAATTCTAGCTAAAAATGTATAAGTTTTTTTTTAAATAAGTCTACTAAAGTGACTCTTCTCTGCCTGATTGTAAGCAGTCAGTGGTATACAGAAGTGGTCAACATTCCTTATGTTAAATTACTAAGATAGAAGAACAAACTGTTTATATATTTTTGTGCATGTTTTCAGTGCACGTACACGCACAGTTGTCCGTGATAGTGGTGCCGGTGTTCTTCTGTCTGGTCGCCGTCATACTGATCGTGTTTGGAGTGGCCTATTACCAGCATCGTACAAGGTTAGTATTATATTTATACGTATTATTTAAATTTAGTGACTGTTTAATTTTGATAGAATTTTTATAATGACTTATGTAACTACCAAAAGAGCTGCATTGATTCACAGTTGCCCTATTGGTTAAGGCATTCTTCTAAACTAATATTATATACAGAAAAGATTTGATTTTTGTGTTTGTTTGTTTGTTCTGAATTAATTTAAGATCTACGTAACTAAACGATTTAAAACTTTCACCTTTAGAAAGACACAAATAAAACGGGTAACATAGGCTATTTTATTATGGTTACCATATTTAATCAGGCATTTTCAAAATTTCAATATTTTAAATGCCGTAGTTAATCTGAATGATGCAATGTCTCACTATTGCTATGATGTTTTCTGTATGTGTTTGTTGTGAAACCGAATGAAACTTTTGATACCGAAGCAAAGCAAGGGTGGACGTCTATTATTATAGAAAGAAAGAAAAGAAAGAAAGAAAACGATTTATTTTTGTACACCAAATAGAACATATACATGTACAGAGTGTATACGACGGTATGACATTAAATGCAATTACGTATAGTATGTGACATTATAAAGCGAGACAAAAAAAATCTACTAAATATCTTCAATAGTTTAGACACAGGACAAATTTTTTAATTTCTTTAATTCTAAATTAACACTATGTAAGTACGTCAAACGGTCACTGACTTAAGTCATAATCCACGTCGAAGGATAAACGTTGCCGTTCATTACAGTTCAGTGAACTTGTCATAATAAAATAGTGTATTACTTCGTTACTATTAAAATTATATTTATTTAATTAAAAAATTTCAAATTTTTGTTTTTCGTCAAATTACTTTTGTGATTAATTAGAAATCATTATATGGGCTAGTAACACCTGCCTTTTCATTTAATGTCAAACCGTCGTATACACTCTGTATATTATACTTAATAGTTTTGTAAGTTCGCCACTGGACTTCATCGTTAAGGTACAGTAGAAGATACTACGTGTTTAGCTAGCACTTTCCACAGTACCTAGGCAGGGTTACCTCGCGATTTTATCCTTTACCTTAAGTTCGGGTGGACTTTGGATATGGAAAAACATTTTTCAGAATTGTTTACAAGACATTTATATTCATTTTACATTTTAAATATTATAAAGAAATATAACGTATTATATACAAAGGTATTGACAAAACATTACTTTTTTATGAGTCATTATGGTATTTTTATCAATTCTGATAAGTTATCAATAGTTTACTAGTGAACAGCTTTTTTTTTTTTTTTTTTTTTATTATAGCCTACCAAAGTGACTCCACCCTGCCTGATGGTAAGCAGTCAGTGGAATCCAGAAGTGGCGGCCACTATACCAAAAGCCATCGTCTTAAACTGCTGGTATAGTGGCCTCCACTATGGCGGCTGGGAATGGGGTTAGGGGAAAGGAATGAGGGAGGTGAGGAACAAGGATAGGGGGGAAATTGGGCCTCCGGCGCTCTCACTCACCGAACGAAACGCAGTAGTATGGATACTACTACTCTTAAGTCGATCTTCTATGAGAGGGTAGTACTTCCCCAGACGATCCGGCCCATTCATGCTGAAATCAGCGTGGATCTACTACCGTAAACTCCCCACGAACATGACAACAAGCTTATTACAAATTCTTTATATGTTAAATATAATAATACCAGCCTGTTACTGTGACTCCCACTGCATGACAGTGAACGCTTCTCATACAGAAAAGGCATGAGAATTATTCACCACGCTAGCTTGTGTATTGACAATTTCTACATTTTCTGTATAAATCTTAGTGCTATACAGACTTTGATCCCTATTTTCCAATGTTACAGGCATGCGGTTGAAGTAGCGGACTTCGACTTTGGTCAAGGGCACCACGATTACAAAACGTTTACAGAACGACTTCGGGATAGTTTCAGTAACGCGTTCAATTTCCGTCAAAGAGATGACACGGAATCTCTCACTACAAGCACTAGATACGACTCTATGACGTAAATACTTTTATTATGATTCATTTATCTTGGTAAGTATCGTTTTACCGCCTATTATTTATTATTTACTGCCAGTAGTATTTTATATATTTTTCCTATAGACTATGAAATACTATTGGTGGTAAATAAATGTTTGCGTAGATGGTAATGTGAGCCGTCAGCCATAACGCTATGTTAACATTTCCAGTGCATTTATGCGGTATAAAAGTCGATAGTTATGATCTAAAGAAATGGCGCTGGATGTATTACCAAAATGAATGGATGGCATAGTAATACGATGTATTCGTGGATCTTTCAAGAGTGATTCGGTAGCGGACCAATACCTAACGAGAGTCTGTACAGTCTAGTCTAGCAATGGTCCATTCTTATTGGTTATAAAAACGTCATTTATCTTGTTTAACCAATGGCAATGCACTATGCTTACGTAAAACTTGCATGTGGTATTGATTAAGAGATCCACAAATATTATCGATGTATTATTAAATACTTATTTATATAAGTATTTAATAATACATCGGAAAAAAAAAACCATACACACATGACTTTTCTGTGTATTAAAAATAGATAACATTGTTCTGATGTAAACTATATTATGAGGCCATGTGCGAGAAATAATATAATGTTGTACCCTAATCGCCAATTTAAATAAGTGTATTTGGATACTAGTATGTGTTTAATTTCTTCACAATAACCAGCGGTAATATATAGGTTAAGTTTGTTATTTTGATCACCGAGTAAAAGCTTATCAAGATTTATACTTGGTGATCAAATACAAATATTGTTTAACTGGGTCAAATTCAAAAAGTATTATCATGTAATTTTTTATGATCATTCATTCCAATTATTGTTTTCATAATATGTAAAATAGTTAAGTACTTTTTTAACTTCAAATAGATTATATCAATTGTTGTAGGTTAGGAAGAATTGGTTCTATTGAAGGAAATGTGTTGTTTAGAAATAGAATGTTGCTTACGGTTTGCGTTGAAAGGCTTTGAGTTGAGATCGGTCTCTTAAGCCCAGCCCTTATGTAGTCAAACTTGTATTCGTATTGAAAAATATTGTTCTGCTAAAAAGTAACCTTCCTGTAAATTTGGCTTTTAAAATGATAAGCTTAAGATTATTTTTCCCGTAACCTGTTTTGTGCGAACGTCGTTACTTAGCAGTAGAACAAAATCGAGGCTTTTGTTTTATAAAGTTTTAAACTGATCTTAAGCCCCAGGCCCCGGCATAGATTGGTCAGCTTTAATATCCAGTGTAAGGAAAAAAAAGGAAAATGTTACTTGTAGTTTGGTTCCGACTATGGCCTCTCAATAAATGTTTAATTAAGTGTACGTGATCTCTGTGTCTGTATTGTCTCTTTTGTGTGTCATTTAAAAATTTATTTGTACCAAAAATCATTGATAACATTATATTTATAGATATAGCTAACAGACTGACGCGTGTGTTAAAATGATATAACAATTTTTTTTTATCGTTATTTTATTTGCAATTATTCTATTTTATTATTTAAACTGACATCTATTGCACTCTGTCCTTAGCAGGGAAACTGGGTGTGCTTTGAGTGTTATCCATATAGTATAATGTTGCGTTTAAAGAGATGGAAAAGGCATCAGATTAATTTAATAAGGTGTGATATGGGACACTCAATCGAATGTTAGGGACTGAAAGCACGAAACCGCCAAATTTGCTTCGACGGTCTACATATACCGTCTTATATTATGCTTCGTTAGAAATAATATTATTGTGTTTATTGACACAATAAATAAAATAGAATTACCTGGGATAAACATTGGACATTGTACAAATATGACTAATTAAAAATTAAAATATTCATTTTTTATGTTCAAAAATATATAATTAATAAGATTTATTTAAATTTTAGTGCAATGGATGTCAGTAATTTGAATACATAATTTTATAATTTGATTACTGGTAATACTAACTAATATTAGTACTACGTTAGGGCTGACGCGCACTTCGTGTGATCAGTCATGGTTTGTGATATATTAGATTTAATTAAATCGGTCTGTAATCGATCATGTATTTGGTAATGTTTTTGTATCACAAGTATAAATTTGCGAATATTATTTAATAATATATATGAAATTATTTTTTTTCATTGCTAGTAAGTTTTAGATTTCCTGTTTATAGACAGCATACCTTTCTAACCGGCCAAATGTTGAATCGACTCCTAGAGTCGATTGTCAAAAATGCCGCGTCTGTGTAATCGACTCCAGGAGTCGATTTCAAGATGGCCGCCGTCGAAAATTCGAAATCGCTATTACTCCATAAATTCTTGTCCGAATATAACCGAATTTTTTACCGTAATAGTCGACTAAATGCAGATTATAACGATACCCAACACTACTACATCCATAGACTTTGACGTTTTAATTATAAAAGTCAGGCAGTCATGTTTACACGCGCGAGAGAACTTTTTCGTTCTCACCTTTTGTTGATTTCTAAAGTTTTTTTATAGCAGCCAGTATTGTTTTTAATCCAACATGTTGGAAATCTTATTTATTTGTGAATTGTTATTTTTTATTTGAAAACAACGCTATCGTAATAAAGTCATGGAACCTTTTTTTTGTCAAGGACTTTTTTTTTTAAGTGGTTCAAGTGTTTTGTTTTTTTTTCGAACTAATAAAGTAAGCACTTGTAATAGCTGCTAACTGTGCTTGTAAAAAGTGTGTGAACCAAACTACACAATGGATATTGATGATTCCGGATACCAGATGTTGTAAGTATTCTTAGAATTTATAAACAACGGACCCTATTGTTTACGTTAGCGATCGGATTACGCTCGGGTGTCGGGTTACGGCTTTGATAAGGTCTCATTGTGAAATAATTGATGACAAGGAATGTTATTGTTTATTGAATATAAGATTAATGTATGTTTATGTATTTAAAACATTAACTTTTTCGATTACGGGTATTTTTTTTAAATAATAAATATTTATGTAATTTGAGACGTCATAAAATACCTACATTTTAAAAAAAAATAAAAAAATAATAATTTTCTTGTAGACCAAAAGGGACTATAGTCCCTTTTATTCATCTGTTGGTAGAAGGCGTAACGGGACTTGACTCCTTTTTTAGCTCCTCTTTGAAAATTAAGAGATATCGCGAAATTAAAATTGCTGAGTTGCGAAATTGAATTTTCGCGATTCGCGGTAATTAGCGCCACTTGGGGGCGCAATTGACATTTATAGGCTCCACAGCTAAGCGGCTAACAAACTTGTATGACGTAAAGTACCTAATGCTCTTTATATCGGTATTTTGTGATAGAATAGTAATAAAAGTGATTTAGAAAATTTAAGATTAACTTTGCAAAATTTTTGTTTTGTGCTGTATTGTGCAAGCTTACTTTAGTTTTATTATATCAAGTGTTTGTGTTGCTTGTGCAAACTTAACATGTTATTTAGGCATTACACTGTACTAAGCATTTGTAACTCGCATGAGAGAAATTGATTATTTATAACACTCTTATATAGATTCTATTTTTTGTACTTTATACTTGTGATTCAAATATTTTAATTTTAATTTG
The DNA here is from genome assembly GCA_963082885.1 of Parascotia fuliginaria. Taxonomy (NCBI): domain Eukaryota; kingdom Metazoa; phylum Arthropoda; class Insecta; order Lepidoptera; family Erebidae; genus Parascotia; species Parascotia fuliginaria. The sequence goes on along the minus strand of OY720178.1, from coordinate 11,069,913 downwards.
TAGTTACAATAAAATGTTATTAAAAATATGTCTTTTTTTAACTATAGCTTATTATATTACGACCGTGGTTATGACTGATTTGCTCGAGCTGGAGATAACACGAGTCGATAGTCACCTGTAGTTCAGTACCTACATGACTCACCTTCTATTTTTTAAATCCAAAATCATTTAGCCGAGGCAAGGACTTGTACGTAAAAGGGCTTGCTGGTCAGTTACAAGATAAGAGGTGGATAAACCCCTGTGCTAGGCTAAAGCAGTTGCCCGACTGTCGACGATGAACGAGTAATGAGTAAAACTAGCAACTAGAAATGAGTTGGCAAGTAGCGGGAAGCGCGTGTGTAGTTCCGATAGTTTTTGTCGCTGGGCTATAAGCGAGTGTGCGAGTGCGACGGGCGATCACTCGCGCCATATGACTGCTAGTTGGTTTCTCGGCGTTAATTCTAACCGCCAAGTAAACATCGCTGAGCGAGAATTATCTTTGATAGCTCTTATCGCTCAGTGACAAACTAGTGGAACGAGTCCGCGCCGGTAGTGTTAGTATAGTTGATCGCTGACTGTTCTTTAGCGATCAACTGTTAATATATGCATATCTTTTGTTTTACACAACCAAGCCGTTAAAGGCACAAGAGGAAGGAAGAGGACCGAGAGAGGTAATTGGGCATCCGGCACTCTCTCACTCACCGGACGAAACGCATAATATGTAAACTAATATTCTACGCCGATAATACTAATTTCATCCGCTCCAGACGTTACCCCGATGCTAACTACGACCCTCAGATTGAGGCACCGCTTAGAGAGAGATTCTACGCCGATATTTTATTAGAGGTTACTACATGTACCTACCTATACCACAGGTAGTAAGTACCTACTTCTTAGGTCGATCCGGTCCATTCATGCTGAAATTAGTAAGGTTCTAATACCGTATAACTATAACATACAAAGGTTAACGCCTTTTATCCCCGAAGGGGTAGGCACAGATATTTAACCACCCACTTTTCGGCATTTTTTTTGTTTTAGGTTCCATGTAATAACTATAACATTTTAAATAACGCGCAATGAAGTGATTGCAGTTTATAATTATTAGTCGCGAGTGTTTTGATGCAAATGTAACTATAAATGCAACAAACAGTACATTAAAATAAAGTTCACAATGGTATAAAAACTTTAACATTGTGAAAGTACTGTAATGAGAATAGCTTAGCTACTACTAAAAAACTTTTACCTAAATCAGAAGTTTTTATAAAGAAACGCCGTTTTCGCAGTAATGGTTTCAACGAGATGCTTTTAGCAATTTTATAGTCATAAATTTTCTCTAAAATATTGGTTTAATTATTCTATATCCACGACACTCTTGGATTATCAGTATCACGTTGCTTGTGCGTGTTACGTCACATTCTTGTATATTATTGAAAGTGTTTGTATAAACGACAGACAGCAGAATGAGCAGAGTAGGTACCTATCTACCTCGGTTCGGTAAACAAAATACCGAGTAGGTAACTAAGACTCGATATTTGTTTACCTACTCGGTAAAACTGATGCTCGCTCAGTGTATCGCACGTCAGCCGTCTGTAAATTATGGTTATGGTTTTTATAGGTAGGATACCAATTTTTGTGAAATCAATCTCGTCTTAAAAAAGACAATAGGTACTAACGGCTACTAGCAGTTAGGTTAATACCGACTACATAGATCGTGAAGTTTGTAAATATTTAAAACGAACAGTAAGTAGGTACCCTTATCTGCGAATGCGATTCATTTCTTGGTACACTCCTTGACCTTTTATAATAATCATGTAAATATTAGTCTAAACGCAAACAACAAAAAGTAATTGTATGAAACTTTTATCGGATTCCAGGAATTCCAGAGATTCAACTGTATGGTCTATAAAATGCGAAGTCGGTTATGTTTTATGCGATATCTTCCCTAATAACGGGTTTATATTCGGGACGATGCCGTAGATTTTGTGATCGAGATGTTTCCACGTTCAAGAAAATAGGAATGATGAAGGTGCAATAATCTCCTTCTCACTGAAACTGAACTATAAAAATTTGATGATGAAGTTTTCTTTTTCATTTTTATTTATAATAATAATATTTTATAATAATAATATTTCATAATAATATTTCAACAACTACACACAACGCCATCTAGACCCAAAGTAAGCATATTTTAGCTTGTGTTATGGGTTCTAGAATGCGGATATACATACTAAAATACTTTTTTTTTGTAAATATTAGAGATAGATATACATATTATACATAGAAACCTCCAGACCAATGCAAAAAGACATGTTCATGCCCACAAATATTTGCACTGAGCGGGAATCGTACCCGCGACCTCTGCGTGGTAGTCCATACACAGTACCAACGAACCACAGAGGCAGTCTTAATAGTCCATTTATAATTTTGTAATGGCGAATTTTGTTTTAAATATGGTAGTATTTGTGATCGAGGTGTTTATACGTTAAAGGGAATAGGAATGAAGGTGCAATAACTCCTTACAGAATTATAAGTTTGAAGATGAACTTTTCTTTTTCATGTAGGTACCGACCCACATTTTTATTCAAAATTATGTAATGACGTATTACGTTTTAAATGTGGTGGTAGACAAGGAAAATTAAAATTAATCTTCGTTCTATAGACTACACCATTTGACGCTATCCCTTTTGCCGCGGGTAGTAAGAATACCATCAACTTACTGAGGCTATCAATACCTACGCCTGGTCAGTGTAGTACTAAGACAATACCCACCCTTTGAGAAGTTCTATGTTCTACATGGGACGTCTCCAGACTGATGATGTGATTTGAAGTCAAATTTTATATTTCGTCTAACGCTTCTACCACGATAGGTAGATACTTAATACCAGCCTTGTTTTACTGTCCCACTGCAGGGCAAAGGCCTCTTCTCATATAGAGAAGGTATGAGCATTAATCACCACGCTTGCTCAAGGAGGATCGGCAATTTCTGACTTTTAAGTCCAGGTTTCCTCACGATGTTTTCCTTCACCGTCAGTCAGAAATATCCAAGCTAAACTTAGAAAGTACATATGATTTTAAAAATTACATTGGTACTTGCCCGGATTCTAACCCAATACCTCGTGTTTACGAAGCGGGTGCCTTATCCACTGGACCATTTCGACCTATAATAAAACGCAAATCTTAGCCTATGTCTGATCTTTGATTCATTTTAGTTCTATTTACCGTATCTATACCTATTTGTCGTATAATAATTTAATGCGTCTTAATACTCATAATTATGTACCATGATTCACTGTTATTATATTACAAACATGTGTTGTTTATTTACTCACCTACATAAGTCATTATTTTCTGATGATTTATAAGGTAATGGTAGTTACGATACGTACGCAGAAGTAACGTTGCCTCAAAAGTACCTAACTTTCTTTAGAAAGAAAGAAAGAAAACCATTTATTTTTTTCTCATACAGGTTAGTTAAACCTAAGTTATTTGAACATTATAAAGGAACAAAAGCAATATAGATAGAAAAAAAAGGCCCAACTTAACTCAGCTTCGTGCCACTTTGCGAACACAAAGCAGCGCTGATATTCTGTTTTCAGTATTTTACATAATTTATGATTATACAGATAGTGAATACCTATATAATGTAGGTAGTAGACGCGAGTAGGAATTAACAGTCCTAAAGGATTTATTTACTTATAGGTACTTATTATATCTACAGGATATACTTAGTCGTAATTTTCTATAAATCAAGGTAATTAAAAATTAAATAGGTACAAAAAAATTTAAATAACTAATTCAATTCTGTGGCAGAGTCGCTGTTTTCTTATATTAGATTCTCAGCTAACTTCCGCTACTTCTAGTCTCGTTAGATAAATATGCAAGCTACTGAACTCACTGAAACTACCCTCAAATTGTATATACATTTTTCCAGGCGCTTTGATAATCAAAATCAAAGTAAAGCAGCTCATTAATTGGCTTTATAAACATTTTACAAGCGAACCGGAACATTTTCATAACTTTGAAAGTTAGACTCGCATTTTTAACGCTGACATTAATACTACACATTTGCATTCATAACCCATAAGTTATATCCGCAACACTGAACGTCTGTACTAATTTACAGTGAGCACTGTAAAGCCGACTCAGACATTAAAAGTATTCGTTTTTCGCATTTCATTAAAATTTTAACTCGGTAAGCGCGGTCTAGGCATTTTAAGTGCCGTCCGGGTTAAGTCGCTTTAATCGTGTAACGAATATACCAGGACTGTTTTAAATAGCCTACTCTCGAGCCCTTAATGAACCACGACCCTTGAGGCCAACACCCGCGAGCCGAGTTTCATTTTAAGCGATGAAAAGTTTCTCCATTATTGTCAATTTTGTAGAATATTGTAGTTTTTCACATTAAATGTTATGAGTGGGGACAACGATTTTGGATGATGAGAATTGTATCAGAACAGTTAGGTACTCTTGTACCTACTTATGCGCAATAAATTCTGTTTTATAATTAGATCGTTCCATAATTTAATAATTCTGCTGAAAAATGTCCAATAACTGAATACTACTAATATTATAAATATATGTAATATGTGTGTATGTTTGTTACCACTCAGCGCCTAAACGGCTAAAATTGAAGATTTGTATGTAGATAGATTCGGTGCCGGCGACAAAACATATTATACGCGAGGGCGAAGCCTTGGGGCGCAACTAGTTATTACTCTGTATTACCTACCTACTGCTTGCTCGTTTTTGGGTAAATTGATTTACTTTGTTTATTTTACTGAATCAATTTGATTATCTGATAAAATACTCACTTGAACAGGAACCACAGACATTATATCAAGAAACAGTAGGAACATGCCTATGCAATGCCGGATGAGAATAAGGAAAGGCGACCTATTTATGAGCATGAATTCATTGCTTGAATGATTCAGATTATCTGGTGTTGCGTGTTCGTTCTTTCTATTACATTGTTAATAGGGTAGACCGCGAATCACAAGTATAAAACTGTTGTATATTTGCAAAATGTAGTTATTTATTGATAACTTATTAAAAATTTCGTTTACCCAAACTTAATATTCGGAGATACCTACGAGTAACAATATGGTTGAGTATTATGTATTAAACGGCGTGACTTCACGTATCTAAGTTTCCATTATAAGTAAAAAAGATCCCTATTTAAGTATTATACCCGTGATAGGAATAGGACACACTTTCAGAGTTTTAATAGTTTTTTATTTTTTGTTTTTGTTTTTTTTTTGTTTTTGAGTTTGCTCACACCTATTTGTACTAAACACATCATTTTCGCATTATTGTTCTTGATTCAATAAAGAAAAACAAGATTATTGCTAGATGCTAGTTATGGAAGAACATGCATTATCTACCTATTGCAAATTTCTTCAGTATTAGTGCAAATGTTTGTGTTGCCTTTTTTAACATTTTGCTCTTTGTAATTTAAACATTACTATCACAGGAAAATTTGTATACACCTAGATAGGTACCGGTCTACTTACCTTCATTTAGCTTTTATTCATTTCTTTTTGCTATGGAACAAAAATCGTCTAGTGTTCCTGTTGATCGAATCGTAGCCCTCGTAGAACTTCTCATATGATTTTTATTGGACAATGTATTCTCAAAGTACCTAAATTTTTTTGTTAAGTAGGTATTCAACTTCAATCCACACTTAACTATTAAAACTGCATTTGATTTAATTATGAATAAACGTTTATTTTACTTGGTATGAAATATTGCACCTTGTGTGGTCATTTAGTTTCGTAAAATTTTGCATCAAGCTTTCTATGCTGAAGAGTTAGGCTGGCTGAAGTATAACACGTTTAGGTTGCCCACTTAGATTAGGTACGTTGTAACAATTCATACAGCCTTGATAGGCATCTCTTTTATCTTTATTTATAAAATAGAAACCAAAAAAATCATGCTAGGTTTTAGGTTACATTCTTAGTACCTACGAACCAAAATGGATCTACACTATAGTTAGTGTAATGATGCCTCAAATATCATTAGTACTTACTTAGTTAAAGTAAATAACAAAACGATGGTATAGATTGACATCTTTGTTTGAAATAGGTACCTAAGTCCTAAAAATTTAATATTATGAAATATTATGAAAAATAAAGTCCTACTTTATGAGACATAATGTATAGTTTTACTGCAAATGTCAGAATAAAATAATAGGTAGGTACTCCGATAAAATCTCACCAAATACTTTACCAGAAGGGGCGGATGCTTGAAACCAATACAAGTAGTAGGTATTATATTGAAAATGAAACCAGACCACTATATTGATAACACAAATGGAATGTAAGTAGGTTTTTTTGTACAAATCTATCAAAATAACATTATTGTATAATACTAAATGGCAAAGAAGGTAGATAGGCCTAAGTACCATTTCAGTAACAACAAATTGAATTATCAATCCATAGACCCAGGTATGGCGTACTAGAGAGGTTCCTTTTTGGTTTGTTGATTTAACAGTAGATTGATGCCTTATTCGTTTAATGTCTCTCTTTTAAAAGACAGCAATAGTGTATGCTAGCCTAAAACTCCACTGTCTGATGGTAAGCAGTCATGAGGTCACAGTTTGTTCTGACGTTATGCACATTTGAACAAACATAACATAAAAATATCGAAAGATTAGAGTTATAATAATATATAGGTTGTTTTCTTGATATTGCCATAGTGCGGTGTGGAAGTTATAATCTATACTATTATATAAAGCGGCAGACTTTGTCGGATTTGAATATTTATTTTTGCCTATGATAGCCCAGTTCTTGACGAAGGATATAGACTACGTAACATCACGCTACTGGCGACGGGAGCAGAGCAGTAAGCAAAGACGTGGGTGAAATCGCGCCCCAGGAAGCTAGTACTCATAATAATCTCATCATCGCGTAACTGGTGTTTTACTCGAACTCCATTCTATATACAGGTTTATCTAGAATTGCTATTGCTATATAATAAAAATAATACAAGCCTGTATACTGTCCCATTGCAGGGCAAAGGCTTATTCTCATATAGAGAAGGTATGAGCCACTACGCTTGCTTAAGGCGCATTGGCAATTTCAGACTTTGAAGTCCAGGTTTCCTCGCGATGTTTTCCTTCACCGTCAGTCAGAAAGGTCCAAGATAAACTTAGAAAGTACGTAATATGATTTGAAAATGACGTTGGTACTTGCCCGGAATACTGCCTCGTGTTTGCCTTATCTACCGGACCATTTCGATGCTATATAGAAGTATAATAGCATCTATGAGCCTAAAGATGTCCTCTACTGGACATGTGACATGTGAACAATAGGCAGGAGATTGCTATAGTCACCGCGCTTGGCAAGCTATGAGAGACTGCTGCAAGATGATATTTAGTAGGTATGCAAGTAGGTACCTACCTAACGCTGTTGCTCGATACCTTGTCTTATCTGAGTCTTCTTTTAAGACATTTATGAAAATGTGGGGTATAGTAAAAGTATTATAGTAGGTACCACTCTAGACAGGAATCTCTGATATAATTTATACAGATTAACTTACTTAACTTCTCGTATGAAAAGTCAGTTATGTATATACTTACGCTTGTGTCGGCACTCAGCGCTTAATAAACTGACCAGTTTAGTGCCCATATAAAACTAATACAAACCTACTAAATTTTCGAAATTGTTTTGTGTAGTTCACAGTTCATTGACCCGTCTCCAATGTCATTGACAGGAAGTGTAAAAATGTTGATAATGCCGTCGCAATAATACAGATAAGTAGGTACCATCTAACAACAACAGCTTCAATCGAGGATCGGGGCTCTCGCTCAGTCTATAGTGTTTAGATACCTCCATACCAGAAACATCGAGTGGTTTTTGTCTTACGCTATTCCAACAGAACTGTTATTGATTGTACATAATTGTATACATTAATATACTGTTATATATGCTATCTACCTTCCTTGGCTATTGTTTAAATAGGTACGTTAGGTAATAGGTTATTGCTTTATTAAACAACACTGAACGTGTACCTACACTCACAGTATACTTGTAGCAGACTGGTTAAACAATGTGTAATAAGTACCTACTCTAAGAAATGACTTAAATTGTTTATGACAAAATGTATTGATTTGCTATCACTTTTATATTACCTTGCATATTGTTTCCTCCATTCTATATCCGTCAAAGTATATAGAGATATTCTTTTGACAAAACGTAGGGAGAGTAGGTATCATAACATTATGTGTGATAAAGGCTTGGATCGACAGACTGAAGTAATTAGATAATTTAATTATCTTTATCTGAAATAATAATTTGGTTCTGCAAAACTGCTAATGCGGAATATTTTTATAGCAACAAAGTAGGTAAACAAGTTGGTCAGATATTATGGAGTTGTGAGATTCTAGAATATGATGTCGACTTTTATCATCCGAAAGTTAAAAAATATTTTGATTATGTGACTTAGGTACCTACCTACTACGGTGAAGAAAAAAGGCGCGAGGAAGTGAAACTGTCAGCCTACTTTGAACCAATCTACTATTTTCTGTGTATGAAAGGACATATGCTCTACAGTAAGACAATGTCTGATACTGACACGAATGAGAAATTATTAATCACCATATTTTCTAGTTTTATAAACATACTCTAGATGTAATCAACATCATGTCAACAACAACTAAACTACAGGAAATAATACTGAAATTATTGACATTTATATTGAGTTCAATGAGACAATAGCGTAAGCAAACATTTCATAATGAACGAGGAAGCAAAACAAATTTAATATAAGTATAAAATTATTTATTAAATATCCACACAAAAGTTTGGTTTTAACAGCATCGTTGTTCGCGCGTAATAAGTAAATTATTAACTAACTTGCTACAATTATGTACTTACGTCTACAAACAGGTCTTTATTTTCAGCAGTTCTAAGATACACTATTAATTACTTGGGTAACAAAGGTTCACCTGCAATTATAGAACTTTCTATACCGCAGTGGTCCTCACCACGAAGAATTTTAAAATAACCGTTATCACCCCAGTCGTTGTTCCACGAATTAGCAATGAGCCAGTACTTATTACCGTTTTCCACTCCCCAACCTAAAATTTTGACAGCATGACCACCAAGCGCGTCGCCAGCGATATGTTTGTAGACGCCATTTTTGTAATTCAACAAATCCGCATATACAGTAAAAGCACCTTCCACGGGTCCATTCTTGTACAGTTCGGCTTTGATGTGGTCTTCATTACCCGATACAGAGTATACATGTTTGCCATACCTTTTGTCCTTATGGTAGTCAACGTTATAATTGTTCTCACATGATTTCTGACATTTCGGAGTCTTGTCATCCCCACTGCACGGCATCCTGTTACCGGGTACGTGGTGCTCGCAAGGCGGTATCTCATAAGGTCTGCAGCCCTGACTCGAGTTGTAGCTGCCTCCTGACACTAGACCGATGTGTTTCCAGTATTCCCACGCAAGCGATGGCATACCTCCGTTACAACCGAGACCACAAATGGGACAACAACTCAAAAGATCTTCAGCAGAGAAATGGAAATGTTGACTTCCATTAGAGTATGTACAATAGCGATCTGTCATCGCCTCCACTGCTCCAAACGCCCAACAACTGCCGCACGAGCCCTGATCTCTGATTTCATTTAAAGTGGGGCAATTTGGCCACTTATCTCTCGGGTCAAAATTCTCTGGGAGAACGGATATCAGGTCCAAGTCATGTTCAATCTTGTGTAGCTTTGAGAAGTGCTTATCTTCAATGACTCCCATGAGCTTTTTGATGTGAGCTATGGGCGTATCCTTTGGGAAAGAGCGGCCTGCTGTCCACGAATTCTGTTGTGAATTAATATGAGCTATAAACTCATCGGTGAGCAGCGGATTATGATTGGCTGTAGCGACCGTGAGAGCGCACACGAGCGCAACAAGAGTAGCACGCGATGCGGCCATTATTTACTTCTTTATTTTTCTTTTCACAGCTGAGCGGTTAATGAATGTGTATTCCGAACGAATGTGGCGCGACGACTGAGCTGCGGCGACTGTAGCGGGTGTAGTTGATACCCGTGCTCTCGGGCCGTGTAATTGGCCCGAGAGCGCACGATACTGGGGCGAGACAGCGCCTGACCGCGCGTGTCGAAGGTTAACAATACATCTACAGCTAGCAATAACACAAAGCAAACAATATTATGCTCGGACGCTTTACATCGTTTAGCAAACATTTGATTTGTGTCGGTTGATAGTAATTAAGTGGGGATCAGCAGGTGTACCAATGTGCAATGTTTGCTGCATGTCAACCTTATCTAGATAGCTCTCACTGAGATTTTAAACACGGATCTTAATAGCGGTTATTGTTAATGTTTGACGAATTATGATTATGAATTTATGATGATACAAGTTGCTATTCTCGCAGATAACAAATTTATAATTAGTAAAGTAAATTGTTTTGTTAAATATAAATAGCGCAATTATTTAAAGTTATTATTTCTCATTTGTCATTGAATGACGTCACAATAGCTGTAGTGGTACAAAAATATCTAATAAGTGTTATCTTTTGACCCCTTACTTATCCATGACTTTATTTACAGTTGATAGTTTATATTTTATGTGAATGTATATTTCCTCTAGTCTAGAAGAGCGTGTATTAGTATTATTAGTTTACCTAGATTTTTTTTATTCATACGGGTTCGATTACCGCTCAGTGCAAATATTTGGGTGCAGGAATGTTCATGTGACATGTGTCTATCGTCTATTTGCATTGGTCTCGGTGCTTCTATGTATAATTGTACTTATCTATTTACAAAAAACGATGCTTATACATTAATAATAATAATAATATTCTACCACATTCACACAGCGCCATCTAGCCCCAAATTAAGCAATTATATTTGCTTGTGTTATGGGTACTAAACAACTGATATACTACATATATACATTTTTTTTTTGTAAATACATACATATTATAGATAAATTACACCCAGACACAGAACAAACAATCATGCTCATCACACAAAGATTTGTCCTGGGTGGGCATCGAACCCACGACCTCCGGCTTTGCAGTCAGGGTCACTAACCACTAGACCAACAGGCCAGTCATTGCAACAATAATTTAAATAAGACCATACCCATAGCACAAACTAACTAAATAACATTTCATGTCACATTTATTTTATTTTCTTTACTACGATAGTTTGTTTATGTAGGTAGGTGTACCTGTACCTGTCGATATATTTACCACTCGGGATCTACGTGCAAAATTAAGAAGATATTATAGGTTTTCGTGTACCTACCTATTATAAATTTCTCTTTGTATAAGAACATTACGAAAACAATTGTGTAGTAGGTACTGTTTTTTTTTCTGTTTAATTGTTCGATTAGAATTTAATCGACTACTACCCGCGCCGCGGTTTTGTAAGTTAATTAGGACATGCTGTCTCTATGAACGAAATTTAATTTGAATTATGTAGTTCAACTGTTTTTTATTCATGATGGAGTAGCAAATATCTTCGCACTTATAATCGCAATTATAATATTTCATCATCATTATCAACATATCAGCCGAAAGACGTCTACTGCTGGATATCCAAGAGGACCCCCTCCTAATTTTAGCCACCTGATAAACAGCCATATCACGTGCTTGTTTGCCACTAAAGTTACCTATATACCTAAAAACCGGAGATTATTAAAATTATAATAATATAATTAAAATTAAACAAATAAGTATCAAGATAAGTAAATATTCTATAAGCTGAGTGTAATCGATATTTAACTAGATTAAGCAAGGTGTTGAATAAAAATTGAATTGGTTCGCATTGCTCCTAAAATTTTACTACTACATTGAGGGTCGATTATGAGCTCTGTAAACGTTTCTCACGGGTCAGCTGCACACAAAATGAGATTTACTGTTAATATTAAATTGCGTATTCCCATTTGAATACGACTGTTATTGTTTCGGTTAATAAGATCGATACAAAGGATGTTACACGGATCGTGTTTGTAAAGATAACGGGCTACGTATTAACTGCCTCAAATGTCTCCTAAATCTCTGTTAATTTGATATCAAACAATGATGTCTTTGATTGAACTTAAAAGTACCTAATTACCAATTTTTGTATGTATTGTGTAAAGCGATTAAAATTGTATCAATCTAATTAACCGTACACATACTTAAGTTAACTAAAATAAGACCGTACGTAATATATTTGGTTTCATTTCGATCTTGAAAAACTGATCTTCTTGTACTACTCGTATACAATCAGTCTTCTGACGATTGCTATGAAATCGATAACTGGCGTTATTCTGTATTGTATATTCATTTTAGTAAGACGAGTGAATCCCAGTCGGTCTACTGCCAAGTGCCAAGTCCAACTCAACTTAACCTCTCGTATGCTTAGGTGCAGATCTGCACGAGACACAATGTTATGTCTATTGTGTCTGATATTGTAGCATACGAGAGGTTAAAAGGTTATTGGTATACTTGTAAGACGCCCTGCGATACATCTGATGATTTGTGATCGCCCGTTCAGAAATTTTCTACATCAACAATCATCCGTTCTACGGCATAATAAGTATGACCTTTATTTTTGTGGTCTTTTATAAAGATACCGAGTTTTATTAAAAGGGGGAGATAGGGGTGTACTACAACTATGATAGGTAATATAATTGAACGTGAATGTATGCTATGTATAGATCTACCTACGGTATCGTTTTAATGCAAGCGCAAAAATTTCAGGCTGCTGCTGAGCATTTTGTGACAAAAAACATTTAACATTATTTAGCACAGAGCAATAGTAAGCATAATGCACCACAGAGGTCGTTAATAAAGTAAAATTTACTACTTACCATTTTAAAGTCAAATAAATTTACTTAATTTATGGAAGTATATAGAAAATATACTAATTTATCGATGACATTCAGGGGGTTATTGCCTTTATCAATTTATTCTAATCAAGTCAAGTCAAGTCAAGTCAAAGCATTTATTTCATTTAGATCATAAAGTATGATGCTTATGAAAAGTCAACATTACATTTTGTCAGCCAATTGACCTACAGCCAGTTCGCTGACGAGGTAGAGCTGTGAGAAGAACTGGCAAGAAACGCCACTCTTTTCAATCGCCAGATAATTACAGTTATTTGAATGAGTTACAATTTAAACACTCAACGCAACCAAAGAACCATACAAAGTAATTATTACAAATTAACTAATTAATATAATACTAAGATTAAAGAAAGAAAACAAGGAATTCAATTATTTAGTTTCAACTAGTATGGTAATTTGACTATGTATTTTAATTAAACTGGTAAATGCACCCTCTGGTCACATTGAACGACAAGGTAATACTGGATTGAATATTAAATGGAAGCCATGCCAAGATTGACCAGTCATCCCAAGTAGCACCCGTTCACGAGCATGACGCACGGGCCAGCCATCATCACCCTCGCCATATTAGAGGGAAGGTGATGGCCCGGCCAATACGACACCACAAGCAATGACATTTTAGTGAGCATGACAATGCAGGGCATGGGTGGTAAAAGAACCCTAATAAAATGTATTATGCCTTACGAACTCGTAATGATCATGATATGCATCCACTTCACATTAAACTTTTACTACAATAGTCAACATAATTACAATAATAGTCAATATAATTACTATAATAATAATCAATATACTGAATGATAATAATAGTCAATATAAGTACAATAATAAAAATATCAATTGATAATGTACAGAGAGGTCGTAAGAGGTCGTAAGAGGTCACAAGTCGGTATCTTTGACCGCGACCAGTCACGTGACATGGAACAGGCGGATTCCGCCATTGTAATGAATTTCCGAACCGTCTCCGCTGCTCTGCTTTTAACGGCTTTGTACTTGCGTATTTTATACGACTTCCCAAGAAATAAACGTATATTGTGTGTATTATGTACGCAGATGATGTAAGGGTAACAATGCTGAATACCTACGCGCTGTCTTTTATAATGTTCTTATTGAATATATGCCATTACCTATATAATTTATTGGTGGGTACTACTTGATAATTCAGGCAAGCAGCAATCGATATGTTTATACTTTTATTTTTACCAATACTATAAATGCAATTGAAATGAGACTGAAAAAAGAAAAACATTTTTTTTTAATAATTTATATTAATCAAATCACACTAAAGCTAATATTGGTTTCATTTATGAGTATTTTTAATAATTTTAATTTTACTTAGTTAAGAAGACATATTGTTGCTATAAATATACATAATATGTTTTAGACATTATATTATAGAAGTATTTATTACAACCATCTCAATTAATATTATCTTGTTACTTCAATATCTCATTTTTCTCATCGATAAATTAAAATTTTACTGTCTAAGTTTTAAAAGGGTTGAACGGTATTGATGCCTTCTCATGAACCATGAATGTTTTCGAGTGACCTAAGAAATGTCTACTTATAAATTAAAATGAAAGAAAAAGGCTGTTAATGGAAATATTAATGAGAACCTTTTCACTTCTTGCATGTTTTATAGCGGAAGCAAAAATTTTGTGTAATTTATCGCAATTACTTAAATTATGCTGTAAAATCAAATTCAATAAATTTTGGATTGGCATACGAAAAAAATAGCAGATTTAGACTAATATATCTAGTCAGTCTCGTGTTTTTGTATCATTTTTTAAGTAACACTAAACATACACTTTCAGAGAAAGCTAAAATATGCGTAGAATACTTTTACGAATGAACGAAATCCTGTCTTCTAGACTACCCCTAAAAACAAGAGCAAACGTATACCTATACCCTATAGGTTGGTCTATTCAGTTGTTTAAAATTTACGACCTTAGCCACGCGTATCGTTATGAAATTACCTGACAGAACTATCGTATTTATGATACCAATGCCTAAATAGCAAAAAAATAAACGTTGATTTTTTCTGAAACTTATAATGCGATGCACTGAAAGCATGTAGCTACAGATTCATTTGTAAAAGTGCATTAAATGAAATTATTATGGGAATACTGACACCTTAATACTGACGTCGTGACGTGGTGATGTGGACAGGCCCGTACAGGCATTAATTTAGACACATTTATTTTGATTAATTATATTACTCTCAAGATCGAATTATCAAGCCGAAAAATCTTAATATAATAATAAATGGCACCTTTTTTTTTTTTTGGAAGTTTCAAACTCACTGCCCCTCGTTGTTGGAATAGTCTAACGCCTCTATTACGTGATCTCACTTCTACCTTTATATTTAATAAAAAATTTAAACAATTTCTACTCAACGCATAGAAACAGTTGGGATAGCAGTCTAGTCTATTATTACTTAAGTTTATAATATTTTAATAGGATTTATTCTACGAAATGAGAACCCAATTTTTAAATAATTTGACACTTGATTATATTAATATATAATCAAGTGTCAAATTATTAATTTATATTAATAATTTGACAATTTGTCTTTGTCTTTGTTTGACTGACAGTGACCTGTCAGTGCACAGAATAAATAAAATTAGTTTATTAAAAGTTTTTTGCACTCACGCGCGTGGATGCATTTCGTGGATTCACACACGCGTCACATTTGTATCTACACAGTAAAGGTAGGTAGTAGTAAAAGTTACAGTCAGAGATTATCACTTTAATTAAAGCACGAAATAAATTAAGAAGCTTTATGTACAAAGAATTAAAACCGGCGTTTTATTTCCTCACTATTAAATCGTAATTTTCCCTTTCCAAAAACATCAAGTAAACATCAGTTTGGTTTGTGAGGACGTTGTATCCTGATGTAAGACTTCAAGGTTTAGATACTTTTTATAGATGATCGTTAAACTGGTTATACGAGTTATGGAGGCCTACTATTTTACATCATTCAGGAATTTTCCTACCCGTAACGTTTATAGGCTCGAACACAACTTTATGACTACTGTCAATGGGTCTGAAGGAAAGCTTTGACAACTTTGCAGTGTAAAATCTTTAGTAAAAACATTAGCCTCTTTGACTTTAGCAGTCCGGGAAAAATTAACTTAAACTTCATGCATTTTATCAAACGATGAGAGCATGAGAAATGTCTCATGCTCTCATCGTTTAACATGCTGAGTACCTATAGAACCATTACATTAATGCCATTAAAGAACTTATAAGGACTTATAAGGTTACAGAATTACCTCGCGGACTTGTATGGTGGTTTTATATCCATTCTTGAAATAGAGACAAAGATTAGGAACGTCTGTTCCTTTTGCAAAATGGTACTTACATTATAATTTTCAGGGAGTGCACAGTCGATATCTGATAGGTTAAATAATCTGTAGTCGTACCTCAATTTGCATTTTTTTCGGTGCACGGTGACAGCAATAAAAAATATCTGTCATAATTTTAGTTCTCGGAGTAAATACAAAGGGCGCTGTTCGATTTTCAATGAAAAGTGACGCTTTTATTGTCTAAACACAACAATGTCAAGAAAATTGTTGTGTTTAGACCTTAGACAATAATTGGATAATATGGATTTACATATCCATAACACACAACTTTCTTTGAATAAAATTTAATAAGTGGGCACACCCAAAACATACAACAGAACAGCACAACAATAATATTATTATGTACCTAGTGGCAATGGGTGGTCACTTACTGATCATGTCATTAAAAGCAGTCTCTTCTAGGCAACCATTAAGTGAACTTAAAAATATAATATGCTAAAAAAGACAGTCTCACTCAAACTGTTGCCAAAATAAATACTGTAAATTTATTTTCTATTGTGCATAGTCCAATTACAATTTACCAACTCGTATGCAGGTGTGTTGGGGGCTCGTTCAGTTTGACCTGCCCATACTAAGGCTCTTTATTTACATTTTAGTACAACGACTGCTACTATAGCGGTTCCGTTACCCACATTTAACGCAACTTTGAATAACCCTTAGACAGTTATTCTAGGTCTGAATGTATATGTGTGTAGCGTTTGAAAGCTTCTTTGCACTTTAAACATAATACAAAAGGTACTGTCTAGTATATAGCTTTAAACGAAAACTAAATACAAACTCGTTGACACGAAAACTCAGTTTCAAGCCCTACGCATAACAGCTGACAGTATCTACCGCCATAAACATTTTCAACCCGGATGAGCATTTCACACAATTTCGAGCTTTATCTATAGAAATCTGTTACTACACTTTAGTGGAGGTCATTTTGCGCTAGTATGCGCCAAATACACGGTATTGCCGGCTTATCGAACAAGGATTTTTTATTGACACTTAAAAAACCGGAGTCTGTCTGACTAAAATGGGTCATAAAACCCACATTCTGCATATGGACTGGATTGAATACCGCTCTAACATCTTATGCCTGACTAAACATTTATTATTTTTTGTAGATCTTTGCATTATAATAGTAGGTAAGTGGTATCACGACCCGGCCGCCTAAACATCTGTTTCTTTTCTTTACCGCTGACGTTATGTACCTGATTTGTAAGTAAGTACCTAACTTTGTTGTTTTGTGCTTTGTTTGATTTTGATTGCGCTAGGATGTACACTGGTATATACATAGGTACTTCTCTAGGGGAGAGCAGGTTGCCACGATGCGTTGTGAAAGCAATTATTATAGCAAAAATAAATGCATTT
The DNA here is from genome assembly GCA_963082885.1 of Parascotia fuliginaria. Lineage (NCBI taxonomy): Eukaryota > Metazoa > Arthropoda > Insecta > Lepidoptera > Erebidae > Parascotia > Parascotia fuliginaria. The sequence continues at coordinate 11,052,350 of OY720178.1, read as the reverse complement.
ATATCAGATAGCTTGAAAGTTCGATTTATTGTTGTTTACCTACTTAGTGATTCAGACAAAAAGCTGAGTTTCGGACATCCGTCCTGAAATACGAAATAATCTTTTGAAAAGTGGGTCGTTTGGCAACGTTGGGACATTATTATATGCTGTGGCATTGCCAGCCATCCAGCTTTATGTCGCCGTCGGTACGTTACGACGAACGCAGATGGCAAATTAGCAACGGAACCACTTCACTATATCACGTACACATCCACAGACATATGTATTATGTCTAAAACGTTTCACACTTGCTAATACAGTTAATGTACTCGTATTTAACTCTCTGAAGTTTTCATCGTGTTAGCGTAAGCGGTGTGTTTTATAGATTTCAATCAACTGGATTTATCAAGTTTAGGTAGGTTCTTGAGCATTCAAAGGAAAAATATTAGAACGACACTCGACCTAGTACTAACATACTGTGTTGTTTTGAATACATTAAATAGGTGTTTAAAGTATTCTAAACAATGCTGGCATGAAGTAGCTAGTTTAGTTATGTAATGGCAAACTGTGGCATTTATAAAACCGTTTATTTGCATAGAAAACAACACATTTTATAGCGAGAAATCCATAGAAGATAAACAGATATTTAAAAAGGAATTAAATTGTGTCTCACTTGGTTTTTAAGAAAAATACTTAGTACAAATTTATTTATTTGGTTTTAAGAGTAAATAAATTATATTCATGAGTTTTTATTTTATATGTTAGGTTGACCAACGATTGTCGCAAGGCACACAGATGACCACTAACCAAATCTGATTCGTAGAAATCACAAATGTCTGATCTTACCAAACGGTTTACTTCATTAGACTAGTCAAGACCGTGTGGTCTTCAATCTAGTGTTTCATCTCTTCTCGAGGGTGTAGTAGGAGCCTTCTCAGAAAATACCAGCTATCGGATTTTTCCAGTGTGCTAAATATAGTTTTACTGCGCCTGGCGAGCTGGGTGACTATGGCAAACTCCTTTCTTTGTGAGAAGCTCATGTCTAGAAGTGGCAATCTTTAGTCGGTTAGGTATCGCGAATATTACGAAAGGTAGGTAACTCATTGTCATGGTTCACAGTAACTGTTCTACTTTTGAAGCAACATTTAAAAATGGTTTGGTAGGTCAGATTTATTCAATGCGTTATGTCATGGAAGTAGTTTGGCAAGCTGACAATTTCGTAACCACCGTATTTGTCAATGCTGTTTTACAGTACCTACCTAAGCAAATTAAAACTCAGATTTCCGTTTCATCTTTGCCCTAGAGTAAGGTTTTTTAAGTTATTTTAAAGTTCCAACAAAAAATATAGTCTTAATCTATATAAGTACATAAATATTTATATAGCAGGATTTTTAACAAAATAACAGTATCAAAAAATGTTACCTGATGCTGATATTGTTATTTAATATAATTCAGCAAAAAAGACAGTGTTAAGAAAAAAAATACACTACTTATTACTTACCTATCTGCTTGATGTCAATTGTTGCTTAATAAAAGTAAAACAAGTTATAATGAAAACGGACAAATTGCGATCGCAATTGACGTAAAATAAGTACAATCATTAAAGTCACAAGTGCTGCGACCCTATTCAAAGTTTCAGTTCTTATTTAATACAACAAAGCTCTTCCTTACTGTAGGTACGAATACCTGAGTTGTAAGCATTGCATCGTACAAAGTTGTAATCTACGCTTATTTGTATTTGCTCTTGTTTAACATCTCATCGCGATTGGCTTTGAACTTCTACGTTCCTCTGATTGCCGTGTTTTCATTAGTTGCACGTTACTCTATATTGTTTCGTGTTCAAACAACAAATGAGTTAAGTATAAACAAACGTATTGCCGTTTATCGAGGAGTTTAATCAAATTAATTATATAATGTTTTATGTTTTGGTTTAGAACAGATAACAGATAGCTTAGTGATATAAGTTTAGAATAAGTTTATTTACGTAGCTGACATGTATGACTTATCTAGACTCTTCAGCACCACGTCTACAAATGCAGGTGCTGGAAATATGCTCGAGTCTTCTAATTCCGGCTATCATAGTTTCAGAAAGCTTATTCTTCTTGCAGCCAAACGCTTTGCATTCACATACCTAGTAATGACAACATCTCTCTTCTTTGGACAGTTCCTACTTGTGTAGCTGCTTGTTCACGAGGCATAGAGCCCTGTAAATACTGCGATGTGTATCCTTAGTCCTTAGTAAGTTATAATCATATAAGTAGTTTTATTACCATATCTAAAAGTAAATTTTCAACTTTTGACGCCTTCTACTAAATAAAATGTTGAAGCTGATGTTTAGTTTCTGCTAATTCAGTTATGTCATAGGAAGTACGAAATATTTTCAATTGAATAATATCTTTACCTGTACTTTCTTTTACCTATTACCTTGGTAGTGTTGTCTATAATTATTGTAATTATGTTAGTAGAAAGTTAGTTATACAAGTAATCATCAAGCGTCCAATAGGACGTTCAATTAAGCCGACAGCGACGGCCCCTGCCGTCACGTTTTGTGATAATTATATAGGTATTAGGTATCTGTTTTGTAATCGATACAAGTACTTGACTATTAGGTAAGCATGAAGATTGAAGGTGTTGTAATCCATACTTTCATACTAATATTATAAATGTGAAAGTAACTCTGTCTGTCTGTCTATCTGTCTGTCTGTTACGCTTTCACGCCTAAACCACTGAACTGTTTTTGATAAAATTTTAAAAACAACATAGGCTAATATTATAGGAATTGACAGTGGGTATGAAAGTTTGTATGAAAAATCGTCAATATATAAATAATATATTACGCGATACATCCGACATTCACGCGGGCAGGGCTCCGGGCAACAGCTAGTATTAAATATATTAAACAATAATCAAACCCATTTATGTCGTCTTCGGTCTTTATTTTCACTGAAATTTTACGCCGATTTCTCTCTGCTCCTAAAAAGTTAGGACAAAACATCTTTTTACCCTTTTTTTTATTGCCTACAGTGGCACACGAGCTAACGGCCCATCTGATGGTAAGCGGTAACCGTCGCTCAAGGACTTCTACAAAGCCAAAGGCTTCCGCAAATCCGCTGCCTACCGTAATATTAATGCTCTCCTTAAACCTCGTTTGAAGAAAGACATGTCATAGCGCTCGGAAAACACCGCAGTCGGCAGTTCGTTCCAGAGCCTGCGCGTAAGTGGGAGAAATGAATGCTGGAAACGAACCGTGCTAGATGAGATCTTGTCCAGGTAGTATGGATGAACGTTGCTGCGATGTCGAGTTGTGTGATGATAGAAAGGAGAGGATAACACCAGGTCAAACAGTTCCTCAGAGCACTCTCCGTGAAGGAACTAGGAATGAAGGAAACATACGATAGAGCACGCATAGAGTGCCAAAGTCCCTTCGCTGCTGCAGTTTGTCTGTGAGATTGGGATCATCGACGATTCGAACAGCTCGCCGTTGGAGGATCAAGCTGGTATTTGGTACTCCTGCCCAGAGGTAAGAGCAGTACTCTACGTGCGGTCGGACTTATGCTTTATAAAACACAAGCCGTTGAGATGTGATTATGTGATTTGTTCTTAAACTTAAATAAACTTAAAAAAATGTGAACCACATGACAGTATAATATAATAATATAATAATATAATATTCTACCACATTCACACAGCGCCATCTAGTCCCAAATTAAGCAATTATATTTGCTTGTGTTATGGGTACTAAACAACTGATATACTACTTATATACATTTTTTTTTTTGTAAATACATACATATTATAGATAAATTACACCCAGACACAGAACAAACAATCATGCTCATCACACAAAGGTTTGTCCTGGGTGGGAATCGAACCCACGACCTCCGGCTTAGCAGTCAGGGTCACTAACCACTAGACCAACAGGCCAGTCAAAATACAGACATAATATAGTTAGCATTAGAAATTATCTCTGAGATGTGAATTAATGAAGTAGGTTAATGTTATTCAAGTGTAACAAAATCATTTTTTTTAATATTATATTATAGCCTACCATAGTGACTCCACCCCGCCTGATGGTAAGCAGTCAGTGGAATCCAGAAGTGGCGGCTACTATACCAAAAGCCATCGTCTTAAACTGCTGGTATGGTGGCCTCCACTATGGCGGCTGGGAATGGGGTTAGGGGAAGGTAATGAGGGAGTTAAGGAAAGAGGAAAGGGGGGCAATTGGGCGTCCGGCGCTCTCACTCACCGAACGAAACGCAGTAGTACGGATACTACTACTCTTAAGTCGATCTTCTATGAGAGGGTAGTACTTCCCCGGACGATCCGGCCCATTCATGCTGAAATCAGCGAGGATCTACTACCGTACAGAATAATATATAATATATAATAAATAAAGTACAATATAAATAAAGTACAATATAGAATAAAGTACAATGAAGTAAAGTTTTTATTTTCACAATAATATTAAGAGTTTATGAAAAGACAAAGCAAACAGAAGCAATTTGTTGTTCGCGTGTATTTCATCCAGAGGGAATCGTGTCTAACACGTAGCTAGTAAGTGGAGTTTCCCTCTTGTTCCCAAGTAATTATTATTAGAATAGGTACATTGTCCTCGCCTACATTACGCCCAAAGATTTATGATGACGTGAGCTATAATTATGTGTTTTAACAGATTGTTTGCTTGTTAATTTATAAACCTGATGTTCAAAATTTTATTACCTTTTTGTTAACTTTTACGAAATTGTGTTGACAGGTGGTTTAATTAATTATTATTTATCATTTTATGTAGTAAAAAAAGTAAAATGTCTAGTTACATACCTATTTATTATGCTTTTTATGCGCCTAATTTCAGCATGAATGGACCGGATCTAAAAAAGCTATATATAAGACGTACATAAAATAGTATTTTTAAAAACTCAATCAACCTACGTCAAATGAAGTTGCTATGGTTATTGTTGGACAGCAATTTTCCAAGCGAGATATTGTAATTGAGAGCTATGATAACACAATCATTCACAAGTGAAATCCATAGCTCATACGATGCATTACAGTACCCACTTTTGGTTTGCTACGGCGAGGATGGATACTTCATTTTTATATCCAAATAATAATATTGCTGCTGCAAGTTTTTATTCTTTCTGTATACTGATTAGGAAAGGAGAAGATATTCATGCTATATTTTTATTCGTTGTTTAGTCAGTTTTTAGTCGATATGTTTGCGAAAAGAAATGGAGACGGAAAGTTTGATTTATATTAGGAACAATCAGGCGCAGCTTAGTGCGGACAGTTATTTATAGGGACACAGGACGTTGATGCTGATCAGCTGGGTTAAAAGGTGGTGCTACTTACTTCTTTTACTGCGGGGCACGCTATATGAATGAGCGGACACAAATGCCAAATTGAGAGTGCGTGCCAATTAGGTATGTTGCTGCGCAATATAAATCCACCAAAATTATGCAATGACACAATCAAACTCATAAGGTAGCGGGCGTAGACAATACTGACATTTATTACTGATACAATGTACGATTGCCATAACATCAGGCAGGCAATATTCTCATACATGCACACATTTGAATTTTCACGCGAACGAAGTCACGGGCAACAGCTAGTACATAATAATTGCATTAGCCTGCGGTTGACAATTGTTGCGTTTATTTAATGTGAAATAATCATGGACATATCGATATTACAAAGATTTCAAATTAATTTAATTAGTTTCCATTCAAATACCAATACTTTATGTTTATATGTTTTTTAACAAAATGTTATTCATGAGATTTAAGAAATATGTGGTTGCCAAGATTTATTTGAAATATAATCGGAACGTATGAAAGAATATGAAATGCATTTCATACGATAAATACATTTTGCTTAGAGAACGAATTCAAAGTTCCCTTCGTTTCTATTGTTAGGTTATTCAAGAACGTACGAAGTATGGGTAACCGAATCTCCTCTCATGTTATTCCGATGAATCTAAGTTATAATATGGTATAATAAAATTGATAAGGCTGACGTTGGTTTTCAAAATATTCGTTCAAAGGAGGAAAGAATAGTTTTATAGGATTATGCGGTGTTCAATCTGTGCCGCCAACTCAAATACGTTTTGAAAACTTTTTTATTTTGAATATCTTTTGTCTGGTGCCTGTTTTAGTTTTAAATTATTTAAAGCCAAGTAGCGTCCCTTATTTCCATAAATATGCTGTCAAAGAATAGACACTAATGACAATTATTTAGTGTTTTTTGAAAATAAGTAATTTAGAGAATAAGTTTTAGGTAAGAAAGAAGCATGGCAACCCATAGATTGAACAAGTTAAAGTAGTATTGGGTTAGGCATCTGCCAAAACTGTGGCCGATGGAGTCAAGAAGTCTTCGGAAGTAAAGCTTACTTACTAACTAAAGACCAAAGGGTCAGAAGGAAAATATCGATTCCAATTAACCATGTGTTTAGTAGGTTAGTACCTATATGCCCTATATGGCTTGTATTAGTAGTGAAGACCGTTGAAGCCTATGCACACGTTATGTTATTTAATTAGTAGGATTGTATGGTTTCTGTTGTGAGTATATAATATTATTTCATTATATAATCGACATATCATATGTGAAGGGTATGGTAGGAGAAGTTTTCTTTTAGACTTCCTACTAAATTAAATCAGTTATATTGAGAAAGTATGGAGGTGGAGGACGTGTTCAAGCTTCTGACCTGGAATGGACTTGGCATCAACATAAACGGCGAGTATATCACTCACCTTCGATTCGCGGACGATAGTGTGGTCATGGCTGTGACCGTGGAGGAGCTCAGTGCAATGCTCGATGACCTCAGTAGAATCTCTCGATAAGTGGGCCTAAAAATGAATATAGACAAAACTAAAGTCATGACCAATGTCCATGTTACACCCACTCCTATTACGGTCGGAGGCTCGATGCTCGAATTCGTTGACGAGTACATATACCTAGAACAAACAGTCCGATTAGGTAGGTAAGTCCGATTTCGAGAAAGAGGTCACTCGTCAAATCCAACTCGGCTGGGCAGCGTTCGGGAAGCTACAACATATCTTCTCATCCGCAATACCGTAGTGTCTCAAGACCAAGGTCTTAGACCAATGTGTATTGCCAGTGATGACATACGGAGCAGAGACGTGGTCGCTAACTATGGGTCTTATCCGAAGGCTCAAAGTCGCTCAGAGGGCGATGGAGCGGGCTATGTTAGGCGTCTCCCTGCGCGATCGTTTGAGAAACGAAGAAATCCGCAAGCGAACCAGAGTAACTGACGTAGATCGCAGAGTTGCTTATCTGAAGTGGCAATGGGCAGGACACATAGCTCGCAGAACTGACGGCCGCTGGGGCAGAATGGTTCTAGAGTGGCGACCACGAACCGGAAGACGCAGCGTGGGCAGACCCCTCACAAGGTGGACCGACGACCTTATAAGGGTGGCGGGCAACCGATGGATGAGGGCGGCGAACGACCGGCCACGGTACCGAAAATTGGGGAAGGCCTATATGTCCAGCAGTATGCGTCTTTTGGCTGATATGATGATGATGATGATGAGAAAGTATCTCTGCTCTGCAGTGGTCTTAGCCCACTTAGTTCACATTCTGGGGAATGTACTGCTAAAGGTGCATCGTATGCCGCTAGAAAAAGGCAATGTTACGGCAATAATATTTTAGTCCGTAAATAAATATTGTTTCTCCTATTTCTTAACTAAGTTAGTAATCAAATTTGATAGAAAATATACACGTAATAAAAATAATTTCTTTTGTTAAAAGTTTGTATGCATCAAGATAGGGTTGACAATGCTGTGTAATATATCAGTTATAATCCAGAACAGCTCGAAACTAGAATCAAATGGTAGGATTGAATTATATGTGTATTTCGTCATTTTCTACATCGGAAGCCCTAACTACTAAGTCTTCTTTTTTTTTTTTATATTATAGCCAACCAAAGGGACTCCACCCCGCCTGATGGTAAGCAGTCAGTTGAAACTAGAAGTGGCGGCCACTATACTAAAAGCCATCGTCTTAAACTGCTGGTATGTTGGTCTCCAATATGGCGGCTGGGAATGGGTTTAGGGCAAGGGAATGAGGGAGGTGAGGAAAGAGAAAAAGGGGGCAATTGAGCTTCCGGCGCTCTCACTCACCGAACGAAACGCAGTAGTACGGATACTACTACTCTTAAGTCGATCTTCTATGAGAGGGTAGTACTTCCCCGGACGATCCGGCACATTCATGCTGAAATCAGCGTGGATCTACTACTTCTTCTTCTTATCGAGTGGTTAGTGGTCAACCTAGTGTCGGGATTTGTTCAGGTCACTCGTAATTTATTATACAGGCATCCGACTTGACCTAACGACTGTTATCAACTTGGTAACAACCGGGACCGACTTTTAACGTGCCCTCCGAAGCACGGAGACACTCAGATCAAATTCCACTATGCGGTCACCCATCCATGGGCCAGCCGCACTCTTAGTTGCTTAACCCGCAGATCCATTATCAATCAGTGAGTGCAACGAGCTATGAGCGCCTAAGTAACATAACTACTAAGTAATGAAGGTAATTGTTAACGGGTGTAATTGGAAAATTGCTTTTTCACAAATTAGCAGTTGTCGTCGCCCCACTTGGCAATGTGTAAATTATTAGAGTTATTCCACAGAGAATTGTAACCGTGCCATTTTATCCCTCTTTTGTCAACTTTACAGGTGATTACGGAAGTTTTGATTTTTTTCTTTAATGGACTCGACCCAGTTGGAATTTCTCGTAATTTCATTTATAATTTTGCAAGAAATCACCTTTTATTCTCTCCATAGATTTTGTAAAGAAAATTTATTTTGAACAAATGGATTAACAAATCTTTTTGTATTATTCAAAAATTATATTTTACAAATGTCTTTATAGTTAATCTGAATATGCTTATAAACATTCTGTTTTGTGATTTTTCCTTGGCCAACATTTGGAGTGTCAGACAGAGAAAGTATTTAAGGGCAGTTATTCCCAACCGTAAGGAAACGATGACAGAACAATATATGAGATGTTCAGCAAGATATGAGGTCTTCAAGACGAGTTATTCCGGAGGGTTCTGTTTTACTTACAACTTAAACATGTGGCTTTCGAATGCACAGCACAGGTAACCGTAAGATACAGGTTCGTTCCTACGTGGAGTACTGCTCTCATCTTTAAGGTGGGTTCGCACCGTACTTACTTGATGCACTCGATAGGTTGCAGCAGCGAGCAGTCCATATCATTGGAAGCCTAGAGGCCACAAAGACTCATAAGCTTTAACAGCTGCGTAGAGACATCGCCTTAATGGCCGTCTTCTATGGCTTTTACCACAGAGGGTGTTCTGAAGAGCTCCTTAAATTAAACCCACCCTCTGCCTTTTTATCTAGAACGAAACGTGCGGGACTGAAGTGCCACCCTTTCACAGTGGAATCTTAAGTGCCTCGAACCAAACGGTTCAGTTCTTCACACTCGCTCAATTAAAGCCTGAAGTTCTTTACCAGTGCATGTTCCTATCTAATTTTATTCCTGGTCTGTTAAGCGGAGCGTGAAAAAGCATCTCACTGAGTCGCCATAGTAGAGGCCACCATACCAGTAGTTTGACTCTTGGAATGGTGGCCACTAAATTTGGATACCACTGATTGCTTATCATCAGCCAGAGTGGATTCGACTCAGTTTGGTAGGCTAATAAAAAAAACAATAATGATCTATATATAGCTTTAGTTGATAGGTATTTTAGGATTATTTTGATTGGTAACCCAAAAAAATATGAGCTCCACTTCAGGCTATATCCTTTCAAATAAAAAGAAGAATTTTTCAAATCGGTTCATAAAAGACCGAGTTCTGAGATAACAAACACACAAAAAAAACATACGACCCGTATTGAGAACCTCCTCCTTTTTGAAGGCGTTTTAAAAGTACCAAACAATGGAACTCGATCTAAGAAGCAAATTAATATAGCATCCTCATAAGATCGAATAAATGCGAAGAGGCAGCGTCCGTGTACTCGTTCAAGTAACCTTAGTAAGCTCTAATAACTTCGATACATCGAAGATGTACAGAAGGTGTTGTATTACAGTTATAAAAGGGAACGTTTCTACCTAGTCTTCTCAGAATAATAGGTTATATTTTAGTGTAGCCAATGAAGCTGTAGGCCATATATATTTGTGTAAGTTCTGGTTGCTAGTTCACATTATAATATAATATGTAGCTTTGACACGTGAGTTTGTGGCAACATGACCATTGACTTATTCTGCAGCCGCTGTAAGCCACTATTTAGGCTACTTGTTTTTAGAGCCATTTCGTTATTATGCGAAGATTTAAGTTTTTGGCCGCAAGTTTTTGAAAGACCAATTGATCGTATTGCCATTTAAAAAAACACCGTCATCTACAAAAGCTCATTTACTAGCTTTGTGGTGATCAATCTCCCACATCTAGTTTACAGAAAAATCTTTGCAGAGTCAATTTTGGAGTCCTAAATATAACATTAGATAATGTTTATATATTTGACTAAATTAGATATGGTAAACATTAGGAATATACTTTACTAGACAAATAATGACTAGATTTTTGTTTATATAATAACAATCTGATTAGTAATAAAGAAAAAAAAAACATACGACCCGAATTGAGAACCTCCACATTTTTGAAGTCGTATAAAAAGACTTAGACCAATTTAAAGTAAAAACGTGCTGAATCAAAGGTTAATTTTTCTCTACTCCTACTACTTACATTTACTACTACTTTTTTATATTATTACGTGAAATTTATATAATAATGAAGGGTAGTTCATAGAAAATTAATTAATTTATTTTAAACGGTAATAAAAAGGAAAGTATCTGTACTTTTCAATATAAATATATTTTTAAATTCGTGCGTTCGTCATATCCGTCAACCCGAGCGAGCTGTAACTGTGTTTCAGTACAACTGATCTATCAAATCGCAATTTTGTAAAATGCCTCAAATTGCCATAAAGTAGTTTATTTATTTATTCAATTAATGGTGCTGCTGTGTGTAGTAGCTCGTAAAAGAGCTTTGATAAGTTATATTTATATTCTACGAAGCCCTACTTATTATTAATATGCAAGTAAATATGTGTATTTTTAACCATACAATTAACAAAAAACAAATTTCGATAAGAGACTAGTACTATGTCTTCGAGCTAGTAATTTCAGATCTTATTACACAAGCAGAAATTATTAGAACACAAATTCGGCACTGCTTAAGAAGAATGCTGTAAGTACAAACGCAAGAGAAAAAACAATTCTAGTTCTAACTTTAGATTCACTTTCCTACAACATAAGTAGGTACGAACTGTGTTCTTAAAGAGTACGGCGGAATAGTCCAATAAATAGAAACGGTTTCCTTTATCTTCCGTCTGTAGCGAAACCCGCTTTAATTCAAGAGTACCCTAATAATGTTTATCTCACTATTTAGTATGTTACTCGCAAGTGCATTTAAATTTTGTGTAATGAACGCAATTCGAGGACTCGTTTAGTGTATTTAGGTAACTGAACATTATGTGGTTTGAAATGTTGGAGTGCATTTGTGGTAGCAAATGACCCATATTCTGTAGCACAGATTATGAGCGGTTTCATACATTTCGTTATGGTCTCAGTAACAATTTTTATTAAAATTAAAATGTAAGGCGCTAGCAAGTTGTGAACACTAATATCAGAAACTAGCTTTTTGCGACGCGGTTTTACCCGCGTCTTTGCTTACTGCTCTGCTCCCGTCGCCAGTAGCGTGATGTTACATAGCCAAAACCTTCCTCAAGAACTGGGCTAGCATACTTATATTTTTTTCTAATCTGTCTGGTGATCCAGAGATTAGCGCGTTCAAACTTATAGAATATCAGAAATGTTACAGAAATCCTGAGTAATGATTGAACTGATTTCTGAGGCATGATAATAATTAGTCTGCTCTTTTTCTAATTTCTTAAGGTTGGCACAACTATATTTTTCTTTAACACTCTTTTTAGACGCATGTAATCTATCCAGATAGAATATTAGAATTGAGGATCATATAAAAATATTGTGTTTTTTATTGTGATATCTGTCATATTGATACCAAAATTTCTTTCCTTTCTGCTTATTACAATAAAATTATTATTGCAATTTTTTGGAAAACGACAATAGAGGCTTTATTTCAGAAGTCGTATACAATATAATGATTACAAAAGAGACAATTCATTCAATATTGCTGCACAACCATAGGTATAAATTGGCGGGGTTAACGACCAACGTCCAGCAGTAACTGTCAGACGGTCTATTAAGTAGTAACGTACTATCGGTAGCTGTGACCTACTCACACATTGCATTAGGAATTACTAGCATACTCTCATCAGATTCTCGCACTTAAGTAAACACTTAGATAATATTAGTGCTAATAAAAGACAGGCATACAGAGGTCTCAGGTTCAATTCCCGAATCGCGTAAAGTGATATTATATATATATTGATTTTTCATCGAAAAATTCATAGGACCAGTTAGAAGTCTAGAAATGTGTAGGTAAATAAATCGTAACGTGGGTGTTATATACCTGAACCGCACCCTTTCAGGGGAAAAAGGCGCGCTACTATTTAGATACATAAACCGTTTATTTTGTGTTTAACTTTATTTAAACACAACTCCCGCACTAGATAACAAGTCCTGTGTCCTGGGATAGTTTGCAAACATAGAATTAATGGACATACCCTCAAACTAGGAATACACATACTAGGGAAACAAATACTTTATGGTTCATACTATGTTTTGTCTAATGCACTCTCATTGCACCTTCGTAGTAGTCCATTATTTTCGTACAAAGGATAAAATAATTTTAAAAGTACTTATTGTAGGTTTTGGGGTTTTATTTATGTTCGACAACAATGTGACCGTTTGATCATGTGCTTAGTTATCTAGAATGCTTATTTGCAACATTATATTGCTACGTTTTTATGCTTTACGAAAAAGACTACTCTAGCTGAGCTATTTCATACAAATCCTGTTACAAAACACAATAAAACTAGAAAAATATGTAATATAAATATACATATTTTTCTAGTTTTTACACAAAAGTATGTCGATTTAAAGTTACTACACAATGCTTCTTGTTCTGCAAAGATTGTGTTACAAATACAAAAGTATCCTTGGTCAATAAGCACAGCTCAGAGAACACGGACTGTCAAATAAACGCATTTTTCAGTCGCGTGTTTTCTCTAGTTTTCCTCATAACGTCAACAGAATGTTTTGTCTCATACTATTTGACATCGATCTGCGGTGTCGCCGCCAACAACCTACACGCTGACAGTACAAAAATAACAATTGCATAAAAGAAGGGAAACTTTGCCCTCCCTAAATCTCTTTGTTCGCAGGAAGATTGTTCGATGCACCACTCGCCTTATTACTAACAAAAGAATTTGCGAATTTCCTTCCCCGTGTATTTGTTTAGGAACTAATGGTGGAACCCTTCTTCAAAAAAATTGAATGGGAAAAAGTTAGGCAGAAACGATGGTTTCCATAGCAACGCCCTTGTTAGCAAATTCTAGTTACATAATTAGATTAGCGCGTAAAGGATTACACGAATTAAAATTAACGGTTAATAATCTTGTTGAGCAAGGATTTTGAGCCTGGCGCGTGAAATGGAATTTATATATTTTCATTTTCGTACGAAAAAATGTTTTTGTACAAAATTTGTTAGTGTAAATAAACTTAAAGTTTGATATAAGAATAAAAATTTTAGGCTTTTATTTATATCTAAGAATGTCGAATGAAAGTAAGAATTTTATGAAGTTTGAACTTCAGAGTATGAAAGGTTTTAGACTTTAAATTATGTTTCTGAGAGTACAAGTTTAATTTCTACATTAAATTTCGATGTAAGGTGAAACCAGGTTTTCGATTAACCAGGTAGCTAAAGTAATTGCACCAGTAACGGACAGGGAACCAGTGATGGATATATCTTGTATAATAAGAGTAGAATAAGTTTTTAATTAATTAACCGACTTCAAAAAAGGAGGAGGTTTCTTAATTCGACCGTATATATATTTTTTTAACATAGCTGACCATAAACAAAAGTTATCGAGCTATCAATATTTGACGTTTTTTTTTAAATTCAGTGTTTAAATTTTATTTAGTGTAAGCCACAAGGTGATTGTGGTATTAAAAAAAAATATTCGCTATTGTTACGAAAATTATTGGTGAGGTAAGTAGAAGTTTGTCTTTTAAATTATTATAGCTATATTCGAACCAGAATGTTTTCTTGTGATTGGGTTAAGCATGAAATCTAGATGAAAACACACCGTCTTAACCTGTAATCTGTCCATCACTGGTGCCAACAATTTAAGTTTTTTAATTAAAATAAAATTAAAATCAATTGCAGTACTACACTCCTACATTAAATACACCAGAAGTGTAGAAAAAAGACAAGATCTTTAATTTTCAATATGTATTGTATTAAAACAATCGGTATTATTAATGAAATTGCAATAATACTTATTACAAATTTGCACTTAAAGTGTCCATTATTGGTGCCTTTCCTATATTTCACAGAATTTTGGTTTTGTTTTCGGGCTTATATATATATATAGACTGATTTGATACAGTTTAGGTGCTCATATAATTATGTCACTTTAGTGTATTGTACCTACTTAGCAACAGCAATAATATTTTTATCACACTGACATTATTTGTATTACTTAAGAAAGCTTAAAAAAAGCTTTGATTTTATGAATGATTTATAATGTTAACATTGCAGACACGCCGGTGGATCATCTGTGAAATCATGATTACAGTACATTGGTTCGGCAGTACTTTATATAGTACTATTTAAATGGTAGTGGATCGTTGATGGTTAAAATAATAAAATGGAATATTTACTCTCTTGGTATAATACCTTCTGATTTACTATTACGATTTATCCGATGAATGAGAATGCCAACAGTACAATACTTTTCAACACACTTTTGTAATCTTTGCTTTTCGTTCTCTTCCTTCTTTCCATTATTTTTCATGGAAGCAACGACTTGATTGTGTCTTATAAGTTCTTTGAGAACACATGGACCACTTAATATCGTCGGACCACTGAAAAGAATCGAATAAAATAGAATTACAACCCTCCATAGGTTGTTCTTTGCTACCTAATAATAAAAACGTCTGAGGCAAAGACAATTATTGTGCTTCTGCTTTTGATTATGTCTCTGCCTACGAGACTCTTGTGAGTATATAGTATATAGTAGAAATTAATTATGAAAGATGACACTTGACACACCACACATTAGATTATAAAATAATTTTGTCATCAACAAATGTTTCTTTAACAGTAATTATCATAGAATAAAGTGATTGCTTCGCTTCCGATTCGTTTTAAAACAGTTTTAAGCAACTATTATCGTCTAGAAACCCACAAAAGTAAAACAACTATTGCTGTTGTTGTTATCGGTTCATTGCCTCTGGCGTGCATTTTGTGAGAATGGGTGTATGAACCTCTATATACGTGTACGTACATGGTATCTACACCATTTGCTATTTAAGTCTAATAATATGCATATATATTGTCATGTTAGCATATACTTAGACACTGAACAGCTTCGGTGCTATTTCTATTTACATATACGTGAGAAGAAATTTCAGTAACAATATTTTTGTTGTGTTAAAAAATATGTAAGTAGATATTTTTGCATTAAAAGTTCTAGATTCGTATACAAGTAAACTGGTAAGTGGCAGTTGTTAAAGATGATCTCTTCTAACGAATCCAAGTGAGATCGAAGAAGAGAAAATTCTGTAATTCCAAATACCAAACGCTTCAGTACGCCCAATGTGCTTAAAACGGGTATAAAATTTGTTGTACAAAATGTTTGTAGGTACCGAATTCATATCGCAGGTTTATGTTCAAATTATTTGCCGAAATTCTTGACTAATATTGTTTTAGCAATAGTTGTAAAGCATCTCATTAAAAAAACCCAACAAAAACTCTTACTCAATTAAGATAATCAATCTGTTATTGCTGTTATACCATTTAAAACATCGATTAAAATTAATAAATCGCCGCTTGTTGTGTTAATAGATTTTTATAGCTGTCTTAATGTATTAACGAAGAACTTGATATTAACAGTAGTTTTTAAAGTGAACGAAATAAATCACGATCAAATTTTGATCCTATGAAACCTAGTAAAAATCCCGTTGGATATCTCTCAGTGATTTGCGAGTTTAATACAGAGACGGGCTTAGGTAGGGACTTTATCTTATTATGCAGTAATGATGTGTGCTTCACTTGAAGTCTGCTCAGCAAGATATCACTTGATTGATGATACTCTGGACTTGAATAGACTCGGCCACTTTTGATTTCCTTCTGCTATTTCTTTGTCAACGAGGAAGAATATTTTGTATATGGGGACTTCAATAACATGTTGAGTTTTATCATAATATTACTTATCGAAATCCCCATTTTATCTAAAGTGCTTAGACGATTTTATTTTTTATTCAATAACCTTTTGTACTTTGTTATTTTAGTTTATTTAACCAATCTTCTCATATACTAGTAACACAGTATTATAATGCACCTTATTAAGACTGTGCTAGTAATATATAGATAGTAATAATATAACTCTTTCATTTGTACGTGATCACAAATTTTATTTGTTCACGCGTGTAGGTAGGTATGTCGTATAAAGCTTAAACCTATACATATTAGCTAATTCATATTTATTTATTAAAATATCTATTACGTACATAACCGAACTTAATGCGATCTTCAATCTCTACTTGTTTACTATGAAAAAGAAACCTAAACAAAACAGGTCAACAAAGAACGAAGTCAAGCTGTGCTGAGCTTGTTATGTTTGTATATCATCTAAAAAAATAGTTTGGCGGTATTTATATTCAGATTAGGGCTCTTTCAATTTAGGCGTTTGGTGTCGGTCTGCTGCGGTGCCTCAGCGCAGTACTGCGCGCGGTCAATCGATTTTTCCATACAATTTATGCACTAGGCGTAGTAATAGTATTTATTATCTCGTCTACTTCGTCATTGCATTGTTGAGGTGAAGTCTATATTGGGATTTTTTTTTCCCTAAGACATAACGCTGCTAATAGTGTGTCTTCCAATAGGTAAGTGTTCGCCCTAGTCGTCACGTTTGGCCGACGTATTATTACAGAACGCTGCTGTCTGTCTTGTGCAGGGTAATTTTACTATCACATGTGATGGTTTTTAAGGTGTGATCTTTTGGTTGACTGATTGTGCTTATTAGTTAGTGGGCGTTAGCACCCTTGATCAATGGCTTATTTTTCTTTTTTTTTAAATTTATTTATTGAACTTCATGCACAGAATTACAATGGCAGACTTAATGCTAAAAGCATTCTCTACCAATTAACCCAAGGTGGTGAAGAGACATTTGAAGTAGCTTATCATAGTCTTCAAAGCAAAAAACAATGGAGAAAAGACTAAATGCAACTACTTCGCTTAACGGCACAAAACTCGCCGCGCCTATTACTTAGCTACAAGCTCTTCTTTATTTTTACTTAAAAGTTGTGATGATTTCTATAAAGCAAACTACAACACAAATAAGAAGTTTATGCGATGTAGCAACACGCAATAATCTACTACAATAACATAATTAAATACTTTTTAAATTAAAAAACCCATCCTCTTATTCATCTGTTTATTGTATTGCTAAACATTATTTTTTATTAGCATGAGAAATAACAATGGATATATCCGTCGTAATATTGCTTTCCAGAATCAACTTGTTTACATAATTGTGAAATAAAGTGAATGCTTCGTTACTAACGTAACATAGAATGGCATAGGTTCGACCCACGCAAGACAAATAGGTTTTTGTGTAGGTAAGTCACAAAATCTAGGCGCATTATGTGCGCTAATTGTTAGTTTCTAAGGTCATTAGTTGCTTAATTTTGAAGTGGGTAATACAATTAATTGACATTTACTTATTTACGTGTACCTATCTACATAGTTATAAATAGATATGCTAGCGTTCAAACTATTCAGCTTTACTGTTTATAGACAAAATTGTAATCCTATCTATATTGCTAAAAAATATGTTGAAAACGTTTCGGAACAAACCTAGTTAGGTATTATTATCAATATATTTTGTTTTTACATTTCTTGTATATTAAACTAAATTGCTCAATAATCAAAAATTGCAGCTAATAATCAAGTACCTAAGTATCAATTTGTAATTGAGTAAAAGATTAACAAGTTTAAAAGTCAATGGGAGAAGGGGTGTAGCCTAATTTATAAACATTTTGCCTACCTCCAAGCCCTTTTAGTGTTAGTTATACGTTGACGCTTCCTTTAGTAAAAACAACATGATATGATGGAACCATATAATGAACAGTAATAATATTACATTGTTATAATGTGCAATTCATTAGATTAATTGTTTTGAAGTCAGAAACAAGAATAGTAACAGATATAATTGGACAGCTCAACTAGTTATTAGCTGAATTTTATTTACACGGTAATAAAAGTTACCTGTTATTGGACGCTAATTCGGGCCCTCGATACTGCAAACACGCATAACCATAACACTAGCAAGACATTATTTTTGAAGGCTGTTTTTGAAGAATGGTTGATATTTATTATCATATATTACTCGGCACATAAAAAAGGAAAACTTATTTATTCGTAGGAAACCTTCCGAAATATTTACAAATAGGCGGTCCCTTCTCGTTTATTCTGTGCACCCTCGTGTCTATCAACATGTTGGACCTCGGGCTCGACGAAGATATAGTTCGTTGGAGATAATTGGACGATCAATTTGCGCCTCGGCTTATTCCGATAATTTTGTTCCAAGTGGAAAACATCTGTAGGAAACAAATACAATTTTATTAATACGTTTAAGCTTGATCTCGGTTAGGGTGATTGGATGCTAGTTGACATACAGTAGCATTACCACCATGTTGTTGTAAGGGATGTTTATAGTCACGGTTAGAAAAAGAGTCTTTGTTTTATATGCTGAAACATCTATAACAAACCAGAGGCCCTAGACAAGTGGCAAAGATTTCTATTCTATTCATAGAATAGATTAAAAAATGTATTGGATTGACATAAGCTAACGCCAACGCTTATGTCAATCTCATACATTTTTTAATCTATTCTATGAATAGAATAGAAATCTTTGACACTTGTCTAGGGCCTCAGTAATGACATAGTCCAACTCAACGATTGTTTTTATTTAAGTAGTGTTTATTTGAGTAAAAAAAAACAATGAATCGAGGTGGCTCCTAGCATATTGTGTTCTTAATTTTTGCAATTATTGAAGAAACCATATACAATATTTTTAAGATAAGGCAGCCGAAAGAACTAGAAACTGATATTATAATGTCACCCAGTGCAATTTACAGGTTAATGCATATCTCTCCAAAAATAAACTAACAATTACTTTTTAGATCATCCGAAGTCCTTGGTAATCGAACGAACGAAAAAATTGATATGAATGTTCTATTCTATGATGGATAAGTAGATCACTTAAAACTAATGTTTATTTATCACTGAAATTGCCTAAGTATCTATGGCTTTAGAGTTTATGTGTTAACTGGCTGTAACGCACGCAGCTTCGCTTGTGTGACTTAAAATTGAACACAATATTTTTATGAATAATATCTATGTCTATGTATTATGCATATGCCTTTTTCTGATGTATAAGCTATATCAGTGCAACGTTTTATTAAAATCCATTCATTAGTTTTAGGTTAGGTGTAATAAACATGGGTGACGAGCGTAATGTTATTTTCGCATATTGACAATTTAGTTAGATTACGAACTTTGTGTATTACTTTGAGATGGCAATGTAAACATTTTTATTACAACAAATTGGTGTTTAGTGACATCTATAAAGAAACATAAGGTCAATATTATCTGTAACGTATCTGTATTCGCGCGAGCTTGCGTAGGTTTCCCGTTTGCGGTCTCGATTTCCTGTGAAACAGGAAATTTTCTACCGTCCGTTTAGACAGCGAATTCCAAGTTATTTCACTGTTTACTGTCGTGTTGTTTGTAACTGCATTTTATTTTGAAAATAGCTATCGTTTCTCAAATGTTTTGTGTTTTTATTTGCATGTATTTAATTGATGAAAATGTATTTGGAGTAAGATCAACAATGTATTATAGAGAAATGCACAAGAGGCAAACAATAGAATTATTTTATGTCATATTTTGAAACGTTTAAATTAAACATTTGTTTAAATTAAGCAAAGTTATCTACTGACTGGTGAGTAGTGGACTTACTGATTATTTTTACCGTCTTTTAAAGAATCTATTAGATTTTGTAGGTATAACTTTAAATAGTGAGAATAGCTTCTATTATAGAAAACTTAAATTTTTAGCCTAATATATTTAGATGTTTCTCTGGCAATTAGATTTTATCATGATCATCATATCGGTGCAGCCATACAGCTGCTGCATTCTTACAAACTTTGTCTCCAGAAGGGTTTGGTAACAATACAATAATGCAATATTAAATTGCACCGACATATCTATGCGTTTCGATCTTATCTTCTTACTCTAAATGTTAACATTACTCCTAAATTGGCATAAT
The DNA here is from genome assembly GCA_963082885.1 of Parascotia fuliginaria. NCBI lineage: Eukaryota > Metazoa > Arthropoda > Insecta > Lepidoptera > Erebidae > Parascotia > Parascotia fuliginaria. Next base: position 11,031,847 of record OY720178.1, on the reverse strand, counting down.
AACTGTCTAACTTTGCAAATTTAGGCAAGCAATAAATGACCTACGTCAATTGACGAAGATGACAAAGTTTTGTGTAAATCTTTCGCTAGAAATACTGACTACAAAAGTCCTCACCTTTTTGCAAATAAATATGCATAAGTTTGATGTTTATTAGTGGCATGCAGATCCACACTGAATATTGTTTGATCCTAATTTGCACACAGAATCAAGACACGACTAGACCGGAGTAGGGCCTGATAGCTAGTCATAGTGAGTGATATTTTACTGGCTTATTCGCTCCTAATAACGCCAGAGCCGTAAATTGAGGCTGAATCTGGGCCTTATTAAACTGTCTTGTAAATCGTGTTCGCGCAGTGGAAAGTGCTGATCACATAAAAAATAACAGGGCTATAAAAGCGGCGTGCCTCCCTACTGGGTGCGCTTATAATCAGACAAATATATCAGGATAACTATTGATTTCTTGTCTTAGTTTATGGAAGGGTTGCATTGAATGTTAATGTACGTTGAAGTTTCGGGTTGTAAATATTTCAAACAGCAGTTTTATTTCTTTGGCAATAACTACGCCTCGCGCCGGCTCACGTGTATATCAACTGCTTTATTATTGTAATAGCAAAATTATTTTTTGGTAGTAGATGCGCGAGTCTGTTTTTTCTTTCATCGTCGACACGCTGGTATGCGATTGACAAATATGTACTTAATATAGTGTCTTCATAGACACCCTTTGGAGTTTCTCTGTCGTTTATAAAAGAGCTATAAAGTACTTGATTAAAAAGTCGAATATGTAATAATTGAGCCTACATAGCGCGCATTCTACGGAAGGTCACAGTCTCACTAATAATAGTCCTCTTGAGTTAATTCAGATGACTAGCTGGTTCTTCGTATTATCAGAAAAACTAATAGAAGAAAAATTCACGAGGAAGTAACTCAGTTTAATAGTTGTTTCAAAAAAACAGTTCATTACTTAATTATATATTCGGTGAATCTTATAATATCTGCAAAGGTTAGCTAAAACATTGGCAACAAACATTACACAGAAAAGTTGTGATGTTATATTGTATCGCCATTATTGATACAATAAGTACATTCAATTCACGTTTCATTTGATGTTATCAGTTCAGTGGTTCGTTCATACAATATAACAGTACTTGTAAAAATTTTATTGGTTTCCCCACAAGTATGAACAACACTTGTAATATTACCGTCAGTCATGTTCGAGTATCGATGCAAGTATGGCATCCGAGACGTTTTGGTGCGGACCATGCGATCCTTAGGTCACGTACAAATGTTATGAAAAATGTTATTCAGACAAATAAGATTAAAAATAAATTAAAATATATCTATACCTACCGGGACAAATTGTGTCTTAGTTGTCTTCATTTGAAATTCACTTCGTAAGAAGTTTGTAAACTTGTACCGAGTCGTGGTAGATTATCGACTAAGTACTGTCTGATTGTAAGAGGAAACTTGATTTTACTAATACAACAGAACAGAATAATAGTACTATTCTTTATAACAATTCAAAACAAATTGTTGCATTACCTTAGCAAATACTTGCTGGGGTTTCTTACGTTAGATACGTACACGTTGAAAGAAATAAAGAAAACATTTATTTTGGTACCTGTTTATTTGACCATTTCCTTCTTCTTTAGCATACTTCTAAAATATTAATATGTAGTTAATGAGTTTTATTTTTAATGATTCGAAATTAGTTTACTCCAAATATTCTTACACGTTTAAAACAGTAACATATTAATATTAATTACCTAAATAATTGTTCTAAATATTAAGCCAACATAATCCCAATTTTCTATTTTCAACGAATATAAGCACGTGAAGTCATCCTTAGCTCAGGGCGCGCCATGCTGACCCAGTTCGGAATCGTCGCGGGATAACTCGAAAGGGTTTATGGTTTCAATATTTCGAAGCCTTCACATATATGCGCACTTTAGCTGTCTTACATAATGCACTTCGTTTCAAGTTACGTACACTTTTATGAAGTAAATAACACAATTTACGCGTATAACCTATTTATAACAGCTAGAAGATTAGTTGCAACCTTGCATAACCTCCGACGGCCTTCACAAGGTAGTCTAATCTGGTTCAGAGGGCTGGTATCCAATTTGCCGCTGCGTTATTGTGGGGCTTCGACCGCAACGCGAGTAATTGACACCGAAAGTAAAACCGCAACTTCTAAATCGGAAAATGTAACGTAGCCAAGAATCGCACGACGCAAAAACCACCTGCGAAATTACGACACGTAGCACCAGCGTGACAATCGCTTGCGCCGCGGCGCGTGCCGGCCGGTATATCCAATCATCTAAATTCTTTATCATTATCGCCCAGGCATCCAATAAAAATAACGTAATTTACCATTCGAATAGAGCGCTTTTATAGGTTTAGTTTAGAAAGTTGCCATCTTGTCCATACCAGTCATTCCGCGTTCCCTATATAAACTAACAGGCTACAGGTTATACAAAAAGAAGGCTCTATTTAACGGGAACAGATTTGGAAAAAAGTGCTCTGTGAGCTTCATGACGAAGAACCGGATTACTATGGCCGGCCGCAAAACAAATCCACTACTATTTACGTACCGTAAACTCGTTACGCGTTTCGAACGAGGCGCGTTCGTAGTCCCATGAAGTTGGAATTTGTTTCTTGTTGTGACGCCAGGAGAGTTGAGATCGGGCGCCGAAGGGTGTGTTAAGTACCGGCGGGCAATGAGAGAGAGGCGAGCTTACACTCTATGGAGAGGTTCGCAGGTTCATTCGTAGGAAGTGTCGTTATCACAGTCGCTGTTCGGCGGTCGGGCAGCGTGGTTCGTTGCGGGCGGTCTGTGTACTCTGTGCGATTAGATTTACTTCGACAGAAGTTTTGCGGAGATCGTGTTCCGATATTGCATTGGCCGGTGGCCTTTTCCAGTCGTGGTTGATCACGAACGCTTTATAGACAGTGAAACTGTAGGCTACAATCTGGTATGAATGTGCAAGGACATCTAAACTTTGTGAAGGTTTGAAAAGTGCCAGTGGGACAAGGCAGCTTTCTGGTGAAAGTTGAATTTCCGGGACTCGTTTCAATATCAGCGCGGTTTTTTTAATATAAACTGTGATTAGAGTATTGAAGCGGTGAAGAATTTTCCGAAAACGGTAAGTGACGATATAATCTTGAAGAATCTAATTTGTAACTGTTATTGTTTTAAATTAAATAGGTCTATATTTTCTATATATGGGTAGGTTTTAATTACTTGAGCGTGAAATAGGGTAGAGTTTAAATTCTTTATTTTGTATTTTTCCTGATAAACTTGAGGATATTTAAATCTGTGTGATAAAAAATTAATGATGCAAATTGGTATTTCATCAACCTTTTGATAACTGGAGAGCCGATTCTAATATTTCTAATTTAAGGGCGAAATATGTAAATAAAAAATGGTAATATCATTAGAGCAACATCGCTGCATCTCTCTAGGAGCGTTTATTTGAAAATGAGGCATATTTTGGGCTAATAACATGAAAAATTCTATGTCCATATTTATTTTTACATTTATTAATCGTATGTTAATTTTTGCCTGACTGACAAAGTCAATGGTTTTCGTGCGAATGTATGTATATATTTATGTATGTATCTATGTATGTATGTCTATTTCTTTGGCAAGCTATACAGTCTAAATGGCTTAATGGATTTTAACATAATTATGAGATGTCATTAGATTCGTATTGATTGTAGGAGTGACATAGGGTTTATATAATTTGACAATTTGGCGTCAGCACGAAAAAAAATGTTTTCTTTCTTTTCAGTTTGTTTTAGGCAGATGGGCTTTTTGTTTTTTAATAATATATTGATTTGTATAAATAGGTGATTGCGTATCTGCCTTTGTGATAAGTAAATATTTAGTTTGTTACCTATATTGAAATTTAATATTATTTTAATTAATCAATCTTAGATGTCAATTAACGAATGCATAAATAAAGTCATCCTTCTTCTCACTGATGTAACATACACCCCCTTTAATACGCTGATAACGTCTAAAACCTATTACGGTTGATCATTTCGCTACGTATAACTTATGTGAAGATTATAATTAAATGCGTAACATAGTCAAGTGTATTTACCGTTTAGTTTTATTATAGCCCATTAGAGGCATATAATCTAGTCCCCAAGGACGTCGTATGCCGCAGTTTTTTCGGTACATTAATCAATTACACTATAGCCGTGAACTACCAATGTACCTAAATAAATTACGGTAAAATACGTACACAGCGTCAGTATTTTTAACTTTAAGAAGTACGCAGAGGTGTTCACTAATTAAGTGCTATATAGGTACTAGGAGACAAGTCTAATGAACTGTACCTAACTGACGTCCAAAATTCACATGACTAAATTAAAACACTGTATTGATTAGGTAAACTCGTATTAAAATAAAAAAGAAGAAGTTAGACTTCGATAACAAATAAAATTGACCGGTCTAGAATAAAAAGGTTTTGTTATTAACTGACTAATACATTAACATTAATAGTTTTAACTACACCAGGGATTTTAAGAGATTCACTAATGTGTAGTTAAATTTGAAGGCTATTTGTATAACTGTGGTATTTGCCATGAATCAATTTATTTCTATCATAATAATCGATAAAACCCGCTTCAAGTTCCGCATGCCGAATACCGCAAAAACGAGAATCTGTAAAAAAATTGAGAAATGAAGAACATGTATTTAGGACATTGTTCCACAGACGTAAATATCTGAAAATATAGAAGTATAGGTAATAAGTTTTATAAATGGTCTCTCGAAATAAAAGCTTCAACTAAACCTTGTATTTAGAGAGACCTATTATTTCTGGTTTGGCATTCAGCTATAAAAAACGAACTTACTACAGTATTCGTAAATGCAATACATGTTCAAACATTCAGTTTTGGAGCATTTGTGAGTAAAAGTAAATAAAAAAACCAAAGCTTGTTCGAAGCTCGATTCTTTTAAAGTCGGCGATTACAAATTCTATAATACAGTGATGCAATTACGCCGGGTGACAAACAACCTTTGTACGAAGAAGCGTATGTTAGTTACCAACGCACGATGTAAAAAGGGGTATTAACTAGGGTTGTCACATTAAACAGAAATTTAAACAAATACATGCATACAACTTTGGTTTAAAAAATCTTGGAAGTTGTGATGGCTTAGTGATTTAAGACGCCTTTTATAATTAAAACTGTATATCGAGCAACTTATTAGTATTTCGTAGAAAGCCTGGTTTCAGCATGAACAGACTAGATCGAGTGGAGAATATTTTTATTCTCACATAGAATATCGACATAACTTATTAGGTACTATTCGTAGGTACTTCTGAGTTCTTTTGCATCTCTTTTTGTTCTCCTTGTCGGAAACGTCTAGGTTGTGTTTTATTATTTCTGAAAGTTATTAATAAATGATAATATTGTTATAAGCTCAATATACTTTTGTCTTTAGCATGGTAGCAGAGTTCTAACAAAATCTTGTTTTTCTCTGAATGGATATAAAATATAACAGTTTGGCAACCCTGTCAGCATCAGCAAGTGACACCAATTGCCGATTCTGTGAGGGTCGAAAGCAATTAATTTCATAAAGATTTTTATTCATTGGATACTTAAAGTTATATTTATTTGATTTGAATAAAGATAAGCCTTAATTACCAGACGTGTGTTTTCAAACGTGCATTTCATTATATAAGCACAATTATGTATTTATTGATAGCAGAACAGGGATTTGCAACGCGTTCGCAACATAAAACGTTAGTGTTGCTACCACAAAAATATATTTCAGTTTGGACCTTTTTACTGTCCTTCAGTTGTAGAACTTTATTGCTATATAATTAATTTGTAATCTAAGTAGAACATCTACAATTATATAATTATAATATACTCGTTAATGCCTTGAATTACTTCATGCGTTAATATACACTTCCTTTAGCTACCTACTAAGTTGCTAAGGAATTAACCAGCTAAGAAAGGATTTCAGAAAAGTATGGTGCCAAATAATAATAATATGAACCTCTATCGATTCCTTACGTTGTTTTCCTTCATAGTAAGTTGTTATATTGTTAGGTTATTACGATTATAATAAACTACATTAAATTTATCAATATATTTAGCGAGACAAATCATAGACAGACGGTAGTGAATAAATATCAATCACTTCCAAGATTTTCAACAATGGAATGTTATCGATTGGCGAGCACGTCATAGAAACCGTTATTCTCATTTATTCGTCAAATGTAATACACGAACATTTTTAGATTGGAACCGAAGCAAATGAAAAGTGAGTAAAAGCTGAACATTGTAAGTGACATGGATATTATGGTCAGAAGAGATAAAATCTAATAATATGTATTGACACGGTTTATTAGTATGCAGCCTATCACAAACTTTACTACTCATGTAATATAATAAGGTAGGGAGCCCGTAGGAATTGTTTCGGAGATCTATCTATGTCCATTATATTTGGGCCGTGCATTTTAGAAATAAACTAATGGTATCGTAACACATAACATCAAGGTAAAATTTTCGCGGCGGAGTTGAATTCTACACACGTTCGCCGTTTGTCACTTGTTCCAGAGTGTCACTCATTTTTCTATGTGAACTATGTCTAATTATAAAAATAGAATTGTCAATGTTATACTTTCATAGAATGGATAGCTCTTTAATAACATCTACCACTAATTCAACGTTGCAATTACTTTATGTACAGCTGTTTTTAAATATCATTTACATATACTCTCGTTGACGACATGCTTTCTACTCTCATACTCACCATGATACTTAAACAGATAAATGAGGAAAGTAAACTAAACAATGAACCTATTTATCAGCCGTTAGGTACATTTTCTATTCTAAGAAAGTGACACTAAGACTTCCTACGACCTTAGACAGAAAGGGGCATGTAGGTTGTTATACTACAGTCTATGTCATACAGGAGTAAATGCAAAGTTGTAGCGGTTTCCTTTAAAACATAGTCAGAAGCTTAGATGTATTTCAATAAACTTGAAAAGCTTTAACCATTGAAAGTAATTTGACACTACTAGCGTAATTAATTCTGTTTAATATCACAAAATTTAATGATATTAGAATAACTTCGCTAACGTTTTCTTGTATCTGGGAAACTTTTGTAAGCTGTGGAAAATGTAAGTATATAAGGTAAGTAATGTAAGTACAAAATTGTAAATGCTTAACTATTGACTTTATTGTAATTGCAAATGTGCTTTCTTAAACTAAACATTGTGCACTAAATTCAAAAGAGGTAGGTAGAACTTTGCCAGATTTCACTTAAGAGGCTTCACACTCAAGTTACCGCATGCCAGCTAGGGATGGAACTTAAACATAGCATTATATTTTTAAGTAGTGTTGTGTTCTGGCTGATAAGTAGTAGATTCTAATACTTCTAAAGAAACTACGATAATAACAGTAGAAGAGATTAGGCCTTCGGGTGCAAGTACGAGTAGAGTATATAGGCACGAGTAAATATGTATTTTTTAAATAGTAGCGGATAGATGTATATTTATTTTTATCCAGCTGTGCTTTTGTGGGTCCATACGTGGCAGTTACTACCTACATGTTATTGCGTGGCCCGTTTGTAGTACGAAAAGACAGACAATGTGAATGTCGTTATTTAAAATGATTTTTTATTCAGGATTATTATTATTATACTAATAAAAAATCTTAAGTGTTTATTTTAGTCAAGTTTTCACTAACTTAAAACCAATTTAAAATTACAAGAAAATTATGTATATTATTAATCTGCTTTAAATTTATCATTTTAACAATAATACGAGTTTGTAAATGTATTATTATTAAACTGTTTATTTGCGATCATAGCGAAAATAAAAAATACTGCTTTAATAAACAATATTTTATCCATCCATATTTGGACATCGCGACCCAATTTGTCGCTATGTCAAATGAAAACTACATGCTCTATGTAGTTTTATAATTTACATTAAAAAAAATTCTAAGGAAGACTTATGCTTTTCAAGTAATAAAAAGTATCGGAAAATTATGAGCATCTTATGTAAAATTAATAGCTATACTAATATAACTTTAATAGCATAAAATTCGTTCAGAAAAGCACTATATTTAGACTTAAAAGAGTACAACAATTTATTTGTGATCGCCGCAATAAAATTTGTCGGCAGTCGTTATAATGAAATATGACACTACTTATTGTGTAATGAGCCTGTTTGCTTGACACTTATTACCGTCTGTATTGTGCTTAATAGTCAAAATTTTATGAAATAATAAAGCTTTTAAAAATAAATACGTAAGCGGAATCTTAAATGTTTTTGAACGACTGATTGGTGTAGAAATTAGTTGCCCAATGGTACCATAAAAATTCCTTTTACGATAAATGTTGATTAATGATTACAATTCTAAATATTCGACAATTTATGAACCAAATTTTATCCGATTACTTACTTAATCAAATTTAATAGTTTGATACTATATTACAATTATAAAAGAATTTGTCTGTTCAAATTTTTATATGTTTTCATTTATTATTTATTATAATATTACCTATCAAGTTTATTTTAAATGAACTTATTGTATAATAAAAGTATAAAATTCGAATATTGAATTAATTAAAAAATATATTGTGTAAGTATTATTAAACCCGTAGTAACAAAAATGAGACGTCAGCCTTCATATATATTAATTTAATATTTTAATAAATCTGTTCGCCGTTTCTGTCTTATTCAAACACAAACACAGTTACTGAAGAGTCACAGAACCCATGTTATACGAGAATTAAATCAAAAAAGACAAAGTTACGTTACTGTACCGCGTATACATAATTAATTTATGATAATGTGTCCGTGGGGTTAGGTTGAATGCCCACTTATGAGGCATATTTCTATTTACATTTTTATCTAGCTGCGTTTATTACGTAATTTATGTTTTAACCTGAAAAAGTAAAATCTAAAACTACACTTACATTGTTTTCAAGGTTATTAAGACTTAGTGGTTACTACAACAACCGTTTTTTTACTGTACAATAACGTAGTACATCACCATCTGGGGCATTTTTGTGCATATACGTGGATTGATCCCGTAATTTCCATTTGGTAAACATATCGCAATTTATATGAATAGAATATATTTTCATGAAGAATACTACTAATATATATAAATATATTTTACTTTCATTAAATAAGTACTTCTTTTTTTTATTAGCCTACCAATGTGACTCCACCCCGCCTGATGGTAAGCAGTCAGTGGAATCCAATGGTGGCCACCATACCAAACGTAATCGTCTTAAACTGCTCGTATGGTGCCTTCCATTATGGCAGCTGGGAATAGGGTAGGGGAAGGAACAAATGAGGGAAGGGAGGAAAGAGAAAAGGGGAGAAATTGGGTCTCCGGCGCTCTCACTAACCGATCAAAACGCAGTAGTACGGATACTGACTACTCTTACGTCGATCTTCTATGAGAGGGTAGTACTTCCCCGGCCGATCCGACCCATTAATGCTGAAACCAGCGTGTATCTACTACCGTGTCAACTATTTTTTTTCTATAAAATAAAATTTGTGCTCACTCTACATATAGGTTCAATACCCAGAGACACACAATAACATTCAAGAGAAAGAAAACCTTATCGCACTTGCCATCCAAAAGTTGAAGTTTTTGAAGTGTAACAGCGATTGCCCAAATTTCGCTACAAATTAACACAGAAGTAGGTATAACACTCCTAGAGAGCTATTATTAAATTTCTGAGAACTTCGAAACAATGAAATAATAAGTATTTAAAATAGAAACAATAACCACAGACGCTGACCTTAACACTGAATGTAACCGATGTTCTGGTTCGATATCACAAGAACTTTAATTACACTTAGGTAGGTACTGACAGATTATAGATGAAAATTAACAACTTGGAGATGCGAATAGATGAACATGTGTCTAATAATGCTGAGTCATTTTCTTGATTATAGTCATGTAGGTGTACTATTAGTTGTGTTCGTTGCAGGTAGCAGTACTAGCAGTCTTAGCTATTTAATATCGATAGCAGTTTAATGATGTTGACAGAAAAGCATTGGCGAATAAAAGATAAACTCATTTTAGAAGTGCATCATTTTAAATGAAATACATCCATTTTAGAGTTCTTTGTACGCTCTATGTTCATATATTATCATATAAATTATGATATAAGAAAATAATATCACTAGTTTTGGCTGTTGTCCTAAAAATCCACAATGATAGTCGTAGAATTGTCTCGTCAGCGTGTGACTCAGAGCCAGACTATATAAATGAGTTTTTGCTTTGCTAAGGTCTCGTTCTTAATAATGTGCATACTATTATGTAAGATCAATTTTGTTCACAGCAGGACTTGTCATAGGATTGGAATATTTAATTTGAATCGTGCAATCTATGTGAGCGATACGACATTATTACTTAATTACCTGCCTCACTTTTTTATTTATAAAACTGTACATAAGTAAAAATTGTGTAATATACTTAAATTGCGAATAGTTAAATTTAAAAACAATAGTGACCAAAGAATAAACACAGAGTAAATGACCAAGCTATGTATTTTAAAAAACCCAGTATTGGATTTATAGTCCACCATAGCAATGAATCACAATAAATGCCAAAAAATCTAATGAAATTTTACATAAGCAGGTCCCGCCATTGCCATTGGGAAATACAGCGACAATGAAATAATTGGCAGAGGGGAGAAATGAATAAAAACTCAACGCATAATACTTGGCAGATATCAAAACACACTTCAGGTCACTGTAATTTGGTAGACAAGCTTTTTCCAAGAGTCGTTTTGCCCGCCGTTCTCCCCAAATGCGGCGTGACTTGGCTAGCGAAAGAGATGAGATTAATGACAGGGGAGGAGCGACTTATATCAACCTATACTTACACCGTATACACTTGCGTTAGCGCTAGACCGTTCAAGCTTAGAAAAACTTGATTCAATTTGGTCGGACGGAGATATTACATTCTCAGTAATGGAGACTACTTCAAAGCTGAAAAGAACTAAATGGTAATTGTATTTAGTAATGTAACATAAACCAATGCCGGATTCAATTTTAAAGAAACATTCAATTATATTATCCACTAGTCTTTGTCGCTGGGGAATAGTGCAGCTTTAGGTCAGTGAATTTAGAATTTCAGTCCAATTTTACAAATTCTTTAAGCTTGCAAGAGTAAAAGACATACTTACAAAAAAATTTCAAACGTATTCTTATGTTTGGATGTAGCAATCTGTAAGTAAATTTGTTCTTTAGGTTTGAAGGTTAGCTAACACTTTGGAACGTAGAATTCGATCAGCGATACATCATATAGTCAATAGTTCGCCTATCAACGCATGTAATAATAAAGAAAGATTAGTAAATATCCATATTGAATTAATAAAATTGTTTAACTTAGATTTATATTGAATTAATAAAATTGTTTAACTTAGATTTATGACCAGCAATATTACTTGAAAAGTATAGACTATGTGATGTGACCCAATGACACATGAGTTCATTCATTACACAATAAAATGAATAATAGAATCCGGTTACGGTAAAATTAAATAAACATAAAAATTTAGTAATGGGTACACCTCATATTTAACGCAGTGATCGATCAACGTAAGTTGTCACTATTAGTCATTTACCTCCCCAGTTTATACCGTTACATTCTAAAAACAGTAATCTCGGATGTCTACTTAAGCCAACTACGACTGCGGCACCGATAAAAACTTTTCTGACAAGTTTCCTTTAACTAGTTTTCTTATATCTTACAAAACTAGTACCTATATTGGGTGTATAAATAAGAGAATGTTACGTGACGGTCTGATTTGAGGAACTTTATCGTATCTCGAATCCGACTTCCGATGACTGCGATTGTTCCGATAGACTCCAACGCATACATTACGCCTGACCTTTCAGTAAATGGTTCCATCCCTTCACTAGCGAGTCAAAAAACGTATTCATTGAACACATCGCGATAAGTATCGGCATGTCTAAAGTTAATTAAACTTCTTTGCAATTTAGTTTGTGAGCTATGGATGATTGACCGTAATTATTAACTTGCAAATTTTGGATGTATTGTAGCGAAAGTTTTTGGATCAGTATTGTGATCTAAATAGACAAAAGTGATTGTGTTGCTTAATAACTTGTTCGTGTAATAAATAATTTAATTCTTATGTTGGTAATACGAATACAGATACAGATAATTTAGGTTCTTTGATAAGCCTTGATCTAATTGTGGTTTGGTATTTTGGTGCTTTGGAGTTACGGGAGCCGACTGGCCTGTTGGTCTAGTGGTTAGTGACCCTGACTGCTAAGCCGGAGGTTGTGGGTTCGATTCCCACCTAGGACAAACCTTTGTGTGATGAGCATGATTGTTTGTTCTGTGTCTGGGTGTAATTTATCTATAATATGTATGTATTTACAAAAAAAAAAAATGTATATAAGTAGTATATCAGTTGTTTAGTACCCATAACACAAGCAAATATAATTGCTTAATTTGGGGCTAGATGGCGCTGTGTGAATGTGGTAGAATATTATTATTATATTATTATTTACCAGTAGAAATTAGATTAGCAAGACAAATGCCTCTTTGTAGTTGACCAGTGTTTTATGACTTTAGTGTAAATGTGGTAACAGAAGCCTTGTAGTGTATTAGTTGACGTCTAAAGCCAGTTGTATGCTATGCTGATAGCATAACAGTTAAATGCATGACGATTGCAGTCATGGCCTTAACTATGATCTTGTATCTAAAAATAAATGATATTTTTATAGGTACCCATTTTAAGGGTAAGTCATATACTTGCCTCAAAGTAATTTAATGAAATCTGAACCATTTTCATTTATAAAACAATTATTTTAAATAAATATAAACGAGTATATATTATCTAACTTTTTGTCAATATGATTATAATATATAAATTAACGTTCTAAACAACTTCAACTACTTAAACAAATTTAAGCCATTTAAGTACCTAGTGTAGACTGGAGCTTAGGAAAATTTATTTACTGAAAGAGTGCGAAATAGCTTATTCAAATGCAAAATCCTGTCCGGCCAAAGTGATTTCGCTTAGTTTATTTTCTGTCTTCTTATAAAAGATTTTCGTAATATTTAGAGGCTACGTTGATAGTTTTCACGGATTTTTATTTTGAAAAGACTTAATCTCGTGATAAAGAAACATTTAAACGGCAGCGTATAAATAGAAAGTGGCTACTTAGGCTTGACTTATCCATCACATGCCAGCGTAATGTCGCAGTAAACATGAAAAAAAAGTTGAAAAATGTCAGCGGAAATCGTTAGTGTTTCCTTCGTAACAAGTCAACTCATTAGAAATTTACCAGAAAGTTTGTAGTAACACTTTTGCTTTTTAAAAGATCAAATCGGTAAAGGCGCAGTGACCTGGTCGTGATCCGTTTACGTCGAATTACATCCAATTGGGAATTTGACAAAAAACAAATGGTCGTGTCAATGCGATTACAACGTTCTGTTGGTGCAAGTACGACGTAACCCCGTGCCGCGGGAGTCACGCCCGAGCCTCAATCGAACAGTATTGTATACTTTCCGTTTTTACGTCAAAGCGGCAATTATTCTAAAATGTTGTCAGCGTTTTTGGACGCTTTTTTTTTGCAATTTTTGTTACAGTTTTTACTTTGTTATTAGGTCACGCGAAAAGAATAATTAAAATAATGTTTTGAAAAGCCATATTATATTTAATTTTAATAACAATGTGCCACACTTCAAGAACATTGTAAATTTTCTTGCGGCCTTTCAATAAATAATAAAAATAATTTTATTACTGTGTCCTGCTCAGCTAATTAATGAACACAATTCTTTATATAGTAATGTAACGGCTGATTACTACAGTATGAATAAACTTATAAAGTAGGTAATAGCAATAACGCATGTTCCCGGTTGCATAGCTTTATGAAAGGTATTATAATAGAGGTTCTCGTAAGGCTGTCGGAAAACATAAGCGCAAGCCATTAAAACTATTGCTACATATTTCACGGTCCAGTGTACAAGTAATTTCAACTTCCAAACTCCTTGTATTGTGTCAAATATTTAACAGTTTATCGCAATAATGACAAGTTCTTTGATTGGTTAAAAACTGGTATAACAGGCATAGTGTTATTTACAACAAGAATGGAACAATGCACGTCTTACATTTTATGATGTATCTACAGTGGAGCGTGCTCAATAGGCATTTTTTTAGATACATAATTACAACGTGTATGAATGGCTGTCTACACTCTTCTATTTGTGATTCATCTAGAAACTTATTAGATTCTATTCACGCGAATCGGATGACGACATTGAAGATGTAATGACAAGTATTCTACGGAGACAGGAGGGTGAACCGTTAGTAGACGTGCCGGAATTTGCCATATATGTACCGTTATAGTCTCAGCTGGCGATCGATTCGCGATGTCTTGATGAACCTTCACGAACCCCAAGTGATTCTTGCTGTTAGTTTTACAAAACCAGTTTATAAAATTAATCGCCAATGATGCGAGCTGTGAACTCGTGCCGAGAAGAATTTTTATTACCAATCAATTTTGTTCCAAAGCTTGAGACAATTAGGATGAAAGTTATTACTTACTAAATTATTTCTGACACAGTTTAAGGGTACGTGTCCATTGACGCGGAGCTGGGCGGAGTGGACAGGAGCACAGTCCGCTTCTCTACATTCTGCCCAGCTGGAGCTCCGCGTCATTGCAAACGCACCTTAAGACTGAAATTTGACATTAATTATATTGGATTAGTTATTTGAATAATTATTTGATGGTTAGTATATTTAATTAGGTACAATATAAAAGGTTTTAAGATTTTGTAGACGTTATATAAATGCCTGATTATGTAGACAATTCTTGTAAAGATAAGTATAGCTTCTGCCCAGTTTTCTCCTTTTTCTTTTTATTCTTATGGTGATGTTAAAGTCGCTACAAGATGCACGCAGCCAAAAACAAAAATCACGCCGAGAAAAAAGGTTATCAGGCTTTTCATATTAACGTTCCTAATCATATTTTGGCCAGGCTATTTAGTTACTTTCACCGTATAGACCACCGAAGACGTGAGAGTGACATTTTATTACATGTTGACTGTGATAGAGACTTTAGCAGTACAGCCAATTGATACAAGATGCTGCTAATACGATTCAGAAGCGGCCGTTATCACTGATCATCAGGCCTATCTATCACTATTGACAAAAAAGCATACTAAAACTGTTAAGACAAGTGACTAGCAGTCACTGTCATTGATATACAATTACAAAGTGATATCTTTAAAGCAATTCTCGCAATTTGAACATAAGCAAACTTCACTAATTTACTCTGCAGAGTTTACTTAGCTCAATAATGGCATCTTTAAAGTTTTTGAGGCTTCACCGTCTTACAAACAGGATCTTAATTTAATTTCCTACTTCACCATACCAAATAGATCTCACTAAGTTTGGACGATTAGTATTTTGTATAAAACCTATGTTGCTTTTTCAAAGTGTTTTCCATCGGCCCATTGATAGTATTTCTTGATAAGTGTGCACAGCTGGAGGTTTCAATAGCTGTTATTAAGAGCGATGACGGATACCATTACCAACTGACCGTGAAAATCTGACGTTTTCTCTGCGCACGGGCACTTTTTACGTCGTGTGTCCAATAAACCAGAGTCAAGTAGCGACTGGTGTAATTCGAACTTTTTAAAAACTAGCCATGCTTACTTGCAGAGAGTAGCAATTATTATTGAAATATTTATTTTAATTCAGCTGTATCTTTATATTTCAAATATGCGGAAAGTAGTTATTTACTTTTTAAGATTATTGCCTTACTCGTGAAAAACTCTGTGTCGGGATGGATTATAACTATTTTAATGATAGAAATAATAAAAATAACAAAAAACACCTAACGAACAATAAATATATCTCTAGACTCTCGAAGTTTATAATGTGATTTTTTCTGTGATAGAATTTAGTTAAATTAATCGCTTGCAATAGCTTTTTGTGGGCACACATTTAGCGATTCAGAGCAAGTGATACTTTCTTCGCCATACTACTGGACCGTAACGAATCAAATCGGAAATGTGCACTTGTTGTAATCATTTTAAAATTATGACTTTATTGCGTATCACAGTTGCTAATAAATAATTGAACATTGAGGTCATATTGTGTATAATTTGACAGCTATAATTAATGAACGCTGATTTGCCTTTACTACTGAGAAATGTCTAAATTGATTGCGATAAATCTATTTAGTGTTTTATCAAAATGTCGTAAGTCTAAAGCTTGAAAATAATAAGACTTAAGGCAGTTAAAGTTGTGGTTTCGATCCAATGAACGTTGTGACACAATTTTAAGAAATTTCCTTTAGCAACTTGTGTATTTGGCACGTTGGTTCTCTTAGTTTGTGTTCAGAAATGGTTTGATTGCCAATCTCAGTTATAACTCTCTGAGCTGTAGTCGTAACTGTGTTTGTCTACCTACAATCTGAACTGAGGATTTATTTTATAACTTATTGTTTATTTTGCTTGAGTTGGGAGCACTTGGCCTGATTTATAAATTATACATTTAATAGTTTTCAACCGTTTAATTAGATATTTTTACATCTCATTAGAAACTTATAGATGCAATTAATTAAGGAATGCATATTGCAATTTTTTTAAATAACATATTAGCAATATTAAAGTTGTATGTGCATAGAGGACCTGATACAGTTGGTGAACAACCGAGGAATAAAAGTGGCACTAGACCTCTCAAAGATCAGAGGTTTGGGAAGGCTTACGAGTATGTTTAGCTGTAAGCGTCTTTCAGCTGATTTGATAAATAATACTTAGAAGCACAATATTGACTTATTAAAATTCTTGCAAAAATGTTTACCTTTTGACCACAAATAAGGATTAAGTTTTATAGACATTTTATTATTTACGTACGTAATTATATATTAATACACCAGTAATTTAATTTTGATTGTCTAAGAAAGCCAATCAACAGTCAACTTAAAATAAAAAGAACCCGTATAACTTTGTTACGTTACGATACAGTTCCTCAGTCAAATTTCAGTCATTATTATTTACATTTTTAAATCGAGTTCTGAATTAGCCTTAATTATATTTATTATTATGTTTTCTATCAAAGTAAATGAGAGGTGAATTATGGAGGTTCGTCTAAACCTCTCTAAATTGAAGATAAAATATTAATTTCAAAGCTTTAGGTATGCGAAATCAAGTTGATTAGTGTCCCTCATTTCAATTTACTACAGCATAAAACACGTTAGAAACTGAAGGAGCCCATTAACGGAGATTTACGGCAATATTATTCTACTTAATTAGATCGATATTCACCCATATAAATAAAGACTGCTCCTGATTTCATTAATCGAGTTTATAAAATATGCATTTCTAAAGTGGAAGTAATATAGCTGCTTTTATAAATAAAATAAATAATCATCTGAGATTAGGACGCAGTTGTGAATAAATTATCGCTTAATTTTACATTTAAGCTATCTCGATAGAAACCATTGAGAAATGACTGTGAGATGCTTGTGTGTAAACAGTTTTTTATCAAAAGAAATCCATTGATTGATACCTTTTGAGGTGAGGTACCTGTTTAAGCCTATTTGTTCATCGAGTTAAAGATTTGTGCTGACAATAGAACAGAGAAAACCCTCGCAACGAAAAATGTGAGCGAGCGTTTTGCTTTGTGTTATGGTTATGTTTTTATAAATATTTGTCGTGTCTATTGAGTTTTCCTTTTTGTTGTATATATTATTACGTACGGTGGCGAATCGCTTAGGGCAAAGCTGATGTTTTGATTCCTGATAGAATGTAGGTGATTATCGATCATAGATCATAGTTATAGTTGTTATTGTTAGAATGTAGGTAAAATTAAGGTTTATTAAAACATACGGTGGTACAGTACATATATTATACAGATGAAAGAGAGAGAAAGAGAGAGAGATGTTATGGTGAAGACGCTTGTGAGAGAGGTGTATGACCTACAAAAGATCGAAGAAAAGCATTTCAAAAGAGGTTGTTTAGGAAAATTTTCGTCACCAGTTGGCGTCACTTAGGTGAAAGGTCTTCCATTCATAAAAATACAAAATGAAAATTCAAAATTCATTCACAGTGTGAAATCAATAGAATCGTTCACGGTTGATTGAAAGCGTTTTGACAGGTGCCTGGACCTGATGCCTTAGTACTGCCACCTCATGGGCGCCATTTTAGAAAACCCTCATTGATTTGACCACACTGTTGACCAGTGTTAACAATGCATTTATCTAGAACTTGTGCTAATTGCTATAGCAATTATATATATGGCTATAGCAAGGAAACGTCTTCAAACGATCAATGACTTTACGAGATTGCATTTATCCATCTGTATTATTACCGTAATCTAATATTTTACCTTTATCCCGATCATTATGCTTAGGTCATTCTGCCTCAAACAAAGGCTTCCTAATAGCTTTATATTCCTCAACGTTTATGTACGTAATTAGTACACATTTAGATAATTCCATTTATTAACTGCTCACGACAAAGATGAGGCCATGATGATCATAAATTATAGAAGTAACCTGAACTCACTTGCAGAAATATTGCAGAATGCAAAGTCAGGAAGGAGTCTATGGCATACAAGGCATATACTTTTGTGTTTTTGAATTCATGTGGTACCTACTAGATATTAATTAGACTGCCTTTGTGGTTCAGTGGTACTGTGTACGGTCTGCCTTTTTTTTTCGATTCTGGCTCATTGAAAATATTTGTGTAAGAACATGTCTATTTGAATTGGTCTGGGTGTTTCTATTTAAAGACGTATGAATTTACAAAGAATAAGTATTTAAGTATGTATATTTATTAGCCTCATTCTAGAACCCATAACACAAGCTATAATTATATGCTTACTTTGGGTCCATTATTGGGTGTCAATGACTGTGTTTGTTCTGTCCATCACTGGTGCAAAAAATTTAAGTTTTTATTTGTGAACCCTTTCATGAACACTATTGTAGACACAATAGATGTTTTATTGTCCGTATCCGTTTACTGTTCCAAAAAGTATTAATAACATTAAAACCCATTGCAGTGTCTTACATTAAATACAGCAGAAATGTAGAGAAAACACAGGATCTTCAATTTTCAATATGTATTGTATTGAAACAATCACTATTATTAATGAAATTGCAATAAATACTACAAATTTGCGCTTAAAGTGTCTATTAATGGTGCCTCTCCTATAGGTATTTAAGAATTACGGCAGCTAGGATCTTTGGGAGGGTTACGCATCCGATTATACTATTATGAGTTCGCAACTCAGAGGTTCTTAAACAATTTTATTGTAAAAATATAATGTTTGCCTTGGTCATTAATCAGAAGACCATACCATGAGATTACTAGGCAGCAGAAATAAGCAGGCTATGCTATGCAAGGAATCAAATGTCAAGTATCATCATCATCATATCCACCCATTTTTATCCCACAGCAGAGAAAGACTTTTTCTCATACTTAGAAGGTATGAGCATCGATCACCACGCTTGCAAGG
Organism: Parascotia fuliginaria; assembly: GCA_963082885.1. Classification (NCBI taxonomy): domain Eukaryota; kingdom Metazoa; phylum Arthropoda; class Insecta; order Lepidoptera; family Erebidae; genus Parascotia; species Parascotia fuliginaria. The sequence goes on along the minus strand of OY720178.1, from coordinate 11,012,343 downwards.
CGGATTGGCGATTTCAAACTTCCTCAGAAGTCCAGGTTACCTCACGATGTTTTACTTCACCGTGTTTACGAAACGGCTGCCTTCCCCACAGGGCCATTACGACTCAAGTATAGCAAATTAATTTGTTGAGTGTTCAGATATCCTGTCATTTGCCATAATGACTGATCTTTTAGCACATCATGTTAAAATAAATGCTTAGTTTGTCTCCTTACAATACAGCAACAAAAACCCTTTCTTATTTACGAACAAATATAAGCGAGTTATCTTTTTTAAATGCTTTAATATCTGACAAAAGAACAAAATTTTGTGTGGTCCATAAATACTTATTTGATCCAGATGTGAGTGTTTTTTATATCCTTAAATATATGTCCTGTATACTATTAAATAAATCGTCGTCTTTAATATGAGATGTAAAACCTATAGGCAATAATATTACATTTGTTATTTTTACAATATAAGAAGATCGTAATTTAAACTCCAATAATATGCTATCTGATTTAAATAAGCAATTCATGTATTAAATAAGAGTATATGAGCTTGTAACTATATATTCAGGATAATAAATAAGCGAGAATTAATGAGCCTTATTGAAAGTCTAAATAATGAATGTTATAAATTACGCGCGAGTAATGTGTCAACTTTTCAAACGAGTCCTGTTATTGTTGTACGTAACTTTGTACAAAGTAATTTGTAAATCATAATAATATAACACACCTTCAATAGTAAAAAGACGCACGATGAAACAAGTCTGTCCGACAGTTTTCATCCTTTTCCAAATAACTTAAAGTTCAAAATGACATACGCATATTTTTTATTCCATTTCTTTTTTTTATAAGGTGCCATATATTCTGTTTATCTCCATAGTTCTCTTCCTTATAAAATTATATCTTCCTCCCCGCCTACTTATTCCGCTTCTGCGGAGTTTCTATTTCTTGAAGTTTATGTTAAAGGTGTCAAATCTGTCTTAGGGGTTATCTATTGTCCCCCTTCCGTCGATTACTTCTCCAGTCTCGAACTGATTCTGGAATCTTTAGGGTCAGAATACGCTCACCACATTATCATGGGCGATTTCAACACAGATCTCCTCTCCAGTAACTCCCCTCGTTCCCGTAAACTCTTCCAGATCATTGAGTCCACCAGCCTACATATTACAAGCCACGCATCACAATATTGAAGGACTGGATACCTGGCTAGATCTAATCCTGACTTCTACTCCTACCCTGGTCCATTCCCATGGTCAAATTCCGGCTCCTGGATTTTCCCGTCATGACCTAATCTATATTTCCTACAAATTAAAGTCACCCAAACCGCGTCCCAGAGTTCTGCACATGCGTTGTTTTGGGCGAATCGACCTTGAAATGTTGCGTAAAGATGCCTTAGAGACAAATTGGGATCCCCTGATGGCGGCTACTACAATTGATGAAAAAGTCGAATCGTTCACAAGTCTCGTTGTAAGTCTATATGACAAACACGCCCCCATCAGGAAAGTCAAATTGAAACGCTCTCCTGCCCCTTGGATGTCAAGAGGTATTGTGATGGCAATGAGACGTCGGAATCGTGCATTTCATAAATTTAGAAGGGAGCGTTCGGACGATAATTGGTCACTCTTCAAGACTGCGAGGAATCGGTGTAACCAGATGATACGTAATGCTAAACGCCGTTACATTACAGACAATATCAACTCCTCTTCCCCTGCCAATATTTGGAAGTTTCTTGGGACGCTAGGTATTGGCAAACAGCCTTGCTCTGATCTGCCCTTGACAGTTGGTTTGGATGACATTAATCGTCATTTTTCCACTCATTTCAAACTCGATCACCAAACCCAGTGTCAAACTGTGGATTATATAGCTGGTTTACCCCGTCCTGACATCGACCCTTTTAAATTTTCTCCAGTCACTCCTGGCGAGATTAAGAAGATAATCCTGTCCATCAAATCCAATGCGCTTGGCGCTGATGGCATCAGCCGTCGCATGATCCTACCTATCATAGACGTCCTTATAACTCCCCTTTCACATATCATCAACTTTTCACTGTACTGTAACTCCTTCCCTACTCTGTGGCATAGAGCCTTCATAGTTCCCATCCCTAAAATTGCAAATCCTTCTCTCCCTGAACACTTTCGACCTATATCTATTCTTCCCTTTCTTTCAAAAGTGCTAGAGGCTTGTGTACATAAGCAGCTCTCTCATTTCGTTTATCAGAATAACCTCCTAAGCCCTCTGCAATCTGGGTTTCGGCCCGGACACAGTACCACGTCCGCTCTCCTAAAAGTGACTGGCGACATCAGGGCCGGTATGGAGGACGGGAACGTCACGGTCTTGGCTTTGATTGATTTCTCTAATGCCTTTAATGCCGTCAGTCACGACATCCTTCTGGCAATCCTTTCCCATCTCATGATCTCGCCCGATGCACTGGAATGGTTCTCTACTTATCGTCAGCAGTCGGTTCGCCTCAATGAGTCCACAACTTGTTGGCGTGGTCTCAGCTCTGGCGTACCTCAAGGCGGAATTCTATCTCCATTATTATTTTCAATTTTTATCAATCTCATTACCCCGTATCTTCAAAGTGCGTATCACCTTTACGCCGATGACTTGCAGTTATATTCACAGGCAAGCACGTCTAACATATTGACTGCTATCTCAAATTTAAATAGGGACCTTGCTACAATTAAGAGTTGGTCTGACAGATTTGGCTTGTCAGTGAATCCAGCAAAATGCCAAGCAATAGTGCTAGGCAGTCATGGAATGATGTGTAGACTAGACCTTAATACGCTCTCTCCACTTATATATAATGGTCTGTCTATCGTATATAACTCTACCGTGAAGGATCTGGGACTACTCTTAGACACTACACTTAGCTGGCGTGCACAGGCTACCAACGTGAGCCAGAAAGTCACTGGACTATTGCGTGCCTTTTGTCGTCTGAAGAACTTCCTACCTTCTAAAACAAAGACAATGCTTGTGCAGACCCTAATCTTTCCCATTATCGACTATGGTGATGTGTGCTATTATGACCTGAATGCAGATTTACTCAACAAATATGACCGTCTTCTTAATAACTGCATTCGATTCATTTTTAACCTTCGTAAGTATGATCATGTGTCTACTTATCGTTCCGAATTAAAATGGTTACCTATTCGCCAACGCCGTAGCTTGCGTGCTCTCACTACACTCTATTCTATTCTTAACTCTCCTTGTTCCCCATTTTACTTAGCTCCTTACTTCCAATACTTGTGCTCTATACATGACAGAAACCTTCGCTCGTCACAAAACCTCCTTCTTGCCTGTCATTCACATTCGACAGATTTCATTCACTCCTCTTTCATAGTCCAAGCTGTTCTTCTTTGGAATAACCTTCCTCTAGAAGTCAGGATGTCCACTAACCGTTTGACATTCAAGCTGAAAGTTCGTGCTCTTCTCTTCGAGAAATTGTTGGAATCATCTCGCTAATTATCCATACTATGGTATATGTATATATATAATATATATTTATTTATGTATATTGTAATAATAAAATAGTATATAATATAATATGTTAGTTTTATGTACTAGTGTATATGTTAGTTACATATAAATATTAATTGCCATGTTTTATCCTTCGTAAACTGTGTTCTTTTACAAACAATTAATATCACATTGCTTCATTTACTGCACCTACTTCAAATGTCTCTTCACCACCTTGGGTTGACTGGTAGAGAATGCTTTTAGCATTAAGTCCGCCGTTGTACTTTCGTGCATGAAGTTCAATAAATAAATAAATAAAAATAAATATTTTGTTGGAAACTTATTTCAGATTATTCCGCTCAAATTAATTCGATATCCTTTAGAGCTCGAAATTAGTACGGGGAAATAATATTATTACCTTTGGTTCTACGCAGAAAATCGACTTTCTTGTATTATGAAACTTTTGTTTAAAACAATTATTACTATGCAAAAGATTTTTTTTAATATTTATTAAAAGCATGTTCTTTTACATAATTGTTGTTACAAAGAATCACTGCAAATGTTTGTTTTTAATTTCGTTCTTATAACGCCATTTAGGTACACTGTAATCAGTTTGTTATCCGCGTTTACATTTCTTACCTAAACATGCTTTTGTTTTGATAACAATAATTTATTGTTGATCTTTGTTAGTAGTTGAGTAATAAAAGCTATTTCATAGTACATAATATTTATTGAAAACATTTCTATAAGAGATGGGCCATGCTGAGCTTTCTCATTCTTGAAGCAGCTGGATTAGTGAGGTAAAATTATACAATCTACTTACTTGCATACTAAAGAACACTATAGTCACAGCAATGAGCCATGTATAGATTTCATGGGTACGCCCAGCAGAATTAATTGATTGTAACTACAAGCAGGTGTAGCGTTTTCCATATTGTAGGTAGGCATATACATGGCAAAAGCAGGCAAAGTGCACCTAATGCTTTTGGACTTTGTAAACATACTACAGCATAGACGAATATAATAATGATAAAAACCTAAAATAGAGAAAATTAGCTATTAAATTAAACTTTACTTAATATAAAAATAATGTACAGACCTATAACATAACCATAATTCTAATAATAATTTATAATTTGATATTTTAATGCAAGGCGGCTTCACTCCTCTCTCTTACGTTTGCCTTACCCGACAGGGTCCATAACATGTACTAATACTATTTATAACATCTTTTGACTTTATGGTGTGCAATAAACGTATTGAGTATTGAGTATTGAGTATTGTTTTAAACGGCTGTCACTTCTCATCAAATAGGCCGCGCACCATTTGAGGTCACTTAGAATTATGCCAAATTTTGATGTTGTAATATAATCTATCCTGCATATTATTATTTTAATTGCAATGTTGCAACTAAAATATCTAACAATCTACTAATCTACCCATATCATGATTCCCACACATATTATTACATCAGAAGGTATACATTTGTCTCAAAAGGTTAGGGTCATTGCCCGGCACGTCTTCACTCCACGCATTATCAACAAAAGTGATAGGTATATCATTGAGCCGTGAGTCGTGATGACCTGTGATAGGCACGCATTGCGCAAACTTTGTGGTTGCGTCAACGTCGTGGCTTTGATTTCATTCATGAGTCAGTGCAGCCTACGCCGCAACCCTGCAATGTAGACGCATTGAGTACTGCGGAGTAGATGCATGTTTCCTATAATATATGAATATTGTAACATCATAACAATAATTGAAGAACAAAGTATGAAAATACGTGCAATAAAAATAATGATTCTGTGCTTCATAAAACGTGAACTGGCGACCTGGCAGTAGAAAAATTCAGTAGAGGAATATGTCTGACAATTTATGTACATGTAGTACAAAATAAGATATTATCATTAATTCTGTAATGGCACAGATTATTATCTCATATCATCGTTATTATTTCAGCCGAAATACGTCTACCTACTTGCATGCTTCAAGCATCTCCATTTTGACCATTTGTCCATCATTTCACATTTATCAAGTCTTCGGGTTCACAAATTTTATAGGTTAAATATATTTTAATATGTACAATTGTATATATTAATTCAAAATATTATTGTTTTGAAATGTTTTATTTGTGTTATATAGAAAACAATAATGGTGTAACTTAATGTTTTATTTCGTAAGATGAAAGAAAGCACCTAATAAAAAAATATTATGTGAGAACTAAAGAGAAATGATGGCGTATTATTACGTGTGATGATAATTTAAGACAGCAATTAATTATAAACAAACAAAAAAAGCAATAAAAACTTTTTCTTTCTTCCATTTAATGATTTGCTTGCCACCTTTAACCCTCGGTTTGTTTAAATGAACATTTATTATGGGGAATTAGCTTAGCTGTGGTTATGAATGTGGCTTAATAAATTATTGTAATATTGAAAGTAATAAATACGTATCACCGTTTTATCTTCTCACTTCTTATGACATAATGCCCTCACCTCACACAGGTTAATTAAAAAAAATAAGTCATTTTATTTTGTAGGATAGCGGTATTTTGTCAGCTTGCTGTTTAATTTGAGCTAGTCTGTGGCATAGATTTATCAGCCTAAAAACGCTACTGGATGTAAGCCTCTTCACTCTCCCACTACATTTAGCAGTCGGACCGGTGACCGCGAAAAGGTAACATTTCGGATGCTGGTAATGCTGCTAGTCGTTACCTGGTATTGCATTAGTAACCTAACTTTTTACGACGCTTACGGGTAAGGATTATGTGACTCTTTACTAGACCAGACTTATAGTCAATAATCTCATACTATTAATAGTGTTTTCTATAACCGTGATTGTAATTTTAAGTTATTTGCGTAAGTGCTGCTGTTGTAATGTTGAAGCTTACTATTACAATATTTACATAGTTCATGATATCATGATTCTTCTAAATAACGCATAACGCGTAAAGTACTTACTACGTAGACGTAACTAATTGTTGTCTCTATTCATTAGAATGATTTAACAATGTTATAAAGAGTTACCTATTGTGTTTGTTGTTCATTGTATACATTTACTTTCTTATTTATTACGATGATAGATAACTAACGGAGTTAATAAACATTTCCATTAATATAGAGACAAAGTGGTGTTGGTGTAAATTAAACAATAATTTGCTTGATACTTTTATGGAAATTGTTAACAATAAAACAGCTAAATATTTATATTAGAAATCAACAAAAAGATAATAGGCCGTTTTATTGCTGTAATTAATGAATGAATAAATGGAGGGAATATTCTTGTGAAAGTATAAGCAAATTACCAAGTTAAAATACTGGGCGATAATGTGATTTTAGACTTCATTCTACGACCCTTTCACTTTAACTTGTTAATTTGATTTAGTGTGTAATTATGTAACGCTACCACTTTTTCTTTAAAAAGGGTGAGTGGAGTTGTGGCTTACTTGGTACAAAAACGTTGCGAAACTCAAGGGTCTCCTCCACATGAAATTTATCCTCTTACAAAACAAGTGTTAAAACTGTAGCCTCGAAAGGAGTAATTTTTTTTTCGTCGCATCGCTATTATTATAAGTATTTTAAATAATACTTGTAGTTGTAAGTTAAGTTCATAAGTTGGTTAACAAAAATTAACCAACTTATGAATCATAATTATGTAAAAAAGTTTAATATTTCTTTCCCGATTAAGTCTTAGTCCATAATCTTTTAATAATTTAGGAATGTTTTCTTTTATTAATTTACGATTACGTGCTTCTTTTATGTCAAAAGTGTTAATGGTTTAAATGATAGCCCTTACTATTGGCCTTAACCTAAATGCTGCTAGTACTTGGCACTAAAATTTAGCCTTCTAGTTTAACTAACAATAAGTAAGTGTTTATCGCAACTTTATACAATTCCATTTGTATCCCAAATAAAATAAAACAAAATATTCCACAAGGATATTTATGTATCAATATATCTTTTAGCAGCTCAAAGCCCCTACGGGAAATGATGAGGAATTCTTATTCCGGATTACAAAGTTCAAATAGGGTTGACATATTGGATTTATTTCTATCTTGTATTCGGAAGTGTGTGGAAACAACGGGTAATGATGACAGACATTAATATATTAGAAGTGGCGAAATAATGTGTTTACTTCTTATTTTATCTACAACTTGCTTGCAGGACAGCGTACTTAACTGGTTAGCATTTTTTATATTGAGCCTCTTTGTTTTAATCACCTCTAGATTCCTTGGTCTAATTCTCTATTTGTAAGTGTGTGTTAGTGTTCTAGGAATGCCTGTTTTAGAAGGTTCATTCATTTCACAGCAAACATAATAATAGGTCCGCTTTGTAAAAATAATTTCAACTACGAAAAAATTTTTCAGGCCCGTGTCGTAAAAAATGTTTGAGTATATTGGTTTATTTTTGTAACATATAGACAAATCGGCATTTTAAAATAAACAGTAAAAAATGCGTAGTCCATTGATTTCAGTGGTATTTTATTTATTTACTTCTTTACATGTTTAAAACACTGCAGTAAAATGTAGATATAGCTTTATTTTATATCAGAACCTGAAATCATCTTGGTTAATAGTATCAACATGGTTGTATATTTTGTTGATGATCTGAGGACAAAAAGCAAGGCATCAAAGTTACGAAATATTGTTATAAATAAAAATATTTCCTAAGGTACTCAAAATGGTAATCTTGCTCAGCTTGAGTGGTTAAACATTTTCTTTTCACGGCTCAATTAACATCGACTATGACACTGTGGCTTTTTGTAAAAAATATCTTCATTGGAAACAATTATAAAGAGTCAGTCAATTCAATCTATGCGGTAAACACTGTTTGAAAATGGCTTGCAAAACAGCTTTCACTAGCATTATGGTTTTAAAGTTGATTGAATATCTTAGAGCAGTCTTACTAAAACGCTAGTTCGGTTCGTCAAACAGTTATATCTATTTGACGTTTTATCACGTCTTTACTTTCAATATAATCATAGTGCTCATAAGACATAAGTAATCAATTTTCTCTTTTGCTACGATCAAGAGTTTCAGTGCAAATTTCGAGCTTATTATAGCTTTCTCACTACATTGCCCACTATACTTACAATTTTATAGATAGTGTTATGATTTACATATTTCTTTCAATTAGTTAACCTGTCTTATTACACTTTCTGGTAGGTTAAACAGTTTTACAGGTTATGCATTGTATATTTTGGTGTTATACAGTAGCTAATAGATATCTAAAAAATATACGATCTAAAATCGGGGTGCAGCAGTAAATTCGTGGCTCTTAATGGAATTTCCGCATCAATGCTCGGCGTGGTGTGCGTCCGGCTCGCTGAAACATGGACCAACATCACGCGTGAGTTCTACTAAACATCATGCCCACCCCAACCCTCATATTAATCCGATTAATTTCTACCGTACCTCTCTAAAAGGTATTCTATATAAATGATTCTTACCATTGACATTCTGACATCCCCTTAACCTAACACCTCGAAGGGTGAACCGACATTTTATATCACAATGAGCAATGAATATTAATAAATAAAATGGAAGTGGGTGCATAATTTGAATAAGATTTAAATGAATATCAATCTGCGTCTCTTACAAGTTTTTACATTTTACTTTAGACAAATGATGAGGTAGGGTGGACACTTAAAAAATAAGCTCGTTATAATTAGGTTCAAAAGTTCACATTAATCTTGCTTATACATTTAGTTTTAGACTAAATGAATTATAAGACGTTTAGATTTCGCCTAAGTCCAGTCCCGATCAGGAAAACTGGCGAGAAACGCGAGAAACTAAGTCCATTGATCTGTTTGTATTATTAATAATCTTCAACGTTTTCATACTGCAGTCAGATTAATTTTATAGATAAACGCTTTCTATTATAGAAAGGGTTGTTTAAACAAATCGTACAGTATAGTAAGCCCACTTTGAAAAAAGCGGGGGGAGATTAACCGACGCCGCTCACGCAGTGCAGCCGATTAATCGATTGTATAAACATTGATTTCCAATCTGAGTTCCCCAATCTGAACATACGGAGCTCAAATAAAGATATCCACATTTAGTTCGATTTGGTGCATACAGTGCTCCTGGTTTGCTTGATTTTAATCAAAAGTTTCGATTGGACTGCCAACCATCCGGTCGAGTGCAATCGTGGCGTACGCTTAGCTCGCGCGGCTGCCACGTTATGATCGGGTTTTAATGACTGCACCCGAAATATGTGTTCAATCTAATGCGTATTTGTAGTTCCATAATTGTTGAAAGTTTTCACATAGTGCAAGGATATGCTGCGACTCGTGGTTCTGTTGTCTGACATATATGTAACTCGTTATAAGTTTGGCGTAGGCGCTCCGGCGGCACGGAGTAGGCTGCATAGCAACGACTCGCTAACGAGGCCGGCATAATAGGTTTCATTAACTAATAATTATAATTCATAACAATCGCAGGTCAGGTTCGGGAACTTGTTTCAATTTTCTTGGTGTTATAATGAGTATTTTCAAAGCGTGCTTTAATGAAAAGTGAAGGTAAATCTCCACGGTCTGAGCCCACATTTAAGTGAAATAAAAATAAATTGTTCTCAAAGTGGGATAGCCGCTCAAATTAAGCACCTGAATAAATTGTGTGATAATCCGTAGCAGTCTTTTAATGCTTTACAGAGCCGCCGGCGATGGCGACGGAGGCGCGCAGAAAAGAATGAACGAATGAGATAATGATTATTCTCATTTCATTACTTCTGTTGATCCTAGTAATTGAGGAAATTGGGTCGAAGTGTGATAAGAGAGAGTATCGGGTGTTATTGGGCCGGTCCCATTAGGGACCTCTTAATCGTATTTAACGCTTTTATCACCTGGGGTGCGCAATGGGCCGTAACGGGCAAACATAAGGTGCAGGATATTCGGCCGCTCTTATTTAATAGCTCTGTTAGTTTTCTTTTATTTTGTGAAACGCTTTACTTCTATTCTCAGTATCTATTTACATAATTGTTGCCATTTGACTTTTGTTAGCAATGAGAACAAAGTACACCTACGTAGTGGGAATCGACAGTGCTGTGTGAACCGCTGAGAGAAACACCTCTGTAAGTATTTGTATACAAGGATAATATTTTCATTGCAGACGGGAGTAGGGGATTGGCTCAGCTAGTGGTGTTTTAATTTATATTTTTCTTCTTATTCCCGTACTGCGGGTAGCGAGTTCATAATGGACAAAACATTAGCTCGGCCTACTTTGGGTGAAAGCTTTCAGGGCTTTTCGACTCATCTTGCGTTAACATTTTCGTTGAGTTCGTAAACATTAATAGTGGACCATATTTCATCAAACTTTTTCATACTAGCCACTCGGAAATACACAAAAGTATTTAAATATGAGAGAGCTTTGGGTCGTTTTGTTGTAACTAATTTGCATTGATTTTATAATTAAGCGCTGAGAGTAATGGCTTGGCAAAAGTTAGTGTTCCGTCAGAATAGTTACCTAGATGTTAAGACATTTATCTAATCGTTTTCCATTAATATTGATGTTGTAATAGTTTCTAAACTAATTTTGTGTTGATATAAATAGATATTTTATCAGGTGTCGTGGAGAAAGCGATCTCAGAGTGAAAACCGCAAAAATATAACCGGTTCACTTTCCTACGAGATGTGCATATGGACATGCGTTAGACTGGTTTAGGTATTAATGCTACAGGTACTGTTTATGTATAAATCCATATCCCAAGACTTATTAAGATACTTATGTTGGTAAACAAACTACTTTCTGTTGTAATCGAATCGGTTAATGAACTTGAATAATTACCACATACAACATGTTTAGAAACGTGGGTGTCTTAAAATGCCACAACACCTACTTACACATTTTCTTTCTCTACTGTGAATTAAAGTTCTACTTATTAAAATTAGCAGCATCGAAAATAGTTAACAAATTTTATTATCTTGTGATACTTATCTTGGTGCAATAGCGACTGATGGCAGGTTTATTTATTTTATTCTGAAGATATCTGTTTTTCGACATTAAAAAGCTTTAATGAGTTGGCTACGGAATTTAAAAACAAAAAGTGTGAAATATTTAACTACATAAAAAGATACAAATTCTTGATATAAAAAGTGAAATACTATAAAAGAGAAAATGGCTTTTTTGGGAGGTCTGCTTATTGATGGTTTTCAATATCACAATAACAATAATGTTGGCAGCACCACAAAATAACAGCATGATAACGTTCTTTTTAACCGACTTCAAAAAGGAGGAGGTTATCAATTCGGATCGTATGTTTTTTTTTTTTGTATGTTTGTTTCCTCATATCTCGGTCATTTATGAACCGATTTGAAATTTTTTTTTTTGTTTGAGAGGGTATACTCTGAAATTGGTCACATTTTTTTATTATAAGAAATGGTTCAGTGGTTGTATGTTTGTTACAACTTAACTCCGTCATTTATAAACCAATTTGGAAAATTCTTCTTTTATTTGAAAGGGTATACTCCGAAATGGGGTCCCATGTTTTTTTTATAAAGAATGATTTAGTAGTTTGGCTTCAATTTAATATTTTGTAACAAAACGTTTGCAAGAAGTGAAGACGTGTAAAGCAACACGTCGATGTCTTTTGCGACGAATTATCTGACATTGACATGTCCATGCTACAAGTGCGAAGTGATTTTCAAAATTCATTTTTTGTTAGAAACGAAATGGCCCTGGATGAGTGACCATTTGCGTCATTTTATTTTCAGCGTCTTCATTCTTTAGAAGCAGTAGACTATGATTATCACTATAATTTGGTAGTCGTTAAGCCAAGTTGGAGGTCTTATGGTCTTGAGAAATTACAACAGCAACGGGCGGCCTTAAACCTGCCTTTACAGCACCACTGTTTATTTTTTGTATATCTGAGCGATTGCTCGGTCAGTTAAATTATGATTTTTGATGATTCTTTATTGTTGGTAGATCATCACTTTTTTGTTTTGATTTGTGGTTTCTGGGATTCAGGGTTTAGCGATCGAGAAAGTGTTGACAAGGACCTTATATCTCTATTTACAATCTTACCTCTCGTCTCTACTTTCTTTCAAACGGCGCGGCGCTGTCTCATTTGCGCAGCACGTTTAGTAGGTCTACCCATATTGAATATATTTATACACAATTAATTCCCACTAAAAGTTTAAAAATAAAATTATTTTTAGAAAAAAAATGAAAACCGACTTCAAACAACACCTACATGTTCAATCCTTAACTAAAAAGTAGAAAATAATATTTTAATTACTTCATAGCAAAGAACATTAAAGGGGAATTAACGCAATCCTTGATACCTATAATACTTTACTATTTATAGTTTTTAATCAGTTATTTTGGAGTCGGTGCCAGCCAAGAAGAATCATAATGACCTTCATAAAAATGACCTACCTACTAGCAAAAATATACTTGAATAATCTATTAATATATGAATGAAAAATATAGATTTAATACAAGAAATCGAACGGAATCTGATAAGTGCGCGTCAAATTTTTATGTATATCTGAACACAACTATCAATGACGTCTGCGTTCACGAGTATGACCGCGTTCGGGTAGTGCACTCAGGCATATCCCCCACGCGTGCAATTACCTCCCCGTGCATTACAAAAGTTGGTTGCAAAGACAGAATTAAAGATCCTTCTTGGCTGGCACCGACTCCAAAATAACTGATTAAAAACTATAAATAGTAAAGTATTATAGGTATCAAGGATTGCGTTGATTCCCCTTTAATGTTCTTTGCTATGAAGTAATTAAAATATTATTTTCTACTTTTTAGTTAAGGATTGAACATGTAGGTGTTGTTTGAAGTCGGTTTTCATTTTTTTTCTAAAAATAATTTTATCATTTTTTAGTGTTCGTCTGAGATTGCGGTATGAGGATTTTTAACACAACAAATTGCTAAATATATTTTCGAGTTTGATGCTTATGCCGATTACTGTTTGTAGTATTCATAAACTGTTGGTTTGTAAGCTTGTTTAGTAAATGCAGCAAGTATTACATTAATCTCTTAAAATAAATCGTATATCTATACTAACAAATAAAGCGGCAGAGTTTCTTTGTTTATTTGAACGCACTAATCTCTAAAACTACCAGTCGGATTTGAAAAATTCTTCTTGCGTATCGTTCTCGAGAAAGGTTATAGGCTATGTAACATCATGTTACTGGCGACGGACGGGTGCAGAGCAGTAAGCAAAGACGCGAGTGAAATCACGCCGCAGAAAGCTAGTTAAGTATAATATTTGTAAATTCCTAAAGAATTTATTCCATCCAACAGATGATGGTATTAAATTAGAATTTTATTTATTTAAGTAATGAGATAAATAAATCAGTTATTTTGTCTTAAGCTACTAGTTGGTAAACATTTTTTGTAGGTACCTATATCTATACTTATATATAAAGCGGAACAGTTTGTATGTTTGTTTGAACGCGCTAATCTCTTGAAGTACCAGTCGGATTTGAAAAAATATTTTTGCGTATTTTAGCCCAGTTCTCGAGGAAAGTTATAGTCTATGTAACATCACGCTGCTAGCGACGGTAGCATAGCAGTAAGCAAAGACGCAGGTGAAACCGCGCTGCGGAAAGCTAGTACTATATATGAATATAAATATATACAAGTTGTACCTATGCTGTAACAGTGTCGCAGGCAGGCTGTAGATAGGCACGAAACCGCAGGTATGCGGTTGTTTCGACACCTGCATTGAAAGTGCGCTGTGATGTGGGACAGTAAGCAAGAGCCCTGGGACAGTAAACGTATATGGCCGTGATGACAGTAAAACATCTATTGTGTCTGTCACATCTGTACTGTCCACGTAAGGTTAAGTATCTGTACGACTACTTGAGCATTTCAAGATTATTCTTAAGACTTACGGCTTTCAATGATTATGAATTGTATGCAATAATAATAAATACAAAAAATATTTCATCTTTTAGTATATCTATTTATTAGCTTTCGTTGCTTACTGTTCATCCCCCGTCGCCAGTAGTGTGATGTTACATAGCCTATAACCTTCCTTATGAACTGGGCTATCATACGCAAAAATAATTTTCAAATCCAACCAGGTAGTTTCAGAGATTAGCGCGTAAAAACAAACAAACAAACTCTTCCGCTTTATATAATAGTCTATTATATTTTAGTCTAATATAATTGACGGGCTAAGGGATATTGACGAAACTTGCGCGTGTGGATTTATTACCAACTGAAAGATGTATTCAAGGACACTGGTATATTAAATCATCATTTAATACCTATATATTTTTATTCTTCTCAACATAAATATTTTCAATTCAGTTTTCTGAAAAGGTACCTCCGTATTTGTATTGTCATTCAATATATGATGGCGGAACATCACACGCCCTACGGGATGTCTAAAATCATTCGCCGATACGTACTACGCTGGCTTCTGTTTCAACTTTACGTGTATTCAAACAGTATATTTTCTATCAGCATTTGTTTTTCTACTACAGTTCTAGGTGTCGCGTAGCCGAGCGTAAAGCTTAGTATCTCTCTATTTTAGCACAGATAGTTTCAAATTTGCGAGAATAATACTTTCTTTACTTAGCTAATAGTATATTTTTGATTAATTACTCAAATACTCAATTAAATTAATTATTTATGTAGAAATAAACTGGCGTAGGTGACCACCTACGAGTTTAAATAAATTACTTAGTTTAGGTACAAATGAATATTAAAACAACTATTTAATTAACTAAATGACTCTTCAAAGGCAGCTTCATACATTCGTACGAAGCATTATTTCGAGTTCGTTATAGAAATAAACCTAGGTGAACAGCTCGTAGCGTATATTTAATATAGCGGGCAAGGTATACGTGTTATTTATAGGTGCTTACAAAACGTTGTTAAATACTGTTGCCGACCGTTATCATTTTGAGTCAACACCCGTGTCCTTAAGGAGGAGATAATGCGGAAATTTGAACAAGATTAATGTTTCTCTCAGGTAAATTAATAATATTGAGGGACCGTTAATTTTACTTCGGAACGGCCATTTTCTTGATGGGATTTGGTGAGCGATGAGCAGTGTGGTTTTGAGTGGCAGAAAATTAAGGACCAATTGAAGGTCTTAAAACTCAACAATATCACGTATCATCAAATATAATTAGTGTTGGTTAGTAAGTAAATTGTATTACATTCATAATTAAGAAGACCACTTATCAGCTGATCAACGCAGATGCGAACGAACTGATATACCTACAGCACGTCGCCGCGTGTTGGACAATCGTATGGTTAGAGAACGTTTGTTAAAAACTGATTTTGGTACTCTGATGTCTATAGAATGTCCTAGGGAACTGTACAATGCACTTAGCCAAGTATTTGTAAATATTTACAAGGATTGTTATAAGACAGTAGCTGTACGTGAGAGTTTTAGAAATAATAAATGTTGGGTTACGGACAAGTTAAAAAATATGATAAAAGAAAGAGATAGGCTGTTTATAGTTTGGTGCAATGATTCAAAGAATATGAATAAACGATTAGAATATACTAAGTATAGAAATAAATGTTCAAAAATAGTATTTAAATGTAGTAACGAATATGATAGGCAGAGTATTATTAACTGTAACAAAAATATAAAAAAGATATGGGATAGAATAAATATATTACTAGGTAAAAATAAGCAATCACTAGATAATGTGATATTGAGTAACATGAAAGGAGACGCTCAACAGATAACAAATCGGTTTGCAACTGCATTTGACGAGGGTATTCAACAAATTAAACATGTATGCGACGATAAATGGTTAAATAGGGAGAGCTATGTCCAACATACAGACAAGAGCATGAGATGGCAACCTGTTTGTGACAAATATGTAAAAACTATTATTAAAGACATGAACGATAAAAAGTCACCTGGCAGCGATCTCATTCGAATGTCTGACTTAAAAGTGATTAGTGACAGAATAAGCCCCGTAATAACTAAGCTTATTAACTTGTCTGTTAAACAACATCAGTTTCCAAGTAAGCTCAAAGAGGCAATAATACGTCCAATTCACAAAAAAGGCGACTATGAGACATACTCCAATTATAGACCTATAGCAATATTATCTAGCGTAGATAAAATCATAGAAAAATGTATAACAAATCAACTAGCAAACTACCTACAGACTAATAATATTTTAGCAGAATGTCAACATGGCTTTCAAAAGGGCAAAAGTACTAATACCCTTTTATCAAAATTTACAGATGAAATAAATACCCATTTAAATAATAAAAAATTCATTGTAGCTATATTTTACGACTTTAAAAAAGCTTTTGATACTTTAGAAACAAATACATTGTTAAACGCGTTAGAAGAGTGCGGAGTTAGGAAACCTCTGAATGACTGGTTCAGAGACTACCTCACTTCACGCTCTTACCGTGTGAAGGTCGGAGACACGCTCAGTGACGAGAGGACGGTAGGCTGTGGAGTGGCTCAGGGTTCAGGATGTGGCCCCGTCTGCTATTTGATGCACGTGAACAGTCTCTGTGGAGTACTACAACACTGTTCTGCGCATATGTTTGCTGACGACCTGTGCACACTGCGCGCTGGCACAGACCTAGCCGAGACGTGTACACTTGTCCAGCATGACGTAGATGCTGTTGTCAGATGGTCACACGACAACGGTATAGTACTAAATACTGACAAAACGAAACTGTTAATTATACATTCTCCCTATTTACCATTAGATGAAACTAGTCGACCATTATTTACCCATTCGTTCGATTGTTTCCATGACAGCCATGTTAATTGTAATTGCAAACCAATAGAGAGAGTAAAGTGTGTAACATATTTAGGTATGAAGGTAGATGAGCATTTTTCTTGGAATGAACATGTAGATCTCATATGTAATAAGCTTAGAGTAATACTTAGTAAATTTTATCATCTTAGTTATCGAGTTCCCACTAGTACCTTGAAACTCTTGTACAACTGTTTGGTTGAATCTATTTTGGACTATGCTCTAGATTGCTATGGACTTACATTTAAAACCTATATTGATAAGCTGGAGAATATTCAAATTAGATTCCTAAAATTACTAGTGGATAAGAAAACTAAAAGCAAATGCAAAAACGATTACAACAAGCTGTTCAAAATTTGTAAAATTTTACCGGTCAGTTTAAAACACAAATATCTTCTTGCAACTAACAACCATGGCATTCGGGAGCATAATTCCTTGTTAATTAATGTAAATAATAATTATAATACTAGAGCGATGACCTCTGGTAAATTTGTTGTACCTAGAGTGACTAATGCGTACGGAGATAGGACACTAGCAAAACGTATACCTTATTTATATAACAGTTTACCAGCGGTCATCACAGACGAAAATGTCAAAAATAAATTTAAAACTGAATTAAAGAAATACCTCATAAGCACGTTACCATAAAGATCCTTTACTGGTTACTATATATATAAAACAGCACTTACTTTATATACATTTTGAATAGATTTTAGTACAACCTACATATACCTAGTTACATAAATTGATCCTACAGTCAAATTGTTTATACAGTTTTGTGGGACTTTGTATTATCTTATAAGTTTATTATGTACTCTTTATTATAATAAATAATAAATAAAATAATAAATAATAATACATATACATATATAATATATGCTTATTTTTAGGATCTATTTAACATTTCTATCTGTCATAATAGGACAATTCTAGCAATAATCTTCAAATAAGGCTCTCTTGCTGCAAATATTGTCAAAAGGAAAGATGAAAAGATCCAAAGGGATTTTGCTATTACGCGGTAGGCGGAATGTTGATTGCAGTATCATATTATTATTGAAGGGGAGCCCACTGCCCATCGTTCTATAACACCCGGTATAATAAAGACTTCTATTTGGGGTAAAGATCGTATAAGCCAGTTTGGATTATCCACGACCAAAGAATTATATACTTACATGTCAATATACAATTCCTTGATTCTGGTAGGTAAATTTGAAATGGAAGTATGAGCGGTCGATTATGAAACAAATATTACAGTAGTTGACATTTTATTACAAAAGTTTAAGTGTCACAGAGTTGGGAGTTTACGAGGCTCAAGCGTGCTCAAACAAGGCTTTATCTTTATCTTTCACACGTCGCGGTGTATAACGTCTTGTAAAAAAATTCAGTGAGAGCAATAAAATAATTGTAGCTTGTAGACGAATTGTATTAGACATTGGCGTAAATTATTTTCTAATTAAATCAATATGTATTTTATCACCTAAGTACCTACATTATTTTTCATATAAACTTTTCTCATAGAACATTTTAAATATTTAGGTAGGTCATGATGTCACTCTGTCTCAAGAGAAAATGTCTGTGCAGATGACCTCAAAGGCAAAGTTCTTTTTATTGTCAGAACTATATTCTTTCGGGTGTGACTCGTTTCCACCCGTGGCGATTCGATGCGCTTTAGGTACCTAAAAAAATATAGAATATTTTACATCATATTTTATATTCTAATTACAGAAAGTAGATACTTGCATAAATAAAGTAACTGTCAAATTTGTTTACTTTATGGTATAACTTAAGATAACTTACGTAAAATACGTTAATACTCATTAGTGACAAGCAAATGACCCGTTAACTAATTTGATATGAACCTTGATATTAATCTTGTCCTTTTTAATAGCAGTTGTTAGAAAGAGATAAAGTTTCGCTTTCTACTGACAAAGAGGTTGTAGGTACAGTATATCTACATTAGCTGCAAATAAATTATCCAACGTATTTACATGTAGGTTTAATTAAAGGGTTGGTTCCGTAGCTAACAAATAGTGAATAGATCAGGAGTCGGACTTGTCTGGCCAAATTTAGGGGTACGTTGTTCGCTTATTACTTGGCTTAATGTGCCCTTTAACTTTTATGGTCTGAAGTTGCGGAATGAAACTGGTCCGGAGCTCACAGGGGACTAATATAGGGCAGGAGTTTTATCAGTTGGGTTGTTTAAATTTGCACTAATTTTATTGTTATACAGTTCCATTTATGATTTTGTATCCGCACTGACCCCTCATAAGGTGGACCGACGATCTGATAAAAGTAGTGAGGGACCGATGAATTAAGGCTACTTATGACTGGCCAAGGTGGCGTAGCTTGGGGAAGCCAGAAAGCACTTTAATCTGTAGTACTTGGACGTTTTTTGGTTGATGGTGATGATGACAGCCAGCATGCCATGCGATTTTAGGTAGCCAAAGTACCTACCAAAACCTAAAATTTGGTTGTATTTTATTTTTATTTGTAGAACAAACTAACTGTAAAAAACAAGTTAAAGAAACTAGCGGACCTAGACAAACTACTCGTGCCGGCTCCAGCAACTTGTTTTATTCATACTAACGGTACATGCCCAACGGTTAAATACGTTGTTATTTGATAAACAAGGTTGTTCAATTATATTTCACAAGATTCCTGAATGCTTAAAATTTTTTGCTGGATTATTAATCATATATATGTTTGTTGAGTAAGTGAGATGGTAGACGATTAGGTAACTGTTGTTATAACTCATAAATTTGTAAGATTAAGCAAATTTGTCGCAGTTAATTTGTGGATGACAGTCTGTTATTTTAAATAAATTAGAAGGATTACTTTGCATCTTGAGTCACCGGTCCTGCGTCAGATCTGATTGTAAGAATAAGGACATAGATAGCTAATAGATAGCTTACTTCCATATAATAAATATATTTGATCCGTCCTTGACTAGTCTCCGGTAAGGCTGGTCACTGAACCCGAAATGAGGCAAGAAGCACTTATACTCAGTGTACCAAAACAGTTTTATGCCTCTCAGGGTTGACATCAAAATCAAGATAAAAATAAAATAAAATGTATCAGGCAACCAGATCTGTATGAGCTGAAATGTCAATAGATAGAGTTTCATTGAACCCATAAAAGTAGAGAAATTGAATATGTAGTAATAGGCTACTAGTTACGGTATCTGTCTTTTATGTGTAGTTTACAGTTTAATACCAGAGAAGTAGCAATGTGACTTGTGAAGTTATAATAATATGTACCTAGTTTTTAAGTTTATCTTGAGCAATACTAACATACCTACCGTGAAAAAAAACACTGTGAAGACCCTAAACTATACTTAACAAATAAAGTATAAAGTGTTCACCTCAAGTTCTAGCACCTACAATAATAATCATCATAAGATAAAATTAAAATAATTTAATAACATTCTATTTATTAGATTCTAACCAGTACCACATTTTAATACAATTTGGTATTTCTTTTTAATTAAATTATTTTGTATTCCTAACCAGTACCACTTTTTAAAACAATTAAATTAAATGGAGATGTATGTATTCCTAACGAATATTAAAACATTTAGAGGCAGGATATTTGAAAATTAAAACACGTATTATTTGTTATATTTAATTAATTTATTTGTTTGTTTCTTTGCAGGTAAGTGAAGGTGCCGAAATATACAGGTATCAAATAAACAACATTAATGAGCATTACAAATAATAAAAATTACATTGCATTTGCATTCTAATATAGAGACTTAACAAGTTTTATCGCTATCCGTAGCCCTTACCTAAAATCTCGTCGCGCACCGTTACTCTTTAGAACTGAATTTTAACACAGAAATTACAGGAGCATCTAAAGAATTTCTAATCACTGTTTTATCGAAGTCTACGACGTTACTTCGTTAAAGTAATTAAGAAGATTTTATCAAGGCGGTTAGTGTTGCAAGCAGGTTCAAGCGGTTTCAACTTGCTCTATAAATCTAGAACCCTTTACACTTCATAGAATAACCGTGAGTAGGGTCTAGTAGAACAATTACTCGGGAATATATTACGGCACGTGCAGTAGCGGGTTGGCGAGTCGCGCGGTCGCGGGTAATTCTGTGATATTAACTTATCTCAGGTGCGTGACGTAGTAAAATATACTGAGTGCTTACCTACTTTACAAGTGTCAACGAAGCTGAAATAATGTAACTGGAAGAGACTTTATCTCTCTACACGCTACCAGCCTCAAGGATGTCAAAAAAACGTGGATTGGATAAACAATGTATCAATAAAAAATGTCTGTGTGCTGAATGATCATTTATCATTAGATTTATTACACTGTCAGAAGAATCTGCACGGACCCTGACATGGTTATTAACGAATGAAATTTGGCATCGTACTTTATTATTCTGGAAAAATCGTTACATCGATACAAATATAGTAAATATTTAGTTTGAATACATTTATGCTGATTTTATTTCCGAATAGATATATTAAGAAAATGTTACAGTTGAAAAAAAATCCAATTTCTTTTTCTTTGAAATTGAAATTACAATTCGTAGTTTTATACCTTCCTCAATTGCTTCAGAGACACATAGCTATCTTAGTAGACTCTCTAAAAGCTTTGAAGTACACGACACGTATCGAAATGTTTTAGGTATTCTCACTACGTCGTGAAACAGTAAGTATTACGCATCACGTGCTCCAAGCGAATCTTGTTGTCACTTTGAAGATATAATAATAAAGATCGTGCTTTTTATTTACCGCTGTCATAGCAAAATAAATCTAATATCGGCATGTAAAATATGTTGTAATAAAAAGTAAAGAACCCTCACGATGCACGATGTCCGATCCAACAAAATTTTATTTCTACGTAAATGACTACTATGAGTCCTTAACGGCCTCGAAGCGGGGGCGCCCAAAATTATTGCGAATATATGCGATAACGCAATGTCTCGCTCCCAGCGAAGAGGACCATTGTACACGCTACTCGTAGCTCTTCGCTCTTGCATAAACTTATCCAATTACTGGCAATTTATACTAGTCTCAAGTAACACCGGAGATTTCTATTCACTAGCTGATTACTTAGCCCTATTCTCATTTAAATTTAGAAATTTGACGTCTAAAATCCAAAATGAACTCGTTTCGACCAGTTATCGTATCGACGTTGCTGTTATCCTAAATTTCAAGATTAATAATCTCTAATCTAAGTTTAACTTAGGCTTTGACTTAATGATTTACGGGGTATTTTGAGGGACGATCGATCTCGAGATCCACTTAATCCTTGATATGAGTTCCAGTCGGTTGATCACCAAGTCTATTACGCAATGTGGGTCGTAACCTCTAACAGTTGACTTGAGGCTTCACGTCGCCGTAATCCGCTTGTCGACGGAGGCTTCACTCAACCAAGAGCACGCGGAAAATTAAGTCAACTTTGAAAATAGCAACGTATGTACAATTTTGGTTTCAATTAAGACAAGACAAATTGAGCCACGACTAAGTTGGGCAAAGGGTCGCATAAGACGACGAGAGATAAAAATATCTTCAAGGAAAACGATTTCATTTCGTAAGGGACCTACGTAATGGGTATCCCAAGGCAAATAGTCGTTAAGACAGGACGATGAATATAAGAGTATGCATCAAAACCATTTAGAAATCACATAACAACGCTCTAGTTGTATTATAAATAAATCTAAATTCTTCATCGTTGAGTGGACTTTTTTTTTCTGTATTTATAAGGACGGATCAATAAACATATTGACAGGATACAATTATTTTCGTAATATTTTGACTTCTTTTTGTTGTAGTAAAGTGGTTACCACTTGAGTCATCTAGCAGGTAGACTATCTAAATAGAATCAGACAATAGAATCTTTGACAAATTAAAATGTAAATAAATGTCTACCAGATTTATTTGTATGGGGTTTAAGATAATTAGGTATACGGTTTAGAGTAACTTGCAGGAAAACACCGAAAATAGGAGACATTGTAATTTTTGGGAAAGGCCTTTACCTAGCAGTGAGACAACCCCTTTAGGCTAATAAAAAAAAAGATATAAGCCGGTTCTTTGTCCGATTCCCCAGTCAACTAGATAAGTCTTTTTCCATACTAGAACCCTTCATTCCTTCCTCATACTTTAAACGTTATACAAGAGAGAAAATTAGACCAATTTAACCGAACTTGTCGGTTATGTTCTTTATGTTCTGAATTCTTGGTACAAAAATCTATTATACTTTTTGTGACCGAAAATTTAGCGATTCATAGTTTTTTTATATCAGGCAAAGTTGGTCATGTTTATTTTTACTTATTGCTGAACGAATAGTTTTGTACAACAAGTAATATTAAGTTTGTAGGTCAAATACAGTATATATTAATAACTTAAATATAGGTAAGTCTTAGGTTCACTCGCGTGATAAACTTACTCGTGAGTTACTCTAGTACGATCTGTTTATGCTTAATATCATACTAGTTAGTTACGACATTTAGCAGTCCGTGTCTGATTAAGTAAGAAATATCCCAACTTTCAAGAATTCAATTCAATTCAATTTATTTTGCAAACTATTCAATTGTTCGTCGTCATCGTCCCAGTCATATTTCCACTGCATGATGAAGATCTCTCTACCTACAGAAAACTGCTAACTAATAACTGTTAAATACACATTAAATACATCTTTATACTTTCACGTACGGTCACTGCAATACTATTAATATTAATAATAATGATATATTATACGACAATAAAATGGCCTAATACTGTGGAAGTTGTAAGTTGAAGCACGAGACCCACAATACGGTTAAGTCCGAAAACCCCTACTGACACATTGAATAGCAAGTTTATAGATATGCTAGCACAGTGTGACATCAAAGTGCTCCTTGCTGTTAAAATCATTAAAAATGGAAAAAGTGTTTTTAATATATAAAAGTCATATTATATTTTTATACACTGTAATAACCATGGTAATTACTGTCCTCGCTGGAGAAATGACGTTATCACAGTAGTGGGTTTAAAAAGCTGAAGTTATTTATAAAAAGATTTGTTAAAATATTTTGAACAACTATAATGTTTGATATGTAAATGGTGTTACGTGATTTTTGAGACAAATATAACCCAAATTTTGTAATAGAATCGTAAGTAGGTACCTATCTGTAGAACGACACGATTTTTTCAGTTTTGCAAATTAATTTTCAGACAAAACGCTGGTCTACTAAAACTATTAAAACTGGTAGGTACAACGGATACTGAAATGGTGTTAGTCAAGATGACAAAATAAACAAAAAAAAAAGACAAAAATACTTAAAAATCTGTCAGTCATTTACTATAAAAAGAAATACAATGACTTTTATATTTAGACATATTAGATCATATTTTTATTCAGTATTTTATCTACAGGTATATAAAATAGATAAAATTTGTATGTATACGAAAATATAAATGCTAATTCTAAGATCTGAAGTCGTAAAACTGAGGGCAAATCTCAGGAACAAGTTTGTTATCTCGATAGCGGAGCAGCGGGTATATGATTTATTTCATACTGATAACACTTTCTCAGGGAATGTTTTTGTTCAGTTACATAAAAAGATAAGGTTTAATATTAATTTTGGTTAGTCATCCGTGCATATGGACAACTTTTGCTTTCTACCAAATACTGTTTTGTGTTTTATTGAATATCTATTATCTATATATATATAAAAGCGAAAAGTCACTTACTCACTGACTCACTCATCACGAAATCTTAGAAACTACAAGTGCTAGGGGTCTCCAATTTTGCATGGGGTTTTTTTTACGACGTAGGTGCTCACTAAGACGGGATTTTGCGAAATTCGATTCTCAAGTGGGTGAAAAGGAGGGGCAAAGTTTGTATGGAGCAATGTGATTCCTTGGTCCAATATACTTCAAATTTTGTATAATCATTCTTTAACAGAATTGGTGGAAGACTTTTATTGAAACTCATCCTTCAATGGAGTTAAAAAGGGGAAAGAAAGTAATTTTATGAGTGATTTGCTTCGATGTTGATATCAATACTCCTTAAATTCATTAAAAAAATTAAATTGATTTAAAAAAAAAAAATTGTCACATGTTTAAAAACTCAATAAGCTTACGTCAAATAAAGCTGCTGTAGTAAAGGCCACAATAGACGGAGCTATCTCTAATAAATAAAATTCTCGTGTCACGGTGTACGTTATTGAACTCCTCCGAAACGGCTCGACCGATTTTCGTGAAATTTTGTATGATATCGGCTAGGGTTGAGAATCGGACAACATCTATCTTTTTCATCCCCCTAAATGTTAAGGGTGGTCTGAAAAGGGATGAAAACGATTGTATCAAACTTCTTCATAGTTTTTAAATTTCGTTTTGGAATACTTCTAATTTTTTGCTGATATTATGGAAAATGTTAGTGAATGAACCTATCTACTTAAACAACCTACACGCAAAGTGACGTTAATATACATTACGGGCTTGGCAAACAAGAAGGCCTGCCTATAGGAGTTTGAATATATATTTTAAATACATTTAGTGATTCTGGCAAGCGTAGCAAACGCTGCAATTTCGCAGGTCTATTGATACACGGTGTTACTTAGCGTCATTAAAATACTTGAAAATTACTGACAATTTATAAAAATCTTTGATTAAGTAGCTTTTGTATGGTATGGTCTTTATAAGTATTTACAAAAGCTTTTAGAACTTACCCATAATTTAAATCTCATGTGGTAAAGTCCGTGGGTATGTTCAGAGCGGGTATCACGAAAGTATTTTAGTGTTACCATTGTTGTGTCAAGTTCAGTGAAATTTCTACCAGCGACATATACTTAAGTGCTCATTCTTCGCAGCTGTGAACAACGATTAGTTTTCCCTACATCCTAGTACAGAGATTGCAAACATTTTCACGCGTGCTAATTTTAAAATGTGATTTGATGGCTAAGATTTTTGAATTTTGATCCACATAAAATTATATAGCAGGTACCCATAAAATACACAACAAATAAATGGTGTCTGATCAATTTATTTAATTTGATGAAAAATTAACTCTGTTTTAATTTTTCTAGCCGACCATATATTTTCTCTGACCTTATAAAATGTAAATAACTGTCGAGTAGTTGGTAGTGGGTGTGTAAAACCATGTGACTGTAACTCAGTGATTAAGTGTAACTGGTATAGTTAAGCATAATTTGTATTTGTGCGGCTATTTGTGATTTTCAAAATCAAAAAGTACGTTCGCTGGTGTTATTTGTTAAGAACGAGATTATTAATTAATAGTGTTTTTTTTAAATTAGCTCACCAAAGTGACTCTACTCTACCTGAAAGTTTGATTTAACACAATAAATGTTTTCTTTCTTTCTGATGGTAAGCAGCTAGTGAGTCATTCCAAAAGCCATAGTATCAAAGTTCTGGTATGGTAGCATCCACTATGGCGGCTGGGAATAGGGGTTGAGGCATGAGGGAGTCAGGGAAAGAGATAAGATGGAAATTGGGCATCCGACGCTCCCACTCACTATACGAAATGCAATAGTATGAACACTATATTACGTCGATGTTCTATGAGAGGCATGGTAGGTGAGTAGTGTTTCTCCGGTTGATCTGGCCTATTCATGCTGAAACCAGCGAAGATCTGCTACCGTCAAGTATTCTTGCACCTCAATTGAAATTGTCCATGTTTTTTTAAATAAATTATTGTGTTCTGCAGATTATTTTGGCCATGTGCCACTTGTGTTTTATGAGAGCCAAAGGTTTTTGATCTCTGTTCCATTAACCAGTTACCTAATTTAATGTTTGAAAGACTTCTTTTACGTTTTAAATGTCCCGTGCAACTTATTTTTGCTCAATCGACTGTTTACACACTTGATAAGTTGTATCATGTATTTGTGAATGTATTTGTATTGTGCCATTTTCCTTCAACCGTTTTTAAACATGAAAGCTTAATTGAAAAGTTTAACACTTTTTTAATGCCAGCAATAACGTGATTGCTACGTCACACGACCAATAGTCTAAAATTGAAACTGAATTAAATATTTTTTATGTCACATATAATCGCGGTGCGCCAATAAAAAATTATCCGTCCAAAGTACTGTCCTATAAATACTAGTTTATAGTTTGACTTTTAAAGCTTTTGTGACCAACCCGTTAGTAATATCAGTAGGTAGTTGGGTTCTTCAAAGACTAATATATTTTCGCGGGAAAGTGCACTAAACAATGAACTACTATAATGAAATGTCATTTAGCAAGTGTTAATGTACT
Source organism: Parascotia fuliginaria (assembly GCA_963082885.1). Classification (NCBI taxonomy): domain Eukaryota; kingdom Metazoa; phylum Arthropoda; class Insecta; order Lepidoptera; family Erebidae; genus Parascotia; species Parascotia fuliginaria. Next base: position 10,984,979 of record OY720178.1, on the reverse strand, counting down.
CAGGGGTTTGTTATTTCACTCTTAATTGGCTATAAAGTCATAATTCACCGATAACAAAAGGCAAACGGCACGAGGGAATATCGGTGTGATTCCAATTATCATCGCGAAATTGACTCAAGTGAGGATACTGCCGGTTGGCGACAAACGAAGTCTCGGTATCGAGTTGCGTTTCATCGTCGAGTCCCTATAGAATTTCTAACAATATCTTTCAATATTGTTATATTTACCCAGCAATGTACACCGAAACATGATGCTCAACTTCGTGTTCCCCATTCGCAGTAACAGAAAGGATTCTAAACAACGGACTTGTGCAAACAAAGACTCATTGCTGGCATTGTTACAGTCGCAACCAGACAACACCGACTTAATGGTGACATTGTAGGAAACGTTAATTAAACCAACAACGATTCACCGAATGTGAGATTTTGAGCTCCCACAGGTTTCTGTTTCATAATAACGTAACATGGTATTAGCATTGTTATGAGAAATTATATGTGTATAAAATTAAATATCGATTTAGGTATATGAGCTTTCTTAAACTGGATGTGATTGATGCCCACGTATTCGCAAACTTACCTACTTGTACGCACCTATATTACTTAAGGTAATTTAGATATTCGTATGGGTATGTACCTATACAAGTATAATATATCAATGCAAAACTTTCGAATAATTTATATACAAAATATATATATATATATTTATTAATGACAATGTGTGTGCAACGATGACTGACGACGAAAAATTACACAGTGAAATCTCTCGCTCCCGCATATTGTAATTGTAATCATCCTCTCTCTTTCACACGGAAACGAGTCGGGCACCATTCTAGAGAGTGGAATTGTATGAGAAATTGTGAAAATAGTTATTAATTCAGTACTTAGGCATGAAATGTAATTCCCTTGGCTTTGCTTGTATTTCTTGTATTATTAGAACATTTTTTAAAGCACAGGAAGGCATAATTGATACACTTAGTAGCTCAATTAATAAAAACAAAGAAATGTAAACAACGTGCACCGTTCACTGCTGCTAACAAGTGACTACGACGGAAAGAGTGAGATCACTCTGCCCAACGATGACTTATTTCGTGCGCCTTAAATATGCTAAGGGCGCATCTAACGATTTAAAAAAAATGCTTTGCTGAAAATATATTTTAGGAAAACTGGGTAGTTAAAACACCATCCTTTACACTCATACACATTCATGTTTATTCTATGTTCAAGAAATACTGCCAATACCACAATGGAAAATTTTAAAATCCGAAAGTGTAAATTTTGCGGCTCCATTAAAATCCTGCATAACAAACGCCCGTCCTAGCTGCCACAATTGTGGATTAACAAGAAAAAAAATAAACAAACCGTAACAAATAAATGGCATTTGGCACAGCACTACGCTTTCAAATCTGAAACGAAGCCGAATGGACAATGAATTGACGAAAATTTGCCCCACTTACATAAAATTTGTATTCCCAACTGGCATAAATTTATTTTTTAAGTTTATTAAATCAGATACAAGTTTTCTTTTTGTATGTATTGTTTTACTTCTGTTAATACCAGAAGACAATGTTTGTCGACCCTTCCACTCATTGTTTTATGGATTGTAAAATATTTTGTGTTTATGTAATGCTTCCTTTTTATACGTGTACTTCACACAATATACTATTTTGGGATTCGTTCTAAATGCTCAAGTTCTTGTATCTAGGAATACGTGTGTAGTTTTTAGAAATCATTTTATAAAACAAAACGAATATTGATTTAATACGTAAAGCAGACGCGTCTTTATTCCTTAAACCATTGAACTCATCTAAATTGGACATAGAATCATTATAATATATATACTTATGAGCTAGGTAAAATAGACAATTTTTTTGCAACTTTACCTAGTCTACAGTTTTATATGGTAAGGTAATTGTACCATTTATTGCTCGAGCTAAAATTGACAATTCACCACATGGAATGAAAAGCCACACTACTCGAAAGTTCTTCTTCTTCTTCTCCTTTTTTTTGGCACTAGAGCCGACGATTGTGTCAGCTATTTCTGCCAGCGTCAAGTTTAGAATAATACTCTTGTTGATGATACTAATGGTATATTACAATGATAAAATAGAAAAAATGTGGATGAAATTAAATGACAACTATCTTCCCTACTCGAAAGTTAACGAAGCTTGAAATTGACAATTCTAACTATTTCGTCTAACTAGGTCCATGAGATACAGCTTGGTGACAGGCGGACAGACAGAGAGACAGACGGACGGACAGCGGTGTCTTAGTAATAGGGTCCCGTTTTACCCTTTGGTACGTAACTTTAAAAAGAACAGCGCCTTTTCAGTAAACCCTATTCGCGTAGAGCATGTTAACAAAATTGAAAATCTTTTGTGGTTTCGAATATAATAAAAGTGTTTCTATTTAGGATAACGCTCTACAATCTAAAGCACTCTTCAAATTATTATGCTGACTATACCGGTAAGTTAACAGTTATCTATTTTAGAAATGAAACAATATACATAAATACACAGTAAATTCATAAATAAATAGCATAGTTAGATAAACTGTAGCTAGAATATTCGTAGATAACATCACCGTTTGAACAAACGAACGGCTAAAGGATCGTAGGCTGTACAGTATACGACGTTACAGTCCTTCGGGATCGTTCGTTACAGGGCCTCAAGGGAAGCCTTGTACTGTTCAGTTATAGCCTGATAATATCAATAAACATATATTTTAATGATGATGACTACTCGTTAGGGAATAATAGGCTTTTGAATTGCGTTAATGTTAGTCTTGTCTTTATCAAAATTCAAGCGCCTGTAGTTACAGTCGTAAATTTTACAGCATATTCTGAGATAAACAGTTATTTATTATGTATTATAATATTTAATAGTAAATATTGTTGATACCTATACGATGACCTGAATATAAATTTGTCATTCAGCAAAGTAAAGTAAGTAAGATCATGCTGGGAGCTACCTTTGCTTTGCAGTTGGACCTTGCAAGAAAAATATGTCGGATGTAATTAAAGAAATATTATTCTTTCATTTTTATCCATATATATTACGTGGCATATTTTTAAAATATATTATAATAATTAGGTACTGTTATAATATTACGAACATATTTTTTCAGATAGCTTTGAAAATATGCGATATTCTCTAAAAATTATCGGCAACCGTCTCAAAAGGGAGTAAAAGAAGTACCTTACAAAAATCCTTTATCCCGTAACATATAAATTAAGAATAATTGTAATGTTTATGTGATGCTATTATTTTCTACGTCATTATTACACGAACGGACAATAAAGATAGCAAAAATATGTACTTGTTCAGTGAAATCCATGGGTATTGTTGTACATAAAGATTAGCTATAGAAATATTTCGTATAATACCGCTGTCGGGTTGTTCTCATACCATCCATCATTTCCTTTCACTTCATTAGGCATAACGTTTAAAATAAACATGTTGAACGGCAACCATTGCTCGATGAATAGCCTGTCTGTTTTTTTTACTTAAGTATAATAATGATTCATAATGTTGTATATTGTATCAGAGTTATATTCTGTTACCTACTACGGTTAATTATGATAGTGTCATGTGAAGATAACACTGAAAAGCGAAGTTTTATGTACAGACCTGAAATATTGTTCAGTTGCTTGTAGATAATGTTAGAACACTATAGGTTATGGTTTTCTATTCCAATAATAGGTACTTAAAATCTTATGACTGATTGTAATTTTGTAAAGCAAAAGCGTGCAAATTTTGCATTGTATAGTACGCACATTCACAATTTACACACTAATACTTTACGAAGAGTTTAATTAGGTCTGATGATGATGATCAATGAGGTCTGAACTACGGGCCCATTCGATCCTAAAGATTGGATACATACAGCTACAAGTTTTAATGCAACTTATTAAGTAAAATGTTTTTCAGGATTCAATAAATACTACTTATTAATGACCGACAAATATAAGTTTGCCGGTTAATACCAGCAAATAATTTTTATATGAAATTTTTGTACACTTAAACTTTTTGTCTATATATCTCGAATTAAATGGTGATGTGAGTCATGTCAAACAGGCTATATTACGTCCAAGTACATTAGAAATATTTTAAAAAGTGTAAACAGATACAATAGTATTTATGTAATGACGAAACGATTGTCATTTAAATTCTGTCTGTTAACAAAAAAAATAAAATTGTGACATATTCGTTTTGTATTAGCAAGATTTAATATAAGAATAATGACCTCTAGAAATTGAATGTGTAAGTGTACCATGTATTATCTATTTACGTGTTCCACATATACCAGTGGGCGTTGTCTCTTTCAGCTGATCTACGGTAGTAGATCCACGCTGATTTCAGCATGAATGGGCCGGATCGTCCGGGGAAGTACTACCCTCTCATAGAAGATCGACTTAAGAGTAGTAGTATCCGTACTACTGCGTTTCGTTCGGTGAGTGAGAGCGCCGGAGGCCCAATTTCCCCCCTATCCTCTTTCCTCACCTCCCTCATTCCCTTCCCTTAACCCTATTCCCAGCCGCCATAGTGGAGGCCACTATACCAGCAGTTTAAGACGATGGCTTTTGGTATAGTGGCCGCCACTTCTGGATTCCACTGACTGCTTACCATCAGGCGGGGTGGAGTCACTTTGGTAGGCTATAATATAAAAAAAAAAAAAAAAAAAAAAAGCTGTCTTATCCTATCTGAACGATTTCTGAACTCAGTACGACTGCATTGTACTATTGTCAATAGATTGGCCTACGCGTAAACTCTACTTTTTATCAGGTATTTTGTAGCTATCGTAAAAACTCTGACTCATAGTCATAATACAAGTTTACAAACAAACAGATAATCCAATCAGACTTGTATTACAACTTGGAACAATATACTGTGTATAAAACTTGCGACAAGCTATAAAAATGTTGAAAGAGATACAATAAAGCAAACTTTCAATGCTCTGCACGGAACCCAATTTTATATAAAAATTCATTGAATACAAGTCCATTCTATATCTATTGTTTAACTTACAGTCGCGTACACCGTATACCGTAGTATCCATGGCGTTTCATTGTTATATCGCATTCATGTCATAAAAATAGTCTGTGCAGTAAAAAATGGAAACGTAATAAACAATATCTTTAGTTAAGTAAGGGTTGGAAAAAACTACGGCTATTTGGTAGCATTGAAAATCTGTCTTAACAAATGTTTGCAGGTGAAAATATTTGCCGAGAGTTGAGGAAACAAATAATTCCTTAAAAGATTTCATATTCTTAGTGCGCGCAGTGTAAATCGCGCTGTATGCAAAATAAACAAAAAGCTTATTTAGATATAGTTTTTGCTTGATTTGAGTTATTGGCTACTACTCTTTTTGTTGTATGTCAGTAATGTTAAAGATACAATTTCCCGCCAATTATATGAAAGAAAACACATCCCCAATAAAAAATATTTTCTACAGTGAGATATTAATAGTGACTATTTCCTTAAGTGATAACATTGTAATCACCTTGCAGATGGAGTTATATACAATATGGAATAGGTGATTAGTATCTAACAAAAATATAAATAAAATTGAACTTGTTGTTTGGCCCTAGTGACTTCGGTGTCAGAATTTTGACACATTGATGTAGTGCTTGATCAATCAATCAATCACAATGCCTACAGGTAAACAAATACCGACCTTTGTACTAAACGGTCAAAGAACCGTACCATGCACATAATCATTACCCTGACGGTTATGAAACATGGTCTTATATAGTTATTTCTCTAACGATGAAAACAACACAAGAACTCAGTACGTCTATTCGGTACGCCGTATAGTAGACTCGTGCTGGTTTGTTCTCTTTTTTTACCGTCGTCGCCTTCTCCCTTTTAAAACCGCTTCAAAAAAAGCAACCATGCCAATCAGCTTCAGGAACTCAATAATTGCTTTCCATCAGTCAGAGTGCAGTCAATTTTGTGAGTTAATATAAATAAAAAGATAGAAACAGGTACTAAATTACGCGTAGGCTCGTAGTAAGCTGCAAACAAACTAACAAATTTAGTAACACATGCCACATAGTACGAATAACAACAAAAACATACACCTTATCCAGAAGTGTTTTGCTTGCAATAATTACATTGTGCTCAGGAAATAAACAAGGAAACGTGTGGATGTTGTGGACGATGTAAACAAAACAGTGAGTGACTGAAGGTAAGGCGGCAAGTATTACGGCTGTCGATTCCCACGGCACGAACAGCTCCGACAATTGGCGAAAATCCCCGAAGATCTGATGAGATGTTTGCATAACGCCTACGCAAAACTTCCCTGAAATTGATATCAGGCTTAGACATGAAACTGTGTTTGCTAGTGAATCGTAATTACAATTGTGATACGATCTTGTTAGGAATGTTTTTTTTTGAAGGGGTGATGTGTAAATGAGGTTAATTTCGGCAGAAACGTTTTAGATAAGGGCTAGTAATATAACCCGTTTTGTTTAAAGTGCTGATATCTTAAATATCCTAACAAGATCGCAAATAGTGTTAAATTTAAGGATAGCACTCATTAGATCATGACTTGGTGGTAGGATCTTTCCTACCAACATGTCACCACACTACGTTTCAAGTTATACACTTCAACGTTGAGGGCAAAACTGACACATATCTAAATGTACCTAATCTTATGAGTATTTTTATAGAAAACGCGTTATATAATAAAATTTACACCATCCAAACTCCATTTAACTTTAACCCAATTCGTAACCTTACTCATATCATTAGGCACATAAAACACAAAGAAGTCAGAGAATCGGAAACTTACGAGGTGTATCCAAACCGATATAACGTAAGATAGGAAAAGGCGCCCTTCTCTTCCGAACCATATACTACCTATTTATTGCGAGGGGTAACAAAATTTTATTTCAAGTTAAATTGTGTTCGCAAGTCAGCCACTTCTTATTTATTGGGGTGGAGTATTGACGCCTCAGGCACATCACACGTCTACACAATGCCGGCTAATAATATAGTCAACGCGCCCTTCGTTATCACTACCCAATCTCAAAATGCATTTCCATCTAAGTGCCCCTATTATTTAACGTCTATGAAGTTTTTATTACATTAGAAAATGCTGCTCATAATAATCTGTAAGTCTTATACTGTATAGCGCGCCTTGAATAAAATTTGGTACAAAAATAAAAGATAATGCGACACGGGGTAAAGCTAAAATGTTTCCGACGTTTCCTTATTTGTCTGAGCTTCACTTCACTTAGCGTCATTTTCGAAAATAATACGTATAAATGCTTATATGGGGGACATGTCAAAGTTCGTAAAGGTTTTCTCGTTTCTGATAAGATTTTCGCATTTGCCGATAACGCAATTTTGGTCTCTTTTTTCCAATCAACTTACATAATAGGTAATATCTGTCCATTAAAATCTCTATTTTAATTAAGTTTAACAACAAAATGAATAAAAGTCGCGTGTAACATCTTGCGGCGTCGGTGTCGGCGTCGGCGTATCGGCGCGTCCCCACAAGTGTGCCTTGTTTTATTCATAGGCCTCTTTGAATAAAGATGAAAATATTAAGTCTGGCCAAGCAAACCATCGACCGGGGGCTAATGTGGTTGGGAGTTAATAGTCATACATATTAATAGAAAATATAATATGTTGATCATGTTGTTGTTGTAAACAAACACAATAAAATTATCCAAATGTATGTAGTCTTAAAATATGAAATGTAGTTGTCAAAAGCCATCGAGATATATAGAAGAAAATACTTAAATTTTTATGTTTTACTGAATGTGCCTCAGTCATCATCAAACTGACCGCGCTGACTTTGCTTAACTTTGGCTTATAAATTCTACTAAGTTAGTTTACCAATTTAAAGTTTAATTATTTATTTGCCGAAAAATATATAATTTTTAAAAAGACAGTCATTAATTTTTTTAGCCGTTTAGTATACGTAAGCTAAAAATAAATTTCGAGGAAACGGTCTGCACAAACGTGACTGTTATATTAAAAATAGCGAAAAACAAAATGCGATTGCGAGAGAGTTCTAATTAGATATAGCGGTATTAAAGCTGCTGCTGCAATGAAACAGGGAGTTGACGACTTACAACTGTTATCATTTGTTTGTTTAGTTATTCATAAATACTGTCATGAATTACATTAGGTAAAACGTTTTGGAACTTACTACTTTTTGCACAATATATCCCTAATCAGTCAAAACTTTGTAAAGCATTTTATTATTATTATTTTTTATATTATACCTAAATGTACTTTCAGATATCGTTGCTGCTTTCCCCTCGTGCATATATTTTACGGAGAGGAAGGATACGGTTTTTGGATTCAAACTTGATTCAACAAATTTTATGGCGCAATTACCAGGCATAGTCATTGTCATTTTATTACCGCTCACATATTAAATTGCGCTGTTAGAGTTTTATACTTTTGTAATTGATTCTTAGATCTTTTACAGTCCATAAGATCAATGTAAAAAACGCATTGATGCTTGCCAGTTTCGAACCTTGTATACAGAAGGCGGGTGATTAAAATTACTAGACTATCAACATCATACATCTATCTATACTATTATAAAAAGCGGAAAAGTTTGTTTGTTTGAACGCGCTAATCTCTGAAACTACTAGTCGGATTTAAAATCTTTTTGCGTATGATAGCCCAGTTCTCGAGGAAGGTTATAAGCTATGTAACATCACGCCACTGGAGACGGGAGCAGAGCAGTATGCAAAGACGCAGGTGAAACCGCGCTGCGGAAAGCTAGTAATATTATAAAATTCAAATTTAAACAAGTCAAATTTGAAGGCAAAATGTCTTTTTGCTTAAAACTTAAACCTTTAGGTAAAATTTAAGAATTCAGAATAATTTTCTGACTACCTTAAATACGTTGAATTTTGAGTACAATTATTACTGAATGGTGTTATTAAATTATGCGACTTTATGCCTCGTTAGATATGTACTTGTTCTTTTTTAAAATACATCTCGTTTAATAATTAAAAAAAATGTTAATTGTAAGAAAAAAATGTAGCAAAATGTAAACGGTAACAATTGAAGACAGAAATGATTTTCCGAATGAACAAACGATAAACATTATAACGAAGTGACAATTTATCTTAGCGACATAACAGCTGTCGTCATTGCCAAGCAATACTTTTTATGGCTACAGTCTGGTAAGCCTGCAAAATGTTTCTCATAAATGTCAACCCTAACGACACGTCCACATGGTTCGATTTTAGTTGATGATATCGCTCACATAAAAGTGTAAAATATAGTACCACCTGGCACATCAATCCTCGTTTATGAAAAAACAAAACACGGTGGACTTTAACTGGGCGACTGGGCAACACTTTTACAGCTACTTATGCCTCTCATCTCTCATGATAAATGAGTGTTGGTGGAGTTTTAGTGTGCGCCACGTGCGCCTTACGGTCGACTACTAAGATACTAACTTTCGAAGAGGCAGAGCGTAAACATTTGGATCGTTTCACTTGTTTCTATATTATTGGGTACAGTACAGGCCTAGTTGTGGGTGATTAGAGTTACTTATACCGAGTTCAGAGAAATAGTTTTTTTGTTGCTTGAACTCGTAGGTATTATAATTCAGTGTTCGTATCTTATACAATGTTTCATCGTTTTCCTGCTCTTATCCCAATCATCTGGGGTCAGCGGAATGCGTTTTCTTTCATAGATATTTTTCTATCAGACGCCATATCTATTTCTTACCACCCATATATTGTTTTACTCCCTTCATTCATTTTTTACTCGATTTTGTAAAAATATACTAACTACTTAAAATCTGTGTGTTCACAGCGAAGTAAAGCCACATTTACTCGTTGCTTAAGGTTAAATAGGTATATCGCGGTCAGATCTTAGATGGGTGACCTTTATCGATAACTAATTGGGACACTTTTGTTCTTCGGAGAACAATTTATAGGTATAATTTTTTTTTTATTTATAATTGATACGAGATATTAGAGACTGGCTAATTACGAACAAGTAAAGTTTGACATCTGATCCAATTAATATCCGATATTTAGTCGCAATTGATTATACTTATTGTCTAATTAGTTGCAACTAAATATCGGCTGACTCCAATATACATGTAAACTTGAAAATGGATGGATTGTGATTAACTACTCAAAAAAAAAAACAGTGGCGCTACTATTTTTTGTAGATAAATATTTGTTCAAAAAATATTGATATACTTATTTTAAATTGATATAACCGTTTTGACAGTTTTGTGTACATTACAACTGAATTCCCAATTTAAAACAGTCCATCCACAAAAATACATATAACTTTTTATGTTTATAAATAGAATGAAACTCAAGTGGCAATATTAAGTGAGGCCCAAAAAATAAGCCCAATGTACCCACTCATGTGTGTAACAAATATAATATATTCAAAAGAATATTGCAACGATGTTTATTTAGTCGCAATTTTCCGTTCGATGTATTTCGTACCACCTACTTTAATATTATTTCTCTTATACGAAAATATAAACTTCTACCCGTGAATTACTCTGGTGTGTATAAACAGATATCGAGGTACAGAACTAAAAAAACGTACAATAATATTTACATAAAAGAATCGACTAACGAATCGTATTTACACGCAAAACAAGGCGCTTTTCCTTTTCATTTTCCGTATCTCAAAGTCAACACGGAGTGCGTTGCTTCGCCTGTCGGCTTTTCTCCCACTTTAATGGCTTCATCTTTATTCGAGGCCTTGTGAATATTACTGGGTGCCTACGTTGGCATTTGTCCTATTACTATAGCTGATATACCACTAAATTTTCACAAAAAATAGGTTTAATTTCTTTATCATTGAATCGACAACGGTTTCAAAAAATTTAAAGCGTATGCTCTAAGTCGTTTAGGTTGAAACAAGACTGAGATTCATTGGATTCCTTTACGCAGTGACTATCTATGCGGATAATCTTATTAATTGAAAACTTTGAAGTAGAAAACTGTTAGATTGCAAAACTAAGCTACCCAAGAGCTTGTTCTTAGTAACTGTATTAGTTTGGTCACGGTTCGTAGACTTGCTAGTGAAATTACGTCAAGCAACCAAGTCGTTAGGTGCGGCGTACATAAATTTTCCAGTTCATTACATATTTGAAACTCACCAGAGAAACTTAAAAAAAGTTATCGATATTAAAGAGCGAAACAAACTCTCAAAGGGTTTTGTTTTCTATTTTCCTTAAAATACTTGTTGGTAATAATTTCTCGCTTAGCACGCCCTGAAGAGTCATTTGATTCCACACGCACTGTTCGAGATTATAGGGGTATTTTTATCTGCGAACACAAAGAACAGATTTATTCTATTAGATAATATTTGGTGAAATAATAACTCGGTTCATTCTTTACGTACATTGAAACAATGTTTTAAGAAAATATATTATTACGCCTAGTTTTCTAATTATGTGCATTTTGAACTCTTAAATATGTATATTATTTGTATTATTATTCAGAGATGTTAAACAGATTGTAAAGTTTAAGGTGTTGACAAACAACAGGTCGTAAATATAGGTATCTAAATCTGTTTAATTAAAATACATAGGTACAATTATCTACATACACGCCACAACCCTGTCAATACTGACTGGTTATACGGGAGCTTCCTTACAAAGTCAAAACTGGTTTCAAAGTAGATACCGTGTTTAAAGGTTTCAAAAGTAGTTCGACGTAACAGATCATTCATCTTTATTCAAACAGCATTCATGAATAACACAGCAAGTGTAAATACAAGTCCCAGCGGAACACAAGTACCTACGTCAGGGAGACGTTAAGGGCAATTCAGTTCAGGATCTTTATTACGGAGAAGTTTCTTAAGCGAAGGATAAAATACGAATAATGCGAGATTAGAGAACTTATCTCTAGTGAATTATGAAATGCATGGAGTTGAGAAACTACATATTACTTTATTTGCCGCAGAGACTGTGTACTGCGGAATTAATTTCTTTTTGTGCTTTACATTGTTAAAAGACACTTTCAATGGAATGTTAATTTAGAATATCTGCAAGTCAAGATCGGTTAAAATATTTATAAATAAAAGATACACATTAAAGTGAAAGTTAGGTAAGTACACTTTTCTTTTAGAAGAATAATATCTTTTTAAATTATTTTAGTTAATAATTTAAAGAATTCTGTCCTGAACTCTAACTCAACAGTGATTATAATGTATGGTGATAGCCTATCAGTCACTAAAAAGGACATACTAGATTTAACTGAAGTCATGATAGCGCTTCACAACAGTGTAGGATGTAAGTTTATTATCTGTGCCTTACCTTATTCACATGCACTTACTGAGTTACAAAACGTGCACATAGGCAAATTAAATTTATTACTTTATAATTGTACACATAGTCATAGTGACTATATTTTGTTTTTTGATACTAATATATTTATTAGTTCCAATTTTTATTTGACAAAAGATACTATGTATCTACCATTTAGTTATAAGCGACTTATTGCTAAATTATTAGCATATAATTTACTATTTGACACAAGTACCAGTAAGGTATTGAAGAATTTGACAAATGTTTGTAATAATTTACAAATATGTTATACAAACACATCTGCTAGTTTAAACTAGTTGATGAGACAATGGATAAGCAGGCTCTAAATATAGTTCATCAAAATATACAGGGCTTATCCAGCAAAGCGTTAGAAATAGATTTATTTTTGAAAAAGTACAATGTTCAAATTTTATGTGTTACTGAACATTGGCTAAAGATGGAACAATTATTATTATTTAATAATGAATATTTTTCTGTTGGTAGTGCATTCGTAAGAAAGAAGACTATACATGGTGGCTCTCTGATATATGTATGTAGTAGTGTTAATTATAAGGAACGTAAAGATATAGCAGATCTTTCTATTGAGCGCACTATCGAGTTGTCCTGTGTTGAGCTTAAGCAATATATTGTGGTTTGTGTGTACAGGCCACCTCAGAGTGATTTTATTCTTTTTGAAACAGTTATGGAGGATGTAATGAAACGTTTAAGCTCTGTCAATAAGCATGTAATAGTGTGTGGTGACTTTAATGTCGACTTACTTGTTCAATCACAGACTAGTATTAGATTAATTAGTTTATTGAAATCATTTAATTTAAAATATTTATTTTCGGAACCTACTAGAATTACATCACATTCTGCTACATGCTTAGACAACATTTTCTGCAATTGCAAATATATAGATAAGGCTATTCTGAATGATCTAACATCGGATCATTGTGGGCAAAAAGCTGTTTTTCCTTTAGGCACAACTACTAAAGGGAGTAAGATCACGTGTAGGCCAATGACCTCTGTTCGCCTAAACCGTTTCACTGAGAGTGTTGCTGCAGCAGTCACTCACATAGATCCAAGCCACGATGATCCAAATGTGCTTTACGAGTCCTTGTTTAGCACAATACAATCAGCGTACAATGCATCATTTCCAACTAGAACTTTTACCAAAAACATCAAAATAAAGTTCTGTGATTGGGCAACATCCGGAATATACAAAAGTAGAGCTAAGTTGTATGAACTTTATGGTATGAAACAATATAATTTTGATCCAGTCTTTATTCAATATGTTAGGGATTATTCAAAAATCTTTAAAAAGTCATGTGTTGCCGCTAAGTCCTTGTATTTAAGTAATAAAATTAAACAGTCCGAGAACAAAATAAAAACAACTTGGAATGTTATTAATAGTGAGACTGGTCGTATTAAATTGAAAGATAACAATTATGAGTTAAACATTAAGGACCATATTATTTCAAATAATACAGATGTAGCCCACATTTTTAACGACTACTTTGTTAGCATACCAGTAAAGACAACCAGCTCCTTAAATTCTTGCCCAATCAAAGCTGAGCATTTACTTAGGGGGAATGTGAAAGAGTGTGACGTCCCTTTTAATTTTAATTATGTTAACCCAAACGACATAATAAAAGTGTTCAAGTCACTACATTCAAAAAACACTGCTGACTTGTGGGGTTTTTCAGTTAAATTAGTTGAGAGTATAATTATAAATATAGCACCATATCTAGCTGCTATCTTTAATAAAAGTGTTGATGTAGGAGTATTTCCTGATTTAATGAAACATAGTAAAGTAGTACCTTTGTTTAAAAACGGCTCTAAGAGTGACCCTAGTAATTTTAGACCAATATCTATACTGCCAGCTATTAGTAAAATTTTTGAGAAAATTATATTGCAGCAATTAGAGAGCCATTTTAACTTTCATAAATTACTACATAATGAGCAGTATGGTTTTACGAAAGGTCGCTCAACTACAGATGCAGGCGTTACACTAATAAAACATATTTTTAACGCCTGGGAAAATAAAATGGATGCTATTGGTGTTTTTTGTGATCTCTCTAAAGCATTTGACTGCGTCGAGCACAATACGCTCTTGAGAAAACTCAGTCACTATGGGATCAGGGATGTTGCACTTAATCTAGTTTCCACCTATCTAAGTGATAGAGTGCAATACGTTGATGTAAATGGAAATAGGTCCTTAGGGTTACCTGTTGCTATGGGCGTCCCACAGGGCTCCATTCTTGGTCCTTTTCTATTTTTGGTGTATGTAAATGATTTGCCGTACTTTGTACAGGATTTCTGCGATATAGTGCTATTTGCAGACGATACGTCTCTTATTTTTAAAGTTAACCGTAAAGACCCTAATTTCGACGTTGTAAATGGTTCGCTCGCGCAAGTCCTGAACTGGTTCACGGTAAACAATCTTCTACTTAATTCCAAGAAGACAAAATGTATAAAATTTTCTATGCCAAATGTCAAAAGTGCAGGTATAAACCTGGTTTTAAATAATGAGTCAGTTTCAATCGTAGAGTCCACAGTTTTCTTGGGCTTAACTTTAGATTGCAAACTTCACTGGGAAGCCCATATTTCGTGTCTCGCAGGTAAACTCAGCTCAGCGGCTTTTGCTATCAGGAAAGTTAGGCAACTTACTGATGTGGCAACCGCCAGACTAGTCTACTTTAGTTATTTTCACAGCGTTATGTCTTACGGCATATTGTTGTGGGGTAGGGCTGCTGACATTGAAACCGTTTTTATTATTCAAAAACGAGCTATACGTTCTATCTACAACCTAGGTTCACGAGACTCCCTGAGAGAGCGATTCAAAGAGATAGGTATATTGACAGTTGCATCTCAATATATATATGCTAATGTTGTTTATGTTAAGAGTAACATTAGTCTATATACTAGGAATTGCGATGTGCATGAGATTAACACCAGGGGTAAGCATAAACTGGTTGGCTCACACTATCGCTTACATAAAGTCCATAATTCGTTTACGGGACTTGGTGTACGTTTATTTAATAAATTACCTATCGACATAATGGATAAACCCTTAGACAAATTTAAACAAATTGTCAAAAAACATTTAATACTTAAGGGTTACTACACTGTTAATGAGTATCTGAACGATAAAAGTCATGGGATGCTCGCTTGACGAAGGAGTAAATTAATTTTACTCTTAATTTTAATGACATAATACTTTAAAGGACATATTTTTGTTAATTATTGTATGAATGACATTTTTTATGATTATTATGAATGACATGCTTTAACAAATAATTTTTTGACATTAATTTATTGATACATTTTGACATAATTTATAAAATGATTTTTTTTTTGTATTAATTTTAAATGACATGATGCCCGAGCCATATTTGAACAGTTAAGTACACATTTTGTATTGTTTTGTTAAAATTGTATACTTAGTATTGTTAATTTTTTTTACATTGTGATTTGTGAAATAGAGGTACATTGTGAACTCCTGTGGTAAATTAAGTTCATCTTACTTTATACTTATACCAAAAATTAACTGTTTATATAATATCTACATAGAAACATTTATCACAGTTCACATGTTGCCTTTACCTTTTGTAGCAATATGCAAATTGAGGCAGCCTGTAAAGCACACATTTTACTTTTTAATTTTTCTTTACAACATAGAAAGCTGTAAGTAATTAAGTATCTATAGAGTTAAGTGTATTGCCTGCGTCACTTTGCATGCTACTTGAAACTGTAACTTACAAAAATTGTAATAACCTGGCGATTAAAAAGAGTGGCCTGAGTTTCTTGCCGGTTCTTCTCATGGCTCTACTTCGTCAGCGAACTGGCTGTAGGTTAATTTGCTGACATTTTGTAAACTTTGACGTTCATAAGTGTTAATTTAATTAACTTAAATGAATAAACATATATTTCATTTCATTTCATTTCATTTCATTTATCCCTACTAGTCGCGTGTGTTTGATATTCTGGTCACGTATGAACAATAAGCTTAGGTTAACATAAACTGTACAGTTATGTAAGATGAAACATAATAAGTGCGGGCTAGGTGACCCAGAGACTTAGATCGGTCGCAGAACCACTCTCGCACATATTACGTCTTTTATTATGCTACTTGAGTAAGACATTTGCATGTCGAATAAGTATGAATCTACAAGTTTTATAGCCACTTTAAGTAGCGAATACTTATTAGGCTTTCGGATTTATATATATATATATATATATATATATATATATATATTTATATAATAATATAATAATAATATAATAATATTCTACCACATTCACACAGCGCCATCTAGCCCCAAATTAAGCAATTATATTTGCTTGTGTTATGGGTACTAAACAACTGATATACTACTTATATACATTTTTTTTTTGTAAATACATACATATTATAGATAAATTACACCCAGACACAGAACAAACAATCATTCTCATCACACAAAGGTTTGTCCTGGGTGGGAATCGAACCCACGACCTCCGGCTTAGCAGTCAGGGTCACTAACCACTAGACCAACAGGCCAGTCAAATAAGATAAATAAAACGCATAGTCTTGTTACTAAATACTGAAACGTCTTTTAATTTTAATAGGCCCTTGAGTCGCATGCTATTTCTGTCACTATAATTAATTCTAGCGACACAAATACTTATATGTCTAAATTAAAGAAAACTAGAATTTAAATTTTACTCACATGTAACTACGTTTTTCAAGCGACGTTCTACACTATTCCGTATTCAATGACAGTATAACATTTTTACTAGCGACATCTCTGTTTATATTGAAGAACAATCGTCTTTTCTTAACAGAGTGAGATGGTATTTGCAACAGTTAATACGATTTCTTTTTTTTACATAGCAACTACCAAGAACTAACTCACAGTGCTTCGTTACCACTCAGCGGTCGACATGTAGCTTAGGTATGATGGTAAAATAAGTACTAACTAATGTTTAAAATTATATTTTATTCGTAACCATGTATAGCTACCGTATACAAAATTTTCCAATTTTAATTAATAAAACTGTGTATTATACTTATAGTTTATTTATCTCATTTCACACGAACTACTTATTTCTACTATGTAACGACCCTTCCGTTAAAATCTTTTTTTCAAGTCTATTCGTTTCATTTAAAATAAGTATATAATAATTTAAATAAATAAACAGATTAACCCGTGTTGCAACCAATTACTCTAATATGTTTCGTTCAACACTGAACGGATTATTAAGACCCGTCTGACAGAGCACATGTGTGCTAGGCATTTCATTTAGCGATATAAATCATGTAATAACTAACAGAACGTGCCTTATTAAATCGCTTTCGCGAAAAATGGAAAAAGGTTCCTCTCCGCTGATGCGTTTTCTATTTCACTGTTCACTCTTGTACGATCTATTTCCAATTTAATCCAGTGATTTAAAAAAAAAATATTTACGTTTCGAGTGTTGGGAAATACTAATTGGTAAACGGAATTCTATAACAAATTGTGTTGTTTAAAGGTTCAATTAATTTTGATATTATGTAGGGTATCTACCGTGATTTAAATTCAAAATAAATTTTATACTTTAACGCTTTTATGTTCAGTGGCAGTATCATAAACAGTTTCCTTCCCACTGAACTGAAATGGCGTTGCGTTGCATATATCAAATGCAAGAATGTGTTGTAAATATACGAACAGTAGCTGCGATAAAACTTATTTATTGACTTGAGTGCATTATTATAACATACTGTTGCAGTTTTATTTTTGTATCACTCAGTGACGAAAAGGATGCAGCTTACTTAAGCGCATACGTTAGATACCTACTGTAAATGTTTAAAGCCGAGCGCAATGCTTTGAGGAGCCTATCCGCTTGAGGAATTACAACACAGCAGAATTATTTTTAAAAGTTCTATTAAATGAGGTGCTGTATCAACATTGCTAAAGAGGTTGCTTGGATATCACACGATAGGATTAGGTGTATGTAGGTTGAACGAATTTTGGATATACAATATACTGTGTAAGCCCACATGATACGCACATAAAGGAGGATAATACCTTGTCATAAGGTTCTACAGCCGCGTCTTTTATTTTTGTACGGCAATACATAAGTACATGCGGTACATGCTAAAGGTAGGTACTAGTAATGAACTCCAAAATGCGTTAAGGCGTGAAGATGCGTGTGTTTTGTGTTAAAGCATGTACTTTTGCAAAATTACAACTTTCGACGTGAGGTACATCCAAACACTGGTATTTGTACTTAGGTGCTAAAAACAATTTTAACAATTTTTGCTAAATACGTTAATAACATGCGTGTATTTAAAAATCTAAAAAGCAATTTTAAAAATCACAGTCAAAATAATTTTAACTGCATGTTTTAGGTGATAGGTACCTTATAATTATGTTGTCATTAAACAGTTAAGTATTGCCACCAGATAATATTACAATAATAAAACAATTATGTCTGCAAACGAAACAATAAGATTATAAAACCGGATAACTAAATAACTGTTTGTTTATCTACAACATCTTTGCACTGTAATTATTATAATTTATGTAATTATTATATTTTAATTTATAAGATCATCTAGATATTCTCAGATGTGTTACGGTTAGCAAAGCGTGAGTGATGCTCTGGTATTGCATTTATTTGTAACTGAAAACAAAATATGTGTGAGTAAACTTTAAAAATAAAAACACTGATTTTGCGGTAGAGCTAGATAGATCATTGCGAGATTTTTGTTTGGAAACTTCTCTGCTGCTCTGCCTCTAGTCTTCGTCTTCTATTTACTTTAAATTTGTGGAGTAAGAAGATTTGCTATGTTTGATGGTTTTCTAATACCGTATATATATTGTAATGAAATTGTAAATGCGGCAAAAGCTACCTTTGCTAAATTTGATGCTTTGTTTTCAGATTGATTTCACTATTTCGCATAGATTAAGTTTGCACGACATATTTCATAAAACGCTTTGTCTCTGTGTCGCTATAGCCTAATTTCGATAGTACAATATCGTACAACATTCTTCATTTATCCGTCACACTACCTGCTGTGACGGACAGGGCTGATTCAATAAGCGTTCGTTGTTTGGTATGAAATATTTATTTGTGAGATAGTAACTTAGTTTCGGGAGTGAAACTAGTTATATGATATCAGAAGTCGTTAATATACCGATTCGGACCTATAATATTGTGACTTTATTCTCCTTAAAAAGTTTATAATTTGTTTTGAAATAATAAGTATTACTGGACATAAAAGTGTCGTTCATTTATTTCGATCATCCGTTGATTTTATTCTTCTTAAAAAGTTAACACTAATTAGATAAAAATAGTACGTAATTTTCGTACTTAGCTCACTAGTTATTTGTAACTGATTAATTAGACAAGGAACTCCCTTTATAATGTCAATCTATAGTTATTAATATCAGTCGAAAATCGCATAAAAATTATTTAACAAGTTTTATCATTCCCATAAGTCTCTGAATATATTAGTCAGTTATACTCCCTCGCTTACAATATATGTCGCTTCGTTCTAACGAGATCAGATAAATTAAGATAATGTTAGCTTAAAGTTTCGATATCAATATGACTTATTGCTTCTTCGGGTTCAACTGTACGAAATTATATTATGCCAATATTTAGTTGGGCTTCTAACTGATAATAACTGTGTATTATTTCAAGAACAATATTTTATTGAGAACTTCACTGCGATAGATAAATGTTATAAGACGGTTTTCGAAGAAGTAAACAGTGTAATTGAGAAACGTAGACTTTCATATTTATAGGTAACCACACTAGTGATTCGCCATAGCCTCGTGAAGAGTGTATAATGTATATAATATGTATTATACATATTATAAACCTTCCGGAATAAATTCTTTAAACGATAGTGAAAACCGTATCAGAATCTGTTGCGTGGTTTAAAAGAAGTTATTGGCAAAAAAACAGCAAATTTGTTTTATGATATTTAAAGGTCCTCGAACGCAACTCACACACTACAACTTTATTATTGGAAGAAAGAGACTAGCTTCCACGACACAGGGAATCCTAGTGTGGAGGCTAGTGATATTTATATGTAAAATGTAAACTTTTCTTTGGAACAATAAAAGTATTATTATTATTATTACAAGAACTCGACAATGTTTGTATGAAATTACTAGCACGCCTCCTATTAACAAGCAGCTATGGTAAACTTTAATACTTCAGTTAGCGCGAACTGCGAGCTCAATCTAAACTTTCATACTTACATTTCGGTTGAAGGGGCCATTTTGTTTGATGAGTTCTCCGCTAAGCTCTTATTGAAAATTGATGAGAGCTTTGTTTTCCATTCGTCAACAATGTTGTTAATACTTGTCAATCAATTTGTTTTAATCTTATCCAAGTTTTATTCCATCTATTTTATGAGGCAATAAATATTAATATTGTCGAGTATTTGTGGGTAGTCATGAATTTGTGATCAATAAGTCCCAAATGCCGTTCACAGGCACGATGATATTCAAAAAGTTGACCAAGAATTATAGTCTTGTGAAATATGGCGAATTTGGTTTAATTTTATATAATTAAGTGACTCACACAAATATTTTTCTCGTTCAGTGTGGTGCCCTCTTAGAAGTTTATAAATGTGTTTAGCAATATGCACTTAACAATAATAAAGTCTACACTAACATGAAAACTTAACCATAAAGTTGTTTAAGAACCAAGTTCATTGTATGACTTGTTAATGTGTTATGTTGGCATATCCTAAGTTCAAAAGTTCGCGCTTCCCGTATGACATTAGTGTAAGGGTGCGTTTCCATTGACGCGGAGCTAGGCAGAGTGGAGAGGATTGGACTGTAAATGAGGGTGTTTAAGAAAATTTTCGCCGCCAGTTGGCGCCACTTCAACTTTCACATTGGGCCAATCAGGAGTTAACTTTTAAAAAGTGCTTGACAGCTAGACCTGATTTGTCGGCGATACTGCCTCGTGGGCGCCATTTTAGAATACCTTCGCAACAATTTTCTTTCGTATGTTGCTGTTTGAACACTTAAAAATATTTGTTTTGATAGCGCTGTCAAAATGGAAGACCTTTTACCAAAGTGTTGCCAGCTGGTGGCGAAAATTTTCCTAAACACTCTCTCACTCATTGGCCAATTACAGCATTTCCACTGATTTGGAGTGGAGATTTCGAGCACTATAATTGGCCAATCAATACACGGTCCGCTCCTCTTCAATCCGCCCAGCTCCACGTCAATGGAAACGCACCCTAAGCCGAGTACATTGACCTAAGACATAGGTAATTATCACGCACTTAAGTGTTGTCTAACACACTTAACTTCCAATTAATTTCCACTAATAAAGGATAGGATTGAACATTATTTTATGAAGTGTCATTGTGGTATTTTGTTTGAAACTAAAGTTGGTGACATTTCATTGCCAGCTGTTTTTCTGTAGTTAACAAAAGAACTTAGATTTAAATAAGACATTAAAACAAACAGACAGTTTGTCTGATTATTAAATCTATCATTTTAATTTGAGCACTTAATAGAAGCACAGAATAATTTATAGTACGTAGTATAGAAGCAATAGTCAAATTGAGGTCGACTTCAAATGCTCTGATGTATCCATCCGAAACAGGATGTATTAACTATAAATCATTAATTAACTAAATAAACTTCTGTTTTACAACAGTGTCCGATCCATTGGTTAGCCAATTTGCCGAACGAAACGATGTAATTAACATTTGCTGCAATAGATGTGATCTGATTATTTTGTGGTTCCGCTTTTGTATTTAAGTAAGTCATATAATAGATAATGTTATGTTAAGTATCGGTAACAAAATAATTGTTTGCGGTATATTATACCAGTAATTATAATAAAATTATTACATGTAAAGAATGTGTACAGCATGAATAATTTAAAATTTATGTTCTATTGTATTGTATCGTTTGGTAACTTATTAATTTTAAAGCAAGAACGTGTTTATATTGTTGAATATAAACACCATTCCACTGACTGCTTACCATCAGGCGGGGTGGAGTCACTTTGGTAGGCAATGATAGGTATAAAACAATTTTTTTTTTTTTTAATTATAGAAAATAAGTAATTAACCACGACTTCCAAGAGGAACTGATTAAAATACTGCTGTGAAATATTTTACCAGTATTTGTAACAATAAAATTTCCACTAAAAACATGATTTTGAGAGGAGCCATCAAAGATAGCAATCTGTTCTTTGTTGTGTTTGTGTGAAACAAAAATATAGGTCAGCAGGACGGATCACCGTAGGGACGAAAAAATTGTAAAAAATCGTCCAGTCAACTTGAAAGGGCACACATCTACCTTTATAATTTGATAACGGAACATGATAAGTGGAATACAAGTCACGCCTCAGGCAATATTCACACGTTATGTCGTGTTAGGAAAAACCTTCGTTGGTAAAAAAATATTTTATTAAGCCACATTTTGCATTCATAATGTAGGTAAGTATAGATTTTGAACACAAAGAAGTTCAAGTACGTGATGGGTAAGTGTATTGTGCACGAGCTGTACAAGTAAACACTAACCACACTCGGGCCAATGGAGAATATTGCAAGCTGTGTATGTTCGGGGAACGTTTCAAACGTGAGATGCATCATAAAAAATCTGCATTTTGCCATCAACTATGCTGTATGTGTCTGTGGTGAGGCGACTCCTTAAGTTAGACCACGGCGATTCTCAGAAACTTTCGCCCGCGGACGCAGCGCCGTCCACATAGTTTGCATAGAAAAGCGCTCGTTTTGTTTTAATTTTTCCTTTTTGAATCTACAGTGCTATTTTATTTTCCACTTCGCCGTTATCAGTTTGAAAAAAACGACTGAGAAAAGTATTTTCTTCTCCCCTCGTCCGAATTTAATAAAGAAGATCTGTACATGAACGCGAAATAGAGACGTTTGGAAGTATTGTGAGTGAAGTGAGACACACGCGGAAGGTGTAAGCTCACGGTACGTACGGTGTTTCATTTCCGCACCTCTCGTACCACTAATTAAATGTTAGAGATTGTTGCTAGATTTCATTTAAATCTCGTAAAACGACGCAAACTTGAGACGGAAATTAAAAATTCTCAACGTTTTATTGTAAAAGTTTATCTTAGTTTTGTAGGAAGGCGTCACGCCGCGACGATGAGAGTACGCTGTGAACATTTTGATTTTAATTCGTTTCAGATCGTGTTCGTGGAATTATATTTCACGTCTAAAAAACGTAACATAAGCTTAAGGAAATATAGAAAAAAAAATAGAGAGCGAATTACGTTCATGTTTGATACGATTTTATATACATTTAATCTTAGACATTCATTCTATAACAACACGGCTTTATATTAAAGCTTTTTATTCTTACAATTATAATTTCAGGTGTTATGGATAGTACAATAAACAGGTACCTAGGCACTCTTTGTAAATATTTGAACAAAGTTAAACGTTTACGCATTAGCAGTGGGTGCGGGGGTGTATCAATAGTGTAATTACTACGATTTCAACCTCTCCATTGCATGTCTTCAGAGTCGTGACTCTGATGTTCCAAGTTTAATTATACTGTATCGCTTTAATACTTCGAAGTACCAGTTTCCCTTTTCATTGTAGATATTATCCAAAGTAAAGATGACTCTACAAACATTGTCCCGGGCGAGGATCGAAACGAGTCTACTGTCGCACAAAGGTCGTGGTGTGTCATTTGATTTCACTTATATCTACTCTTATATTCTTATCTAAGTCTTAAGCTGTATGTGCATGTCCCAAAAAATAAATATAGCAACAATCATCAAGTTCACATTAACATCTCGTCTTGGAGCTTGATATAGACAATGTGGAAGCCTCAAGTCGACATTGTGAGAGTCAATAAACGATTTTATGCTTGAATAACTATGGAAATGGCGTCAGCAATTACAACAAAAACATTCATCGTCTTGTGAGAGTCCAGTTTAACTGACCTGTTGGTAACTTGTACTCGGCTTTTTCTTCTGTTTCTTATGTAGAACAATTTGAGCTTTAATTACCAAACACATCTACGCGTACTGCTTTTTTGAATCAAAATGATCAACTAAAAAGACCGTAAAAAGTAACCGTTGAAAGTAATAAGAATTCACGGTTAATTTTAACATGTACTATGTGGTAAATGTAAAATAACGTGTAAATGAGAGAATGTTGTTTTTGATTCATTATTGAATATATATGACCTAGCAAGATCGTAACTTGTTCTACTATTCAATGTTTTGTACGTAATAATTACTTACAAGTAATAATTATAGTCAGCATGTTTACAATGAAAATTCTCTCAAAATTTACACGTACTGTAACTACGAGTACTATATTATACAAGAATGTGACGTTCATTTCAACAAAACTTTTACCCTACAAAACTATACCAAGAAAGTTCAAGGTTAAAAGTTTCTAAAACTACTAGTTACTAACTAAAGTAATTTTCTTTGCAGGTAAGTTGGCACTCCCAAGTTTTTTTGACAAGAAGGTATACAGTGAAAAATACTTATTAACTTCAGGTACGAAGGCAAAAGAAACGCTTTTCTTCATATACATGTTTGGTGGCGAACAAGCACACGACGCAATTAAGTGTAAGTGCTAACTGTAATCTATGGACATGGCTATGTTTTCTAAGCATTGTAGAATTATGGCTTAGAAAATACAACGGAGCTGAAGTCAATCTTGTAAGGAGAAGAGGATGAGGAGGGAAAAGGACCGAGGGGCTAGTTGGGCTGCTGGCGGCGCTCTTACTCATCGAGCGAAACATATAACTATGAAAACTAATATTTTACGAGAGGGTAGTATTTCCTCGGTCGATCCGGCCCATTCATGCTGAAACTAGCATCTATTACTGCAAAACTGTCTATTTATCAGTGAGAATTTGTGTTCAGGTTCACAGTCAGCATTTAATTGTTGATAGAAGATTAATTCAAAACCGCTTTCCCTGAACTAACTTGTAACTGTTTAAATTTCTGTTAAATTTTCATTTCGATGTAGACAAAGTTAGCGAGAGACGATATACAAAGTTGTTTCTCTACGTAATAATATAACCTAGCCTTCAGTTTTAAGTGTTTATTTTTGCTACGAATTTCAGATCGAAATTGTCTCATTTTTCTTCTTTTATTTTTTTAGTAGCTGACTCTACCAAAAAAATCTAGACCTATTGATTCTGTCAGCGACAGTAAGGTAATCTCAAATCTGTCATATTATGTTAAATACTTACTATTAAGTGTATTATGTATGTAAATAGATAACGTAACTGTTAATTATTTTTTCATTAAAGTCAGGAGCGATTTAATTTCGTTTATATTCTTCCCGTGGGTGCATTAAGAGGCGCCTAAGTGAAAACCAAACAACGGGCAGCAATTTTACCTGAGTACTTCTTACCTTCGTACCTTCTGTGATCACTAAATAAGTAAAGTGTTAACAATGGCAGCTTCCTTTGGGTGAAGTTCTTAATGAACGTCATCAAGTTGATGATGTGAAATACAGCTATCTATCTGTCTATATCGGCACGCCTACGTCCGACAGTGGATGTATGTCGGCTAAAATGATTAATCATGATTCTATCTATGTACTATACTTATATTGTATCATACTAAAAGATGTCTACACTGCAAAACAAGACAAAATCGACTGACAACCTAATCAACGTAGGAGAAAGCCGTTAGATGCAGACAGGTCAGGATAAGCCACTGTTCCAGCCATATCGAGTCGGAATTTTTCAAATCGGTAACGTAAATTTGTAATTAAATAGTTGCAAACAAACATACAAAAATTTTAAACTTTTCTCTTTATAATATTAGTTTAGATTTAAAAAAATAAATTAAGACAACATGCTATTAAACAACTTTTTGTCAGTAACGTGTAAGTGTATAAAAATGGACACTTCAATCGTTTCTGAAGAGTATACCGGCCTTATATTACAATGGCTGGCATTTACAATTGATCCAACAACAAACATTAATGATGAGCACATATCAGACAATTAATATCTATTATTTTAATCTGCACAAAACCGGTCGTATTTATAGGACAAGTGGTTAAACTTGTAGTAATCTCAATAGCGAAGATAACAATTAAAATATGTAAACGTTTTGGAGACATCAAGCCGCTAAGGCAAGCACGCCGAGGCTCTCATGTAGATCACAAATAATGAATTTACGGTTCGATAAATATGTAAATTTCTGCTGGAAGGATAGCAAATTAATGTTTAATTTCTCTGTTCTGTTTCGCATAAATTTGCTAAATATATTCCTAAAACCCTTTTGATAGACGCCAAAAGTATTAATTTATGAAACGAACCAACAAATAAAACAAATGGTTCAAGTAACTGGTGGTATAGTTACCACGCTCTTGTTTTGGTACTATTTGTTACTGATAATTTAACAGCTTTTAGGTAAATAGATGTAAAAATTTGGTTTTTACATTTAAAAAGTCTACCCAGTGAAAGGTTGATTGATGTGATACATGTATTTACTTGTATGACGCTAGTCTTCAACATTTATTCCTTAAAAATCAGGATCTATATTGAAAAAGATGCAACAGTTAACGATGAATCAAGCATAATATCACCACAAGTCATAGGCATAATACAGTTCACAAATTCGATGTTCAAGATAGATTCTAGGGTTTGCAGCATATATAATAATAGTAGGTTGGAACGCACTTACGGTAGCTATCTACAGAGATGGAGCTTGAAAATTTTCCACATTTATTTAATAAGTTCAACCAGTGTCAAGTTGACTGCTTAAATATATTCAATGGAATATTAAGATGTAAATTAATTTGATTTGGTTCTAAGAAGGACAAACTTTTAAGTGTTGACATTCGGATGAAAGCAATTTGACTGTAACAAACAACTAAATGGAATTATTTCTAATGAAACGTTTATTAATGATGGTTTAACTGAAATCGTTAGAATATGCTTTTATATCAAATTATGAAAAAGTTTAGCCACTTTTTTATACGACTTTGGTGGCAAACAAGCATACGGTCCACCTGATGGTAAGTGGCAACCGTAACCTATAGAGATGGCTGTGTTTTCCAAGCATTACGAAAGTAGTAATACTTAGAAAACATTACCAAATCGTTGCCGACCACGCAGAAGGGGATGAGAAAGGAAAAAGGAAAAGGATCAGGACTGAGGGGTATGAGGGCAATACATTAGCATGAAAACTAATATTCTTACGTTGATCTTCTATGAGAGAGTAGTACTGTCTCGGTCGGTTCGGACCGTTCATGCTGAAACCAGCGTGGATCTACTACCAATGCTTATAATTTTATGTTTTACTGAAATTCCAACGAAGTGAATCAGTTTAAAGTTTGACTTTATACTTAATTGACGAGAATTATTAAATATACCTCTTTTGGGACGAAACTGGTGACACTTAAAAATGTTACCTTTTTGTCCGGCAGCCGTCTTAACGGCCTCAACTTTATAATTAAGCATATCTTATTTAAAAGTGTAAGGATATTTTTCCTTTACATGAAACAAATGAATATACTTTGGAATAAGGAGAGTTTACGTCTTAAGACGCTCGTAAATCTACTTCATAAAAGAGCACAATTCTTGAGGGAGCAGTATAAAATTAAATGTTAAAATTCTGAGGTGCTTGTGCAATTTACTATTTATTTCTTTGTGCATTGATATTTAAATAAATCATTAAACGTTCAACCATTAAAAGTATCTGCGGACGTGAATTGCTAACAACTGCCAGTTTTATTATTCAATAGGTACTTCGTCGACTTGGCGCAAACCGAATTGTTGGCTTGCAATATCCTTTTCTTTGGTCATTTAAATACCGTATTTTGCCCTAATACTTTGACTTTGAAGTTACCACAATAGCTCATAAAATACTTGCGAACGGTGTTTGATGTCAAGTATTGTTTAAAGTCGATATTTTCTTTGTCACTTTAACGATGTTGTAGTGGTTGATTAATAAAGTGGTAAAAGGGAAGCTTATGGTAAATGGATTAAAAATCCTATATAATCTAATAAAACAGTGTTCATAATAATCTTTTATGAACACTGTTAATTTATACAAGTGTCCTCTTTGTCTTTTATGTAACGAAGCATTAGTAGGCAACAATTTCCTTGTTAAGCTAGAAATGCCTCGACTTCAATTACCTACTATGAAAAAAGAAGCGACTTCGGCACTAAAAATTCCTCAAGACAAGAAACGGTACAACCTTACAATTCACGGAGCCAAAAAACTTTCACTTGGACTTGTCACTTAGACGTCTACTATCTATATTGACATAAATATTTGTGTTATGTGGGCGTGTTTACAAATTAAAATCTACAGAAATGTATGTTTACTATAATTAACCATGTGTTATTACGACGATCGCTTGATAATTATTGATGAAAAGCTTTAATTGCTAAGTACAATAAAGTAAGCATGCAGTTTACTGGATAGACATAATTATATACTTTACAATCTTTTTTAGCAGAGGTGTTTTTTGTTTTTATTTATTTTAGTATTATTGTAATGATGTTCTAAACTGGCATCGGCAAGTAACATTCTTGGTATTTTTTAGCAAAGTACCTATACCTATATAATCTGGCAATTTACAGTCAAGCTATGTCTTTGTTAGATAACTGATAAAATCAAAAATTTATTTGATATTGCTGTTCTTATTGAATATTTCTGCGATACAAACTAGATAATACAAAATTTATTATTCGTTACCTGACAAAATATTGTAGTTTCAAGACATTAGGGGTTTAAAGTCAGTGCTATTCCCCGTTGGAGACCTTAGTTACCTACTACTTACTCCATAAATGGTGGCAACATGATTACGCCTTCAGCAGTTTAGCTTGCCCTCAAGTTGAAATCACCTTGGCCGTCCGTTTATATAGAACGCAGGCTAACGAGTAAAGTTCTAAGTAAGATCAGTGGAATTTTAAATTAAATAATCTTATTATGATAATCTGCTTTTATGTTTATAGTGTAAAGTAAGGAATATAGAATTTGTTGTTTTAAATTATAAATTAGATACAGACATATTATTAAATTCTCTACATGATGCATCAAAGCAACTGTGAACAAGAAGGTTGGCTCTTTTGCAGTTAATTTTACAAACATACAAATAACAGATCTATGCAAAGTACAGCCGGGCCAATCGTGGCATCATATGCGTAGAATATTTATAGCTTATGAATACTATAAATTGACGGAGAGGTACGTTTACGAAAAGAAATATGGCAGTACTTTGATCTGAACTCAAGAGTTTTTGAAAACTTATCTGCCGTATTTTTTACCGATACAAGTTTTAAGACGCACGAGTTACATCTTTACATCTTCCTTACAAGACATTGTGTTATCTAAAACAAGTCAATGAATGTAATAAACTTGTTTTATATATATTTTGCTTTATATAAATTGTTTTTAATAAGCTTCAGTGAATGGGCTCTTCTACAAAGAGAGGTTGATGAGCTCAAATTTGTTGGAGCCATCGTCAATTTCCCGTATCCAATTATTGCTACATTGTTGGTCTCAAACGCAATATTATCCTGATGTTTCCTTACTTTTTCGTTGTATTAACCCAAATTAAATAAATTATACGTGTGCGGTCCAAAACATTGTAAGGTTACTTTGTATTTCGTAATATTTATGACGAAATAAAACATAATGGTGTATATAAATTTCGAGTAAAACATTTTTTTGTTTCTTGCGATAATGGTAAAGCGATTTGTGGTAGGCAGCAACATGGTAGTAAGTAGTGTAATTACCTGGTCGGTTGCTATCTTTAGACAATAAAAAAGTGGACAACAAAATATCAATCTGTCAGTTGTACACAGCATGTAACTTACATGTGTGCAATTACTTGTATATAAAAAATAAACAGTTAGAAAGGTCTTGTGTTTATAGAGATATTATTTCTCGCTTCAGGCAACATTTCTTTTGTTAATTGTACTGCTACTATTGTTAGTAAATTTGATTTCTGGGAATATCGACGTCCGTCAATGCTGCATAATCATGCTTAGTAAATTAAGTTGTCATGTAGCAAAAAAAAGATGTGTTAGAGTGACTGAATGATAAAAAGATAATAATATACTCTCACCATATTTTTTCCTAAAATAGTTAATTGAAGGAGTACACGATATAATATGTGGACTGTCTTAAATGTCAAGTAATTGTGTATGTCCTTTGTTGGAGACCCTTATTAAATAAATAAATAAATAAATAAATATTGAGATGAAACATTTAATAAGAATGTCAAACAGAAATGCTAAGCACATTTTTTGCGTAAATGAATATACAAAAGATAATTGAATAAAATAATGTTCTTTAGACCTACCCTTCACTTTGTCACATTTCCATGCGTGGTCGAAGTTACTTGCTATTAAAAAGGCATGATATTTGATCACTAGATGCTTTAAACGGATTGACAATTTTAGAGTTATGATATAATAATAATATCTATATAAATAATATCTTTTTTAGAAATTCATGTTTCCTCACTATGTTTTCTTTCACCGTAAGTTGTAATAATATAGATACATTGCCAAACTAGCATTAGATTTACCATAATAACATGCTTTAAGATTTTGGTAATGATAAGTTTCTTTTGTGTATCAATATGTTTTTAATGTCCATGTTTTTAATAAATATTTTCCATTCTAATTATTTTTTTTTATTATAATATATTTCAACATATGTTTAATTATATATATCCACTTATAGGTGGGCGACATCTCACCAAAACTTTGTAAAGTACATGTAAATATTCACAATTAACATAATACAATAAGGGATTGAGTACTTATTTACTTTGTTGTGATTCCCCAAAACCGACACTCACATCTGGGACCTTCGGATACATTACTGCCATTCCAAATTGGGTTATTCCCACAATGCGGGACTCAATTTTCCGAGTCGTGAGTAGTAATTTTAAAGGGCCGAGGTCCCTCGTTTTCAAACGTCATATACAGGTGTTGTGGTCTAAAACTCTAACTTCTGTGTCCTTCTCACTAAATAATTATGTAGAATTGATTATATTATGGTTACAACTTCGTTCAGATTGGCGTGTAGAATGTAAATTCGTTATTGATTTAGGCGACCTTGGCTTATTAGACAATATTGCAGGAAATTTAAGCATTGTGAAATTTTTTATAAAAGATATTTTGTGGCTACAGCTAAAAATTATAGTTTACAACCATATTAAATAATAACAAAGAAATGTGTCCGTCATCATAACATATTTTGTTCCTATAATAAACTTATAATAGAATATCTATTCGTATACATTAGATACCAAACTCAATTTATTATATATTCTATAGTACAAATCATCGACTTCACGTATGTAAATATAAGATTCTGTCTCTTATTGGTATCGGACAAACAGTAAATATTTTTGTGTAAAAATGAAAACTGAACAGCGCTACTAGTGTTTAGTCTAAGAACAAAATTTTCTCATTCAAAATGTTTTGTCATCAAATAAGGCAAATGCTAGAATCTAATGATCATAAAATCACTTATCAAAGAGATTTCGAATTTTATCAAGGAATATTTATGTTCCCACAAAGAAGCCAAGAAGTATTTGGTATATGAACTTTATCCTTCTATAAACAACTAAAGGTATTGTAAAATAGACATTCAAAGTATTTTAGTAATAACTTACGAAGCAATGTTGTTTTGTTTGTTTACATATAAGGTATATTTCGTGAGTAGATTTTCAATAGATCGTAACTGCTTCATTTCGGATCGTAGTCATACAAAGTTTTATATTATGTTAATTTAACATTCATTCTCAAAACTTATGTAATCAAAATCTTGTTGTTGATGCTATTTACCAGCATAACAGAAATAACAAACCTACCTTTGGATATTAAATGTGATTTCTCAAGCGAACCAAACATTTATTAAAAATTCAAGATAAACGTCTGGCCTTAGAAATAAAATTACTTTTAGAACTATTTTGCAAAAGTTAGATTTATTCGGACAGAATGAAAACAAGATTCGTTCAATTTTCATCATGATAAAGATGTATTTGCTCACTAAACGACGGTTGACGGGATTGTTGTGGTTCAACAGCATCTACATCGCGAAGATATATTTATCGCTTTCGATACTAGCGAGAGGGTTCAATTATGTGGACCCTCACGTTACTGCAATTTTGCAATTTGCTTATTTTACTTTTGCCCATGGCAAGATGTTTAAAATTGCAACTCGTTAAATATATTGACGAGTAACATCTTCGACTCACGGATTTGTACATGACTACCGAGTACTCACTTATGATAGCGATGTTATTCACGATATTGTAATTATTATGAACGGATGTACCTGAATTTGCAAAACAATGTTGTTTATTTGAGAACGTGAATTTTGTATCGGCATTGTGAAAGTGTAAATGACTTGTTGTGATTACAAGCGAGGTCTCATATTGCTAATAGAGTTATTTAATTTATGGAATTCGTGTTTGTGTATATTATTGTGAATGTTGCGAAATGAAGATTTTATGGCTAAACAAAATAAACGAACAGTTGGTTTATAATTTTTTAACTTCCATGATTTTATATAATCAATAACAGATATGATTTTCGAGGAAAATCGAAGAGACCTAAGACATACTTATAAAGATCTTGCACAGCTTAAATGAATCTTAACTGGCCCGATCTTAAATCGAACGGAATTTTAACAAATCAATATATATTATGTAACCTTACGTATGTGCTACAAGTTATTGCGATAAATTACCAGTTGTCGAGTTCATTAACGAGTTACAAGCACGCGAGTTAAAGGCGTTTTTCATAACCGATGCAGACGGCCTTATGCATATTTAATGGAGCGTGGCCGTGCTTTTAAGTACCTATCAACGTTTGCTGAGGCTGCAGCCTGCTAACTAATATATCTAATAACTGGTTATAACTCCTATTGCTATTATATTATGGCTTCATTTTCAACTGATAAATTAGCATCATAAAACTTAGTGTAACGATTCGAGTAGGTATATGTCAAGGGCGACCGGATTGACTTGCATACAAGTTCAAATGCACCGTTGATAAAAATGTAGTTTACAAAGATTCGTGAAATTAGTAGCTTTTCAAGAATGATTCGCCATTGTCGCACATCTACGCTTTATAAAAGATGTATTGTCTATTTGTTGGTTACTAAACAAGCTCATCAATGTGTCGTAACACTTGAAGTTGCATTGGAGGAGTTAACCAAGGTCAAAGTATACTGACTTTTACATAAATATCTTTTGCCAATTATTCTCTAATAATAAGTTATGAAGCTACAACTATTGATTAAGCGTCAGATCTCTGGAACTTTTTATAATGATTCCTACGTACCATTTTAAGTGATTTGGCATTTAAGTTAAACTGGCATAATGAATGTTATATTTCTAGTACATTGGAACTCGAAGAATTTACAGAGTAGGTAGTTAAACTTAATATTAGTGTTATTAAATTAATTACGCAAGAAGTAAAACAAGGGCACGCAGCCGCCTTATAATTATAATAGTAAAATCATAGTCTATTTTGTATAACTCAAGAGCGCTTTAGTTGGTTTAATGCAATATGAAAGAATGCAATTTGCGTAATTAAAAGCAGAAATGAGGCCTGCGTCTAAATTGTGATTAAATCTGGTCTCAACCCATAACAATTACAGTTTTACAACGCAATGTAACACATAATACAGTGTGCTAACGAATACATTCACAAGCTCTTCTCTTCATAACGCTGCGTGTAGAATGTGACCTATAAAAAACAATTTAGATTCCAAATCCCTGCGAAATCCTTCCCTCCACGGGTTTATCTTTATCCGAAGGGACTCTGTTTGATATATTTGGTAAGACTGCTTTTGCCCTTAATGTAAAATTCTTTTTAGAAAGTGTAATAAGATTTTGATTTTACTTAGATTAAATGCAGATACGATGTGGCAATCGTTTTCAATAAATTTCAAAGTATTACCATTTAATATTTTATTGCGACAAACCAATATTGTATATTTTTTTTGTGTAAAAAATTGTCATAACTGTGACGAAGAATCAAACGACAGGTGATATCGCTCGTAACCCTTCATGGTAGCTTTAACTCCGTCACAAAAAGACAATCACGATACTTAGCCCGAAAAATTGGATGCAGTGAATCAAACCTAATCTGACTACAATAATATTGGATCGTGAAATTTCGCGGAAAAAATACAAATTCGAAAATCGGCGTACAATAACGTCTCGTATGTGGAATGCCTTATTCGTGCTTTACTTTATATTTCTTGCTGTCAGGATAATTCCCACATTCAGTCCATACACTATTAAACCCCAACGTAGACGGTTTATAAAAATACTACGAGCACGTGGTACATTTTGTTGCGAGGTTTTTTCCTTCAAGTCGCAGTTTGGATTAGTCGTGCGAAGATTTACGGCTCCCTTAAAGAAAGTTTAGCAGGTGCGTGTTACATTGTCACTTTTAAAAGGGAAGACTGCTATACGTTTAAAATATAAGCAAAGTAATTAGTTTTATTTAATTTGAAGATCTTGAAGATCTAAATCTAGAGGGCTTAGCCAAATTGGTTTTCGGGACGTTTTGGATCGTGCTCCAGCGTACAATGGACACAACTGTGCTCTTTGTTCCACGATCTCGATTGGCCGATAAATAAACCGTACTATAAAGAGATCGGACTGGGAATCGTAAGAACATCCAACTATTTTGAGGAAAATACAAAAGGAAATCGTTTCGATTTCTGCAAGGGTCGGGTAAACACTGAACTTTCTCTCCATGGAAATGAATCTGTGATCGATGCCCAAACAACTTTATCTAATGTGAGCCATTGAGAACGATATGTACTATTGTATAGTTCTTCCATAAAAAATATTTTTTGAAGTATATTATATGTAGGTATTTAATACTTGTTTTAATTGCTATCTACATGTATTATAATTTCCTGTTAATAATTTAAACTTTTACGAAATATCCGGTAATATTAGGTAGGATATTATTAGGTTACAGACTGAATAGTTAACTATTACTATAAATTAATAAATCTCTAGCTATTCTCTGTTCAAGGCTTTAATTAATATTATTTAAATGAAAAAGTATTTACCAACAAGCTGGCTATAAATAGGCATAGGTAATATGTTAATTATCGGCTGTAAACGAAGATTAAAAACCATTATTACATCCAGCTTAACTAGGTTCTGTCAAAGTATTTCAGTCACGATTGTCACAAACGTTTTAATTACGTAACAATTTTTCGTTAATTAGAGTTTATATATGACTGGCCTGTTGGTCTAGTGGTTAGTGACCCTGACTGCTAAGCCGGAGGTCGTGGGTTCGATTCCCACTCAGGACAAACCTTTGTGTGATGAGCATGATTGTTTGTTCTGTGTCTGGGTGTAATTTATCAATAATATGTATGTATTTACAAAAAAAAATGTATATAAGTAGTTTATCAGTTGTTTAGTACCCATAACACAAGCAAATATAATTGCTTAATTTGGGGCTAGATGGC
The DNA here is from genome assembly GCA_963082885.1 of Parascotia fuliginaria. NCBI lineage: Eukaryota > Metazoa > Arthropoda > Insecta > Lepidoptera > Erebidae > Parascotia > Parascotia fuliginaria. The sequence goes on along the minus strand of OY720178.1, from coordinate 10,949,265 downwards.
GCTGTGTGAATGTGGTAGAATATTATTATTATTATTATATTATTATGGGTCATGAGTGGCAACGTCGCAATTTAGTGTCATATTTCGTAGCTTTCAAATTGTATCATTTAACCTTAGCTATATTTTAAAAATATGTTCTGTTAATATGCTAGAATTAGGTGAAAGCTGTATCGAAAGTCAGAAATCATTGCGTTAACAGTTCTATTTTCATGCAAATAATACATTTGAAACTTATGTTGCGTTATTTTCATATTAAAATGACTGTAAGCATTATGGTTATTTACTTTTTATACAGCTTTCACCTGATTCTAGCATGTTAACAGAACATATTTTTAAAATATAGCTGAGATTAAATGATAAACTTTGAAAGCTATATAAAAAGTAAAATATGACACTAAACTGCGACGTTGCCACTCATGACGCGTAAACTCTCTTATTTATAAGGTACACCTCTAGCAAGCAAAATATCGAGTGGGTAAAGTTGTATTTTGTTTGTTTTGACTATTATTCTGTCTGACCTATTTCCCTAGCCCGAATAGCAGTCCATAATGTATTTAGCCAATTCCTCAACATATTTTAGTATCCTTCTAAGTAATAGATATTGTGTTAGTGCGGTACGATAATATCAATATATTAATGATAGATAACATTACAGAATTGTTTATCAGGGCACATTGATTAAACGCATTGTATAGGGAACAGCTTTTGGCAACCGTCCTGAATGATAATGTGATGACATGTTTTAGTGCGTGTATCACGGCTGAAACATTGCCAGCAGCAAGCCCAGACCGTAAACATTCCGGTATTGACCCTGCGTAATATTGAACAAGTTCCGATACACTAAACATGGATACATTATTGATATTGGTTGATGGATGGTTAAAAGTAGACAAATCGATGTTGCGGTGATTTTGTGCATTGGATCAGATAATGACCTTAATTAGAGAGGGAAAAGCTCTTAGTTAATTAAATTAGTGTTAATGATTTAGTCACATCGTACTATCAGCCTAAGTTGTCCTCTGCTGGACATAAACCTCTCTTCTCAAAGCGAAGCTTCACCTCACTAATTACCTACTTAGTACGCAAGTGCTGCTGACTGTTTCTGTTATTCCTTCTTAGTCGTCTTTTATGACACACCAGGGATGGCATAAAGGGACAACATGACCAAGAAGTCATTTGTGTCATAAAAACTGGTACTCTCAAATTACGGTCTATTTATACGGTAAAACAAATTATTATTTGACATTTGAGTAGTTTTGCAAACTATAAAATTTGCTTTGTCAAACAAATATACGCACTTACTTACGTGTCGTCATCTCTGAAATATTTACGCTATAAACTTACATAGAATTCTTAAAATTTTACAGAACTTACCTCCAGCACACATACACAGTAAATTCCTACACTATTATTAGTTTTCATTCATTCATTCAAAATTTTAATAATATTTTTAATAATAAGTATAAATTACATGTGAAATAATATAGGTCCCAAACTAAGCTAGTGCTTGTATCTTGGGTACCATCGAGATTACAACATAATATACATAACAACACTTTAAACTAATACATATTTTGATATATAGAATAAGACTTACTATATTAGACTTACTATACTATATTATATTGGGCGGAGTTGGGCTGGATGAAATAATCCAGCCGAACCGGACGCAACAAAAGACCAAGAGGTCTAAATTCGGACAACGAGCCCACCAACAAGTAACTATATTATATTATACTAAAATATTAACTAATACATATTTTATGTAAATTAAACTTAAAACTTATAAACTACTGTACACGCAGTGACGGTTTTTTTTGATTATTATGTATTACGTATATTGATTAAAGCAAAGGCTCAAAACTCAAACAATTTATACGAATGTAAAACGAGGAACAAATGCAGTTCAATGATTTCCTATTCCTAGAAGGCAACGTATTACGTACCCAAGTCGCGATTGTGTGGTATGCAAACTGTGATGACTAATGGGATATTTAAAAAGGTCAATCGCATTATATTGAAATTTTATTTGCGTCTCTATTTGGTAACCTAGTTCCCTGTTATGAAAACATAATACTAAATCTAGATAACGATACGAGTAGAAGTTATTTGGAAGTATCTAATGTTTTACCGACTGCCAATATTTAGTGTCTATAATGTACTTTATTTCATTACTGGGGTACGTAAACATTTTATCTTATCTCACATCTCAATAGACATAAGATTTATAGTTATGACATTAAAAGATGTAACTCATAAATAAGGTTGTCTTTAGTTAGTCTCTTATCTTTAGTTAAGCCCCTACATTTATTGAATGCAATGCAACCTCATCAGCGCTAATACTATAATAGTGAGGCTGTGTAAATAATGTCACTTTAACATAGATTAACGCAACAAATGTTTACAGTAACTATGTATACACTAATAGATAGTCGTCCTTAGTTTCAAAGTAATTTGAGTCGTTCAAATGAATGCTAGTAAAGTTGTCTGCATTGCAAAACTTCTCTCCTTAAACGAATATTATCATTATAAAATCGCAGAGATAAAATCAAAAGTAGAATTTCCCTCAATTAGCTAGTATAACTTCGTCGTACAAGTTTATACGTCAACGTAGACATTAGTCCATAAGTACGGAATACAGATATCAAGTTGGAAACATAGATATGATACCGTCTACTCGTTACTTTGAAACAAACGACACCTGATACCATCTAGTAATTTGAACGGCAACTTGTTAATTACATTAATTTGGCGATATGATCTTAACAAGTGTAATTGAAGTGGATCACGACATGTTCGCATTATAACAAGAAGGCGCTCTAATCGACGCTCATTTTCCTTCATATCATGTAATAACTCCATGCACGATTAAATTAAACGGCTTACAACCAAAAGCTGGTCTGAAACAGTAACTATGACAACTTATTCTCAAGTTGTGTTTTGGTTTAATCGGGAGTGTTGTCATTGCATGTTTGGGATTTGGTACTTTTGCATGATCCATGGTGACATCATACGATGCGAAAAACTAACAATATATGTGAAAGTAGAAATAATGACCTTAGCAATAGAACTAGATTTGCGTTGTTGAGGTTAGAGTGGTGCGTCTTATTAGTCTGTCAGTCGTCCCGGGCAGTCAAAAGATTTTTATATTTGTTGGCTAGACACACTAGACACCAAGACTGTACACATTTGTTTTGTCTTCTGAACGATGAAGGTTGGCATATTACCAAAAAATAAGTCATAAAATATGAAATCAATTTAATATGATAATAATTAACGCCGTGCGAGCTCATCAGTAGGTTTTTAAAAAATAGGCGAGCCGCTCCAATTTTGCGATAAATCTACTATAGAAAATTTGATGAGTAAAATATTTGTCTTCTTTTTGATTACTTAGTGTAATTAATTTTGGATTTTGTTTGAGGATTTCCTCGTTGCTCTTGTCTAGTAACAATTCATTAATGCCGGTAAATCATGTATCAAAGCATCATTATGTTAAATGATTGATTAAATACCTGATACATACTGACTTTAACAGCTTGCTTTAAACTTTGACGGTTCACAGTAAGCTTGGCACGGTGAGCTTGTCTGTTACACCCCTTCATAGAAATACCGAAACTCTAGTTCAGTGAAGAATCAAATTGACTTCTGGACAATTCAATTAAGCTGCACGTTAAGTGCAAGTTTGCAAACAACCGTGCGAAGCTAGCCAAGTTTCTCAGAACAAGTTTATCAAAGAGATTGTAGCAGAACAAGTTAGCCTTCGTCGAACTGCCTTTATATTTGTATATACGTGGCTGTGTTCATCCGCATCTTCACAGAAATGTCAATTTGATTTGTTTTGGCACACCTTTGGGTAAATATATGAGATATGCTAATGACGTTCAAAGAACGATGAAGAATCCTGAAGATCGAGATATACCTACCGCCTTTTTGAGAATGTATCGCGCCTTTGATACCACGTGACGATTGCTTTACGTTTGATAAAATTTGATACCTTTCTTTATACATGTCTATAGAATATAGACTAGACTATATCAAGCACTTCATTTTTAAAAAAAGAATTATGGTTCCTTTTTTCGCTAAACGTACTTGAAATAATTATATAAAAAATTATACTTACTTGAAAATCGCCTGCTATGATAACAGTAATTACTTGTTAAATAATTGTATTGAAATTAAAATGAATTTCAAAGCAATTTATTTGCTGCTACAAATAACAAAAGATAAATGCAAAAAGATTTACAATGAAATAATAAATGCTATTATAATATGGAAGACCGGTACTTAAAGTAAGCCAAGGCCATCAATCCATATTGATGTTTTTTTATTGCCTACAGTGGCAGACGAGCCAACAGCCCACCTGATGGTAAGTGGAAACTGTCACTCATGGACTTCTGCAATGCCAGGGGCTCTACGAAGTCACTGCCTACCGTGATATTAACACTCTTTAAATCTTGTTTAAAGAAGAACATGTCATGGCGCTCGGTCACACCACAGCTGGTAGTTCGTTCCAGAGATGACCGTGCCCGTGCCCAGCTAGCTACAATAATAAAGAAAAAGTTTTCTTCGGAGCATCATATAGATTTAAGCGGTTTATCAAAGGGACATCGTCACTTTGAATATGGGTTTACATTCGTTGTTAAATCGAATTAAAAGCATCCATCAATATGATTGACACTTGATTGTGTGTGGTTTAGTCACCCTTTTTAGGGTGACAGCGACGTAAGGGTGAAGGTATATAGAATGTGTATAGGTACACACTCAACATATTAAACAAAAAAGGCAGAATAAGTTTATTTTTCATTTTTCAATGCAATTTAAAACCAGATAACGTAAAATATTTTTATATTCTATTTGTATGTGTATTAACTAACTATAAAAACAATTAATCGTATTCAAAATATTGTGCAAAAGCTAATAAATATCTGTATTATGTACAAAAGTAAAAGAAAGAATTTGGTGGCAACTGTTCATGTAGAGGACTTTCAGATTCTTTTCGTATTGTCTTCAAAATTATTTTTACTTTACCATTATCAAGAAATATTATTATGTAGATATATTGTGCCTATGTAACAAAAATAAATAGGATTTAGCTAGTACCTATACTAGGTTAACTGTCGGGTTAGTCTGAGAATTTTATCTAATTAAGCCGACTTCTGTAGTTCGAACATGAATAAGTGTCCTGGCACCGGAGAGACTAACTCACACTAAAGATTTCAATCCGATACTAGAAAGGTTGCATATTATTATTTGAAATATTTTTAATTCCTTCACTCTGTCTGATACGCAGTCAGTGAAATCCAGGATTGATGTCCAGCATTCCAAAAGTCAGAGTTACAAACTGCTGGCATGGTGGCCTCCAATATAGCGACTTTATAAGATGCTTTTTCCACGCCCTGATCAAAATTAGTTGGTAACACATGCGCTTACACAAGAGAAACGACAAAGTATAAATAAGATCTTTGGATCAAATAATCATAGAAATTTATTTTTCAATCTTCTTTTTCAAAATTCATCCAATAATTTTCAACAAACTATTGCTAGTAAATATCTTACTGAGAATTTAAATGCGATCACACTATGTCAACTAGGGAGCTATTATTTCAGGCCTGGAATTATACTAGTATAGTTAGTATCTACTCGGCACTCGATTGATATTCACCAAACTCAATTGAATATCTCGATGGAGTTACAGTTGGGGTAACCTTATAATTTAATTCGCCGGTTCACTTACCTACTGCGAAACATCGGCAAGATTCCCTACATAACTAAATTACGGTTAGTCCTACTTCCTAGTCATGTATAAGTTAGATAAAGCAAAGTGGCTTTGAATATTATGTGGCTACAATTACGTTACATCAAAGACTCCACAAAATATTCATATAGGTGGTTACAAACGTGTGAGTATTACCTATGTTGTATCCTATTTGTACAAGATGTATATTTACTTATTTTCTTATTATTACAAAACAAAAATTTTGACGAACTTAAAAAATACTAACTTATTATTAGTCTGTTCACATACATCAAGATTCTGATGTCAGTTTTGGACAATGACCTCTCCCAAGAAGCGAAGTTTGCTGTAGTCACCACGCCCACGCTTCGACTACAAGTACTTCTATCATAAACAACACTGCAGTCGTAATTATGCTAACTGGATAGTATTGTGAATCCTGCTAGAACAATTGTCAATATTCTTGGTAGAAGAAGTAGCAGATACATCGTATCTCGGTTGCAATTACAGATATTGTGTTTTTTTTATATGTAGCAACAGCGACAGGCACCATCTTAGGTAATGAGCTCACTTAAAAGTCAAGGTTCATAATATGTTCACAGAGACCAAATAGCCTGTTGTGTACCTACATGTTAGTGTCCAATGCTTCCCTTCTGATTCTATACATGATTTAGCGTCCTATGTACAATTCTCTAGAGTACACTCGAAGGTGTAATTCAGAATCAGTTATGTAGACCGCTATAGGCTGTACAATGCTAAGTCTGTGATTTGTGTTGACTATTTTTATGAAATGGTATAAGTAAGTTAGAATTCAAAGAATTATTAAAACCTCGAGTTTGTATGAACCCTCTCGCCTTGTATTGAAGAAAACGTGCAAAGTAGGGTTTGCAAAGGGTTTATGAAGTGTACTCGTAGATAAAATGTTAAAAGATGATCGATTACCATCACACAGATCGCTTGTTTGCCAATGTTGTTAGTGTAAAAATGTATGTAACTGATCAGATTCTATTCCAAGTCACGTAGACGAATATTGTTTAGTTGTCTGAATTATTTGAAGTATATTTTAAAATTTTAATTAACCTACATTAACAGATAGATATATTTTAATACGACTTTTAGGTTAGCAACAAGTAAAATAAAATATACATAAAATTTATCTGAAAATAGGACATCTATTTTGGCTTTCAATTTAACATAAGCATATAACAAATTGAACAAAGTTCCTCGACAGCAAACATTTCATATCAATCTAAACGTTTTTGCGACATTCCCAAACTTACATTGTAACTTTCCTTTTGTAAAATTAGTACGATTATGGCAGAGTAACGATAAAGTATGAGAATGGATGTTATTATGTGTGACGTAAAGTGAACACGTGACTAGCTATAAAGTTACAGTTCATAAGAGCACATTATCAAACTTTTCCTTTCATAAATTCAGTACTCCTTCGACGAGAGTTAAGTGAAATTTCAAATTATCCAACGATGCACTAAAGTGTATGGACTTGCCGATAGACTAACTATGGCGTATATTCTGTAAAGTAGAAAGTTGAAGGAACTTTTTCAGGTTTAAATGTATACTCGGTTCGGGTTTTATGATAAAGCTGAAAGTAATGCAGGTAAGTTTACTGCAGTATTTCAGGCTAGAATTCTATTATGAAACTGCTACGTTTGTTTTGTCATAGTTTAATTCAATACTCTACAAATTACCTTTTTACTACCTATACTTTGCGGTAGTAAGGTTGCTGATCATTGCCTATTTAATAAAAGTATTCCGTTAGGCGTCTTTTATGACACCCGAGGGAAGTAATGAAGTGGTTCTGTAGTTTAGTGAACTGTATTTGGCTGTTTGGTACCGACATCGATTTATCTATTACAGCTGCTTTTACTAAATAAAACTAACATTGACTTATATCTCGGCCAGTTATAAAGATATGATATTCAAGAAAAAATCAAAAGACGCGTGTTCACGAGAGCTGTAAGATGCAAGAAATATAAGAGATTATTCGAGAAAGTCAAAAAAAAAATCAAAAAGTCAAGGAAAAAAATTTTTGATTTTGGCGCTCGATATTTTGGAAACGAAGTAAGATATAAAAAGTTTGAGAAATTCTCCTTCAGACAATTTAGTCAAATACAATTTGAGCCTAAAACAAAATCGATCGGGTTAAGAGTTTGCCTTGTAACCTAACCTTTTTGAAAAAAGTCATAAAGACATTTTTCATATCAAACTTCGCATGTGGAAATTTTGCAATTTGTTTGTTCACAGGCTTTATATCGAAGTTACTTATGTTAATCAAAAAATAAAATAATTATCATTCAACGTTGTATTTTTATTTTGTAACCTTTTCCTTATCCCGTCTTTCTCGACGTTTAGCGACAATATTTTTTTGAGTTCCGAATATTCATTTTTAATGTGCTCAATTAGTCGTGTGAGGCACGAAATCTGTGAATTTTATTTGAAGCTAGTCATGGCCTCCTTTGCGTTCCCAACTTTGTGAACTCGTAAACAGATTTTGACAAACGAAATATTTATCGGTAAGTATCACACGTGTTTCCATTTGTTTCAAACTTTGTTTTAGAACAAACACGTACTTGCCTTTGTTTTGTTTATTCCAGCAAAAGAATGTTAAAGTAAAATTTTCCTTTCAAAAGATAGTTTGTTTTATCACAAATAATTGTACTTTGTATGGAGTAAGGAGCTTTTTCACATTTATAGACTAGCTGCGCCCCATGGCTTCACCCGCGCGTAAAATAAGTTTTGTTGTATCCCTCGGGAACCAGAACGATTTTCGAGGTAAAAAGTAGCCTATGTCCGTTCCGACACCAAATCTAACTACATATTAATTTTCATCGAAATCGGTTCAGTCGTTTAGGCGCTAAGTGGTAACAAACACACACACACACATACACACCAAAAAACAAACTTTCGCATTCATAATAGTTAATAGGATTTACCTTTTTTTATTTAAATATTGAGGTTTTTAGTTCAGTATATTCATGAGCAAATTTTTATTTTTCTTTAATAAAAGTACCTATAGTGTTTTTATTTACGAGAAATACGATTGGAACTTCCATGTTGTAAGAGTATGCATATCTGTTGCTGACAGGTTGAAAGTGGAGCTTATTAAACAAAATTTTGAAAACTACAAAGTTTTTATCTTTTAAAAGTAGACTTTAGTAGACGGCGTACCACCTCTACTCTACATAATATATTATGTTCTTGATAATAGTTCGTCACCAACATCATAGTCATGTTCATTTTCGATATACTTATATTTATTGGTTACTGAAATTGGGGTAATTTTAATGGGTATTAAAACAAGTAATATTATAACGACAAGTCTGAAAAGTTGAACGTTGTTCCGAATACATAAGTTTCGCAAAATCAATAACAATAATATTCTATATTCGTTGTAGCGTCTATCTGTAGATAACTATGTAGGTATATATTTTGTACAACTTGTAAATACTTAAAGAAGTTCTCAAGCATAACATAATTTGTTTATAACTTTTTGTCATTCAGCTTACGAATTCATTTAACTCAATGTTAAATATGAAAAATGTTTGAAACTGTTTGAGGAATTCAAACTTCTGAGGACAGACGCTACAAAAAATATAATTCAAGATACAATTCATATTGTTTTTGATCTTAGCCCAAACTTGAAAAAAACGAATTAATAAAAAGTATTGTTTCAAAATATGTATCAACAAAACAAACAAAATTGGAAACCGTTTTCTCAAATTCTCACTCATATAGAAAGAAGAATAAATTGTCATCAAAATCCTTGTGGCTAATTAAAGAACTTATACACAGACAGATACACACTCATACCCAAACGTTGTAGCAACCCTAACATCACAAACAGGTTTAATCATTTATATATGGGGTTATTTGACCTACGAGTATTAGACCTAGGGGTATTGCGGGTATTTGTGAATGATATCACCGCGAGTAAAGCTCATTAAAACGTTGCCACAACCGTTAGTTCAAAATTAGATATTTGTTGCATAGCCAGCGAACAGTAATTAAATTTCATGTGATTAGCAAATGTGTGATCGCGTAACATCCATGATGAAATATCAGTAAGAGCTTATTTAATTAATTATTATTATTTTAAGGCCATTTTCAGTCCCACTAATTCTTTCAATCTAGTTTTAAGGTGGTTCCGACGAAATTTCGCCGAAATCCGCGACTTTCATCTCGTTATTTAGTAGATTTTAATGCTATTTATTCATTTTATTTTTTGCCTACAATATACTTTGATTCATGAACTTTAGAATAGTAGAAGAATTATTTACAATAATTGATTATATAACTTATACTAACGATATTAAAACAACGTGATTTCACTTATATCGAAATATTACTTTGTAATTACTATAGTTATAAATATAAAAGTTATATTGAATCAACCGGAATAAACCAAATGTCAACTCTATAGATTTATTTCATTTATTAGGATAATGTTTCAATAGTTATTGATAATTTGGCTGAATCAGCGTCGCAGGGGCTCTGCGCGGGCGACGGGAGGCAGAGCGGCAGAGCGGCGCAAGCCCTTCTGACGGACGGACGTATGCGGTTCTTTTAAAAATTATTTACGTAATTCAATAATTGCAAATAAATAATATCAAAAAAAAAAATATTGTGTGGATAGATTTAGTGTTGCAAATAAATTAGAATAGTTATTTAGATTTTTTTAGTGTATTAAATACATAGGTATTTACCTACATTTATTATTATTTTTCATCAAAATGACTAAAATTTCACGACTGAAACAAATACAAATGCAAAGATTCAACACATGAATATCCTGTAAGTAGGTGTATACCTACCTTCATATTTTTAGTAAAATACCTTCTTTGAGATACTTACCTAGGATATCCTTTAATTATGTTTAGTTCCACGTAAACTAGGTAGCAGGTGGTGAGCCTATTGTCGCTCATGATAAGATCAAGGCAACACCGGGCCTCAAGAATCAGTAAATTTCTGCTGTTATATACCCTAGGGATATGAATATGAGCTTGCTACAATATTGTCTATGTCTACTATCATTTCGAACTAGGTGTGTGGTAGGTGGGCACATGAGTAAAATATCTAACTTGGATATTTACTCATGTGGCAAAGGCGCTTTCCAATTCCGACCGACATGTACGAGGTGCTTCGGTCGGAACACGAACGTCGGCGTCGGTCGTACAACTAGCATAGAACTCAAATTACAATGATTATACGTGACATGCGTCGGTTTGCGACCTAGTTAGGTAGGTACCTACACAAAACAACCATACACGCTGCTGTTAGGTACCTAACTATCTACGTTATCTTGCACGAGCATAAATACCTATACGTTCTATATATACATACGGTGTGTACTTGAATATTCTATCGGTAAGTAATGCCGATAAAATATTCAAGTATTTACCTCGTTAGATTTTTTTTCATGAGCTGATAAAATCAGTGATAAGATACTAGGCTAAAGTAAATACCTACCCTTCTACTTTCAATGCATCTTATTTTGATTTATTTATTTGATTGCAAGAAAGGAAGAAAAAAAAGGCTTTACAAAACGTCTTAGTCTCTAACCAAACTAAAATATTTGAAGACTGTGAAATTATCAAAATTGGGTAAATTAAAAATCCTACTCTCTGTTCCTTTATTATCGTACTATATGAATTTTTAATCCTAAAATTAAATAATATATTGTTGAGTGCCTACTGGACATAACAAAACTAATACCGTATTTTTAGAGTGATAGGTGTATGTAGAAAGTAATAGACCCGGCACGGTGGCACAGTATAAAGAATTCTACTCTTTTTTGTACAGTCTTTACCTAACTAGGTAAAGGCAAAAGAATTATGTTTTAGAATAGAATAGAATAGAATAGAATAGGTCTTTATTTGCTTAGAATGTAGGTACATAAAAATGGGATGGTAAATTACATAATAAGATCCAAGTACATTCTGCCTTATTGGCATGCAAATATAAAACAAAGTTGATAAATGACAAATAAGTAGGTTACAAGAATTTATCATCTAAGAAATCTTGCACGGAGTAGTAACACTTATCTACAAGTAATTCTGTAAAACATTTCTTGAACTTTAACAATGGTAAGTTTTTAATTTGATTAGGAATTTTATTAAAGATTACAGGAGCCATACAGATTACACTCTTTTTTAGTAAGCTAGTTTTAAATACGCCTGTGCATAGTAAATTCTGATACTGTGGTCTTAAAGCTGTACTACGTTTTCTTGTTTCTGTTAGTGTTGCAAATAAATTTCGGTTTGTTATTACAAATATGGCTAATTCAAGGATATAAAGGCATGGAAAAGTTAAGAGTTTTTGAGACTTAAATATAGGTACACAGCTATCAGTTACTTTGAGACCAAATATGGCTCTCAAACAGCGCTTTTGAGCTTTAAAAATGCCTTCTCGTTCACTACAATAACCCCAAAATATTACACCAAATCTCAGGATTGAAATTACAAGAGCATGATAGGCTAATAATGTTGTTGGTAAGTTAACTTTTTTGGACAGATTATGTAGCATAAAGGCAACTGTACTAAGACGTTTACATATATCTTCCGCTTGCGGCTTCCAAGTTAATTGGCTATCAATTATGATTCCTAAAAATTTTGTATGATTCACTTTGTCTATAGATTGACCGTTGTAATGTATGTATGTATGTATCTTTATTATATTATATTGAACTTATTGTAAAATGTTTGTATGCCTTGTATGTAGGCAAAACATAGCGCACTATTTTTATGATCTCAAGACCTTTGTTATGTACCTATGTTAACAAATAAAATTTCTGATTTCTGATTTCTGATTATAAGTGTATGTACTGTAAAACTACCCCGTGACGTCGTCCGCATGGATCCGTTACTTAGCGATAATATTACATTAGTTCTACTTTACCGATTTTGCATATATTATACATTTACAATACTGCAATATGTACGTACATACATATATATGTATGTACACATATATTTGTATGTACATATTGCAGTAATCTTAATGAATCTCTAGCGAGGTAATTTTCACGGTACATCCAAATCACTCAAACTGTGGGTACAATGCGTCTACTTTGAAAATTGTTCGTGTTACTTATTTTGCTAAGGGTACATGATATTGTGTACCTTACGTACGGGCACTTACTAGAAGATAATCAACATAGGAATGATGACGCTTTGTTTAAAGCATGTGTAACTGAAAATCCTTATCAGCTCCATCATTTGAATTCAGTTTTGCTGGTGTATGGTGCTGTTTCAAATTTAGTGCAGTGGTGGCCATACAGAGTAAAGATACTGTGGGAGAAAAAAGGAAATAAAGAGGACCGAGGAGGTAACTATGCCTTCGGACCACTGATTTTCAGACAAAACTTACATTTTACGTCGTTATGTACATGTTAAATGCACATCTCCAGCCAAACCGTCCCGCTTATTCTAAAAGATCTACTTCCGTAAAATGTTTGCTGGCTATACAATATACAGAACGATTTACTGAAGTTATATCCAGATGAACCGAAAATAAATAAGGAAAATGAAAATATGTTAATTCATATAGGTTAATTACATTAACACTTATGAACGTCAAAATTTACAAAATGTCAGCAAATTAACCTACAACCAGTTCGCTGACAAACTGAAGAACAATTTTAAAAGAATTTAAAGAATAAGAATTGAAGAACTGGCAAGAAACTCAGGCCACTCTTTTTAATCGCCAGGTTATTACAATTTTTGTAAGTTACAGTTTCAAGTAGCATGCAAAGTGACACAGGCAATACACTTAACTCTATAGGTAATTAAATACTTACAGCTTTCTATGTTGCAAAGAAAAAATAAAAAGTAAAATGTGTGCTTTACAGGCTGCCTCAATTTGCATATTGCTACAAAAGGTAAAGGCAACATGTGAACTGTAATAAATGTTTCTATGTAAGTATTATATAAACTGTTAATATTCGATATAAGTATAAAGTAAGATGAACTTAATTTACCACAGGAGTTCACAATGTACATTGTGAACACCTCTATTTCACAAATCACAATGTATTATTTTAATAATACTAAGTATACAATTTTAACAAAACAATACAAAATGTGTACTTAACTGTACAATTATGGCTCGGGCATTATGTCATATATAATTAATACAAAAAAAAAATCATTTTATGTCAAAATGTATCAATAAGCGAGATTACAGGATGGAAATAAATTATGAATCATTTAGTATAATATTCTGTATACATCTTTGCTCGAGACAGAACAGCGTTTTGTTTCGATTAGATTCGTGTTCGTAGAGTAGATAATCCTTCTACTGATTTGGCTGCGCGATAGAAGCCTTATTATAAAGGATGAATTTACTATGGCAAACTGTAAAGCGCTAAAAGCAGTGGACCAGATATCAGACAACACCAACTCATGAGTGGCTATCACAGTCCTACTATTTTGTGTTCATTTTCGGCAGACTGTGCCTGTTATTCCTACCTCGTGGACTAAGGCTGATGAAATTAAATAGTGTTTAGGAGGTCCACAGTCTGTAGCACTTCAAAATTGTTTTGCATTTAATAGGCTCCAAGCCTATACACTCCGCAAGATTTGCCATTTAATACAATATACAAGTACAATGTATAGTAGACAATGCACAAGTGTAGTCTGATTTGTTACTCGAGTTTGGTAGCGGTACGTATCTACAGAACCAAGAAAAAGTTGTCTTGCACAAAACCTTACTTTACATACATCAATATAACCGTGCCGTACAATTGCCTATCGAAGTGACTTCACTCTGCCTTATGATACAGTCAGTGGGATTCAAAAGACTAAGTGGTAGCCACCATTCCAAAGGTTATTGTTTCAAACTGCTGGCTAGGTGGTCTAGATGCTTTTTTATTATTGATGCAGGACCTCATATCATCAGTCCATGAAGACGCAGTGGAGTTAGAAAGTTATGAAAACTCTTGGCTTTTGTAAGAGCTAATTTTGAACACCTAACAATCAGACGGGCATAAATAAAGATTGAATTCTTCAGTATTGTTTTAAAAAGTCATGTACTAGTACTATTGATACAGTTATTTTATTCATACTGGTCTACCAACGTGACTCTGCCTGGATAATTTAAAGAAAAGACATTTTGCTGGGGTAATGTTTCAAACGTTACCCCAGCAAAATCTGTTTTTTTCCGAATAACTTTAAAACTATAATGCAAACAAATTTTGCTATAGGCAAACAAATTACTCCTTACACTAATTATCTGTTATACTCTCACCTCTTATAAGCACATTTTTATCAACATTTTGCTGGGGTAACGCACACCTCTGCTATTTTAATAGAAATTGTCTCAAACTGCTAGCATAGCGGCTTCATGATACTAGCGACACTATTGCAAATAGTAAAAATATAAATGAAGATGAGGTACGCATACGTTTCATACGTGCACACACACAAACTTTCGCATTTATAATATTAATAGGATGTTAATACATTTTTTAAGTCAAAATGTTTTAGTTTGTTCATGTACAAAAAACCTATATATATATATATATATATATATATATATAACTATAACTAAATAAGTATAAACTCGGCAGGGTTACTAAACTAAAGTGTACTGGTATTAGTTGAAGAATACATATCATGTCAATTATAGGAATTTATCACAATGGTGTATTGTCATTGGGACTTAATTTTTAAGCGACTTCAAAAAATATTAATATTATATATATTATTAAATATTTTTTTGTATTCAATAATTCATAAAAATCGTTTTAAACGGCTTTTTTGATCAGGTAATACATTTCACAGCAGCTGGGTTTTGAGTTTATTGTTTTAACCCACAATAGTTATTTTTATTTCTACTACATATTTAACAAACGTCATGATTCTAAACACTTATCTTTGCTTTCGCTACTATATAAATAATAAATATATAAATAATATATACTAAAAAATATACATACTTAGTAAACGAAATAATAAAAGATACTAAAAAAATAATTCATTATTGGCGCGTCTATCAGATTTTAGCTCTGCGGTTTCGGACAAGTAAGGTCATTGTCTTATAGTTGTGCTACTGCTACTTGCCGCTAGAGGGCGAACTCGCACGCAATGTTTTTTTCGGGTGAGGCGCGGGGTGGTGAGGAAGCGAAACGCTCAAGGTCATATGTGACGGAACGCCCTTAACGGTGACTAACATTCAATAATGGTATGTGACACCATTTAGGTATTATACCTATATGCCTAGCATCAGATATAATATGGTATAAATGATTATACAGTTAATATAAAATAATTTTTAGAAAAAAACAATAAAACCCGACTTCAAACAATACCTACATGTTCAATCCTTAACTAAAAAGTAGAAAATAATATTGTAATTACTTCATAGCAAAGAACATTAAAGGGTATTCAACGCAATCCTTGATACCTGTAATACTTTACTATTTATAGTTTTAGTCAGTTATTTTGGAGTCGGTGCCAGCCAAGAAGGATCTTTAATTCTGGCTTTGCAACAAACTTTTGAAATGCATGGAGCAGTACTGGCACGCGTGGGGGATATGCCTGAGTGCACTACCCGAACGCGGTCATACGTGTGAAGGCAGACGTCATTGATAGTTGTGTTCAGATATACATAAAAAATTTGACGCGCACTTATCAGATTCCGTTCGATTTCTTGTATTAAATCTATATTTTTCATTCATATATTAACTGATTAATCAAGTAGGTTATTTTTGCTAGTAGGTAGGTTATTTTTATGAAGGTCATTATGATCCTTCTTGGCTGGCACCGACTCCAAAATAACTGATTAAAACTATAAATAGTAAAGTATTATAGGTATCAAGGATTGCGTTGATTCCCCTTTAATGTTCTTTGCTATGGAGTAATTAAAATATTATTTTCTACTTTTTAGTTAAGGATTGAACATGTAGGTATTGTTTGAAGTCGGTTTTCATTTTTTTTTCTATATATTATTTTATTTTTAAACTCTTAGTGGTAATTAATTGTGTATAAATATATTTAATATGTGTAGACCTACTAAACGTGCTGCGCAAATGAGACAGCGCCGTGCCGTTTGAAAGAAAGTAGAGACGAGAGGTAAGATTGTAAATAGAGATATAAAGTCCTTGTCAACACTTTTGCTGACTATACCCTGAATCTCAGAAACCACAAGCCAAAACAAAAAAGTGATGATCTGCCAACAATGAAGAATCATCAAAAATTATAATTTAACTGATCGAGCAATCGCTTAACAGATATACAAAAAATAAACAGTGGTGCTGTAAAGGCAGGTTTAAGGCCGCCTGTTGCTGTTGTAATTTCTCACGACCATAAGACCTCTAACTTGGCTTTAACGACTACCAAATTATATTGATAACCATAGTCCCCTGCTTGTAAAGAATGAAGACGCTGAAAATTAAATGGCACAAATGGGATGACCATTTGTGTCATCCAGGGCCACTTCGTTACTAACAAAAAATGAATTTTGAAAATCACTTTGCACTTGAGCATGGACATGTCAATGTCAGAAAATTCGTCGCAAAAGACATCGACGTGTTGCTTTACACGTCTTCACTCCTTGCATACGTTTTGTTACAAAATATAAAATTGAAGCCAAACCACTAAACCATTCTTTATAAAAAAACATGGGACCCGATTTCAGAGTATACCCTTTCAAATAAAAGAAGAATTTTTCAAACTGGTTTATGACCGAGTTCTGTTGAACTACTGAACCATTTCTTATAATAAAAAAATTGGACCAATTTCAGAGTAAACCCTTTTAAATTAAAAAAGAATTTTTCAAATCGGTTCATAAATGACCGAGATGTGAGGTAACAAACATACAAAAAAAAAAACATACGATCCGAATTGATAACCTCCTCCTTTTTGAAGTTGGTTAAAATTTAAGTAGAAAACATGACGCAAGCTTTTGACTATGTAAACTTTGACATTCTATTGCTTAAACTAGAGAATTACGGTATAAGGGGTAATATATTAAAACTAATAGAATCTTATCTTAAAAATCGCACTCAGTATACTCAAATAACTAGAGTCAACCGTAAAACAAAGATGGAGAATACATACGTCTCAAATGGTCGCAAAACATCTTTTGGTGTACCGCAGGGAAGTGTCTTAGGTCCTTTGCTGTTTCTACTCTATATTAATGATCTTCCAAATGCGACTGCTAACCTAATGACTCTCTTTGCGGACGACAGCACGGTAGCAGTGAAATGTAATGATAAACAGACATATGAGGAAGATATTAATAACACTCTACATGCTATCATCGAATGGCTTGATGCAAACAATTTAAAAGTCAATATAGGTAAAACAAATCTAATGCACTTTAGTCAACGTACAGCTACATTATCTCCTATAATATGCTACAAAGATGAACCAGTCAATGAAGTCCAAATAACAAAATTTCTTGGTCTAACTATAGACTCTAAGTTGTCATGGAAACCTCACATTGCACAACTATGCAAAAAAATTAACAAGTCTGTATACGCTCTTCATGAACTATCACTAGTTGCTAATGTTGATACAGTACTGACCGCATATCACGGACTAGTCGCGTCAGTACTAAGGTACGGTGTGATTTTTTGGGCAAACTCTACTAACAGAGAGATTATATTTAAAGCTCAAAAAAGGTGTATCAGAGCTATGTTTGGACTACAATTTACTGACAGCTGTAAACCGTATTTTCTAAAATATAAAATCCTTACTCTGCCCAGCCTATATATCTATGAAGTTGCAGTATTTGTCAAACTCAATCCAAACCTTTATGAACTAGCTTCAGAAACTTATCATAGGCAACAACGTGACGTATATCGGCTCTGTATGCGTAAGGCCAACACTGCGTTAATGATTAAAAGCATATTTCATATGGCACCAGTTATATACAATAAAATACCAAAAGATATAAAAGGATTAAACTTGAACCTGTTTAAGAAAAGCTTGAAGTGTCTATTGGCAAATAAATGCTACTATAACATAAAAGATTATTTAAATGACAAATTTACTGGAACTTAAATTATTAATTCATATTACTTACACAATAATATATTTGACATGCTTATTAGCTTGTAGTTTATCTTGACATAGTTTTATTTGCCCATAGATATTTATTTTTGACATTTATTTTTGATTTATTTTTGACATTTTTTTTAGATTGACATTGCTCGATTGTTATTCTGTTGACTTCATTATTATCTTCATTATTATTATTTTTTTGACATGTTCACTTATATTAATTTCATAAACTTACATTGTTTTTGCATGCCACCAAAATGGTAGAAACACTTGACACATACGTAGACATAAAAACAACATCTTGTAAACAGTGATTTCAGCAAAATAAATTATTTGATTTGATTTGATTTGATTTGATTTGAAAAGTATATAAGATATAAAATAATATTTTAATTTTTTTATAAACATTATAGTTCACTTGGAAACTCGGCGCAGGATTGACTGGAAAACAAATGAGAGCTTTCTCCGGTCACGTAAATCTATTTCTAACCACCTTACCGTTCTTGAATTCAATCTATGATTCAGTTGTGTTATCACGGTATTGTTTCAAATGAATCCCGAAATAATTGCAAGATTAAATTTCTTATCAGCTTACGTAGTAAATTTGGGAGTGAAGCCCAAAATTACCAGAGGCAATTGGCGTAATGCTCAATTTGTCGAGAGAACGACCGGCCGCTGCGCTGTGCTGGCTTTCCGTGGTGATAACATTTACCTACTGGAATTACTTTTTTAAACATTTTTCCACTGTCCTTATTTTGAGTGATCATTGTAAATTTACTACAGTCTGCAAAAAAGTAATTCGTTTTATGATTAGTAAAACACTTTCTTTACATACAGTTGAAATTTGAAAACGAATATATTGAATTGGTATAAAGTCGGCGAATATTCTTACGAAATTCGCTAGCGGGTTTTGTAAATTGCTCATGATATTTTTTAAGTTATTCGCAATTGTCAGAAAACGCTGGACTGCGGAACCCTTTTTCATCATAAAATAGAGGTCAAATTGTCTAAAACCTAAAATTGAGCTGACCAACGGGGTTGAAAGATAGTAGATAGTAATGACTAAAAAGGGTACCGAAGTACCGAGTATCCTTACAGCAGGTCTTAGGGACCTTACTCAATTTATACTAATCCTTACTCAGTGAAATCTTTGAGGGCGTAACGGATAGGATTTTGTACTATCCAACCGTTTTTTATGAACTGTCTTTGTCTTTAGAATTTATGTATGTAGATGAGTTACCTTTTTCAAGATGGGTTATATTAAAGAAATGTATTACTGAAAGTAAGTTAGATTGATAACCAACCGAATCGGAAACTATTATTTAAAGTTTGTTTTTATAATGTTTCATCAAGAACCGAGGTTGATGCTTTTATAAAAATTATTCATAATATTTTAAATTAAATTACTGATACGGACATTAAATAAATATGTTCCTACAAGTTACCGCAGTATTGGTGTAAAAGTTTTTTCATCAGAACTCATAAGATCGAATATTCTGTGGGAGGTGTCCCTGGGGTTGCGTCAGGCGCGGATAAGTCCTGTCAATGACACACATCCGTTGTTAATTGTCGTCTAAATTGTTCGCTACACATACTGTAAAAGCCTGTCATTGAATTTGTATGTATGTAAATGTACTAACTACATCATTTAGTTTGGTTTGTTTACATAGATTGGTTTCTCTCGGCAAAGTAGACCTAGCATATCTTGGCAACATTTGATTACCATTGGTGACTGATCATTCACACTGGACAATTATGCTTATATAGCTGGTTTAACAAAAGCTCCATGAGGGTTTAGGGCATAATGCACCTTTTAGACCCTCAAACAATCATTTATGGAAAGAAAGAATAAGTACTGTATCTTTCCCCTTTGCAAAAATCGAACCCAGAACGCTGTGCAAAAATAAGAATTTATGAAATGAAAAATTTAAGAAATATTATCCCTATAATTTATCATCATTGTCATTTCAAACAAAACAGGTTCACTGCAGAAACATGCTTTAAGAATCTTGTTATTTGCACCTTTATCAATTCGTTGGCAACCAAACAATTAAGAACTCATTAACTGAACATACAAAGTCAAAGTATTTATTTTATTTTGATCATAAAGTATGATGCTTATGAAAAGTCAACGTTACATGAAGTCAGCCAATTGACCTACAGCCAGTTCGCTGACGAGGTAGAGTTGTGAGAAGAACTGGCAAGAAACTCATGCCACTCTTTTCAATCGTCAGATAATTACAGTTATTTGTATGAGTTACAATTTAAACATTCTTGAAGTAGTAGATCCACGCTGGTTTCAGCATGAATGGGTCGGATCGACTGGGGAAGTACTACCCTCTCATAGAAGATCGACGTAAGAGTAATGGTATTCGTACTATTGCGTTTCGCTCGGTGAGTGAGAGTGCCGGAGGCCCAACTGATGCAAAGATGGCAATCCTCGCAGCATGTGTGGGACCAGCTGAGTATCCGCGGAGTCATTGTGTGGGTGGTGTGGGTCGACCCGCCGGCCAGGGAGACCCGTAGAAACGGTGGTGCCGCTGGCCGCCCGCGGCATAGTACAGGGGCCCAACTAGGCCTAACCACCCTAGGAGGCTGCCCCACCAGGTCGCGCATAATCCCGGAGTGGTTCGTCGTGCCGGTTGGTGACCGGATGGTGGGACCAGGCGACCATTTCCGAGAGGGTACGGGGGCCCTTCCGTCCGGCGGATCGGCTACCACCATGCCACACAGTTAAATGACGAAGCAATACTCGGCACCTTATCTAGCCTTGCTGCGAGGGCAGTCATCTTTTCCACGCTCCTCCCTTCACCCTCCAACATGGCAGCACACAAAAAAGCAGCAGGTCTAACAGCGGCATCTTCCTCCCCCACCAACCCGCTATTTGAGGTGGAGTTCACTAACATCCGTGGACTCCATTCAAACCTCAACGCCGTCCACCAACACCTCGAGACGGCACGGCCGGCTTTGCTTTTCCTAACGGAGACACAAATACGCCGCCCTGACGACACGGCATACCTGCACTACCCGGGCTATGTGCTCGAGGAGCGCTTTCGCGCTAAGGCCGGAGTATGCGCATTCGTCAGGGCGGATGTTTGCGTTCGCCGTCTGCGCTGCCTAGAGGACCCATCCTACCCCATCCTTTGGCTTCACGTTGATCTTGATTCTCTGAGCCGGGTCTACGCGTGCCTTTACCGTTCCCACTCCGGAGATTCGGAGACAACTCGACTCTTTGACCACACCACGAGACCTGGTTGGGTTCTCTCAGAACAGACCATGCGGGACGAGCCGCCCATGCATTCGCTCTCACGCATGACCTGACGCAACTAGTAATCCATCCCACCAGGATACCAGATATTCCAGGTCAAGCGCCCTCTTTGCTAGACCTACTGCTGACGAGTCACCCAGACCAATACAGTGTTTCGGTCCACGCCCCACTGGGTAATTCCGACCACTGTTTGGTCTGCGCCTCAGTGCCTCTTGTTGCTCCCCCACGACGTTCGGAGATAAAGCGACGACTATGGCACTACTCGTCAGCAGACTGGGACGGTATGCGGGATTACTTTGCTTCCATCCCATGGGCATTACGCTGCTTTAAAGACAGGGATCCGTCGCAAAGTGCTACTGCTGTCGCTGGTGAGATCTTGTTAGGTATGGAATATTACATTCCATCCTCAGATGTCACCAGTGCCGGCAAAACGCGTCCCTGGTTCGACCGTGAGTGCGCCGACACTGTTAAACAAAAAGAATCGGCGTACCGCGCTTGGATCAGGGCCCGAGCACGGCGCGACCCTAGCTTGGATCGCCTAAAAGCAGCGTACAACAAAGCCACTAGGGAATGCAAGAGGGCTTACATCAGAGCGGATGCCCAGCGCATTGCACGGATTGGGCAAGAACTCATTTCGCATCCTACGGGTAGCCGTAGCTACTGGCGACTAGCCAAGGCCGTGCAATCCAACTTCTGCAAGCCTTCGCTGCCCCCCTTGAAATGTCCTGATGGATCGCTGGCCCACGAGCCGCAAGAGAAAGCAAACTTGCTTGTTGAACTCTTTGCGGCTAACTCCCGAATCGACGACCGTGGCTTGCACCCGCCGACTATATCTGGCTGCGACTCCGTTATGCCTAATATTCGTATTAGGCATCGTGATGTCCGTGCGGAACTAAGGTCGCTCGATGTTCGGAAAGCCAGCGGACCGGATGGTATTCCAGCGGTGGTTCTTAAGAAATGCGCAGCGGAGTTGTCTCCTGCATTGACGCGCCTATTCCGCCTATCTTATTCCTCGGGAATTGTGCCGGAGGCTTGGAGAGAGGCGAATGTTCAACCGATTCCCAAAAAAGGGGATAGGTCCGAGCCAGGCAACTATCGACCCATAGCTGTCACCGTGCGTGAGTGCCGCATTAGAGTCCTTTGTGACGGATCGGCCTTCAATTATTTGCAGGTCAACGCTGGGGTGCCTCAGGGGTCCGTCCTGTCGCCCACTCTGTATCTTCTGCATGTCAATGACATGTTGTCCCTTGGCAACATTCATTGCTATGCAGATGATAGTACAGTGCATGGGCGATATCTCGGACATCCTGCGGCTAAACAGACTGACATCGAGGCAAAACGCCTAGAACTTGTCGCTGAGCTCGACCAAGTATTATACCGCATTTCTAAATGGGGTTGTGAGAATTTGGTCGAGTTCAATGCCAAGAAAACACAGGTGTGCGCGTTCTCTGCAAAAAAATATCCGTTCCTTCCCCTTTCCTCTCTTCAGAACACAGCGTTACCACTACAGGATAGCCTAAGTATCCTGGGTATGGACATCAGCCGAGATCTCAACCCCAAGAACTACATCGAGTGCGTCATTAAAACCGCCTCCTGTAAACTCGGTGTCCTGAACAGGGTGAGGCGGTACTTCACGCCCGAGCAGCTCTGTCTTCTTTATAAGACACAGGTTCGTTCCTGCGTGGAGTACTGCTCTCATCTTTGGGATGGCTCCGCACAGTACTTACTGGATGCACTCGATAGGTTGCAGCGGCGAGCAGTCCGTATCATCGGAAGCCCGGAGGCTACTAAGACCCTTGAGCCTTTACAGCTGCGAAGAGACATCGCCTCAATGGCCGTCTTCTATCGCCTTTACCATGGAGAGTGTTCTAAAGAGCTCTTTGAATTAATCCCACCCTCTCCCTTTTTATCCAGAACAACACGTGCGGGACTAAAGTGCCACCCTTTCACAGTGGAATCTAAAGGGTCTCGAACCAAACGGTTCAGCACTTCATACTTTTGTCGCTCAATTAAAGCCTGGAACTCTTTGCCAGCGCATGTGTTCCCATCTAATTTTGATCCTGGGTCTTTTAAGCGGGGCGTGAAAAAGCATCTCACTAAGCCGCCATAGTGGAGGCCACCATACCAGTAGTTTGGCTTTTGGAATGGTGTCCGCCACTTCTGGATCCCACTTACTGCTTACCATCAGGCAAAGTGGAGTCAATTTGGTAAGCTAATATAAAAAAAAAAAAAAAAAAAATTCAACGTAATACCATTTTGTCTGTTGGTAAATTGGTACCAATTTACCATTTTTTTATTGGTCTCATATTGTTCTTGACTTCAGAACGAATATAAGAAATCGTCGATAATGGAAGCTAGTTAAAAGTTTTCCATTGTGAGGCAAGCGCTTTTTTCAATAGATAGGAGCTAAAGATGCTTGCAGGTTCATCAAGTATTTTGAAGTGTGTTTTCTTAAGAATTATCACTAGAGTAATCGCTAGGGATCGTCGATGGATCTTGGTGATTGGGTGATTGTTATACCTAATCGTAAAAATAAACACAAATAGAAACCCAGCCAAGTTAAATGTTAAATGTGTACGTGTGTATGTGTACTGTTAATTACATTTTTAAAAGTTTGATTTTTATAATTGATACTAGTACAAACAATTATCTAATTTTGCGGTACTGAAAAATTTATTGCATATACATACCTAAACGTGGAAAATTAGTCGTAGCATTATGTACAGATAGTTGTTTTGAATCAGGGTATATTTATGATTGTTATTTGTAGTTTAACGAGCCGTTATTTTTATGTTATACATTACTGTATTTCAAACAATGAGTTCTATAGAACCGCAACCCCTATTTACTTACGCACAGTTATAATACTTAAAAGAGCGTGACAAACGTTTAGCTATTCATTTATAATTATCCAAATTCTGCACGCAATGCAAGTTCTTTAAAAACATAATTAAGCCATCCATCAAAATCCTAACAAAGTCGCAGGGAATTTTGGCTAATATTACAAAGTACATAAGGTCGAAAGTTGTTCTTATGAGTTTTGTGGTTGTATAAGGTAGGCACACGAGGGCACACACATGTAGTAAGTGTTCGTGGCCATGCAATACGTAGCGGAGGTTGTAAAAATGTCCTGTATAATAGAGAATGTGTAGGGGCCTTTAATTAAAAGTCCAATCGGCGGTCCTTGCCGAACAATAAAACCCATTCACATTGAATGGTTAATAGTTTTTTTCTCTTTCATTAACAAGCACTTTAAATTCCTTGACTATCTACTGTTCGCTTGGTTTGAATGAAATGCTTGGCACTTGGTACATAATTAAAAAAAATAGATGACGTTATATAAAATCTATACCACGATACTAATACCAGCAGTTTTTTTTATTACAGTTGATAGGCATATTGTATATCCTTAAATTTTGATATTTCTATTTTAATTAAATGTGAAGCAACGTTTTACAGGTCTTGAATACCTAAGTAAAATAAAAACCGGGTAATTGATCTGCTAGGATAAATAAAAATATTTTAAATTTAATACAAACGAAAACCTCTTCTATTAACTTAATTAACTTATACTACAAATTTACAAATCACGAATTCTAACTTGACCGCTCCCCCCTTATCTAGTCCCAAAAAACGTTTTCTGCGTCGCCACATAAGCTAACTTTAAAGCACCACGTTAGAGTGCGCGATCTACACTTTTATTACACACAACCTGCATTTTTAGATCTCAAATAAGAGTACATTGAATGTGCAAGCTTAACTTTGTAGACACTAATTGAAGAGTAGTACAAACTATTTTACAGTTTACTAGTTGCCGTGCGGTGAGCGGTTACGGAATCGACACACCTCCAGTAACATTTCTAGCTGGGAATTACTGCTACCGGTATGTACTACTTAGTTTGTTTAGATTTACTGTTTTATTTAGGTTTGAATTTAAATACAACTATAAAAAAGCATGACAGAGGTGAAGAAAGCAATCAAATCTTGTCAATGTAAATCTAATAAAAAATTGTTCTCAGAAAATGAACATTCAAATTTCTAAACCAACAAAAGCCTAAATATGTAGTTATTATCATGACTACCCATCCTAAAAAACAAACCCTGTATTACGAGAGACTAATAAATAATATGTAATATACTTTAACTAGGTAGGTTTACACTAAGTTAACCATTCGATAAGAAGAAGAACTAACACAAAACTCGTAACAAATATTTGTATCTGATGAAACGTTAAGATGTTTAAGTTACGAGTACAAACAATACTTTTAAGAGGTTTCCTTTTTATTTTTACTTATCATTATTACTCAAATATATAACCATTAAATGCAATTTGCAAATGTGAACACCGAGGCATATAATACTGATCTTTCACATTCGTTTTGTTGTAAACGGAAAATAGATTCTGACGCTTACTTTCCCAGATTGCAAAACATAGTCTACAGTCTTGAGCAGGCCTAGAAGGCAGCGTCTTCTAGGCTTTATCAACAGCGTTAAAATATAAATATTTTCCTCAAAAAGAAGTGCAGAGAGACTTGCTTCTAGTCTATCTATCTATGATACAAACAATCACTTCATAACTCTTTAACGATTAACGCATTCGGTCGTTCAGTATATATATCAGACACTTTTCAAATTTAGTTATTAATTTCGTTTATTAATTTGGCTTGTTTCTTTTAGTTGATTAATTCGATCAGATGGTAAAAGATAAACATAAAATTACATTTTAAACGAGATGTAGTAAATACCTATCGAACAAAGTTTTAAAGTCAATATCGTACGTGTTAAATTGTTCATTTCATTTGAGTAACTTGGCTGAAACGCGTCTTAAAGATAAAGTTGGTTCAGTTGAACCGCTAGATAATAATGTTGGTCATATTTCACAAGAGAACCCCGATGAAACAGGGCGGTACGTACACGTATCGCTTTGATTTATGAACTGCTTAAGTATCCCTTAAAACTAACATATCAAAACTGATATTTTAGCAAGTTATTTCTGTTATGTATGTACTATACAAATTCATTGTTTTAGGTTCATTGTCTTAAGTACTGACTTGTGACAAAAATGATGATGATAGTGATAACAATATTACTTTTGTCCATACGGTTACGATGCTGCCCTTACGCGTAAAATTTCTCTCCTAAAGTTTGCTCGGTATTGATTATTTATGTATTTATATGAAGAAATACCCTAATAACTGTTATTCACATTCATTTTTTTTTTAGGAATCTGGGCAGCTTGACAAATACCTACTGTTTCGAAAATGCAGACAAAATAAATATCAAATTCGATAGAAGTGCAAATACTAAATACATCAAAAGTTAAACAGCTTTCGGGTGAGCTGCGGATTTAATAAGTGAACCGTCTTCGAATTCGCCGGTGTCGCGTTCCGACCAAGCGACTGTCTACAGCTGTGACAAATTGCATCTTAATTCAAACTCATTAAAGCAAAATAAGAGTGAGGAGTACTCGAAAAGTTTCATTACGTTGAATTCTACTAAAACATACGTGTTCGAGGCTATACTGCACGGAATACATTACTGGTGGAACGCAATTTGTCCCAACCCTACAATTTATGTGTACAACAAGCTTTATGCAAAGGAAGTGACGGAAAAAGGAGCAAAATTCAACCATCTCTCATTATAAATATACGTAACTCGTATTATGAATGAGCTGATGTACATAATTAATTTTTGTGATGGATGCTATGGTAAAACTTGAAGGGAATTACTGTTAACCTATCATAAGTTTAAATTAGGTACTCTCACGGTTAGAGAGAAAACTCGTTAAAACATTGCGCGGACTTTTGTAAGATTAACTTTGTTAGCCGATTATAGGTACTGCGTAACTCATTTCTGACATAATGAATCGACTTATTGACAGACATGAAGAGCTTTAATAACAATTCATTTTCATAACGCTTTATTCCGCAAGCTCTCGGTAAATATCGTTTTACTTACATACGTGTCGGCGTGTTACAGAATATTCTCATAGTCTTGCTATCTCGGTAATCTAATATTCCTGAAGGCATAGACGCTGCCTACAATATTATAATATAGTACTTATCTTGTTGAATACTTGGATTACTTCTCCTAGACGGTGAATAAATTTAATAGCTTTGAAAACTTCAAGTAAGTTTTAGTATTAATGATATTATAACCCACGACTGGATTATTAGATATAAATTTATCTTAGTGTTAGTTGTTCTTTTATAATAATCTCTAGGCTTACCTTGATAGTCTAGTATAATCTTTACGAATAAAAGTAATGTTTAAAAAAAATAATATCGCTTTGAAACTTCAGAATCTTAATAGCTTTTTAATGAATACACTAGATAAATATGTTTCAGAAGGTATACTAAATCAATAATTGTACTTTATGTGAGTTAAGGTAATGGCAGTCAGTATTAAACAACAGAATACAATGGGTGATAACATTGTCATCTAGGTACGTAAATTTGTGTTAACAATGCCGTTAGACTGTGTAGAAAATCGCTTTTGTAAAATATACTATACAATTGTTCAGGACTCTATTTAGCTTTGCTAGCGTAGCTTTTAAAGTACCTAGTGTAGTACCGAGAAAATCGGCAAAGGGTAACAGTTGCTCTGATGATTACTGTGGGTTCTAAATGCTTGTAAAATCATTTCATTGTTCCTGTCTATGAAATATTTATTGGTTTCACATGTCTAGAACAACACCAGAGTATCTTTCCACTAAAGTGAGTTTTCTAGCCAAAATATAGATAGGAAGTGCAGTATATTTACCAATTATATCATTAAAAAAGTATAACACTTTGGCGTAATATATGTATAATGATATAGTCACGCTTTAAGTCAAAGTCAAAGTCAAAGTATTTATTTCATTTTGATCACAGAATGATACTTATGAAAAGTCAAATTACATGAAGTCAGCTAATTAACCTACAGCCAGTTCGCTGACGAGGTAGAGCTGTGAGAAGAACTGGCAAGAAACTCACGCCACTCTTTTCAATCGCCAGATAATTACAATTTTTTGTATGAGTTAACAATTTTAACACATCAACGCAACCAAAGAACCATACAAAGTAATTATTACAAAACAACTAATTATTTAATAACATTTTTGTAAAAGAAAAGAAACGAAAATAGAGGATTTCAATTATTTAGTTTCATTTAATATGGTAATTTGACTACGTATTTTAATTAAAATTAAAAAATAGTAAATGCATTTCCCAGTCATATTGAACTACAAGGTAATATTTATAACATTACGACCGAATACTGCAATCAAAAAAGCCTGCAACCTCAAAATGAAGCGTATGTAAACAGCTGAAACGTTCATAAATAACTGGGAACGATTAACAAAGCGACACATAGTACACCACCCCGTAATATATTCACTGGCTGATCCCAATTTGTCTGACCTAACGCAATATTGGGCGGTGCCGATCCGGCCACTATAACTTGCCATATCTGTGCGGATATAACTCTTTATCTATGCGACTGGGGGTCCAATTTACTATCTTAATTTTCATTTGAATAAATACTCTAGTGTTGTTTGATTAGAAAGTTTATACAACAATATAATTATAAGTTATATGGGTATTATTATTATTATATTAGATTATTGACCGTCGTTTGCGATATGGTAATGTACTTTTTTCATGTTATTATGTTGTAGCTTAAAGTAGGTAATTATGTTATGTTAGAAATCATGAACTCTTGTAATAATACGTATGTTGTATGTTTTTTTGAATTGTAATGCAGTTTTTGCAGATGCAAATGTTACTTAATCGGTTTGGCCTATAATGTACGCGAAACATATCATATTTTTTAACAAAAAGCACACACTAACTATTTCTAAGACAATAGGTAGTCAAGTAACTGGGAAGGTGTTTTAAATTCACATCTGTCATTAATTTAAAGATCATGATTATATTTTTAACAGACTGTTTTAAAAATTTGTTTAATTTTAAAATATAGGGATACTCGTAATGGGTTTTCAAGTTTATTCTGATTTGCTGCTCGGGCATCGCAATACACTCTTCAATCTCCAGACATCAGTTCAGTTTATTAGCCTTATATATACTGAATGAGAAGTGTGTACAAAAGTGTATATTTACACATTTTTAGGTAATTATTCTTTGAAATGCAGACAGTATTTCAAACATAATCTTTGATCTGTTTACTTTTTGGTTCACAAGAAAAGTTCTTGGAAACTTTGAAAAGACATCAATAGTTGATAACAATCATAAACGTGAAATCTTTAAATAAGATTAATGAATGAAGATCAACACGTTTAAAAAATTTAAAGTACAATATATAGCCATTCTGTTTTATTTGCATTCACGTCTTTGTGCTGGAAAAATATTCAATTAAATAAACAACAAAGAAGGATTTACTTAAGTGAGCATTAAAAATAAGTAGAACTACAGACATAAACGCAAGTGTGGCTTCGTAGAAGTTTCAGACAATTCAACTGGTTAAATTGTTTTCCCATTTGGAAAATGGGTGGCACATTCCGAGCCTTTGCTATCGTCCGCATATTAAACGAATAATTGAATTAAAACTTGCTCATTGAATTATTACTACGACTTATTGTGAACAAATCCTAATTATTACCTGTTTATGAAGAGGTTCGATTGGGACCTACGAGCGCATTCGACCTTAAAGATTTGACCCTGCATTAAAACTTGTAGACTCGACCAGTTTTGGAGAGCCCATTGATTGAATTTTTTAATTTTTCAATATTATTAAGTACTTACTTTCCAAGTTTTTGTTAGATACATGGCATACGAGACAAACATGGGAGAAAATCTGGATAACAACAATATATAACAAAATAAATATACCGCTTAATTAAAGATAAATTACGTACCTAACTGCCATGTTTCCGTTAAATGACTTTCAACTTTTATTTTTCAACGGATCGGAGATTTCGTATCTCGATACAGGATTTTATCTTTTTAAGAATACTAGATCTAACATCGTTAGCCATTAACTTGTAAAAGTTAAAATAGAAGAATGAATGAAGGTGCTAAGTAAATACCTACTACTTTTAAAAACCTTACTACAATAGCAAAAATTAAGAATGATAATATCTATATCTAGTTATTGTTTTACTTGTCACCAACTTCAAAAATATAAAATACCTACTTATTTAATTATTTCTGATTAACTAAATCAAAATACGAATTACTTTGTGCTAAGTAAATTTAAGTAAACTTTTTAGTTTCCTTCCTGTTTGGAGTCGGTTTCTTTTTGGTTTAAAATTATATCATCAATTTTGGATTTTTAAACAGCGAAAAGAATGAAGCAGTTTTTTACCACAGTAAGATTTGTCTTAAGAGGTTTTTTCTATTAATAAAAATGTAAACGATCGCTGTCTGTACATGGAAGATATATGAGAAAAAATACTATTGGGACCTATATCAACGCAAATAGAACTCAAAACAATGATTTTTAAAATTTTTGTCTGTTTGTCTGTTTGTCTGTTTGTCTGTGCGTTTGTGCACGCTAATCTCAGAAACGGCTTATCCGATTTAAATATGGTTTTCACCAATATATTGTGGTAAGCTTCACTTAGCATTTAGTGTTTGTTTCATGTCAATCGGTTCATAAATAAAAAAGTTATGCCAATTTAAAGAATCACATCGAACATTCGTTAATTTACTACGAAATCTTATAGAAGCAGATATTTTAACAGGTTGCGGAATAGCTGATAGTGTTTTTATTCCTCGGATTCCTGTCATTCTAAACAGTCTTTCATTAAGTTTTAAACGAGTCCAGTTTTCAGTGAGCCTATGTTTTGCGATGACTAATTAAAGTAATTAATTAATTAAGTAATTAAAGTAAAGGTAAGACACTAAAAGTTGTGGGTGTGGATCTAAGTATTAGCTGTTTTTCGGTCAGCTTTATGTGGCTCTATCACGTGTTAGCATTACTAGCAGCCTGTATGCTTTGATCCCTGATGGCTATACGTCTTATCCATACATCCATACATATTATAAAAGGCTTTGTCCTGACTGACTGACTGACTGACAGACAACGTAAAGCCTAAACCGCTGGTCGTAGCGACTTGAAATTTGGAGGGTGTGTTTGTCTTAATGTCTAGAAGTGTACAAAGAAAGGGTTATTAAAAATTCAACCCTTAAGTGTATGAAAAGGGGTGAAATAGATTGTATGAAACGTCTTCATTTTTTAAGTTACAGCTTTATTTAAATAAAAAATACGCTCATAATTTTTTTTTTTACTGCGGTGGATTTATAGGAGTGAAATAAGGGATGAAATATTGTATGGAAAAATCTTTGCTTATGAAGTTGGCGACTTGAAATTTGGAGGGAAGGGGAAGGGAGGGTAAAGTGCGGGGGTAGTGAGGGAGAAGTCAGGGGAAAGGGAGGGGAAAGTCAGGGGAAAATCGACTGCCTCTGTATTTTGGTGGTACTGTGTATGGACTGTGAGGTCGCGGGTTCGTTTCCCGCTCAGTGCAAATATTTGTAGCATGAACATGTCTATTTGCATTGGTCTGGGTGTTTATATGTATAATATGTATCTATTTACAAAAATAAAAGTATTTAAGTATGTTTATCCGTATTCTAGAACCCATAATACAAGCATATAATATGCTTACTTTGGGTCTAGATGGCGTTGTGAAAAATAAAAAAGGAAGAGGGAACTTAGAGGGTGTGAGGAAGCAGTGAAGGGCAAGTGAGGGGCAAGTGAAGGGCAAGTGAAGGGGACGTAAGGGAAAGTGAGGGAAGTGAGGGAAAGTGAGGAGTCAGAAGTGGTGGTGAGTGAGTGGGAAGTGAGCGAAAGTGAGGGAGATGGGAGGGAGACGGGAGGGGAAGGAAGGGGAGGGGAGGGGAAGGGAGGGGAAGGGGAAAGTTATTGTAGTGAAAATTTGCCTTTGTGTATTGTATGTTGTTTTACGGGGGATATCTTTAGGTAGATGAAAGAGGGTTTGTACGAATGGTGATGATGATGAGATTAGAAATTATATGCAAAACAGTATTTAAACAATATAAAAATGTCTATTGAAAAACGATATTCATGCGAGCGAAGCCGCGGGCAAAAGCTATACATATATAAAAATGAAAGGTCACTCACTCACTCACTCATCTCATCACGAAATCTCAAAAACTACAAGTGCTAGGAGTTTCAAATTTTGGAAATAGGTGCTCTCTAAGACGGGATTTTGCGAAATTTATTTCCCTGGAGTATAAAGGGGAACAAAATTTGTATGGAGCTTCTATAGTTTTTGAAAATAGGAGTGCC
The DNA here is from genome assembly GCA_963082885.1 of Parascotia fuliginaria. Lineage (NCBI taxonomy): Eukaryota > Metazoa > Arthropoda > Insecta > Lepidoptera > Erebidae > Parascotia > Parascotia fuliginaria. The sequence goes on along the minus strand of OY720178.1, from coordinate 10,915,988 downwards.
AAGTTTCGTTAAATATCGCAAAATTTCGTCTGTTTTAGGGGTAGCGGGTGAATAGATTTAAATTGGATTCGCCTTAGAGACGGATTATACTGATATTTATTACTAATATACAATGTACGATTGCCGTAAGATTAGGTAAGAAATATTCTCATACAGGCACACATCTGAATTTTCACGCGAACGAAGTCGCGGGCAACAGCTATATATAATAAAACTGTAACCGGTCGCTGTCTGTACATGGAAGATATATGAGAAAAATATTATTGGGACCTTTATCAACGCAAATAGAACCCAAAACAATTATTGTTACAATTTTTGTCTGTTTGTCTGTGCGTTTGTTCATGCTTATCTCAAAAACGGCTTATCAGATTTAAATATGGTTTTCGCTGATACATTGTGGTCAGTATCACTTAACATTAAGTGTTTGGTTCATGTCAATCGGCTTATAAATAAAAAAGTTATGCTAATTTAAATAATCACGTCATAAATGTGGTATGTATTTAGCTTAGCTTAGTTTGTTTTTAAGTTAGGTTAACACGTCTTATTTCTTTATTAAAATGTAAATACTTTATTAGTTAAAATGTAAATACAAGTTAGATTTATATTTTCTGGATTTATTTTATTTTTTATTTTTTGTGATAAAAACATGTTTGTTAACACGTTTCATTACGGAATAGGTGGAATTGAAGTGAATTACGAAATAGTAGTAGTCGATTTACGCTGGTTTCAACATGAATGGGTCGGATCGACCAGGGATGTACTACCCTCTCATAGTTTTCGACGTAAGAGTAATAGTATCCATATTATTGCGTTTCGTTCGGTAAGCGCGAGAGCCGGAGGCCCAACTGATGCAGAGATGACAAACCTCGCAGCATGTGTGGGACCAGCTGAGTATCCGCGGAGTCATTGTGTGGGTGGTGTGGGTCAACCCGCCGGCCAGGGAGACCCGTATAAACGGTGGTGCCGCTGACCGCCCGCGGCATTGTACAAGGGCCCAATTAGACCTAACCAAAAAAAAAGAGACTGCCCCACCAGGTTGCGCATAATCTCGGAGTGGTTTGTCGTGCAGGTTGGTGACTGGATAGTGGGACCCGGCGACCATTTTCGAGACGGTACGGGGGCCTTTTGCGAGCAGTCCGTATCATGGAAGCCCGGAGGCCTAAGACCCTTGAGCCTTTACAGCTGCGAAGAGACATCGCCTCCTCAACGGCCGTCTTCTATCGCCTTTACCACGGAGAATCTTCTCAACAGCTCTTTAAATTAATTCGCTTCCTCTCCCTTTTTATCCAGAACGACACGTGCGGGACTGAAGTGCTACCCTTTCACAGTGCAATCTAAAGGGTCTCGAACCAAACGGTTTAGCACTTTATACTTTTGTCGCTCAATTAAAGCCTGGAACTCTTTACCAGCGCATGTGTTCCCACCTAACTTTCATCCTGGGACTTTTAAGCGAGGCGTGAAGAAGCATCTCACTAAGCCGCCATAGTGGAGGCCACCATACCAGTAGTTTGGCTTTTGGAATGGTGTCCACTACTTCTGAATTCCACTGACTGCTTACCATCAGCCAGAGTAGAGGCACTTTGGCAGGCTAATATAAAAAAAAACTTATAGCGTTTTTATTCCTCGGATTCCTTTCATTTCATTCCAAACAATTTCCCGTTTAGTTTTAAACGAGTTCAGTTTCCAGTGAGCCTATGTTTCGCGATGACAATTAATGAGTGTGGGTCTAAATATTAACTGTTTTTCGCATGGTCAGCTTTATGTGGATTTGCCACGTGTAAGTAATCCTAGCAGCCTGTATGGCTTTGATCCGCGATGGCTATACGTCTAATATCGTAGATAGAGAAGCATTTACTGTAAAGATTTTTCTTATTCACCTAAACGAAGATGTTTATAATTCAAAACAAACCAAAAGATATATCCAAAAAATGCTGCCCAAAATCACTATTCCACGCGGACGAAGTCGCGGGCACAGCTAGTACCTAATATGTATGTGCTATGGTTTAATGCAAACATTTTGTTATAAATATAGATAACATTTATTAAATTGTTTAACCATCGTATAGATGATTGTTATAAAATATGAACTATGATTGTACTGGTTGGTTCATAAAAAATATACTTTAGGATATTACATAATAGATTAGACTACAACTACTCAATACTTTTACGCATAGAACTGGCTTGAGAGCTTTTGATATATTTCCTCTCTGTGCAGATATTGAACTTCATACGATGTTTGTAGCAAATAACAAAGGATTCAATGTCGATATCAAGTGCCAAACACTAGACGCGATTGACACTCGCTTGAAAATCACAAAGGAAATCTTACACAAAGCTGTAATTTCTTTAAACAAAGTGCAAAATAAAATAGTTTTTTGATTCGCTGTGATTTATAAAAATACAAAAGCTTGGAGATCAGTACGATGACTAGAGTTTTAAGTAACTGCAGTCGTTAGACGTCGCTAGGGACCGTACGGTTCTATACTCCCGTCAAACGGGTAGGACACACGGGACGCGGCAATTCCGAATCATCGGTTTCCCCACAATGAGGTAGATGCTTTTAGCGGAATTAAAACGTGCGATGAACCTTATACATGTTTTATTGATAGTAACAGTTCACTGCTGCATTTTGGTATTTAGTTTTTTTAAATGCCGAAACATTTAAATCGGATTCTGCATTTTTATTTTAACTCTTTTTGTAAAATCTGTGAGGCAGTTCAAATATTTAATTTTTTTTATGTAAAGGACTTCAGTTTTAGTTGTGCTACCTCAAGGTTTCAGAATTACGTACATATGAGTGTATTAGGCAATGAAACAATGCATAAAAGCGGTATCTTAATTCTTAATGCTCTGAAAAAATATTTTTATTATTCAGCTCCATTTGGATCAGACTACCCTAAAGTTGCCTGACGTAGGGTCCATATTAATAAAATATCTAGTAGTCTCTCATCTAGCAGCAATCCAGTAGCTTGTTAAAAAAGTAGAGGTAAGTAGGTTTAAGTTAATGATTTTAAATAGTAAGCAGGTTAAATGTTAAATTGGTTTTTAAAAAGGAGCGATTATTTTTATAAGGCTTGACATGCATAATGTAGATAAACTTATTTAAATATACATTTGTAGTTATTGCTTTTAATATTAAATTGCCGTCGTAATGACATATTTTATGTTATTCATGTTTTAAAGTATATTCAAGTGCTTTAATAAAAGTTCTGTATGACTTCATTAAAATTTTAAATGAATATATAATGTATGGTCAGACAGTAAAACATGTGATCGCCCGCTGAAACGTACGGCTGGTCATTTAAAACTGATTATTGATGAAAATTCGGTTTATTTCGAACGTATAACGCGTCTACGTGTATGGTCAACGATTTATAAAACATCAAATACACGGTAAATAATAACATTTAGATCTACTTAAATGTTAACCAATACATTTAGAGCTTTTAGCGATTTTGATATAGGTAGGTGCGTTTATCAGGACATGTGTTGAGTAGTAATTCTATTTTAAAAGATACCCTAGTGTATGTTAGGGTTTTGTCATAGATATATATAATATGCACGTATATGTATTCACCGCTATAACCTACTTGACTTCTTAGCACGTCTAAGGTATACGGCAGCCGCCTCTATTTTTAACGCTGTTGTCGTGTTGTCCAAGAAGACAATGTTTTATCCTTGCTGTATTTGCGATATAAAGAGCTACTTTTTTTTTGTAAAACGCTTATAATTAATAATCTAATTTTGTTTCAGGTATTTCACAATCTTGATAATAATACAAGAAGTGATTTGCTGTAGAAAATAAACCTTCTATTATGGTAAGACATTTTGTTATTATTATTCAAAATTTGTTATTTTAGGACCTCGTTGACTTGCTTGCCGATGTTTAATCTATCATAATTTAGTATAATCATTATGAAGATTGATGAATAATTATTTGATTATATTACAAGCGATCCAATACCTACTCATGTAAAAATTGTATTTTTTATTGTTGAAGTTTTTTTGTTTAATTGGTAAAATGGAGAAAATATGCATAATTAAGACGTCGGTAGATATACCTAAATAAAATTAGACTACGGAAGACAGGGCGATCGAAATTATTTTGTATAAGTATAATTAAAGTTTAAAGTGACTAAACCTTTAGGTAACCTAAGTTGGCGCATTATCTCAAGCTTACCACCTTACACCAAGTAGAAAAATGTGTGACCATATTCTCTTATTAAACTGTCTATATATTCTGTACTAAGTTTTAATCGAAAATATAACACAACAAATTTCATTAATATCAGTTGCCCGCGGCACCGTTTGCGTAAAAACAAGGGTAGCATAATATTTAAAACTAAGTTAAAGATCTTCAGTATATTATACAAAGTTTATAAATGGGACAAACAAAACGAAAGAAGTTGATCAAATATACATAACATGTCGAATAGCACGAACTTATTAGTTGAATGGCCGGCTGCGCCAGCAGACCGTGGCGCGTCACGCTCTGCCACAGATTTATTTTTTAATCTGTGCCTAAGTTTACAATTATACCGACAATACACTATTAAATTTCTCAATTAAGCAACTTTATTCGTCTATCGTAATTTATTTAAAAACAATACTGTAGTTTTAATTGTAGTAGGTCCTCGCTGGTTTCAGCATCAATGAGCCGGATCGACCGGGGAAGTACTACCCTCTCATAGAAGATCGACGTAAGAGTAGTAGTATCCGTACTACTGCGTTTCGTTCGGTAAGTGAGAGCGCTGGAGGCCTAATTTTTCCCTTTCCTCTTTTCTCATCTGCCTCATTTTCTTCAACTAGCCAATTCCCGACCGCCATAGTTGAGGCCACCATACCAACAGGAAGACGAAGACAGGATTCCACTGACTGCTTACCCTCAGGCAGGGTGGAGTCAGTTACATATGCTTATATAAAAAAATCCTACTATTTTATTAAAATAACAAATAGTTTAGGTACCTATATATTATACATTGTATACATCTATACAAAAGCTGTAGTGTAAAATTATATGTAAACAGAAATAAAATGTGCTATCTAAAATACACAATCATTATATCGGTCCATCCGAACACAAATAGTACAACAAAAGAGGAAGTCCGAAAAGTATTTTGAGCACGTACATCCTACGCCCGGAGAGGTGGCCAACGGTGACTTTTAATTAATTTTGGAAAATTCTATCGCTAATCACGACCTAACTGCACTAAATGCGATACCATTTATTTTTTATAGGCAACACTTTTTATTTAGTCCGTTTACAGTACTAAACTTATTTAGGTACCTACTTTATCAGCTTTTCATCATATCATTACACTTTATAAAACCTAATAAGTATTTATTTTTGCAAAACAGTCGAGATTTTTTATTGGATTTAGCTATATTTATTTCGTAGTTTAAGTATAAAGTGAGACAAGTTTAAGTAGAAAGTGTAGACAAATGACCGTAAATCTAGGTGATTAGCTTAGCTGATAGCTGTGCAACTCTACCACGAATCTACCTTTTTTAATAAAGATCTTTTTGTAAATACACCTTATTCGATCTACTCTCAAGCTATTCGAGCCTTCAAAATCTATCCGGTTACGTCGTCAAATAATCCTTGCAAGTATTTTTTTAGAATTCAACTCAAATTTTAACGTGTAAGTTACTGTGGTAATAATTAAGGAACAGGATTGAATTTGTTCGAGACTCTTAGCTAATGAAATAAGATAACTTTATCAAAAAACACTGTGAAATGAATAAAACACGCGGGTCTCCACTTTTCTTATAATGAAAGCCAAATTTGTATCTCTGTAATTCATTTTGTTGTATTCGTTTACATTAAATGGAATTAGATTCTTGTATTGAGGTTTTAGTTAAATTATGGAATAGGTGTCTAGACTCCTTATCTGGGCTTAGTAGCTCGATAAGGAGTAATTTATGCGTCTTTCATTTTCTGCTAAGATAAGTTTCATTCTACGAAATAGTCATTTTATGACATTTCTTATTATTGTTTTGTCTTTATCTTGTAGCATCTAAATTACTTTGATAGCACATATTATTTAAATAGGTACTGTATTAACTAGAATAGGTACAATTAAATGTCCTATTATTTTTGTCGTCAATGATAGTATTTTTTGCTTTGCTGTTCAGGTGGTTTTTTGTTGTCAATAGGACAACAAAAAACCACCTGAACAGCAATGTGTTCTTCCTACGTAGTTTTTAAGCGAAAAATTTTCTCAGAAAAAGTTGTGTCCCATTTCCCTTGTAATAACAAAATAAGCCGAAATCAAATTTTCAATAAAAAATTATGGTTCTTTTACAGGAAGTTAGAAGTATTTTCCTCAGATAATAATTGTCGATAATTTAATTAATTTTGTTCCAACGTATATTTCGAACTTAATTTTGCTTGTATACCATGATCTACAGAATTTATTTTGGGCTAAAAGATTTTTTAGTCACTAATCAAAGAAACTGAAAGAAAGAAAGTGGAATATACATAATTTTGTAGACTATGTAGGTATTAGCAACAACAATAAACTGTCACAGAATAACATATAAGTATCTAAAACAAATAGCATTTTATTTAAATTTATACGTAAAACAAAAGCAGGAATAGAAAGATGATTAATTAAGATTATCTCAGTTTTATTATCCGGAGTACTAGTTTGTCTCTAACAATTTATAGTTGGGTAGGGGTGTATCTTGTCGGTCGCTATCAAATAAATGAGACCGTTCGGTTTGATACATGTGAATGGGGATCGGAAAATATCCGCTAACAAATAAAACGAATCAAACGACTATAAAGGCAGCTACTGAATCAGTGAACTGATGCAGGGGATCGACTATTTTGTTTAAAAAGTCGACTAATTACACTAGTTAACTTTATCTATTTGGTTTTTACAGATGATATGAAGATAGTTTTGTTAGGTTAGTGTATTTATTTTTAAACTTCTTTACTTAGAGAAATAAAACAAGTATCAGGCTATACATTCATACATAATCACATATTAATGTTGTGTCAACTAAGAAAAAGTATTTGCGCAAAGAATTTATATTAGCATAGTTACCTAATATTTTCACATTTCTTGAAATAAGTTGATTTTCAAAACCCTCTTTAAACGAACATTTATTTGAAGCTAAAATGAACCGAAATGTTGCAATAGACTCGACTACAGCGACAGATTTTGTTTCACCGTAAATCGGCTACATTTGGAACAACACAGACATAGGAGACACAATACATTTATTTGAACATAAATAAATTTAATTCCGAACGAAATACTTCATACGGTTTGCAATTTCCGCCCTTTAGGTTTGGGAATGGTGATCTAAAAAGTGGAAAGCCATCGACAAAGCTGGCTGGCAATTAAGAGCACTATTCATTCAACCGGTGCGTGCCCATAAGTTTGGACCTAACCCTTTATTGGCTCTACGTCTGCTGGTATTTTGTACACGCTTGGCGCATAACTCTGCACAAAATAACGGACAACATATTGGACCTTATCTCGTTTCTAACATTTTAAATGTGCTTTTCTACTTAGTATGTTACACAGTATTGTTAGTTTTGTCATGGCGTGAATTTTGTTACAAATTTTTGGAATACCGCTTCCCCTTTTTATTTGTGTGCGGAAAATTTAAATAGTAGTATGTCTAGGTTGAATGGTACTGAACTAACATTGTCCCAGGCAGTTGGTCCAAACACAGGCCTTTGGTCTCGTTCTATAAACTTTTTAGGTTCAAAAGCAATAAAAGTTTATCGGGCTGTGATATTAATTATTATTAGATGTATAATTTTATGACTGTTTTATAGTATAAACATGAATAAATATGTAACAATTGTAGTTATTATTAATTTAGGTGGTTTCCGACGACGCGTGCTTTATACAATACGCGCAGGAATAGAGTTTTTATAAATGTAAATAACGTTTATCATACTTAAGTGTATAAGTTTGTTGAAAATAGGGGGGGTTATTAGATTACGCCTCCGGGGACCATTAGGTTTCACTCAATTACGAACCCAAAACGAATCCAATTTCTTCCTAACTTTTCGATCACCGTATTACGTAATACCATGTCATTTACTTGAAAATAATCGTTATAGCACAAAAATAAATAAGTTATATAGTGTTACGGATTTAATGAATGCCACAGCAAATTGAAATAACAAAGATCTTGAAATATATCTTCAGTGATAACTTTTGTTATCTTAAACTTTAGTACACTATACAATTAAAGTTATGTAGAGCTCCAATTTGTTTGAATGAGCTCACGTAGACATAATTTTAACGTAAAAATAAAACAAAATAAACTAATTTACTCGTATATTTACGCTAGACAGAGCTTTTGCGTAAACTATTCGTGTAATACACATGTAGCAAAAGGTACAGCGGTACGCTCACTTCAAACTTTGGACCACAAATAGTTTGAGGCAAATCATGCTCCCGACAGGGTTATTGCGTTGGACATCGTGCCACCTGTATCTGACACCACAGGACTCCACATCACAATATTACACTTATTGTACACACAGTACATACGCCTCACAAATATTGAAGTCTTTGTGTGAGTATCTACTTGTATATCTGTACACGGGTTGGAAAATTAATCATTTCTGTGTAGGTAGAGGCACCCGCACCTCATGGCTGAAATTGGTAACGTATTGTGGTTTATGACAAACGGTTACATCCTACAAATCGAAGCTAAGAAACTATTTGGCAAATAATACAGGTTATGGCAAATTACCACGAAAATTGTACTATAGATATTTCTTGGAATACTAAGATAAACAGTAAACATTCAATTAGAGAGTATTGTCGCATAGTTGTGCCAGCAATATCTACGCTGACTGCTTAATAATATCAGTTATTAGCTCCGTCCAGTTTATAGCTTCTGTATACAGAAACCACAATAGACGTGGAATAGTTAGCTGCAATTAGATATAAAATAAGCAGGAAATATACATAACTGTTATTTTGTTTTACAGGTATATTTTAGAACTATAATGTTTAATATTACAGTACTGGCTAGTTTAGTTCATTGTAACAATATTTTCTAAGAACAAAGATTGAAAGATGCTTTAGTTTATCTCGTAATAATACAAGTTTGATACAGTTTTAGGAGTAGCCTTTTGTCTCGTAGACAATATTAATTTGATTTTGATTCAATATCGAGTGTCGATTTAAGTCGATCGCTTCAAGAAATTTGAATTTTATAAAGTTTATTGATACACTAAAGCTTTCACGTTACTGAATTTCCAATGGATACTTTCAATAAATATTTTGAACTTGTAAACCTATTTATGTTATCGGTCATAGATTGTAGTAATACCTACATCTTTCTTTTGATACATGAAAAATGGATATAAAACATTTGACATACTTACATCTTCTACTTAAGAAAAGGGTTGGTTGCTTGTTAACTACATGTATTTTGATGTCTTAATTTAATTTGATTATTATCAGTTAACACCTTTAAACAAATGCAAATATCTATTCATTCATGCATGCATTTCCTATCGTTAAAATTTATTGTAGATTTTCAAAGTGATCTTTTTCTTAACTTGTTGTCCGGAGGGAAATCTTCAGTAGAAAGAGGGGAAGACCCTCTTTTAAGAAAACGTTCATACATTCAAAGTATAATTGGGCCGGTTTTTAGGAATTCACAGTGGAATCTAAAGGGTCTAGAACCATACGGTTCATACGTTTGTCGCTCAATTAAAGCCTGGAACTCTTTACGCATGTGTTCCTGAGATTTCCATTTCATTCCTAATTACGATCCTGGGTCTTTTAAGCGGAGCGTGAAAAATTATCTTATTAAGCCGCCATAGTGGAGGCCACCATACTAGTAGTTTGGCTTTTGGAATGGTGTCCACCACTTCTGGACTCTCTTCTACTTACCATCAGGCAGAGTGAAGACACTTTGGCAGGCTAATATTAAAAAACTGTTTGATCGCAAATATGTCCTACATGAATTTTGTATGATGATGATGAATGAGGTCTTACGCATATGGGTTAGCTTTTATTACGCTTATCGCGCAAAATAGTATAGACAACGCTGGCTAAAATCAAAGGCTTTGCTTCTTTTTGAAAAGTATTCCAAAGTAGAAATTTCTCTTTCATGCTAAACAGTGTGAGGTTTGTAATTAATTTTTGATGATAACGGAAGAGGCTCTTTCAAAAGATAAACAGTCGCCTCAAAATCTTTACATTAACGATTTGGCCTTTGATGCTCCTGAATAGAAATCCTTCAAATTGTTACCTCGATTTAAGTCAGTGTCTTTGTAAAGTTTGATTATTAACGAGTGTCCTTAATATATTCCTGTGAAATTCCATAATGGAGCTGATAGACTTGAGCATTCACTTGTAACAGAACATCGAGCAACAGAAATGTTTTAGATATCCTCGTAGCTCAATTTTAAACATTGCAATGTATGGGCCTTTTGTCATTTAAAGATGGTTACCAATAGGTATATTGATCACTATGCTTGTTCAAGGCGGATTGACAATTACAGTTGTATATTTTATTTTTTAAAGCTTAAGTTTACTCGCAGTATTTTCTTTTATTGTAAATCAGAAACATTTAAGGTAAACTAACACTACGTTATTTAGATTTATTATACATATAACTAGCTTGCCGCGACACGGTTTCACTCACGTCTTTGTTTACTGCTCTGCTCCCGTCGCCAGTAGCGTGATGTTACATAGCCTATAACCTTCCTCGAGAACTGGACTATCATACGTAAAAATAATTTTCAAATCTGACTGGTAGTTTCAGAGATTATCGCGTTCAAACAAATAAACAAACTCTTCCGCTTTATATAATAGTATAGATTATGTATAACATAGTTCATGAATCATTTACTAATTCAAACGTCGAATTATTTTCATACAACATGACGAAGTTTTCTTGAGCGACTTAATTATCATCACGTTTTAGCGTGTTTCTATTATTCTCGTTTAATTTACCTTTGCTTTGTTTTTTCTATTGTCCTTTTATTGCATACTTGGTGAAGTGCTCACTTAACACAGATAAGTTTAGAGAGCAAAATACTTCCTTGTTTGGAGTTTAACTTTTGCTTTAGAATCACAGGGTATAATTATTAGTAGACCTGCCCGAAATCTTGTTAGACAGAGACAACTCGGATCTATTTTTTGTTAGAAAACTGTTAATGTATCTCACCTATAAAAGGTGTAATGAAAATCGCATTTACCTACCTACTTTTATCTGCAGTTGACATTGGGAAAAGTTTAGGGTTCTTAATTTTCAGTGCAGTAAAGACTTTGATTGATTTACAGATCTCTAAAATGAGCTATTTTCATAGAACAAAAATTTTTACGTAGCCTTTAACCGAATACGTTATAGAAGGCTTGTTTCAAAATGTGCAATTGTTGTTGAGAAAATATGCCGTATGTAGTTAGTTATTTTTTGAGTAAATTTGAGCTGCATCATCCATCATAAACACGATGATACAGCTCTTTTGCATCTTGAAGCTACAGAAGACAAGCAATATAGTTTAATCATTGTTACAAATGTGTAGTGTTAGAATATAAATGGAGTAATTCATTTCCCACAGTAGACTCTTACAAACTCCGTGGGAATGTAAACAGCTGATAACTTCTAAGAATAAAGAATTGTCTGGATAATGTAAGTAAACTACATTAGCTTTTTATTAATATGTTTTCAAAGAAATAATTCGTTATGTGAATGGTATTCTATATTTCAAACCCTTATTTGACCATAGTTTTATCCTAGCCATTGGTTTTTGGTTTAAGGGTATTCGCATATTGAAGCTTGGTTAATTCACCATTGCTCGATGCGCCGACTCTCGCTGACTTGGCAAGTAGCGCCCGCATACGATTCAGTTAATTGGTAAATCTTAGCTGATGCTGCTCTTTGCAATTAAGGCGAGATTCTATGCAAGCATTGCGGATGAGCGGGATTTAATGCATCCCCTAGCAAATCCATCGAATTAGATAGCGTAGTCAATTAATTAAAAGTCTTTAGGTACTTATATAATTGAAAATCGTTTATTTATGGTAGCCAATGGTGGCTCGGTATTAACAAAATTAGTCATCTATGGCGAGAGATTACACAATTCTAGTAAAATAGTATTATTCGTTAGCAATAGTCGTTTTAATGAAAATTTGTGCCACTCTCGGAATTTTGCACTCGGCACAAATAGGATTGACAGAGAAATTAGTTCAAACTATTTATCATTCTGCTGCTTCTTTGATAGTCCTTAATTAAGGAATTCGAGACCCTTTAATATAGAAATGTAACCAGGTTAACGGAACTCTGGCAAAATGTCTGATTGTTCTGAATAACAAACGAAACTGTCAAAGTGAAACTTTGACCAAGACCTTTGAATTGTTTGTGGTATTGATCGCATTCTCGTTTGTAACTGCTCAAGTTTACAAAATTCGCGTCACGTTCTGAGTTGTTCGTACTACTACGTGTTTGTTCGCGAGCCTATCACGGATACTCAATACATTATAGTTATCAGAGGCGCGAAATCAATTATTGGCACGTGATCTACTTATCAGCTATGAAATTCGGTTTTATTAGGCATCGGTGCAGATCTTATTTTGAAGTTTTGGTTTAATGAAACTTAAAGATTATGTAAGTACTCAAGATATATTCCATTGAGTACCTTAATTGCATATAAATACCTTGTTATTCAACTAATTTTAAACATATATTTAAATTAGCTGTAAAAGAGTTTGTTTGTTCGATATCTATACGGGATTAAACTTTGGTTCATAAATATTAGAGATTCAGTGTGTTTGGTATACGTATAATTGCTTGTTTGTAAAAGTAGCAGTCAATGGTCACACGGGATGTAGTATCTAGTGTCACCTTAATCGAAAGCGTTTTTTTTTTAAATAATTGACTATACCCTGCCACTAATCTGGGATTATACATACAAGAAGCTATTTAAAACAGAAAAACATTATTATGTACGATATAGTATTCACATGTACAAATAGTATTAGAATACTATCAATAGTGTTGTTTTAGATGGTATATGAATATGAAATTTACCAAGTTATGTCTTAGGATTGCTTGCTAATTAATTCGAAAATTTCAGATATTTACGGAAAAATCCAATATCTTCTTAATTAAAAGACGGTTAAATACCAAAGATTGGTACGTGAAAAAATTTGCAAGAATTTAATATACTCTACCATTACCTTATCTCTCCTTGGTGTATCTCATCGTAAAGTATAGGAAATTCTTTCTCGGAATAAACGAGTTAAATCAACCATAAATTCAACCGAAAATGGGCTTTCCAAATAAGTTATCATCGGCAGTTAAGATGCGAGACTGTGAATATTATCCATAGATAACGCAGTTTTCTTGCGACCTACAAAACATCTTTGTTATTGCATGGGATTAACTCACTTCGCCTTTTGTATAGAACGTGTGTGTAATGGCACAATGCGTGCGATCAAGACATGATCCTATTGAGTAGTAAACCGGATTTAAATAGACCATATTATTATCTGTTTATCGTGCCGCAGTCGTGATGATACAATGGTTAAGGCCACTTACCTACTATACAAAGGGTTGAGGGTTTAAAACCGGATAGTTACTAATGGGATAGTTTACCTTAGTCGTCGATGAATTGTTTTAATAGATTTTTTGAAGCATCAAATCGTAAACGACTATAATTATGTTACCTAAGAGAATAATAATGTGATCTATCAGTACCGCATGGTCGTCACCGCTGACTTTACCATTAAATTAATTTATAGTTGGTTTAGTAAATAATAAATATAATATTTAAACAAATCAACTAATTAAAGTTCGAAAACGAAAAGTTAACGAAAATTTGAAACAGACTATAGCCGTCATACAGTGCGGAACATAGGCCTCCTCCCTCGATTTCAAGGCATTTCGGGATAATCCCACCTACATGCACTGTGACTCATGTAAGCCAAGATTAACAGTGATAACCAATACGAAACACCGAACTATGAGACTCGGGAGTCCCGGGGACTACTAAACCGACTGTCTTGGACCCCGCAACGAATTAAAAAAGGAGTTGGAAATAAAAATGTTCACTTCCCTCCATTGCAAAGTGGGCGACAAATTTAATCAGTGTCGGATTATGACCTATTAAAGGAGAGTACCACGGACAAGAAATATTAAGGGACCTATGTGAGCTAAATCTGATTCCAGTAATATGTATGGCAGAAACGCTTATACGCACGCTTCAAGGCATCTAGTTGCTCGTCCAATTTCGTTAGATATTTACATGCAATAACATTTTGCACTTCGCCTTTGTTTCCATCATACACAAACCAATGCCCAAGAATAACGGAAAATGGCTCACTAAAAATGTACGTCATTAGTTACGTCAATGTCTTTCCCGAATCTCGGCTGACGATACTAAATCATCCTTGCCGTAATAAATGTACCGAACCAATGTTTACCATTGAAATATCACCAGCAAGAAAAGTAAATAATACAGAGAAGCAAATACTGTGAACTGACTGCCGATAAGGATGCAGAACCCACATTCATCATTCGTATCGGTGTAGGTACTTGTATATTGTGTTATGAGGATTTATTGCATTGTTTGATTTTTAACTTGGGCAAATATGTTTATTCTCGTATGTATATAATAAATGTTATAATATTCCAATTAATTTATAGAGCAGCTTTAGATTATTTGACTGTATTCTATTATTAAATAATGTATCTATCCCATATTTCAAGATACTGTATTGGCTTTGAAAGAGACCTCAGAAAGTGTGTTGATGTTTGAAATAAAAATACATATTATATCTCAGCTATTTAAATAGATATAGCACAGCTTTAGACAGAGACGATTAATAAATAGATCATACATAATATACAGGTATTTTTGTTTTGGCCAAAAGTATTGTCGGTGAAACACTCTTAGCTAGAAAGTTCTTTTATTCTTTTATTTTACTCATACTACATGGGATACCTTACCTAAGTTCTTCTCTGTTAGTAGTATGTTATATTATGTGTCAGTATGTATACAGAGAACATTCGAGACAACTAGAGAAGGTGAAAGCGAAACCATATTTAAGTAGGTGACTGTTTTAACTTTGGTTAACGGAAATGGTATCTATTTGTATTATTTACAGATATAAGGCCGTCAAGATTAACAAGAAGAAGTATACAAAAATGTAAATTGTACTAATAAAATGTGAAATTCTTAAACTTATTGTGGCCTAAAGCAAAAGTAATACAACAACAATTTGATCAAAATTAATCTTTGAATGATGATATCATAGGACATTCTGGTCATTTCATAATGTAATAAGGACACGGCAATGTTAATGCCACAAGAAAAATAATACAATGATTACTTTTTGGAATAACTAATTACAAAAACTAATTTAGAATGTAGAAAAATTAGCATGAAATGATTAAGCAGTTGCTATTTTTAGATTTATGACAAGGCCCGATTACGACGATGCTTAGGAGGAACCATATCTTCATTTAAGCTGTCTAAGCCAACATTGGAGTAAAATTGTTCACCTTTTCGTAAGTCTGATAGTTCTACTGTTTGTAACGGAAAGAACCTGTTCACTAATTAGCAAACTTATCGCTATAGGTTCACACTGAGACAAAAGATAAATTATTATTATTCAGTTCATCCCAATTTTTTTAGTCAGAGTCTCTAAGTCTTCCATAAGCGACAGTTACCACTTATCATCAAGTAGTCTGTTTGCTCGTCTGTCACTGTCAGAACAAAAAAATAACCTACATCGTATCAGTAATGGCAAGGATAAACTTAGATGTCTGTTATGACTTTGAAACATTCGCCTTTTAAAACCTTGGCGAGGAACAGTTACCATTAGGTCATCACGACTTATTTATCATCATCAGCTCGAATTTATCCACTGCTAATTGCACATATCTAATTACATATTATAAAATAGTAAACTAAAAACTGTTTTATTAAATTAGATACTGTATAGCAGACATGAAATATTATCACTAACTTAAATTAACTTCTGAATGTCAGTGAGCATCAACAAATCCACACTTATAAACAATACTTTAACAATTAATTAAGCAACTTATCACGTAATTAAGTGCAACTCGTGTAAAATGAAGAGCGTCGTCGTGTGGAACAAATGAATGGAACAATTGCGTTTTTCCCAAGTGATGTGTTACGTTGCACGCGTACGTACAAATCTTAAATTGTTCACTCGTTCTCGTTGTAGATAAGTGGGATAGTGTGTAACAGTTTATTGGACAGTTACGTCGATACACAGCTCAACTACGGTTATGATTTTCAAGTGTTTGTTTAGTTATTACTAGTAGTATACTAATAGTTTAGTGCCGGTTGTTGTTGATGGTGAGTAACGTGCCAACAGTGAAAGATTTTTTACGTAGAGATGTCTAATACGATTGCTAGTATATGTGACAAGCCTTTTTAAATATGTTTTGCGTAAAATAAAACTAATCAAAAAGTTTTCCAAGTATTCATTCACACCCATGACTTTATGCTATTCATATTTCATAACCTAACAAAATAAGTATATACGAATGTAAACAAAACTTAGTAAGTACATAGATTTAATTAAAATATTGAATACAATGTGTAGATATTTAATATAGCTGTGTATATAGAAATCGAAGTACGCGAAGAAACCAAAAACCAAAACAGAAGGCGAAACTTGTAAGTACATTACAAAGTTATCGTGTCAAAGTTTAAGGCAAGCAAACAAAAGTTTCAATATAATATCTCAGCGATAATTTGCTCTGTATATTAAACTTAGGTGTTGGAAAGGTGTAACACGTCACTGTTTAACGAAACAAGTGTAATACGTCTGCGTCGATCTAGTAGCAGAAGTGGGATTATAAGTGTTACTCCAGTGCGGGCCAGTAATGCCAGTGTTGTGCAAAAGGTGAAGGTTATTTTTAAAGTCTTTGTGAAGTAAAAAGGGAATGTTGTCGTCTTGTTGAATTTAAGATTTTTGTAATAAGTAAAGTCATGAATACCTATTACAATAAACTAAAAAAATACGGACTAAAGAGTGTTATACTGCAACTGTATGATAGTCGCAATGGCGTTATCCTTTCGTGAACGTCACATCATAAACTAGTTAGACTATTGATCAATTTTAAGTATAAAATGTAGAAATTATATCTAAACACATATTTCGCAAACAATGTAACAAACCGAATGTTACCAATCGCGGACAAACGCGTGAACTTCTTAATAGTAATTGAATTGGTTTCCATTTGTCCATTAAGTGCGAGTCTACATCGAAGTTCAAACAATACTTGCTTCTTGTGCAAATTGCTTCGGCATTGAGCAAACTGAGATTACTTTTATGACCATGTACAAATTGTATTTGTATTGGCTAATAACTAATGTTATATTTGAGTAATATATCGATATGTGTCATTAGACAGGCTTCTAAACTTCTCACTCGCGAAAAGCAACTAAATCAAATTACTCATCATCACGTGCAGCAAAAAAATTAATTCATACGCGATACAAATAAAGGTTATTCTTAAATGAATCTACTATAAGTTTCTTCAAGTTCTACTTCAAAAAGAACATTGAAATATGTAATAGTAAAAATAAATTAATTTAGTCAAAGCAAATCAGTGTCTTGTCTAATTGTGTCGTAGATGTGGTAGAAGTGATCAACAAACATAGTTACAGTATTCATGAGACAACTCGGATCTCACGAACTTTAGTGAGAGCAGTCAACCTTCTCAGTAAAATTATAATCTCGTTGGATAACACGTGTTCCAGTTTTCTTTCAAGTTCACAACGTTTATGAATGTGTATTGTTATGACATGCCACATTACTGATTCTACAGTGCTTACCACGCGCTTACTTTCACTCAATCAGTGTTCAGCTCTCAATCAGTCTCGTTGTGTACACGATTTCCTCATTAGCGTGCTTTTGTTGGTACGTCCGCAGCGTGTTTAGTTCTCAACTCCTATTGGAACATGCTCCAATCAAAGCTTCAAGGTGTCTCAAACCATTTGGCTGTGTGCATTAATTTATATTCTAAACCATTACACGAGAATCCCAATCTTAATCTTGTCACTATCCAGTCTATATTCGTGTGCGTGTTTGTGACAGACGTTGTTACCAAATGCGCTGGTATTTGTAAGCGTATTAACCTATTGTATTGAATATCGAATATCTAGTTCCCGATGATTCACGGTGCATACGAGTGGATCGTATATTATTGTTTAAAGATCGCTCCGTTGTTTGCAATTAGAAATCTGTGCACGGAACAAAATTAACAAAAATTTAAATTGGTTAGTAATAAATTTAATTAGTAAGATAGGTACGTACTTGTAAACGAATAAATGTAATTATACCTAGTATGTTTCGTACATTCCATTCCCATTATAAAAGTAATTGCAACAAATTGCAATAGAGAGATCGATATTGTTTAGTTTTATCTAGTGATCAATCAGGCAGGAAACGTTTTCCTGCTGTCATTATTTGACTGGCCTGTTGGTCTAGTGGTTAGTGACCCTGACTGCTAAGCCGGAGGTTGTGGGTTCGATTCCCACCCAGGACAAACCTTTGTGTGATGAGCATGATTGTTTGTTCTGTGTCTGGGTGTAATTTATCTATAATATGTATTTATTTACAAAAAAAAAATGTATATAAGTAGTTTATCAGTTGTTTAGTACCCATAACACAAGCAAATATAATTGCTTAATTTGGGACTAGATGGCGCTGTGTGAATGTGGTTGAATATTATTATTATTATTATTATAAGTAAACATAGAGTCTATCACTAACACACTACAATGATGTTGCTATGTATTTATTTAGTGAAAAGGATAGTATTTATTAACTTAATCCAAATGTTTATCTGTATTTGTCTAGCAGATTGTTTTCTTTTTTTTACTTCATACATAATAAACGTACTAAACCAAAAGCGGCATGGCAATTTGACTAAGGCTAATGAGCGTCTTTGGGCTAAAATGTTAACGATAGTAAATTTAAGTTCTCTGCAAAGGACAGCAAGAAGAAGAACCGGCAAAAAAGTCCGACGACATTTTTTTTATAAACAGTTATGAGTTGCAATTTAGGATAATATATAAAGTAATATAATAATATAATAATATTCTACCACATTCACACAGCGCCATATAGCCCCAAATTAAGCAATTAAATTTGCTTGTGTTATGGGTACTAAAGAACTGATATACTACTAATATACATTTTTTTTTGTAAATACATACATATTATAGATAAATTACACCCAGACACAGAACAAACAATCATGCTCATCACACAAAGGTTTGTCCTGGGTAGAAATTGAACCCACGACCTCCGGCTTAGCAGTCAGGGTCACTAACCACTAGACCAACAGGCCAGTCAGAAAGAGACACAGCCATATACCTACATAGACACACGTAAACGTGATGTAGCTCATTATCATCGTAATGAATCATTTTACTTTAAAAATGTCAATCATCTATAAGATATTAATGCGTGAAGCAAAAACTTTGTACCACTTTTTACAAAAATTGCGCGGACGGAAGAGTATGAAATTTCGCACACTTATAATTTATAAAGAGGATGCTGATGATGAGTGCAGAATGCGTATATTTTTTTTTTAATTATGCATTTAAAATTTAAAATAATAATTATGGTCGAATTCGACCACTAAGCGACCACTATGTATAATTATACAAAACAAAATATAATCAAAATGTACGTAGTAATAGCTACCTACCACGTTGAGGCATTTAAATTCTGACCTTCACATTCCATAAATTCATTCACTGACATGTATGAAATATGACTACTATCAATGAATGTAATCTTGTTCTCGATTAACTTATTTTAAAAGTAAATACATTTGTATTTATTGTCGACATCTCTATTAAAAGGAAGTCACATTAAAAGTGTCTATCTATATCAAATGAATGTATTTTATCAAGTCGATTAAACCAAAAATGTGCATTGCTAGAATTAGAATTCTCACAAGCATCGAAACTTGTATCACTGAGCCGCGCTAATCTTCGAACGTACTTATTTTTAAATTATCATTTGAGCTTTACATTGCCGGGTTTGCGAGGTTCCTAAAGTAGCCTCACCACATACGTGGAGGTAAAGAGTCGGGGCTTATAACTATTCTAATTATTACTTGAGAATATAGTTTTTAAAAACGTTACAACATATCTACTTGTAGATAAGATTTCGCTCAAGCTTCATTGTGAGGATTCAGTCGTGTTTGCTACGCTTGGCAGGCGCGGTTCACACAACGCAACTGGTCGTTCGGAGTTAAGTGATTTTTCTATCGCTAGCTTATTGATAATTTAACACCAACATTAATTTGACAGTTTCAATTATTCAATTTCATTATGAAAACATATAATTGTAAACTTGTTGTTGTTCCGCATTGGAGCGCATTTGATACGGTTAAATAATTACCATAGGTTGCGACAATTAATAAGTAGAACTTTTTTGACAATTGAGCTGTCATAATTTGTCATTGATAACTAGGGAGTAGAACTGGAATGTTGAGCGTTGGAATGAGGCCGGTTATTGTTCAGTGCAAATTTCTTACTAAGAGATCTGTTGTTTTGTAAGTATTTGGATCTCAAAAGGTGGAACCATGCCCCTGGCAAGGTTTATTTAAGATATACACCTGTACCTTCATATTTTATTATACAATTTATTACGTATGTAATTCGTATAATTATCCGAGTATAAGAATATATAAAGTATCCTGAGGCGTTATTTCACATCGATGACACTATTAAATACAACAATCAAGCTTTTAAAATAATAATTACAGTGCAAAGGCTGTTTTTATAATTGGTAAGGTGCCGTTTAACTTGTGGCAACAGTGCAATTACGATGAATTGGTAATTTATCTATTCTTCTTTCGTTTAATGAATTCGTCTTATGACATTTTGTATTGAACAACCTATGTTATGAACCAACGTGTTTCGTGATCTTGACTTTTAAGCATTGTGGAGAGCTAAACAATAGTACATCATACAAATACGTAATACACAATGAATACAGCAATACTTAAGTAGGTTCATCTTTGCATATAACTAATTGCTCAATGGACTGTGTGCTATAAACTTTTCGCTACAAAATATCAAGCAACAAATACTCAGAGCCAATATTTATTTTGCTCGTCGGCCCGGGACTTGCTCGGGACAAAGAGAAGTGGTTAACTTCTCTAGCTTCAATGTATGCCGAAGCAATTGTACCATTTGCTTTAGTAGTATATGCAAGTACTTAGTTCATAAAATTGTCTTTTATATAGTCTGCAATCTCGTATTTCAATCAGAGTTACACAATTGTTGAAGCGCAGCAGAGGCACACACCACAAATTTTGTAATATATGACAAGGTAGGATGTAAAACAGAGTACACTTTACTTTTACAGACACCGCAAAGCCGGCTTTCGAGGCTTTATACTTTTGTGAAATATTATGGCATATGTGATTTTATTTGCATTTAAGAGAATTGCTGAGTATTTTTAAGAACAGAAATATTAAACTGTGACAATTATTATCATTGGCCACTATCTAGTTTTAGCAAAGTGGTCTCTTAAAAATTATGTGTAGACATCTCCATTAGATTTACATTTGGATGATAAAGCTATATGTATAAGGTATATACAACTCTCACCGTTGGATTTTACGCCAAGAAACCACCTGCGAACTTTTACTGTAGCCGATGATATGTGAAATCTACACAGTGGTCCAATGAATTTTAATGTAGCCATAACTCAGCAGCTGTGGACTAATAGGATGTTGCTGACAAAGTTACGTATTAGAATTTACATAGGTAGTATCTAATCGAACAAAGATTTGCATACCAAATTCGGTGACTAAATACAAGCTACTGTAATTATGGACTATTAATTGAACTCAAACACCGCGCTTTATTGGACTTCACTTGCAATTAGTATATAATATTATTGTTCGGAGATTTGCATTAATTAGATCAATTAGCTCCTATTCTCTTAGGTTAGTCTGCCTTTATACATCCATTCATCATAAGTTAACAAGTGGTATAAATAAATATATTTTTTTAAGTATGTACTTGTATACGAAATCGCATCTTAAAACTACCGTTGTTTATCTTTCAAAAGTTAAATGTCTGAAGGTTTTCATCGATTGTTAAAAAGCTTTGTAAGTGCTCAGTAAGTGTTTTGTAGCTATTTTGTAGCTGAAGAATTGCTAAAATTTAGATATGAGGTTAGATCTAAATGGCAATACAATAAATTTATTTCACATGTGTCCCATTTCTCCAGATACTGGTTCTCTAGCTCAATGTTACTAGACTCTAGAGTCTTCTAATTGAGTATGACTACCACTCGCTTATAGTTTACTATCAACACTAAATACTATTTAATAGCTGGACAATGTGCTCACAACCTAAGAGTTATGTTCCTTAGCATGTCTAATAAAAAGCTGACCAGAATGGAAAACGAATAAAATTGTAAATAGTTATTAATATTAATAAATTACGAGCTATTGCTGAACAATAGGTACAGTTTTGTAAACATTAGCGTCAACAATAATGTTTACGATGATGTAAATTGATCGTAACAACTCTGTCGGGACATTTTCTAAAGAAAGTAGGTTGACTTGATGAAGCGTCTCTTAGAAATGATGGAAATTTACTTTCGATAAGTAGAAAGAGTTAACTACTATGTCAATAACGACTCACAAGTGCGATGAGAACATAATAAACAATCATTTACAGCCT
Organism: Parascotia fuliginaria; assembly: GCA_963082885.1. Classification (NCBI taxonomy): domain Eukaryota; kingdom Metazoa; phylum Arthropoda; class Insecta; order Lepidoptera; family Erebidae; genus Parascotia; species Parascotia fuliginaria. Next base: position 10,893,283 of record OY720178.1, on the reverse strand, counting down.
TATATAGTTTCTATCTTTGTTTTTAAAGTTAGATATGTGCTGTTTGTGTTGTTAATCGAAAAAATTATCACTTCGGTGTGCTTTTCCTTTGCTTACAATGTAATATTTAAAGAACAATAGCTGTCAGAATTTGTGAAAATTTGCCTCCAGTTGGCGCCACTTTGGTAAAAGGTCTTACATTTTGACAGCGCTATCAAAGCAAGTATTTTTCAGTGTTCATTTCGGAAATTTTAATGTTTAATTGAAAAAATGGATAATTCACGTGTCTATGGAAAAAAGAAAATTGCTGAGAGGGTTTCCTAAAATGGCGTCCACGAGGTGGCAGCACCGACGCGTCAGGTCTAGCTGTCAAGCGCTTTTTGAAAGTTAACTCCTGATTGACCCAATGTGAAAGAGAAAGTGTCGCCAACTGGTGGCGAAAATTTTGAATTTTTTTTACGGGCCTAATGGTAACCAGTTACCGTAGCCTATGGACGTTTGCAAGACCAGAGGTATCATTAGTGCGTTGCTGACCCTGTTAAAAACCTTTTAACTTCTTTCTTGAAAAACTCCGTGTTGTAGTCTCTCGGGAAAATGTTAACATGAAATTATTAAAAAAACCATCAATACTTACATGATAAGTTTCTTGACCCTGACTCCCAAAGTTGATTAGCATTGTCTAAGAGCATCTGTAAACAAAGAACGGATCCATTGTAATAACGAACTTAGTATGTAGTAACTTGCATTACAAATACTTAACCCCAAAGCCTTCATAGTTGACTCGATTAGCTGTAGAGTCACGTCGCAATCCACGGATAGCCACAAATTAAATTACGATGACCGCCCATTATCCCAATCGGCGTGTTAATCAGCTATGATTGATGCTACAAGATAAACCACGTAAGCTAACGTTAATGGAATACTATACTGTATGTATATCTATTTAAGATTTAAAGTTGCTTATTGAAGTTAATCGTGCCAAGCTTTTAAAGGTAAAGGGCACTTGATGCATCAATTACTTGATGAAATCAAAGGTTTTAAAACAGTAGTTTTGTTTTGTCTACGCAAGTTGATACTTGTCATTAATTATTTAGAAAGGTTAGATTAATTAAATATATTGCCATACTTACTCCAATGGCAAAAAGAAAAACTATTGATTATATATAATAATGATAAAAGACAACTTACAAATCAAAGAGCAAAAGGGGATTCCTGGACATTTTAGAATAAGATTTTATATAGCTTCGCCCTGAAATAAACTAATTTTGAACAATATTCTACTCTTATTCTTGAGTGTTATATATTTAATTTAGTAATAATTATTACAGTAATGAAACAGTTTACAAACTAATTTGGTAGCCCCAAAGTTCTTACACTTATGACCTTTGATTAATGTAAGCGAATAGCTTAGTACAGTATACAATAACACCATTATCTAATTTGTAGGTTTCAAAACTCGCTTACCTTACTCTCGTACTAATCGTGATAGTCTCTTAATACGTTATTACTATATTGTTGCTTTAGGACAAGTAATCGTACAAAGTTAATCTTATCCACAAATGTCTGCCACGTAACGAGCCGTCTGGGATTGTGAGAGACAAATGATCCCTAATAACGAGCAAATTAGTTTTCTTTCTTAAATACAGACCTTGGATCCAGCGCCCCTTATTAGCTTATAAATTATTCAATTGAATATAGAAAATTTTAGGGATGTTTTATTTTGTAGTAAATTTACTATAAAGTATAAAAGAACATTTGTTTTTGTTGAAAATCCATAAATTATTTATCTTATATATATTGTATAATAAGCGTCATCTGCTGTCTACTGTTTTTTGAGCTTCCACAAAGGTCAATTTTAATCAGTCTGCAAGGAATATCTTATTGCCACTTTAATTAAATCGGCAGTACATCTTGTCTCTCGGTTTATACTGCGTGTTGTAGTGATCCTAAGAATACCCTAATAGAAAATATTCGGTCAAATTTCGTGTACAAATGGAAACTTTTCACATCTTCAATGACGTCGAACTCGCATCTCTCCATCCAACTTGAACAATAAATTTCTTTACTTCACAGATCTATAAATATGCATATTTCATATCCAGAAACAAGTTCAAAAGAAACGCTGTCTCTAGTAGAGTTGATTATTCCGAGCGTTCCCACTGCATCGGTGGAACGGGGCTATAAAATTCAGGAAGAAGGGACAAAATTTTCTCTCTGTGTTTTTATCAAGTAATAAAATGTTAGGCAGTGCTTCAGGCGGTAACGCAATTTGGCCTCCATGCGAGATTTCATTCCGTTATGGACACAGTAATGTGCACATAAAATAAATATCTGTAGCAAATGAATGCATGAAGATACATGTAATGTTTATTGGAATTTCTATTTATTACGTCAATAATTGTATTTTTATTTACTACGCACGACCCGTTCCGAATTCGCACGTAGGTACATATATTATGTATTTTTATGACATGTTTACAAATTTTTGAAATTCTCGGCATTTTTCTAATAGTATTAAAATACGCATTAATTATACCTACATCTAAACCTTCTAAAACAAATTCTGAGAATGATTGTGTAAATCTTATCAAAACTGTTGTGTGGTTTAGAAGAAGTTAACGAAATAACTAACAGAATAAAAAAGTAACTTTACTTTATAATACGCGTATTCATTAGAGATATTTATTATATTAATAAGTAAAATAATTATTGATTACTCGTTTGTTCTAAAAACCAGGCACCGCATCAGAGATGGATGTCTGCGCTGCACATTCTCAGACACAACACACGTAGATTCAATACAACTATCTGTAGGTTACAACAGTCTTTATTTTTATTCGTTGGATTTTGAAACGTACAACACTTGGCACGGTGCCAATCGAGAGGTGATCAACTTAACTGTCGTGGCCTGCTAGTACAGTCATAAAATCGCCTCTTCATCGACGCAAACTGAAGCTTAATGTGAAGGCGTTCATAACCAGTGCAAATGACATTTAATTTGCATAAGTTACGAGTATTAGAAGTTGTAAGACTACGAGTACCTACACTATAATTTTTGTCAGGTTTTTAATTAGCCCGTTTCAGAATGCATGCATTTATTTGCAACAATTATTTCATTTCATCTACTTGAAGATGAATAAAAGAGTTTAGTTTATTTAGTTCATCCAATCAATTAAAAGCACATGCTAAAAGCAATTTCATTAGAATCGGTGTATCATTTCCTATCTCCTACCTTTGAAGCGTCAGACTTAATGAACACAATTTTCCTGATAAAATTTGTAAAATTCGTGCCTCGAGGCGTATGAAAATCAATATTTAATTTGTGTACCCGGAGTTACGAACTTATTGGTGGGGCGCACCAAATTGAATAGGAAGACAAAAAGAAAAATCAGTAAGCACCAAAAAGCTTTGTTTGTGGTTCTCCAGTTGATTTATTTATGCAATAAATCTTACATCGGATTAATCAGGCTAAGTTTTGTCGGCGCAGCAATCTGTTGTGAAAAATATGTTAGTGAAAAATGGCACCAGGAAATGAAAAGTGTTCTCAAACTGCTGTTTTATATTTGTACTTTGATATCAAAGTGATTTTTTTTATAATAAACACGTTGCAAAGTGTTCTTGTATAATAACTCATTGGCACAAGTCAAATATCTTCGACCAGTGTATGTGACTCCGAAAAGCAGTCTCGCACTGTCAAATTTTGATATAATATATATATATATATATATTATATCAAAATTTGACTTATATATATATATATAAATAAAAGTACGCTTAGTAAACGCTTTAATCAATTAAATTTTTTCGTTTATTAATTTTATTTATTTGCGTCACTATCAAAACGCCGCGAGCTAATAACAATTTGCCGAGTGCGTAACAAAATATAATAATGTTATTATTGATAAAGAAATCTACATAATTAGCAACTGATCTGATTAGATAACTTTCTAAATAAATCATTGCTGTGAAAATCAACTAAACTCTTTTAGTGTTTGCAATAAAAAAATAAAAATAACATCAACTTTCAGTACGAGTACTTTGTATCAAACGGGGAAATAACGCCGCGGTTAAAATTTTAAACTTTGTTTGCATTGGTCTCCGCAGTCCGTGTTATTCTTGTCGCATTGCTCCAAAGCTACCATTTTATTAATATGCTACGTTTGCGGACATTGATAATGTTTCTATACAGCAACAATGTTAGATGAAAACCTTTTAAAAGAAACTTTGTTAAAGCAGAAGATTGAAAATAAAATAAAGTTAGTGAAAGTAATCGAAAAAATCTTACAAATGAAAATTTTTTTTGAAATTTGGGGAACAAGACAATGGCGTCCCGATACCTTACGATAAGACGTAAGTTTGGCAACCCATCTTTTTAATGTCCCGGCCGTCAATTATCATTAGGTTCGGGGAAGGTCTCAGGAAAACGATCGTAAGTCAATATTAGTGCCTATAAAGGTGAGTGATAACCGCATATCCGTTCCTCCCTCCTTTAGTTTGAAACTTCTATAATAGGGAAATAACCAATCACGACGGCCAGTCGAAGTTCTTGAATAACATGTTTGTTATTTGTAAGCAGACGTTGAATGGCACATACATATCATTAACTATCTAATTAAATTCTTCCTTTTTATTGTATTTGTATTGCACTTAAGTATTTCTGTTACGAATAGTAATAAAAGTAGCGAAGACTGAAATTCAATTTAATAGATCTTCGTAAATGACAAATAAAATACTGATTTACATAAGAAATATATATTTTCATGTTATATTTAGACTAATAATGTATCAGGTACGAGGATAAAATGGTCGCGCGTTCCTTGCCGGTGTGGCTATTACAATGCAGTCCGTGTGAACGGTCTGATGTCTGGAATTTGTGATGGCGTTCAACTGCCCCTAACACGGTTAACTTAACTATCTAATGGATTTTTGTTTGTTCTACTATAAAATTTTTAAAATAGGTTTGTCTAAACTTTATTCAACTTGTTTTTTATGTCTTGTTATGTTACAGTTATAGATTTTTCATTTACCAAAGACAATGCTGGCGCAGTATGCTAAGCACTTGTATGAGTCCTTGTACGTCGCGGAGTCACTCACTAAGGAACTTTAAATTTTTAGGAATCCTGCTGATTTGCCAAAAGTCGTTTCACAAAATTTCATTACCCAAACAAATTTTAACAAATTTTTAACTTTGACAACATTTAGAAAGATTTTAGTACGCAAGTTTTCATTTGGACAAATTTTTACTCGGCATAATATTACTAAGAAAAATGACATTTGTGTATTTGGTCATAAGTTAAATGAATTATTACGGCAAATAATCTATAAACAATAAACATGTAGTCAAATTATTCGTTAGGATAAAAAATTTAAAGAAAAAAATAAGCTTTTTTGTGCAGTATCAGTAGGTATAGGGTTTTTGGAGACCGCGACAGCGGCTGGCGTACGTTTTTATTTTATTTAACATTCTACTGACATAAAGATGCAAATCGTTTGTCATTGACAGAATAGAAATGGTAAACTGTTGTTTGGAAAGTGCCAATTTGGCAATTTATTGACGGTGAACAAGAGAGGCCGTGTAATAACAGATTTTTTTGACAAAGTTAACTAATTGAAGAAAGTAACATATCCGCAATTAATAATATATATTGTCTGTAAACTTGTAATTCTAACAAGTTTTTTTTATACAAGTAAGTTAAATATTATAATGTAAATATTTGATCGTCACAAACGTCAATTTTAATTATAGACTTAATTAAAATTTAATTGATTTATTGGTGGCCAGTAAGTACTTAAACTGAAATAAGTACATACTTTTTAGTAATAGAAACACAAATGTGTGTAGTGCTACGAAGACTGTCACCATATTTTTAGGTTAAGCACAATATTCTAACCATTACCAATAACCCTACAATTAATGAAGACGCTGGTTTCACAGGTGACAGCGTAAAACATTTATATGAGAAAATGAACAACGCCTCTGGTATTTACTCTGAGAACTAAATATTATGCTGTCACCGAGACAAAAACGTGATATAGCAATGGTAAAAATCTAATGTAAGATAGTTATATTATCTAGCCGTCACTACATACATGACTAAAGATTAGTTTAATGTAAACAAAGCATATTTGTTTGTGTACAATAACAAAAATAACTAATAAAGACACATCGCGAACGTGTGTTGTGCAACGTAAACTGTCAGAACTATTTGACATTTTCCACGCGAATGCACTTAGACTCTTTAGTGCGTTCGTTTCGCGCTATAACGCCACACTTATTGTAAATTGCGAGGATGCGACGTGAACGCGGCGCTAAATGTATGATAAACTTTAAGTTACTGTTAATATGAAACACTTGACTATAAAAATATTTTTATTTTAAAATACACTCAATGACTGTATAGCTGTAGATAGGTACACATACGTTTTTAGTCAACTATGTGGATGTGATATTACGGTAAATGTCTCCTACTTTTTATTCATGGTTTTTTTTATTACACACTTTTCATACTTTTTGACAGATTCATGTGTTTTTAGTCTGATAGGTATTCTTACCTTTTAAAATCTATCTACCTAGCCACGAAAGTATTCAAGTAGAACGGCTGGCAGATGGATAAGACGAAATTATATGCGTTCAAGATTTTTGCCATTTGACTACACAATTCTAAAATAAAACCCTAAGCGAACAGTAATCTTTCTTTGGTATCTGTAATACCTGCGTAAGCTACAAAAATAAAAATAAATAAAATGGCAGCTTTGCATGTGAATATGACGTAATACAAAGCTTAAGCTAAAAATTCTTAAAAAAATTATAATAAGTTCATCGTTATTTCTCCCGTGGCAGGGTTTCTCTATGGCAACTCTTCATCTAGAATAAAACAATGAAAAACGATGGTAGAAAGGTAGATGGTAGAAGGCGTGGTGTACCACCGTCGTAGGCTCGGCACGTCTGCGTTGCCTCCTAAACCGATTATACCCATCCGCAGCGAAAATACAGTTACAAACACGAATTCCCAACTAGCTACTGCTTTAAACTATACAGTATATACGCGTGTTGCATCCCTAATTGTATTAATTTAATCTCGGCGCCAAACTGTTTTAAAATTAGGATGTAGGATTTTCTTTTCTATTATTTGTGTGCTGTCAGATAAAGTCTGTTGGGCTTATATACTTAATATCATTGACGTAATTTAAAGCTCTATATTTTTAGAAAGTAAATCAAACTTTTCATTTAAATAATTTATTTATAAAAAGTAAACTAGGAGCCAAGCTATAAACTTGCCAAATAAACAATTAAAACTTAAATGGTGTGTCTGTAGTGCCGAATCACATAAGTGGCGATCATCTTAACCTTTAAACGTGCACTCGTGCAGTAATGCTGTTTGTATCTCTAAGTAATATTCTATGTAGAGTTTATTTTCTTGTAAATCTTGTTTTGACGAGGTGCTAAATTCTATATATAAGTAGGAATTCTCATAAAAATCAGTTATTGCTATGAATTTAAAACATATATTTGCAAATAGAATAACCTGTTTACCTTAAGGTCGGTCTTTTATACGTTTATTGATTTAAAAAAAGGCACTTGGCGCCAGTATCAATAAAGTCCAACTAGTCAGGGATTATTAAATTCAAATATATTTATGAAAAAGATTACAGTAGAGTCCAACGGCTGTAAAAGATAATTGCATGTGATTTTTTACTACGTACTATCTGGAATCGATAATTTACTATATAATATTATTTAAAAACGAAAACCGGTTGCGACTGTATATTTATACCCACTTATTCAATTGAAACCGGTTAAACCAATCCAAAATAATTTGTTGTTATATGCGCGACGAACTTACTCAGCTTAATATTATCCTTACTTATTTATTTATTTATTTATTTATTACTCTTAAACTTACATCTATCTTTACAGGCAAGCCTAATGCGACAGAGAAGTTGAGCTTTTTATCTAGTTTATAACTATATTTATTTCTACATCCTAATACATTATTAAAACTAACCTAAGTACTGCAGACGCAATAAGCAGTTTTAGTAAATTCGTTCAGTGCACATGAAAACAGATCTATCCGGTCAGACAGCGTGTTGAGCACACGCAACGCCCGCACAAGCGGAGCGCGCTGCAGCAGGTTGGTGCGTGCGCAAGGCACAACCAGCAGCGGCGGGCGTCGGCGACGCCCTCTATATTCATCCGGAACGCACAGCTGACCCGTCTCTAAGATAACCGGATTGTGTATCTTACCGCGTATTACACTAAATATGTAGGTGGCGAGAGCTATCTCCCTTCTTACTTCGAGTCTGTAATAACCCACCATTCCCATAACAAATAAAGTAGGATACAGTAGTGGGTACCCTGGGAACACGCCATACTGCTTCAGATATAAAAACCTAAGAAATTTGTTTTGTATGCGTTCTATCATTAATTTATACTTTTCTTCGTGTGGAGACCAAATGACCGCATTGTACTCCAAGTGACTCTTTACGAGTGCTTCGTACAATGCTTTCAAGGCCCTTATATTGGTAAAATTGTTAGCCTGCCTCAAAACAATCCCCAAATTTCGGTACGCTTTCTTACATACGTCTATGATGTGCTGCCGAAATAGCAAATTGGACTCGAAGCGCACGCCCACTTATTGAATGCTAGCGACCCGCCCTGCTTCGCACGTGAGTACTTATGTGTTTAATACGATTAATAATAGTTCAAATTATTTTAAACCTTCCGGAAGAAATGCTCTTAACGATAGTAAAATTCGTATCAAAGTCTGTGACTTGGTTTAGAAGAAGTTTTAGTTTATTGCCTACTGTGGAAGACGAGGCATCTCTCCGGTAAGGAAAGTGGTACTGGTAACTAGGTCATGGTAAGTGGCAATTGACGCTCATAGACTTCTGCTCTGCGAAGCCGCTGCCTACCTAGTTAGCAGAGAAAGAGACAGGAAAAAACAGGGACTTTACTATACTATGAATGTAAAGTAAAGATTTACGTGCTCGGTTGAAACAAGGTATTTCATGAGCATTTGATACACTAGTGTTGCAGTGACGGACAAGGCAAACGTGTTTAATTAACGTACACAATCCAACCGAAATGTGAATGATGATTAGTTTACAGATTAGGCACTAACATTTTGAACAGTAAATGCTGTTTAACTTTATTGAAGTTTGTTGTTGTTTAAGGTTAGTGTTTGAGACTTTTAGGTGTACTTACGTAATTTTAAATAACAAATGAAGTTTTAAACTTGAAGTTTTAGTTGTCATTATCTTGTTTGAATCTTTTTAATAACTGCAATACTTTGTACTATAACTTAAAAGAGGCCGAGTGCGTGTAACATATTAATTAGAGCATTATTAATTTAGCTGTACATTCGCATAATTCATCTCTTCTTCCGTATATCTATTAATAGGTACTGGTTCCAACTTCTACTATACAATTAGAGCTATTGCACTTCGGGTAAAAAAGCATTACCATATCAAATTGTTCTAAGTCATTAAAAAAATACAACTAGCTTTAAGATAAGCCAGAATTAATATTTTGGGCAAATGCAATACCCCATCGTCATATAGATAGAAACTTAATCCTAATGAGGCTATTTATCGAAGTAGTCAACTCTCTTTACCCTTTATTATGGTTTAATACAAGAGAATATAATGCAAAACTGTATCACAGGTAATAACGTGCTATTAAGTATTAACTATCCCGAATTTCTCCGTCCCTATTTCAGGTATACAGCATTTAAATACACCTATTTTTAGCATTGCAATATATTTTCAAGTCCTGATACAGAAAGAATTTAGGTATCATTATTTGCTATTGATCGAGTGTTCTACATAAGTTGTACACATAACAATGATCGAGGAGAGTACAAGAGAAATGAGCAATAATAAAACACGAGTTTGGGCCTACACTGAACGGGTCACGTTTCCAATCTAGTGCCAATGTTTTCGTTTCACAAAAAAAGGGGAGCGAAATACGTCGAGTTTAACGTTCAATGCAATCATCTCCTAATAGAGGAATGATTTATTTTGTATAAAATGTTCTAAACCTCATCTGATTATACGCTGCACTCTTGAACTGCCTCATGAATAAAAAAGAACTTTTGAAATCAGCATTTGGTATATTATTTATGTATCTCTGGAATATTGTTCAATTTTATTTACACATATTTGTTACATTTAATAAAATCTTTTAGATTGTCATTTATATTATCAAATTAGCACTCGGCCACTACTTCGTTCATGTTAAACTATCTATTATAATAAATATGTAGATAGCCTATGTCTATCTGTAGTAACTTCTATACAAAAAAAATAATTTCGGATTCCTATGTCCAGCAGTGGACGTCGTTCGGCTAATATTTTATTTTATTTGGAAAACAAACAGTATATTATATCTAATTAACACTTATTTATGCTACTTGTAACAATTTATATGTTTTCACATGTATGTATTTAATGCTTGATTATTTTGTACTGTAAGGAAAATAAGTTGAATATTAAAAAATAAAAACAATAAATAACAATCAGAGAACCGATTCAAACCACTGCACTGAGTGGAGATAACACGCCTGTATCTAGAAGGATTTGTGTTAAACAAGTCTACGTCTGGAGTTTCAAGTTTGTTTAATGTATTGGCAGTTCTTACAAAAAATGAACCATTTCTGTAATTGGTGATTATGTGTTATGATGATGATGATAATTATACTTTTTAGAATGAGAAATTTTTTTTAATAGGTCTCTACATATATTGATAAAATAGATAAGACATCACAAAATGGACATTTCCAATATTACTATTTAGTAGTTTTTAAGTACCTATACAAAAGATTACTCTGCATTTAAACTTCAAGCCAACATTATCTCATTTGTGAAAACTATCTTTGTTGACTGTAGTACGAGTAGCAAAGTTTTATCAAAGTCTGGAAATAAATCTATCGTTTATTGCAGCAGTATTTAAGCTAATTGTTGCCATGAAGCTTGAGGAGTGGTTGACTAATGTGTGACATTAAAGTACACGTCGATAGCCTCTCTGTCGTCACGATAATTATGTCTGTTACTGAGTTGCCGAGAATAAAGGCACTTACATACTAATAAGGTACACTGAATGATTAATAAAACGTATAGTTCTAGTAATTAGGCAGAACAGAGAGACACACTGTATTCGTTAGGATAAAAGATGGTATTATGGTTGCGTATAGAGAAATATTCAGAGCCGTTCGAAAGAAGCTTCCGAAACATGGACGTAATCCCCAAACAAAAATACCGTAGTCATAATTCTATACATTGTAGTAATTGTGTTCACATTGACCCATTCACATAATATTCTCAAAGTAGCTAAATCCTTTGTCTGTTTGTTCAATGTCCGGGAACTGTAATAATAGGTTATTCGTATTCTGAAAATAACTTCGGGTATATTATGAAAATCTCTAGGCGTAACAATCTACCAAAATGTGTCTTTGTATTACAGCCTTTGGTCTTTCTCATAATGAAACCGAAAACAAGAACATAACAGTTGATATAGCCAGTCATTTTATCTAATAGTTTCGAAGTTAATTAGTACAATAAACTGATTGCTATTGACTGTTTACGACCCAATTGATAATATTTTTGTAGCTGTTGGAATTAATGTATGCATTACTATTATTATAGCAGCCGCTCTAATTTAAGGTTTAGAGCTTGAACGCAATAAGATGTTGGCCACAGAAAACTTACTACTTCACATATTAACGGCGCGCGAGAAGCCGCGCCGCGCCGCGCCGATACATAAATAGTGTTATATTTAATACCTTACAAACTAACAAATTTGTAAGGTATTTATTTATTATATATGGATCTACGTTATGTATTTAATGTAATGTTCGAAAATAAAATGATTAATTATTGAAACAAATGTAGATACGAAATTAAGCGTTATGTAGTTAGATCGTACCACATAATAGCTACTTATACATTATATTAAAATTGATTATTATATCATTTCATACTTACTAAGGTTTTCTTACACACGACAAGTCAAAAAAAATTGTAATTGTCCGAATTCGAGTATGCGCATACATTTCTCATATTCGAATAACACTAACATTATTGAAGAAACAGTACCGCTAGCACGAACATTTTATGCATATCGAATAGCCATCGAAATAGAAAAATTTTGTATGGAAACTTGTACAGCGCTCGGTGAGCGTATTTGGAACTAAAATTTGGTAGCACGAACATCTAGCGGTAATTAACCTACAATATCGAGAAGGTAATCGTAAAGTAAACGCAGGAAATGTATGGAAATCGGCAGCACGAACATTTTTTGACATGTAGTATCGCCAAACGGCTATCGAATTAAACGAAAACTTTGTCACCGACATTTTTAAGGTGAGAGCGTTATCGAGAAGAGTTGTTTCTTGTTTTATTGTATTTATTTAAGTGAAAATGTTTGCATTATGACTGTATATAGATCATTATATGGCATTATATTATTTTGCGTGGCGTTTGGCTGAAGAAACAAGAAGGAAAAGACGAGATAAGGTTTGTAAAATTAACTTGAAGTTAATCACATTTCTTTTAAAATTCAATGTAAAGAAAATTTAAATACTTTATAATTAACTTGATAATATTTCTTTCAGTGGTATTGTTCAAAGGGCTTTTCTTAAGAAAATCGAAGATCTTATAGATTTAACTAAAACAAGCGTTCACCTTATGCCAAGAACTTCGCTCCAAAGCACACTTGGGAGTCAGTAAAAGAATAAGCTTACATCATATTATGGTAGGTACTCATTCATACGAAATTAATTGTCTTATATATTAGTTTAATCATCTAAGATTAAAACTGTGTTATTGTTACAGGTTATTTGTGCTTTGTCATTTTAAACCTACCACGGGCTCTTATAACGCATGTTTTTTAAGGATATTGAGATGGGGCAAACAAGTGTCAGCCAGGAAATATGCGACGGAGGTCACGGAGGCACTTAACAATAACCAACACAAATCAAATTCCCCACTTTAAGAGGAGAGACGCCATAAACGTAGGTAAAATAGTAGGTACGTTTAGGTACATTTACTAAATAGTACCTAAGTACTTAGGTATCTACTTATGTTTTGTTATTATTACATAGATATCTTATTAAATTTTATGTACATAATGAACTTCTGCTTTACATTATTTTTTCAAAACTATGGAATACCAGGTGTATGCGGTATTCAGTATCAAATGGGCTAATGTGGTATTGGGCCAATGTGGTATAGATGACAGTAATCAGAAGACTTATTAAGCTGTTCACTAAGAAACCTTTTAGTAAATAGGCTTAACTTAATTGAATAGATCTCTCAATATTTTAATTTTTCTTTAATTAATAGTTTTTAACTCTAATAAGAAACCCACTTAATTTTCTTCTTGTTGTTGTTAGTGTATAATAGTTTTGTTTTTTAAATCTGTGTATTAATATCTCTACTAAGTACATAGTTATGTGTTTTTAACTGTGCAATGCTTTGTTGTAAACTGTTTTGTTATGTATTTGTGTTTATAATAAATAAATAAATTATCTCTATATGTTCATTTTTATTAATAAAATATTGGAATAATCTGGGGAATATAAAGAGTGGTCAGCAAACTGTAAGCAAATTGGCTGATATTTTACTTACATTCTTGTCATCATCATTGTCTTTAAGCGTCTTTCGTTTTCTATTGTGTCTAGTTGCATAGTGTTCAAAGTGTTAAGTATTTATTATTCAAGTGAATAAATGAGTTTGCTTATACATTACTTTCACTTTATTTTATGGTACCTAGGTATGAATAAATGGCAACTGTATAAAATTTAAAAATATTTATTATAAAATTATATGTTTACAACATATATTATAATCTATATTATTTATTTCTTAAAACTATTCTCTTAATATCATTCTCCTCACTTTAAAAAAATACTCATATAGCCACATTGCGCTTCCTTTTGTGATGATGTATCTGAGTGGTAGGTTGTGAACTAGTTAGTCTTTTGAGTCTTCGGTGGAGATAGATTTGAATATTTGGGCTTGATGGTTTTACAGCTCTAAATTCACCGGCATCTTGACTGGAGCCTAGGGTATTCCAATCCTCATTACCTGTATGAACAAGATATTTAATGTAAATTAAGTTAACAATCAATAGGAATTTAATTGTTAGTAGGTACAGTTTAAGTAAGTATCACTATGGATGAAAATATTATTAAGATTCTTCAGTTCATATTTGGTTAAATATAGAGTACAAAAGAAAATTAAAATAAAAGGCAAGGTAAATGCCGCTAAATAGGTATGTCTGTTATTGTTAGTGTATTATGGTAACTGTTTATGGGAATATACTTATACCCAACTAAGTCTATTTATAAATTACTTTCTCTAGTGGTAAGTGCAATTTAGACAGAGTATTAACGAGTAATCATTATACTAACACAACGTGAACAATAGCACACCATACACATGTTAGACTTACCAATTGAAATTGCACGAAGTACAACTTTAACTTAAACTTCTTGCAGTCTGTAGGAACTAAGTAATCTCTATCCATTATTTCTTCACAATAAGCTTTGCGGCTTGGGTAGAACTCCATTCCTAAAATAAAATAAAGTAAACATTAGTAATTGTAACCACTTGATCATATTATTTTTACCAATTAGCCAATAAATATGTAAGTACTTACTTGTCAATAAAGTCTACCAACATTGTGAACTGCGTAAAACTAGTATTTGAAGACATTCTTACTTTGATAATTTGATAATTCTGCTGTATTAATATTAATAACTCAGCACAAACATCGCGCGTCAGTATTTCAAATTCAAACTGTCATAAGTCAAAACCATAGATTACGTAAATTATACAACTAAATTTACTACAAAATGGCTGCGTTCAGAAATTATGAAGCTTAAAATTTTTTATGTCTGCTAAATTTAATTATAAAATTGAAATTTTTATGTCGATTATTATTTTAAATTACTGATTTCGTAAGGCCGTAACGTTATACCTTTATTAAGTTGCATTTTTATCACTGCAAATGATTTATTAAATACAACAATATTAGTTTTTGAACGCATCATTCCTTATCATTCGTTCAATTCGTCTTGTGTACATGGCATTATTTAACCATAGTATCGAGTTCGTATCGAGTACACGTGAGTAAGGTAAATATGTTCATGCTGCCAATGATTTTATTTATAGTATCGACTCCGTATTCGAATAGTTAGCTCGATACGAATACTTGACGTAATGGTTCAATGTTCGTGCTCGAGGTACAGATAGCGATGGTCGGTAGTAGAATTCTATTAATGTAGGTATAGGTACAATTTAGTATCGAGTCTAAACTTTACTCCTGATCATGCTTTTAGTGCAAAATACGGCTAATTATTATTGTTCTAGTATTGATACTAGAATTGGTAGCTTATCTAACTAGAAGTAGAACTAATAAACTTTCTTTTGTAAGCTATTGACTTGTTTTTACATAGAACGACATTCCTGTGGCAATAACACTTAGTCTTAACAAAACTAATCCTGAGCAAATTATTTTTAGTAAGTACTAATGTTTCAGAAAAATAATGAAAATAATAGTCGCAGAAATAATTTATATTATTATTGTATTATTGTATGAATTCCAGAATACATCTACTTAATTATTTTTTTGTTACAGGTCCGTAGGCATTCTACGCAGTGAACTATCCAGATGTAATGTAAGTATGCAAAATTATTCAAAATTTCTTTAAAAACGACTATGTTTTAGGTACATTTTAGTAAATTTATTATTTTGTACTCAGATACGTCTGTATCTGTGTGCAAGTGTCCAAGTGTCCGAGTATCATAGTAGAATTAATGGAGATATCGAGATATTACTCCGAGTATAAAGTCCAGTATCAGATTAATTTGTGGTTCACTTCCAAAGATTAAGATTAAAAACGCACAAGTTATACAATAATGTATTTACATAGTTACAATACAACAACGATTTTCAATCCGCTTTCACGGGACAATTATCGATATTACACATCTTCATGGTCATTAATAACAGTGTTATCTAATAGAGTATTGTCTGTAATTGTGTTCTGTTTAATTCCATTACCACAGACGTCCCATTGGCGTGCACTGTCGTATACAATCCGATTACAGCCGCGTTAACGCGCCGCGCCGAGATCATGGCACATAAGTACGGGAGCTGTTAACTATTCATAAAGATTATACCAATTGCACTTGGTACGGTCAGCAACAAAATTTATATGAAAGGACGACATTAAAAGATTGCAACTTTTTAACTGCAAGAGTAAGATCATCGGTCCCTGTTGTTGCTATGTTGATAATAGACGTTAGGTCAAGTCGGATGCTTCTATAATAAATTATGGGCGACCTGAAGAAAATCTGACACTAGGTAGACTAACCACTGGATAAGAAGTAGGATATCGATGAATACGATAAGTGTAAACTCATAGGTGATGACGAAGCACAAATTCGTTTGCCGTGAAATTTATGGGCAACAAAGGCTGACCCCAAATAGCAACAAGGTCGAGGAAGAGAAAAATCTCATACGTGAAAAAAATAAAGAGAGTTGTCGATATCGTCAAAGATTCAAAAATATCTTATCTGTAGTAATTTATTAGCTTCTAATACTATTTTAAACAAAATTTGCCTGTTTGATATTTGTAACAAATGATACACTCTTAGCCATCATTTTTAACAAAGGAAAATTTTATGACAAACATACGCGGACCAAATAGGTGATGTGTTGACAAAGGGCACAATTACAAGCACCCGTAACCAACGTGTGTGTATAAAAAGATTAATGAATGTTAAAGAGGCAAAGGAGGTATGTTTGAATCGCAGCAAAAGGCGTTCTATGGTCTCTGCTTACCCCATTAATGGGTGACACGCAAGAAGTTATGTAAGTATGTAATTTTATTATTTTCCAATATGTTTACATTTTATTGATGACTGTACGTACTACCATTAGTGGTTTTTCGTGTTTGTCTTAATATACGCATATTGGATATCTAAGTTATGGACCAATTAACAGATAACCTCGATAATTGTTTTATAGAACAATTAATGGTTATCATCAGTGCTCATATTTCTTTGATTACGCTCTTTTATTTCTTCTCGTTATAAACATAATTTTCTAATAGTTTTTACAAAATTAAATTATTTACTTTAAAAGTTTATTTTTTAATTTGCACTTATATTTTATTGATAAAACGCTATTTTGATTTAAATTCAATTTTAGGCGAAAAACGACTTGTCATTTAAGTTTTAATCACATACATTTACTTTCTTAGAAATTTGAATTCAGTAATTTAATTTAAAACTTTAATAATTTTATTTACTCGCTATTATACTGTAACACGGGTGTGGTGCTAGATATTAATATCAACGAACAGATACCTACAGATTTCAAACAATCACAACTGAATCCCGATAACATTATTGAAACTACCTGATTTCCTGCAGAGTCTTAGACGTTGTGATTTCAGATGGATAGAACATTATGATACTCGAGGGACCAACGTTGTATTGATGCCGTGTAACTGTGGGATAACAGGGTAACTTATGGTAATGGCCACCTTGTTTCATTAGCAATACGTTTATATAATAGTCTCGGGACCTATCAAACTGTATTTGATAGCTGTTAAGGTTAACTTTCCGAAAATAGAAAGTTTTGTGCAATATTAAGAGTAATAAAATTCCATTTGTTCTTTCTTTCAGTTTTATCTTATAGAAGTAGTAGTATACAAAACAAAATGCAGACGCCTTGGTATATCTTTTCAAGAAAAAATTAAAATAAATTATAGTGTAACATTTATTATACTATGAGTTATTTCAGTTTCTTTAATAAGATATGGAAGACAATTAGTTTTTTTATTGTCAATCAGTACAAGCCACTCAGCAATTTCAATCATTCATATGATTCTAAGTAATAATCGTTGCTTGTTGTTTTTAAAAGCACCAGACACACGGTTGTTGCGTCCTGGTACTATTAGGGCGAATACCCTACTATCAGTCAACGTAAAATATTTGCATGAAAAGAACAACGCTCCTATATAGGAGGTATTTATTTTGAGAACAAAATTTTCTCATGTTGACATTTCAAGTTGTCGCTATGAAAATGCCACTAATGCCAAAATGCCAACGAATTTTAGAAGTCTCTTACCAATTTACTTCCGTTAATCTGAGCAGTCTGAGTAGGTAATACTATTAGGTTAAGGCAAAAAGGGCATTAACAACAAATCTAATATTTGTACTATAAGCATTCAGAAGCTAGTTTTGACTAAAAGTAAAAATTCACATTCAGTTTACAGCTAGTCTAGACATATTAGATTCTCCGGAAATACAAGCGCACGGTGTCAACTAAAAACTAATTTAGCTAGAACCTAACGTAAACCACAAAACTGCATAATATGGAGTAAACTTTAGGTACGGGTTATCAGACTTGCAACTTAGCATAATACACACGTCGCACTACATTATAGAGCACTTTGTTCTCTCTGAAGTTTTGCCACATTGTCTAAGAAGTTTAATAAGAACTTCATTTTATTTTTGCTTGAAATGCACAAGCGAACACAAATTTTATTAGACTGTTATATGGTAAAGCTTTGTGTTGGTAAGTAAATAGGAATCAGTGATGCGTGCTTTGTGTGTTTTAAATTGGTCGTAGATAATCGTGCGTCGTTGTTGGGTTTTAGCTTTAATCTTATTATTGGATTTTGTGACAGATGGTATTTATTTCAAATATTTTAGTGGCCAATTATTTTCAGATTACTTATCATTTAACAATCAATACTTTTAGAGAATTTTAATCCAATTATCTAAATGAACGCAATATAATCAATAGCTTATGCAAAGAAATTAAATGCAAGTGTCAATAAATTAAGATAACAAACTGCTTTTAAACAATGCTTAACATAACTACTAACCGGAGTCGGCAAACACACACAACTTAATTTATATTTAGTGTGCAGAACAGACCATTTCATTTTTATCCATTAACCGCGCGATGCGGTCAGACAGCAAGGAAAGCTCGCTTTGCAGCTGCAGAAATAAGTAAAATATTTTAAAAATAAAACGTTAAACAAGGTTCATTTCCAATGTAAGCGGTTTAACTCGGCAGGTGGTGAAAGTAGACAGGTGAAGAGTTCGCGCCCTGTGGTGCCGCCACAACGATGTAAAGGCAATAGATATGTTTTATTTTAAATATAAGTTTATGGGAGAGATTGAAGGAGTAAAGGTTAATTATGTGCGAGGTATATACTGAGCACTATTGATATACTTACTAGAAAGTGTATGGTTCATTGTTCATCGGTGTCTGCTGATCAAAATCTTTTTTTAAACTATCGGTATATTATTGTAGTGCAAATAATGTTAGTTATTCTCTCTATCATATCTATTAGGTATCGATGTCTATTAACAGTTAAAGTTCTTTTTAATATCCTGGAAGTAGATTTTTTTTACTAAGTACCTTCATATTCGCTATAAAAGATAGCGCAACAAAGTAGGTAGATCCTAGAAAAAATATCTTAACACATATTTAATACTGTTAATTGATACAGAAATTTACATCTTACGAAAATTGAGGCTACATAAAACCAGTCCATCGATCGTACTAGTTATCATTAAAATGTAAGTACCGTATCATAACCGTATCATGTATCATTAAATTATACGTAATTGTAAATTGTATTACATTATATTTTTAAAAAGACTACTAAGATTTTTTTTCGATTTTTAAATTTAAGTACCATGACAATGTGAGGATGATGCTAAAGACGTCAGGAAGTATGTAACAACATCAACGCCTAGCGGTTAATTTAATGTTAACAAGCGCAAATATTCAATTTAAAGAAAAATAATATTAATAATACCACAACAACCACGCAACGCCATCTAGACGGATGAACATACTTATATACGTTTTTTAACGTTTTATTTGAATAACGGTCAAATCAGCTCATAGTGGCAGATTAGACTGCCAATCGCCAGTCTGTCACGCGTCACGACTTTGGCAAAAGCCTACCAAATATATATAATAATTTGGATTTAATATCTTTTGTCCAGAAGTAGACATTTTTGTTAATGAATGAATAGCGAAAACACTTAAACGACTGCATCAGCACTGCTATTCAATATTGCATAATTATTTTTTATGACTATGATTATGATTTTGGTTATGCGAATGCATAACACGATCATAAATTGTCAATATCGCATTAAGTTTTTTTGTGAACGTATATATTTTAAAGTGCTGTGTTGTAATGTTGTAGAAACTCTAGTTATGCTAGTTCTGTGTTTATGTAGTTTTATTTTACCTTCGCTATTCATTAGTGCATTTTAACGACCCTTTAAGGGTCTATCTAATTTGCGTTTGTTTATTCAATGTTAATGTGTGGTAGGTACTTATTAACTGACGCATTGCAAAAGTAATACAGTTTAGTGTTAGCAAAATTTGTTCTTGCAGTTTTATAAATACCCAATCACTAGTGCTGCTGCAAGGTTAAAGTCTAGAAAGTTTTATAAGGTTGCGGCTTTTAAATTAATACCGTCTCTGTTATAAAATCTTATTATGTTTTTTTATGTCGTGCGTTATTTATTCTGTACCTAACTCTTAATCCTGGACTACAATCTCCACACGAGTCAAATATTTGTTAGACGCACGTACATAGGTAATATAGGTACCTATATAAGTAATTTCTTCTATGTTAAATAGTACCTATGTTTTGACATTGGAAATGTCTTTCCCTTCGCTCCAGTGTAGGCTCCGATTTTTAAAACAATCTCCTAATATCTTGGCGAGTATAGTAAAAAAAATTGAGAAAAACTCCTGCAGCCCAGTAGGCTACTAGGCAAACCCATTCCGAACGTCTTTGTTGTAGGCTACTAGGCAAACCCATTCCTAACGTCTTTGTTTTAGACTCAAATCGTAGCTAACTAAATCCTCCAGAGAAGTTTTTAGTTAATAGCCGTTGTTGCATGCCATCTCATGTTATCTTACATATACATAGCAATGATAATTATACTTGCGAGACTGGAGGACGACGTAATGCGTGGCAAGGCATGCGACAACGGTTTTCTTCTGTCCACCACGAATATATCTATGTTATAGAAGAATATTTTCTTGTTTTGTAGATACTTTTAAGTGCACATTCCTTGGCTGATTTGGGTTTTAGTTTATAAACTTTTTTTTCGTTAAATGTAAGTCAAATTAAAATGGTAACTGGTCATTAATTAGACAAATTTATCTTTGTTTTTTTTTTACAAATACTTTACATTTTGTATTTGTAAATGCACAAAACTTGATTAATAATAAAATAATACCAGCCTATTTACTGTCCCACTGCAGGGCAAAGGCCTCTTCTCATATAGAGAAGGTATGAGCATTAATCACCACGCTTGTTCAAGGCGGATTGGCAATTTCAGACATTTAAGTCCAGGTTTCCTCACGATGTTTTCCTTCACCGTTAGTCAGAAATGTTCAAGATAAACTTAGAAAATACATATGATTTGAAAAATCACATCGGTACTTGCTCGGATTCGAACCCACTACCTCGTATTTACGAAGCGGGTGCCTTATCCACTGGACCATTTCGACTTTACTTGATTATGGTCCGTTTAACTGCAAACTATAAAAGCATGCATAAATAGGTAAGTACTTGTAGGTCGTCGGTGGTAGCCCTACTCGTATGCAATCTACCGACAAGACAGATACGTAATCTAGCTTTTAGACATTGTACATTGTAAAGCTATGCTTTTAGCTCTCGTAATAGTGCGCAGTAAGCTAACGAGTAAATAATATGTACTGCGTTTCTATTTGTAAAGAGCAATTGCTTGTAACGCCTGATATAGCTACACTAAGATTTCTAAATATACCTCTACGAGTAGTATCTAGTACGAGTAAGTGCTAGACAGAAAAGGTTTTGCAAACCTTGTATCTACGCAACCTCGGATTTGCATTAACTTAACGATATAATTTACGTGTGTTTTTATAATAACTAGACATAACATTACAGTATAACGATATTTAATTAACCCGATGTATTAAAGTTGGTAAGCAACAATAAGTATTATGAGAACGATTCTAGATCAGCCAAATAAAAGATAATTGATTGTAGGTATATGGCAAATACCTTTTACTTGCGTGACATATACTCGTATGTTCCATCATCAACGAGTGCCTGGTTTATAAATAAAAAAAGATATGCTATAGTATTAAGTGACTTTGCACAAATAAATATAACTAGCTGTTTGTCTCTGTCGGGAACCAGACCGATTTTCAGGATAAAAAGTAGCCTATGTGCGTCACTGGCACCTAATCTATCTACATTTGCCAGTTGTCTTCAAAATCAGTTCAGCCGTTTAGGAGCTAAGTGGTAATAAACACACACACACACACACACACACAAACTTCCGCATTTATAAAATCTATTATTAGGATTAGGATTAATGAAACAAATAAATAAATTTGCTGTTTAATTTAAGATTAAACCAGATAGTCCGAGTAAGATCTAATGTACTTAATAATATGTTATCACTGAACTTAATTTTTCTTGTAAAAAGTGTTTTAATTTACTGCCATTTCAGTTTAAATGCTACAATCAGTAAAGCCAACTTCTTTCGATTTTGTAAATAATAAAGTTTCATGTTGTCTGTTAATTCACAATTTGTATTTTCGAAATTGTATTTAACTAGATAAAATAACTTCAAACGCGGACATAAAAAGTACGAGACGTCCGTCGAGTTCACCGTAATTTTTTTAACACTAAAATTGACTATCGAAATTTTACTAGTCTTTGAGCGTTTTCAAATGCACAAATAACAGTTACCTAACTTAATATTATCAAACAGTACGAGTATTAGAGTCGATCTATAGCCTAATAGATAGTTTTATGAATATTTAAAACTTTTTAACTTACAAGATAAACAGAAAAGGTCTCATGCTTCGAGCGACACGAATACACGTGTCGTGCGCTAGTCGACAAGGTAACAAGTAGTAGAGGCATTTTACAAAATTGTGGTTTGACAGATCGGTTTCTATTTTTAACCTACGAAAATACGGAGGAGGTTCCTAAGTCGATGCGTTGATTTTTTTATCGCATAACTTTTTAAGAGTAGTCCGATTTTGATAATTCTTTTTTTTAATGGCAAGGGTGTACCCCGAAATTGGTCTAATATAATTTTGATTTCCAAAAAATTCCAACTCTGAAGGTAGAAAAACAGGGGATTATTGTTGCTATGGGCGTCCCACAGGACTCAAGTCTTGGTCCTTTTTGGTGTATGTATGATTTGCCGTACTTTGTGCAGGATTTCTGCAACATAGTGCTATTTTCATACGATAAATATTAGATTATAGCTACAAAAAATTATAAAATATAACTTTTAAACAAAAAAATTAAACTGCCGAAAAAACTGAAAAGCAAGAAATAATAAACCTTTATTTTATTAACTTTAATAACTAAATTCTTTAACAAATATAAGTATATCTAAGTAATGTTGAGTCGGCGCTAAACAATCAAAAAGATCACTAAAATACCTTGAATTTTTAAAAATAGAGTTTAATTTTTTTGTTTAAAAGTTTGTTTTGCAAACTGTTTCGAAATTTTCAAAACACGTACATGTAGTTCGAAGTGAAATAGTTCACCAACTGCCTGCTAATCTAAATTATGTAGGTACGTAAAGACATCTTTAGAACTCTGAACTGATTTGACATTCAACCGTATCACAGATAATTTGTCAGTTTCGAAATGTACTAAGTATATTAATAAATAATTAATTCAGCTTCGGCTTAGCCGAAATAAGGTTTTAGCTGCATCCCCGTAAATGTCGGTTATATCTATGTTTATATTGACGATTTTTATACAAACTTTCACCCCCTATTTCAACTCCTTTAAGCCATTTTTTGCGATAAAGATAGCCTTTGTTGTTTCCCGAGGTCTAATCTATCTCAATACGTAATATAAATTTCATCAAAATCGGTGCAGTGGTTTAAGCTTGAAAGCGTAACAGACAGACAGAGTTACTTTCGCATTTATAATATTAGTATAGATTATGTGGCACCTTGTGGTAAGTGGTAATCATGTGTTATGACGACAATTGCTCAAAGCACTGCTTTCAAACAAATAATTCTACAAGATAGGCATCGTCAAGGATGCAAGCACCTCGCCTTTTGACAAGGAATACCTTAATACCTACTCTCAAACACGTGGAGCAAATTTTGAATACCTTCAATCTTCTTGGCGCTACGTCTTAAGGGTATTCATAGTCAAGTTCATGTTAAAGGGGCTCAACGCTCTGCTGGCGTCAAGTCATGGGCTGGATCTGTTTGCTGATGAATGGAAGTTGATCTTGTCTGAATGTATGAAGTATTGTGAGACGTCAGAGTAAAAGTTGTTATTTTATATATTTTACTGTGTAATCAGTGTAATTGACTGTATTTTTGTCGTTCTGATTATAAAAAATAAATAAATAAATAAATAGTCAATGCGTAAACAATCGGCAAGAACAGAACCAAGTTCTTGGCAACCGCAAGCTTGCTGTAGGAAGTCAAAAGACTCATGTTATCGTCCTTCTTGGGCAATGCTCCAAGGGAACATTACGGCAGTCACTATGATTCAGTCATCCGATAGATGATATGAAAGTTTACAAATGAACAAAGTCGATGGCGACCTTAATTTTCCAGTTATACTTCAGAGTACCTATAACTGGAACATTAAGGCTCAGGAGGACTTCATTTCAAAAACATAGATTGCCAGGATATTACATTTAGTTAGAAGGTACCGCCCGGACATCACTAAAGATCAGGTAAAAGAAAGCAACCTATCACAAGAAAAACTAAAAAGAGTTTCTTGAGAGCTTGCTATTAAACTGTTTCTTTTTCTTTGTACGTGCAATCACTATGTTTTAGTCATCCAACAGATGATATGAAAGTTTACAAATGGACAAAGTCGATGGCGACCTTAATTTTCCAGTTATACTCCAGAATACGTATAACTGGAACATTAAGGCTCAAGAATAATGCAGGAATTGAGGAGTTCATTTCAAGAACTTAAATTGCAAGGATATTAAACTTTAGCTTGGAAGGTTGGTCCGGTCATCACTAAAAGTAAAAGAAACCAACCTATTACAAGGACAAAAATAAAAAAAGTTTGTTTAGAGCTATTTTATATTACGCTGTCCTGCAATGTGGTTCTGAAAATGCTATTGAGCTATTTCTTTTTCTTTTTCTTTGTACGTGCAATCCTTCATTGCTGCATTTCTGAGATAAGGGCTTACTTTTACGCTCTTATCGCTTATAGATGTGATGACTTTTTTAATGAGCGAGTATACTCCCTCATAGAAGTGTGTAGCTACACCACCAGATACCACCGAAATAGTTAGGTAGATTACTCAATTGATAAGTTAAGTAGAACTTAGATATCGACCTATAATATGTAGATACAAAGTGAATTGCGTCGAACGTCTCTAAAATATCGAACGCAAAACACATAGGACCGAAACAAATAGAAAGGTCCTTTTGCCAATATATCATATATTTTATTAAAACAAACAAAACCGCTATAAGATTTATAGTAGCTACGTAACCTCCAGTGAAACATTAACGAGTTTATACACTCTATGCCTCTTTCCAACATCATTATGCAAATGACATAACTGTAGTCAAAATATAAAAGGACTCAAAATTTATGTTTCTACTTAAAGGTTCGTAAAATTTAAGTACCTTTATATAGTCTAGACAAGACAGCTTCATTTTAAAGAAATATAAAATAAAATAACATTATATAAACGAGATTAAAGGATCATACTGAAAATAAGAAAATCTGTTAAAAGTTCATTTTAAAAGCTTTAGCAATATGTTGAAAATTTCTGTTGTCTTTTAGAAAGACGTACTCACGGCTCGGCAGTTAGACGATTTAAGCGTCCCGTGATAGGACTGCTGCAGTCCTATCACGGGAATTTTAACTGCGATCACCAATCTGCTTGACAAGCGTGGCGATTACGGTGAAAAATGTTTACGATTATGGTTGCTATAAACGCATCACGCACAAATTTAATATAAATATTACAATTAAAAAAGTTTGCAAAATGTTTAGATGTTGTTAATATAATCACACTTAAAATAAAATAATTTTTAACAAAAAGAAAATCGACTTGAAATGAAATGAAATATGTTTATTCATTTAATGGTATATTACAATGATATAATAAAAAAAATCATAACTAGGTTAACTTATAATTTTAATATGACGTGAAAGACATGACATTTATGCGCTATTATTTCATTATGATTGACATTAATATGTAAAAAAAATATGTAATTGGCGTAGTTTTCTTGTCTGATATGTAGTCATCAAATGTCAGTTTCTATGTAGGTTATAAGCAAGAATTGCCTGTCTAACCAAGAGACGTAAAATGCAACTGTTTTCTTACAAAATTATTTGTAAATAGTCTAACTGTAGTAATAGGTAGATAGACTAGATAGTGATAGATACAGTTGCCGCTGTGCATTGGTAATGTTCAAACTGAGGTTGCATTTACCACTCTAATAACAAATCTCTCGAAAGCAGGTGTGATAAAAGTTCAACTCTCAATAAGATTGTTGCACACCATAATATTAAATAAATAATAAGAAAGTTTATTATGGAACCTTATCACAGGGTGCACGGAGCACGTTATAAGAGATGATGTACGTTTCGAAGGCATAGCCCTTTCATCCATCATTTTATGATTCTTCTAAATTTTCGTAATACTGTCTGCTTTAAAAATAGCGCTAGGTCTAGCCAGTAAAAGGCATAAATCCAGCAAAACACCCAAAACATTAATCTACATCAGTTAAGTCGAACAATAAAGTGAATGTAAAACGTACAATAAACAGTGGTTAGGACATGCGTGAGTCCACCACCGTTTTTTGCCCTCCGGCTATCCTACCATGATTTATGCTCTCCCTGCTCGGAATATGATTACCAGTTACGTGTCGGAAATGCCCTTAATGGATATAAACGCTGTATTTAACTGACCGGTAAACACTGGGAAGGTTTTTGTACATCTTTCGACTGCTCAATTGCGGCTTTTGGTATTCCGTGTATTGGTTGTACGGTTTATAGCAGCTTATTAGTGGATATTGGGCATTCATCTGAGTTATTATGTTTATTATTTATTACGTGTTAACTGAACCGAGTTGTATTGTGTGAAGAATGCGGTTAGCTAGCGGACAGTCCATAGATTAATGACCGTTTGATAAAATATATTGAGACCCTTTTGTGTCACGGGGAGCATGTCAAGCTGTTTATAAGCGTGATACGAACAAAAAACACAGTCAAAGCTTAAAAATTCAAAGCTCTATTTATGTATTTAATGTATTTAAAAATGTGTTGAATCTACCGTTTAGTGTGTGATAAACATACTCTAAGGCCACCAATTTTTTGCCGTCGAATCTTAGAACTCAAAACATACTACCTACTTTGTTAACATAATACGACTAGTAAAATTATCTGTAAAACTATAAGTATTAATGATATGTCGGTACCCTATCTTCACCATTGCTTCGGTTATAAGTACAGTCTTGGAAGTTTTTCTTTTCTTATAAACGTACTAAACTTACATTAGCGTTATCCAGTGATGCATATGTATAAATACATTTAAATAAAAATCGTTTGTAATGAAATGTAAATCTAATATTAGCCTTGTTGGAAAAAGAAGGGAGGTTTTATAAACGCCAGTACTTGTCATAGTTTTGAAAACAGAGCTTTCACATCTTGAAATCTAATAAAAAAAAGCGGAGTGCCTACATAATTGAATTGCAGTAACAAAATTCGGATAAGCTTCATGTACCTATCTATTTCGTATCACAAAATATAATTTGTCTAGTTTATTTTACTACTGAAGGTCTTACTTCAGGTTAGGGTAATTTTTTCCGTGGCATTATCACGGTGCATAAAGCTCTCAGTACTTCATGTGTCAGGCAATCAAACAGGGGCCTCAGTCAGCTATCACAATAGTGTCAGAATGGTCGATCATTGATCTCTTATTGGTTGATTGATATTGCATTGATATAATATTATATACAACTAGCTGCGCCTCACAGCTTCGCCCGTGCATAAAATATGGTTTGTTGTATCCCTCGGGAACCAGACCAATTTTCGGAATAAAAAGTAGCCTAAATCCGTCTCCGGCACCGAATCTATCTACATACCAATTTTAATTTTTCTTTTTCAGAAATCGGTTCAGCCGTTTAGGCCCTGAGTGGCTACAAACACACACACACACACACACACACACACACACACACACACAAACTTTCGCATTTATAATATTAATAGGATGACAATATTACTCATCTTTTTATTCCTAAAAAGAAAACATCTTTAAATATACTGCAAAGGGATTTCGCATGTTATATTGTTTTATTAAAACAAACGTGGCTCTAGGTCTGTCATGCATCACCGTATACAAATATTATAATATGGTAATGCAGTGACTATGGTAATCGTTAAATCCAACACGTTCCTACTATACGTTACTTGGTGCCTCCTTTGAAATGGGGTAAAAATACGAGCAACAAAAATAAAAACATTGTGATACGTTTACTTGAGAGTAACGAATGAGACCGTAAATAAAAAGTAAATAAACAAAAAACATTCAAAACTTCGTCGACATACTTTATTATTATTTATGAAACTTCATGCACACAGATACATAGGCAAATATTATCAAAAACTTTCGTATGAAGTTAGTTAAAAACTCCTGTGATTGTGCGGTACTTTTATTATTTTGTTGTTGCAATGCATCGTTCGTTAGCCGCTATTATAATGGACCGGGGAAGGTTCTAATGAGGAAAAACGCTCCTACCAATGATAATATATCGTAACACGAACTTCGAACACGTTACTTTTGAACAAGTTTCGCGCAATTAGCTAGCTTGATACTCCTGATTTAACTCGATTAATTTGCTTTTGTAAGATTAGTAGTAATAACGGGTAATGTTTATGGCATCCATTTTTTACTTTGTTGCTTCATAGTGCAGTTTATCTTGAACCCACTAATATTTATGGGAAAGTTATAGGTAGATCGATGTTTTCACACTTGCAAGAAAATTTACTTATAAATTGGCTAGAAACTATTTAATTAAAATAACAATAAGTTCTTCTTCTTTTTCCTTTAATATGGAAACTGAGCCGACGATTGTGTCAGCTATTTCTGCCAGCGTCAAATGTAAAATATTAAACTCGTTGATGATTTTAATGGTATAATACAATGATTAAAACTAGAAAAAATGTGGATGAAATTAAATGACAACCATCTTCTGTGAAAACAAAAGATGAACCTCTAACAATAAGTTAGAAGAATTGTAAATAATATTATATAATGAAGAATCTGCCATTTCTTACTAAAAACTTTTCTTTATAGTAAAACTTTTTTTATACTTTTAATTTAAATCATAACTATTTTAGATTTGTATCATTCTGCTTCAATAACTGCACCAACTTTGTTTATCTCTGCATCACCTAAGGTTGACTAGTAGAGAATGCTTATAGCATTAAGTCCGCCTCTGTACCTATGTGCATGAAGTTTAATAAATAAATAAAACCCATTATGAGATTCCTTGATTCAATTTTTAAGTCAACCTTTTTATAATACTATATAAATAGCAGCACCATGATTAGTAACAACGTGTTGCTATTGATAAAATACTAAGAGAATAAATCTAACCTAAATCGCGAATTTATTTTTACTAAAGCATGTCTCTAGGTTACCTTTTGTTCGACGCATAGTGCGTGCTTAGCCTCAGTTTGCCTGGTTTATATCATAGCTAAAAGCGAAAAGTACAGACGGTTGGGTAACATGTTTATACAGGGTCAGTATACTCGTATTTCGCGCTTTATTTTTTTTGTGAATCTGCTGACGCGCGTGCGATACCAGCAATAAACATTCGTTACTGAAACCCAGAGAAAGATAAAGAAACATAAAATTACTTTATTATAACAGACATAAAGCTGAATCCAGTAAAAGTATAGGGTGTATCTGTATATGCGATATTTTGCCTTACGGACATTCACAGTCCGTAAAAAACATTGACAAACTTTTTCTAAAAGTCTGGCAATTACATAGAAGCTTTTTGAAACATGCGTCACGTGATCACATCCAGTGTGTGCTCGGCTTACAGTTACACTGAATTGGGTTATGCAACTAACATAATACTTTTTCGTTTTAATACAGGTCGATTACACCATATTTTTTAACGTATCGTGTAGCGTGTGATATTGACATATTTAGTCGTAATTCAATCTCTCCGTAAGTGTAGAGGAGGTTAAAATGCGTGAAATATTGAAAGTGTTTTAAAAGTGTGTCAACATACTGTCCCTGACCATACCTTAAATAAACATTACTTACTTTCATGAAGTATAAAGATACGTGCGCAGCTGCATCTATTGAAAATTTAAGAGTTCAGCAAAAATGTGCGTGTCGTAAAAACTTAGAGAGACCGATGACTGGCAACGACTCATCTTAGAAACAAGCCATGTCAGGAGGGGAAATATTCTTGTATTTTTGGGGTGCGCTAACAAGGGGCTCCTACATGACCGGAATATTTTTGTCACCAATTTCCTCAGGCGAACGGCTTAACGCCCCGGAAAAAGTTACTTAGACTTACCTGCGAGTCTTCGGGCGCTGTCAAGATATCGTATATTTTATGGAGCCCGTCTGAATGCCTGCTATATTTCTTTTAGGCGACGACGGCATCGAAATAGAGTTTCGATTACGTTACCGCTTTATTAACAGGTAAAGGTAGTGTAGAGCCCTTATTAAATTGTATATCGTATTCTGGCCGCGTAAGCAGGCTCGATGAAGGAAGATGGCGATGGTAAAGAGTTACTCAAAATATTCTTAGATGGATGGACGGACCGGGTGGGTTGAGAGCTATATATCACTTAAAACGACAGAGCATAAATCTATGGGGGCTGTCTGCTCGTTATTTGTAGTCGCCACGTGAACCGCCGGTTTCGGGTGAATATTAACGATATCGCCAATTTTCCGCAAGCTTAGTCGCGTCGCAATTTCTCGCCAATTGAACAATCGTATCACATCGAGGGGTGATATACCGGCGAACAATATTAATCTAGGTATCATGTAAAAATGTCTGTACATGCTTTTCTTGATCTGTTACGTTCACGAAGGAAAGTGAAATTTTCAATTTTCAATACAAAATGAAACCGATCGTTCTATACATTCAGCAACATAAATCAGTACCTTATTACATTTCCGATATCCATTAACCATGTAATAGAGATGTTAATGAGATGAATGACGAATAAATCGTTGAACATTTCTACTATGGATACGCGTATGTCAGATCGTGAACCCACAACTTGGTATATTTGTCCTGTGTAGGAATCATAGGTACAGTCGTTGCACCACATGCTCTAGCAATGTATCGCTTAGGAAGTAATTGTCTGAAATATTCTTATAATTCTAGTAAAAATATATTTTTTATAGAATCACATTTGACTCTTTAATCGATATTCAATTCTTCAAGGATAAAATAATTTATTTCAATATATTATATCAATTTGTATCAAACTGTATCGATAAAACAATTTAATTTTCAATCCATAATTTCGTATCCTCGTTTTCCAATTAAAGTTTGGTGTCCACTAACGCGTAATAACTGACATTTTACGCTCGGCGTGTTGACCGATACAAATTCATGATAATTTCCTTCACTCAATGGGTGTTTACGTTTTTATTGATGGATGACATTATTAATAATTTGTAATAGAATAAGTAGGCCGATTGAAATTGAATTACGTAGATACTGAGATTAGTTCGCGGTAACAAAAGATTGGCTATAGATTGATTGTCGGCAAAATTAGTATCACGTAATTGATTTATTTTTACTTCTTTTTAATTCAAGAACTGATGTTTAATTCTAGTATAATGGCTATGGATAGTCATTATTTTTCTACCTACACAATATTGCTGTCATAATACCAGAGCAATTTGATATCATCTAAAAGCCTATGTTATTGCTTATAATGTATTTATTAAAACTTTATATACATAAATAGTATATTGGCGGACTTAATGCCTAGGGCTTTATCTACCTGTCAACCAGTACAGGTGATGTAGAGAGAGTAAAAAAGTAGGTGTATTTGAAGAACAGTAGAACAGAGACGACTAACTCCCAGTTTCTGAAAGGTTAGTTAATACTTCGTTGATCAGGCTTTCAGAAACTGGGGGTAATACTTACAAAACAATATACAAAACAAAATAAATTATTAGAACGTCTTATATGCCAGTTTTAACAGTTTGTCCATTCACTTAGATTGTATTCTTACGGCTCTAAAACTAATTGAAATCGATTTAGTCTTATTAATCTACATCATAAACAAGTCATTCACTTTTTAATGTTACAAAAGATAACATAAATTCTAAACGATAGGCAGTAGATAAAGCAAGGTGGACTGGCAATGAGGTAAATCTAACGGGTAACTGATGATGAACGAGGACGGTTTAAGACCGGTTAAACTACAGATAGTTGGGAGGAGGCCTATGTATAGCAATAGACGAGTTAGATAAAACTTGATTTCTATTTTAGATAAAATTAAAACTAGCTGACATTGTGGAATTTATTAGAGTTCAGTTGATTCGATCGAAGAAGGCTGTTATGTTTACAACATTGTAGTTATATCTTAGCTAATAGTGTTAAATGTCTAAAATCTTTTAATTAATATACTCAATGCTGAATTTAGGGACTAATTCACGTATCAGGGTACACCTTACTTCCATACAAGTAACAAACACAAACTACTGACTTTTGAAACAATAAATGCCCAGTTGCTGAATACCCAAATATTTATCTCAAAGTAGGTGATATCGACTTCTCAATAGCGATGAGATGGCAATGTATATACCTATTCCATGTACTTATCTGCGAATTCATGCCAGAAATATCATTTAACTACATAACAAACTTAAAAATTGTCTACAAAAGAACACTATTGCTTACGTCATATTCAGCGCGCACCATACAGTTTCCAAATAAATTTAACGTATAAACTTTAGTTATTATGGAAATAATATTCAATATTGCAAGTTGTCAAACGCACTCAGCCCCGCGGCTCGCCACACACGGTGCTATTCACAAACGTCTATGTTATACTTTGTTATAGTTCATATTCGTAGCAAAATGCTAGACATTTGCGCTGGCAACTATTACACTAGTTTTATATCATTTGTTTTGAACAAACAAAGTTTGAATAATATGCCACTTTATTCGAAATTATTTTAAAGTTTGGTTTTATGCACACAACTAACTAATGTTAAGTGATTACGACTGTTATGTTTGTTCACGACAGTGTTATCTAAGCAATGCTAGGAAAACAAAACCAAGGTTTGTTACCGATTGTTAAATGGAAATGACTGAGTGAAAACAAATGAAGAGGACAGAGAGGGCAATTTAGGTCTTGGGCATTTTCACTCTCTGATCAAAACGACATAGAATAGTAACAAAATTTGTATGCGAGTTTATGTGCAAAGGTAGTACTGCAGCGATCGTGCTGGAACCAGCTAAGGTGTACTTTATTTAAACGCATTCGCCAGCAGACATACAGCATTACCAAGATAATGATTCCAAAAGGACTTTTGTAGGATTAAGACTTATCACGGGACACTACTGGTCCTTCTCTACTACTACGAATTTAGGAAAAATAGCCTAAGAGAAATCCACACTAACTTTCATGTAAGTAATGTACTGTTATCATATCTAATTATATAACATATATATAATAATAAAAAACAGTTCAGTAACCTCTGCAATAGGTCAAAACACAAAATAAGCCAAAGGCAACATTTTTGATGTCAACCTAAGTGTATGTGTAATTTTTCTACATATTTTTTGTAGTAAGGCTCTGTCCACCGTATCTAATTTCTAAAGTCTAGACTGTAGCGTGGCACAATGTGGTGGCACTAGAGTTGCTCTGCGACCGCATGAATCCTCGTACAACAGTAAATTGCGGGTATAAAAGTAAACTAGTTATTTACATACGACACTACTTAGAACTGTATTACCTGCAATTGTCGTGTTTATACTTTAACTATTCTGCGTATTGTAGTTGTTGTTATATCATTGTTCTGCGAAAAAATTTGATTTGGATGTTTGTTTTTCCACAAAAGTAAGTTATTTATATAATTATACATGGATGTGTTAAATACAGTATCTACCGAATACATTTTCAATTTGTATGAATTACATGACTGACAAAAGAAACTGTGTAGTTACACTTATATGATATTAGATAAGTATACATAATGTGGTATTGATAGAGTTCTAATATCATCCCAGTATACATTTTGATGATAACTAAATGTTTACGCCATTTGGTTGAAACTTAGGGAATGAAGCTGTATCAATTGGCAAGAAAATTTACCTTACCTTTTAACTTAGTCAAATTTATACTAAACTGAAAGTGACTCCTACATACTCGCTCTTTGTCAATAGAATACAATTAAGTAGAATGAAGTTGAAAGTTTTCACTTCCGATAACATCATTGAATTGCAATAATGTAATTACCTAATACTTTTTAAATGACACAAGTAAAAACGAAAGCTGTGTGTAACAACTATTTGATCTTCGTTAAATAATTATCTATACATATAATAAAATTGGAGTGTCTGTTTGTAATATTGAAATAACCGTTTTTTACTACATGTATATGAATATAATATACGGTACATACACCAAAATAACATTTTTACAATTTTTGTCTGTCTGTCTGTTTGTTCCGTCTAATCACTGAAATGGCTGGACCGACGGGACTTTTATTGGCAGGTAGCTGATGTAATAAGGAGTTAATTCTTTTACTTTAGAAAAATAAAGTAATGTTGATCGACTGATAGGTGGAACGAAGTTCGCCGGGTCAGCTAGTATTTTATATTTGAAGTGAACGTTGCCGCTCTAAGATATTAGGTGCGATCTCCGGATCAAGCGAAATATGACTATAGGTAGGTAATGACTGTCTCAATCTCTCGAGGAAAAGGTGTGATGTTATAAAACGACTTTCTTTCTTGAGTTTATACTTATACACTTACTTGTATTAAAAGTTCTTAAAGTTTTACTTTTTCGTAAATATTTTAAAAGGATTATTGAAGTAGGTACTTAGTATAAATAAAGTAAGAAACTACTGAAGTCATGCAAATATTTAAAGGTGTCCAGAAGTGTCGACTACATCGCCTATTGAAAATAATACAACCTGGCGGTCTTGTATTTATTGTCTAAACCGAATGATAACTTTGTAACTAAGTATTGTTGCTATAAAATTGATGAATGTATTATGTATTTATATTACCTATAATACCTTGTAAGTAATCCTTAATAACATTATAAATATTTTTCAATAAAAATCTTTTCTATGTCTTTTTAGTAATCTTCAGGGTAGTATAACAACAAGTCGGTTTAAAGCTCAATAATATCTACTTTCAATATTAAATTGAAGCAATTAAACATTACAATAGAATAGAAAACTCTTTAATGTACCTTTGCTATTTTTTTTTATTTTAAGCATTCATCCCAAAAAAGTAGTTACATTGTAATTCATTTGAGTTTACGTGTTAATATTTAAGTTAGACTAAAGCGGTTCTTTTGAACAACAGACATTATGTAAACAGAAAAAAGAAATCGAGATTTTACTTTTTTATTGCTGTGCTGAGAGAAGTCGACGATTTCCACCCGATGGAAAGTGACGACTGATGTGAGTTGATCTGGCTACACTTCTGGGGCCTACGTCTACTATCACAATAGTGTCAGAATAGTAGATCATTGATATCTTTTTGGTTGATTTTGACAAGTTGGTGATCTCTTAATGGTTGATTTTCACAAGTTGTAACCAATTAATCAATGATCCACCATTCTGACACTATTGTGATAGCAGACTTAGGTCCCTGAAAGCTTCATCTGCTACTACCACCACTTAAGAAAAATGCCAGACAAGTGTGACTCTTGATTCGCACATCAGAAAATCATGTAAAAAAAATCATACAAGTACAGGTCAGACTCTCACTTGCGTGACTTTGGTATATACTTCTATGAATACCAGTTTGTTTATTATGGGCACCGGATTAGAAAATTGGTGGCTGTTTTTTTTTTCAAGAATTTTATGAAATAACTGACACAGTTACCATGTAAAATGAAAATCAAAACAGTGCAATTGTAATCGAAGGCATACATCAATCACTTGCAAACAGGAACAAAACACTACAGAGTCAGTAATTTCTATGGCCGGCTACTGTTGCATAATTTATTCTGCGCCAGCGGGAATTGTTTGAGTGAGAAATCTCAATGCCTTACCGCTGTCCGTTTTGTAATATTACGTGTTAAAATATAATAATAATTACGCTATTAATTCATAAATGAAACTGAGACGGATGCTAGGTGAAAATAATACGCAACAGCGACTAGAGAATTTCAAGGTCTCTGTTTACTAGACCAAACTAGTTAAAAACTAGTTTATTTTTTTAATTCTTGCGATTCGTTCGTATTTAAAAACATGTTGTGATATATGCGATATCTAAGACGTAGATTTCACTGTATTAGTTCAGATACTCGATATTTGAATGACTTTTGATCTCGGATGTCCACGCAGCCTAAGTTGCAAGAAAATTTTGTCTATTCATATTTTGGATATAATATAATAGACAAAATTTTCTTGCAACTTGCAACAAATCTTTTAGCTATGACTATGGAAAATAAACTGACGGTACTGATAATAATTTGTTATAATCAAAAGTGAAAGAAATATTATTTTTTACCGTGGTATTTTTGTTTACGAACTTTATCATTGAAGTCTTCGACGAGAAACTGTCTCGTGTATTGCATGCTAGCTCGGCTGTATTCGATTTGCGACTCGATTATTCTCTATACAAGGAATCTAACACAGCAGCTTAAACATGTGAATAATAAAACTTAGAATAATCTTTCTTGTAAATAGATACTCTGATTAAAAAAAGTTTTGTTAAATATTCAGTATTTTTTTGATTAAAGCAATTATAGGTCATCATCATCATCATCATATAAGCCAAAAGACGTCAAAAGAATACTAGACATAGGCCTTCCCAATTTTCGCCACCTTGGCCGGTCGTTCGCCGCCCTCATCCATCGGTTGCCGGCCACCCTTATAAGGTCGTCGGTCCATAGGTTATGCCTTATGGTAATATATCGTTGATGGTTTTAGCCGACCGATACCTTTCATATAGGTATCGGTCGAATCGAAGTAGAAGTAGTACCTTCGCAGTAAACTGACACTTATACCGATATCGTTTTTTTTTTTTTTATTGCCTACAGTGGCAGACGAGCCAACAGCCCACCTGATAGTAAGTGGTTACTGTCGCTCATAGACTTCTGCAATGCCAGGGGCTCCGCGAAGCCGCTGCTTACCGTGATATTAATGCTCTCTTTAAACCTCGTTTGAAGAAGGACATGTCATAGCGCTCGGGAAACACCGCAGCTGGTAGTTCGTTCCAGAGCCTGCACGTACGTGGGAGAAATGAACGCTGAAAACGAACCGTGCTAGACGAGATCGTGTCCAGGTAGTATGGATGAACTTTGCTGCGATGTCGAGTGGTGCGATGATAGAAAGGAGACGTATCGTATGAGAACTTCTCAGTCAGTCAGTTATCAGTTGTCAGTTTACTAATGCGTTACGGTCTGATCCTCGGTTGGCAATGGCTTTGGTTTTTTTCTAAATATTATAGAAGATAGTCATAGATAGTTATACTTGTTTGGCAACGTAGTTGTAAAAAAAAACTAACTGATGTACAAATCAATAATTATTGAAACTAGTTCTTCAAGTAAACTTTTTCTTTCTATTTGTGCATATAATTACATAACCATCTAGCTGGTAAAAGTTTACTACTGGTTGACTTAACAAGTTTTGGATGAATCACCGATGGACAAAAAACTTTCTTCTGTAAAATGCTGATACAATTTAATTTATTACTATCAATCGTATTCAATAGACATGTGAGTGATTTATGATTATTTGATGAAATAATTATCTTCATTCTTTACGATCTTTGCTCATCAGAATCTATATTAGTCAGCTGTCACAATAACTGGTTGCCACGGAATATAATTTCGTACATAATACGCAATACCGATATAAGATTACAACGCTTATAGATCGTAGACAACAAAAACTGATGATTTAAATATCTTCTTACTGAGGCACATGTGTTTTCCAGAAACGTTTATTCACTCACGGTCTGACGACTGTAATTTTGTTACAAACTCCCGAATTTGATGAGCTAATCAGGTAAAAGTAAAGGACCAAGTCCATTATTGTCGCTCCACATTACTTTTCATACAGAGAAGTACACATTAATCACTCACTACGCTTGCTTAAAGTAGATTGGCAATTTCAAACATCTGTGATAACTTTAAGTTTTCACACGATATTTACCTGCACTAAAATATCTTATAAAGCGCAACTTTACAGTGTGATGTAGATTGCTCAAGATTGGCCCTTTTTAGACGCATTTGCAGGACTATGTGCTAAAAGCTCATATAAGTTTGAAAAAGTCAACTGATCATGCAAGTAGATATTGTAACTTTTGATGCAGGTTGGTAGTTGCCGGAAATATCTGTGTAGGGAAAGTGAGAGTCTAGTTGGAAACTCGTAAGTTACTCGCTAAACTTGTTTTTACAACATAAGCACACATGATGCTGTTAGACATTGCTACGTTACAAAATTTAAGTTTATTTCGTTGCGTATTATTTATATTACGCCTATTAGGTGAACGAGGATGGAAAGACGATGCTTAAACGTGCATAAATGTCGTGTAAAATTGTTAAAATGTTTCAGTAACTAGAAGTTATTATAATAAACCTTTCTCAGCTTTTATAATTAAGTCTAGTAATGCCAATTAAAGTGTTCTAACTCTTTTTGGTTTCCAATAGCACCAATAAAATACCATAAATTGCAAGTAATTGGTTTCATCTTTATTTAAAACACCAGATAAAACTTATTTATTACTGCTAAAATATTAATCTCTTTTTCGATTAATTAATTATAATTATTTATTATTTCTCCAGTCATTTCTAGGACAAAGCTCATGAATGGTTGAACCGAGTTATGTCACTCTGCCGTCAAACACAGAAGCACATTATGGGAAATTTCCCAAGAGTGAATGGGAATCTCATTACTTGGTCCACATGTGTGGTTGACAGATGAATGATTTCATACACTATCACGATACTCGGATGCAGTTATTGCTTTTTCCAAATTTGATAGATAGCTTGAAATATGGCTTCTGCATAAGATTGCTTTTTCCATTGAGTTACGTATTTGAGTTTTAGAGATCTTAAACTTATTAATGTTCAAATCCTGCACGTTCAAAAGCTGATTGAGTTACCAACCAACTGATGCTATTTCTTATGAATAAAATTCAACTTCCAAATATCTCAAAGTAAAATTATTTCTATTCGCTCACTATGATGCAACATTCCTTGTACCTATATGTTCTGTAAATCTAGACAAGAATAAGAACATGAATATTCAGCTGCAATGTGCAGACTCACATTAAATTCAAGATAACAAGGTTCGTCAGCAGAACGCGCGGCCGTCGTCGTCGACTGCGAGCCATTTGTGCTAACTCGACTGCACCCCGTCGTATGAGTAGTGTGGAGCCACACTTGTCTTGGCACCAGAATACATTTCTCAATCACATTATTCCTTACACTGAATTTAAACTATTTCGAAATATAAACTTACAACCGACTCAACACGACTTACACTTTAAATCTAAGCTTACACATACGCCCACCTTCCTAAATCCGACACTTAAACTAACTTTAGGCATCTTAACTGATTTCGCAGAGAATGTGTTGTATCCTTACTTACGAGGTTTCTAACTCCCAAATCCGGACACATACAAGTCCGATTCGTACCTAAACAAGTTTCAACTGAAATAAGCGCCCATTGCACACATGTTACGTTGCGTCTCAGTGAAACGGGAAAAGAAAGAAAAGTGGGCAGCTCGCAGTTTCCTGGTACGGTTGCATATGCAAGGGTGGCGGGTGCGGGTCGACGCGCAAATCTCTCTTGTTCAAAATAAAGTTACGGATTCACTCAGAAATTGTGTTTTATATTTTCCTTCAGCATGTGACGCAAAAAAAAAACTTTCACATAGTTCGCAACCTTTTTCCCTGGGTGCCGCTCGTTCTCTCGACAAGTCGTTGAATACAATTTTCTTTCTCTTAGTGTCGCTAGCATCTGCGAAATTACAGCTGAAACTGATTATGATTTTATCGCGAAAAAATTAATGACATTTGAATTACAGACAGGGTACTTTAGAAGTTTTTACAGTGTATCAAGCTTTTTTAATTTAACGCGTGTGGAGCATATAATTTCAATATTATTATGGCAAAAATATTCTAACATTCGAGAACTTTTAATATTTTGAAGAACATGAATGGAATTTTCACTTTAATTAAAATGCAGCGATTTTACTCAGGCGAAAGGTCTTGACTCTCAATAACGGATACATAATTAACAAAGTTGAACAGTAGGCGATGAGTCGCGCATACGATTAGCGACAGAATGTATAGCGTAATCATGCTGAATTCTTTAGTTTAGACATATTGACAACATTCTCAAAATTTTCAAAGTTTATCTGCATATTATGTATATAAATCTAGAAAGTAAAAGTTTCTAGGTGTGCCTGTTGATATTTAAATTGTCACCTTTATCCGCTCTGGAATGCAATTATTGAATATTTTCGGTAGCCGTGGACGGTATTAAAACGAAAGTTTTTATTGTTCTCATACTCATGTACATAATTTGAATGAGTGTATAACAGCTGCCTCGCAAAATGCATTTAGGCACTCAAATGTTGCGCTTATGACATTGGCATAACTATTTTGTAATAAATCTGTGTATGTCAGCCTATGTACCGGTTTGATATTTTTTATGAATATATAAAATAAGTTTGTATCAAAAATAGTTGCAATTAACTACTTCAAGTTTGAACTTTTTGATGTCCTTGACCCGTTGACCTCTACTTACCATGTATTATAATATCACAACAACTACACAACGCTATCTAGACCAAATTATAGCTTGTTCTAGAATGCGGATACATACATGTTATACATAGGAACACCCAGACCAATGAAAATAATCATGTTCATGCACACAAATATTTGCACTGAGTGGGAATCGAACCCGCGGCCTCTGTGTGGCCACCCGTTCACAGTAGGTACCTCCGAACCATAGAGGCTGTCATGTAACATAATATTAGAATATTGATATTATAAGATTAACACATAGATGGAAAACAACATTGAAAGATCAATGAACTAACAATTTCGAAATGAGCCGACAAAAGTACATGGTTTCTAAACAACCTGCGTTACGGTAAGCACAGCGAGAAATTTAGACATCGGACCCATACTGATCTTACTACCAGTCCGTTTACTTCGTGTTTCTAAATATCGGCATTCGTAAGATACCTACCGGCGAAGGCGATAGGTGACTCCACAGGCGAGCCTCGAGTACGACGCACGCCTCGCCTCTACAGCTGACGTTATAACAGACAGGTGCATAGAAAAAAACTTTTGACATTTGGTTTCATCTTTCGACTTTTCAAATTATTTATTTTTACTTTGATCTAAAAATAAATACGTTTTGCAAATTATAATAAAAACAGTTATTTTTCTCAATTCAAAGCTAATTTTGTTTTTCTTTTGTTTCAGATGTCTTCGAAAGTGAATTTGTTTGCTTGAGTGATTCGACAACCGAAAGGAAGTAAACCGTTGGCGCAGTACATTGAAATGTGAATTTTGTGTGTTAAGTGTTAAAATTGATCTTTGTTCGTACGTTCATGTTATCCCGATGAAGTTTCTCGTGTAGTCACAACTGTTCGCGGAATTGGTTTATTGAAAATCTTTCGACATGGAGACGGAAGAGTTAACGAAACTTGTCGATGGTATTTACAAGGTAGGTCAATCATAAATAAGATTTTGTAAATTTGATTTTTGAGTTGTATTACACAACTGACACGTGTAAATTGCGATGTCAACGGTTTTTTACCGGATCACTTTATAATGTTCTTCTTTCTAAAGTTTACAATCTAATATGTATTTCTTACTTATAGATTGTAAACATCCTGCTCAAAACCAATATTGGTGATTAAAAATTTCAATTTCTTTTCATTTCATTTTAAAATCTGTTCTATTTTAAACTTTGAAGACCAATATTGGCAAAATTCTACTATTAATATGTTAATAAAAGCTTGTTAAATTTATTGACGAGAGGCAAAGGCTAATCCCGCACCTGCCTTAACTGTCAAGGTCATTGGTCGTCCAAACAACGTGAAGAACATTCCTATTCGATTTCTCTATCACGTTTTATTGTATAAATATGTATATTTAACACATTCCTTAGATAGATGTCGACTTTCATTTCGAAGTTTTGTTGGGTCGTTTTATAACACCAGTTTGGGCAAAAGTTATGGTAATGCGATAGGATTCCTATTAGAATTTTTGTATGATCAAACGCGTGGGTGGCTATACCGTTGTTACTTAGGATATTTATTGTGTTAACGCGCTGACCCCTTATAACCGGAGCTCAAAGGAAAAGTTATGTTTAATTTCGTGTTTCTTAAGTTGGGATTTCTTGATTCGTTAGGTTTTATTCAAGTGTTTTAACAACGTTAAGTCATTGGCCTCTCTGTAATTTGAGATTATTGTATTTTTTCCTATCTACTTACTTAACGTTACAGAATTATAATAGTGAATGTATCGGTGTCTTATCATCTAATCTTGATTATCTCGTGAGAGGTTAGACTACAAATTTGCATTTCCACTTAATTTAGTAGCGGTTATAATTTACCTCTACTATTAATTATTTTTACAATAATATGCATATTCAAAAAGGATGTGATGATCAAATAGTTAACATACCTGATTTCTATAAACGAGATTGTGGGTTAGAAATCGGGAAAGTATCAATGTCTTTTCAGTTATACTTAAGTACTCTCTTAGTTTACCTTGGCCCTCATTAAGAGAACTTTACTTAGATTAGGTATCTTATGCTGCAGGAAAACATCGTTAGGGACCGAAATGATACTAAAATTAAAATTAATTAATTATCGTAAATCTTTCTACATCATCGTCAACGATTTTGTTTGTAGGTAGTCAATTAAACTATATTTATAAAAAAAAAATTACTGACGAAAAGCTCATTTGGGGAAAATAAGTTGACACCAAATCATAAATAATGACATGAAGTACCGATGTATCGCCTGCCATAAATAATTTTAAGAAATTTTGGTGAGGACCTTTTTAATTATTTAAATTAATAACTATTAAGAATTTTTGAAAACGTAATGTAAAGATGAATGCGTATAAGCTTTTATCGTTACCTTATAGAATGAAATAAAAGTTTTTAGTTCTATTCTTCTGTTTAAATAATTAATTTAAATGAATGTTTTTATTATTCTTCAAAACCTTTCAAGGTAGGTACTAAAATAATATTGACTTTGAGTTTATCAGAATATTAGTTTTCAAGATTACGTCAGCTGAAACCAATGCCTTTTTAGCCTTTTCCAAAGTAGGTACCCGCTGTAAAATTGACTCAGTCCTGAGAAATTAGGTATCCAATTTCATACTGAGAATTTGTTCACAGATAAGCCCTATAATGCTTATCAACCCGGCTTACGAAACTAACCAGGTGTACTTTGAGATAGTCAACATCAGCCTAAAGACGTTCTAAATATAAGGAGAGTATGTTTCATACTCACTATGCTTTCCAATTCTTTTTACTGAATAAATTTGCTGCTGGGATCCAAGAAGTAGGCTAAGCAAGCTCGGTGCTAGAGGGGTTCTACACTGTTAATCCTGGCTAACAGAAGTCACAGTGAAGTACATATGAGGGGAATTATCCCAAAAAGTCACATTGACAACCATAGGAAGGTAATATTTATAGTACACAAGTAACCTACGTTTTGCTGTGTTATAGGCCTCTTACGACACACAGGTAGATAGGAGATGGTTCTATATTCCGGATTAGATTGTAGTATTTAGATATAATTATATTATGTTATAAGAAACATGATAACACTCGAAAGAGGTGAATAAATTACTGCTGGTCGCTGGATGTAGCTTAATTTACAGTTACGATATAGTAGCAGTAAAATTTTATAAGTACCTAAACAAAATTTACATGTAACAAGTATTATAAAGATAAAGAGTTTGTATGTCAGAACGCACTACGTATTTACTAAAAATATCAGTCCAGTTTTACTGATCTATGGCTATTCTATTTCTACAGCCATTTACATCTATCACCTAAGCATAAGTTGAGTTTATTGTCTGGGCATTTAAGTTTATTGATTAACATAGTTCGTATTGGAGCGATAGATCGTAGTAACTAATACTGACACATTGACACATTGTCCACACACCTCCGTTTCATGCTTTAATAATTTCTATAAATACTTCCTATGACTAATATGTATGCGAGTTGTAGGTAGTACGCCGTGATTTTCAAATTAGAATAAAATGGACTCTCAGCAAATACTGTGGTGCACAAAATCCATCACTTACAATATATACATTTTCGAGTCGACTTTATCTACGTCGATAATTACATAGTCAATCAAATCTTTTATAATTATGCTAACATCATAGGTACAACATAATCGATTAATTGC
The DNA here is from genome assembly GCA_963082885.1 of Parascotia fuliginaria. Taxonomy (NCBI): domain Eukaryota; kingdom Metazoa; phylum Arthropoda; class Insecta; order Lepidoptera; family Erebidae; genus Parascotia; species Parascotia fuliginaria. The sequence goes on along the minus strand of OY720178.1, from coordinate 10,848,624 downwards.
ATTGATTTTTTAAGATTATAACTCAATTTGTTCTACCTGAATGGTGTTTTTAATGTTATTTAAAATGTTACTTAAATAAGAAACGGGGCCGCACAATAGCGTTATGAAATGACAGTCGTCTATAATACGTTGTGTAATTTTGTTATTTGATGATTACAAATGTTAATCAATTAAAATATTGTTATCTTAATTTATTACCTCACAAGATGAACCGACGACCTGCTAAGGGTGGTGGGCAATCGTTGGCTGAGGGCGTCTCACGACCGGCTGAGGTGGGGAAAATTGGGGGAGGCCTATGTCCAACAGTGGACGTCCTTTGGCTGATTGATGATAAATTTATTATGTACCGTGTAAAATATTAGATGAATTTAATTTAGATACAGTGGTACGTAATTGGTACCATAGAGAACATAGGCATATTTGTAAGATAGTTTCTGATAAATATCAGAATGCATCCGACAAATATACGCAGTGGCTGCGTGGAGACGTTGCGAAAGGGAGTGAGGAACGCTGGCGTGACGACCTGAACTGATCTAATACAGATATATGAACAGCAATGGAACGGTATAAATAGAAAAAAAATAGGCATTTTAAATGCGTTTGTCGCAATCATTCATTCCGTCAATGTGTCGTCAGTTGATCACTGTCTAAATTGAGCACGCCTTTCCCATGCCTTAAATACGAATATTTTGATGACAGTCGCTAGACATTATCAAAATCTGATAAGTGATCTTAACATTGAATATCGGTAATTAGTACCTAATTGCATTCTATAGATCAGGTAACATAGTCTATAATATTCTTACATTTAGTTACAACCTGTTTAAAGCCTAGCTAAACTCAGTAAAAACTAGATGGTCTATAAAAATGTAACTAGTATCCGGGTGCAGGATGCAAGTAACCGGTTATTAAAACTGTATGTGTCCTGTGATATGATATTGCTTTAATAAGTTATTTTAGCATTATATATTTGCATATTGACCAATGTCACGTTATTAGAATACAGTGTACCTACTTTTAACCTTTTTTATAATGGTATTTTGTACGGTAGTAGATCCACGCTGATTTCAGCATGAATGGGTCGGATCGTCCGGGGAAGTACTACCCTCTCATAGAAGATCGACTTAAGAGTAGTAGTATCCGTACTATTGCGTTTCGTTCGGTGAGTGAGAGCGCCGGAGGCCCGATTTCCTCCCTTTCCTCTTTCCTCACCTCCCTCATTCCCTTCCCCTAACCCCATTCCCAGCCGCCATAGTGGAGGCCACCATACCAGCAGTTTAAGACGATGACTTTTGATATAGTGGCCGCCACTTCTGGATTCCACTGACTGCTTACCATCAGGCGGGGTGAAGTCACTTTGGTAGGCTATAATATATAAAAAAAAAAAAAAAAAAGTATCCTATATATCTACAGCTAGAGATATTTTATGATAATCTATTGTTGTTCTCCGCTCTCTTACTGTATAGCAAGCTTATGTGTCTTTCGGATCTCTGAATGTCACAGCTCAGTGTTTGTATAGTATCATCACAATTAATGACGTTGGTACCTGTATATGGTATCTTTTAAGCATGTTCTTCAGTTGAGAGCACAAAACTAGGCAAATACCAACGTGTTTTCATTTTTAGAAAATAAATATTGTTAGTCGAAGGACTTAACCTAAGGCCTACTAAAACAGTCCTAACCGTAAAACAAAATTACAACAAAGATCTGGTTATAACTGTTATTGTCTCGTAACCTTTTACCATCTTTCGAAACTTTTCCTCGTTGCAAGATATTATAACTTTGTCTCTGTTTATTATTTAAATGTTTTAGTAAAGTGTATTAGAATTGTATTCAGAATGTTAGTAAGAATATATCGTGTTTACTTTCTCTTTTATTTTTTTTTATTTATTTATAAAATATATAGATATTTACAGCTAGCTTTATATTAGCAGTATAACATAAACCATCGTTGGTTTTACCGTATACTGTAATTCATGATATGTTTATGATTACTTTTTAACTAATTAAATTACCCATACATATAATAATATGTAGGTATACATTCACAATTACAACAATAGTTACGATTGTGTATGTATATCACACAAATTGCGTCCACCTTACCTTTCTTTCGAAGAAAGACAAACATTTAAAAAAAAATAACAAATAAGTACAATATATATTTTTCTTTTACACCGAATTGTAAGGTAGACGCAGAATTTTCAGCATTGTAGTATTTAAAAGAAATATTCTAACATGAATAAAATGAAGCTACAAAATTGTTGTAGAACAATAGACTAACAGCGATTTATGGAAAAGTAATTTCTGATCAAAGATAAGTAAAGTACACACCTAATTAGTAATATGTTACTTTAAAGTAATAATAATAATAATAATAATAATATTCTACCACATGCACACAGCGCCATTTAGCCCCAAATTAAGCAATTATATTTGCTTGTGTTATAGGTACTAAACAACTGATATACTACTTATATACTTTTTTTTTTGTAAATACTGACATATTATAGATAAATTACACCCAGACACAGAACAAACAATCATGCTCATCACACAAAGGTTTGTCCTGGGTGGGAATCGAACCCACGATCTCCGGCTTAGCAGTCAGGGTCACTAACCACTAGACCAACAAGCCAGTCGAAAGTGAAGGTAATGACAACAGCGTCGCATTTCAAATGAATATAAATGTAAAATAGTCAGTCAAAATAATCACAGCACATGCTGCTGTAGAAACGTTAAACATAGTTCAACTTGTTTTTTTTTTGTTACAAGTCGTATCCCATAAGAGAATTCTCGGCGGACAACCGTGTCGTTGCCGTTTAAGTAAGCCCAGTGGGATTCCTATTATACGGCCAGAGGGTAGTGGTAACTTATTTGATAAATAATTTGTTTATTTAGTTTATTGACAGACATGTGCAAAACAATATGTTTTTAACTGCCTAATTCAGGTGTGTTTTCTGCTAGTGGCGGTTTTATTTAGGAAATTCCAACATTACATTCTTAATCTTCTCTTTGGTTTTCTGATTACCTGTAATAGATGCTGTTAATTTTTACTATTTTACTATACAAAATATTTTATACGCCATCACCCCTGAAAGATATACACGTTAACTTATGGTAAAGCTAGGTAGAGCTCAGCCGCGTCATGCAAATTAAAATTTGAACGAAACTTTCAAAATAAATGTATAAGAATCTAACAATGATTTATCTTGAGTGGGTTAGTGGCAAGGCGATAATTTATCTACTATCCGCATAAGCATTAGTTAGATAGAATAAATTATATTAATTTACAAAGGTTGCCGTACTATAAAATATAGTTACTTCCCTTGAAAGTGGATGGTTTTATTACGATTTTATGGTTAGCGGTAAATATGTTCCTTCCTACCAACCTTTTATGAGTAAATCTTTTCTGCCATATTCAAGCCTCTTGTGTTCATTTTAACGTCATACTTTATGTATATTTACGACCTTTTCTACACATATGCCGTTACTCTTGAATAACATCGTCTATATATATAAAAGTTAGTTTTAATAATGTATTAGGATGTAGAAATAAATATAGTTATAAACTAGATAAAAAGCTCAACTTCTCTGTCGCATTAGGCTTGCCTGTAAAGATAGATGTAAGTTTAAGAGTAATAAATAAATAAAAAGCGAAAGGTCACTCATTCACTCATCATGAAATCTCAGAAACTACTAGTGCTAGGAGTCTCAAATTTTACATGGAGATTCATTTTAGTAGGACATAGGTGTGGTGCAGGGATTTTGCGAAATTCATCCCTTATCCCTAGGGTATAAGGGTAAACGGGTGACAAAGTTTTTGTGAAAATTCTATAGTTTTTGTAGTAGGATTTTCAAATCACTAGAAAATACTATTTTTTAGGATTTCGTACCTCAAAAGAAAAATCGGAACCCTTCCAAGTTAATGTAAAAAAGATACGGCGTTTATGCTGCAAAAAACGTATATTTCGACACTCTCAAGGGAATCAAAATTCATTGGGTATTTTCCGTTGACCTAGAACTATACAATTTGGCAAGTAATACCGTCTTATACCACAAGTATAGAGAAAATCTGAAAACTATACATTTGTAATCAAATCATTAAACAACAGTGTCTTTATGCCAGAAACGGCGGTCCAAATTTTTAATTGAGTTAACCTTGTCATGTGGGGTATCGCATGAAAGGGCTTCATTGGCACAAGCATAATTATACAGATTGTTAATCATTTCTATGATGTCTAGTTTTTGATTAACGACAAAGAATGAAAAATAAACCTATTTCCTTTTTTATAAGTAGAGGTAGGTACCTAATAATTGATGAATTATTTTTTACGGAATCTTCGGTGGGCAAGTTTGACTCGCACTTGTCCGGTATTTTTTTATATTTAAAATCTATCCTTATTAAGTGGAAAAACAAGAGTTGCGTAGTGTGGGAAATTTCTTCAATTTTAAGCGGGTAGGATTAAATGGGATTCGCCATAGAGACGGATTGTACTGATATTTATTACTGATACAATGTACGATTGCCGTAAGATCAGGCAGGCAATATTCTCATACAGGCGCACATCTGAATTTTCACACGAACGAAGTCGCGGGCAACAGCAAGTTTCTAATAAATTCATTCTAAGAATAACTAGTTTTAAAAGACACTATACAATAATAATAATGCAATACGTATACATTTATAATGTATAAAATAATAATAATTATCTATTTAACATTCACCTTCATAGAATTTTATTCAGCATTATAAAGTTGTTAGATCAGGTATTGCATACCTATGATATTGAGCACTTGACATTCATGTAAACGGAATAGTACCTAAACATAGTGTTTGTCGGGCCAGAGTTATTTAAACTATTTGACCCGGAGTCAGGAATTGGTAATACATCACGTCTACTTTAGAGCGGCTAGTGTTCTGTCGGATTGCGTTACAAAGGGTAATAAAAGTAAGAAATTAGAGGGTTAGAGTTCCTAGCATGATGTGTTGGCTGGTGAAAACTGGTGATCGTCACTGAAATTCAGAAGGAGCAATTTAATATTAAAAAATTTTTTGTCTTTATTTTATAAAATTTCACGAACAGCGTGCGGTTTCATCTGAACCTGAAACATAGATGAAGAAAATCCAAAACAACTTAATTAATAAATGCCTCCACATTATATCTACGTGACTGATATAAATATTTCACTTTTTACTTCGTTGTCACCTAAATGGAATTGCGAGGGGGAAAATTAGGAGTTTTTGCCTCAACGGCACAATTACGTGGCTTCGAATCACTTCACTGAGTAGCATTTTGTAACAAAAAACCCGACTAAAAATATTTATGCTTTAGAGTGGAAGGTATTTTAAATAATTTAGATAATGACGGAGAAAATGCATAGCCTTGTTTAATCTTGAATACTTTTAGTTTCGAACGTGTTATTATAAATATATATTGTATGACCTTCGAGAGAAGTCTTACAAAGTTATCTTGAGTCAACATCTTGACAATTTAGTGTTTAAATATCTTGTGGCAAATTTAAATACAGCAAGTTGTGTATTTTTAGTATTTAGTATCTGGAAGCGGATGCTTCACTTGTCTATCGAATCGAATGTGTTTGCTGTTTTTAATTTATTATTGTAAATTTTATTACAATGCTACTAGAATATATTTTTCACCATTGATTGCCTATTTCATTCAAATACTCTTTTTGCACAACTTGCAGACTAAATATTGGTAAATAGTAATTAATATCTACCGGAGAACCTATGATCACGACTACGGTAAAAGCAGGGTAGAGCAGCCCCGGCTGAGAACCAACAACTTGTAGAAGTTATTTTTCATATAAGAGTACCTACGGCGGGTGTAAGTTGCATAAGGTAGCTCGTTATACTCCTAGTTAGCATAAAGTGTAATAGACTGATTGATTGTTTTGACAAAGTCTTTCATTGGGATTTGCATTTTAAGATAACATGGTGATAAATAATGATCTTTAAATTTCACACAAATGTTTCTATTATTACTTACTATTATATTGGTACTTACATATTATTTAGATCTATTTTATACATCATAAATCACAATAATAAGTAGGTACCTATGTAATAACGTACATCTCACTTATGGCGTATGCAATCGTCGTTTCGCTACATATCCTTAGCATTCCTAAAGCTTTGACATTTATTAATGTGTTTCTTGAGTTTATATGCAACAAGTTTATATTGTCAGAGGTTTGCAGCTGCGTTTGTTTCGTATGTCACGTACTGACGCTGCAGCGCTGCCACGAGAGCACATGTTGTGAACCTGACAAGGATAGAGTCCCGCCGTTTCCGTGACATTAAGACTACGAGTTTAATCTGAATATCACTCCTTTATTGGAAAAGAGGCTTAAAACACGATCCATCTGTATGGAAATTCCTACTTTAAATTGATGACAACAAAGCTTAAATTATCAAATAAATTTCTGATTTTATATAATTTTTAAGGAGGTGCAATGTGCAAGTTTATACATAACAATATTTCAATACATAGATACCAACATAAATACGCAAATATACATATATAAATCAAACAGCTAGGTCCTGTTAATATCTATATTATCTTGATTAAAATAAGAATGTTACAAAAACTAAACTGATATTAACAAATGAAATGACGCATCTATAATATAAAAATGAATCGCTAAATGTGTTGCTAAGCGCAAATTTCAAGAGCAGCTGAACCGATTTCACTAATTATTTTTTTATAATATTCCTTGAAGTACGAGGATGGTTCTTACGGAGCGAAAAATTTAAAAAATGCCTTAAAAAACGACATACTTAGCACTTAGGCACTGCATTTTGGGTTAAATAAAGATACTTTATTTAACCCAAAATGTTTAAAAAAAAATCCACCCGTGCGAAGCTGGCCGCTAGTATTAAATAAATTAAAATGCAGACATGTTATGACGTCTTACTGTTTACAAACGAACATGAATATGTGAAGTAAAAGTTAATACTTATGTGACTACAAGAGATTTACGTTAATGGTTTTTTTTTGTAAAAATACTATTCAATTTCTCGTTTATTCATTTTATCATGACAAATTCGATACATTAAAATAACTTACGGTTCATAAACACAACACAAAAATTAGGTAGCTAAAAAAAGCAAGAATGTTACAAATTTCGTAACATTTGATTTTTTTTTTACAATTTTTATTGTTCAGTTTAAAAACATCATCAATTATTTTGTAAATACGTGACTTGTTGAAGGCCAGAATATTTATGTTAAACAAAAAATATCCCAATCAATAAAATATTTTTGCTTGCCGTTATTTTATTATTTAAATGTGTCCAAATATAATTATAGCAATTTAAATAAATATGATTATGTATACATTATAATTTATTTATATTAGTACATAAAACCTCCTAGGTATATTCAACAACATTGAAGCTCAAGTACTGATTATATAATAGCTAATAAGCCCAAGCAATGCCCCGCCAGCAATCTTATAACAATATTTTAATAGGATAATAATCTTGTTTATGATTATAGCAACAAAAACATGGCAAAAAATACAACAAGTAATATTTATGATCCGTAAAAAATAAAAGAGTTATAAGAATAATTTGGTGTTTGCAGTTATAAGCACAAAAACCGCAGTCGAAATACACATTTGTCTCTGAGGCCGTATCGCAAGTATCATCATAACTGATCATGACATAGTACCATCATTACATGACCCTCATCACCATGTTAGTTAGTAAGAGATATGATATTCTGAGAGGTCAAAGTTGACTGGTCGCTGTTGCCCCGTTTCCTCCCCAGAATGAGATTGCTTCGCGACATTAAACCATGCTGATGTAAATTTTCGTCGTTACACTGTCTGTTTGTTCGTAGCTATGTTCTTACGTATTGCGTGATTTCCCTCGGTCAATGAAAGGATCTACGTATGGAGGCCGCCTTACCCTTCGAGGACAATGTAATATAGAATACAATGGGCGCAATAATAACTTAATTTGTTTTTATGTACGATATTTATATTAATTATTTGCTTTATTTCCTTTCATAATAATCTTGTGTTCGTGATGTGATAATTTTGTATAAATTGGTCGGAAGCTATATTGAAGCTGGTATATAACAAGCCTTGTAGTCTTCCTGGTCGTGCCGAAACCGTTATTAGTCATTGTATAATGTATTTAAGGTTAGTTATTTTTACTGAAAACATTATCGGCATCATCATAAAATCGTCAGTCTAGTGTTAATGTTAGTGTTAAAAAGTGGGTTATTTGATTTGCGAAATTTCTACTCGTATCGATTAACGACCGAAGAGGTAAAAGTAAAACTTCATTTTAATTTAAGAATACTATATAATATGTTAATTTCGCTTTACATATGAATACATGTATTGTCTCATAAATGAAAGTCCATATTCAGGACGGTAAAGTTTAAAGAAAAAGAGAAAGCTTTGACCGACACTATAAATTCTTATCTTAAAAACAACCATATGTATAACTTTACACTAAATTAGCGTTTATTGTACACGGCATCCGTAATATAAAACTAGTATTATTTCAGACAGTCAGTAAGTCTTTCTGCCTTTGCAAGTCAGTAGTATTATTCTGTTCAAACATTTGTACGGACGGGGCGGGCGGTTTTCCTATGAAAACCGCTGCAGTGTCGCAGTTCCCGAGGGCAAATCGCTGCCCCCACTTATTTGAATAAGAATGGCCGGGCCGCTCGGAATTGTCCCACGGGATACAAGCAGACGGTACTCTTGCTACCACTTACCTTGCTTGCCTGCTTGCCATACTTGACGCATGCTCCGTGTAATTTACTGGGAAATGTGATTAAATGCCCAAATACGTAACGTGAATGTAAAATACCCCTATTATGTAAGTTAAGTTTATGTTATGCCCATTTAACATTATAATAACGTGTCTACATACCCGTCATAACTAATAAAATATTATGTGAGATACAAAAAAAAACCATTACCGTAGACCGTTAAAACCCCGTGTAAAACATTTTTAAACAAACAACTTTTACTTTGATAATTTATTGTATTTTATTAACTGCCACACTAAAAACTAGCTTATATCGCGAAGGACTAAGATACAATAAACAAACACTAAGTACATCGAACTCGTAAAAATATTTAATTATTAATACACACCACCATCATCAGGTATAATTTTTTTTAATCTAGAGAGGTATTGTGTCCTTTAGGTTAGCTCCGTTTGGCAGTAAACTTTTTAGACACGACCAGTTGCAACCAAAACAGTACAAATCTGCTGTCTCGGTATAAATATAAATTTCAACTCTAAAATAGTAAGTCTTAGATTGTTGTTACTCTCACAATATTCAACAAACAAATATACTGAATGAAAAGGCTAAAACTATCAATCAATTTAAAAGTAACAGTGTAATATAACGATGACTATTTTATCTCCCTTCTCAAACTGATAGGTGAAATTTGAATGCTTCACCCTTTCGATACACCGAGATATTCAGCGAGTTTCCTCCACATTGGCCTGGGAAGTTAGATTGAGTAACGACGGTGCTTTCTTGGGGAAAGAGGTCGATTTGTTAGGTAGAGCGATCACGGCGATCCCGTTGATGGTCGGATACTTAGGTAACTTACATCAGGACGCATTATGTGAAGGCAGCTTTATATCAGTGACAATCTTGAAATCAATTTTTGCCCAATTCATGAATCGTACATAACTCTCCTACCTACGTTTTCAAAAATAAAAATACATAATCGCACGTGTAAGAATCGTCGGCAATATATCATTATATCATATACTTAGTGCGACATTGATTGCTCTTTGATATATCACGCAAATCTAAAGGTTGCGCGGAGGAAATCGTGGACTGAATTATATTATAATGGCTGCATTTTACTACTCATAATTTAGAATAATCCTTGAAGTAATCATTATTTATAAAGTGGTCTGGTCGGACACTAATGACATAGCGTTTACAACCGACTGCACTACCTCGAATTGTACGCTACTCGTTTCTAAAGGTGAATGGATGCAAGCCACAAAACGAATCCTTTATTCGCTGCAAAACCCTTCCGTTGTATGCAAGTTGATGTCTATTAACTGGAGTTAGCATTTTATTGGTCAAATCGTTAGCGTTTTTGTGAAAGGCAAGCAATTTATTAAATATAGTTTTTGATTTTATTCAATAGCATTTTCAAGTGCTAGTTTCTATATTAGATAGAACTAAGTGGTTACTACTGCCGTTGTTGCTGATCCTATTTAAAAATAGGAAACTGTACTTTGACAGCATCTTTATTGCTACCATTTTGCTGTAGGCACACAACACCACCCAGACAGTGTTCCTAATGCTGCAATTTTTAGGCAGGAGTTAATTTTCTAGCTAGGCTACCCAAATTTGGATGAGAAACTATCTAATACAAATCTTTGCTTACTCTATCGGTCAAAATTAAAAATACGGTTGATGATTATTTACAACAACTTTCAAATATGTTTTATGAAATTATAAAGTACATACTTTTATCTTTTTTTAACTTTTCTCTTGGATTATAGAATGTTTTTATGTGATCGTACGCAAAAGTGTAACATAAAGCCATCAATATAAAACATGTCGTAAAACACAGAAACACGTCGGCGAACCTATGGTGTGGAGAAAATATAAATAAAATTTGTCTTTCGATTCGCATATGTATTAAGTTTACGCGTTTTCGTCCAAATACAATTTTAGGAAGGAAATTGCCTCCCAGTAGAAGCCGTACAAAATGGAAGATGTGATATTAAATCTAGATGACAGTTATTAGGAGTACCGAGTGCCGCTCCGTGGCTCTCCACAAAAATAATTCAAAATAAAATGAGGTGATATTTAGCTCACAAAATTGTTAACCAGATGCGGAAATGAGTACGAGAATACTTTTATCAAGTTGCGAGTCGTATGAAAGATATTGATACGACGAGAAAAGTAGGTTAAATTGCACGCGTACACGACAGTATCGTAAGTAAATATGGCACACAAAATTATTTCATGTTGGCACGAAACTAGAAGTAATAAAAATTTTGCATATTGCTTATAAGTAATACTGTTTTGATGTAAAGTTTAAGAGAAAAAGTAACTGAGAATTTAGCGCTGTTTATTGTCATCGTAGTTACAGGTTACAAAACACCAGATGCTCGAGAATTAGACTCTTCGGAAGATTAAACAAGAACGGATAAAGTCACGCCTACCAACACCGCCCTGGCAAAATACAATGGAAATTTATTTTATTAACGCGTCTAGTCTGTTTTTCCATTTGTTATATAAATATAAACATTCTTTTTTTCCTATCCCTGAGGTGAGAGTACACCTTAATGGCTTAATAGGATTCCGTAAAAAGATATTTTAAAGTTAGCACGTTCATGTAGGAAAATGTATCTATTAGCATCCTTTTAATTAATTAACAATTTTATTTAATGAACAGTTCTTATTTTGAAAAGATAATAATTGCTGTCCATTAATAAATTCGCTTTAAGCATTAATTTCTTAACTAAGTACCTTATCTCTGATCATTATTTAAAAGACAGTAAGCAGTTTATTTTTAATATTGAAATATCTCATTCCTGACTGCTAATTGTCGTATATAAATTAGATACGGAACCTGCACAGTGGGGGTAGTCACGTGCGTGACAGGTCTGTTCTTCATTTTATCAGTGGGTACCCGACAGCACCTCCTGTAAACAGACGTGAATTATGTTTTCCAATCCGCTTAACTTTCGACTCAGGCATTTTTAATCTTGTTAAAAATTGCGCCAACATTATAAATTCTAAATTAAAACGATTTGTTTCTGAGCGTTACGGTACTTTGATTGTCATTTTGTAATCCGAGTTAGACTGGGTAATCTTGCTTGTTACTCCTTAAATCCTAACAGATTACTGAAACTAATTAAATGCAGTCTAAACATTTTCATTTTGGTTAGACGGTTAATTGGTTTTAGAAGTAATACCAACAAAAACATGCAGATGAAAATATTTGTAAACAAAATAGTAGGAGAACAGATGACGCTCCAGTCAAATGTCTATGTGTATTAGGGTAGGAGTGAGAGACGCTTCGTACAACTGTGACGACTTGAAACTCAGCTGTTTTAATATTTGTACAAATTACTTTAAGGCTTATTGCCTCACTACCATCATCGTGGTGAAATACAGAATGACGTTTCAAATGTCTCAATATGCGTAATTGTTTTATTAGCGCTGAAATGGAACGAAGTAATTAACATTACACGGGAAAGATCAAATTATTATTATCAAATGTTACGCGTTCCATAGCACTTATGAGAGTATGTCTTAATTTGAGAGTAAATACGACTGTTGTAATTTGATTAAAAAACTTAGAGTCAGTGTCGAGTTGGTAATACATATTACACTAAAGTATTAGATATTCTTTGCTTACAACTTGTTCTGAGTTCTGTCTTCCCTAAGTTATGTTCTCTGTAAATGTACCTGTTTTTCAATGTGAGCACAGATCTAATAATAGACGATTATGTTCACGCTTGTATCTCAGCAAGAAATAAGTGTGCCATATAGTTATTTCAATGTGTACGAAGCGAAGAGTTTTAACGGATTTTAATGTGTTGTAATTATTCGGTTAACCGAGCGTTTCGCCCGCAGCGGTTTAGCCGTCACACTAAGCGGTGCTAAACCGCAATATCTATATAATTATACTACAAGACTTTCCCTTCCTACGTCTTTGTGCCGTTGATTGTCATTTGTGTAATTGCCTTCATTCTGTAGCATTCATCCCGTGCTCATCTCTGAGTCATCAGGAATTAGTTACCTACTGCAAGTACCTACGCGAGATATTTTCGTAATTGCACGCCGGGTAACAAAACAATGTGATTTCAGTGTAACGGCTTATGACGTCATCTAAATGCGAGCGAGCATTTACTGAAGAGTCAGTCCAAGTGAGCAGAGTATTTATTATTTCCATTTCCCATATAAATGCGCCAACTTTGTTAGATATGAAATGAGAACATAGCGAAAGTTCTCGTATAGTTCCTTCACGAGTGCTAGTATCGACGTTCTTCTTGTGTAACAATTACACTTTGTCGATTGTCACGTCTTACTTTCTAAGCTTAATAGACAGTAACTTACTGATTACCATGAAATTGGAATTATGCAGAATGTCGCGACCGTAAAAACGTCGCGCGTTGTTTTGGAGCGACGCAAAACTTATTCCGCTTATGGTGGCTTCTCGCAAGCTGCGTGACAAATGTTTGAATATCACCATCCGAATACCATTCCGCTTTTTACCAACTAAGATAAACTTAAATACGTATGCATAGCTACCAAGAAATACGTGATTCTAGCAGAAACGGAAGCGAACAAGTTGGTCGGTATATTTTTTATTGGGTACTCCAACGCCGTCGTCTCAATTTCTTTCTAATTAAATTTACCGCTTATTCGTAAGTATCCACTCCTCCGTATTCTTTCAATTAAAGAAATATAAATCTCTAGCTTCAAAATTTTCTTAGAAAACATTTTTTTTTATCTTTTTACAGTAGTATCAAATTTAACTAAAATAATTTATATCCCGCTTTGTGTATGAACTGTTTTAACGCTAGAATATTCTCATACAATAATTAGCGTACAAAGGCTTTTCTATTCTAATTTTTAATAAGAATCTTAGTGACAATTTTATAGAATAGTACCTACGCCTACATAGAATGGTCGCATATCGTCGCAATGATATTTAAAACAGCTATTAATATGACGGTGTAAATAGCAATATCATTAGTGTGATCGTCTGTAGCATCAGTAACGTTCCCAATCAAAGCTGATTACAATTCCGGTCGGTTAACACGTAAATCCGATGTGGATAAATATTTGCACGACAGGTTGTAAACCGAACGTGCCCGGGGATGTAATGGCTGGTCACAGTTACTCGGCCATGCTATGTGTGTTTGAAATTTCAATTTCAACAAGATATCAATTGCCATTCTGTTGATTTCAAATTTGATTATGATGCTTTTTATTTATCCATGTTGAACATAAATTCATTCTGCCTTAGTACATTTTATGCAAATTCAAAATAAAATGTAACTATGTAATCCTTTTCACATTACACTCCACTTTGAATACTAATTAAATAATAATAATTTGTATATTTTATGTAGATTCAAAACATTATATTATCCAAAATAACTTTCATTGTTTTCAGTAAATTAGTACCTAAATACTTTGAAACGACTAAAATGTACAAACTAAAACTGGAAGGTAAACAAAAACTAGGGCATAGATAGCGCATTCAAAGTGTTTAATCGTTACAAACAGCACAAACAAAATGTAAAACAAAGCGTTTAATTGTAGCTCGTTTTGTACAAACGCATTTCCTACAGCTATAAGTTTTCCCTTTAATATTTTTCGAAATACTTGGAATCGTATGCGCTCCGCATAGAAAACCGCACACGCAATTACATGAATTTTAATCCCTATGGGGTGAGGAGCGATATTTGAAGAATTTCATTATGGTGAAACTCTTCCAAGCTGGGCGTTGGAATTCATTCCGTTTCAAACGCAGACCAAACTCGACTTCAAATTATATTGAAGTTTTTGTAAAAGAAAACTTTCTTTATTATACCGCGATTTAATGTGGAGATAAGACTTGAGTTTTAGTCCTAAGTAACTTCTTCGTCATCATTGTTTACCGTTTATTTTGTCCCGCTCGCATTTTGTAAGAGAATGTAGTATTATCTCAGCTTTACAGGTAATTTAAGCGAAAAATATGAGAATACCAAAGTACGCAACAACAGTGTCTATTATAGTCTAAACAAGGCGTTTATTTTTGTAGTAACTAGTTATGATAAGTACCTACTTTTGGTGCCGCGTAACATTATGCTAATTCTCATTTAAAAATTTGGAACACGATCTTTTGTTGTACAACTCTATAATTATTTTTTATTCTGTTTCTTTTCTATAGTTTATGTGTAGGTACCTAACCATATATATTCAGAGTCTTGATTGAATGTTTGTGTGAGTATATGTTGCCACTGTAAGCGTGGAATGCGGCTGCGAACGTTGAATTCATGACTACAGAGATTAGTCTGCGTAATGCGCAGTCAAGACGTGTAAAGGGTAAACATTATTTGCATGTTTGCTAGATACCAATCCTCTTTAATCCAGTTTTACTACGTAGTATTTTTATCTGCGATGTGGTTGAAGCTAATAATACTAAGAAAAATGCGGGTCGTTGTGTCACAAAATGCCATAACGCCATTTTTATTCGCAGCGGGATGTGCGTTCTGATATACGAATCAATTGTACCTATAGCTATGTCCTCCTTCGAATACATAAGATTTGACCTGAATGTTGATTTCATGTCCTTGCTTCAAACGTGACATCTTTATGTGTTCTATATTGACTGTTTTATAACCTTTTTAGTGTACGTCTTGTACTTCTCATGATATTCTTAGATTTAGATAAAATTGTACTAACGTGACGTCACAAGAACAGCCGGGTGGATGTCTTAGTATATTAAAGTTGCAGTTGATATATCTGCGACAACCTCATTTAATCCGGGTACCTACTACGCATTCTGCTTTCTGTCACGAAGCATCGATAATAGTTTGTAGATATTACTGTCTTGATGGGACAGTATGTGCTTAAAGAGAAATCAAATAACTTGTTCACAAACATGTTCTAGACATCTTATACGGATTTAATAAACATAATCAAATTCGAAGATCAATGTTATAAGCTTTCAATTATTTGATAAAAAGCAACTACAGGTTAATTGCGTTATTGCCACTGCACGTATACCATCTGTGCCGATCAAATTACGTGTATATATAGTAGTAATTGAATCTGAATGCACATTCAACGTTGGATGATCAAACGCTTCACACGAACTAACAATTAATAGGTATGACGTCATGTAAATATATGTTAAGCAATGGTATAAACCGAATATTAATTAATATCAAGGTTAAGACTGCTGCATCCATAAAATGAAGGTAGTGCAAAAAATCTAACAATTAATTAATCAGTGGCAAAGAATAATACCTACATAAACCTACATCTAAGTATTTAAAAGCACTACGAATAAGTCCTACGTCAAACTTTTTTGCAACAATATGCAAGTAAAATACGTACGAAAAATCGCTCACATTGCCGTATAAGGTATTTAGATTTTTCATAAATCCTAATCTCAGTCCGAAGCACATGCGAGGATTATTGTACAATTGCTTTTAGCAAATGGGCTAAATGCGTGGCTGGTATACATTACGTTCATTGGTGCATGCGTGGGAGTTCGCATTCACCTTTACACCTCTCACACAAATTCTTTATATCACAACAATGGCACAACAATAGGCTCATATTCAGTCAGTTATTCATCTAGTCTATTTTACCTACTTGACAACACAATAAGTAGTCTACACGATTATTGCAACTACTGATTAAATCAAGGTTATAGTATTGTATTTGCACCCAATCTCTTAAATAGTATGAAAGAAAGTCTTTGTTTTTCCTGTCTTTTTCCATTAAATTCTTCTAGACATTTGATTTGGATATGGTTTTCACTATTGCTTAGAGCTTAAAAGAATAATACATGAATACGAGAATTTCAGCGATTTGTAACCATGATCTAAAAAGTATAAAAGTACCCAAGTACTAAGCAGCGGTAGGTCGCTAGTAATGTGCTATAATTCGTATCACTTTAAAAATCGCATAAATTCCGTTACAAGAACCACAAATTATTGTCGACCACATTGAAATTCGTTGCGGCTGTTTCATTATAAACCGCAAACGATGAATTGATTCAGAGTTATTTGGTAAGTTTCGTGGGCAGTAAACTCGTAGGTACGTTGACCTAAAAACCGACTATACTATGTTTATTGCGTACATTATGAATATGTAATTAATATGTTTGGTGACGTTAGATTTACTACTATTAACGTATTAGTTTATGACTCACAGTGCATCGGAATAATAATCTAGTAATGAGTTATGTTGGCAGTCACACATGCTATCATAGAGCGAATGTTTGTATATTTTGCAAGCACGCCTTTATATAAGTAGAATAGTATCAATTACATAAAAAAGTAAAATGTATATACAGTCTTCAGTAGCTTCATGAGTAGGCACTAGACTAGTAGCTGATTGGACGATAAGGTAAAGAAAAAGAAAATTTAGGATACATAATCGTATTTCTTAAATCGTAAGTTCAAGTACAGTAAACATTGTTATTAGTGTAATTGTATAAACGAGTATAGGTATATTATTTTCATATAGTGACACACAGACTTGGGCTTCTGTTAAACACAACATAAACTAAATCTTCATTTGTACCTACATGTCATAGCAGTATTTATATATATCTATAAGCTATGTTAAATTTACTTTACTATTGTTGATTTGTTTTAAAAGTAATAAATATTCATGAATATCTTTACCATAGATTTTAATTACAACTTTTTGAATACAAAACTCAGTCATTTTAAAGGTTATTAAATACATAATTAATTGTACGTCTTCAATGTAGTATAACTAAATGTCGGAGGCAAATATTAATTTAGGTATCTAAGTATATAAAAAAAACAAAAAGAAAAGTTGCCGTAGTTCCATACTAACTCGAAGCAAAGCTACTAAGAAAACACGTAACAAATAGTATTGATTAACATTATTATCTATTATTGAGGATTAAAATTAATCGTGTTAATATTTGAACAATATTATGTGCATAAATATACCGTTTAGTCAATGTGACACGCACTTATTTGAGCTTAATATTTGTTTTCAATTAACTCTGTACATAACTGTTATTTTAAATCGCATAATATTTCCAACAAACAATTTGTTATCGTGTGCTGCTTTTCAGTCAATAAAACAATATAATTTTTTTTATTAAAGATTAGCGTTCCGCCCCGGTTTTGCACGTTTTTTTTCGTTGAAATTTTCAGCTTTTCTCAACTAGTTATATATGCATGTACTATATTGTATACATATAATATTCTGAAAGGAATTCTTAGAATCATAGTAAAACCGTACTCAAAACCGTTTGTTAAGATGTTAGCTGAGAACCAAAAGAAAAGCGACTTTATATTTTTAACATATTAACTACAGACGGAACCATAGTCTGCTAAGTAAGTAATAACCTATCGACTTTTAACACCAAAAGTGTCATTCGCACTGTAAATCTGTATAATTCTTTTAACACCTCTCTTGAAGAAATCCTTGCTATAGTCTCTTGAGGAAAGTTCGACAGGCAACTCGGTATTAACGTAGGCAGGAACAAGTTCCATTAAAACCGCACAGTACGAGACCTTTTTGGAAGGTGTAAGGTTGTAGTCCCTAGACGGACCCAACCGTCCGCAGTTCTACGACGGCGCGGGCGGGTGTACTGCGGTTAAGTTGTATGATACCAAGACGCCTTATTATGTTCGTAGAATACAATCGTTTTCTATATTAATTTTTAGACAATACATTTATTATACATTATTTTGTTTTTAGAAAGTAATGTTATTCTAATAAAAAACCTACGCATTGAACTAAGCTATCGTAGGTAAATTTCTTGTATCATCTACATAGTTTGGAGACATTTAAAGCCAATAGCCACTAGAGTTTAGTATAAGTTTACCTAAGCGCTAATGTTACTTAACTTGTAAAAGACTAGAGCAAAATAGCAACTAATTATACATGAACATTACATCATTCTTGTAGTGTGTAATATTTTAAAGCAATTGAATTATATTATTTAAGAAGATTAGGATTGAGCACAATTTCTTCATTACAGCATTGGCCAATTTAAGTGTATGTGTAATGATACTGCAACCAACAGCCGGTTCGTGATATCTCAAGAACTAAATTCCTAAAAAATGTTTGCTGTGTAGTATCGTTTTTCAGAGCGTTGATTCGACTTAGCATAGCATGTAATGCCTTGTCCATAACATATCTTTATATAATATGGCTTTAGATACAGAAACGAAGCAACGTAAGATCGGTAATTATATAATATAAAAAACTTTAGCCTCAAAACCATATATTATTCATATTTTATAATATAACATTTGAAATATGGTTTAGCATTTATTACTCCTATATCATTTTATTTTCTTCCGCGTTTTCATCACCATGTATTGCATAAAGATTGCAGTGGCGGCTGTCAAAAGGAATACGGTAGTACGCCCATTTAATAAATTTACCGCTAATGATGATACAGGTGATGTATATCTCGAGATAGAATAACTGATCCACTTTTAACTAAGAAACTCGCATAAGTAATTAATTACGTAGAACTGGATAGTTGAGGTCCGATCAATAGGATCTAGTTCGTTTGAAACTTAGTATAAGCTGGTATGTTTAATGAATCCAGGCGATAAATTTATAATAAATAAATAAATAAATAAATTTAAATAAATCACCGATGTGATTCGGAACTCACCGCTAGGAGTTAGTTTGTCAAGCCTAATCAAGTTTATTTCTCGAATTTCCAGTATCTAAATATCGTAAGGGAAACGTTATCTTTTATTTTGATTTGCTTAAATGGCATCCACATATTTTATGTACCTGTATCACGAGAGGTTGTACAATGAAACAACTATTAAAATAAGGGATACAAAGTACAATGAAACTTTGATCGTGGACTAAAATTTATGAGTCTTTCAAATATCCCGTCGAACCTGCAAGTCTATGCAATTCTAAGAGCCATACAATTTCGTTCTCTAATCATATTATTTTTAAATTTACAAAATATATACTGATAGTAGAAATACTTGTATTTAGATGTACACAGAGGTAATTTATCGATTGTGCAAAGACCACAGAGCGGGCGTAATAGGAGTTCAATTACTAAGCTGATATTTAATACTCGATAACAGGTATCCTAGCAGAGGCGTACGTAATCAAGCAACTATGCAAAAGGCCTACATCATTTAACACTGGTAATATTTAGTACCTACTTACTTACTAATTTACATAACAAGCTTTAACAGGCTTTTATTCATGTTTAAGAAATAGATTCGTTTAAGCTTAATGCTTTAGAAACCTTCATCTTGCTAAGACATTTTATGAAACTTAAATAAAGTGGTTGGAAATAACCCATTTGCACTCACTTAATGCTAACTTATTTCAATTAATACCACTGCGAAATCGCAAAATCACGCAAGTGACTGTAAAACTAAATAAATATAAAGCTATTTAATACTACTTTGATACTTATTATTGTTAAACTGGCAACTCGACTTAGGAGAATTCAAGTTCAGTTCGTGACAAGATATTGTTTTATTAACCAGACGGCTGCTGGCATAAAAGCCAACTTAGTATGAGCCCGACCTTGCAATTGTTCTAATTGTCGTAGTGAATGACGGTGAATGGCAACCAATACATCTACATAATAATGACGACGAACAATGAATTCTAGCATGCTTACTAAGACGGTCTACATACATACATATCAAATATATTACCTACTTACTTGACGACCTTGCTATAGGTGTACAACCTGTATACAACACCAAACATTCCTTATAATTATTTCCGTCTTTATGATCAATAGCCACTTTATTTGTTTTGATCAATGACTTCATACAATGCATACTTTAGCTCTCTTGTGTTTAAGGCCTTCCAAAAAACTTTGTCATTATAGAGTTAAACAAACCGTGATTGATGACTTGCATTGACATTAACAGCTTTAAAGAGAACCCAACGAGTCAGATGTTGAAGTTCGAACGAGATCTATAAGTATTTGCAAGTCCTGCAAGTGAAACTTGGCAAAAATTTAACTTTTCAGAAGTACAGAATCAAAGCTAGGAGCGGCGACCGCTCGCGTTCATTTGAATTACGCCCGGCTCCGCCTTTTGTAGTCGACTTCATTTAGCGAACTTAAAGGAACTCTTTTATTTTGCCCCTGCAAAGAACTTAAGAGGTACATTGTTGAATCCGTAACAAATTGCACGCTCGTGATTACGTTAAGAACTCTGCCGTCTGGGGTAGGGCTTAAATTGGAATTTAACAGTTATCTTTCCGATTGCAAAGAATTTAAACTGTTTTGAGGTAGTAGTAATTAATTGGCAAACGAAAGAACTAATTAATTGAACTTTAATAGGCTTTGTAGTGTTCTTTATCATGTTATTAAGAAGTGAACTACGAATCTTTATTATAATTGTGTACATTTATCATATTCATGTAAAATAGAGAGATTTTATTTAGAACTGATATAAACCACTCAATTTTTTTTAACGACTCGTGGTAAACATGCATACGGCCCATCTGATGGTAACCGTAACTTATAGAAATGGCTATACAACCAAACCATTGCTGACCACGGAGTAGAAGATGAGAAAGGAAAAGGAAAAAGGAAGAGGGGGCTGCCAGTGCTCGCCAAGCGAAACACATTAGCATGAAAACTAATATTCTTACGTCGATCTTCTATGAGAGGGTAGTACTGCAACGGGCTATCAGGCCCATTCATGCTGAAACCAGCGTGGATCTACCGTAAAATAAAATATAAAAGATATTACGTTACACGATTAGAAACACACGAGTGTATGTATAAGTTTGG
The DNA here is from genome assembly GCA_963082885.1 of Parascotia fuliginaria. Lineage (NCBI taxonomy): Eukaryota > Metazoa > Arthropoda > Insecta > Lepidoptera > Erebidae > Parascotia > Parascotia fuliginaria. The sequence continues at coordinate 10,827,121 of OY720178.1, read as the reverse complement.
ATTTGTTAAATTTGTTTTCCATGTAGCGTTCGTCGTTCAGGACAAGAGTTAACTTTGCAGTCTTAAAGCTTTAGGGGTTGTACATAAAAGTTGTTGGTCTTTTTTTATTTTGAGGACAAACTTCGCTTGCAAGCATGTTGTAAACAACATAGTCATATCCATGTCCCGTCTAGTGGCAACAAGTGTTCTGTGTAAACATCCTACCGTCTGCCTTCACAACTTGCATGTTGTTTGTTCGCTAAAACATTCTATAAAAGATAACTTTATATTCAACGAACTCCAGCGCTTTATCGTCAGGTGGGTATTCAGGTAAACAAATCGTGATGGCTGTTATTTGAGGTCGATTCCAAACAGACACATATCAGGAATCAGTGTTTTGTAATCTGTAACACTTTTCAGAACAAGGTTTTTAGAATGATTAAGATAAGTCACGTTTTGAGAAATGACGTTTTGTATTCTAAACGTTGTTTTGTCTGTTGAAGTTGTTTATAAATACTGCGGTTCTTGAGATTTAAGAACTCTTAATAGGTATACTGTTTTCCTCACTATTGTGTGTAGTCAACTTAGCATCGGCTTACTTACTTTAAGATATGTTATAGAAGTATATAATGTACCTAAGTACCTATGCATTATTATATATTTACTAGCCCCCCTCCCCTCCCCTCTCCTTTTCCCGTCATTTCACTCTCCCTTTCCCTGGCTTCTCCCTCATTTTCACCTCGCTTCCCACTCACTTCCCCTTCACTTCCCCCTCACTTCCCCCTCATTTCCCTCTCGCTGCCCCCTTCCTCCCCTCAATTCCCCGCCCTTCCCCTTCCCTTACCCTTCCCTTCCCTCTCACTTCCCCTTCCTTCCTCCTCACTTCTTTCTCGCCCTCCTCCCTTTCCCCTCTCTTCAATTTTCAAATAGCTAACTTCAAAAGCAAAGATCTTTCCATATAATATTTTATCCCTAATTTCATCCCTCTAAATCCAACCCAATTAAAAAAAAATTATGAGGTTTTTTTATTTTAATAGAAGTATTCCAAAACAAAATTTTAAAACTATGAAGAAGTTTCATACAATCGTTTTTATCCCTTTTCAGACCACCCTTAACATTTAGGGGGATGAAAAATAGATGTTGTCCGATTCTTAACCCTAGCCGATATGCATACAAAATTTCACGAAAATCGGTCGAGCCGTTTCGGAGGAGTTCAATAACGTACACCGTGACACGAGAATTTTATATATTAGATATATATAATTATATTATATTTCAACAACTACACACAACGCCATCTAGACCCAAAGTAAGCATATTATATGCTTGTGTTATGGGTTCTAGAATGAGGGTATACATACTTAAATACTTTTTTTTTGTAAATACATACATATTATACATAGAAACATCCAGACCAATGCAAATAGACATGTTCATGCATACAAATATTTGCACTGAGCGGGAATCGAACCCGCGACCTCTGCGTGGCAGTTCATACACAGTACCACTGAACCACAGAAGCAGTCGCTTAAATAAGTATGCTAAAAATTTTAGGTTCTCATAAAACGATTTCAATCAACAGACCACAGAGAGATAGATATGTTATTAAAGTTATTAATTAAATTCATAATATATTTAGCAACGTTGCTTCACGTCAATTGTGAAATTAAATTGGATTTATGCATTTGTACGCTTCGACTCATGTAAATCTGTGGGGAGTTATTGACAAAGCTATATCTCATATAATTATTTAAAATTAAATTCTAGGATGAGTGTATTAACTAAATCCACCAAGCGTGACAGATAGCAAACTACGAAAAGTAGGGCCTCTGGGAAAGTTCTGCAGAATCCAAAATGTTTACGATGATGTTGATGATAATGACGACCTGACCATGAGATAGTACGATTGTCAATTAGGTAATAATCGCAACATATCTATTTATTTATTCATGCACACACATAACAGGTATAAAAAGTACATACAGATAGATAAAAGAGCATAAAAGAAATGCTTATTTGATTAGAAAAATCTTCCAGCAGACCTGCAACAGGAAAATTTAATGAAAGACATAGACATAATCATCTTTTTGTACACAAGGATAGACTAGACTAGTGTTTGCTAGATTTCAATTATTAGCTTTATAACTTGTAATGTTTCGGATACAATATTACACTCCAGATTATCGATAGAAATGAAGTAAATGAACCTTATGCTATCACTGCTGGCGCAGTTTTTGCAATGTATAATCTAATTAATTGTTATTCTTATCTCTGTGATAACTACAAAGATTCTTACATGTCCAGTAGTAAAACAGATTAATAAAATTCGACTTAGTATAACTAAAAGAATACACTATTTTTTAACTGTATTACGTACCTAATCATATACTTAAAACTATATATGTAGATCGTAGTTATATACTGTTAGTATCATTAACATACATCATACTAACAAAAAGATAATTACAATAAGATACAAGGAAGACACAATTACAATAATATATGACTATTACTACACAATACAGTAATAGGCGACTCAAATATCGTAAAATTCCATATGAATTGCAATGACCAATAGTCTCAGTAGAGATAGTAAAAAAATATCGGGTGTGTTTAGGACATTAGGCCCGGAAAGGGTAGGAAAGCCGGTAGCGTCACGAAGTTCGCCCCAAGCAATTTTGTAGCAAATGTCGTGTGGTACGTGCCCGACAAATAAAGAGGATGGGATAAACTCCCAGTTTAACATTAGAATAGCTAGCTTACGATACAATATCATACACGTATTTTACCTATGTCAAACGGACGTCATCTTTTTCTGACGGACGTGAGGTGCCCTAAAGAGATTTGAAATGATAAATGACTTTCACGGTATTTAAAGGATTTTATCTAACCGAAATCTGAAGACCTTTGCTTTGAGTAACAGTTTATTTTCATAGATAAAGTCAGTATATTTCTCTGTAATTATTTTTAAAAGTACGGCATGAAATATATATTGTTATGGCCGAAATATTACCGACGATTCCCCTTCGGAAGTTGCTTAATTTTTCTAAGTGCGAATCTATTTTTCACCCTTGGCCATCTCCTGTATACGGAATCTCCCTAAAGATTTACGCTCTCGACGCGAGCAATAAGCGCGCCTACCAACGCAAGCTGTTCGGTATTTTAAAAAGGTTCGTCTGAATCGGGTGAAAAATTGCTTTCCACCCACCCCAACCAAGAAGCCATATATTTTAGTCATCGTCGTGTATTGAACGAGCGTGAAGATGGGGATAGATAACTTATTTAAAGCGTTAAGTGTTTATACTGCTGTAGAAGTGTAGACTCACCAAGTTAATATCGTTTCTAGAGTAGTTTTAACTAAAGCTAAATCATAGATTTATTACAATATTCATGGGCTAAACAAATATATTGATGATGATGACATTGGTAATGATTTAAACTAATGATAGGCATGACCATTAAAATTTTACGAAATAATAAATAAACCAACTAACCCCAAAAAATTCTTACTCAATTAAGACACAACTTTCTAGTTTCAAGTAGATACAAAACTATAGTTTTAAAATGAGAATTTCAAACCATGTTAGAAAATAAAAATCTAGAACATTTTAAGTGAATTAATCAGTGATCAAACATTCAGTATCGATTTCATTATGGAAATTTCCTTGCAGGATTGGATAGTGCTGATATGATAAACTGGAACTAACAAGTCTAGTTGCAGATTCTCATCAACACCAATAACAGGATCCTTAAAAGTATATCACTTAATATACCTATAAGGACACTGTTTTAAATTAGCCAAATTAATATAAATTGTAGGATTGGTAGACATGGCCAATCTTGTAGAATGAAAGCCAACACAACATTATAATATCACCGCTCGGCAAGTTGTAGAAACCTGTTTATAATACCAAACATAAAACGCGTTGATTTTTCTGCAAGTACGGTAAACATCACTTTCTTGTATTAAGAATAAGAACTCTGCCTTAAAATGCTACCTAAGGTAAAGCTCAAAGTAATCAAATAATACTTGCAAGAATTATTATGGTCATATAAAAGTACGAGTAACTGTTATTCGATAATACATACTAAGTGGTAGGATTACCCTTATAAACAGTAAACGGAGCATTGTATAACAATTTGAGAAAGGTTTCACCGTTAAAATGGAAATAACAAAATGTAACACGAAAGGTGAAAGTGAGAATACAAGGATCGTTTGAGTCAAAAGAAAAACAAAGGATAAGTTGAAACTTTCAATTCAATACAAATAATACACGTAATCAAATAATCATATTAATTTACAACAAAACAAAGTTTGAAATTTAAACATATCGCGCTCGTCTACGATTCAATGAACACGATTTAAAATAAATCTGTTTACGTGGTTGTCATGTATTCATAATGAAATTACTTACATAGTGATTTTATTAGTTCTGTTGTTTGTTATCACTATTTATTACTACGTAATGGTGGTGTACCGTATCAGTTCGCTTAATAAAGCTGCTGATAGTAAGATTTAATTATTAGACTAAAAAAATAAATCATTTGTATGTTATACTATGCAGATACCAACGAATAACAACATAATCTAAAAACTATACTTACTCGTAATATATTTTACGACTAAGTTTTGGCAATGAAGCGCTAGGCTACAACTCTATGTTATGGTTTCTTCACATCAACTTAATTGTTTTTATTGTATGCAACCACAATACACAAACTGTACATAGTTATATGAATTAACTTTATATTTGTTTGATTGAGCAACCGAAATTCCAAGCGGTCTTGAGTTAAGTGCCATTGGCTTGAGGGCATCATAGCTGTTACGTCGTAAGTCATCGAACTCCACGCCGTCTATCTCATTAATATTACCTTTACAATATAAACGAATACCTAATAGAAAGGCGAGTTCGGCTTTGATTTTTATAACGTCTGCAGGATGAATATTTTTAGTAAAACGTTTGATTATAGTAGGTAAGATATTTAGCTAGATCATCAAATACAGAAATTTTGTTTCGTTTAAATTAACATATTTTCTATATTTAATTGTACTACTTCATTTAAGTAAATAAAATATATGCAGTGTTTTCTATTATGAATAAATGCGATGTATTAAAATATAACAAGATAATTATATTTTTCGTATACCAATTCTTCACTCATTATTTGCCAATAAACTTTTAAGAACACTAGTCAGTTCTTCTTATCCTATAAAAACGTATAAGCATACTCAAACAAAAACAAAATGAATTAAACATAAAGATATGTTGAACAAATGCGACGCATATAAATTTTGAGGCCGTAAAACACATTAGCACGTATTTAGGCCACACCACCAACAGATATTGAAGAAGGAAAATGCATTGGCTTTTTGTAATGTGGCAATAACCTGGAGATTAGGATGGTCGACGACAGAATACTCGGCTATTTTCTGTTCCACGCACTCCCATATACCCTAACATGCTTACGATGGAGAATCTTTAACGTCGGGGTCGCCCTAACATGCGTATGTAAGCGTATATTAAGGAACGTTTACGCTTAAATTAATATGTAATGTGAAACGAAGAACATTTTGCTCAGAGTTGATGTTTACACGAACGGGTCACGTAAACTCATTTTCTAAACGATAAGTATTTTTGTGTGTTAGATATAGTACAAAGAAACGATTGGAATTACTGGCATATGGTCACAGTTGATTAAAAATCTATTCAGGTGTCTCAAGAGTTCATTGCAGGGGTCTAAGCTATAGTTTGCCAACATTCCTTTTGTAAATTTAAATATGTATTTCACCTACTAAGTATGCGATGAGCTTTGCCTTTAAAATAATAGTCATTTAATAATTTCATTTAAGAGAATAAATGTTTGTATTTGCACTGAACTGTCTGACTGTCACCTGAGAGTTGAGACTCGCACATCTGATTCTTGAATCAAACCCTCATGTTCGCCCTCACTGCAGTAAAATTATTTATCAGTTTTCACAATATTGGGCAGTAGAGAGGACTGGGAGAGTATTCTCATGCTGTCATGGCAATGAAAGTCTAAATTGACAGTATGGTAGTTCAATAAAATAATTTTTAACAAAAAGAAAAAACAATAACTAGGTACCTATAGGTATCAATCTTAGTTTGATATTGTAGTAAGGTTTTTAAAGTATTTAGTTATTTAGTATTTACTTGGCATCATCTTCAAAACTATAAAATACTTATTTAATTATTTCTGATTAACTAAATCAAAATACGAATTACTTTGTGCTATGTAAATTTATTTTTTACTTTTTAGTTTCCTCTTGAAGTTGGTTTTCTTTTTGTTAAAATTTATTTTATTTTACAGTTTATGTGATGGGTAGACCTAAATCTTACTTAGGTAATATTTTTATACACAGTAAACATTTTGGCATATTATGAAGTAAGCCCGACATGACTGCTGTTGAGCACTTCCCTCGTCTGTCTATGGTCACCTGTAATGGCACTTATAACCCATATGGGAGCAAAGTTCTCATGATTAGAAATGAATAAAGTCCAAACACCAAGTAATTGCTGTAAATCGTTGAGGAGTTCCCTCGACTGGCTTCGTGCTCCATCATCAAGTCGACTCCAAACCTTCATTAAATAGTAGTGCCTTAAAATACATAATAAAAAACATAACAAATGCACCAGTCGTCAGTACGATTTTTGAAAGTTCCCTTTGATTTCTCTGAGATGCCATCATCAGATCCTGGTTTCCTTATCATGGCACTATCCTTAGGATATCTCCTTTCCAACAAAAAAGAACCATCAAAATCGGTTCATAAACGACGAAGTTATCCGCGAACACACATGAAAAAAATATATATATACTGTCGAATTGAGAAACCTCCTCCTTTTTTTGAAGTCGGTTATAAATGAATCTCCAATCCTAAAATTACATAGTGTGTGTCTCTTATTCCCATACTCTCAATTTAGATTTTATTAGTATTAATATTGTTACATTATTATTTATCAAAATTATTTTACTCGGCTCGATGATAAGAAGTCAGTGAAATGCAAACAAATTAAGTGTTATTCTACATCTACTTTTTCATTTCATTCTCTCGTCGCTATGGTATTTATAACAACAGAATGTAATACTGATCTCGACTTCTATTTGCAACCATCAATATTGTACACGTGCCTAGATGATGTCACAATTGACGATCACTTAACCTAGCATTTACTTGGTCTATTTTCCATGGAATATTCTCGGTGTTATTTGCAACTCTCAGTTCACTACCTTAATAAATTAAAAATAAACGTTACGTATTCGTAATTTGAGGCCATTATACTACTGGTTAACGAACAAGTGGTTGGTTAATTCTACTATGCAGTGATGAATCAAATAGGTACGTAATTGTAAAAATTTAACAAAGAGTAACACTAAAAGATTAGTTCTATAGATTTTTCTAAAAAATATATAAAATCTAGACAATTAGCACTGCCTTAAGAAACTTGACAAAATCCTCAGATGGATATACATCAATACAAACAAGGCATGTACGATATTTCACACATTTTCTCTAACAAGTTTCCAACGTTAACTCTAAAGTTAGACATGACTAGACTTGGGTACACTTTCATCCTATATTCATCTGTTAAGTATGTGAAATCAAATGTGTAATTTATTTGAAGAGCCTGTATCAGCTTACAGAGAGAGAAGAAGAGAATTGATAACCAAATATTCCTTGGAGTAGGTTATTCGAGGCTCAGTTTACACTTTGCCAGTATTTTGTTTTCTTACGTCACGCTTCGGTTATCTGAGCAAAGGGATTCGTAGGGTATAAAAGCTGAAGCTTGTTTCTCGGCTCGTATTTTATGTCGATTTAGATGCGATACGACAAGTAGACGTTTTCATGCTAAATTAAATGTGGGAACAGTGTATTCGATAACATTTTAAAAAGCTTTGTTATATGGTTCACTGTTCATGCCTGTGACTTTATACTATCACACGATTCGGTACATAGTATATACTAAAAATAAAACGATAGAGTGCTAAAATATTGAAGTGGTCTCACCGGTGGTGGTCTAAAATAAATATTTTTACGAGAAAATTAACAGCGCTTCTGGTATTTACTCTATAAATTATTTTTGCCATACAAAAATATTTTTTAACGCTCATGGTAGCGAAGCAAAAACGAAATGGCAATTTTTTTTTTTATTTATATTATAGCCTACCAAAGTGACTCTACCCCGCCTGATGGTAAGCAGTCAGTGGAATCCAGAAGTAGCGGCCACTGTACCAGAAGCCATCGTCTTAAACTGCTGGTATGGTGGCCTCCGCTATGGCGGCTGGGAATGGGGTTAGGGGAAGGGAATGAGGGAGGTGAGGGAAGAGGAAGGGAGGAAATTGGGCCTCCGGCGCTCTCACTCACCGAACGAAACGCAGTAGTACGGATACTACTACTCTTAAGTCGATCTTCTATGAGAGGGTAGTACTTCCCAGGACGATCCGACCCATTCATGCTGAAATCAGCGTGGATCTACTACCGTGAAAAGAATTTAACAAAACTACTATTTTTTGAGAAAACTATTACAATATTTATTTTATTTAATAATAAATTGGCTTTGTGAAGTACAAGAATTCAATGTTTACTATCATTTATTATTAGTTGCATATTCTGCACTTTAACCTTTTGTACAATTATGAGACAATGCATTGCAAGGTATACGCTCAAGTTACTTTTTATTCCGATCGTGTTCTTTATTGTTGCAACAAAAGTAATTTAAAAGTATGCCTCAAGCAATTCTCAATTCATTTTACTATCTGATTCTGCAAAAATATCAAATAAAATAAATCTTATCCTATTCATATACAATTGAATGGATGTCAGAAATATTTCATAGGTAGTAAAATGCTGATTTTAGAACAATTTACAAAAACATATTATCATATTGCTAAAAGAAATACATAATAATGCATTTAATCGAATTTAAACACCAGCAAAATTTAATCTGAATAAAAAATAATAAGTTTCGTTTGTATGTCAAACTATACATTGAGATCCAAAAATTCGAGCATTTTATATGTGTTGAACGTTTCGTTTAAAGAATTGGCGTAAAGCAGTATCGGTAAAGGAATGCCGTCGAGTACCAGCCGAGCCACACCTCGGTAACGAGGCCGGCACCACTGCAGCATCCTTGAAAGGCCACATTCCAGCACTAAAGTCTATTTACGGTCTAAAACCTCCTTTTCCAAAACATATCAATAATTTTTATCTACGTACAAATGTCTGATAGTTCTTAATATCTATAGTAGTAGTTAACTACGACACTTTCACTTGCATAACAATAGATTGATTGACTGCACTTCATTAAGTTAGGTAATACATTTTCTACAGCTATTGTATTTTAAATAACTCGCGTTGACAATGTTTTTAATGGCTGGCCAATCGAAAGTTCGTCTTTTTATTATTTCCTTGTTCGTAATAGCTCAATTACGCCACAGATTTTAGCAGTAAGTCTATTGATTCATCTGAATCATCCACTTGACAGGATTTAGATTCAGTCAAACTTATATAATTTTATTTGTATGTCATTTCAAACACTTATAATTGATTTCGTACCTAAATATTTATGTAAAACTTCATATTAGATATACATAATTGAGTTTTAACATCATGTTTCTGTTGTTTCAGAACATCCTGGACAAATTCAATCCAGGTGCTCGACAGATGATAACGGCCGGCAAGGCTTATTTAAAGGCTTTACATGGTAAGTACATTTAACCTTTGAAATTGTATATTTGTCCACAGAGAGTATTACGTGCATGAATTATGCGTAATATAACTTATAATTTAAATACTTGCATAAACTGTAGGCCGTGTTGTCCTAGAATCCAAACAAGTCTAGCTTGACACCTGTGTGCATTCAACCTCAACACTGTTTATTTACAAACACTAGTTCTGTAACAATATACAGAAATTAGTTATAAACGTAAGAAAGTGAAATCCGTGTCGCGACACTCATTTATCTTCGGTGACGCGTATTCAGTGAAACGTATACAATTAATTTATGTAGTGTAAGCCAAATTGGCGCATCTATATGCAAAACCTCGGTGTTCCCCGCTTGCTTGGCTGCGGAACTGGGGCGTGGTTTGTGCCAAATAGTCTCTGTTGGCTTATCTAGAGTATTATAGCCGGCGCACTAGAAGCAATAAACTTGAGCATTCTCCGCGATGTATCGTTCTTGAGGCCTATATGTATGTACTTTATTTCAATGTTTTGTGCTTAATTTTATCCTAGCTGTTCTTTTACGAGGATAATGAGTGACCCGTTTATTTATTACAATCATCTCCGTTTTGTGTGTCCTTTTGTTGTATAAAGTGTAGCATATAAATCGAAGAATCAGTGATACAGTAGCTCTCCCATGAATTAAAATGCAGTTATCTACGGTGACAGCATAAACAGCGCCTCTAGTATTTACTTTAAGCACAAATTTTCTCTGAGAATAAAACTGACATTTACATTGTTACTGACGAGGTAAACGCAACGCTTTGCCAGTGTGAAATGCTACAGTCGGTATTCGTGATTCAACAGATCTCAATTATATCTATGCTATTATATAAATCGGAAGAGTTTGTTTGTTTGTTTGTTAGAACGCGCTAATCTCTGGAACTACCATTTACCATTGGAATTTGAAAAGTTCTTTTTGTGTATGATAGTCCAGTTCTCGAGGAAGGTAACATCACGCTACTGGTGACGGGAGCTGAGCAGTAAGCAAAGACGCGGGCCGCGCCACGGAAAACTACTGTTTAAATATTTGACGTCATGTGTTACCATGTTGTACGCTTATCATTGCTCAAAACTGATCGAGGGAGGCCGATTTTCAACAGGGGACATTCTATGGCTCAGATGATGATCACGATGCAAATATTTGTCTAATTAATATATAGAATCTATATAAATATATAAACTAATTTTAATTTTGTCTAGCACGAATTTATTCTTAATCGTTTTTTTCTCGAAGTTCTTAACTTTTTATACTAATTTACTGAATCACGGAATGCGTTGCTTTTTTATCTGGTCTGAATATTATAACGCAAAAGGACAAAAATGTTGTTGGCACTTCAGACTCATTTTAGGACACAACTTTTCGTATTTAATCGTAGGTACTTGTGACTTGTGCCAAATAACTCTGTAGCTTGGGTATGAAACTCGACAACTCTTGGCTTATTCTAATGAACTTTAAGTGTTTTGACCTTTTGTGGAAGCTCCGTGACTTTAATTAGGTATTTGAGATTCGTTTAATTTGCTTTAAAATTTAAGTAAGCATCTGGTTTCATTTTTTAAATCAGTAACTGAATATTGATGTAGGACATGATAGGCAAGACAAGAAAAGCTTGTAAGAATGTAGTTTTACGATTTTGGACATAATGTCAATGTCTATTTTGGACATAGTGTAGAATTACATTATACATATTCAATATTAATTTTACCAATTAATATGTAAAAAATGCATCTACCGAGATTTTCATTACATAGCCATACAGTAATCTTAAGAAACATTTATAATATTTATTATTTTAGAAATCGGATATAAAAACTTATTTAAGTACACCTCATAACAATTTTTATGTGACAATATTACAACAACGCATGCCACTGTTTTGGAGTAAAAGAATGACAAACAAACGAATAAGTACGCAATTGCATTTATTAGGATATCAATAACTTCCATATCGCACCTGAACAATTGTAAACAATTGTAACAATTTAGTGTTTGCAATTAATATATTGTTTGTCTGCAAACAGATAAGTATTGACTGGCCTGTTGGTCTAGTGGTTAGTGACCCTGACTGCTAAGCCGGAGGTCGTGGGTTCGATTCCCACCCAGGACAAACCTTTGTGTGATGAGCATGATTGTTTGTTCTGTGTCTGGGTGTAATTTATCTATAATATGTATGTATTTACAAAAAAAAATGTATATAAGTAGTATATCAGTTGTTTAGTACCCATAACACAAGCAAATATAATTGCTTAATTTGGGGCTAGATGGCGCTGTGTGAATGTGGTAGAATATTATTATTATTATTATTATTTCCACATATCTATGGTAATACTCATATATGTGTACTAAACATAACCTTTAAGTAGTTTCCAAATAGCTATTTACTTTTAATGCAGTATAAACCTACTTTGGATCTTAATCAATCCTCAGGGCATTAACCGACAGTGAAAATACTAAAGTAAAGTTAACTACATAATATTTTATTATGTAGTTAACTTTACAGAAGGCAAGCAGGTAGAACATGCAAATATCTTACTACGGGTTTTAGTATCGTCAATAACGTTAGGCTGAGAGCTGGCAGTTTGATTACCACCTTAGGCAAAAACAATACAATTTACAAATATTGTATCGAAAAATATTAGGTAGGTACATTATATACATATTTTTAAACAATACCGGTAGGTACTAGTTAAGAAACCCTATGTCGCATACACACACAGTTACCATAAAAAAGTACAGTCAGACGACTTACAATAAATAAAAATGTAAATATAATAAATAATTATTTAAGTTGCATAAAGCCCACTTTTAGTATAGTATGTGGCCTAATGTATCAACTGTTAGAGGTATTAAATCCAACACACGTAGCATAACGATAATAACTAACGTTTCTGCGACGTACGATAGATTGCATAAAATCCGGATTCAAAGAAATCTTAGATTAGAGATCGTATTTAAACAAGATGACGAATGACTCTAAAAAGCGCCCGTTAGTGATCACTTGATGCGTGCAGTCTGCACAATAAACGTTAAAGGTTACATAATAAACAGAAATAAATATTTTACATTCAAGGACAAATAGCTGAAATATTTTCAAGTAACGTTTTTCTTATCACAGGGGCGGCAGCGGCATCTCGGCTTTACGTCGATGCGGTTGGAAAGCTCGGCAGACAAGCGCAGCAAGGAACGTGGGGAGGATGCGCAGATATAGGTAACTAATAGAAACATTTATTAGAGAGCTACGCTTACTCTTTGAAACATAATAAACTATAATAAGCTCATTAATGTTGTTGCTTTAATAAATAAAGAGTCATAATAATACTAAAGACAATAATAGTCAAAGGTTGTCTCAATACAAGACAATGTACTGTTTTTTTAACAAGATAAAGGCATTAATGACATTTTGGATATTTATTACCTATAAGTCCAAAGTTTCTTCTGATGTTCAATGTCCATATATGGATAATATTCAAGTTTAAGTCCTTTAAAAGTTTGAAACAATATACTGACAAAGCCAGTAATTATAAGCTTACGGTAAAAGAAATCGAGCTGTGTCGGACTACATAGATCTAAAATTACCGTACCGAATTAAGATATGGTGGACTACTCATGTCTTCTCTTTATGCGAAAGCGACCTTTACCTTGAGAATAATGAACTGCTACATTCATAATTTTTTGTTCATATACTAGATTCTCGTACTTAAGTCTTGTAACCACGAGGCCAATACTTCCAGCCTCGCCATTTGAAGTATTTGGATATACGAACACTCAAATTATTTAATAGAACTGTTGCAACTATATTATCTAACAAACATTAAAACAAATAGCCACAATAAAAATAAATGCACACTTTATATGGGTTTAAATGAAACACAACGACACTTAAATGCACAAATACAGCTTTAATAGCCACTATTCAAAGTCGTCGCAAATATAATCACAGAGCGTAGAAGCCGGTCTTGCGTGGAGTGTGCACTAATTTTAAAGTAACTGCATTCATTGATACGCGATAAGCGTTTGAAACAGTGAGATAAAAGCTCGATTAATCAAGGGGTGATTATTATTACAATTATCACCTTCCGAAACCGCGCCTTTTTCCATCTACGGATATTGAGGTCAGCTTCTAGCCTAACCGGTAGTGACAGCGTATCAGTATTTAATATGAAGCGGCTGTAATCTAACCTACACAACTCAATGGGTAATCGATATTGTCCAGAATATTTGATGGTTACACTAGTCGTCAAACGTCACATGGGTACTTCTATAAATTGAAAATAGAATGAAGAAAAAACATTTATTTGGATGCATAATTTGTTCTTAAATAAATCCTGTAGGAGGCCACAAAACGCCTGTTACTATCTCAGCATTTTGCTGCAACACTAATGTGCCGCAACGCTGATTTTTAGACATGGGTTCGTAGCTTTATGAATAATTAACCAAAAACAGTATGAGTGATTTTAAGTTTATGGCAAATATTTTAAAATATACAAACAATATTTACTTACTCAACTTAGTTTAAGGTTATACAATACAAGACGTTCGGTAATAAATTTATTGCCGCAGTGTAAGCTGAATTTATATGTAACAATTAACAGTAAACTACAATAAATATTTATTACAGGGACTGCCCTGATGAAAGTCGTGGAGGTGTACCGAGAAATACAAGATCAACAAATGAATATTGTAAGTTTTATTAATAAGGAAAACCATAAAGAGATTGCGACCATTTTAAGTTGAACTTACACTTGCTCAAATCACACTTTTGAAGGTAAATAAAAGGTAGAAGTTAGTTAGTTATAAAGATAGAGTTTGATTAAAATGTGTGATAGAAATATAAATGAGACAAATATCTGCAAAACAAGCCAAATAAATATTGATCGTGGTTCAATCCGCAGCGCGTTCGATACCCATAAATTGTTCGATATCATCGAAACCTAAGCCTAGAAATGTGTCAACCATTCACATTGCTATAAAATAATATTGCAAAATTTAGTGCGATAGCTGCGTCCAATATGAGCAAGTATGAGTTCACCTTAATATTTTATTTCGATGGAAAGGTCTTATAATAGCCGGAACCGTCGCCAAGCGACCGTCCTAATAATGTACGAGTTATTTGTTTGTTACAGTTAAAGGCGTTCTACGTAGATCTGCTGGTCCCCTTGGAAACTAATCTGGAGAAAGATACAAAAGTAGTACAGGTTAGTCGATAAGGTTGATTTTCCTTCATAATGTTTTTTGTGAATAGTTCCAAGTTTCAAGGGATTGTTTACAGGATAAAGGAAACAGGCCTGCGAGTTCAAATAAGCTTAGTATAGACAATAAGATAAAGTCTTTCTATTAAAAAAGTTTTTCGACAATGCCAACGAGTCGTATACTTGTATGAATAGTGTTTGTTTTTTCAGTAGATACTCGCTCTTTATAATAAGTGTTTATTGTCGAAAATTGTACTGTCTGCTGAAACGTGCCATAATAAAACAAAGAGAAACGCCAATCGGAGTACGAAAACTAAATGAAACTTTAATAAAGGTTATGATAACATGCCTTTTTTTCTAAGGGCTAGGCAGAAAGGTGTTTGTTACTAAAGATTTAGCAGTCATTTAAAATGTATTAGTACTTAAGTACTATATTTTTAACTATTATACTATTTAAGTGACTCTCAGTAGGAATACACACTATACCAGTGGTTATCATAGTAAATATGATGATAATAATAGGGTTTCCTTATTTATTACAGTCGGAACAAAAGAGATTTTTACAACAACACAAACTGCGATCAGAGAGCTACAGCAAGGCGGCCGCAACCATTAAGAAACAGCGCAAAAAGAAACCGAACGTCACTAAAGTTGGATCAGCTATGGATAAAGAGATGAAGGTATTTTAACCTCCTTTTGTCGATTTTGTACCGCGTTATATCGGATATTATTTTATCGTTACCTATTTGATCCACTGTGTGCTTAACTTGATAATACGTTTATTGTTATGTCTAGCTTTACTTTAGGTACTTATCTTTTAAACAGTTTAATAATCCAATATTAATGTAAAGTTTGATTCCAATAAATGTAATTTCGAGAGTTATATTAATAACAAACCATTTAGGCACCCACGGCACAGTTTGTTCTTGAATGTCAGAAATATTATATAATAAAGGCTTTATTAAAGCCTATAAAACATATTTTATACATTAGACCTAAATGTTATAGCATTAACGTCAACAACCTATCTATCTAAGTACTATACTACAAACCTTTTAAAATATGTACTTGGTATTCAGAACAAAAATAGCATAACAATCAATTGAAATGCTTCTAAGAAACTATGCTCCAATAAATTATTCAAAATGTATTTAGAACTTAGACAAATATTGCTATAAATATCGAAGACAAGGAGTAGTAACATATTTTCACTTAATAGCAATAATAAATAATATAGACCACATATATTGCGATATCCACAAATCTGAATTATGATCTTATTATTCGCAATGTAGTTATTGTACGCATTCAATCAACTTAGCTAAAACGCTACACTTTTTTGTAAACATACTAGGCTGTAGATATATAGGCATCATAAAAATAATATTGTTGAAATGCACTAATAAAACGACGGAAGTTAACAAAAAGCTCGATTAATAAATATGTACTTTTTAATCCTCAAAGTCGCAAAACATTGGTGTTCCTTTGCTGCTTATGCTTATGCTTATATGCTTTGCTAGTTTATTATTTTAATAATTTCTCTACAAAAATCTGTACTGTCTTCGCTAAATTGTCTATACTAAAATGTCTCATTTATTGGTTATTGCTATTTTGGATCCATAAAAGGCGGCTGCCTCGTAAATATAATATTTTTGCGAATACATACTTCTAGAATAATATATATATATAATATAATATGTGGACACTATCACACACCGTCATCTAGTCCCAAGCTAAGCAGAGCTTGTGTTATGGGTACTAGATAACTGAAATATAATACATATACATACTTTATTTTTGTAAATATATACTTAGAATACATAGGAAACACCCAGACTAAAGACAAATACAAATGTTCAGCACACAAATATTTGCCTTCCGCGGGAATCAAACCCACAACACCCGGCGTCGCAGTCAGTATATATATACTATTTATGAGACATTTATCATGTTTAGTTCATTTATTAGATAGATTTATATAATATTGACTAGTCAATAAACGCCATAAATATTTAAACAAGTACATTGTAACAAAATTTCATACAAATATTAAACAGGATTATTCAAAATTCTACAAAGTCGTGCGCTTTGACACTTCGCTTGCATTGAAAATGTAATAGGATAGAATCAAATTTTCAACTCGAGCATGTTTATTTTAAGTACACTTAGTAAGTTATATTGCAGACGCTTTATGGGAGTTAGTATTTTATATTGTTGAATTATGCTGAGGTGCTGCTGTTGGTGAATTATGCAGAGCGTACGTCTCACAAAACGTATTATAAAACTTATTGATATTTACAGAATATGCAGATTTTGGAAGAAGAGAAAACCAAATTGGATGCTTTTTGCGAACAAAGCTTGAAGAATGTAAGTAATAATTATTGTAAATAATTTTAATTCTTTAGTATCAGCATTAGCAATTAAAGGCAAGTAGAGGCTACCAAGTGCTTATCAAGAGCTTCCAGTGTGAAAGTAGTATCGGCTTTTGGCCTGTTGGGACCGATCTATGTTTGTCTTTATTCGTGATGTATATCACATCATCAGCAGATGCTGTAATGACAAACAAAATACATAACAAGATTAAAAATAGCAATTTTTATAAATCTATTGAATAGACAAACTAAGAATAGAGAGAAAAGTAACATTACTAGAATCTGCATCAAAAGGCGATTGAAATCTAATACTTTTTTACATTCTATGAAAAAAATTATTATTTATTTATTTATTAAGAAATTTATACACTATCATTACAGGTCTATTACACCTAATGCGATAGCTATTACTAACTTATATCTAAAATAATATAACATATTAAAATCTTAAAAGTAATAAGTACTTACTTATCAACTAATTTTGTATAATTATATACACAATATATACATTAAAACTCTATTGTCACTAAATTACCAAAATTAGTAGGAAGGTACTTTATGTCATTGTAAAATTAAAATGCTTTGTTCTGCTAGGCAATGACCCAGGAGCGTCGTCGCTACGGCTTTGTTTTGGAACGACAATGCTCGCTTGCGAAACACTGGCTCGCCTACCACACCGCTGGATCAGCATCCTACAATTCTGGTTTAGAAGAGTGGCTGGAAGTCTCCAGGACAAGGGAGTTCTTGCCCCCTAATGTTGAGGCTATGTTCGTCAGTCGGATGAGAGTGAGTACTGATATAATACATAATACAATATAAACGTTGGCGATTTTCAAATGAAAAATACATGTATATCTATTAGGTATAAAATTAAAACCAGTTTTGAAAAAGACTGTTATACTTATATATCCTTAGCTTTTTTTATTAGTGTAAAAACCAAATTTCATATCAATATTATTATATTTACTTGTTGTTTTTCAAGTAAACAGCTATGACAGAGAGGCGCGGACAATTTTTCATCATATGGATTCCTTTTCACTATTTCAATACGAAATCCTAAAAGAAAAAGAAATGGAATGAATGAATAAAGTCAATTAAATTCCTTCTACAAACCAGTCAGAATTTTACAAGTTTCATTAGATTTTATTAAGTTTTGATATTCACCCAAGATGTTTTCTAAGAAGCGTTAATACACACCGCTTATTAAACTACTCATAACCCTTATCTGTGTTGGCTATTGGAGAAAACAATAACGCCATATATAGATATTCTTTAGTCGCCGTACACAGCTCCCACGGGCTTTAAAGCGGTAGTTCAATTGAAAGAAACTGGACTCCTGAGTACATTGAAAAACAGAGTAAATTTTAACAAAAATAAAATCTTTTTTCTGTTGGGTGTAAGAAATTCTTCTTTAAAAGAGCCACTGCTTTCGTAATATCATTATTTATTAATGCAATAGGGGGTGAGTCAATTACCGAGGGTAAACTCTCCGATATAACTTAAATTTAACAGCTATAACTACGAAGTTTAAAGCAAAAAAATCCAATTAAAGTTTCAAAACTTAGGGAACCCAGAATAGATATTAAAAGTCATAATATTCATATTAAGTCCCTACTTATGAAAATAGAACTGTAGCGCTTAAATTTGAAGTACCGAAGGAACAAATTGTGACCTTTTATAAAATAGTAGATAGAATAGCCATAAACATTATTGAAAAATCGAATCTATCAATACTACTTACAGATCATTGTAAAAATAACAAATATCTTGAAATCATACAAATAAATAGTTAAGTAGCGGAGGTGTGTTAAAAATCATGCATATTAGCTTGGGTTTGTTACACCCACATTACATCAGCTACATGTATTTAGGTTTAACCCGATATAATGCCAAAGTACCTATTGATTATAATTTTCTCAATATAAATCCTTAGGCGCTTTAGTAGACACCCGCAGACTGACGCGGTTGGACAAATTTTTATCCTAATATCATTTTCCTTGTTGAAATCATACAGTACTTTTGTACTTCGATTTTTCTGCTTTGTAGTTACCTCTCGATGATTACAATCACCGTTAGTCTTAGAAAAGAACATAATGATTTAACCTGTTTCGAATACTTAAACTTGTGTATAATTTAAGAAAAAGGTAATCTTAATTTTTCTTTAGACACTAATGGCTATACTTAAGAAATTGTAGCTAAAAACACATTACTTACCTGGAAAAATTAGCAACAAAATTAAATCTCGCATTTTTAACGTAGCATCTTCCTTCACCCTCAAAGGTGTCAATTAGTAGCCTCTATGTACAAAGAGGCCATTTAAAAATTTAACGCTATTTATCTGCCTCCTGTATTCAAGGTACGGCATAAAAGCTAGAAGAATATATCTTTACAACTTTAATAAAATGTCACGTCGCCTGCTTCTTTGTGCTGTCATAAAAATCCATCTTCACTAACGTAAAATTATTTTATGGGCTCTTTACTTGCATTACAGTAAGATTAAACGGTCGTATACTGTCAAAATGACCTCCAGGATCGGAAATGTTAACTGTAAAATTACATAATGGTTGTATAACAATTGAGTCTTCTACTGTACGTCAAACAAATGGGTATTTTATGGTGTTTTTAGGAGTTTAGGTTGGTTTGTTTGTGAGCGATAAACTCTGAAATGGGTTTCAAATAGATTTAAGTTCAAATCATAATGGTTTTTATTTGTTTGTGCAGCAAGTGTCATTTTGGGCTGATGAAGATGTGTATGCCAGTCCTCGTGCTGGTGATGATGACGACCGTACATCAGTTGGCTCTGCTTTACGTAAAACTCGATCTGTGGATGCATCATGTCTCGACGTAAGATCTATTGGAGAACTCGGTTCACCAACTCAAGGGTTGTCGAGGGCTAAATCTGATTTCAATCTTCAGGCTAGTTCAAATAATGTTGATGATGGTAAATACCGCATAAATTATTTTAAATATAGTGATAACTAAAAGATAAAGATTTGAGGATTTTTTCCATTCTTTCTGTAGTAACAGATTCGCGTACAACTACCCGCCCGTCGTCATTAGCGCCACCCACTTGTACTTCTCGAGACCCGCCATTGGCCCGTGCTCTGTATGCCTACGCGGCGGCTGGGGACAACCAGCTGAGCTTCCAACAAGGAGACGCACTTGCCCTACTTGGAGAAAGAACTAAAGGATGGCAGTATGGAGAAAATCTTCGCACTCATCAAGCTGGATGGTTCCCTCTTGCGTATACTGAGCCGATCGTTAATGATGAAACTGGGTATGTGTGGTCATCAGAAACATTTTCATATCTTTATTAGATATCAAATATAAACTTGATAATAATACACATGTATAGGTTTCATGGCTGTTGTAAGAGGCAAATACTAGGCAACAGGTAACAGCTCTTCGGTGAGAGGCAAATGTTCAGCAATAGACGCCTTCAGACCGATAGTTACAATTTATTATTGTCGTTAACTCCTTACTTTAATAAATTGAACAAATAAAGTTTAAAATAAAATTTGCACTAAAATAACACTTTCCTACAGCAGTAATTCACCGGCAAGGTGGAGTTGTGTACAGACACCAAGTGAGGCTCCACCACCAGCGCCGATTGCGCATGCGCAGACTACACCTGCAGCCGTACACACCCACTCCCATCCACCAGCTCGTATGTTCGGAGATACTGTCACTGCTCATCATGTAACTAAGGTAAATAGATTAAATCATAAAGTAAATAGAGTCAGTCAGTTGTATTGTTTTGTAATTTTGTTGCAATAGTAACATGATCTTAATTTAGATTATAACAACTTGGTAATAATTAACCTGATTTAATAAAATAATTAATGAAAGTAGTACAAAATCAACAGTTCAAAGCATTATTTACTTAACGCCAGTAAATAAACATAGTAATCTTACATTTATAACCCAGAAAAGTAGATCGACGCTTTGCTTAAACTAATTACTAAATAATTAATTAGGGTCGCCTTGGAAGCGGCTCTCCAGGCTTACCGCCGACTTTGCCTGCTCCATCGCCCAACGCTCTTAGCTCTTCAGCGAGTGCCACATTCCATGCTTCTACTCCAGCAGCTGCTGCCTCTGGTCCTATAAAGAACTCTACGTCGTCAGCCAGCTTTACCACACATGCTGTTATTGAAACCAGAAGCTTTGGACCTCAAACTCTACCTATGCGCGGACAGGTATGACAAAGTATTGTTACAGGTTTTATTTTAACGTCATAGAAGTCTTTTTAATCTATACTTTCATACTATTGATACTATTGCATAAAGTGAAAGAGTTTGTTTGTTTGTTTAAACGCGTAAATCTCTGGAACTACCGATCGGATTTGTACCGATTCTTTTTGCGTGTAATAGCCCAGATCTTAGGGAAGGTTATATAGGCTATGTCACGCTATTTGCGACGGGAGCAGTTACCAAAGACGCGAGTGAAACCGCGATGCCGGAAGCAAGTAAACAATAAATTTACGCTCTCGAGTATGTTTGCGCTAAATGGGTGAACCATTATACAAATTTCTGATATAATGACAATGTTATTCTTTTTTGCTGCGCAATGATATCTTTTTATTGATTTAAATACCCTAATAAATATTTCACAGGTGACACAAAATAAAGCCGGACCAGCCAAAACTGTCGTATCTGCTGTCGGTGCAGTAGGAAACGTTTCACTTCATAGTTCCAACGATTCAGGATTTTCTAACGAACCGCCCCCGCAACCAGATGTCGATTACAGTGACGAAGAAGCTCAACGGCTTCGTGTACCAATAAGGTATCAATTATTCTTAAAGCAGACTTTTCTTAGTGTAACGTAATTTTCTTATGCTTGACCTTTTTTGTTGCTTTTGTGTAATAAGCTAGTTTACATTCATTTTTCCTTTTATTTATTTTTTGTAGTAAAACTGCTCAACACGCCAACAACACTAAAGCTTATTTACTTAAAACGCAAAGTTTGAAACGCGGTCCTAGACCTCAAAGTACGGCAAATGGATACCTGACAGATGATCAACAGTTAATGCTTCGTAACATGTTGGATATGGATAAAGACTCCCAAAAAGTAAAAAGAACAAAATCGTTTTGGAAATTCAGACGTGCTACTGCTGAAGAGATAATGGAAGGAATGTCACTCTGGCAACACCGCGATATAGTGGACCCTGTGCCAGAATATAAAAAGAGACTCTTTGAAAAGATGAAAAAAGAACTAAGACCAGCACCTGACATTCCAAATGTACAAAAACAGAGCAGTCCAGAGAAAACCACGCCCACTGAAAATGGTCAAACACCTCGTCCAAAAGAAACTATCGACAGAAAAGAAATGAAACTCAACGGAATACGTCAAGCTAAGAGCTTGGGATCAATCCAAAATGAAGAACGAAATGAAAAGAATCACAAAATTATGGATGGTTATCAACGTTCTCAAACAATGAACAAAAAAAGTATGTCAGAAAAATTAATTGTTGAAGAGAAGCAAGAAGATTTTGTTCCACGTAATGAATCAAGACATTCCGATCTAACTAATACCAGCACGATTAAAACAAACTTTGAAAACAGTTTCTATAATGATGAAAATGGTGAAGGATTTGTTATGAAAACTGTCAAGCGAAGAGAAATATTACAAAAATATGATAATGATAGTAGCTCCGAAGTGAATTCTGTTGCTTCAAGCACAGATCCCTATGATTGTATAATAGTAGATGATCATATGACATCACGTAAGCAACAAGAACAAGATAGACGCAGGCAAGCACAAATTTTGGATGAAGATTCATCAAAACGCAATTCAATAAAACACAAAGAAAATAATTACATGCCAGAGTTTGAAGAAATTGAAGTAACTCCAATTAAACCTCATGTTCGTGCCACAATATCTTCAGAGAAGACCAAAAACGCTCCTCATGATCGCAGTCCATCAAAAACTATGGAGTTTAAGACTTTCAAAGACAATTCAAAAGAAATTAAGTCATTCTCCGCATCGTCGGAGACATTAAAGTACAAAGATCATGAACAACATACTGACCGATACGGAATACCTAATGAACGAAACAACAACGATATACGCAATGAGGATGTTTACAACGGACACGATGAAGGAACCTTGAAATATAAAAAGCGCAGCACTAACGATGACAAAATTCATCAATCAAACAATTTCGAAAATGGAAAGAGTCATATAAAGGAATTTCCTCAAGCTGAGATAAGGAACCAAAAAAAAGACAGTAGATCTTTTGAGCATGGTCGTGAGCCAAGAATTGATTATTCGCTAGACCGACGACAGGCACGAAAAGAATTGAATGATACCAAAACTAGAGACTCCAGAAGAAACAGAACAAACAGAAGTTACGATGACAGCACTTTACCACACACCGGCCGCAGAGAAGAAAGATATTATGAATCTAACATATCATACTTTAGTGACCAAGAACGAAGATCATCTAGATATGACTATGAAACTGATTCAAGAAAAGCGGAAAAGTCTAAAATCCGTCAGGAAGAAGCAAGATTAGAAGCAAGACGTTTTATTGACCGTCGAAGTGAGGGACCATACAGTGAATCTGATGACCAAAAGTTTAACGAAGCCTTAAAACAACAGAGACCGCAATTGCTGCCGCGAACTAAATTACTAAAGAGACCCGTGGATGCAACTGACTTGCCAGAAGAAGGGCATACGTTTGGACCATGGTATGATCTATGGGGACGCGAAACGGCGGTCTACAAGTAATACATGAAGAAGGTTTGTTTATATTTCAAATAATTTTCACGGTCATTAATTTTTTGCAGTAGTTTTTACTTATTATTATTCATTTGTTTGCATTTTTGTTTAGTTGCTATAATAAAAAGTTACGCAATTCTTGTTCTAACTAAAAAGTGCAAAAACCGAATACATTCTATACCTACATTACAACCTAGAGAATTATAGCCTCTTTAATATATTTATAGCGATGGATATATTATTA
This sequence comes from Parascotia fuliginaria, assembly GCA_963082885.1. Taxonomy (NCBI): domain Eukaryota; kingdom Metazoa; phylum Arthropoda; class Insecta; order Lepidoptera; family Erebidae; genus Parascotia; species Parascotia fuliginaria. The sequence goes on along the minus strand of OY720178.1, from coordinate 10,802,877 downwards.
AAGTATGCATTTATTTCACAGACCCCAACAGTTTGCTACAGTGAAGTTACGAAAAGCACTAACCAACGATCGTTCGTCGCCGGCCATTGAATAATGTTTTATATGCGTATAATATAATATAATTATATTATTTTGTTAATTAATATTAATTGTAAATTAGAAACACCATGTATTTTGTACAGTTAAATATTCATAGTCTAACAAAGAAATATATCACAATTTTTTACAATAATCTAAATATTCGTTTGATTTTCTCCTTGTCCACAAAACACATGCATACTACAAGCTATGGCTATGATCATACAAGGAATCACACAACACTTCGCTGCCATGATATGGTATTTATTGTATAAAAAACACCCGATTAATCACTGTAGTGTCTGTCGTAGTTCAGCCGTTCACTCGATATTCGACACACCTGAAATGGACCATAAAATTACAACCCAACTAATTTTGTTGTTAAGTCTCATATCTATGTGATAGTTAGGTTCTAAATGCAAGTATACTTTGATTTAATCATGTATGTGTGATTCCTGACCGTACCTGACAGCTGTGTACACATCTATATTTTTGAATGCAACTCAGTAATAAATCTAATCACAACGAACTCACTTCTGTCGCAAAAGAAAAACAACTCCAATTGGCCTCGTGTGACAATGACCAATGATTTATAGCGCTTCCGGCTCCTGTGGGGAATTTCGGTAATGACGCGCCGACACTGTCTCGCCAAGAAATATTGCCCCGATATGTTATTATATTTCAAGGGTTCGGCGTCAGCTTCAATTATCTGAATAAGATTTTTTAGTAAGTTAGAGGCATATCAACAACATCTATATCCGATAGTTGGTGGAGTTTTTTTATGACACTCAAAGACAGCGTCTATAAATCTCGAGTCTCGACCGATTTACTTAAATCTTATCTGTCTTCTGTAAAGAATCCGGAATCTCACAAAGACAGTTTTGGCAGACGTTTGTTTTATTAAGGAAATTATCGTCGGGATATTTTATTACGTCCTTTTACAACCGCGTGAAGCTGAAGGTATTTTTATTTTATTATTTTCAGTATTTTATATGAAATCTATGCCTTCATGATTCAAATAATATCTTGAAAAATTAAAAAATATACAGATCTCACATATCTTATTAGGACCTGTTTAGTAGCGATATAATATTGCTTTATGAATTATATCTAGACTTGATATCTACTCCGTGAAGAGGTACACATATATTATCTATATCAGTCAGCCAGAAGGTTGAGCCTATTGCAATAATACCGAACGCTTCTGGACTTAAGGAAAAAAAGTACCTATAAAACTTTTTTGTTCCTTCATATTATGATCACGTAATAAAAATTTACAAAAGCACACACTGTGCTACAAATCTACCAATCATTACTAATTAGACCAAATTTCTCCCAAATTATTTTTTATGAAATTAAAATTTATACTTACTATCCTCATTGACAATAAAAATTCACCCACACGCCTCTGTTTATCCTTAGCAATTTGTGTCAATAAGAGAGGTGTTACCTTGACCGCTATTTGACAGGCAAAATGCTCAATAAATTTTAATAACTAGATGCTGTTAGTAGGCAGGAACCGTGCCGTACGTGCTTAATTTCCTCACCAGAGCACGGGATTGAGTGTCATAAATCTATCTCCTGTCCGAATAACGGTTGACCGTTGATAGAACAATCTGTCCACGTACAAAATACGCACCATGCAGAATATAGGAAGGTAACTAAATCATATATAGTGCATATAGTGTTTCACTTACAAGTACGGAAGGGCAAAATGCAAATAAGTAACTATATGAGGCGTTCACGTGTTCTTGACAAAATATGAATGTAAAACCGAAAAAGTTTTGCTTAGAGCATATTGTCCAATAGCTGTTTAATTTACTGTTTACCATCGCCGCATCGCCACCAATTAATATCCTCTAAACTGATAGATAAAATTGAAATAATTTTCACTCTCTTTTTGAATACGCATCGCCACCAATTAATATCCTCTAAACTGATAAATAAAATTGAAATAATTTTAACTCTCTTTTTGAATAATATCTTTGATGTAAAACAAAAAAATTGTACCTACCTTAAACATCAGTCTAAACATAAATTGGTAATGCTCTAAACTCACGTTAGTTTACCAGCACTTAATGAATCAAAATAATATTTCGACAAAGATGGATTTAGTAAACTTTACATAATAATTTATCCTAACTGGAAAAGCACCAACAAATTAAACCACATTTACGAAAAACGTAATCTTTGAAGAAAATATTCTGAGCAGTCTTCAAAGGGACAAAACATGTGCATGTTACTTGGAGGTAGATATATGAGTGTTAAAAGAGGTGCACACAAACGCTAACGTTTGATACTAAGAGCCGAGCTTACGTTTTTCTTTGTAAGTGAGGCGCAAAAACGACTGCGATTATGTTCAGAGCAACGGAAGCTCGACCCGCGTTTTCTCCTTAAAAGGAGCACAGCAATTCAGACTTAAAGGCAGAGTCATTGTTAACATAATAATATGTAAGTAAACACCGATGTTAGTTTTTTGCACTTTTATTTACCTACTACCTCGTGTTAAATTGCAAATGAATCTGCTTTATAAAACGTTCAACTACAAAGCGGTATTAATTAACTTTTCTTGTACAGGCTAGGTACAGTAGAAAAATAAAAATTCATAAAAGTATTAAATTGTTTTGTGCTGCTGACAATAAATAATAGCTTTAGTAAAGTAGAGCTGTAGTAGAGTTCAGACAAGCCTATGTTTAAATAGTAGGCAGTAAAGCCTTCTGATGCCATAGGGCTCAATTTCTTACCTTTTCTAGTAATATTTTGAATTTACTTAACGGATGAACTGCAGACAGATAAGATGACATCTTCTGGTTATTATTACGTTATTATTTAAAATACTAATAATGTAAAAAAAGTATGTTTTAACAATAAACATATTTTAAAATACGTTTATTGTAAAAACATACTTTTTACAAGTAAGTATATAAATAGTCAGTTTTATATTGTTATTTAATATATATGGTTTATAGTTATTTGATTTATTTTATATTTGAAGTTATTTAAGCGATAGTCTGTTGTAGATAACCCCTCACTACAATACAAAAAAAACAATATAACCAAATACAACAAACAAACAGCTAACTCGTGACCTCAGCTATATAAAAATCAATTTGCAGTGCAAATCGAGCGAGGAGACCAATGCTTTCCAAGTCATCGACTCCCTTAAGCGCCGTGGCACGGAAATATCCAACAATTTGTGAAAAATATGCAGCGGCTTTTTAAATGCAATAGCCTACACATCACCAACGTACCATGCTAGTCCACTTTAATCTCTTCAATAGAAATGTAGATGTAAAATTAATATTTTTATACTTTTGTTTGTTAATTTGATAGAAAGTTTTATGTATGCGTTTATAATTTGTACAGAATCGGACTTAAAAATGAATAAAAATGTAGATATTTACAATTATGCTACATATGACTAAAACCTTCATCATATAAGCTGAAATTCGTCCACTGCTGGACATATTATTTTATTTATTTGTATTGCTACTTTAATGAGCCTTGTGATAGTAAGCAGTTACCTTTGCGTACTTGCGTCGTAGTCACATAGATACCAGCGTTGGACGTGTTCTTCTAGAAGTTATGAATCAGCGTCGTATTATTCGGCGTTAAATGTATACTGATCTAGATCAGCCATTGTGGAAACACGTGTGGAAAGCTTACGTTCAACAGTTACAGTAAGCATACAGCGCCGAGTTGTACACGCACACACAAGCAATATTCATACCTAATAACTTCATCAATATTATTAACATGTCATCTCTATTTTCTTAATTAACGAGTGTACAGCTTCTTTCAAAGGTTACTAAACCAACACAGAATTATTTAAAATTTTCACTTTATAGTAATTACCAACTAAAATAACCTCAACTTCAGTGAAAATGGGAAATGAGAAATCGGCAACTTTCATCGTAAGGTAAAAATAGCATATTTCTAACGCTGATCGTCATGCAACTTTTTTGTACAGAGAGAGTAAGATAAACAAAACGTTTACAGGTTGCGTACCTACTTATGGAAGTAAGTATAGAACGATGTACCTTTTACTATTTTTTACTATTTGTTTGCCAAAATTCTACCGAGCGCTTCTGGCCATTCCCGGACACATTTTGCTTGGATACAACCCAAGCTTTTAAAACTAATCTATTTTTAGATGCAAGACTACAATTACATAAGTTTTCCGAACTAAATATCTAGTCGAGTATGTATCAAACATTGAAAAGTAAAGCAAATAAAGGTGTATACTAATACTTACCTATATTTCAAAAAGCAACATACTTAATCAGTAGCTTTAGAGTTTACCAGCAAAATTATCAACTTCAACATTAGCTACAGGGTGAAGCTACAAGCAAAAAAGTAGCATTGTGCTCCAGTAGCTTCCAAGTTTTATTCTTTTGTACATAACGTTTCGAATATTTTACCAAATTTGGTACATTTCATATCAATAAAAATCGTTGCGGTTAATTCAAACTTTAATCGCGCTATACCGCAATAAAGGCGAATTCAATTATCGCAACATCCAAATAATCATAATTAAGACAATTCCAAATTAGAGTGTTGTTGCAAAACCTCGTCTATATTTAAATTAAAAATTACACACAGTGACTCTATACATAACCCAGATGATAAGCGAACAGGGCAATTTGGCAACGCTTCGTGAGGCTCTATCACAATTCGATGCCAACCGGCACAAGCCTACATAGAACGTTATTTTAGTTCCATTGGCCTAATTTATCTTTAAATGTGGGCTTAATTATTGTTATTTTGTCCCACTTATATTACGAGTATGCCAAGTAATACGTACAATTCAAAGTAGATTTTACGCAAGATGGAAGAAGAATTCGAACTGGTGAGGCGCCTATCGGAATATTGTGTATCAATAACACTAAGGTGAGAGATAGAGGCACAGAGCTCAGTGGTTTAGGGTCCATAGATGATACGTCGTCAATCTAAATGCAACCCATGCATAATATTGCTTAAGACTTAACTTACACAACAATTAGTACCAAAGAAAGCAATGTATGGCGTAACTACTCTTTAAAATTGCTTAAAATTCAAATATGCACAAAACTTGACAAAGTTACGTTAGAAGGAAACTAAATAAACAATTATGTTTGATGACAAAAAGATACCTATGAACCATCAGTATGAAAACGAAAAAATTCATATGAAGTGTCAATCATTCGATATGATCTCCATCATCCTCCACACGTCTAAACGCATCAGACGTCGGCAGCCCCTGCTTATAGATTTCAATCTGTCAAATCATGTTTTGTACTCAGAAAAAGTTATCGTCGTTCTATCAACACTTACGTCTGATATTCGCAAAAGATTTAAAATTTAGTATACATTCAGGTAAGTAAACATGATACCAATACAGCCACGAAAATGTATGCTTCTGGATTACGTAATAAGAATAGCCATCTGCGCAACAAAATAACTCACATTCATACAACATTTTGGTACACTAAGTTTGACCCTCTATTTAATGTTGCGGCTTGTGAGAAATATGAAATAAAAGTTAGTTTGTATAAAATTATAAACGTCAAGTAAAGTCAAATTTAAAAATACAGTTTGTGAGAGATTCAGTTGCATTAGAGCAAAATATAGCACAAGGAAGTTAATGCGTCTAGACTTGTAAAAAAGCGCATAAGTTTGGAATTGACACTGGCAGTATATGGCGCCTCAGTTTGTTACTGTCCCACTTGTGTACGCGCCAAGCGATGCTCAAAGCCAAATACATTCCAAATAGGTACGTTAGCAGGCCGAATAGCAATGCATACTGCTAACTTAGCGTCTAGCCTTCCACATTACAAATAACTCAAACGTAAAACATGTACTTACTTAGTCGCATTCACTATGTATGGAATATGTTACGAGTGTTTGTCTTGTTCGATTGTTGTTGACCGTCACTGAAAGATGTATTCAAATATCAAGTAAGTGAGTGTATAACGTTATGAATAATCGCGTTCTGAATGTATTACAATAAAATATAACATTGACGTAACATTGTTTCTAGTAAACCTAACCTTTTCTTTTTGAAGACGATTTAAAACATTCAATCTAATTCTAACATTCTTAGTGCTAAAACTTCAAATCTCTTTAACCTCAATTATGATTCTTAAATCAAGAAAATATTTCCATAATGCCAACAAAGACTTACCGTATCTCAAGACCTTTGTTAGCAAAAATGTAATCTGTGATCTAGTCAGCCAAAATAAAGCGGATTTATTTTCAGGAATGCTTCCCGCGTGTTGGGTAAATTCAATAGGTACTTCAGATAAATAAAAAGTAGTTACTTCCCGCAGGATACTTTGGCCTTCAGCTAGTGTTGGTCTGCGCTTGAGAGCTGATACATATTGCATTAGCAACTGTCTCCGGCAAGTTTGATCCTCAACACATTGTTTTAGCCCGTCTTTCTATAAAATTCGAACTTACCGAGGAAATCTTCGCCGTCATTCGAATAACACGAAGTATCAACAAAAAGTTTTTTATCAATTCAAGGAAAGTTGCGAATAAGAAGGCTTCGGCCGCGAATTAAATTAAGCGAATGGAAAATTTTAATTAGTTCCTTAAGACTATACCTATTTGCGGAAAATGTTTGCGTTTTTGTTGCGAAATGTGTGTTCTTTGATAAGAAACATTGTTTTAAAATGCTTGTCTTAGAAACAAAATTCGATTAGACTTTCAAAACTTGTTTAAATTAGTTTAAGTTAGGTAGCTACTGTTTGTACAAGTAAATTTTTTTTGGACTTTTTAGTATCAAATTCTCCTTTAATGGTTAAAATGGCAACATAATGAAGAACGACAGAACAACGTAGTGGAGAGTACTAAAAAATATGATTATTTAAAAATATTTGTAATAATGGCCTATTATTGTTTAGTCATGAGGTGGATCTACAACAGTTGCGCGGAATGATACCGAAATCAGTAAAAGATGCTTGTAGTACGCGTACGCTCAGCAGAGGCCGTCTTTCGCGGGCATGTTAGATGATGCGTTTTCACAAATTTATCATTAACACAATTATCTCACACACATTTCGAAGCAAAGAATTTTCAGCGTATCGCCGGGTAAATACACACCACCACAGTCGATGTCACTCTGAATGAGTTGTATCAGGTTCCACTAGCCACATCATTACTTTTCTGTTCCAGGATTTTACCCTATGAACTCTGTAGTAGGTATGTTTATGAGAGAATTTTAATTGATTTTATAAAATAGTTTTATCCTGATTTTCTTAGAGAGACATATAACTAAAAATGTAATTTAAATATTTTATAGAACCAACCTAAGTATAGTAAATATACTCAAATCACTGAAATAAAACTAACTAAATAAACAAAAAGAAGTAGAGACGCTGTACAAGCGCTTTAAAATACAGCCTGTATCATACGCCGACTATGCAAAAACGCAATATACGACATACTTGCGTTACCCTATCATTTTATGTACCCAGAATATTGAAGGAATGAATTGGTAATAAATAATACCCCGTGTATGTAAGTAGGCATTATGGAGGACTCACATTATGCGGTAAGTCAAGACGAGACAGACAGCGGCTGTCGTTCTGTTTACCCTCGGAAAGTAAATGTCAATAAAGTTCAAGAGCCCCTTCAGGGGGAAAAGTGTCCGCGTATTGAGAACCCGTTGTCTCAGCAACGAGAACGAATAATGTAAAATATATGTTCAGTTTATGCGAACAGTATTTTTAAGGTGCGTGACCTGTTTTAGTGTATTAAGATTGGATAAACTTTATTTGTGAAAATTTGCAGAGCTTTGATTCAATACTTATATTCTTAAAACGATTGTTCAGTCGAATAAAATGCTCAAAGTTTTAGTAACAACTTTTATAAATCCAAGCTTTTTCAAATACTGCTAAATGTTCTATCTACCCAGAAAGCTTTCGGAATATCTGTCTCCGGTAAATACCGCTCAATGGATGTTTGAAACAACTGAGTTACTTGAATAAAATATTATGATAAGTTGCCTGGTTTTCTTTCAAAATATATCTAAGCTTATGTATTGATGGTTGTAGTTGGTGAAGAGAAACGATCCCGCTCCCAAACTCTGTACATTATGTTAGTTTACTTCATTCGCGTAAGTAAGAGACGGTGTCAGTATATTGAACTGTACGGATACGTAATTTGTATACAAGCTTAAGTAGTTACGGTAAACATTAAAAACGCAGCTTCGCGGCCCATAGCAAGATGCGTTAATGTGTGATTCGCATGGTTTTATTCTGACATTCCACCATTTTCAATTAATTTGTGATAAATATTTACAGACCAAGTAAAATTTTTTTTTTAATTTATTACGGAAATAAGATAAGAATATGTTCCTAATTGGTGATCTATTCTAAGAATGTAGTTTGTGTAACGTATCAAACGTCAAACGGCATGCCGTAACATACCTACGCTAACAAAAATATGCTCAATCTGTAACTATCCTTAGGATAAGAATTCTAATTTCGTTTTGGCAAAAAGTTTTGAAGAACCTTCGACTTTTGTTTCTATAATTGACTTTCTGTTTGTCAAATATTCCCATTCTATGTAAAAATTTGGCGAGATCGAGTGTGTGACGGACGAATATACATATATTCTTACTGCGATTCATTTCACGTGATAGTTTTGACTGATATGTTAACCTCCCACACTATTTGACAAGTGTTTTACAAAATACTACAGTATCTACTTAGTGACATCTTTTAAATAGAAAACAGAGACACTTTTTATTAAAATAAGTGTACATTGCACTTGACATGAATTGCTCCAGTATAAGGGACGCATACGTAAACAGAGGATACGAGCAGCCAAAGAATGCAAATTTTACAACGAATAGTTGCAATAGTTTTCCAATTAAAAGCGTTGAGCCGTTCATGACTTATGTTTTCTAATATGCTTTAATAACTTTCATGATTTATGTCGTCATCAACAATTTAGTGTACAATAAAGACACAACAGTCTCATTTAACACAATTTAATTATCGAATATTAATCTGACCCAAATTTAACAGCTCGTCCATCAGCGATCCTTTAGTAGTTTCAAAGACAATCGACTTTAACGTTAAACTTTATATCAACGTGTATTTAGCCGAGTCGCTGCATTTAAAGGGTTGGTTATAGTCGCCAGACCGCTCGTAAAATATAACGAGAGCCTCCACTCTAGAGTAATGACGTCCAAACTGTTATGGCAGAGTTTTCTAAAGCAAACACTAACAATATGAGCATTAAAAGCTAAGACGCTCCTTAATTACTACCAGAATGTTTATGAGCATTTGTGTCTGTGAAATATTGTTCTGGTATGATGATATTTCATTGCTGAATCTGGTTGCAGCGGCAGCATAATTTATATGTTTCTATAGTGGCTATTTTTGTAACTTTTATGCTAGAACTTGGTAGGTATTCTTCACACCATGAATTTTAACATGAAGACGTCCACTGCAGGACTTAAATTTTACACAAACAGAAAAAAATATTTGCTGTAGTCATCACGCTTTTGATGTGCGTAGTAAGCTGATATTTGGTATGCTACGAGCCGTTGCCTGATATTGGTACTTAGCATTTAATCGCTTCGAAAAAAAAATATCATGGGCTTTGAATTTTAGCCGAATTCACTTAACTGCGAGTAGTTCTAGGTACCTACTATTACTATTATACTAGCTGCGCCCCACGGCTTCGCCTGCGCGTAAAATATGTTTTGTTGTATCCCACGGGCCTATTTTCGGGATAATAAGTAGCCTATGAAGTAGCCTTGGATGAAAATTATTAAATAACAATTCATTAACCCATCGTGTGCTTAGGAGCAGATCTACACGAGACACAATGATATTTCTATTTTGTCCATATAGCATACGAGAGATTAATAGAAACCTAACAAATATATTATATAAACCATTCTTCTTTCTACAGAAATACAATATGACAATACGTAAATTAAATAATCAACCACAAGTTTAAAAAAACACAATAAACAACAAATAATGCAACTAAGGTTCGTAAAAAGGTTTAAATGCTTCATTTATAAAATTTTAGTCCAATAACTTCCAATAACACTTCTTCACCGTTATATTTTTCTTCTAATATTAACGTATGAGAATATTCCGTGACATAAATAATTTTATGACCCACTTTTGTATTCATGTTTATGGCTAAAGATAACGAAGAAAAATAAAAAATAATTGCACAACTTGAATAGAAGCCTGAGACAACAGACGACAATTTAGAGTAAGGCCATTAACCACGGATGCAATGTCTTAGTTATAATACATGGTGCCCATTTATCGTGACCTCACCTACACCTTCATAAATTGTAGCAGGATAGCAAGAGCAAGGGTCTAGATAGTCTGGTTTGTTTGGGACAGAACTAAATGTTTTGGAAGGGGACACGAAGGGACATTGAGTGATTATCGAAACGTGTATGGACGTAGTTAGTCTTATTTCTTTGTGAAATATAAAAGTTTTTGTCTCAAGTTCGATCCAAAACAATGGTTTGTATTCATTGTTACTTATTCGAACAAATCAATGTTTGCAACTAACTAATGTTAATCAATGCTTGATAAATAGCTGTCCCGATGTCTTCGTGCAAGTTGTACTGTGCAGACTATAACTGACAGACTGCCTTTTAACATTGCTGTTAAAAAGGGAACTAAATAAAACTCTAGGTAGATTATGATCGAAAAATGAGTATACAATTAAAATAAGTAATTCTTTTAAAACTTAATAAAAAAAATATTTTGTTCACAATATTGTTTTCCCGAACAAATTTATTCAAGTAATTGCACAAATAAAAAATGCATTGTATTGTTTCGTTCCGTGGTGCAGATGGGTACTTAATTTTTAATGGTGACAGTTAAACGCACGCCGAGAAGTTTACGAAGAGCTTCGTCGCTGGGTTTTCTCCAGCTTAATTAGCTATCTTAAACTCCTCCATAATAACATGCTTTTCATCTCCTTTAACACAAAAGGATGATTTAAAATTCCATTTTCTGTCTTAATTCCAGCAGTGAATGCAATTCGTTTTTATAAACTTTTTGGATTTCAGTTGAGAGATAAGAAGAGTGTAGGCTCTAAACACGAAATGAAAACGGAGAATTTAATTTGACTGGCAGAAATGTAATTTATAAATGGAAGTTCTACCATAACATCTGTATAACGCATGAATAGATAATGTAGATGCCACGTCCCGACAATCTGCTACGTAAGATTTTTGAATCTAACGCGACAACATGTAGATTTTATTATTTAAAGCTTTCAACTATGATAAAAAGCCAACTTAGAGGTGCTAATAATGTCTGTTTCAATGCGTGTAGTCACTGATCGGTCTTCTCTCAGTTGACCCGGACAATAAATTACTTATTTTTTACATTGTAATTTAAAATGACATGCAAAACTCATTGTTAGGTACGCTTTTGGTGTTATTATTTCAGCACTTTGCTGCGTCTTTGTATCCTTTGCAATATGTTATTTCACTGAATACTTTGACGTATATGAATGACACAGCCACACCATTAATTTTTTGACAACAATCCAATAAATCCCTTCATTTACAAGGAAATTCTAACAATAAAATATATCTGTCGTAATATATTAACACGTTGAAAGAAATAAATTTCGCGGATTCAAGCCAAAACTCATTCAATTCTCCCATTTCACGAAGGACATAAATCATCGTCAGACGCACCTGACGGCACGGACAGAATGAAAAATATCAAAACGTTCAAACCAAGTATCAACAAGTTCTAATACCAAGGAGATTTCTTGGCGCTCCAATAAAAGTGTTTGTTTGTCAGCCCCTCGACTATGAAACGATCAAGCTTTAATGGATCAGACGTTAAAATATGGTTGTTAGTTTGAAAGTACGTGATAGTAGAGATATGTGATTTTGTTTCAAAAAAATCGTCGCATTTTTCACAAATCAATGTTTACGCTAAGACGTAACGCTGTTTTTGTCCTTTAGTTTCTGATCTAGAACTCTATTTCTTCCAAAATATTAGGAAATAAGCAACAACACCTCACTGCAACTACCAAGTCTACCAATACGGCCTGTGTTGAGCATAGTTACTGCAGTAATGAGACATCCTTAGCGTACTGCCTCTTTTCTCTTTAGTGACTTATATCCAGCAGTAGTCCTTTTCAAGCTGCCGTATGAGCTGACTGTATTTTACTTTCGTATTAGGTTATACTTATGTCTTAAATACTAATTTACGACAATATTCAATTAACAAGAGGTTTGAGGCTCTTGTCGTAGATTTATCCTGTTCGACGACAAATTATACGACATGTTCTTCTGATTTCATATAATTCAAGTGAAAAAAAAGAGTTGTTCATTTTAAGCACGTAACGATAAAATGTCTAATCCCTAGCTAATACCATCTATATTTAAGCTTGTAGACTCCATATTTGTAGATCCTGAATGCAGAGAAATCGCTTGAATATGCGTCGAAATATTCAGCTAACCTTCTAGAGATTTGTTTGTTTAGGTTTAGGATAACAAGATTACGTAAAATGCAAAACAATCTTGTCAATTTTCTTCTCTCTCCTCCTCTATATTTTAATCCTGTTTACACAGAAAATATTCATACCCCATTAGATGCTATTAATGCTGACGGACATGTAACTGCAAAGTGCAAACTGTGTCTGTCAATTGCGGTGTGTCGTACGAGATTACTGGGCATGGGTGCAGGCACTAAGAAGCCGTGTTCGCGCGACAAATCCCCATCGTGAGGTACCTCGACTCAGCCGCGTCTAGACATGGCTCCTACACCCAGATTTACAATAAATCTTTATTACCTACCTCACGCAGCAGAATTTCCTTTCGATTTGGTTTGAATTTACGCTTGTATATTACAGGGGAAATATTTATATCGAACTGGTAAAAGGCAAGACAAAATTACATGCGATGAAAATGATATTACCGATGAGATGAAGACTTATACGTTCGCGTATTACATTGAAATTTGTTATCAGTTCATCAAAAATTTTTAAAGAGAATTTCCTTTTTCCCCCACAGTATGAGACTATCAAGTGTCTAATTCATGTGCAATGTAGACCTAAGTTACTTTCCCAAGGCTATTGCGGTGGGTTGCAATCTAACATTCTAAACTAATAATAATGAAGGAAGGAACTTGTCGCACTCTAATGCAACTAGTGGGAATACAGATATCTTAAGTTTATACCTTTTCTAACCACTGGATATATAAGCACCATGTGTAATTTGACCTTTGACAAACGATGCACCATTTTAAGTACTTTGTATATATTTTATAACATTTTTTTTAAAGTAAGGTGGCAAGCATAAAACTTATCCTATGGACATGGTTGTGCTCTTCTTTCTTAGGTAACAAATAAAAGTTTTTTCAAGTACGTACTTATACTTACCTATTTAAAGTGGCATAAATAGAAATGCAAAGCGGCACTTAAAAATTTTAAGAGTGAGTTTACTCTTACTCCGTTTTAGATTTTTACAATAGCTTTAAATGAATTATACAAGGGTGTACCAGTACCTACAATTAAACTATACAAACTGGAAGACGTTAGTACATTTATAATTGTAAAATTTAAAAATAAGACATGTCAAGCAATTGCTTAAATAGCCAGTGAGTTCATTTTATTTTTCAATTGAACAATTGTTCAAGACGAGATTACAGCATAGGTATTGAATAACCAACTTAGGTATGTTTTTCTCTAATATATACACCACTTGTGTATTTAATAGCCTTTGAAATCAGTAAATCTATTCATCGCGCTCTACCCCTCTACCACTTCAACTTGCTAATCCACATTTAGTAGTAGGTTCGTTATTAGAAATCTTTTATACCTTCTTAATAAAAGTTATTTTTTAATGATTATACAGTAACTAGAGTGAGCTGGCATAATTAATGCATCTGTATATTCTTAAAGAGCGTGTCAACTTCACAAGTCAACGCTGCGACACTGCAAACAACATAATTAAAGCGATGGAGTAAACACAACGTTGTCGGATCAGCTTTCAAAATGCTTTCCAAACACGCTGTGCAAAGGCTTCCTGATGAGGAAAACAAGCAGCGCTTGAAGCTTGAAGATGTTAATTCGTTATCTAATTAGAGGAATTGCCCTCGGCTGGTGCAATACTGACGCCGCTGGCGAGCTGCCGACGCTATACACGCTAATGAACCAATACTGTTGAATATTAATACTTGGTAAGTACGTCTTGTTATATTTGTTTTCGATCGTGACTATTATATATTTGTGGAAAATATTAATATTCAGTGTCAGTCTATGAGAAATAACTCGTTTTCTAGGGAATATGGAGCCCAGTGTTTATTTGGACGAAAAGTTTTCAAACAATGAAAACTAATAACATTCTCTTTCACAATATCATTCATGATTTCAGTATAGTTTAAACATAATTGAAGCGCAATTATATTTTATATACCTCTAATACAGTATTATAGATAGCGCATAAATAAAACCGAAAGTGTCATTCACAAACGATCACATATTGCAATGAAACATATTGAAGGGCTATAGAAAACAGCTGAAGATATGTTAGTCAACCTGCATACGAGCGTACGAGCCATATGAAATGTAAATAAAAGTGAAATGACTTAAATGTCGAGCTTTAATGTAATAATCCTTCTGTGAATTTAAATTGAACAACTTTGCAACGTTCAAATCAAAGCAAAACGTGTTTAGACGCTCGATACAAGGTCTCGGATATCACAGTGCGCTAAGACGGTGTCCCGAGCGGCGCGGCGCAGTCGTTCCGAGATTAAATAATTTTAAAACGAGTCACTCATCTTTAATATTTTCTAACATGATTTAAGTCACTTAGGTTTTATTTGATAACCATTGGGAGCCAGCGGAGGTCATCAGCGGTCCACTTAGTATAGCTAAAAGGTTTCAATTGCACTAATCATATTAAAAACGCTTTATTTAAAGCTGTTAAATTTCGAGGTTTTCATAGTGCCCTTCAGATATTTGCTAAAACTCATCACCATCATCAAAATTATAAAATACTTATTAAATTATTTCTGATTAACTAAATCAAAATACGAATTACTTTGTGCTATGTAAATTTATTTTTACTTTTTAGTTTCCTTCTTGTTTGAAGTCGGTTTTCTTTTTGTTAAAAAATATTTTATTTGACCATTTTTAGTGATAGGTAGACCTAAATCTTACTTAGGTATTATTTTTGTACAAACTAAACATTTTGGCATATTGAACCGAACGAAGTAAGCCCGACATGACTGCTGTTGAGGAATTCCCTCGACTTTCTATGGTCACCTGTAATGGCACTTATAACCCATATGGGAGCCAAGTTCTCATCATTAGAAATGAATTCAGTCCAAACACCAAGTAATTGCTGTAAATCGTTGAGGAGTTCCCTCGACTGTCTTTGTGCTCGATCATCAGATCGACTTCAAACCTTCACTAAATAGTAGTGCCTTAAAGTACTGAATGAAAAACATAACAAATGCACTAGTCGTCAGTACGACAGTACAGTTCGTAAGTTCTCCTCGATTTCTCTAGGATGCCATGATCAATTCCTGGTTTCCTTATCATGGTACCACCCTTGGGATATGTCCTTTCCAACAAAAAATAAATCGGTTCATAAACGACGGCGTTATCCGCGAACACACATAAAAAAATATATATATATATATACGATCGAATTGAGAAACCTCCTTTTTTGAAGTCACTTAAAGATATACTTATGTTTGTATGTGTTTTATGTATGTTATGTTGTATGTGTTTTTTTATTTCTAAATAATACAGTGTTCGAATACCAATAATCTAATAAAGATCTAAGCTACGTAAGCTGTTGCAAACTCTTTTGTTAAGAAGTCTTTAAAAAGTCGTTAATAACAGATCAATTTCGTAAGCAGGTAAAAGATTTTCAAGATCGAAATAAGAGTTACATAAGTATCATTAGACATCATATTAAAACTTAATGTCAGTAGTACTGCAACTATCTGAAATGAAAAAAAGGTTATTTCAAAAATACATTAAGAAGTAGTGTGTGGGTGTTGTCGGGAAATTAGCTACGTAATCTGTTTAGCACATAATTTCCTCTCCATCGTGGCGAGAGGCAATATAAAACGATTCTCTTTATATTGATTGTGTTGTAGTCTAAAACTAGACACGATTTGACTTTTAAATTGGTTTACGTTTCATATTATGAATATTATATTTCCGTTTCGTTTTTTTTTTATTTTTGTCACTAATTAATTAACATGCTAATAAAAATTACATCCAGGATAGTTTTTTAAAAACAAGGCATAGTTTCTACATTGAAGACGTAGATAATTCACGCCGCGCCGCTACGTTATTATGTAATATATTTAATGTGTATACGCATTGTGTATAGGTCATAGCTCTCTGCTTATGGTTTGCTAGTCCTTGTCGTTACTAATATTTCACATTGCATATAAACACATAATTTCATACATAATATTTTGGATAATAGTTTTAGTCGCACGGTGCGTGTGTACGCAAGATCACAGAGATGCCGACCGAACTGGGAAATTCAAACCATTCGTGTCCCATAAGTGAAATCATTGAACAACTCTTTGACATCAAATTTAGTATGTCTTTGATAAATATTCAGAATTTAGGCAAAGTTTGTGTGATGCGATTTGCCTTCAAATATTTATTTAGCGGCATGCCTCACCATCAAGATACATAATTTATAAAAGATACATTTTTTTTCCTTTTCGTTTGAAATGGAACTTTTGCCTTTTGACATTTGTGTCAATATTGTGCCAAAATACAAATTGATACAGGTAAGTAAATCTCCCATTTATTTATTTTAAAGTCGTTTTCTGCCTCAAGAATGATCGAATGTCATTTGGTTAGAAACTACGAATATCGGTTAGAACTCCGGTTCTATAGACGGCTGAAGCAGAAATATTATTTATATTAAGCGCTGATAATTATACGCATACTGAAGTATATGCATGTAACAAGAAATGCATTCACAATGCGTTGAAGATATAATATAATTATATTCTTATGTCTATAACCAAATTATTTAAAATTACTTGCGGTGTTGCCCAACTTTATGTCTTTTGTTATATCAGACCATCCAACAAAATTACCTACTATTTATAAACTGAAACCTCGACACAAGCTGGAACAGTTTTCAATAAGTTGGCACTTCACGTGAATAGTTGTTAACGATGAAGCGAATCACAAGGGAAATTATCTAGTCATGCTAGTTAAATATATTCATGCACTGAATTAAATTATGTGACGACAAAATATGGCCACACCGGATTAAATGTTCCGTATTTATTCCACGAAACTAAAGCAAAGAGCAACGAAATAAAGCGATTTTGTATACCTTCTGTGCTTAGTTCTAAACACAGTACACGGTAGTAGATCCACGCTGGTTTCAGCATGAATGGGTTGGATCGACCGGGAAAGTATTACTCTCTCATAGAAGATCGACGTAAGAGTAGTAGTATCCGTACTAACTTCGTTTCGTTCAGTGAGTGAGAGCGCCGGAGGCTCAATTTCCTCATTTCCTCTTTCCTCACCTCCCTCATTCTCTTTCCCTACCCTATTAATTCCCAGCCGGTATAGTGGAGGCCACCATACCAGCAGTTTAAGACGATGGCTTATGGTATGGTAGCCACCACTTCTGGATTCCACTGACTGCTTACCATCAAGCGGAAATGGAATGTAGAAAAAATTGAGGTAGGGAAATTAGTAGTGCGTAAATAGTACGCAAAAAGAATAGCACACAGTGAAAATGCAGAGCGAAGTTAGAAAAAACAAAAGATGCTGTGTCGTGGTATAAGGTAACCGCCGAATTAAATTGAAAACATAATAAAGTAGGTACTTTTAAAATAACATAATCTGTAAGTTTCTGAAAAAAGTACCAGTCATATAAACCCGCCACGTCGATATGTATCTATAACACTGTTCTATAAGTATTGATTTTATTATGCTAGTGATTTCTTGCTAACTTAGTATTACCCCAAATATACGCTCAAAAATATGCTTAAAATAGAAACATATAATTTTTTACTAAAATCTTTTAACCCAATAACTCAAAGCATACATGATAAAACTGCGTCAAATCGTATCGGAAGGTCTATTCAAAGTCAAACAGCGAACATCCAGACGTTAGAAGTTAAAGAGGCAACTCGACTATTTTCCTCGGCGATTAAACTTACGGAAGTTGCGAGTCAATCTACTAGTTACGTTGCATCGTCGACTTGGAAACAACCCTTAGCAAAATGCAACTCGAAATATTTCCCTATAAATAGTATAGTAATAGGGCTGGTCTTTGAAATTAACTGCTTAGTTGTAAGCTGGGTTAGCTTACTCTCTGTATCTCTTTTGTCATTTTATGCCGTCTTAAGGCGTAATCCCTTGTTTTGTAATTGATGTGTGTATAAAACCGGAATACGCTTGTGGGTGTAAACCTACTTATGTAGGGCAGCTGTTGATGGATAAAGACATATTGACATGTTTTTCATTAATTACATATATATTGCTGTACTTGTGTGTACTATTACAGACTGCAGAATAGAGTATGTGCTATTTATTACAGAAAAACTCATTGTTTCTGGCATTTGAGTATCTTATTTACTATTAAGGACCTCTATTTACTTTTAGCGTCTGTACCGCATTCATAGTAAGGGTTAGTCGTTCTGCTTTAAAGCTACTTTAAAGTAGAAATAAAAATTATAACTAATTCCAATCGCTCATAAGATTTAAAAAATACTCTAATAGTCCACTCAGGGAATATTTCTACTTACCTATCTACTCAGAGGCCCTAGACAAGTGATTGACATAAGCGCTGGCGTTAGCTTATGTCAATCCCATACATTTTTTAATCTATTCTATGAATAGAATAGAAATCTTTGACACTTGTCTTGGGCTACAGATTAGTTACAAGGTTTTTCATAGTAACGTAAATTCATAAACTTATATGTAATTCTATAGAACATATAGGTACACTACACACGGTATTTATATTACTTCATAGGAGAGCAATGTTTATATAACAAACATACTCGTACGTCTATGTAGATATTAATTTTTGAACGATTTAACCCAAACTTACCTATTAGCAACAAACCTCATCTCAAAAGTGGAACATTCCACCAGAACTGAACAATGAACATTCCTAAGTCCTCATTAAGTAAATAGCTAACTTGCGTAGGTACTATTTCAAGCATCTGGTTCAGAACCTAAATACCTGATACTCATACGAAGTAGTTATCATATGAGGTAAGAGGTATTCCTGAATAACAGCTACAAGCATGGAACAAGTATTCAAAACTGTACATTACTGAATAGTTAAGGATGGGAACAGATGGAGGGAACTTTGTGAGTTCACACCCGTCGACGGCAACTTTATCCAGTCGGGGCGTAACGGTGTGTTTACACTGTGGTTTTGCTCGATCACGTCACCGGCTAATTTAATATGTGCAGGCAATCTGCGTAATGTGTACGTAATGAGAACTTCTTGCTCGTACGTTAACAGGAACGTTTGGTTGGATGAATGGATAGATTGGATGAATAAATCTTGTTACACATATGTGCAGGCTAAGCTTTTAATCTAATAGAATGTGTTTAAGATCCGATGTACGGATAAAAGTAAAAGATAATTATCATATAGGAAGAATATCTTCACCTACGGAGAAGGCGTGTTCACATGCTTATTTGATGATTGCCTAATCATCATATAAGCACCTAATCACGTCACGCTTGCTCAAGGCGAATCAGAGATTTCAAACTTAAATATATATTTTTAACTGGTCCGTCAGTCAGCTTTGAAAGCAGGTATGTATTCACCGTCATCATCTTAATTACTCCGTTGTAATCCCACTGCAGGGAAAACCCTCTTCATTTTTAACCGACTTCAAAAAGGAGGCGGTTCTCAATTCGTCGGAACATTTTTTTTTATTTATGTTCCCCAATTACTCGAAAATGCCTGAACCGATTATAGTTTTTTTTTATTTGAAAGGGTATACTTCTGATGTGGTTTATGATCATCAAGTCAGGATCTGATGATGGAATCCTGAAGAAATAGAGAGAACTTTTCAAATTTTATCGCACACTTTAAGCGATTTGGGTAATTTTTAAAAGAGTACTTTCTCGGATCTTTCTTGAAGGTCTGATGAAGAATTTTGGAGATAGGCAACGGAACTCCTCATTATAAGATAACAAATGGACTGAGATTGCTGAAATCTCATGTCTGTCTATTGTTTACACCAGTTCATAACATAACATCACGCCGGTACGCTGTTAAGTGGTAAGCAATTGTAAACCACTAATAAGTGTAAAAAATATTTTAAAATAAAAAAACTGCTTTCGAACAGAAAGGAAACTAAAAAGTAAAAATTAATTTACTTAGCACAAAGTAACTCGTATTTTGATTTAGCTAACCAGAAATGATTAAATAAGTATTTAATGATTTTGAAGTTGGTCTAAAATTTAATAATTGTACTTGCCTATCTATTAATTTGGTGTGAAAGGTTCTTCATGTAAAAATTCACTATAAAGTATGTAAAATTCCCTATAGAATTGGAAACAAATGTAAGTTGTCACGTACCAAGCCAAACTAATGATATTTGAACGTATGGCACCATCGCCACTGCAAACTCTGAATAGAATCAAAATAAATTGTATTTCAAGTTTATGTGCATTGATTTTTTAACGTTACAATTTGACAAACCATTTTACTAATATTTGTATTTAGAAAATTCGATGAACATAATCGATGTACACTATAATTTTAAAAAAAGCTTCTATTTCCATAGTTATACGGCTTATTCCACGCATTTTATTTTTGCTTGTTTTAATATCTCTGCAGCAACAAAAAAACTTTTATGAAATTCACAAAATATGTATCATTTTTGTAAAGGTAGAAAATGATACTAGATACGTGTATGACGTACTGAAAGAGACTTTATCACAATGAAACCCAACCCACAAACTACTCGTGTTCATAACACGAGTAGTTTGTGGGTTGGGTTTTTTAAATATTAACACTGAACCTTGTAAAGTACTTTGATTGTAGGTACCAAGTAATAAAATATAGTGCAATAATATTAAACTATTTATTTTAATTATTATATGTGTAATGACGACGATAACTCAGGCAGGGTAGTTTGTGGGACAATCTGAGACGAATGCTCCTTAAGATTTGTGTTATTCTCGCTAAACATAGGCCTTGGTGGGCGTTGTTTATGGCAAGGGTCACGGCATAAATCTCCTGTTGACTTCAACCAGAGGTCCTGACGACGGAAGTACCCAAGCACCCTCTAACACTTCCAAAACAGTCTCGCTTCTGAGATAAATGCCGCCCAAATGTTGACCTTATACTGTGTTTACATTTAATTTACAACATTGTTTAATTATGTTTTATAATTTACTGTCCTCAAACAATGTTAAGTACATAAAATTATGAGTAGTGTTATAATTAAAGAGCTGGTTAGCGTTTAATGTAATGTAAGCTAGTGTCAAAATTACGATATGACTGTTTGCTCTGCTGCTTAGTGTTGTCATACGTATAAATGTGAGCTTCATTAAGCTTAAAATTATTTATTATATCTACAACTACGTTCGTACCTCCAATTATTATATCTACACTAGCTGTTCCCCACGGCTTTACCCGCGCGTAATATATGTTTTTATCCTTCGGGAATCAGATCGATTTTCGGGAAAAACCACCGAATCTACCTCTAAACCAATTGCATCGAAATTGGGAGTGGTAACAAAAAACATAAACACATAATCTTTCGCATTTATAATATTAGTGGGATTTATTATAGATATAATAATAATAATAATAATAATAATAATAATATAATAATAATGATAAATTAGCTCACAAAAATAATCAAACTAATATAATATAGTAGGTACAGTTATTATAACTATCCATATTATATCCTAATCAATATAATTAAATATATAAAATAATATAATCAATTTGGACCAACCAATTTGTGGACGCTGCGTGTCAAAATTTAAATTGAATAGGTATAAGTACCTACTCGTCAATAGTGTAAAAACTGTTTATCTTATTAGTTAAGCCAACATGAAATCCGTCTAAACAGCAATAATTTTAAATATTCTAGTGAATGATTGTAAATTTAATATTAAAAGTTAATAATTATTATTTTGAAACAATGTAGTTGAGTGTATAGGAAAAGCTAGACGATTAGGATACCTTGAGGTAAACGGCAGTGTTTTAAAAAAGTATTTTCTTTGTAAATAGAAAACTTTCAAAAATATAAGGAAGCTAGATTCAGTAATTTTTGATTATAAATTGCAATTACTTGAAATTTTACACAGCAAAAAAAGGTCATCGATAAAAATCTATTTAAAAAAAATAGAATTCAATTTGCCCTGACAAGGGGTGAAACAAGACTTTTAGTCAAGAAAATAGAATAAAGGGGTCTACGGGCTCAAACCCAAACGAAATAGCCTCTTTTTAAAAAAAATATCTTCTTTTTCTTTCTTTTTTTGTAAAAGGCCATGTTATTATTTTATAATAGAAATCCAATATTGTACGTCACATGTAAGTTTTAAGATTTATCCCCTGACGCTATTGCCTACCAAAAGGTGCAGGGAGCGTCAAACGCATGCATTAGATCACACCCCTACATTGAATCTGGTATTTAAATTGTACTATACCAAAATGTTTGACGTTTAGGTAATGCCTGATTAATGCGTCTTATAACTGAATGCCAATTTAGATTAATGTGTTGATACCTAGTCATAACGTTGTTTATTTATCAGAAAAAACAGCGAAGAAAGAAGTCGGAGAAACAGACAAGAAGAAAACAGTAAGTTTGCTATTTATAATTTAGAGATTAGAGAAGAGATTATTAGATACTGAACGATGGACAAACTGTCACAAACAATCAATCTAATATAACTAAAGTGTACGTACATAGATAAAGTAATATTACTTATCGATCTATGCCCGCAATATTTGATATTAAGTAGTTTCAATTACACAAACTGTAAGTCACCCTTCCGTTCGCTATGACTTTCCTCGACTTACAATTAGCCCTGTACTTTGTAATGGATCCATCCATCTTTGCAAACTTACGAGTGAAAATGTCTCCCATACAAAGATTTGTATATTCTAGATGTTCTTACTTATTTATTTAAAGCACATTTTCCATGTATTTTTTGGGCTTACTATTATATAAATATTATATTTTGATTGCTAATTCTGACCAACAGTTGTTTGTAAACCTCATCTAAAATAGAGACTGAAACTTGTGGTTCTGTCAATTGCAAAGAAAGTACACAGTTTAAAATCTTTCCCACTGCCACCACAAATGAAGGCAAGTAATCAAACTATGTGCATCTACTATAAAAGTGTATTGAGTAAAAATTAGAATTCAAAAATTTTCAAATAAGTTTTTGTTATTCAATAATGAACTGCCAACCTTATCTTCAAGATTTATAAAAATAGGTGTATTACACCCGCACTTTTAATACTAACACCATTAAGTTCAAGTATCGATAGAATCTAACTAATCTTCGTCTTAATTATCACATAATAGGACACTAATTGAGTATGTTTAATTAGTGCTAAAGCAGCACTTGCAACTATACGCATCTACATAAATATACTACGTGGTATTACTGGGATTACTTGGTCGATCCGTCGATTCTGAGCATTGACTAGCGCCGTATTGATTTGAGTTTATTAAATGAAACATGAACTAGCTATAAAATATTGGCAGAGAATACATATTGAAATAACACTAGACTAATTATTACTATCCTAGGTCAAAATATCCTAATTACTAGGTTATTTAATGCATACCTCCTAATATAAACTAAACGCCCAAAACCGAAATAAGTACGACCGTCCACGTAAAACCAGTTAAATATACAGAGTGGAGATGCTTAGGGACGCTTATAATATTACACTGTGGTCATCTTTCGACTAAGTTGATGATCATTTAAAACTAAAAACAACGACAAAGAATTTCGTTTGCTTTCGTTTTATCAATTCTACGAGTAAATCGGCGGAAGCTATTCAAAATAAAAGATTGGTTTTTTGCCATATTCAACCCAAAAAAGGTAGATTTTCCAAGTAATAAAAACGAAATTAGATGGTGTACTAATTCACGTGTAACGTTGGTAATGTGACTTGTGTTTCCTGATAAATACATCGAAATAAAATTGGTGTTAATGGCCGTTACGGCGCCACGTTAACAGCATTTACGCGGTCGTAAGTATCGATAAGCTTTTACTTATAAACGTGACTCCGTATATAGAAATGGTTGCGTAGGTTCTTGTGATCGATATGGGCTGCTACTATTCGAATTAAGGTTAAAATTCTTAAGTACTTTTTTAATCTTAAGGCTGGGGCTATTCGTATAAGGTAAAGACGTAACTTAACGTGGATGAAATCGCGCTGCGTGAAGCTAGTAATTTATAAAAGTGAATTACACTGCAGAGGAATAGCCCTCATTTCATAAAACGAAAACATGATAAAAAAGTTAAATAAATGTCCGCTAAATCACCGCAAGATAAACATAACAAGGACCTATTATAAGTTCTGATTTCATATTCAACTAAAATTTTAACTTCGCATAAAATTTTCAATCCATTGATTCATGATTGTAAAAGAAGTCGAAGTCAAAAAACATAAAAAAGATTTTTTGAAAGTTGCAGAGCAAAAAGTTGCTCATTATTGAGTAGGTACTTTAAACTTTTGCAGGATTAGATTTATTTTTTGAACTGTCTGTGTTTGTTGACTTATGTGTAGGCGGGATCCTGATTGGCAGCGATCGTACGATGACACGATGAATATATATATATATATATATATATATAATAAATCTATCACTAATTAATTTAGTTTTTAATTTTCGTTAGTTAAAGATCAAAGTATAAGTAAATAAGAATCATGTCGAGCGTCGAATTAGTAACGTGACAAGCAAGTATATTCAAGTTGATGACATACTGAAGAATTAAATACTTAATGAATGAAGCTTACCGTCTTTGTACGCTTTAAGTCCTTGTAAGGAAAACATTTGATTGCGGTAGTGGACCACGGGCACCGCTCGTAAACTTCGAAGTTCAGCGGATAACGACCCACAATTACTGCGTTTTCTTCACTTTAATCACAACACGGACACCTAAATGTCAGATTGAATTATATGATTTGGGGTTTGTCATGACTGTTCCGTTCTATGAGTAGCGTCTAACCCGAATTAATGGAACATCTTGTACTAAGTACTTTATAACAAAAAGTAAGCTTAAAACCAAATATAATTCGATTCGTATCTCTACAGGACGCTACAACAGAAGACTTGAAACAAATATAATTAATAATAAATTCAGCAATAAAATACACTAAGTGGCTCATAAAAACTTACACAATTAATTAGAATTAACTATTATGATGACGTAGCACAACATAAATACTAGCCTGTGGGGTACAGATAACAAAATACCGACTCCCCTTACGGCTCGCGGCTGTGCATTTAATATTAAAGATTTGCAAATATCATGGCCAGAACATAGACAGAGTTCATTTGCTCCCCTTTCTATAAAGCCACGTTCTACATTAATATATCTGCGTATCTGAGTTATCGTTGTAACAAGCAGTACTGTGCGATCCTGTCTCCGAAATAACCACAGGCGTAAAGTATCTGTCACACCGTAAGTCTGAACAACATTATTGCGCTGCTGGTGTGTATCCTTGCCTTATTGCCTCACCCTTGTGGAGTGCAGCCACAAATAACGGTGGTAGGGACGCATAATGTTTTATTATACCCATTTTATAACCGCAAGAAGAGTGTAATCTCCTTTATTTACTGAAGAGAGTGCAAGTGAAATGGATTATTATGGTTGATACAAAAAATGTTAATCTTCAGAACTCCTTTGTTTATACGACACTTCTTTTTCATTATTTTGACTTTGGTACGAGAAACTCGTAAAATCATCCAATTCCTTCAAGTGAATGAAACTGAAGGAACAATTCTATTAACATTATAAATGCGCAAGTTAGTGAAGATGTGTGAAAGCTTGTTACTTAATCACGCGGAAACCTGACACGGGATACACTGAACACCTTATTTCCGAGAATAAATTTTAATGGGATAATATTTCAACTTTAATAACATTATAGCAGCTACAAGTAGTCTCGGACTTATGATTTAAATAACGCAGCCAAAGCCTTTGGCAGAAGCTGGTATGTTTTAAATATAACCTCTAAACTGTTTATATTACCAACTTAATAAAGAACTAAATAAGACTGAGATATAGTCAACAGTTCATTTATTATACTTCCCTCTCCACAGTAATATGAACATTCAGTATTATAAAGCGCAGGGTTTATTCTAAAGATGAAAAATAAAGAGTTCTAAGAGAAATTCAGCGCTCACTTTACGCCAGAGGGGTGAAACTCCCATACAAATCACTGGTACAAAAATATGTGTGGACGTTAGCGCCATCTAACGGCTAAGGTCAAAAAGACTTTTTTCAAATTGTGCCAGCAGATGGCGTTGTTTCACTTTTATCACCAACATATATGAAAAAAAAAATTAAAAAACATTAAAATATAGGTAAAAAGTATTTAAAAAAAAAAAAAAAATTAATATCAAATAAAATAATACATAAAAAATATTTATTTAAACTTTATTTTATTTTTATAAATCTGTATAATCTATGGTTTGTAGTAGCCATGCGCAAACTAAATCATCTAACAGATTTGTGATTTATACATCCTTTACCTCTGAAGATTTAAATAACTCTTTTAAATCTTTAACTCTTTTACATCTTTGAATTACAATTGGTCTCATGATGTATTTGAACGAAAATCTAATAATTATTTTACTGATACGGTTGGTATGATATCGTATCGTCTAAGTAGGTTAGGTAGATACAGCATATTTAGTTTGCTTCATTTCTTTTATTAGTTTGGATTGCGTTGCTATGGAGATAATTTTCTTTTTTTGTACTGCCTTTATTTAAAAATAAGTCTGAAAATTGAAATAACTAGATAACTAATATTAATGTCCACTTAGTCCACTATTCGGTAAAGTATACACTTTTTAAAATTGCACACCAAAATAACCAACGTAATGCAAGCAACATTAGTAGCTTAAAATTATGTTTCACTCATTTAAAAAGTAACAATTTCATAAAATAATAAGGAATTTTATTTCATTTGATTATGCACTTAGTAATAAAGGCATAATAAATAGTTTTCTATGCGCGGCTAAAGGAATCAGTACATGCGTGTGCAACTATTCTAATCATTCTCTCTATTTTTGTTCAATATAACTCTGATACAGTCGTCTCAATCCACATCCTTCTGAAGGATGTAGATTGATTCTGAAGGATGTAGAAGTGTGAAGGATTCCTTCACACTTGAAATAGTAAAAGTAAAACTAAATCAAAAGATTTAAAGATGTATTTTAAACAAGGGTGATTTAGTGAATTAATAAATCTTTTTGAAAGATGTACATCTTTTTTTCAATTCACTCATGAGTTACACATCGCTAGTTTGTAGTTGACATGCGTTATTTTTCAAAACTTTTTTCCAACTTTTGTGATTGCTTTTGTGGACGTTTCGCTGTGTTTTCTGCTCGGTTTTTGGAAATAATTTGACGATTTGGCACTCACTATACGGATTTGAATATTCTAGCACACCTAATATAACTTGGCATACGATTTGGACATAGTTATCTGCTTTCGCGATTTACCTTGGCAAGATATCCGGACTATTGGCTGCTCACGATTTTGGAACTGCTATTTGGTAAACATGCCTGACAAATCGCGCTTAAGATGCTATTTCGGGTGCATTAATGATGGTAAGTCATCACTGTTGATTAATACTTTAAGTAGCAAGAAAAACTTAATCACAACAAGCTGTAGTCAAGCGCAGGTTGACAATCATACTTTGTTTACTTACAATAATGTAATAGTGTTGCAGTTGCTAATTTATGTATAAAAACGTCTGTTTTTACGATGACATTTTACATGTCTGTCTGTGGAAGCAAGTAAATGTTTAGCTACATTATCATCAAGCAGTCACCCTCTTTGTAGATCCTGGGTTAATATTGCTGCACTCATAAAAAAAAACAGTGACGTGTTTATATAAATTTTACAACAACATGAAATATTTATTTACAGGTCCACTGCATCATTTTCCGAACCCTAAAAGTCAAAAACTGGAAGATATAGTAAAGTTCTCGAACTGGAAAGCTGTGCTGGATGTAGCAACTCAAGTAAAAGGCAATTTGTACATATATAACCATATATTATTATGTAACAATCACTTTTTGGAGTGGTATCAGCTACCGAGCCGTCGTCTCACCAAGAATGCAGTTCCAACATTAAATTTAGGTAAGATTGATTCTGGTTCCTCTGAGACAAGTAGACAACTAATGTAAATAATTAAGATAATTAAAAATTTTACACTTGTGACAGCTAAATAATACCCAAACTATTATTTGCAAATGATAATTTTTGACCAGAGAAAATCTATTCTAGACTCTAGAGTACCTAAATGTTTATAACACCTGTTATAAAACAAAATGCTTTGACACATTTTGCAATACTAGACAATGCATAAACATACAATACTTTTTTGTACATACATACATATTATACAAATAAACACCAAGACTAACGTTTATGTTCATGCTCACAAATGTTTGACTTGAGCGGAGCTCAAACTCGCAACTCTCGGCGTTTCAGCTGTTACTTCAACCACTATGCCATCCGGTTGTCATTATTTGTAAAAGTATTTGATGTGATGCTATTCAATTACTGTTACAATGTATGAATATCAATACCAGTCTGGCTTATAAATAATATATCTTATTTATTTACTTAATTATAGAGCATCAAACATTTCCAATACTACCAGACAACCAAAGTCTTTCTACATCAGGGCAGCAATCATCCCAAAGGATCATCAACCAAGGGCAACCATCCTCATCCAACGTGGTTTTACAGGAATGTTCTGGTTAGTAACTATATGGTTAACCTCTGCAGCAGGGAACAAGGAGTACTTGACTATTTACATATTTATCTTCCCAGTAGGCTCAGGGTTACATAGATTAATTATATCACTAATTTTAGTAGAAATTAAAAACTAATTTGTTTGTTCTAAAACTCAAGTCTGGTTACTATAAATGTTATTTAATTGCTACTTTTTGTAAAATAGGTAGTGTATGTAACTGTCATGACTTATGGTCAGTAAAAAATACCCTATAGACTTTAATTTTCAGGTGAGTGTAACATAATAATATGTGACACAAATATGACAAATAATCAATCTTTTATCAGCTCACTGATTTATTTTTTATGGTAATAATAGACTATAAATAATAGAACAAAGTTATATGAATTAAATTATTATATAAAAATATTTTACAGAACCACACCAACTAACAACAACTGTGGCTACGGAGTCTAATGCTACTTTGCAGACAGCAGTTATTACTCGATCTATTGGTATGTGTATCAAATTTTAATACTTGTTGATATTAATTAAATATTACGACAGTTTCTATGTGACATTTACCATCTCAAGAGAAAGCTATACATATTTCAAGTTTAGACCACTGTCGGCACATTTGACGGTATTTTTCGTTTCAACAGTCAAGGCAGTTTCAACAGTTCAGACGCGACAGGGCTGTGCTGTGCACTTCAAAAAAACACTAAATGATTGCTTATTTATGTATTGTGCCAATGATGCACGTCACACTTATTGTCTATATTATTGATTAGTGTGCGCAACTGCCTATAAGCGCAGTGATTATACATTATCATAAAATGGCAACTATTATTATAGCATAAGTATGACCTATTTGCTAGTTCAAACCTACCTAACACACTTTTAAAATTTATGTATTTTATTACTTTGTAATAAAAATATTTATTTGTTACAGGTAATCAGAAAATAATTCTTCCTGATGTAAACAGTGCAAATCAAATACGGAAACTAAAATCAAAATTAAAAAAAATAGCCTCAAAATGTCAAAACCAAAGAAAGATGATTCGAGCAGCCCAGAAACTATCAATGAATAAAGCATTTTTGTCAGCGGTAGAAAAACTGCCTGAAGAAATAAAAATTTTTACAAAAATGCAATTGTTGAAGAGCACTCTTAAACCTAGAGGTAGACGCTTCACCAGCCAAGAAAAGATAATGGCTTTGACTATTTTAAAACAGAGCCCAAAAGCATATGAACTTTTAAAGACGATGTTTGTTCTGCCGTCGAAGCGTTGCCTGCAGAAATTGTTAAGTTCTTTTAGAATAAAACCTGGCATAAATAAAGAAATATTAAATAATTTGAAGAAAATTGCAAGGAAGATGCCAGTCGAAAAAAAACTAGTAAATATATTATTAGATGAGGTATCTTTGTCTCCTGGCATAGAATACAATGCAGCGATGGGACAAATTATTGGATTTGAAGATTTTGGACACAACAGAAATAGGTCTCTGGCTGACCACGCACTTGTATTTATGATTAAGGGCATTAAAAGCAAATGTAAACAGCCCATTTGCTTCACGTTTTGTAAAGGGACAACGAAAGTTTCAGAGCTAAAGAATTTACTTAAAACTATAATTAAACATATAAATGACACTGGCCTAATAGTCGTGGCCACAATTTGCGACCAAGCATCGACAAATGTGAGAGTGGTGCGGGAACTACAAATTGAAACTAAAGAAAATTATTTACGTGAAGGAATTGATTATCACTCCAATGCATTTGAAATAGATAATCGAAAAGTATTTCCTCTGTTTGACACCCCGCACCTACTCAAAGGAGTAAGAAATAATTTATTAATTAAAAATGCCAAATTTATACAAAACGGCGAAACCAAATGGGCTAAATGGGAGCACATAAAAATGTTATTGGAAGTAGATTATGGAGATGATGAAATCAGATTAGTAAATAAATTAACAGAAATGCATGTGCTGAAAGATAAAATCCCTAAGATGAAGGTTAAATTTGCTGCCCAAGTGTTCAGCCAGAGAGTGTCGAGCGCCTTGCGATTTCTGTCAAGTTAGTATCTATATTATTGTTCTTATATTTCCTGTTAAAATTATAGTTATTTAACCTTATATATACTACTAATTTTGTAATCTACAAGTTATACAATCTGCACCGCTGAACTGATTCCTTTAAAATATGCTAAAATTTTTCTACACTAGCTAGCTGGTAGCTAGTGTAGAAAAAATTTGTATAATATCTTGACATTGTATAAAACACATATTTTGATCCCTCATCTGTACCTTTAGATCTTTCGAACTACGCAACAATTTTTGATGCGGTTTTCTTTAATAGATTCTTTAATAGTGATTCAAGATAAAGGTTTAATACATTATATTAATTCACTACATTTCACTTGTGCGATAAATTAATCTATCTTTCACTTGCAACAATATTTATTATTTTGACTATGCTCACTTTCATTCTTTCTATCTGCTAAAAATGTACCTATTAAGTATACCACTCACAGGTTTGAAATTTATCAATGTAATAAAAATAATAATATTTTGTTTCAGAACATAAAATTTTGCCGGAAGAATGCCAGGGAACTGCAGATTTTTTGTTGCTGTTTGTTAAGCTGTTTGACTCTTTTAATGGCCATTCTTACGAAGGATCAGCAAAGCCGTACAAACAGTGTTTAAAACATAATTCACCCCATTTCCAACTGTGGAGTGATTTGTTGCCAATCTTAGAATCAATTAAATTTGAATCAGTAGTTAGAAGAAATGATTCTGTATTGATTAAGCATGAGTCGATTCCCTCAATCAAAAATTGGATACATAATATAAAAACCTTTAAGGAAATGTGGCAATCCTTAAATGTTGATTATAAGGTAAAAAATCTTTTAACAAAAACTTCAATCAGGATCCATTAGAAAATTTTTTCAGTAGTATTCGGAGTAATGGTGTACGCAATATTAATCCTAATTGTAATCAATTTATGCATGCTTATAAAACCCTGTTGATTAATAATTTTAATTCTGTACATTCTGTTAGGGCTAATTGTGAAAACGATGATAATAAATCATTTCAATCAATTAATGATCTGATTAGTAATAAGCCTAATATTTCTGAAAATGATGATTTTGCATGTGATATTGATGCTTTATTAGTGGTGATGGATGACATAAAAAATAATGATTCGTTGATTTACATTGAATCAAAAAAGTATGTTACAGGCTATGTAATTAAAAAAGCAAAATCTAAAATATTTAAAAACTGTCAAATTTGCATGCATGATTTATGTAGATCAGAAGTTGATTTGCAATCATTTAATTATGAAGTTGATTATTCGAAAAAGTCTTTATTTCATCCAAGCGAAACTTTTAATGAACTGATGGCAGATATTTACCATATGACAGTTGCATGCCTGCGTGATTGTCCAGAATCAAATTCAATAAATAAAAAAATTAAATATATGATTAATTGCGCTTCTGATTATAATTCAATAACATGTACACGACATAGGGAGGAGCTGATTGAATTTATAAATGATTTGGCAATTAAGTTGATTATACACAGTTGGTGTACAGGGGTGAACAGAATTTTGAAAGGAAAAATTAGCAAGTTCGATGAGAATGACCAAGTCAAACAGCAAGCGTTTGAATTTTATAAAAAGAAACCAATAAAAAAATAATGATAATGATCCATGTGTTTTATTTTACCTCAACTTGTAATTTGAGGTATTTTGGGAAATACTGTACTGATTAAAATCAATATTCTAATTAATCGAGAGTGAAAATGATTGATTAGAATAATTGTTTTAATCGGTATAGTATTTTCCAAAATACTTCAAAATATATTTAATTGTAAGAGAGTAAAATGGGAACGCCATCTATCGGTTTTCATGGGTACTAAACGACAGTTGCGCCCCCTGATGCCTAAGGTCGTAAAACTTATTTTTAGATCGTAGAGTTGCGTATCTATACCAGTATATGTGTATAATCTATGCTTTACGCGCCCGTCTCGCCATTACTGCGAAGCGCGACACAACGTTGGCAGTCTAATTTTCTGCATTTTTTAAACGGGTACTTTACAGAGTCGCAATGGCAGTTCGCACCTGGCTGCCGGTCAAAAGATCATTGTTCTATGACGTCACAAACACTCAAAACGAGAAACGTGAACAATACTGCTATATAACCTACACTATATCTACGCTACTCAGAGTGAAGTAGGCTTTTCAAACAGCGTATTCGAGAATTACAAACTTGCTTTATGATCTGTGAAAATGAGGAGCAAAGGGATTCGTTTTAAAACCAGTCATGAGTTAGAATTATTGTTCTAGAGTGTTATTATTATGAGTTATTGTTTCTATATAATGGGTAGTTTGTCACTAGGCCTAAGTTATGTTATGCTTTATAAATTTCTTTCAGTCGACATATATATGTAATATGTGTCGACTGAAAGAAAATAAAGAAGAATTATATTTTACTACACATAATATACAATTGAGGTTATAAATACTAATAAATGTATAGACAAACAGATTTAATTTGAGGTTTTAAAATGTTAATAAAGGTATAAACCTCAAACATCCGACTCGAAATACTGAACCCAAACAAAATACGGATTATGAAGTGAACAGTGAACAGTGTGAATAAAAGTGACTTTTTGCGCATATAGAGTTTTTTGTTCAAATCGTATGTCGGGCGCAATATGTCGTCGGCGCGGCGCGGCGGCCCGAGTGTTCAACACAGCTGGATTTATTTTTTAAATGCGAACCATAAATATGCGCATAAAAGGATCCAATTTGATTTCATTAAAACATTCTCGTTTACAAATCGGGACGCAATTTCAGCATAATTTTAAAGTTCGATAAAAAGTTTGGGTTTCGTTCGTACTCTTGTCTTATAATGGGCATATATTTTACGGCTTGAATATGCTATCTCTATTGTTATTATTATTGTTGAGCTATGAATTAAGTACGTCAGTGATAGTTTACCCGCGTCTGGCCTATTAGGTACCTACTCTTACAATTTAGGCATTGTATATTATTTCGTCTGTGAGACGTAGTGTAAAACTAAGTTTAATTATATAACTATCGTATTGATAACATACGTTGCAGTTCTTACACACAGCATTCACATGATGAGAAGAATATCGAGACAGCAGCACAACTGAGAAAACATAATTTTGTGAGAATTACAGTGTCAGCAATAAAATATTAGTAAAACTCAAACTCAAACTCAAAGCATTTATTTCATTTTGATCAGAAAGTATGATGCATTAGGAAAAGTCAAAATTACATGAACTCAGCCAATTAACCTACAGCCAGTTCGTTGATGAGGTAGAACAATGAGAAGAACTGGCAAGAAACTCACGCCACTCTTTTTAATCGCCAGATAATTACAGTTTTTTGTATGAGTTACAATTTTAACACTCAACGTAACCAAAGAAACATACAAAGTAATTATTACAAGCCAATCAATTAATATAATTACTAAGATTAAAGAGAGAGAGTATATTGACCACGTGTTTTAATTAAAATGGTATATTATTATTATTTGTAGTATAGTATGCCTGTTAAAGAGCGTGCCTACTTACTTATGGCAGATTAATTTGGAGCGTTTGCTTTTTACTCTAATTTAGTATGATTCAAACTTGTATATTTTTATAATCTAACACAACAAGTTTTGTTCATCAAAAGGTTAACGTAAAAATGTAGCAAAAGCAATTTCCTCTAAAACAGAGTTCCTTAAAGTAAAGCTCCTAAACCGGCAATCACTCAAATACGTTAGAAAACTGAGTTTGCCACGGGAAATGAATATTGGGCTGTTTCCGAATTAAGACAAATCGGCTTTGCGGTGACGGATGCGACCGCTTCGCACCAAATATCAAAACTGAATTTGCAAAGTTTGCGCAAATGGTACCTATTTACAAAATGAAGACACTAGCAGATGTATTGCGATAGGATTGCATAAAAATATTCTGTTTGAGAAGGTTTTATAATATAATGTTTGTTAATTAATGAAAATCCGAAAAACCCTATCGAAGAAAACCGAAATGAGAGACTTTAATTACAGGCGAACCGAAATTATACACGAATTCTAGATTGTTCTGGCTTATACATTGATTACGTTTTATCCGAAAATTTAATAAATATTAAGGAGACCAAAATACGCTAAACTGATTAATACGAGGGAACAGGACAGCAGTATGACACGAGTGAACAAGAGGGAAAGAGATCACACCGCGACGGGAGAAAGGCGAGTGAGGCCGCGAGTGATAACTTGTGAGTTATTCCAGACTGAATTTTGTGTTCGAAGTTGTCAACAGTGATTGTTTTAAATTGGGGTTATTTTGAAATAGGAGAAACCGTAATTAGTGATTCATAAATCGAATTTACAGAAGTAATACAAATTGGCAGATGTTAATACAAATTCAGTCATAAGTTTAATTAATTTTGTTGTTTCTTGTCGCTTTTATAATATTGTTTTCTAGTACTATGAAATCAGCTGTTCTTATAGCATGACCTTATTTGATTTCGATTTCTTACAAATTATAGTATTAGGTCACACATATTACAGACCTAATTTGGTGAGGTGTTCTTATTTCCTTTGTTCTTATTCCCATAATGGAAAATATACAGTTTTCGCCATTAAGAAGTGCGCTAGCAACATTCGAGTATATAACATATGAGAGATTATTTTGAATAAAAAGTTATTTACCACAATTTAAACCACTACACGCGCGACGTTGCCAAACTTACATCAACGCCATCAGATGTCCGAAGTTGCAAAATTGCGCACACGCGCGATGTTGCATTTGAAGTTCGCACAATATAGCTTGTGAGAACAAAAGAAAACATGCGGAAATGCAAACTAAATAGGTACTTCCCGCTTAAGGACGCATTTACAATTCTATCAAAAATAACCCCTTTTTCGGTTCACTTTGCGACAAAACGATAAACAATTTTACATATCTAGCAGATACTACAAATAGAATGGTTCTTTATCTTGTGATGGCACCAGTTTATTTCCTAATAATATGATTTTTGAAAACGCGTCCTTAACGTAATTTAATAGATTTTTTGATTCATATTAATATCAACAGTTCGATGCAAGTACGTATAAATAATTCTACCTGATTCCGGCCTCTGACCATGACATTTTATTTACATTGTGAATATTTAAAGTTAAAGTTAAAAGTTCTAGGAAAATAGCAAGGTACGTATTAGTAAGTTTACCTCAAAACTTTGCTAAAATTGAGCTAACCACAATACACGGATTAAATCCCAACTCTAGGGCTCTGCATATTAAATGGCCCTTTAAACCATTACCGCTTCAAGTTTATAAGAAAATAATGTTCGAACTCCCTCTGATCGTCTCTAAATTTACTTAAATATTCCATTCTTGTGTAACTAATCTAGTAGCACCTCCATAAGCTCACAATTAAAATGAGGCTGTGAAGACTCAATTGGGATTACAAGAAACACTCTCAAAATATTTACTCATACCTTTATAAAAACATTTCCTAACTAATTATTTCGAAGTAGATAACGTTAGTCGCTCTGCTGAGCATTTCCAAATGCAATGACTTTAAGTACTGCTATAAACGAAAAAAGTTTTGCCAGGCTAAAAAAAATTATGAGTCTGTTTTGGAGTAAATTTTTCGGTTGAACGCCCTCACATCGAATTTAAGGCCACGTCTCTTCCTTTAACAATTTTTCCTGTCTAGGCAGTTCCCCCACGGAGTCTGAAGTAATTATTTTATCTGTGCCTGAAATAAAGTTTTCATTCAACGTCAAAGAGTACAAAGGATTTCGAGATTACCTTAGCATAAAAACGAGATTGTTATAATTATGCGATTACACTATCTGCTGTACAATCTTCGTATTTAAATATTAAAATAGGAGTGAATTTAAATCATTTACGTACGTAGGACAGCTACAGCTGGGCCAGACTTACCCACATTGACCAATCATGCTGCCTCACGTTGCATTTTTCCGTTCGTGTCATCATTTTTAAGTATTTTTGCCTTAACTTGCGCCAGTTTTGCGAGCTATTAATTTTGCTCGCCACAGCATTAAGATGATTCCACGAGCTACTTCAGCTAAATTGGCTAAAGAATAATCCAGTACAGGCAACTCATAACAATCAAAGTCAATAAAATCATAATAATGCAGTAGATTAATGGCAGTTTCAAACAGGACCAAAGTAAACAACAGAATAACAAGAAAACCTAGTTGCCGTCATGCCTATTTAAACGATCATCCATCTGCTGGGGGATACTGGTAGCGTTGTTGACCGCAGTGATTAACGATGTACGCAGCCATAACTAAATTATAACCCTCTGGCTGCCGTCCAATGACATAAACTATAGTAAACTCATTTCTATCGACAGTTTTCGAACAATCAATTTTAGGAAAAATACTTTCTACGAATTGGTTACTTATATTCTGCAGTTGCAGACATGTTCGCAGCAACAATTTCGTCAAAACAATAGCTTATTGTATTTTAATGACCAAACCTTGATTTTGGATAAACTACTTAAAAGGCATAGTCATCATACCAGTCCGTGATTATTCCCATTGCAGTGAAATGCCACTTTTCTTTGAAAAAGCATTGCAATGGACAAAAATCAAAACCAAACTTGTAACACTAAAAGAGCAAGACCTGCAAGTTATCAAAAGCACTCCTACACTTAGTAACATTTCAGTAAAATAATGTCAAACAGTTACGAACTACTGACATTGGCAAATAAATGAAATGAATCGCAACGTATGCACGAGTATTTTCAAACAAATGATTATGCAAAAGTCTAAAAGTTAAAATTTATTTATAGGTGTTCACTTACTATTTATAGAAGTACCGAAGTTTTTAAACTGTTCATTGCCTTGTTCTACAGAATAATTCTAGTATGTTAATCACTTTGAAATAGGCGACAGAAAGCAGCAAACTATAAACAGTGTTTGATAGGGTTTATGTTTCAACAATGAATGTATCTGGTAAGTCAATTCAGATATTTTTTTATAATATTCTAAGCGATATCTTAAGTAATCTTCGCTAAGAGTCAGTCAGTCAAACTTAAAAATATACTTACAAAACACAAGACACGTAAAGAGAGACTCATGCTCGTAATAGAAAATGTTTGGTGTAGGGTAACCACCCTAGTTGTCGGCCATGTCTATGAGCCATGATCGATGTATCAACACGTGCATGGGGCAATGTATGTCATTTATTCACTCTAGAAAGTACAATATTATTTGTAATGATTTATACATACCAAATATTTTATAATTTTTCTTTCCAGAAAAAATGTTTTGCTCCTACAATCTGACATTTAATTTCCGCAACACATTATCATTGTTATCTTATTATCTTTTATTTTTATGCTATAGTGTTGTGTTATAACAAGATAATACACTCTCTTCAGTACATTTGGTAATTTTTGTACCTACTAACATTTTGTAATCTGGTCCTGTTAATCTCCGCTTGTCAATTATGTTTAATGTAGTCGTAGTAGTACATTTAACTAAAAAGTGTCCGGTATAGAACTCCCAAAATAAGTTCTTGATCACCTAAAAATAATACCAAACATGTATTAATATTATTTATGATTAGAGTTTTTATTTGTATATAAAGCAAGCATAGCTACCCGGCCGTTTACTAGGGTGGAAAGGGTCTGCGGTTAAACTTAAACTTTGTTAAATATATGAAGACCCTTGGGATGCTATAAGAAAGATGATGAAAGTTTCACGTCAGTCGGGTAACTCAAGATGTTATAATGTGAAAGTAAAACAATATTACTCCAAAGCAAATTAAACGATTATAGAATTTATATGTAACTAGCTGCGCTCCACAGCATTGCTCGTGGGTATAATGTGTTTGTATCCCTCGGGAACCAGACTGATTTACGGGATAAAAAGTAGCCTATGTCTGTCTCCGGTACCGAATCTATCTACATACAAATTTTCATCAAAATCGGTTCAGCCGTTTAGGCGCTGACTGGTAACAAACACACACACAAACAAACAAACACACACACACACACACACACTTTAGCATATTATTAATTAGCTGCGCCACACGGCCTAGC
Organism: Parascotia fuliginaria; assembly: GCA_963082885.1. Classification (NCBI taxonomy): domain Eukaryota; kingdom Metazoa; phylum Arthropoda; class Insecta; order Lepidoptera; family Erebidae; genus Parascotia; species Parascotia fuliginaria. The sequence goes on along the minus strand of OY720178.1, from coordinate 10,763,771 downwards.
CCGCGCGTAAAATATGTTTTGTTGTATCCCTCGGGAACCAGACTAATTTTCGGGATAAAATTAGCCTATGTCCGTCTCCAACACCAAATCTATCTATCTATTTTTCGGTTTAGTCGTTTAGGTGCTGAGTGCTAACAAACAAGCACAACCACACACACAAACTTTCGCATTCATAATATAAATAGTATAGGATAGGTACAATAATTCCAGAAATTTTACAGGTAAACTGGAGTCTAACAACAAATCAGAATAATATAAGTAAAATAAGTTCGTGTCTACGTACGGTATTCTATTGATATGTTCTACTAACGATATTGTCATTTAAAACTTGACTGGAGACAATACGAACAAATCGTGTAATTTACATAAACATACGTTTATTTTCCTTCATTGCAAGCAACCATCTGTAAGCAATACAAAGATTTCAAATTTATTATTTCATTATTCAATGACCATTTTAAATCACTCTTTTAATTTCAACAAGAGATTAAATGCATAGTTCGAATAAATCAAATAAAATTGGTTTCTCATAATTATAAGCAATGAGAAATAAGCAATGGAAAAACAAATAATTGAAATTATTTTTATAGTCAAAGTCAAAGTCAAAGCATTTTGATCATAAAGTATGATGCTTATGAAAAGTCAACATTACATTTTGTCAGCCAATTGACCTACAGCCAGTTCGCTGACGAGGTAGAGTTGTGAGAAGAACTAGCAAAAAACTCACGCCACTCTTTTCAATCGCCAGATAATTACAGTTATTTGAATGAGTTACAATTTAAACACTCAACGCAACCAAAGAACCATACAAAGTAATTATTACAAATTAACCAATAGGAGAGGATTTCAATTATTTAGTTTCATCTAGTATGGTAATTTGACTACGTATTTTAATTAAACTGGTAAATGCACCTCCTGGTCACATTGCACGACAAGGAAATACTGGATTGAATATTAAAAGTATGCCATGCCAAGATTGACCAGTCATCCCAAGTAGCACCCGTTCACGAGCATGACGCACGGGCCAGCCATCATCACCCTCGCCATATTAGAGGGAAGGTGATGACCCGACCAATACGACACCACAATATATATATACCGACGAATAACACATCTAACTGTTAAAAAATAATAAGCAGCACGAATGACATCAACACAATGTATCCTCTCAACTTACTTGACAACCGGACAGTTAAGTTCAGAAAACCGACGACGGTGCTACAGGACACAATACGACAATAAGCAACCCTTCCGATCTAACGTAAATACGGCACCCTCCTGCGAGCTCCCTCACCACATCGACCCATTACAACTAAGTGCCACTTCTCGAATTGAACGCAACCTGAAGTTAATTGAGAGAAAATTGAAACCAGATATTTGCTGAGTGGCGTCAAACTCGCACATTCTTAGAAAAATAATTGTTTGGGGTGAGCAGAAATTGATATCGAAACGTCACTTATTCTATGTCGAAAGTTATCGGAAATGTGTTAGTATCTGTCAAAACAGCAAAACTATTGCTATCGTTACCTTATTTTGTGTTTAGAAATCAAACCTCAAGATTTTAGTGTTCAACTTTAAAAACTTAGTCTACAAACATTTTGTAACCAAAACTTTTGAAAGATATTTTACAAGACTTTACCGGTTGAATGCCATAAATATGCGAAACTAAGTGTGTGTTTTCTCACCAGATTGTCGTTGGCATTCGTGGTTGATTTTCGGAATATATAAAGATACCTAACTATCCATACATAGCGATTAACTCAAAAGTGATAAATAAGAATATTTTGCAAACCATACAAACTATGGAGATTTTACTTCGTATCGATCTCGAAATGGGACAACACAACACGACTCAATCATTTTTACTGAGAAGTAGACGTTTTCTCCTACAATATCTATCACTTATTGTATAAGGATAAGTAAGTAAACTAGATAACATAAATATTAAGCCACCGTATACCTACGTCACTATTTATATATTAGTAGTTAGTGTAATAAACACATCAGCTGAAATGTTTTATAAAAATAATCAGAAATTTTACATACAATCTATAAAGCCCAAAGACTAATGGTCTTTGGGTTAGACTGAACTCTGTTCTCCCAAGTATTGAAAACTTTTTGCTAAAATTTCACGCCTCTAATGCTTATATTTATTGTAGCCAATGCTTTAACAGACACATAGTACTAACGTCTATTCTATATTGGCCCTTTTCCGAATCGCACACTAGAGAGTACTACACATTACACTTAATGGTACCGCAGTGGCATCTCAAAATAAGCAATGGATTTTTAAAACACTATAAATGCCTAGTGATGATTCGTAATGCTTCTGGATAAATCTAATTAAGTCGATCACAGTTAACACAGTGACAGTATATTGTGTTCACTTTACTAATAGACTGTAATGATTATGGGACATACATAAAAACTTTATATACATTTTTGGCTGCAATTTAAACATTTTGTTCGCTAATTTCTTCAAATTATACAATCCACGTTTCGTAATACGAACTTTTTGGATAGATTCCAGAGTGTTTAGTGTCTAAATTAAATTGGCTGCTTGTTCTGTTGTCCCTTTAAGCTGAGCACTGAAGTTCGTTTATTACTTTAAGATTTTATTTGTATTTAATTGAAAATATAAATTATAAAAATATTCTATAAAATTTGTTACGTAGTACCTATTAGGTATTATAAATCTACACAGATTTATTTTGGTTTCTTCTTACTTCTGAAGAATACAAGACAGAAATTTTAAGCGGTAGGTACCTAAATTTCAGAGTTCTGGTGTCGAAAAAAGAAGACGTTCACTGCCATAGGTCTATCTCAAAGATAGATTTTCTTCATGCACTTATGTCTCTCTACAAGAAAAGCAGAGAGAAAAGAAGAAATGAAAAATTCCAATCATACTTACCTAAATAATTATCTAATCAGTTGAACGAATTTACATATGGATTTTTATGCATCACCTCGAAAAATACTACGAAACACATTGGCGGTTCTAATGAGGCTAATCATTTTGGGAACTAACTTGATAAAACTAAGGTATTTCCAATTTAGTATAATTTAGAAATTGTATGTCCAAAATTTTGACTATCAGTAGATTACTACTTTATAACAGTTAAGTTAAAATCTATTATTTAAATATAGTTAAAATAAAATGACCAATGTAAGCAACCATAAAAAATAAAGATATGACTATATTTCAAACTAGCTTTCCTCGGCGCGGTTTCACCCGCGTCTTTGCTTACTGCTCTGCTCCCGTCGCCAGTAGCGTGTTACATTGACCTTTCTCGAGAACTGGGCTATCATACGTAAAAGGAATTTTTCAAATCCGACTGGTAGTTCCAGAGATTAGCGCCTTCAAATAAACAAACTTTTCCGCTTCATATAATATATTTCAAATATAATATTAAATATATAATACTCAGCTTCTCCATTATGATAAAAGCGTCACTTTGCATGCTACTTGAAACTGTAACTTACAAAAATTGTAATAACCTGGCGATTAAAAAGAGTGGCCTGAGTTTCTTGCCAGTTCTTCCCATGGCTCTACTTCGTCAGCGAACTGGCTGTAGGTTAATTTGCTGACATTTTGTAAACTTTGACGTTCATAAGTGTTAATTTAATTTTTTTTTTTTTTTCCGGGTCAGCTAGTATTTATATATTATAATCATATCATAAGCATAAATTACATACAAATTTTTCAAATATCTTAGTCTATACCTAAATTTATAAATAATAATTCTATAATTTTAATCAAATAACCCGCCCCTGGTTGCTCCCGGTGCAAAGGTGCCCATAACACTTGCCGCGTTCCCGCGCTGAATGGCAATGGCCAACCTTTGCACCAGGAACGACCCAGAGCGGGAGTCACCACACACATTATTGAGTCTGCGCCCTAATTCTTGAACGAAGTTCTTTGCCTCTGTGCCCCAACTGCCCATGGTCTCTACTGCTATGGGTACAAAATTGTATAAAGGCTCTAATGCCGAATACTTAAGCTTCTTTTTTAAAGAAGCATCTTCCGCAGCGGCTGACGGGAAGCGGACGGTCCGACTCAGGTGGCTGGCGGCAACGGTGCTGACGCACGTGGCGTCCCAAATTAGGCACTTGCCATTTTTCCAAGGTACCAGAGTCAGCCCGTCCGGCCTCTTCCCGTAATTTAATTAACTTAAATGAATAAACATATATTTCATTTCATTTCATTATATTTCATTTCCTTTCATTTCATTTCATTTCATGACAAGCACATAAACCCACGAAGTACCTGTATGAAGAATTAATAATAATACAACGATGACACGCCATGTCATGACATGCCATTTAAATAATCATAAATACTTTGGTACAAACGCATACTTTGAGCATCACCATTATTTCATAATTGCGTTTTAACGAGTTCGATAAATGAGTGTTTAATTGATGCGATAGATTACGTTGATGTCATTATACTTAAACAATAGTTAATATAACTGGCTATCTTTATACTCGTTTTGTAGTTAGAAGTTATGCATTTGATTGTGGGAAAATTGCAGCTAGCTTGTTATAGAAAGGAACGGCAGGCATTTGAAATATCAGAATCTAAAGCCTTTACTTTCGCATCCCTCTGACTGCTTACCATCAGACGGTCTGGAGTCACTTTAGTAGGCTAAATTTAATATTAATGAAGTACAGTGCTGTTTTATTAATCACAAATTCAGATATCTGTATTAAGCGTTCCTAAAATACATTTTGAATTCTTTTAAACTTGACATATTAATCATACATATACGAGTCGATATTATTGTAATGATGCTTTTTATATATCTTTACGTAAACGACCAACAAAGCTTTTACAATGTTGTAATACATAGTAGCTAAACTATTAAGTATCGAGTCAATATTAAAGCGATTAAATAAGATATTAGAAATTTTAGTATTATGCTCTTCTAACTATAAACCAGTATATAAAGGCGCTTTATAGTACGACCATTACTCACTATCCATTTATTAAAACAATAAATTAATGAAGTTATTATGTATCAAAGTCCTTACATACCTGCAAACTGATAGCCAAAATCAAGATCAACTAAAGTCACGTAGATTTATTCAAAAGGGTCCACGGCAACATAAGTTTCAAGATATTACTCGTATTTTTTATGAGAGACCCGTGGGGACAAAAAATGTCGTCAATCTTAGACCTCGGTTAGGCTCTAAGCTATTTATGTAACTCCTGAAAATCAAATGTAAAAAAATCCTTCCTTTCTTGCCATGTGCCGACATGGCAAATATTCAACCGTTTGATTAAGTATGTTAAAGAGCGTGTATTCCCGTGCTAATTGAATTTCCGTCACATGGTGGTCCCCGTTCCTCGATTCCGTTTTCGCTGTCCGACACGGCTGACCAATTACCACCGCTTTTCAATTCACTTTGCGAAATTTACGAATTCCACTGGGTCTGATACTATGTGCACCTGCGAGCGGCTTTTAGCTAAGTACCTTTTTGTTCTTCATTGCGTTATTTTCTTTTTACCTTGTTTGTACTCTTTGGCATTCAAAGTCACGGCTGGAAAACGCCGCTGGCACTAAATTTAATTTATGTGATGCTAACGTCAATTTAAAAATACTATAACAGTTTTCTCTTTATATAAAATTGTTATTTTATTAAAAGTTGTCGATGTTGAAAATTACGAAAATGCAATCTTGATGATGTGATGAATGATTTTGTAACTTTTACTTTTATTTACCTACATCTTCATGACATCCTGTCTCACACCAAATTGCCAGAAAAATACAGCAAAGATGAACTTATCTTTTGATTGCGCTGACATAGAAGGTTGATTTTAGAAGATAAACCTTCAATATTATTATTTACAAACTAATAATTTCAACTCGATGTCGATAATCCAACAACGTAGTTATCTTATATGGGCTCCCTTTTTTCTTTTTACATACATGTGGTGCGTATTGCAAGAGTGTTCAGTATTCTCGCTGCTTGCGATATTTCCCCGCGTAAATAGCGAGATTGCCCTGCGATACGCTACGGCGGGAGGGAAACATCGCGATTTTCTAGTGTGATGCAAATTTTTATACAAAATTAACTTTATCTCTGAAATCAGCACTACGACGCCCTAACGCTCTGCGTGAAATTGTATTTTTACGTCCAAATTAGATAGCATCATGTCTTTAACCCAAAGGAGGTAGGTTAAAACCTATCATCGCGTTACGTATAATCACATTAATAAAACAGTGCCAAATTTTCCTTTAACTATGATCGAAAGAAATAGTTTCTGTATCTGAAGGAAATAAAGACTATATTATAAACAACAGTCTATCTTTATTAATTTACTATGATAAAATGTACCACTATGCGGTGTTAATTAAGAATATAGCGCCCTATACCGTCCCCAAGGCGCCATAATAGGCGAATGAGAGATAAATTATATCAGGTACCGAGGGATACGCATCCACCTGTTTGTTAACATCTTGTTTAAGAAATAGTTATGAACCCAAATCCATCCATAAGCTCTCATGTTATCATATTGAAATGTGTTTAGTGATGTACGAATCTAAAATTACACGATCTATGCATCTCATGACATTAGAAATTAATGGACGTTTATCACTGCTACTCGTATTAGTTTGTATGAAACTTCGTGATGCAAAAAATGCTTTGGTACAACCACATTTATATGCTGTGGTGCGACTTTTGGCATTGGTAAATAGGTACCTGATGACATCAAAATTAAGAAATTTTAAACTGGAAATCGGACTTCGAACAGAATAGTTGATAGACGGTACCCCGAAGAGAAATCAGATCTAGTTCCACTTTTACACATATACAGCGTGTCCCAAAATTCAACTATAAACCGGTACCGGTGTATGGTCAGGCCGATAACTACCTAGGGAAAAATAATAAAAAAATCAATCATTTATTCAAAGTTACATTAACTTGTTAAAAATTTATTGTAAATTGATACCCCGGTACCGGCTTATTGTTGAATTTTGGGACACGCTGTATATGTAACAGATTCAGTCGACGCAAGGGCTATTTTCTAATATATATTTTTTGTATATTTATCTGATAACTGGCCTTCTTTTAATGCCAAAACACAATGCATATAATCATAATTATAACTCCTACATTTCTGCTAATCTTAGAATGTCGACGAAAACCTATTCCTCTTATTTGGTAATTACAGTTATTTTAAAGAAAATCCATAATTATTGAGTAAACAGAACTTTTGTACTTACACGGAAAAGCTTCTTCATAAAATTTTCCTCATGATAGTGATGATATATTATTACGGAGGCTTCTACTTATATTGATAAACAATGTAAGAATGAAAATATTGTAATATTTCTTAGAACACAGTTATTTCTAATCAAGGTACCATTCAACAAAACTATTAGTCCAATCATCGATGTAATTAGTAGTAAATACCCACAACCAGATTTCCTCCATCGCCTGATAATTAGTTACGCATTTGTATACGATGCTATAGTGACTTCTGTGCAGTCACTAGAATAGTATCATGAGAGGACATTGTGTTGTAACTAAGTTTTAAATGCTAAAACTAATAATAATGAAGAACAATTTTGCTATTAGCATTTTAACAATAACATTAATAACAGCCGCCGTTTCCAAGGGTAAATTTTCTTCGTCTCTTATCATTTGCTCATGAATTTTCATATATCAAGTTATAATGGATTCATTTATTCCCAAGCAAACTTTTGTTGTTTAAGTTTCAAAGAAACAATTTATTTAAACTGTAACTTTATAAAATAATTATTTAGATTTTTTTTATTTTTTGTATTCTTGTACTTCTTAATGATCGTGATAAAATATTGTTGCAGATTGTGATAAGTGTATTCATAAAGAAAAATGCACGCAGTTCGGCAACCTGAGTCAGGAGGCACAAGATTCGTTTCTGAAGAAGCATCCTTGCAGTCCTAACAACTACAAGGATGACCACTCAGTTTTTGGATTTGATTCAGTCGCCAAAGGAGACTACGTAAATAAATACCTAATTTAATAACCTGATAACTGAATATTTCAAAATGACTGCCGCAGTTTATGCCGAAATATTCATTAATCATCAAATATGTCATTATTAATACTGGAGCGTAAATACGATGCGATAAAACGGTTTCATAAATTTTCATGTTATAATAATTATGACTTCATCGAATTGTGTTCAGCGTTCAGCACCAAAATCAACTATTAAAAATAAAACATTTCTTCAAACTATACTATAAATTGTTATAATTAATTATTTTCAGGTATGTTGTAGTGACTCATTATGGGGTACGTCGGCAAATGATGATACCGTTACTAGTGACACAACTCCAACCCAAACACCCCAAGTAAGCAACAGAATTGCAAATTACGGCGATAATTTTGGTAATTATGATGACAACGACAGTTCGGGCTTCACGTATCCAAATAACAACCCCGGAGACAATAATCACTGGGGTTCTGAAGGCCAAAATGACAATAATCGAGGATATAATAATGGATACAATTCCAACCAAGATAACCCATCTTATGAGTACAATGATCCCAACGCACAATCTCCTCCAAAAAATTACTTTAACCAGAACAATAATCCGTACGCGACACCAAGTCCGTTTTTTCCGGTACAAGGAGCCGGTAATAACGGCGACTTTAACCAAGGTATGCAATGTCCTGTAACAAGCTCGCCACCAGCGCCTGAAACGGGATGTTGTGGACGCGAGGCGACCGATACTGACAGGATTATCGGTAAGTTTCATCCATTTTACCTTTAACGTGAACCGAGACAAAAAGATCGCCGTGTTTATAAAACGTACAAAACATTGATCTCAAGGCTGCTTTAGAATTAATTAAAAGTTGTCTGCAGGAAGATTACGTTTTACTTCACTTAGATTAAGTTGCACTTTTTCTTTTTTATTCATTGCTCTTTGTCTTGCAACTAATTTTCTTACAATTAATTCAGCATAATTTTTTTAAGCAAACTTTATACTAATTTATCCTACAATTCAAAAGGTCTATCCGTATACTCTAATTTCGTTCTATTCTACATCCATTATCTACCTAACATACTAGTAGCTACCGATTTCTCACATAATTCATAAATATTGTTCTGCTTTCTTTACACCTTTTTTTTGTGCACAGCTTTTTTATCTTTTGCACAGGACACCAACCACGCCAACATCCACCTAGACATAGCTATAGATACAATAATTGGAGACCACATGCTCGTACCAGCCCGGAGCCTTCTTGGCCCGCTTGGCTGTCTAAACTACCTGACCTTGGTTCTGATTTGAATAGAATAAGTCGTTCTACTGATGCCAAGGTTAATATAAGTATTGGCACCCGTATCGCTGGTAAGTTTCTTAGTATTAAAATTTTATATCGACTAGGTATATGTACAGAACTCAATATTTTTTGGCGAAATAATACCCTACTATAAATAGTGCCGTTTAAAAATTTCATGGCTTTGTTGTTTAGCAAATCTTTTGTCAAAGCTATGTAAGATATTTATAACATGTTGTACTTTACATGCCAGCTGCAACCAGCACAACGCCTAATATTAAGAAAATTAATGCCATTCCTTCATAAAGCCTTCATACGCCTACAGAATTTACGAGTACATAGACTAATGACAATCTTTTCTATACCAGTCCTATCTCTTAAGAATACCTTAAAATGTTTAGATTCTACTGTTTCTAAGAATACGAGTAGGTATCGGTTTTAAATACATAAACTGTTCAATCTTGTAATAACGTTAGTATACATTAAATATCTAGATGATAAGTCAAAAAGTAGTTTTCAGGATAAAGTCACACTTCTCATCATCAAAAAACCTTTTATCCTACAAAATTTGCGATGTCGTCCAACCTCTGTCTTTATTCCAACCTAACTTTAAGGCTAATTTAAGTGTGCTACTAAGGTAGCTAATAAACCTCAACACATCTTAAAGAAACAAAAAGACGTGATGTTTTTATACGAAAGGGTCACACCCGCCGTCAACTTTAGTGAACGTATATTTGATGTATATTCGGCGGACAGTCGAACTTTAATATACGGGTGTCTATGTGGACAGTAAGTAATAATCCCTTTTCCACATTTTACGACGGTAAGCCACCGTAGTAACCTTAGTCAGTAATCTACTAAAATACTTTGTATTATACATTAGGGTTGACGGAAGTTACATAAGTGATGCCAACCTAAAATATACCTATCAGTCATTCGTTAAATAAATTATATAAAGCTGGTTTAAAAAGGAAATTAAGTTTAGAAGCATTAAGTATTTAGAATCTGGCAGGCCAGATCATCTTCGGCTACGCGTAGGTACGCAAATAATAATAATAATAATATAATATTCTACCACATTCACACAGCGCCATCTAGCCCCAAATTAAGCAGTTATATTTGCTTGTGTTATGGGTACTAAACAACTGATATACTACTTATAAAATTATAAATGCAAAGTAAGAAGTTATATAATTTAGGTTTGTAGACAATGATTAATATTATGCCTAATATATGCTTATACATTATAACCAAGTATATTTATAATGTTAACCCTCTAAGTTAAAAATAAACTATGGATAAGCACTATGGCACCCTGACACTTTCCATAAATGGACTTAATCACGTGCATTACTGGTCTTACTTATTAGGCGAACTACATTAGATAAATTTAAATATAATTGATTAATAAATTAAATTTATTAATCACAAAACCATTTAACTCAGCTTCAAATATCGAAGCACTCGGATTTGATAATTTCAAAGTTAAATAACAGTTTAAATTAGCATAATACTCATAACCTCACTAATATACACATAATTGGGTTTAAAACTAGTAAATACAAAACGTTAAGGATAATTAAAGCCTTTTGTACAATAACTTTTGTTCGAGATCTGCTGCCTTATTTTCAACCATCGGCAACGAGTTACCGAATAAGGTACTAAAATAAACCCAAAATATAAAACTTTTGACATGTCTATCCAAAACGAAAACCTTGTCCACCTGCATTTGATTTCGAATCTGTTGAATCGAAATACAGAATTTCGATAGGCATCAAATACGACGCGGAAACTTACTAGTCTTTGCAGATGATGGATTTCTATAATAACAAATACTAAAAAACAGAACAAAATAAACAATTATTAATTTTTCTACTCGTTTTTGCTCGATTACGACAACAGGTAGATGCTTGAAATATTTACAGAATATTTAGTTATATTATGAACTTAAAAAAAAAAAAAAACAAATATTTAAGAGGGCTTCCAAACATAATTGATTTTTTGCTGTTTTTATAGATAATGATACGGAGCCCTTTCTGCGTGAGTCCGACTCGCACTTGGCTGGTTTTTAATGTAATCATTTTCTCTGAATTTTTCAGGTGGACGAGAGACAGAATTTACACAATTTCCATGGACTGTATTACTGAAAGTGACATTCGACTATGGAAACAAAAGACAAGCCTTCAATTGTGGTGGTTCCCTCATCAGCTCCCGATATGTACTAACAGCTGGACACTGTGTCTATGATAAAGGAGGCACTGTTATTGAGTGAGTTTTTTATTACAATAACAAAGCATTATGACGTATTTTGACACGTTTAATTCGCACTCTAATAGGTTTGATGTAATAGAAAGCGAGCTCAAAACGAGCGTATTTACAATACAACCTAACGCAATAGGTATATGATGAAATACGCCTTTTGGACAATGTTTTCTTGTACCTACTCACAAAGTTTAATTATATTATAAAAGAAATACCAAATAATTAAATAATACAATACACTTATTTACTTACTACTTACTTACTACTTACTTACTTACTTAGGTACATAAATCTCTTTTCTACTGAAGAAGCTAATTTTAATATTCACTAGGTCTCAATCTCAGTTAGGTTTAAACGTATGATTTTTTTATTGCCTAGCTGAACCAGACGGTAATCTAACGTTATGTTTGTGAATTTTAGCATAGACGTGTACCTCGCTGAATACGACAAGCGAACATTCCCTAAGGATTGTAAATACGTTCCGGGTGAAGGTGAGAAGTGTATCGAAAACATCGTTATGAAGGCTGATGATTTCGCCCTACATCCGCAGTATGAAGACGCGCAGCTAAAGAATGATATAGCTCTGATAAAGTTACGAGGAAACGCTCCTTATACTGGTGAGGCTTTGTATTTTATATGTTACTAGTATCTGCGCCCTGCGGCTTCGCCCGCGTGGAAATGAGTGTAACTCGAAAACTAGAGCGATTTTCGGGATATAGAGATCATCAAAAATGCAAGCTTATGAAAGTTTGAATTTGCTGTCGCTTTTCTAGCCTCTTCTTCTTATCGTCATCAAGTTCGATTGCCAAGATGGTCAAGATCAAAAATGACTACAGACAGACAACATTCTCCCAGAGGCCGTGCATCCGCGAATCCTCTTCAAGACATAATGTGTGACGGGGATTCCCAAATCCGGAATCAAATTATCAATAAAATAGTTTTAGCTCCGATAAGAACAGCTTTAATATTCTTGAGTTTCTTTTCATAGTTAGTTTGACAAGTACTTTCAAATCTCTACTGTAATAAAAACGCAGCATAAAAGCTATTGGTTTCTAGAGCGTTATCTGCAATGTAACTGGAATTTTAACATCTAATCTTACTTCAACTTTTTATACTTAAGTTTGTTACAGAAAGTTCCTTCTGTTTTTCGTAAATAACAAAGTGGTTGTAATAATAAACTCATTCAAATTTATATTGCGTGAAATAAAATTACCTTTACTTAAGTAATCACACTTCTTTGATACCACAGCCCACGCTTATTAGAATACAGAATACAGTTTCGGAATTTAATTCTATTAAAATTAGGCGAAATCTAGTTTCAACAGCATTTATATCTTGTACACATAAAGGATACTTTATGAATATGAACGTATCGACTACCTCTATATTTTCATGTACGACTGTATAAAACAACAGTTACTGCCCCATTTATTCGAAAGATGTAACTAGAACTGTTCGCCTATCGTACCTAAAAGGCCACCACACAAAAATACATTCTTAGAGATCGTTCTTCATAGTTCACTAAACTCCTGTTACTCTTGTAGTATTTAAAAAATTTAAATTTTTAGATTAAACGATTTTATTTAGCGTAAGTGGGTCGACGAAACATTGTGTTGCCTCGTGATCCTACCAGTTAATCGTAATAGTGTTAGTGGGACCACAAAGAACGACCCCATGTATAATTTAAATTAAACTAAATAGTGAGACTCATGAAATTAAGCAAATCGTTAATATTAATATTTCATATAATCTGGAAACTTAGACCATCAGTAACTAATTCCAGTTGTTGTTAATAATCAAATAAATTAGAAATTCAAAATATTTTGACTTAAAAATAAGTACCTAAGTAAGTTTTCAGCGGCTTCTGGATTTTAGAACACTGTGTAGATTTTCATAGATAATCATATCTGAACACTTGAAACAATTTGTAACTTCGATATTGAATTTAATACTAAAATTTCAATTTCAGATTACATAAGACCGATATGCTTGCCGTCCATCGACATTGATACCCCAACCTTCTCAAACCTTCGCCTCGCAGTCGCCGGGTGGGGTCGTAACGGTCGCTACAGATCTGACATTAAACAATCCACCATTGTTGATTTGGTACCTCATGCTAAATGCAGTAAATTCTATCCGGGCCTTACCAGAGAAAGTCTTTGTGCTGCTGGCTATACCGGGGAGGACACGTGTAAAGGGGACTCTGGCGGCCCACTTATGACTGTGTATGGAGGAAAATATGAAGTAGTCGGTGTCGTAAGTGGGAAACGGGCGGACTCGCCCTGTGGGACCTCAGTGCCCTCTCTGTACACAAACGTGTACCACTACCTTGACTGGATACGAAACAATGTTAATTAAATATAAACAGACTACAAATGGTTAAACAGTTTATACTATACTATAATAGATTTACTATTATTTTTATATTGCAGCCAAATATTTCTAATACATAAAATAAAAACACATTAAAATCTTGACTTTTTATTTATTTACACTGCATGTTACACAAGCCTCTTCTCACACAGAGAAGACATGAACTTTGACCACCACGCCTACTAAAGGCAGATACTTTTTTAACTAAATCAACTAAGTAAATAACTTACAACTATGACGAAATAATATCATTAAATTTATAAATGACACACAAATTGTTTAATAGTTTTGAAATGGTAAATCTCCCATAAATAACCACTTTAAATTCACTACACTAATAAAAATCCGGTATTTGAATTCATTTTGCAATAGATTTAGTGAAAGCTCGTATGACCGATTCTCTTATGCTAGCGGAAAGTACGTTAAACGTAGCATAATATTGCGTGGAATGCAGGATTTTAATTTCACAAGAGATTTTGCATGCTATCGAGCGCAAATAAACTTTTATGAAGTGAAAAATATGGCAGCCGGAGGTGGCAATATTTTGTAGCTGTTTTGCTATGGCGATGGCAGGGTTGCTTTGTTGGCGATTAAATTGCCTTGTATTCAGTGCCGATTGCAGCATTGTGCATTGAAGAGAGAAAATGGAGTTTATTGAAAACTAATAGACAGATTAATTTTATAAAATGTGTGCGTTAAAGGTTTAGTATTTTTTCGTAGCGTGTAGAATTAAAGAAGTACATAATAACACAAACTTAATTAATTTCTGCGCGATGACCAACTAAACTTTTTACAGGAACATGTATACATGTTGTATAGCATTCTAAACACGGTTAGTGACCACAAAAAACAGGTTTTCTCTACATTTTATAAATAAGTAATAAAATTGCTTGGTCCAATCACTTGTATTGTTTTCTGTTTTTAAAAGCAAACGCCCGAAAAATCAAACTAAAATAGATTTGGAACTTGATTTTGCTGAAAATCAAAATATTTGCAGCTTATTCGATTCGTATGCGATATTTATGACGCTTATTATTAAAGGTACGGAGGAGTGTGAGACTACTCTTTTTATACAATTTAGAGATGCATTATTAAATACAACTTATATTGTTCCAGTAACCTTTTTCATAAAAATTGGCTCAGTCGATTTTGATTTATTTTTAAGTTTTTAAATTATGTAATACTAGCTGCGATAAAAAGTAGCCACCGGCACCGTATACATATCTTACATCGAAATCGGTTAAGCCGTTTAGGCGCTGAGTGGTAACACACACACACACACACACACACACACACACACACACACACACACAAATACATATACACGCATACAAACTTTTGCATTTATAATATTAATAGGATCTTTCTAAGACGGATTGTGCCTAATAAATTATTACCAGTATTCTGATTTTTTGTGCTTTATTTTATTATAGTTCATATTCTCTCACGATGTTTTCCACTGAAAATCACTATTACTACATACCAAGGTGTTTACATAAAAAGGCTTGAGCTACGTCTAAATATACTGACTATTTTCCGACATAGTATCTTCTTTGCTACTCTATAAGCCTGTATCAGACCCGTCAAACGTTGCCGGTTAATGAGCGTATAATTATGGTGTATGAACAAATAATAATGAGTTACGAGATTTTCCCCCATGTTACTTAACCGGTGAACCTTATTGCTGTTGACCATATGGCGATGATGGAAAGGAAAAGTTACTATGTTTATGTTATTAGGTACATTATGTAGATTATACATTTATTCCACATGTAGATTTTTTTGTTAAAACCTCTCGTTTGTCTCAAAAGAGTTTACTAATAGGTATACAAATAATCGTCAACGAAGCTATATTTAAGCTTTCTTAACAAATAGTTTTTATTTAAGAAATGTTGAATGTGAAGTTTTTCTAGCACCATTCTTACACCCATTATATTGAATAATTAGTTTAATTTGATCTAATTAGTTACTAATTAGATTAAATTAAACTAATTATTTATACTTCTAGCAACCCAGTTGGGACTTCACATGAAATTTAACAGGTGATTATTTAAGTCTTCGTTGATCAGTCTTTCAGAAACTGGGTGTTAGTCTACTATTTTATAATAGCTATGTTTTTCTTCGAATATCTGAATCCTTCTCTTCAGTGTATTCCACAAATAAGCCTAGTCCATCTTCTTACTTCAACCAGAAACTGCTGAGTTGGACGCAGCGTATATAATATAACACCGCGGGAAGGGCAACAACGATACGATCGTGTTCAGGTTCAGTTCATTGCTTTGGTTACAAAGTGAGTGCAATTTTCAGAAGTTCTACAGGTCAACTTACTACAAACATTATTGTCATTAGGTGAATAACCCATGAAGCGTTGAATAAGGGTGTTTAGGAAAATTTTTGCCACCAGTTGGCGCCACTTCAACTTTCACATTGGGTTAGTTAACTTTCAAAAAGCGCTTGATAGCTAAACCTGACACATCGGTGATGCCCCCTCGTGGGCGCCATTTTAGAAAATCCTCTCAGCAATTTTCTTTTGTCCTCAGGCACGTGAATTATCCATTTTGTCAATTAAACAATAAAATTGCCAAAATGAACACTGAAAATATTTGTTTTGATATCACTGTCAAAATGGAAAACTTTTTAGCAAAGTGGCGCCAGCTGGTGCCGAAAATGTTCCTAAACATCCTCATTATGTTTGTAGAAAATATAATTATGTACCGACATCAATGTGACGCTAAGCCTCATTTATGTTTAAGCGAATGTTACGCTGAAATATAACGGCTAAAGCATTATCCAAGAACGTATTTAGTTAGCAAAGCGGCAAGACTTGCTTTTGACGAATGATGATGGATTGTGGGAAAACTTCAGCCACGTTGCTACGATACAAAAATCAGTAAACACCCGGTACTTCCTTACTAAGCATAACTTGTTATTATGTAGATATACAGATATACGAAACGAAGAATACAAATTCGTTTAATTTAAAATTTAGGCTTTGATGACAAACCTAATATATTAATTTATTCTATTTAATGTCACCTAAAATGTTTTAAAAAAAAAAATTATTCATACCTGCAGGTTAGCTCGCAACTAGTCGCAATGTAAGGTAGGTAGGTACGTTGATAAAAACTAGAATAAGCCGTATGACACAGAAATTTTTAAGTAAAAGTGTTTAAATTCAATACTGTTCACGCAACTCCCACACTCTAGTTTGTACGAGACTCTTAAAGCCACGCTTCACGTTCCCTATGCTATTAAACGTTGTGAAACACAATCCGGTAGAAGAACACTCAAACGAACAAACACTATTATCAGGACTGTGCCGAGGGCGTACAGATTTCCCCAGAGTGCCCTTCTCCTTAAAAGTGCCGGTCGGATGACCGCTATTCACCGGAAGACTTGTGCACGCTTATTTTTTTTCTTTTTATCTACTAAAAAAGTATATAGGCATACTTTTTTCTTCCTTTTTTTACCAAATCGAAACTCCCTGAAAAATATATTTGCACAAAATATACTGTAACGAAAGGTAAATAAGTGTTGAAATATAAAAGTAGCCTCATATACCTAACCATTTGTCCCGCAGTAGGTAACTAGGTATAGAACCTAATCCGCCGGGTGACTTTTGACTGGCACGCAAAAAAGGAGACAATTTAACAGCGATTTTGTCTGTGATCCCTGAATCCCAATATCGTGGTACATTCACAATCTATGTCGGTCCTCTCGCCGGGTGGCAAATTTATGTAAAATCAATGCAACAAATAAAGAATGGTGCGACGGTAAATATCCGCACCACGTCACAATTAGCGCGTGTCCCGCTGGGCTGAACACATTTTGTTATTTGCCAATCTATTTACCTCCCTTCCCATACGACGACCAAAAGCGATTTAAACCTCTTTTTCCCGTATTTACGCGCATGAAGTAGGTACCTACTAGCACAAACATACATAATTTTAACAACACCTATCGAACAATTAATATGACAGGTATTGTGATTGGAACATGTTTTCATTTTAGTGGATATATTAATTGAACGAAAGGATTTCATTATTTGCATTTGCATGAACGAACCTAGGTAGGGGAACAAAATTAATTGAAGGGACATAGTGCGTAGCGTATTTATTACCAACATTTAAATACCGAATTAGGATTTAACAGACGGTTGGAAGGGTTCAATATTATTTGTGGTGTATTTGGCGAAACACGTTTAGGCTGATAGATCCGATCCTGAATTAAGTCAAGCAGAAATACAAGATTGTTTCCGTTCAATAGGTCTAATGTCTCAGACGGGTATTCGTGCTGAAACGATCCTCTTTTATTGGCGTCTCTTTGTCGAAGTGTTCAACATTTTCATCTGTAACTATATGTACGTATTGTAGTTTTGGCATATTTACATCTTGCATATATATTATGTAAATATCGTATTATAGGGTTTCCAATTTCAATATGTATCTTACTTTGCCAAATACATCGATAACAAAGTAACAGCAGAAGACTCATGTTGATGTTTTTCATAAGCTATCAGAATATTATCTTAGGTGAAGATTTTAAATTAATAATCATTATGTTCAGAGAAATTGTACAAAGATCTAAAAATTGTCAATCTAAGCTGTTTGTATTATGGAGTTGCACGGTGTCAATCGTACCATTCAGTATCACAATGTTTATGTCTTATTTGGCATTACTCTTATATGTAGGTTTCCAACGATTCCCTGTATTTTAAACGTAATTATAATTATAATACAAAGCAAACTTGAGGTAAGTACCTACGTAAAAATTTACCAAAATAACAGGAGTATACAATAAGTAGATATCTATGTCACTAATAGACACGGATTGGTCACCATGAATACTACATACACCTACGTACTACTATATACACGGTTTGGCGTCTATGAACATAATTATATTTGCCAAATATACAGTCAATTTTAGGTTTACCGAATCATTCAAAGCTAACTTGTATGTATTGTATAGTCGGTTAAAGCTATTAATGATGCACAGCAAAGTGAAATGAAGAGCAAGCTTTGACTTGGCGAGGAGGAGGTTTATATTATCTGCCGACATACAACAAATTGCGATTAGTTAAGGCAACGCTATAATACTAATATAGTTACATACCTACGTCCTAAGTTATAAAAATAGTTAAAACCCGCTTACAACTGTGACTGTAACAGGAGTAAAAAACAATATTCAATGTAAATATGCAACGAAACTCGATATCCGTTTCATATGCAACGACTCAGTCGATGATCGCATTCATCGACGTCAGTCCTCTCCTAACTTTTGTCTTACCTGGTCTATTTTATTAACTACATGTGAAGTTTTTATTTTTTTTAATATTTCGAACGACGAACGAATTTTAATATATCTGTAAATATAGCGATGACGATTACACGAGTAGTTGCGGTAACAGGGTGTGATAGTGGTTTTGGATGGGGGATTTCAGCAAGATTAGCACGTGAAGGTTTTGTCACGGTAGCTGGCATGTATCAAGGAGTAGACACTGAAGCAGCTGAGAGCTTGAGAAAATTGTGTGCCCACCCACACTCTCTCGATGTGACACGTCCTGAGAGTGTCACAAAATTTCGAGATTCCGTCAAATGTTTGTTGAGTGATAACCCTAGTTATAGTAAGTAATTGTTTGGTGTTGGTGCTATTTATTAAATTAAGGAATATATATCACCGTGTTAGGTAAATATTTGAAACGTAGGTATTTAAGATCTCCAGCTGAAAACCATGAAGCCTGACTTCAGGCTGGTCCAAACCTATGATGACTATTTTTTTTACGTAGATATTAATCTTTATTTTTGTACATAAACTACACTTTAAAGGAAAAGCTTGTTCATAATGCAATAAGCACACATTCATGTTTGCAATTTCAAATAGCTGCGCTTTATGTTTATTTTGTTTAGGTACGAAAATAAGGGTAATAATATTTAATCACATTATAAAATGATATTGCATCGAGAAACATTCATAACATTTTAGTACTGTTGAATTATTTTTAACCGACTTCAAAAAAAGGAGGAAGTTTCTCAATTCGACCGTATATATTTTTTTTTATGCGTGTACGTCGATATCATCGTCGTTGAACCGATTTCGACGATATTTTTTTTTATTGGAAAATAGATATCCCAAGTGTGATACCATAATAAGGAAACCGAATCTGATGATGGAATCCCAAGAAAATCGAAAAGAACTTTCGAAAATCGTACTGAAGACTAGTCCATTTGTTACTTTTTTCATTAAGTATTTTAAGGTACTACTATTTAGTAAAGGTTTGGAGTCGATCTGATGATGGAGCCGAAAGATAGTCGAGGGAACTCGACAACAATTTACAGCAATTACTTGGCGTTTGGACTTAAATCATTTCTAATGATGAAAACTTTGCACCCATATAGGTTTTAAGTGCCATTACAGGTGACCATAGACAGTCAAAGGAATTCCTTAACAGCAGTCATGTTGGGCTTACTTCATACCGTTCAATATTCCAAAATGTTTAGTTCGTACAAAAATAAAACCTAATCAAGATTTAGGTCTACCCATCACTGAAAATCGTAAAATAAAATAATTTTAAACAAAAAAAAACCGACTTCAAACGGGAAGAAAACTAAAAAGTTAAAAATAAGTTTAGTTAGCAGAAAGTAATTCGTATTTTGATTTCGTTAATCAGAGTTTTGAAGTTTGTGCCAAGTAAAATAATAACTAGGTAGGTACCTATAAGTATAATCAATTTAATTTGATATTGTAGTAAGGTTCTTATAGTATTTGCTTGGCACCAACTTCTAAATTCTGATTAACTAAATCAGAATACGAATTACTTTCTGCTAAGTAAACTTATTTTTAACTTTTTATTTTTTTTCCCGTTTAAAGTCGGTTTTTTTTTGTTTAAAATTATATTAACTAGCGATATTAAAAATAACAGTATATATTTAAAAAAAAAGCTAGTTTAACAGGTTTAGGTTATTGCCATTATGTACTCACATAGGTTTACCAGATACCATTACCAGATACAAAGTTTTCTGGATCTGTACTAATAAATTAAATAAAGGCCAACAAACAAAGTAGACAGCTGACCTGATAAAAGCAGTTGGGAGATGCTGGATGCAGACTGTTTCCAATAGCTTTAGAAGTTGATGGAGGACCGAGGAGGTTTATATTCAGCACTGATAATAGAATAATATCATCTTCTTCTTACCTATTTAAAGTTTAATGGTTTAATATCAGTCAAACACTATTTTATTTAACTATATTTTCTTTATGCATTCGTTTACAGAACTGCATGCCATAGTAAATAATTCTGGAGTGATGACTATTGGTGATTACGAATGGCAGACACCTGCAATTATTGAGAACACAATCAATGTTAATCTTCTTGGTGCTATGAGAGTCGTGTCTGCTTTCTTGCCTGATCTTAGGATAAGTGCTTTGGAGGTAAGTAGGGGAGAACTGGGTAATGGGAGTCAGCGGTTAATTGGAGTCACCCTCATATCTACGCAAATATACACGCGATCATTGCGTAAACGACTTTAAGCTATCTACTTAAGCCTCCGCGCATCCAAGAAACAACAGAGTTTTGTTTTTGTTTTCCGTCAATGTAATTTTGCGCTGCCGTAAAATAAAAGATTAGTGTTGATTTTTTTCCAATAAACGGTTAAAATATTTACATACTTTTTTAGTCACACATTCAAAATAGTGGTGTATAATTTTTGATTAGGTACGCCTTTTTAAAATTTTCAGTAAGGTACACTAGTTGTGGGAAATGGGAAATAAGTCGCATAAAAAAAGGGAATGAAACGGTAAAGGTCAGGGAAAAAACTTAAGTACGGAATGTACAATGTAAAGACAAATAGACGAGTATTTCAAGAATCAAACGAAACTTTAGTATCGAATGTCAAAAACTAACGACTTAGTTATGCCAGTATAATGAGGATGAAGTCGCGTATTAGAAACAAATTACTGGTATGTAACGATTTCGGGGGAAAAATGAAATGTGTACCTATGTACCTACCTTATGTGGGTTATAGGTTTACGCGAATAATAGGGGGTGGGTCTGCTAAAAAATTTTCATATTCAAGTTTTTGCCCAGAGAGTTCTTATATTTACCAAATTTTACTATCAAAGTGGTTGAAATTGATCTCAAATCGTAGCTAAATAAGTAAATTTTGTGTTTTGACAGATGCAATAAATATAATATCATTTAAAATTAGGGTTTAATTTGATTTCTTGCTTTAGTGATGTCCATTCCTCTCACTTCCCTATCTAAATCATGATATTTTTTATGAATATTCTTGCTGATGAATATTTATGCTACAAGGGTTTAAGTTAGATATTTAGCAGTCAAGGAAGTAGATAAAGCTCAAGGTCAAATACTAAAACTGCTCATGGTATCCTAGTAGTTAAGTCTTATGTATCATAATGTTAGCTCAAACTTATTTAGAACATATGTATCTAAACACGTAGGTATTAAGTAACGCTCAAACTTATAATTTATACGTTTATAAGGTTCGCTCACAAAAGTTCTATTATTCTACATATTATTATTAATTTAACTTTATACTCGCTCCCGAATGTAATACAGGTAACAATAACAACACACACGGCTGATACAGCCTGTTGTCCTGTGACCCAAAACACCGGTGTTCATAGCAACAACTTAAAATTTATACCTACCTACATACCTATTACTGGGGCTTTCCGGAAACAAGTATTTGTAATAACAACGACAGAAAATTTGATACCA
Organism: Parascotia fuliginaria; assembly: GCA_963082885.1. Taxonomy (NCBI): domain Eukaryota; kingdom Metazoa; phylum Arthropoda; class Insecta; order Lepidoptera; family Erebidae; genus Parascotia; species Parascotia fuliginaria. The sequence continues at coordinate 10,741,120 of OY720178.1, read as the reverse complement.
CCGAAAGAATCGTGATTTTTACGTAAACAATGAAATGGGATTCAGGGTACAAATGAAATTGACTTCGAAAACATTTGCCATAGATATAAATAAGTAGGTAAATTCAGGAAATAATGTCCCATAGGGAAAACGTCAATCTTTCTTTGTATAAAATGTTTAATTGAAAATGTAAGCTTGGATTCGTTTAAATTTTGTTTTGTGGTTGATTACTTTTGTTGTGATTTACACTGAATACAAGCAAATTAGATACGCTTTGCCTATATTTGGTGCATTTAAAACCTACCTACCCACCTTAACTACCCACCTTACCTACCCACCTTACCTATCCACCCTATCCTAGTGGATGGGTACCTAGATGTTTTTTCAGAGATAAGAGCTACTTGAGAAACCGTAGTCGGTTTTTCGAGCAGGTACTTAAATAGTAGTAGTAGGTAGGTAAGTGGGTAGCCTATATCTCTGGAAAAATCCCAACCAACAAATCAAAATAGGTTAGGTTAGGTTAGGTTAGGTTATGATGCCCCCCCAACGGGGTTCTCGCCTTGTCGCGGCGGGGGGGCTTAGTAGCCGTGGTTACCAAGGACCACGGTGAACCAAGAGGAACCCCAAGGAGGCGCCGCTCCTCTGGGCTTTGCCAGTAAGCCCACGATGGAGCGGCTCTGGTGGGTTGCGGTGCTGTTGGGCGGCACCGCAACTGGGTCGGGCTGCAGTGTTGCTTCGGCGACACTGCGGCTGAGGAGTGGCGGGGCCGCGGCGGGAGAGGAGTGCCGGTATAACGGTGCGCCGCTCTCCCTACCTTCCGCGGCCTCGGCGGGGCCGCAACCGCCAGATTGCGGACGCGGTGGGGCCGCAGGGGAAGAGGAGTGTCGGTATTGCGATGCGCCGTTCTCCCTATCCTCTGCGGCCGAGTTGGCCTGCGGGCGGCGATCGGGCAGTCGCCGCCCGAACAGCACGGGCCCGAGACGGCAGTGCGCGTGTTCCGCACGCGCCTCTCGAAGGAGGGGGGGCTAGGCCCCTAAATCGGACGGGGCCCGCTCGCGGTGAGCGGGCCATGGCCCGTCGGGGTCGCGGATGAATGCGCAAGCGACTCCCGTGACCCCGACACTCTGGCCGTCTGGAGGAACACCGTGGGTTTTAGTCGGTATGCTGGCCGCGCTTTGAGTGCGGTCGGAGAGTCCGACATAACCCCCGCCTTGCCCAGGCGGGTGCGTATGCGTAATGCATTTCCCACGTATAAAAAAAAAAAAAAAAAAAAAAGGTTAGGTTATGATAAGATAAGAATGCGTCTTAATTTCGTAATGTGCCTTATCAAAATAATACCTATCTATTTTAGATGACATCCTAAAACTATACCTTCCTAGCTGCTTATTTACTACCTACCTTATTTTAATGAGGTTTAGCCTCAATGCTAGCATAACTTTTGGTGCTATTTTGTGCCAATCAATTATAAGTACGTAGGTGCTCATTGGTTGACACTTAATGAATATAATAAAAAAGATACTTCCAGGTTTTTAAATTACGATAGGTAGATATTATAAATGCAAAAGTAACTGTATCTGTCTGTCTGTTGCGCTTTCACGCCTAAACCACTAAACCGATTTTCATGAAATTTGGTAGGTTATAGTTTTGAAGTTGGTGCCAAGTAAATACTAAATAACTAAATACTATATGAACCTTACTACAATATCAAATTAAGATTGATGCCTATAGCACAGTAGTAAGGTGCATTATAATACTGTGCCTATAGGTACCTAGTTATTGTTTTACTTGGCACCAACTTCAAAATTATAAAATACTTATTTAATTATTTCTGATTAACTAAATCAAAATATGAATTACTTTGTGCTACGTAAATTTATTTTTTACTTTTTAGTTTCCTCTTAAAGTTGGTTTTCTTTTTGTTAAAAATTATTTGATTGTAGGTATGTTTGTTTGTTTGTTTGCAACGATTTAACTAAAAATTTACATTACCGATTTGAAAATTTCTTTTACCTTTAGAAAGCAACAAATAAAGCTTGTAACAGCTTTATTTTATTGTGTATAACTTATCTTTTATCAATTTTTATAATTTCAAATTCCTTTTATAATTTTAATATTTGTAAATTTGCAATACTGAAGTCAGCAAAAGTAAATTTGCAATGTAGCAATAAATCTTTTGCAGACGTAAGTAATATTGCAATCATATTTATGTAGGCATTTGTTGTGTTGTGGGACCTAATAAAACTTTTAATCTTAAATTATCATTAAGTATATTGATATTTTTATTATTGTACTGGGTGGCGCAAAAGTAAATTGGTTACTATTTGGTTCAGCTATAACATTTTTTCTAAATTAGAAAACTAGATTTAGATTTTTTTAAATGTATATTTGTGCCATTAAATTTCGTACCATTAGGATTTAAAGATGATGTCTTTTAAATGGTGACCTCCAGAGTTGATACACATTTGAGCCCTATTTATGACATTTTGCATAACTTGCCGTAACACTTCCTGCGATATGTTCGTTATTTCTTGACGAATGTTTTCTTTTAGAGCTGCGAGAGTCTGTGGCTTGTTCACATACACCCGAGATTTCAAAAAACCCCAAAGAAAGAAGTCTGGACTGGTCAGATCGGGTGATCTTGCAGGCCAAGGCAAATCGCCAAAACGAGAGATAACTCGGCCTGGAAAAGCGTCCCTCACTAAGTCCATAGTGTCGCGCGCTGTGTGTGCCGTAGCGCCGTCTTGTTGAAACCAGATGTGCTCCAGCCCCAATTCGTCCAAACTGGGTATCAAAAACTCACGTAACATGGTTCTGTAGCGTTCTCCAGTGACAGTAATCGCATTGCCTCCAGCGTCTTCGAAAAAATAGGGTCCGATCACTCTGTCAACACAGATGCCACACCATACAGTAACTTTTAGTGGGTGTAGAGGTGTTTCTTGAATAATGCGCGGATTATCAGTGCCCCAGAACCGAGTATTCTGCTTATTGACATGCCCTGAGAGATGGAAATGCGCTTCGTCACTCATAACCAATTTTGAAGAAAAATCTCATAAATAGGGCTCAAATGTGTATCAACTCTGGAGGTCACCATTTAAAAGACATCATCTTTAAATCCTAATGGTACGAAATTTAATGGCACAAATATACATTTAAAAAAATCTAAATCTAGTTTTCTAATTTAGAAAAAATGTTATAGCTGAACCAAATAGGGTCTTTACTTTTGCGCCACCCGTTACATATATTGACTATTATTATCATTCAGTATATTGATTATTATTATAGTAATTAGAATAGACTATTATTATAGTAATTATATTGACTATTATTGTAATTATGTTGACTATAATGACTATTGTAGTAAAAGTTTAATGTGAAGTAGATGCATATCATGATCATTATGCATAATACATTTTATTAGGGTTCTTTTACCACCCATGCTTTGCATTGTCATGCTCACTAAAATGTCATTGCTTGTGGTGTCGTATTGGCCGGGTCATCACCTTCCCTCTAATATGGCGAGGGTGATGATGGCTGGCCCGTGCGTCATGCTCGTGAACGGGTGCTACTTGGGATGACTGGTCAATCTTGGCATGGCATACTTTTAATATTCAATCCAGTATTACCTTGTCGTGCAATGTGACCAGGAGGTGCATTTACCAGTTTAATTAAAATACGTAGTCAAATTACCATACTAGATGAAACTAGATAATTGAAATCCTCTCTTTTCTTTCTTTAATCTTAGTATTATATTAATTGGTTAATTTGTAACAACTTACTTTGTATGGTTCTTTGGTTGCGTTGAGTGTTTAAATTGTAACTCATTCAAATAACTGTAATTATCTGGCGATTGAAAAGAGTGGCGTGAGTTTCTTGCCAGTTCTTCTCACAGCTCTACCTCGTCAGCAAACTGGCTGTAGGTCAATTGGCTGACAAAATGTAATGTTGACTTTTCATAAGCATCATACTTTATGATCAAAATGAAATAAATGCTTTGACTTGACTTTGACTTTGACTTTAATATCGAAGCAAAGCGAAGGCGGACGTCTAGTGTTTTATATATACCTACCTAACTATAAGTAACGAATGTCATAATTTTGCCCAATAAAAACTACACCTCTACATTTCACATTTTAGAACGCATGCTCATCAAAACCCCGTATAATCAACGTGGCCAGTCATTGCGGTTTGCATCCGTTGCCAGGCTTTGCCGCGTACAGTGCCAGCAAGGCGGCCATGATTGCCTGGACCAAGGCTTTGAGGATGGAACATATGAAACACGGATTAAGTGCTGTTGTTTTTGTACCTGGTATTTATATTTTATTTCATCTGTAACCCTTACCTAATAGCTTTAGTAGATACCTGTAATGAATAAATAGGTCTACCTACACAATTTTACAAAACAAAGCTGTTTCATAAAATTGATATAATGCATATGGCAGGCAAGATTTTACATGATTTCTCAATTGGAGCAACCCAGCTAAAAAAGTCACCCCGTGCCACAGCAGAAGGTAGCCTACCTACTGATAAGGAGAACTTTTAAATAAATTTACTTTTATAAACCCAACCAAGGTGACAGCTGGCAGTGCAGGCCATTTTTTCATTGAAAAGCGATAACTGCCGCACATGTACACGAACCTCAGTATCAAGTCCAAGATACACAACTGGTAACTGTTTCCAAACTGCAATGGAAATCAATAACCTATACACCAACAGGGTGTTACTCTGTTCTGATAATTCTATATAGTGGAGCAAAGATACTAGGTACCTACATATGTATACGAAAATGAAAGTATATTTATTCATATAGGTTAATTAAATTAACACTTATGAAAATTAAAATTTACAAAATGTCAGCCAATCAACCTACAGCTAGTTCGCTGACAAAGTAGAGCCATGAGAAGAACTGGCAAGAAACTCAGGCCGCTCTTTTTAATCGCCACGTGATTACAATTTTTGTAAGTTACAATTTCAAGTAGCATGCTTAGTGACACAGGCAATATACTTATATAGATAATTAATTACAGCTTTCTATGTTGTAAAGAAAAAATTAAAAGTAAAATGTGTGCTTTACAGGCTGCCTCAATTTGCTGATAGGTAGATAGATAAATACTTCAAGTTTATAGGTAATGTATTATAAGTGCCTACTACGTATTCAGTTGTACGTAGGCACTTATCAAGTTCAGATCGCTTTTAAAACTTTTATTATTTTGATATATTGGCACATTAAAGCCGAAAGGGATAAGATCTGAGTAATGTCTATGGGAATAGTACTCGGAAGCTATTAGCGCTAAAAATTGGCAAGTTTCCATTATATTCGTTCTTTTTCTTTTAAATGTAGATACAATAACAAATAAGTAACGAGATAATGTTTATTTCAGGTGGTTTTGTGACTTCCAGCAACATCATTTCAAATCAAGCAACTCACGGGAACACGATGCTTGAACATTTGAATGATGAACAGAAGTCCTTTTACGGGCGTAGGGTCACATCTCTCACTAATTATCTCGTAACAGCGACAGCTCACGATGCAAGATACGACTCCCTAAAAGACGAAACTATCATAGAAACATTCGTAAAAGCCATAACTGAAGATAATCCAAAAGAACTGTATAAAGTAGAATCGTGGAAATATATGTTTTACTACAATCTTTTTAAGTTACCGCTATCAGAAGCAACTCACGGTTGGCTGGTAAAAAAGTTTCTTAATTTTCCTGAGTGAAGATTTCGGAATAGCTACTTAACTTTTGCCGGTAACGATAATCACTTTTACAATGTACCTAAACATAATGATAAAAAATAATTCTGTTCTAAAATATAATGTTCTAAATACAAGAATATTTTAATCATATACCTAAGATTCGCGGGAAATTGGACAGGCAATCTGAAGTTCACACAAATACTTATTTAAGTAGGTATCCCGTGTGGGACGGTGGATTGAAACTTGAACGTCCTGCGTGCATGGTGTTAGTGCCAAAGTGGCTAAGAAATCCATATAAGCCTGCACAATATGTGTGCAGGCTTATATGGATTTCTTAGCCAATGGGTGGCAACGTCGCAATAAATTTAGTGTCATATTTTCGTGGTTTTCAATTTTTATCTTAAAATCGGATTCTCCAGTCAATAAAGAAGTATAGAGTGCGTGAGCGAGTTACTTAACAATTCCTTCGGAAACATGTTATGAATGATCAGGAAGTGTACATACCTACTAAAAGTCCTCTCCCCTAGGAGGTGAGCCGCAGGGGACGAGGGGTTTAAAGTTTCCAATTTAGATTTTTCACTAATGTTTCCAAAATGGTGCATCTTAAAGAATAGCGTTCTTCTATCGAATGGAAGCTTATAAAATTCTTTACAACTTTCATTCTAAGCACATTTTTCAAAAAATTACTCACTAGTTTTTGAGCTACACTCTCTAGAAAAATAGAAATGAACAAAAACAACTTTTTATTTTTAGTATGTTCACTCCCTAATAACCCTTAACATGTTTCTGAAGAAATTGCTAAGTTACTCGCTCACGCACTCTTGATTGGACTAGTTGCTATATTTTAAAACTATTAGTAGAACACTTTTCAAAATAAGATACGTGAAAGCTGTTTATAAAGTAGATAACTATAATGCTTACAGTTATATTTTATATGCAAATAATAAGTACATTGGCCATGGCGTTAATTTCATAGCAAAATAGTAAAATAACTGTAAGCATTATGGTTATTTACTTTTTGTACAGCTTTCACGCAATTCTGAAAAGCGTTCAACTAATATTTATATTTATATATTTATTACTAATTTTAAATAAGACACTCAATTGAAACGTTGCCTTTGATTATCGATACAAATTTATAAATATTTAGATATACCTATATTGTCTGCTAACTATTTCTTATTTAGGCAATTTAAATTAAATACCTCCTTAGATAGGCTGCTATTTAAGAATCCGGAACTGGCCACTACAATAACATTTAAAGGTAATTATTACATTTAAAAATGGAACTCCTTGGCTGTAGAATGCAGTTTTTAACGCACACACATTGAACAACGCCACACATTGAAAGGAATTTAACTGTCAAATTCCTTTCAATGGGTGGCGCGATTTTGAATGGAGTAAGCAGGAGTAAGAGCGTTTATGCATCATGAGGCAACATCGCAATTTAGTATCATATTTCGTGGTTTTCAATTTTTACTATTTAATTGGGACTATATTTAAAAAATATTATGTTCTATCTATAGGTATGCTAGAATTATGTGAAAGCCGTATAATAAGTAAGTAACCATAACGCTAACAGTTATTTTACTGTGAAAATATCGCAACTTAAGTTTCAAATGTTTTATTTGAATTTAAGAGCGTTGACACAAAAGAGTGGCAATGTCGCAATTTAGTGTCATATTTTCGTGGTTTTCAATTTTTATCACTTAATCGGAGCTATGTTTTATAAATGTTTTCAGAACACTTTTTATAATTACGTGAAAGTTGTAGAAAAAGTAAGTAACCAGACTGCTTACAGTTCTATTGTTATGCAAATAATACATTGAAACTTTCCATTGCGTTTTTTCATAGTAAAATAACTGTAAGCATTATGATAACTTACTTTTAAGCTATTGCATAGCTTTTATCGCGAGCTTTGAGCGCGGCGACCGAATCAAGAAATTCCGTAATGAAAATATTAGGTTTTATTTTCATTACGGAATTTCTTGATTCGGTCAACTATTTTTTTACTATATACACACTCAAATATTTTTAATATCTTACAATATGTAGGTTATTCAGGAATTTTTATCATCCTACTAAGTATTTTTATTCCAAAAAGAATTAATCTGGAAGATTACATTACATTGATGCATTATTACACGTTATTAAAATCTTAATCTCATGATAGTCATGATGCGTAAACGCTTTTTCGTACGATTATTAAATAAGATTTTTGACGTTGTCTAACTCAAAAGCAGTGCATCGATAAACTCAGTTCGACTTTTGGGGATCAAGCACCATTGAAGACCAACGTGTATCACTGGTTTAATGAGTTTAATCGTGGACGTCGTCGTATGCTCACGGACGAAAATTGGTAAATTAAAAATGATCGGTCTAAATCAGTTGTTGTGCCACAAAATATTGACGCAGTGCGAGAACTAATAATGCAAGATCATCATATATGCTACATAACGAGAGATAGAGGCGTTCCTGGGCCTTAGTATGACGAGTATACTTAAGTTATTACACGAACATTTGTCTGCAAAAAAAGTTTGTTCGCGTTGGATACATGACAATAGATCAAAAACGGGCTCGTTTCAATTGGTGCAAAAAAATGATAAATAAATACAGTCAGCGCCATATTAATAAATTGAATGAACAAAATAAATGAAATTCAACATGTAACTGTATATTTTGAGTCACAATTATATCATTTTTGTTCTTATTAACAGTATATGTAATATTAGCCCTAATGTAGAAAATAACGAAATGAGCGTATAACTTCAATACCTACTACCTATTACTTTTATTATAACGAAAGTCGAGCGAATATCTGACTGTAGGTATACCTAATTTAATTCCATATGGATTAGGAACAGGATTTTTAGTGAAAAAAAAGTTAATCCATTTAAACATCATGATTATAGATGTAAAACAGATATATTATGGAATCTTCTCTTTTTGGGAATCGGTTAAAAATATTCTTTTCTTTAATTCTATCATTTTATAAGCTTCAATTATCTTGTTATCAATAGTTTTTAATAATAATATAAGAGATATAAATATTAATTACTTATTCATTCATATATGTCTCCGACCGTACATAACCTAATTGTATTAAAAAAAACAATTTCAAATATCTGTGTTCAGAAGGACCGATCAATTCTGGCATTTTGCGACTAATTTCGACTAATTACTGACTAATTCGTCATGTAATTAGATTTTCCGTTCGCGATGGTAGCTGTGCTAAGATGAGGCATACGACCAACTTGTATTATTCGATATTTTCAAAAGTATAAACATATCGGTCAATCCAAATCTATATTATTAAGGTAGGATTAAGGTATTAAATTACTAACTAGTTAGAACAATCCAAGGAGCAGTAGGTATATCAGTACTACTACTTGCTCATCTGCGACTATTTGTTAAACTCGGCTTAGACGGACAGTCTATCGTTTTGGTCCCTCCAACTTGACGTCATAATGGAGGGACCAAAGATTTTGTTAAATAATATGCCTAATGAAAAGGTAGCTAAAATTATAGCAAAGGTAGCAAATAGTAGGTATATGGATTAAAGATTAAATGGTATTAATCAACACATGACATGTATGACCGACATCCAAGACTTGGTCCTTTCATCTTGACGCACACGTCATAGAGCCCTGATTTGGCCCCACTGACCTGTAATATACATTGTACAATAGAGGTCAGTGTTTGCCACCCAACGATATCTTTTTATTCCCAACCGTGAAGAATAAATTAGGTAAATGGCCAATGATTTTCAACCCGAGAAGTAGCCGTTGAGACATTCAAAAATCATGTTTTGGAGATACCGCCTTCTGAGTGGAAAAGTGCTAAGAATACTGGTTTCACCAAATGCAAAAGTGCATCGATCATGCATGATGCCGAATATTTTGAAAAGCAATACAAACCATATTTCAAACAGTCAATGATAGTTATTTTATTTTATTCCGAATATATAAATAGCAGCCCTCGTACCTAAAAGTTAGGGGGAAACGAGTCACTAGATAATGTGAAAACTTGATGGTATCCGCATTACATTCTCCGTCGTTTCCATTATCTATCCTTCCTTCAGACCGTTAGTGTAACGGGCTGAAGGAGGGATAGATACAGACAATGGGATATAGACAACGGGAACGGAGCAACCAGTATTCTTACAGCTCTTGTTTGGAGTATCTCTAAGTTATACAACAGAATTTTACACTTATTTTCACGGTAAAGCAGAGCTACAACATAAAAGGCTGATTTTACCTGTGCTTCAAAATACAATGTGGTTATCATGGCTGGTATTATAAATAAATTACTAAGTAAGTAAGCAATTATGGCAACTAAGGTGGGACGACTCATACAAAATCCAGGTTTATCCGGTTGCGGCCATTTTACTTAGTACCATTATACTACATGTACCTACAGCAACATCTTAGTGCCCAGTTATGAATCCATTAGCTATCGCGTTAATATACGTCATTCACTACTGCTCCTCTTTTGTGGCTCCTAGCGTGATATTATTATGTAATACTTAAAGCCTATGCTATGGCCTCGAGAATAGGGCTATCAAATTCTACTGGTAGTACCATAGATTAGTACGTTCAAACAAACAAACCCTTCAGAATTTTATATTGGTAAGTACTACATAGATTAGGTACCTATTAAGATTATGTGCCCAGTGCTAGTTGTATTTGGTTAGACAATTACTGATCTGTTAACAAGTAGCAGGCAACAACTATCGTGCATTTATTACTGTAAACAATCACTAGATCTTGTACTTATAAAATTGATTGGAATGAAAATCAACGTAATATAATTATAGTTTATGTAATGGTTCGTTTTTTGACTTTATACTAAAATTATTATCAGCCAAGAAGCAATGCTTTCGAAGAAATTCCATAAAACATCAAAGAAAATCATTAAAGATAATATTCTTGGTTAAAGGTCAATATTAATTTTCATGTTGTGAGCTCATGTCAGCCCATGTCAATTTTACTCGCATTGACAGAAATACATCTAACTTCCGAACAATAATTTTAAACATACTCTGGACTTTGCTTGCTCTGAGCTTGCTCTCAATCAACTGCCAACTGTCATTTTTACGTTTGTCGGTTTGACAATTTGGCATTGACAGTATTTGACACTTAAATTAGTTTACTCTTTGATTTGACTCTTGAATTTGTATTTACTGTGTAATTTGTTTATTAAATTTTAACTGATAGATTTATTTTCTTAATTTAAAGTGTATTAGAAATTAATTCACAATGGAAAGCTCATTTGGGCCGAATTCGATTGACGAACCGGTAAGTCTAACCAAATTTAATTTTAAACGTAAATGCTTGGATAAACTGTTTATCTCTATTTTATAATATAAATCAGCTTCAAAATAAAAAGAACGAATATAAATTTTTATTATATTATTTCTCACTACCATTATAATTCATAAACAAATCTACCTGTGATTTTGCCAATTTAAATAACGCCTAGATGTAGGCAGTATACATTCAATACTTACTTTACAAGACAACATTTGACTGTTCTATATGTAATTATTTTATTACAGAGTTTGCTATATAAGTTACAACGTAAAATCAAAGTTTTCAATACGAGTAATCCCCTGCCCAATAGAGGTTACAATTTGGTGTCCTGCTGCAGCAAGTATGGTCTTGTCTTTGTTGGTTCACCAGATGGAGTTTTAACTGGTATGTTGTCCTTTCTTTTTTGTTCAAGTAATTCAAATTAAAAAATAAACTTACAATATCATTTAACTGTCAGTTGAATTGGACAATCTAAGACTTTTCCGCTAATTTGTATGAAAAATTACTTATTTATCCAACACATAATTATTAACCTTAAATGTTATGTACACAACACTTTAGTTAAAATGCGTGCAAATATTTCAGGTTGATATTCGATTTTCTCAATGTAGGTACTCATCATTGAGTTAATATCAGTGATCGGAATTAATACGGGGGCTAAAATACCTACTGCTCGAAAAAAAAAACAGAGGCAAGTGGAGACTCCTTAGGACTAAATATTTTTTCAGTTCAATTGTCGCGATTTTTGGGGCATTACTAAAGTGCATCTAAAATTAATTCAGTAAAACAACTATCTTACTAATTTTCAGTATTTGTTTTCAAAAAATAGTATGCACAATTTGTGTTATTTAAGAAAAAAATCTGTTCATTGTTTTAGAAATGTAAATAATAAGGTGCAGAAGGTTATGTAATTTACATGCCAGTTTATTAGCTTACATGAATAATGTTTATATGGAAACCTTTATAGGTTAATTATATCTCATGGGAGTTGATTTATGAGATACAACATACTCTATGTTTTATTCCAGGCCTAGAATTACATCTATGCAAAATTTCAGGCCAATCCATTCAGTAGTTTTGTCTTAAATAAGTAACAAACATCCATCCAAACTTTCGCATTTACAATATTAGTGTGACTAACAAAGTATATCCGTGAAGCAGAATAAAAAACAAGAGTGCGAGCAGAAGCACTTTAAATTTTGACATCTTTTCAGATACACTCTCGGACACAGCCAGTACCATTTATTAATTTATAAAACTATCTTTTTACAAATTAGGTAGCTACGTGGTATAGGTACATATAATATGTATATGTATAAACAATTTTATAGTTTACATACTTGACTGGCCTGTTGGTCTGGTGGTTAGTGGTGCTGACTGCCATGCCGCAGGTCGTGGGTTCGATTCCCACCCAGGACAAATCTTTGTGAGATGAGCATGATTGTTTGTTCTGTGTCTGGGTGTAATTTATCTATAATAAGTATGTATTTACAAAAAAAAAAAAAAATTGTATATATATATATATATCAGTTGTTTAGTACCCATAACACAAGCAAATATAACTGCTTAATTTGGGGCTAGATGGCGCTGTGTGAATGTGGTAGAATATTATATTATTATATTATATTATATTATTATTACATACCATTTATTCATTTTGATTTCCAATGATTGTATTGGAATCAATGTAGCTAAATGCAATAATTATGAAAGTAACCAATCTTAAGAGACAGTAGAATATTATTTTGGTTGATGTATGAATTAGTCTGTTAAAAAATTATTTGAATTAGTTCATAATATTATTAACATAAATATTAAATGTACTTGCTTTCTGTGACAATTGTTCCAATTATCTGCCCTCTTGGGCTGATTACCCATAACAAGCAAATATAATTGCTTAATTTGGGGCTAGATGGCATTGTGTGAATAAATGTGATTAAAATTGTTGTGGTAAGGAAATCTCCACGTTTTTGACTCTGTTCTTTGAATTTATAGCCTGCATAATTCCAATCACTGGTTATTTTACTTCTAGAAACAATTGTTTTTTCGTTGGTAGGAAGAATTTTTATCAAACTATGCAGTCTATGCAGGGATAATAAATAAAAACAAATTTAAATAAAAAAGTTAAAAACGCACTGTATAATTACACCATATTGTAAAACTAGAATCACATATTTGAACTATCTTCATTATTAAAACATATACAATTTTTCTACAGTGTATCATTTAAAAGATCTGATTGACAAGGATTGTGAGCCACAGCACACTACTGTGAAACTCCAGGAGTCACCAACTCACATAGCTGTGAGCTGCGACCAAGAACTGTTAGCAGTTACTGGCGGACAGTTACTAACTATTTATAAAATATCCAACTTTCAAAATCCAGTAAGTATTGATGATTATTACACACTTACAATAAACAAACAAAAAGCTATTCTCTACTAGTCACTATTATGTTTCTTACAACATAATTACAAATTGTTGAAATTGTCAGAGATTCTAAAGAAATTCTTTGAATGTTAGTAAAAACCATATCCTAATCTGTTGCATGGCTTAGAAGAAGTTAGCAGGAAAATAGAAAAAAAACAATGCCTGTGCTTTATACTGTTACGTGTCAGGATGGGGTTCGATGCAAAATGCCAGTTACGCGATGATGAGTTTATTAGAGACTCGCACAATACACTAACAGTAACAAAATAAAGCAATAAAGACTTATACTGCACTATAACGCTTCGTATATCGCTCTTCTTAAACTTCCGTATCGCTTAGATGTTCGCTCGAGATCGCTGTATTCACAACTGAACGAAGTGCCGACGGTCGAATCCTTTTTATAGTCATTTAATAGATTTCTAGAACCTTCCAGTTATTACTACAAAGATGCCGTCAGTTCTCGAAAACAGAACAATGAGTGTAGGTACTTAGCTGCGACGCGTAGGTATGCCTACCGCCGATGATCTATTGTTATACGTGTAGGTAGGTACATGCGAACGTTCTAGTTAGTGTAGGTATTCATCGTATAAGTGTAGGTAGGTACTTGCGAATGTTCTAGAGAGTAGGTATTCGTCGTACACGAGTAGGTAGGTACTTGCGAACGTTCTAGAATAGGTAACCGTCGTAACATTGCCCCCCTCTTAATCATGCTCGTCCCGAGCAGCGTTAGAACCGTGATAGGGTGCTAGTCGATCGATGTGGACGATCTTCGGCTTCTTTCTATCGCCCTGTCTTATGCGATAGGTCACGTCATTGATCCTTGTGATCACTTTATAGGGACCCTCCCAGCGGGCCTGTAGCTTCGGTGACTTGCCGATTTTCCTGAGAGGATTATGTAACCACACGAGCGTACCTTCCTCGAAGCCATGATTACTTGCTTTCCTGTCATAGCGAGTTTTCATCTTCTCATTAGCCTTGAGGTTGTTATCTCGCACTAGATCATGTGTCTTATCCAGCTGTGCTTGCAAGTTTGCGACGTACTCTACTGTCGGCTTTGGCGTATCAGGAGGTGTTCCGGTAATCAAGTCTACTGGTAGGCGTATCTCTCTTCCAAAGTTGACTTTGGCCGGCGTAAATCCTGTAGTGTCATGAACCGCGGACCGATATGATAACAGGAAGAGTGGAATGTAACGGTCCCAGTCTCGTTGATGGTCTTCGACAACCTTGGCCAGATGGTTTTCCAATGTCTGGTTAAACCGTTCTACCATGCCGTCAGACTGCGGGTGCGCTGGTGTTGTCCGTGTTTTGTGTATGCCGAGTAGATTACACATCTCTTGAAACAGGGCTGACTCGAAATTTCTTCCCTGGTCACTATGCAGTTCCAACGGCACACCAAATCGACACACTACTTCCTGGATCAACTTTTTGGCCACGGTCTGAGCCTCTTGGTTTGGTGTCGCAAACACTTCAGGCCATTTGGTGAAGTAATCTTGGACTACTACTATATAGCGGTTGCCGTCTTCTGTCACGGGAAATGGTCCAGCTACGTCAATGGCAATCCTCTCCCATGGGGCCCCGACACTGTACAGCTGTAGCTTGCCTCTTGATCTAGTACGAGGTCCTTTTACCGAAGCACACGTAGAGCACTTTCTGCACCACTCCTCGATGTCTTCCCGACAGCGTACCCAGTAGAAGCGTTCTCTCACCTTCACCAAAGTCTTCTTTACACCAAGATGCCCACCCGATGCACCGTCATGCACCAAGCGCAGAACAGGTGCAACTTTGTCTCTCGGGATGACCATCTGTAGAACTTGGTCCTTCCCGTCAGGTGATTCCCACTTTCTATATAGCACGCCTTGTTCCAAACTCAGACTGTCCCACTGAGCCCAGTAGGCCTTCGTAATTGGGCTTGCGGCTGATACGTCCTGCCGTAATGGTTTCCGACCCTGAGCCTTCCAATCCATTATTAGTTTAAGATCTCTGTCTTCTTTCTGTACCTTACTGATTTCCTCTTTGTCCCAGGATTCATCGGTCCCCTGAGTCCTGACAATTTTCACTACCTCCTTGGACTCATGCTTCAAACAGTGTTTACAATCCTGGGAGCATGGACGTCGCGATAAGGCATCAGCGTTGGAGTGAATCCTTCCACTGCGGTGTTCTATCACAAAGTTGTACTCCTGTAGTTGTTCGATCCATCTCGCGACTTGGCCTTCAGGATTCTTAAACTGGAGTAGCCATTTCAGTGCCGCATGATCTGTTCGTAGTGTGAACTCTCTTCCCAGCAAGTATTTATTAAAATGTTGTAAGGTCTTCACAACTGCTAGTAATTCACGCCGAGTTACACAGTAGTTTCTCTCAGGCTTTGATAGAGACTTGCTGAAGTAGGCGATGACCACTTGCTGTCCATTTTGCTCCTGAGATAACACACCTCCGATTCCAGTATTGCTGGCGTCTGTGTCCACAATAAATCTGCCTTCTCTATTAGGGTAGCACAGGACTGGAGCCGAACACAGTAACTCTTTGAGTCGTGTAAACGCACGTTGACAATCCGAGTCCCAAACGAAGTTCCTCTTTTCTTCTGTAAGGTGGTGTAATGGCTTAGCTATTTCAGAGAAGTTCTTCACAAAACGCCGGTAGTAAGCACTGAGGCCCAGGAAAGCTCTTACTTCGGTTTTAGTTTTTGGTACAGGCCATTCTTGCACCGCTTTTATTTTCTCTGGATCCGTTTGAACACCTCTATCCGAAATAATGTGGCCTAAGAACGAAACTTCTTTCTTGAAAAAGGCGCACTTCTTCGGATTAAGTTTCAGGTTTGATTCACGAAATCTCTTGAACACTTTCTCAAGATTCTTGCGATGTTCCGTGAAACTGCGTCCCATAACTATGACGTCATCCAAGTACACCAGACAGGCATCTCCCAAAAGACCCACTAGTACGCGTTCCATAAGCCTTTCGAACGTAGCTGGTGCATTACACAATCCAAATGCCATTACCCGGAACTGCCACAGGCCTTTGCCAGTACCGGTGGTAAATGCAGTCTTCTCCTTATCTTCTGGTCGGAGTTCCACTTGCCAGTAGCCACTTTTCAGATCTACCGTAGAGAACCACTTCATGCCTCCAAGCATGTCCAAAGTGTCGTCAATACGGGGCAAAGGATAGCTGTCTTTCTTGGTCACGTTATTCAGCATCCTGTAGTCTTCACAAAACCTGGTACTACATCTTTCTTCTTCACGAGTACCACCGGTGAAGACCATGGGCTGGATGATGGCTCTATGATCTTGGTTCGTGCCATATTCCCAATCAGCTCAGCTACTTCTTGTTCTTTTGCTAGTGGCACTCGTCTAGGTCTTTGTTTGATAGGCTGTGTAGCACCTGTGTCGATCGGATGTTCCACTAACCCCGTTCTTCCAAGGTCGTTTTCTTCTTTGGTGAAAATGTCCTTGTAGTCCAGCAGCAGCTTCTCTGCTTCCCGATATTCGTTGGGTGACAAACTTTTCTTCGTGGTCTCTAATAACGGGCCCATATGGTTTGCGGAAGAGGCAGTCTGGACGTTCTCTTGGATCTTCCTTAGACTGCTCACAGCCTCACATCGTCCCACGATCACGTTCTTCCGTAACAACATCGCCGAATTGCTAAGGTTGGCAATTTTAACTTTTGCTCCACTTCTAGTCATTACCAAAGTTCTGGCTGTAATTCGACTGGTATGGCGCCCAGGATCTTCCACTATGACGCAACGATCAGCCGCTATACCCTCAGGAAACCTTACATCGACTAAGGTTTCTGACCTTGGTGCCAAGGTTATCGTTTTGGCACTGTAGACCGCTATTGAAGAACAGCCTTCTAGAAAGACCTCTTGGTCTGGGAAGCTTAGAACACCTTTAGCAATATCGACAACGCACTGCTGCATTCGTAGGAAGTCTAAGCCGATAATGCAGTCATCCGTTATGCTCGCCACCAAAACGGTTTGATGATAAATCTTCTCTCCTAGTTTGATTTTCACATCTGTAGCTCCGAGGACGGTCACTGGCTGGCCAGTCGCTGTTTGCAATTTGCAAGATGGTCGTGCGTCTTCCCACTGAATTGTTCGCCGCAGAAGTTCTGGTCGTACGATGGTCTTCGACGCGCCCGTATCTATCGTAAAGCGAACAGGTTTACTATTGATTTCTCCAGCTGTTACCAGGCTATTACCGTCACATGCCTGTGATACTTGCACTGTGGGGGCTTGACGTAACGGATCTTGACTAGCATCAACCTCAGTAGTAGCTGACACCATTCTACTTCTTCTCTGGTCTGGACAGTTGATTCGGATATGGCCCCGCTTGCCGCATCCGTAGCACATAGGCTCACCTCGTGGTCTAGCAGCTGCAACAACTTCCCGTACTTTATGCGACTTGTAGTCGTTTCGCACAGCTTCCACCTCAAGGGCATGTGCTAAGGCCGCTTCTAAAGATGTATGGTGTGCCAACCGAACAGTTGTTCTGACCTCAAACTCTCTTATGCCGTCCACGAAAGCTTGCACAACTATGTGGTCCACAGATGATGTACTGGAGGCATAGGCTCGTCGTACCAGGCGTTCAATTTCGGCACCCCATTGTTGAAGTCCCTCACTCGCCTTCTGAGTTCGATCCTTCAGCTGAGCTCGATAAACATGCTCCAGGTGCTTATCGCCAAATCGAGCTTCCAATGCCTTCAGGAGTGCGTCTAAGTTTCGTCGGTCAGCAGGTAAGTTCTCTAGGATCAGCAGTGCATCCCCTCTAAGTGCCAAAGTAAGCGCCGTCAGTGCGTGATCATCTTCCCATCCATTTCCTTTGGCAACTACTTCGAACTGGTGTCGAAAGGCCGTCCAGGAAGACGAGCCGTCAAAGGAGGGAAGTTTAAACTTGGGACCTCCGAAAGTGACTGCCGCGGCCATAGGCGTAGTGCTTGAATATAGGACCTTGGTCTTCTGCAGCTCTTTAATCATCTTGTCATGATGGTTCATGGTGGTCTGGACATCTTCGAGAATTTCATCATGTTTGCTGGTACGTTTTTTCACCACTTCAACGTCTTCTTGAAGAGAACTGATGACGGTGCTGAACCCTTCCCACTTAGAGTCCATCATTTCTTGAAGGTCCTCTCGGATAGCCTGGCGTTGGCGCTCTTCAGCTTGGCGTTGGCGCTCTTCAGCTTGGCGTTGGCCTTCCTTCAACGCCTCCATGGCTTGACGTTGCCGTTCTTCAGCTTGGCGTTGGCCCTCCTGTATAGCGGCTAAAAGGGACGACATGTCGAAGCCAGAGCCCATACTCGTCGACGCCGCAGAAGTGCCCGGATCACTAAATACTGCCGCGCTAGACTCTTCAGTATCGGCCATAATCGATGGTTCACGAGTTTCGTCTACTGCCGCCTGTCTTTGAGTGCGTACTCCCTCGTCGCGTGGTGTGACTGGCATTCTCACTTCTGTCACCAATTGTTACGTGTCAGGATGGGGTTCGATGCAAAATGCCAGTTACGCGATGATGAGTTTATTAGAGACTCGCACAATACACTAACAGTAACAAAATAAAGCAATAAAGACTTATACTGCACTATAACGCTTCGTATATCGCTCTTCTTAAACTTCCGTATCGCTTAGATGTTCGCTCGAGATCGCTGTATTCACAACTGAACGAAGTGCCGACGGTCGAATCCTTTTTATAGTCATTTAATAGATTTCTAGAACCTTCCAGTTATTACTACAAAGATGCCGTCAGTTCTCGAAAACAGAACAATGAGTGTAGGTACTTAGCTGCGACGCGTAGGTATGCCTACCGCCGATGATCTATTGTTATACGTGTAGGTAGGTACATGCGAACGTTCTAGTTAGTGTAGGTATTCATCGTATAAGTGTAGGTAGGTACTTGCGAATGTTCTAGAGAGTAGGTATTCGTCGTACACGAGTAGGTAGGTACTTGCGAACGTTCTAGAATAGGTAATCGTCGTAACAATACTATTTAAAAATGTAATAGGTAGTAAAACAATTCCTGTGCTTTATACTATTTAGTAGAGTAGAATAATATTTAGTAGATCCATGCTGATTTCAGCATGAATGGGCCGGATTGTCCGGGGAAGTACTACCCTCTCATAGAAGATCGACTTAAGAGTAGTAGTATCCGTACTACTGCGTTTCTTTCGGTGAGTGAGAGCGCCGAAGGCCCAATTTCCCCCTTTCCTCTTTCCTCACCTCCCTCATTCCTTTCCCCTAACCCCATTCCCAGCCGCCATAGTGGAGGCCACCATACCAACAGTTTAAGACGATGGCTTTTGGTATAGTGGCCGCCACTTCTGGATTCCACTGACTGTTTACCATCAGGCGGGGTGGAGTCACTTTGGTAGGCTATTACATAAAAAAAAAAAAAATTAAGCAGCTACATAACAAGCAACTCAAAATATAGTACAGGAGTACATAAGCCACACATAGGCCATTGTTTTGAAATTCCTTTAATATAAAATTCAGAGCAGCTGATAGTTCAATTATAAAAATTGAATATTGCTGAATCATTAAGGTGTTAATGAATTACTTTAGTTGTTTTTATAATCTACATAACACACCATATCTCGCCCTCAAAGCAAAATGTCCTAAAACAAATTACTCATACCAAAACACATCTTTAAAGCAAAATTGTTATATACTTGTTTCATTACTTTTATCTTGATTCATATAGAGTTGAACTTTGAATAGCATACTTCCGCTACTTATGACTGTTTACCACTGAAGCTATTGTTAAGTTTCTGCTATGTGACTATAACATAAATGTCCAGCTGATTATTTCAAATATTTCACAGAACCCAACACCATTAGACATCAGGACTGATGTGGGCCCATCCACCTTTGTGTCAGGATTACAATGGAATCCTATCATCCCTGATAATCTTTCTATGGTTTACTTTGATGGGACTCTGTTAATGGCCTATATTGGTGCAGCTCCCCAGGTGAAAAGAGTGCAGTCGAAAGCAAGGTAATATCACTTCTACTTGATCATTATTTTATTTGTTAGGACATCATAACATCAACAGTACATCACTGACTTAAAAATGGAACCTAAGGTTGCTTCTCGAAGCCAGTGAAGATCACAGGATACAGTTGTGCTTGTGGGCTGAGCTGGATTGGATAAAGTAATCCAAGCAAATCAGACATCAACAACAGCATCAATCCTATAATATTGTGCCTGAAATATAGCAATATAATATAATTTTGTTTACTTACCTTGTAAATATGGATAGTGTTTGAATGAAGTGTCAATCAAAGCTTAGTGATTCCTTCTATGTACAGACTGCCTTGTCTACACGAAGATTTTGGGGTTGATCCTCGGGTTGGGTAAATTATTTTACCCAACCCGAGGAAAGAAATTCGTAGTATTTACCTAAAGTCTGAAACTGTGCGCGGTAAAAGACAAAGATAATTACAGCCACCTTTTTTAAAAAAAGAGCCAACTTTCGCACTAGGGAACGAGCCCTGTGTCGCGGGGTACTTATCAAACATTCAACTAGCAGAAAAAGTGCACCCAGACTCGGAACAATTATTTATGTATCACACAAAGTTTTGTCCCGTGCGGGGATCGAACCCACAACCCCGTACACAGCAGTCGCTTACGCTCCTACTGCGCCAAGGAGTCAGTCAAGTTTATGAACACACATTTACAGATGTCTATGCTGGAGTCCAAAAGGCAAGCAGTTAGTAACAGGCAATGCAGATGGTACTTTGACTCAATACAAACCGGATCTAACGCCAGCTAAAAATATTCCTGCACCAAACCTTATTGAAGGGGGAATTATTGAGGCACTCGCTGTTTACTGGATATCAACCTTCATGTTCGCTGTTGTTTACAAGAATGCGTTGGATAATACTCGACCATGTAAGCTATTTTGTTATTAATATTCAATAAATACGATATCCCGGGGTGGCTGGCAACCGATGAGTTAGGGCGGCTTACGACTGGTCAAGGTCTATGTCTAGTCTGTGAATGTCTTTTGATTGATATATTATTATGACGATAATGATGAAAACGAACGCTGTGCTGTCCCAAGTTCAATTCTTACAGTTACACAAAATTCATTTTTGTGTCGGCAAAACTTAACAAGTAGTGTTGTGTTTCATGACAGTTTGCTACTTAATACCTAGGGTAAAGTTGTGTGTCTGATACACTTATCATTTCTGTGAAAAAGGAGCAGAATAATATTATATTAAATAGCTTCACAGTTTCGCGAAGTAACTATAGTTGACAATGGTTCACTATGTGCTTACGAACAATATACCATTATTTGCAACATTGTTTACAGACCACTGTTAACTATTTTTGTAATAAAATAAAATGTTGACACCTTATTTTTTACTTTGAAAGTTCAATGGCGTACTTATTCGGATTTATCCAGTTTTACAATTATTTTTTATTATAGATAGAGTTATGCAATCAATTTTATAATTATGTACGATGATGACGATTTATTAGACGAATAATATTATTAAAGCATAATTTCATATTTTGCTGCTTCTGGTTTTCTGTCGAAAAATTTTAAGTATTAGCCCAGAGTCTAGAATTGGGTCCCATAAATGGCAACAGGCTCGCCCCCTGTTACATGGGACCTAAACTAAAAATGGCGAAAAGTGTGTGGTTAAGCAGCTCTGCCTACAACTTCGGGGACTAAAGGCGTGAAGCTATGTATGTATGTAATTCCATATTTTACTATTAGTCTTGTCGTAATCTTTATTATATCTGAAACTATAAGCAGTATCAATATAGCTCACTACCTAAATTAAAATAAGCAATTGCTGCTGATATAAAATAGAAAGTTAATACAACATCTTAAAGCATGTTTTTGTTTACAGTTGTAACAATAATAAATACTCCAAAGGGACTGCCAGCACACTGTTTAAATTATGAAGACATCTGTTACAGTATGGGGCCCAACAGGCCTTACTACTACTACTTGCAAGGAATACCCCAGTGGTAAGAAAACTAAAACCCTTCTATAATCTACATTTTAAACAGGAGTAGATTATTGAATAGGTTGCAAAGCAAAAATTGCCTAAGTTATAAAGACACTTAATAACTAGTATACTGGACTGTGATTTTATTTAATTACTAGAAGCCCGCCCTCGCTTCGTCACGGTATCAAAAGTTTCATTCGATCTTACAAGAAACTGTTACGAAAAACATCATGGCAATAGTAATGCATCATTTGGATTTACGAAGCCGCTTAAAATATTGAATTTCTTAAAATGACTGAAAATAATATACTAAACATAATAAAATATAACCTATATTAACCGTTGAATTAATTGATTTCTAAAAGTGAAAGAATTTTAAAATCGCTAATGTTACTTTTTAGTTAAATCGTTACAAACAAACAAACATACAAAAAATCTAATCTTTTTACTGTCCAACCTCAAACGCAAGTGTATTAAAAAAACTTAAGGTCTTCTGAATAATTGCTATAGTTGTTAAAACCTCATTTGTATCATATTTACTAGGTATTTAGTAGTACTTAGGTAGCTTCTCGCAGCGCGATTTCACCCGTGCCATGTTACATAGCCTATAATCTACTTAAATCTGACTGGTAGTCCCAGAGATTAGCGCGTACAAACAAATAAACTCTTCCACTTTATATAATAATATAGATATAGATATATATATATAGATAATATATTTCAGGTGCATCATAATGGTATCATCATCTAACAGTATGGAAATAGCAACCATGGGCTCTAAGAAAGAAGGAGATGTCTGGGTCCATTGGTGTCAGGTAATTCATTTAAATATCAAACAGATTACCCACTTATAGATTTCGCGTATAACACATACCGGTTAGCATAAGAACTCACTACGGACACTATGATTGGTGCATTTCTGTGCATTCAAATGCTTGACCTTGAAATAGCCAATCACAGCACAGTTTTTACGATACGCTCATCCCGCTCCTGCACCTTTATTTTTGTGAGCTCGATTCAGAATAAATGTTTATACGGTGTCTATTAGGGGGTAATTAATCTATGGAAAATCATAACGAAATTATGATGATGATAATTAATAATATAATAATTGGTAGAGCGACGAAGCAAGACCGGAACTACCTCTAACGGACAAAAAGATAGAAAACTTTCCTGTTGGCCTTAGCATCGATACGTGCGCTATACATCAACTGCCTTGGGGTAAGTGTATTTCTAGAAGATTCTTAACAATACTTAACTTTTTATTATGTAGTGAGTTGTTACCAATGCTTTCAAGTGTTGTTTTGACAAGTCAAAGGGTCGTTTTGTAACAGTGACTGACAAAAGGGACAGGCCACGCTGCGTCATCCAGTTCGTGGTCGCCACTCTAGAACCTTTCTGTCCTAACGGCCGGTTGTTCTGCGAGCTATGTGTCCTGCCCACTGCCACTTCAGAGAAGCAACTCTGCGAGCCACATCAGTTACTCTGATTTGCCTGAGAATTTATTCGTTCGTAGGGAGACCTCTAACAAAGACCCGCTCCATCGCCCTCTGAGCGACTTTGAGCCATCTGACAATTGTGCACACAATCTGTCTCTACGGTAATCTTCGTAAATCGACATAAGAGTAATAGTTCCCCGTACTATTGCCTTTCGTTCAGTGAGTGAGAGTGCCGGAGGCCCAACTTCCCCTCTTTCCTTTTCCTCGCCTTCCTCAATCCTTTCACCTACCACACTTCCTTCACGGTAGGCAGCGGCTTCGCAGAGTTCCTGGCATTGCAGGAGCAATGCTATAAAATCTGGGTCGTCCATGAGCGACAGTTATCACTTACCATCACCTGGGCTGTTTGCTCGTCTGCCGCTGACGGCAATAAAAAAAATCTTATACTGGTAAGCAATGCTTATTACATCCATAAAATTTAAACATTTGGTTACTATATAAAGTTTGCTTCATTGTGCCTCAATTTTAAAACCTAAATATCCTATGCAGGTGCATTACCCGTAGTATACTACTTTAAGTTTTTTACGTTACTTAACGAATGATTGCAGGAGAAAACCAAACATTACCATACATGCCTCTGCTTCATGTGTTGTCTCACAACGGCTTACTGACGATATACAACGTCATCAACTTGAATAAAGACGCACCACAAGTGTGTACGCCTTGTCAACAGTTGGTGTTACCAGCGGCTGCTATGACCAGGTAATTATTACATTATTTTGATTGCATTTATGAATAGGTTATCAAACGACAAACATTGTTTTATTAAATAAACCTTGTCAAATATAGCTGACACCAGTTGTTAAGTTAAAAAGGAACTATCTGTGCATTCCAAGGTCAACGAAATTAACTGTAAATCTAAACAATTGTATGTAAGACATACATATTTAACATTGTATATCATAAATAACGTGATCAGGCATCTATCTAGAAGCAGTGAATTAAAAATTAACCCTTCATTAAATTAAAATTATCCGTTTAGTGCGATCCCCGGAGAGGCGCCCGCTCCACCTCAGCCAGCACCGGCCCCCGCTCCTGCACCTGCGCCTGTTCAAGTAAAGGTATTTTAATTTAATTAAAAACTAGATTAATTTGTATAACATCTAACAGAAACTAGTCTTTTGGCTCGCGAGCTTTTGGCACTACAACTACTATGACACAGCACTGTAATTTGTTTTTTTTTAATAATAATTGTATTGTATTGTTCTTTGTTACTAAGCTACCACTAGCCACTAGCTAAAGTGTCTGATATATATATTATCTAACATCTTCTAGATAAATGTAATTAATATTCAATAGTCAGTTAATTCTCAAATAGGTTATCACGCAGTTTATCAGCAAGTGGTGAAACGGCATACATAAGTATGGTCTTTATAGTTGGCGTATTTTTAGACCTGCGAGAGGACTTTGCGAGCTTTAGGTGAACCTTATTATTTTGCAAATTTCACTGATACTAAATCAAATATAATTATTTTGCAGCCACAAATGCCACCCGTACAGTTAGCACCAACGCCACAAGCGCAAGCCGCCCCGCCTCAGTACAGCGCCAGTGTTCTTAATATACCGAAACCACCCAGTTACAATCAACAAGCCAATCAGGGATATGCAGCAGGTATTGTTGATAATAATTACTAGTTTTGACATATATTTACATTAAAAAATAATGCTGTAGGAACAGGGATATAGAGGAATATAGCCAAATATTCATAATATTGACATACATGTTTTACTACTACTAGGTATTAAATTATATGGAAATTAATATAATGATAGATGTAATGGTTCTTGTAACCCATGGACCATCAGTACTCTTCGTGTAAATAATTTTCTATACTCAAACATTTTAAATTAAAATGTGAATGCTTTTGTTTCAGTGCCTTCTCAACCCGACATTAAACAAGGATTAGAAACCAAACCAACACCGATAGCACAACCTAAAGCAACACCTGCACCTGTGGTATCTCTTTTTTTTAATAACCGTAAATCTATCAATTGTTAGGTATATTACCACAGCCATCATTAGTCAAAAGCAGACAAATCCAAACATAAATATATGTATAAATATTAAGGTTATAATACAACTCATTGTTTATTGCCTTATTTTAAAATACCGTGATATATTAGTTAAGTGAGTCAATACGCATGTTTAGATATTTTTTCAAATTAACATGATCTAATTTTAACCTCAAGAAGTACCAGAAGGATATAAAAATATTGTAAGCAAGAAAATATTAATTTATAAAATATTTTTTATTATTTTATAGGCGCAAGCGCAACAACCATTGGCACCCAAACCGCAAACGCCTCAACAGGCCCAAGAGAACGCTGCGTTAAAGGCAGAACAAGAAAGACTAAATGAAATGAAAGCCAACCAAGAACTAAAAAACATGCTTGTGAAAGAAGTGAACGACTTTCAAATGGAACTGTATAAGTTTATGGTTAAAACTAGAGAGACACAAGCAAAGGTAGTATTATAATTCATAATTAATCTATTCTCATGACGTTTTTGTACTCTAATGTTTTATTTTCGTTTTGGTTGTTCAACAAAAAAGTTAGCAAAGCTATTATCATCCAAAAATAGCATATATTATAAATTACATATCCATTCTATGTATATTTACAGCTACAACGCGATATCGAGTCAATTAACGCGAACTTTAACTTTAGCACGATAGACAGTGAACAATTTAAGAAGGAATGTTCTTTAGACGACTTACGAGGTGCTATAGTGCAATTGAAACTAGAGTTGGTACGTGCCTGCGCTGTTATAGCTGAAGCTAGGACGCATGCTGAGTAAGTATTGAACCAGTTACAACGCGATATCGAGTCAATCAACGTGAAATGTTTGTATAGTTGCACACATAGGACCTGTATCCTATCGAGACATCTCTTTTTAATGGAAACAATAATACCGAATCAATTTTTACATTTTTGTATTTTCAGAGCAAAAGACAATCACCAATGGACACAAGCAGACCCGTTAACAGCTAAGCGCGTGGCGTCTGTGAAGAAACTGGCCTATTACGTACAAAATCAACTAGAACAAGCACAGAAGGCTCTGGACTATAAGTGGAATGAAGCTGTCACTAGAGACAATCAGTTTAACAAGTAAGTTTATCGATATTTCTTCACGATTTTTTTATGGCGATTTTATTTTCTATACTAATATATAAAGCGGAAAAGTTTGTTTGTTTGAAAAAGTTATTTCGGGGATCGATAACCAGGGTATCAGATTCAAGGGATCACTTGAATCTGATACCCTGGTTATCGATCCCCCGTGTAGGGTATCAGAAACAAAAGTTAAATATATCGCGCTAATATTTGTAACTACTCGTCGGATTTGAATAATTCTTTTTGCGTTTGATAGCCCAGTTCACAGGCTATAACATCACGGTGCGTGCGATGGAGGCAGAGCAGTAATCAAAGGTGTAACTTATCGCGGGTGAAACCGCGCTGCGTGAAGCTAGTTATTTAATAAGATCACATTTTTCAACTCTGCAAATTTGACAATAACTCTTTTTTATTTTACTACAGACCCGGACCACGAATGATTCGTCCAATACTCGACGACGTCTATCAACCTTTAGTGAAACAACAAGAAATCTTGAGCCGACAACAAGCCGTGCTACGAACGTTGAGAAACACGCTAAAAGAATGTGACATCACTCCTATGTTTAAATCCACTTCACTCTTAAGAAACACACCATTTAGGAACAAGTAAGTTACTTAGAATAAACAATAAAGAATATAATGGTGCTCGTTTGTGAATTATTTCTTACTAGACATCCGCCCGTCCGCTTGGGTATCGAAGTTTTATTAGGTCTCACAAGAAACGCCTCAGAAAATATCATTGCAATAGTGTTGTATTGTATGATTCAGATTTACAAAGGCTCTTAAAATATGAATATTTTGAAAATGACTACAGCAATAATATTATTATGTTAAGCATAAGAAAACATAACCTCTGTTAGTCGTCCTATTTGTAGCTTTCTAAAGGTGAAAGAATTTTTTAAATCGGTTATGTGATGTTGAGTTAAATAGAATCAAACAAAACAAACATACAAAAATCTAATCTTTTCTCTTTATAATATTATTTGTTATGTCAACATTTACAACTATGGCAGTCACGGTTAATGACGTCATAAACCGCCGATTTAGTAATATTGGAACTCCTATAAAGTGCCACTTATCATCAAATGGTTCATCAGTTTGTCTGTCCAATTTATACTATACCTTATTGCTAACCCTTTACGAGGCAGTGTTAATTATATTTCTACCTCATTAAAATAATAATAAATAGATATATAATATATATCACAACAATTACACACAACGCCATGTAGACCTACAGTAAGCATATATTATAGCTTGTCTAATGGGTTCTAAAATGCGAATATACATACTTAAATACATTTTTTTGTACATACATACATATTATACATAGAAACACCCAGAGCAATGCAAATAGACATTTTCATGCACACATATATTTGCACTGAGCGGGAATCGAACCCGCGATCTCTGCGTGGCAGTCCGTACACAGTACCACCCAACCACAGAGGCGATCAATAATGATAATGACCTTAATATACTTCAAAAGTTCAAAAACAATGAATTACCTATCTCAATTCATCTTATAAAACCTTTTAAGTATTATTTACACAGCTTTTCATTTTAATAATATCTCAACAGGGACCCTCTATCAAAATTAACAAAGAACATTTTAAATATGAGTATAGAACCAGAGAAAGCTAAGGAGCCTTTACTATCGGCTCACAAACTCGACGCTTTAAGAGACATGCTATCAAATCATAAAACTGTTAAAATAAAGCCCGTCAATGTAGAAGTGAGACAGCACTTGGCTACTATGAGGTTGAACTATGAGAAGAGTTTGAAGGAAAAGGCACAAATACCGGTACAAAATCAACCTGTTGTTCAGCCTCAAGTGAGACCTGGTAAGTTCATATGCTCTTTTACTTTGAGTTGGTTTTAATACATATTCTTTTTTTTTTTCAAGGAAAGCTTGCGCGTCCACTTTTTTTTATATATGCTTTCTTCACCAGTATAAGCAGTCTATGATAGTTTACTTTGAAAAGTGACATTACAACAACTACCTATAAATTATCGTAACCATAATATCCATCCAAAAATTACTGGTAGGATTCGCTGTTAGCGATAAGACCGCAAATCATTTTAATTTTTTTGATGCAGATTCCAATACTGATTTTCGATCAGGAAGGTTCGAAAATACTTTTTATTGTTCCTTTTGCCATCTCACAAAATTTTACTTTTTTATAAAAATGTACAAGTCAATGACCTTATCTTACACATTCGGATAACGCATTTTTAACGTTTGAGAATAAACTGCTGAACTGTTATATAATTCGTTACAGCCCAATCACAATCGCAGCCATCATTCGTGCCTAAAGCAGAAGTGAAAATAGAGCCTAAACATGAGCCGAAGCCATTGCCTATCAGCATACCATCGTTCACTCCTGTGGTAAAACCATCTGTTCCCGGACTAACTAATGTGGCCAGAACATTGTTTACTGATGGTAAGCAAAATATTCTTTAGATTATGACATAATCAATTTTATTTATTAGATTATTTCGTTTTTTGAAGTAAAAAAATATACAGTCTATTGTTAATTCATTCTCTTTTTTAACAAAATTGTAAACATAATACTTACATTGCCTGTAATTATATTGCTTTCTACTTAGTCTCTTATTAAATAACAATACCAGTTTTTACTGTCCCACATAGCAAAGGCCTCTACTCATACAGAGAGTCTAGTCTCTCTTTCTTTTCTTATAATATTACAATTATACCTATGCTATTGTACTCAATTAACGTATATTTCCAGAACCAAAACCGGAGCCAACAAAACCGATACAAATAATACAATCACAACAAAAACCTTCGGCATTCGCACCTCAGTATTCACCCATCACGCCGGTTACCCCGACTTCGCCACAAAACACTCGAAGCGTACTCAAAGATCTATTACAGAACAAACAAGCGAGCCTCGAGGCGAAAGCAATGGAAGCTAAGAATAATGCGAACACGTTTATGGGACAAAATATTTGCTCGCCTTCGTCGTTTGCTTGTAATTATTTTTCATTTTATATTTATTATTAAATGATATATCAAACTATAATACTTGTAAATGTTGATAAGCATTCAAGGAATTATTGCTATTATGGCTATAACATTCAGTAAAGACCTATTGCTACTGAAAATAACTAATTTAATTTTGTTAATATAGTTAACTGTTTTTTTTCGTGTATCTAGGCACAACCGTTTCATGGAGTATAAATTCCTTTAGTTTAGAGAGCATGAGCGCAATTTTCATAATGTAAAAAAAAATGTAATAATATCTTTTATAGCTTATATAATTTTTGAATCAGTAAGTTTAAATCTACAACTTTTTTTTATTCAGTTGTACCAGCAACAACAGTCGCGCCTACAGCTACCAAAACACCAGCGATTACTGCCAAACCGATAGCCGACATAAACAATATGTTCAACAAGTTCCAACCTCAAGCTTTCGTATCAGAAAAGCCAACGTTTGGCCTAGAATCTAAACCACAAACATTTGAGCCAAAACCTCAAGCTTTCGCACCGGAGAAAACATCGGCCTTCGTTCAAGAGCCAAAAGCTCAAACTCCAGTACTTCCTAGCAGTAAATCAAGCGAGACTGGAGAACCCGAGGCTACGGAAACTAAGACATTATCACTTAAACCTAAAACAGATAAACCTATCACAAATTTGTTCGGAATGAAGACATCCACTCCTCTACAAAGTTCAATTGTTCCTGATGTTCTGAAATCTACTCAAGAAGTATCTGAAAATAAATATGTATCTAAACCAGTAGAAAAAGAAAATCTGCCGAAGGAAGAGCCGATTATATCAAAGTTAGCAACTGAAAAGAAAGAAATTCCTAAACCTTTGGCGATACAAACTAATAAAACATCGATATTTGGTGCGGCTCCGGCTGATACAACTGGCAGTGCATCGCAAGTTCTAGGTAAGTTACAAAATTGACATAACGCTTTAAAAAAAACGTACGAAACATGTACAATGTATCGCGGAACCTTAATATTCTCATTCGATTACCTAAGAATACCATATTTTTTTAGCTGAACCAAAACCAACAGAGGGCAAAACTGAATATAAAGGGGAAACAGAAAAAGTAGCAGAAAAGCTTGCTCCTTCCATTCCAGCGTCAAGTGCCTCGTCAATATTCGCTAGCGGCAATGCTTCCGCAATTTCAAGTATGTTCTGTGCTGATTTAATCTCAATCGTTATATCGAATCTGCTGATATTTTTTTAAACTTACCTAATTGTAATTTCTCTTTACTATTTTCCAATTACAGTACCGAAACCGACACCAGCTGAAAGTACTGAAAAACTTGAACCGATATCGAAACCAGAACCCGCTGCGACAGTATCAACACCGACGGCATCAACTGCGTCAATATTCTCTTCATCAACTAGCCCATCAGCTGCCTCAGTGTTTGGCACTGCGGTCGCCTCACAACCTGACACTACGTCACAAGCAAGCTCAATATTTGCTTCAGCTGTTTCATCATCCTCACCAACACCTTCATCAGTATTTGGAGCTACTCAAGGCTCCATATTCGGATCTACTCAAGCGTCAGTATTTGGAACAACAACAGCTACTACAACGACAGCTAAACCTTCTGTGTTTAATACCCCAACGCCATCTTCCCCAACTCCAGGATCACCTTCTTCACTATTCGGATCAGCAACAACAACATCCCAATCTGGTTCTATATTTGCTGCATCTGTATTCGCAACTTCTCAAACAACTCAATCATCTACTTCAGTCTTTGGATCTACTCCAGTTTTTGGTGCAACAACAACAACAACTCCATCTCCTGTATTTGGTGCTATAACATCTACACCATCAGTGTTTAGTTCACCTGCAACTACTACTCAAGCGTCTATATTTAGTAGTGTGTCATCGTCTTCAACGCCTAGTGCGTTTACACCTACAGCTGCTCAAGGATCAGTCTTTGGTTCTACACCGACTACTGAACCATCTTCCCTGTTCGGCACTTCAGGAGGATCAGTATTTGCGTCAGCAACACCTACCGCTAACCAACCGTCTGTGTTTGGAGCATCAACGCAAGCTTCTTCAGTATTCGGGGCTGGAACGACTACACAAGCATCTGTATTTGGTACTCCAACTGTGACTACTCAAGCTTCAGGTAATTATCACATTATTATTAAACTTTACCTCTCTATATCCTTTGTTGGTCGAAAGACAGCTTTCTTGAAAGCATTTGGGAGATTTTTTACAATTTCATAAATTCTACTTTCCTATAAAGATTTTAAATATTTTTAATGTAATTTATTCAATGTCAAAACTAATAATTGATATTTTATTCTAGTTTTCGGTACACCTACAGCAACAACCCAAGCGTCAGTGTTTGGCGCTGCTCCCGCTCAACCATCGGTGTTCGGTACTCCGCCCGCCACGACTGCGCAAAGCAGTTCTTTGTTTGGAAATGGCGCAGCTAATCTATTTGCAGCGGCCAGTATATCAACCACTAGTGCACCGTCACCGACAAGTGGCGGCAGTATTTTTGGTGGCAGGTAAGTTTATAGATCCAGTGGCACAGATAGGTTTAAAAGTCCTATATAAGCGCTCTTACACACGAGTGACATGTCGCCAACAGCAGAGGTAACTGCAGCTGTCAACGCGCGACCTCAGCCGTCGACATTCCTACTGCGGTCGACGGCTGCAGTTACCTCTGCCGTTGACATCGTGCCATTCGTTTGTAAGAGCTCTAATAATGGTTGTCAAACTTTGGTGTCATTTGTAATGAAATTGCTACAGAAAAGACATTCATTTTACAATAAATAATAATAAAATGCCACCGTTTTATAGTAAAACCTAAAGATTCTCGGCTTTCGAATCAAACAGTTCAGTACCTCATTTTTGTATCACCTGTGTATGTGTTCTACCAATTTTGATCCCGGGTCTATTAACCGTGTTAAGCATCTTGCAAAACTATATGAGGTGCCACGATATCAGCAATTTATCGCGATGCATTTGGGCTAGTGTTCACTTCTAGGCTGCTTTAGAGTTAAAATAAGTAACAAATGCGAGCTGCCTCTCAACATTATTTATTACCATAAATTTATAAATATAAAATATCTATTAAAACATCTTTTATATCTTACAGTCCATCACCATTCGGTAGCAGCAACACAAATGTTTTCGGTGGTAAGGCCGCGTTCGGGCAACAGAACCAAACAGCGGCGTCGATATTCGGTGGCGGTGGCGCTACATCGTTTGGACAGAAACCGGCTAATTCCTTGTGGCCAAGCACTGGGAACAC
The DNA here is from genome assembly GCA_963082885.1 of Parascotia fuliginaria. Taxonomy (NCBI): domain Eukaryota; kingdom Metazoa; phylum Arthropoda; class Insecta; order Lepidoptera; family Erebidae; genus Parascotia; species Parascotia fuliginaria. The sequence continues at coordinate 10,707,886 of OY720178.1, read as the reverse complement.
TGAAGGAGGATTTGGGTCTCCCACTGGAGGATTTGGTAAGATTATTTTTAGAAGCGTATAATTTTTGGTATTGAAACCGCCTATAGATTACGATTACGATTGCGTTTAGGCTAAATTAGTATTCAAGCACAGCTGAATTGGAGTATTTTCTATTGCAATTTTAATTATTTTGTGTAAGAGCACAGGTCGAGTGGCAATCGCTCCCAAATCTAGAAATTAGGCCTTTTATAATTTGGAAGGCGCGTAATCGGCAAACAAATGTGTTATTGTAGGTACACATCAATATTATACTCGTAATTTGGACAGGCCAATAGTTATGCCGATTATACCAATAAGTCAATCATTTTCAAATTTACGGTAGTAGATCCACGCTGATTTCAGCATGAATGGGCCGCATCGTCCGGGCAAGTACTACCCTCTTATATAAGATCGACTTAAGAGTAGTAGTATCCGTACTACTGCGTTTCGTTCGGTGAGTGAGAGCGCCGGGGGCCCAATTTCCTCCCTTTCCTCTTTCCTCACCTCCCTCATTCCCTTCCCCTAACCGCATTCCCAGCCGCCATAGTGGAGACGACCATACCAGCAGTTTAAGACGATGGCTTTTGGTATAGTGGCCGTCACTTCTGGATTCCACTGACTGCTTACCATCAGGCGGGGTGGAAACACTTTGGTAGGCTATAATATATTATATATTAAAAAAAAAAAAAACATGTCCAGTACTATTTTGTATCAGGTCAACAAGCCACAACACAGGCTTCCTCAATCTTCGGTGTCACTACAGGAGGTAGTTTCAGTACTCCTTCGCCCGCGGAACAAGCATTCGGCAGTCCACAACAAGGCGTATTTGGTTCACCACAACAACAACCGGGTGCCGGTACTGTATATATGTATTTATAGTCATATACACTAACCACGGCGGCATTTAAGGCAGTTCCCTTGTTAGTTCGATTATAATATATCGACTTGCATTATTCAATCAAAACAGACAGTGCTAGTCATCCAATTGAATTATTATACTAAAACAAATTATCATTTTTTTCAAACGTTATTACCGTACTAAATAAAACCATAACCTCGATTTTAAAAAAATTAAATTTGTTAAACCAGATCACTAACTAAGTACTTACTTCCAGCCCCCGCCTTTGGCGGTTCGCCTGTATTTGGTACTAAACCAGTATTCGGCACGTCTTCGTTCGGCTCACCTTCGGGCGGGTTCGGCTCATCATTCGGCGGGTTCAACAAGAGCCCCAGTAGTGGGTTCGGCGCGCCCGCTGCGTTCGGTGGGGGAGCGACCTTTGGAGGCGCCGCATTCGGAGGAAGCTCGCCTGGGCAAATGTTTGGAGGAGCCGCACCAGGTTCGAATATTTTTTTAAGCTGCTTACTTCTATTAGAAGTGTGACCACTAGTCAAGTAATTTTTGGCGATACGAAAATATCATGAAATGCACTTTATTAAAATTACAATAATTATAATATTAGAAAATCTTCTGAATGGGTTCACGTAATTCGAATATACATCTTAGATTTGTTAATCTAACAAACTAATTCAATTGAATATCTAAAATTAAAATTAAAACAAATTTTTCAGCTCCTGCATTCAGTTCAACTCAATCAAATGCTACTTTCGAGAGTTTAGCTAACCAAAACACTCTGACGTTCGGTAATCTCGCACAACAGTCAGGTCAGCCACAACCACAGGCACCCACTTTCAATACGTAAGTATCGACACAACTGACAACCTCAGTAAAACTATTTGGCTCAACATAAAGTGGACATGTCAAACAATGTAGCAATATTCGTTATTAAATTTTATTTATTTAACTGATTAAATAAATAAAGATATTATTATTAAAATCTATAATCTAATAGCCATAAACATTTAAAATAAAATCATTAAACATATTTTCAATCTTTGTACATTTTCTAGATCGCCATCATTCACTGGTTGGCGCGGCTGATGACTACAATTCAGGCAACGTGTACTTCGCGCAAAGCAAAACCGTTAAGATTATAGTATAGTGCCAATATATAACATTTTAAATAGTGTGTCTTATAGTGAAATCATTGTAAACGATTTTGTGTAATAATAAATATTGTAATCGAATAAAATGAAGCATGTAACCAATGAAGTTGTATTTTTGTAACTTTAAAAAGAAGCAAAGAGTTTCTCAATTCAATCGTTGATCGATTTGGTTACGCAGAAATATGTTGGAAAATAAGAAAGCTCAAGTGAGGACAAAGAAGAATAGGAAGGCAAACATAGCTCTCCAAAAGTGCTTATTTGGTGAGCTATGTCGATGACTTTGGTCACTCTGAAGTGGAAATATATTATTTGTCGCGAAACTGATATTCGTTAAAGCTAAAGAAAGGTCCTCGAGTGGAGACCGCCTAGGTACATGTAAGCTTCGCTAAATAATGATTTCAAAACGTTTTGCGGGGTGACATAAAAAATGGTTGCATAGATATACAACCGAAAATATGATAAGATGGCTTTGATTGTACTTACCGACCTTATTGCCAACATTAGTGAAGTACATAAACCTAGCGCCATCATTCAATCAGGTGAAATCATCTATACTAATAAACATATAAAGCGGAAAAGTTTGTTTGTTTGGACGCGCTAATCTTTAAAACTTCCAGTCGGTTTTGATAAATTCTTTTTGCGTTATCCTGGTTATGACTACTCAAGAAAAAAATAGTAAAATATATATATCTATATCTATATCTTTTTTTTATTTTAATCAAAAGACAGGTCGATGTTACAACGTATTTAAGGTAAAGTAATAGGGTTATTATTCTCTGACGGTTTCGATCTAAATTGCATGTGTGGAGCCAATCCTCAAACAATGGCCCACTTGATATCGTGCCCTGCGTGCCCGATCAACTGCACGCAGGAAGATTTAATGAACGCTGCTGACAATGCAGTAGCCGTAGCTAAGTTTTGGGCTGATACAATATAAAAAGATTTGCTGTCGACTCGAAAAGAAGAAGAAGAAGATAGGGTTATTAAATTAACGTAATATATGAATGGACTTTGTACACCCATAAAGCACATAAAGCCCTTAGAGCATAATTTTGCATTAATCACAGAACTTATTCTCTTAATGATAGGGTAATAAAAAAATATAGTTAATTGCATTTTCATACATAAACCTAGGTAAAGCTGATAGACCTTTGGTACAAGAATTAATTTCACAATTCACCGGTTATACTATCACAAGTTCTAATGGACTCGTTAAAGTTGATTCGTTAGTGACTTATGTATGTCCGGATGCGCAATGCGCCATCGTACGGTTTGTTAGCAAGTTAACTGAATGTATAATGAGTCCGAACAAAGTTAGAAAAACTTGGCCCGTTTGGAAACCTTTTGTATGTCCTAGTTCTAGCAATAAGTTTTTTTTTTTTTTTTTATTTATTATCAATTCACAATACAGGATAGACTTAGTATAAATAGCATAAATAAACCTCTGAGGTTTGTCTTTATGCTACGAGACTCGAATTTACAAGCATTCAGCGAACTTAATAAATCTTAATTTTAGTTTGACAGTATAGGTAACTATGATCTAGGTGAGATACAACATAATATCTACAACACAAAGTAAAATACTTAAGTACAATACATCTTGATTATATTTATGATATTATTGAATATAATAAATACAAGCTTCAGTTAAACCAGGTAAGTACATCATTACGTGATATTCTCAATATTGTTAATGAAATATTCTTTCAAAACAGATTTCGCAAATCACAAGGTAGTTTATTAATTATACGGGGAACCATAGCGGGTAGTTCTTTCACCGAACGTATTCTCGACGCGTACCGTATATAACTTGTTTTGAACTATCGGATTATTCAATGAGTTATTACTAGCGAACACGTCGAGCAAATTTATTATTATTAAAGTGCATAACATTATTAAAGAACCTCGTCACGAAGATCCATCAACAACTAATTTAATTGTCTCATTAGCCTGGACAAACTGCATTTTATTACGATCAGTAGGTACTTCCTACTTGTACTTATAGGTAACTCTTCGAATACATTTTTGTAAACAAACTTATTGTAAATATACAATTTTTGTTAGGTATTTACCTACTTTTATACAGTTGATAAGAAGTTATTTCTTTAATAAACACTACACAAAGAAAATCTTACCACTGTATCCCAAAAACAAATATATTTAAGTAATTCTAGTAGATCAGATCATCGCGACTTTTATTCGAAACCATTACGTAGTTCGTGTACTGTAGGTAAGTAGGTACTACTCGTTATTTACATTCCAGTACGTACAATAGATCGACAGATAACTTTTTAATGTTTATTGGGCGGCCTTTTAAGCCATCTTTTACAGACATTTTTGGGATGGACAATGCGAGGTTATCACAATTCCAGTCCTCTTTGCAGTAGTCCATGAGTGGTGGTTACTAGTACCTATCAAAGTGGCCGCTTGTTAAAAGAAATGTAATAATCTCTAAAACAATAAAACAACCTAGAATGCAGAGGTTCACACATCCAAACAGTGCAGCTATCTACATTTTTATAGCACACAACTTGCAGCGTGATCTGATCTCTTTGAAGTGTTTTTCACCGGCAAATGTCCCTGGGCATGTGACTGGAGAAGTGGTGATATTTTTAGTTGGCGAAACCTTTTTATAACTTCGTCCGGTAACTGCACACGATACTGCCGTTGCGTTGGGACAACTCTTTTGTGGTTCGGAAGATGACAAATGCGTTGTAGATGGACACGTTTAGAAGCCGGCGTAAAAGCTTTTTGTACAGATGCTATTTATGAATCTTTCTTTCTACGGGAAACGCCTGCAACATATTTTGGTCTTTTTTATCGACGCTTCCCATAGATAAATTATAGTCAAGGTCCACTTTAGACTTAGGTATATTTGTAATTGCCATACTTTTTATTTCCACCGACTTCTACGCGGTGGTATGTGAATATGAGTGGCACCACACTCCTGACCTCTTTCCACACTGTAATTGTGATGTCCTTGGTGTTGCTAAAGGCAAATTCCCATTTACTTATTTAACTTATACATTGTATACCGCAACCAGTCGGAGCCGAATTCGCGATTTATAGACCGACATTTGCCAGAGAGGATATCTCTCGTCTCGTCGTGGACTTGCATAGTTCTTAGCTCTATAAATATCTACCTGAGCAGCTTTATAAATTACTGTTTTGTCCACCTAAATTATCACAACTTTGAGGCGTAGGTACAAATTAACTTGATTTGATTTGCGGTGTAGTATAGTTATGTAGGTAGTTATTTAGTATACTTACTTATTATAATCAATTTAAATTGAAACAATTAGGTACTTAACTAGGAACGAGTACCTACATAGGTAGGTACCTACTTACGTCAATAACTTAAATTAATGAAATTCTGCAGTAGGTATCTACCTATTTATCTAGATATTAGATACAAAGCGCACTTCGTAAAACCTCCTTTTATTTCATGCACTCATTTATCCCAGCACTAGACTGGTTTGTCAAAATGCAATTAAGTAATGTAGGCTGAAAGGTTTGAATAAAAAAGTGGCAGATAAAAATTGTGAATTTGAGTAAGTACCTACCGACATGAAAGCTCTCTATCAACTTGAGAGCCGCCGTCCGTTTCACGCTCGCAAAACTTGTCAAATAAAATTTAATTTAAAACGAATTTCAAGTGGTCATTGTTTGGACGCTCAAAATGGAGATCTTTGGGAGAGGTTGAATACATGATGATGATGATTGGTTGATTGTACTTACCTACAGCTTTTTGTTAGTACCTACTTACTTAATTAGAACCCAGATACGTGTAGATACCAAAAATGTTCAGTTCAGAACATTTTTGGTTCAGTTCTATTACCGTGGTTCAGTTGATCTAAAAATGATAAACACGACCAAAGAGCTCGTTTATGTAAGTAGGTAAAAGCTATAAAAACCATACAAATATTTTTTTTATGAAGTATAAGTTTGCAAAATCTTCTATGGACACATCAATAAAATAAAATTTGCGTTAGTATAGAACAAGTTAACTACATAATCAAAAATAATAATTGTAACAGGTAGGTACTTAATTTGCTAGGTATTTATAAGTACATTTTAATGAGACTACATGTCAAGTAGTTACCTAGGTAGTTAGGTACATACTTACCTAGATATTATTTTATTTTGCCAGACCCGGGCGTGACGCTAAGTTATGTTATACAACATACCTATCATACAATTTTATTTTATACTTAATACTTACGTAGGTACTTACTTATAAATAATCGCTGGTAGGTACGAGTTAAGTAAGTAAGTAGATAATCTCCGGTGTAAGTTACAGTTATTCAATAGAAGGTGTAGGTAGGTAACTATGTAATATTAAAATTGGTATATTGTTGACCTACATATGTGTGGACATTTAGTTACAACTTGGCAGGGTACGATCCCGGAAATTGGACGGCTATCAGAATCTGGGTCGGTCTAGTCTAGTAAAATACCTACTCGGAGCCAACTTACTTATTTAGCCAGCTGTACCCCTAGCACAAACATTTTATGGCTTTCGAATAGCTATCGTAATAGAATAGTAATAGTAAAATTTTGTATGGAAATTTGTACAGCGCTCGATGAGCGTATTTGGAATTAAAATTTGGTAGCACGAACATCAGGGTGTATGTGTCGCAGGCAAATTGTATTAATTGGCTGTTTACAATCTGCCTCGGCATATTATACAACGCCAGATATGTTAGGTCAGCAATGTGTATAACTAATTTAAGATGTTAAAATTAGTTTGTCAACAAATATACGTACTTCATTCGTTTATAGCACGGGGTCACAGCTCTAACATTTTTTTTTTTATAGAGGGAAAATGCATTTACTCATTCCCTTCTCCTACCCCTAAACCCATTCCCAGCCGCCATAGTAAAGGCCACCATACCAGCAGTTTAAGAAGATGGTATGGTGGCCACCACTTCTAGATTCCACTAACTGCTTACCATCAGGCGGGGTGGAGTCACTTTGGTAAGCTAAAACGCTTCGTATGCACGAGATTTAGAGTCCGAATCCGGGTAAGTACCAATGTGACTTTTTCAAATTCGAACCAAACTGTCGAACGTAGAAGCCAAAGCTGCTCACGCGTAAAGTACATACCGCATGTACTTACTTGTTCAGAATGCCGAATTTACAGAAGGCAGTTAAACTCTCTTCAGTCGTACACTCTTGACAGAACTTCTTGAAATGGTTAAACTGTTTTGTTAAAATATTGTTAGCATTGCATTGAAAGCGTTCGGTGAAACGGAGCATTCAATGACATTGCGCAATCGCTTTATAATGTAATCACTCTATGAATGTAATTAGAACACATTATATTAAGTAGAGAACAAGTTAATTAGATGTCTCAATGCCAATGAAGCAGACAATATTGAACTGAAATTGATTCGTGTAATATCGCCTTAACATAAAGTTAACAAACACAAACACAAATCTTAATACCAGTATATGTGTATAATCTATGTCTATGTCTACTGGCGACCAATTGCGACACAAAAAAATATTGTTTCATAATAATAAATAATAATACACGTATCTGACAGACAGTGAATGTATATGATCTGTGGACTACTTTGGAGGTCAGTGATGATGATTCAAAGTGTCAAAATGTCGATTTCGATTCACGTACCAGGACTAATAATTGTAAAATTGTAAACAGAAAAATTGTGCTCTTCTTCTTCATTTAAACTCGAACAATGCGGACCTTAAGGATTTCAAAATAATATCTGACTCCTCGTTCCTATTCACTCTTCCGAAATATTGTTTGTGTAAACATGTCGCGAATATTTTTGGTGCAGATAAGTTTTTTGTTTCTGTATTCAAGAGTTGGAGCTTCAGGTGAAGTTAAGGATGATAAAATAGTGACAGTAGACTGTAGTACGTTACGATTAGGTCAATATATTTGCCCGGATCCTACGTTAGATCAAATTGATCCAAATACTCAGCAGTTTCGAGGATGTGTTAAAGGCAAAGAGAATCCTGCAGAAGGAGAAGCGGAAGGTAAGGTCTATACTAGTCTAATAGACTAGTATGGTTATCTCCCGCCATAGGTACAAAATTGTGGTAGGTTGTGTACATCTAAGTGAATTAAAAAAATAATTGTTACTGTAAATTTCTATTACAGTACAATGTATTGCTGCTGAAGGAATAATATGCAATGAAACTAATAATTCCACATTCAGAAGGAAATTGCCATGTAGATGGACGTAAGTATAAGACATTGAATTGTATTGCAGAGATTTAATAACCATATTGGCCATAACCACAAGAATTTATATTAACAGTGCATTTTGACTAGTTGCAACAATATTTCCATTATGCTAATCAACTCCATAGACATAATAGATAAATTCTACAGTTTTAATATATATTTTTACAGAAATGGCTACTCCTTAGAAATAGCACTGTTGCTTTCAGTGTTTCTGGGCATGTTTGGACTAGATCGGTTTTATTTGGGATATCCAGGGATTGGGCTTGCAAAGCTGTGTACTTTAGGATTCATGTTCCTTGGACAACTGTTGGATATAATACTCATTGCAGCTCAGGTAATATACAATAGCAGTAACTACAATAATAGTAAAAGTGTTGCAAGGTTAACTGTTGTTAAATTGGTATAACTGTAATTTGTTTTAATTATTCTTATGTATTTTAGAATTGCTATCAATCACACACAACAAGCAGTAATTAATCTGCAGATGACATACTTTGCATGCAGATGTGTAATTCCAAATTGCAGTTCATTATGACTGTCTATAATCAACTTAAATGAAAATTAAGGTCATGTTTTTGTCTTCATTCAGTCTTGTGTGTCACAATAATCACAATGTTTTATGTTTTCAGGTGGTGGGACCATCGGATGGTTCAGCCTATGTCATACCTTATTACGGAGCTGGTGTCTCTGTGATCCGTAGTGACAACGAGACATACCTCCTCCCGCAAGCCGACTGGCACAACATTACCTGACAGTGGGGTACTATATCATTTCAGGATGATGATGACTATGAATGGACTTAAAACATTTCCTTCTAGATATTCCAATTGTGATCTGTTATTTTGTGTAGTGTTGTAAATAGGAGTGTATTAAAAGGCTGAAAGCAAGACTATGAATTGAAGAGAAACAATAGTGTTTACAATATCTCAATAGTCAACATTTTTTTTTTTTGAGAGTACCTAGTGCATATGTATGTTGTGATATCAGCTACCTTATTCTCAACTGTGAGAAATGGACTTCTCCAAACCTGTAAGTGGGTAACATTAACTATTTATAAACTCAAATTCCATCTTTAACAGCTCTACCCAAAACAATTCTTTGTGATCTTTCAATAGAATCTGTAAAACATGTTTTCAAATATGTCAAATTGAATCAACATCAATGATAGAAACCATCAATGAAATACAAGAGAAAAATGCAGATTACCTCTAGTAGTGAAAGGAGTAAGAGAGGAATAAATTTATGAGTCTTATCATAAGATGAAAATTGGTAAAACTCTTCCTCACTTTTCCTTTTATAGTGTAGTGTTGTGATTCTGTCACAATGTTGCGAAGGCAAATATAGTGCTCTATGGAATATTGCTAATTCTTATTTTACAAATATGATATCTTCTCAATATTTCCAGCAGTCAAATGATTAGGTTAAAAATTTCAATGTAAAATAGATATGCAATAAAACTTGATATTATAAAATCCAACAAAATATAAATAATTATTATACCTAGTTTGTATGTACTACACAATGGTGATGAGTTGATGACTGTTAAGTGTTAGCATTGGCTTAATTTTGTACAGTACTTATGTTGTTACCAAATAAAAAGAAATATATCAATACAACAATGGAAGTAAGTTTTTGACTTTATCACATAAAAATAGATCGAGGTAGTTCTTCAATGGACTCGGAGAGTGATAATTACAAAATGGGAAATAATAATAATAATTAATTTGAAGCAGTACATGCAGCCATAATGAACTAGGGAAAATGTAGTATGTTGGCGATTCATAATAAATATAATACAATGTATTCATATCCCAAATCCGTGACAGCAGCATATTTTTGCTATGGTCTGTAGGTAGTTGGTGAGTGATCCTCCTGATACAGCAAGGTAATTAATCAACAAACAGGCTACATTGCGATTTTTAATTTTATTTTACTACATATTGACTACATTTAAATATTAATGTATTTATTTGCAATTGTCAGAATTGTTTCTACTGCTATCTTGAGTGGCTGGTTGAGTTTCAACAACAGATATGTCATTAGGTGGTGCTGTGAGTGTGAATATGACTGGTATTGTTGATAGCACAGGATTTCCGTGTTTTTCTAGCAGTCTAATCCAAGATAATAAGGAGTCTCTTGAAGATGTGCCTGAAATTATGTTTATCATTACCTAAAAATTACTCTTTAATAGGTAGATCTAGGTGGTGCTGTGGGAGGATGTGCAACTGCTTTGCTTAAGGTTGTGGGCTTTATTCTCACACAGGGTAAAATTTTGTGTTCCATAAATATTTGTCCTAAGTCTGGGTATACTTTGGTATGTATATAAAGTAGCCCAGAACACCAAGCTGGAAGCCCAGTGTGGATGCTGTTTCATAAATTAATAACAAGTTTAGAAAAGATGCATTGCTTGATTACTAAATATGCAAAATGCCAATGTTCACCTACAAATGTCAATAGTACAATAATAATTTACCTGTAGCACAAATAGATACTATAGTGCCATCATCCTGTTCATGTACTGTTGAATATATAACTGCGGGCAACTTAGTTCTACCAATGAACCCAGGTATGCCTGGGGGCTTTTCTATGTTGGACACATCTGTAAATACAATGCTCTGTTAGTTTTATAATTAGATAACATTCCTGGCAGCCTAGAAGTATGCGACTATTATGTCCGGATTAAACAATAAAACACATTATTCATAAGTAAGAATGCATTGCAGCTAGCTACCTAGCTGCAATATATTCTCAAATACTGAAGTGAGGATAGAACCATATTCATACATCTATTGACATAAGTTATTTTGTCTAGACCCACAAAGTAAAATAGTACTTATAGATAATAACATGACAGCGACATAGATAAACTCCAGGAAAGCAGGTTGAGATGGTATGGGCATGTCAAGAGAAAGCCATCGGCTTACATCAGCAACCAGACACTTCAATAAAATTTTCAGTGTCTGGGAAAAGATCTAAGAGGAGACCAAAAACAACCTAGACAAATGTGTTGCTGAGAGACATGAGGGAATGCAACGTTTTTGAAGGCAATATCGTGGATAGGACGAAATGGAAGAAGAATGTTAGGTAGGCTGACCGGATTATTCCCGATGGCCACCAATGATGGACACAGGGTTGTTATATTACTTTTTGTCCCAAATGCCACTCTGTATCCACCAGTGGTGGCCAAATGGGAATAATCCAGGCTGACCTCATCACCATGTGGGATAAATAGTCAAGAAGAGAGAGAGAGAGGAAGCAAAGTGTGGCTATTCTTAGCAGACATTACTAATACTTTGAATCCTTGGATTATATTTCTTCAATTAAGAAATGAGCCCTCTTATTGAAATTATGGTTTAAAACTGTATACCAATTTCTGCAGCTAGAAGTGTTGTATAAAAACACAACGCACGCATTATTTTTGACCTCTATCATGTATTATATAAGCTTATAATTAGAAAAAAAAATGAATTCAATATATTTTATGTGTTAACTATCAGGCGCTGGCTGTTATACACTTTATTCAATATGCTGATGAATCAGAAAACAAATAAAAAAATAATTTTACCATCTGGATCCGTATCATCCTTAGGTTCTGGTCTAATTTGTCCAATTAGCATAAAGTAGTTTACAACTTGGTCTCTTAAGTATACATCAAATGGTCCTTTTACTACTAAAGGTTCTTCTGGAGGCTGTTGTGATAGTAATACCTTCTGGGCTTCACTTTGTGCACTCACTACCCAGGTTTTATCCAGAGAGAATTCAATTTCTTCTGTCTAGTAAAGAAAATATTTTAATGGTTAGAATGTTAGTTTTGGTAGATATGGCTATGATTATGTCATGATATGAAAAATTAAAATGTATTTATTTATATAGGTTAATTAAATTAACATTTATGAACGTCAAAATTTACAAAATGTCGGTCAAGTAACCTACAGCCAGTTCGCTGACGAAGTAAAAGCATGAGAAGAACTGGCAAGAAACTCAGGCCACTCTTTTTAATCGCCAGGTTATTACAATTTTAAGTAGCATGCAAAGTGGCTAAAAACTGACTAGTGCAGTGTATAAGTGACTGCTCAGCAAGATGTCATGGGTTAATTAATCCCCACATAGTACAAAGCTTTGTCATTTCTGTAAGTAATATTGTAATAACCCGTGACATAGGGTTGTACCCTAATCACAAAGTTACTAATATTTTATTTATTTCATTTTTATTTCTATTTTAGTTTTTATTTTTATTTATTTATTTGTACAATAGAGTGTTACAAGTATAGGGTACAACAATATTTATTTATTTATTTATTCAAGCTTTTTACACACATATATGCATAAAGGCGGACTTAATGCCAAATATATACATAGTTTAAATACAGTTTTTGTATGGCTGGTACTTAAAATAAGAAAACCTGAGCTATAAGTACCAGCAAATATATTATAAATATATATTATTATAGAATATTCAATTACTATGGCTAATATTTCTTTATTCAAGAGATAAATTTTAAATGTATTACAACTTTGTAAATAATCAAATTTAGTAACTATTTACTGGCCAGAAAAAGTTGTCACCTGCAAAACTTTAACTTCAGTATTAGGGTCTACTGAAGTTATCCTCTGTATGGCCAATTTAGCTAGCTCTAACGTATCATTGGGCAAACTGTCTGGCAGATGCCACGGGCTGAGGTACTTAAACTTAGGCATCCAGTACATTATGCGCCAGTATTTACGAAGTGGAATCCCTCGGGTACCAAACACATTTAGTAGCATCTGTTCCATTTCCGTATCTGGCATTACTTCTGTGCTTAAAAAGAAAATATTTTGTCACAATATTATTTCTAAACCTATTTATAAGCAATACTGTATCAAGATTAATATAAACGGTAAGTACTGTTATCTTCCATTTGCTCCAACAAGTCCACAGCACACTGTTGTTGCTTTGGATAGTGCATAAATTCTGATTGAAATATATTTTGAGGTATAAATTTCCCTTTCGGCAGTACATCCAGTAAAGCTTTATACACTTCGAGATCCTTTTGCACACCAAAATCTTTCATTTTAGCAAGAGCAGCATAAATAAATTCGACATGACCGCGTCTCCGGTTATCACGGCCCTCAAATATTTTGATAACCTCTAAATAGGTCTTTTTATTCTTCTTCGGAAGACTATCGAAAGGGTCATATACAGCGACGCGCTTTTCTGAACTTTCCCATCGCTTAAATAACATGAGAGATGGTTTTGTTTTCAAAATATTTCGTAAAATTTTATTGGCCATTGTAGGTTATATTAATGACCACAGTGTCAGCCGCAAATAATTATTTTGTGTCATAAATGTAACTCCTTTAATTACACAAAAATGTTTTTAATAGAATATAACTTTAGCTTTAATAATTAAAATGTTTTGAAAACTTTGAAAATGAAATTCTTCATGAAGCTATCACTTTCATTGCATGACATTGTGACAGTGTCAGTGTTGACAATTGAATTGACATTGACAACATGCTTGAAAGAGAAACTGTCTTTTAGTACGGTTGTCAATTTATTGCAAATTTAATACGTATTGGGTGTGTGTGTGTGTGTGTGTGTGTGTTTGTTACAACTCATTCCCTATCAGCTGAACCGATTACGATATAAATAGTATTTTATTTATAAAGATTTGGTGCCGGGGACGTCATAGGCTACTTTTTATCCGGAAAATCAGTCTGATTCCCGAGGGATACAACAAAACGTATTTTACGCACGGGCAAAGCCGTGGGGCGCAGCTAACAAAGTAATATATAAATAACAACACAAATTCACAATTATAACTACAGGCTATAATTAGTAATATCACCGGAGAGGCCCTAAGTATTAGATCATAATCACCATTACATCAGCCGGAAGACTACTACGTCTACTACTGGTCATTGACCTCTCCAATTATCGCCACTTTAGATCTTACATTATTTCGACGCGGGTGCGTCAAATTTATCTGTGGCGTTGTACAGGTCCATGGGTGTGCAGGTGGCAGGACACGAATACACAACAATAAATGTGCCATGGTCTCGGGAGAGACACCACACAAGCAGGAAGTTTCCGAGCAATAATATTATAAAATAGTTATATAAATTATGCTATTAAATTTTTTGAAGACCTAAATAGTTAACGCGGTTATTTCGTATTCGTTACAAAGTTATTGTAGGCGAATTATTAAATAACTGAATATTCCAACTTGTTGAGTATTAATGATTACATAAATAAAATTACTCTTTGTTTTTATTTGTAATTTTATTATGGCAACCCTGACAACCCCAGTAATCATGTCTTATTTCATTCGTTCATTTTCGTCGCTATTTCCCGCGTTTAAACCCATTCATTCGTCTGACAGACAACAGACAACTTCAGATTTCATTCAACTCAACTAGTTAAATCGGGATACCAAACGTTGATAGACGTGTCGTGGCGAAAAGTTCCAAACTACGTAAAGAAATACGAGAGTCGCTAGTTACCGCGTTTACCGCATGACTAAAAGTGTATGTTATATTATTTTTACCAAGAATAACAATAAATATTCTTAGCATTAAAGTGAAAATACTAAGTATTTTTGAAAAAGCTGTATGTGTAAGTTTCCATTAAAATTAAAACAACTTAGTGATAAAAAAGTGTTACAAAATGTCAAAATTATTTCAACTAAGTTGTTTGCTGATCATCGTGTCATTGAGTGCCACCGGTAAGTTTTACAATCATAATAAAGTAATATGAGCATATTACTTTATTAAAGTAAGTGTAATAGCAAACATCAACGCATGAGAACAAGTAACAAGTGTGTTCATGCAACTTTCATTATTGGTATTAAACAATGAATAATGAGTTGATAAAGGTTGTGTTTTGCCTCGTTTCAAGGCTATCAAGCTTGTTTAAGTCTCGAAGGTACTCTATAAATTTATTTATAGTAATAAATCAACTGCAAACTAGGGATGGATCGATATTCATCGATGGCGAATAAAAATCGATGTTTAACTGGAAAACATCGATGTTTTGACATCGATAGGTCGACTTCGATAATATCGTTACATCGATGTTTTAAGAGTAAAATATCGATACGTGAACTATTACTTCAATTCAAGCGCCGTCTAGTGTGCATTAGGTAATTAAAGTCTACTAACTTAAATCTTGCTAAAATTATGATATTTCGAATGAAGTACTTAAAAAAATCGGTACTAAAGAGGTCCAATTTTTAAAAAAAACTTAATTAATATCCACAATTAAAACTTGTTTTTAATTAAATTGAAAACTAATTTTAATTATAAAACATATTCCAGTATGGTTCGTAACCATAACTATATGTATTTATTACCAAAAACATCGATGTTTTTCAATCGATGTTTATCGTACATCGATGTTTTTGATTCGATGTTAATATCGATGTAAGCATCGATGTTTTTCTAATATCGATCATCCCTACCGCAAACTTGCAATTATTATAAAGAAAAATTAGAATCCACTAAGTTGTCTAAACCTAATGAACATATTATGGACGTAGTACGTACTTATCTATCTATTATACTTTGAAAACTACCTACCATAACCTGAACCAGTTTGCTCAACAAAAAAAAAGAATTTATTCTGGATTTTGTACTGTAATTTATTTATTTGCTTAAGTACCTACCTACATTATGATAAAAAAGAGAACTTTCGGGTTTAAGTAGGTATGTATTATGGTTCCTAGTTATTATAATGTAAATAAATTGTACATAGGCACATACCTACCTACATATTTTAAACTTCACTGGTGCTGGGTGGGAAAATACTTACAACTTAAAAGGATGCTTGGTTACCCCAGACTTATATTAAACAATTGAGGGTAAATAAACCGTTTATTTCACACCTACGTCTATCCACGTGAACAAAGTAGAAACTGGTTTGGTGTACAAACACAATGTCGTAAATTACTGTTACTGGCAGCCCAAATCATCCCACTGCTGGGCAAAGGTGTCTCCTCATGACTTTCAATCTACTCGCTCCATAGCAAGTGTGGACCACGATTTATGTACTTGTTCAATTGGTCTCGCCTTTTTTTCCTTGGTCTGCCGCGACGCCTATTCGTTGTCTCAGGGCACCAGCCGCCACCACATGGTAGTAATTTTGACCCACAACTCATCAGGCATTTGGCAGACATGGTCAGCCCAATAACACTTAAGCTTTGCGATTTTATATACAACATCAGCGATCTATGTCCTGAAGCGCAGTTCCGTGTTTCGGATACGATCCGTTAATTTGGCACCCAATACGTAAGTAGCCTTTGCATAAAAACGTCCATCACTGCAAAATAGTCCAAACTGTAATTTGACCAGCTATAAAAATGTCCAACTACAGAAACAACTGACTTACATGACCAGCTTTAATAACGTCCAGTAATAAAAAATGTACAAACTATAGGTATATACGACTAGATAAAAGACCAACTATATTAACGTCCAGTCATAAAAATGTCAAACTCCAGTAACTAACCAGAAACACGACCAGCTTAATAATGTCCAGGCATAAAAATGTCCAATTGTATTCGTACTATTGGCGTATACATAGACTCAAATCTACTTTGATTGATATCAACTCTGTCTTGCAGTTTTGTCAGTTTAGTTAGCTAATTCCTTTGACCGTTTCTCACAGCTCAAAGACATTTTAAGGTGGTTTGGACCGGGTTAAGTAAATTATTAGTTCAGTTGTTCTTTAAATTATGACGGCAAATAATTTGCCGTCATAATTTTTATAATGTAGATACTAGCTTTATACGCGCGTAGATGTAGCGGTTTCACCCGCATCTTTGCTTACTGCTTTGCTCCCGTCGTCAGTAGCGTGATGTTACATAGCCTTTAAATTTCCTCGAGAACTAGGCTATTATATGCAAAAATAATTATTTTAAACTGACTGATAGTTCCAGAGATTTATATAATGGTATATATTTACAATTTAAGTCATGGACGTAAAGAATTTTTTTGGATTCCGTGTTTTTTTGGCCATATTTATTAAGTATCTGTTTAGTTAGAACAAGTTTATCATTGAAATTTTGTATAATTGGTCAATTTTATCATATTGACACGTGGTTTTGCATTTTTCTCATGGACAATTTTATCATTGGCTATATTTATCATTCAACATTTCTAGAGTTGGGCAATATTACTGGTCATTTTTGAGTTTGGTCAATTTTATTACAGGCTATTTTTATAGTTGGACTATATAAATTCTGGTAATTTTTATATTTGGGCGATATTATCATTGGACATTTTCATGGTTGGATATTTTTATCACTTGGACATGCCTTTGGACATTCGTATTTTTGGACGTTATTCTTTTTAGGCATAAGTCGTGCAAAGGGTAAGTAGGTATGTCGTGAATAAACAAACATTTTACGATACGATAACGAAGTGATTGCTTAAATTAGGCAGTTAATTACAAAGGTAACAATCAAGTAGGTAGGTATTAGACGTGATTACATTTAGTATTATAATAGGTATATTTACTGGGAATTTCTCTACCGTTTCAATGTGAGGCAATTTAATATATATATTTTCAGTTCAAATAAGAAGGCGTTTCTGGATTTCTTCCAAGAAAATACCTACCTATTCTGAATCATGTGTGTGGTAATTTCTGTATGATAAATATAATAATATTTTTGTTAGTTTTTTGCTGCCGTAGACGTAGGTTCGAAACCATAATATTGTGGATAGTAAAATTGTGTGTAACACGAACACGAGCTGATAATATACTTTCCAAAAATACATTAATCAAAGAACATTATTTTGCACTGCAAAATACTATATGCATACTAAATACCTACCTATGACGATTATATCTTAGTTTGTTTGTACCTACGTGGGAGTTAAATTCGCATCAGCATTCAATTTCCTGTCCTACCTAACGTTAGTTCTCAAACGTTGATGATAATAATATGCATCTACCTAAACGAGAAAACGATACATTGCTAGGTTTCTAAATAAACAGTTACTAATGAATATACAATTACTCACAAATGTAAGGATCGATGTAAAGAATATTTTCATTACGAATCAGCCCTACAACAACTACAGATTCAAGCAGTGACAGATAGAAATAATTCTTTTAAAGCTAGAGGGTAGAGCAGGGTAGAAATTCCTTCAGGTGCATGAAAATTGCCATTGCATTTTAAGTAGGTACCTACCTACTATGCAATTAAAAAAAGCTACATTTTGTTGTTACCTGTTTAAAAGTGAACGATGACAATGTCTTGTTCTCTTGGAGCATTCAACCATTCGTAGAACAGTGGTAATATTTTAGTTTAAGTTTGCAGAACTATGTAATGTATACTATTCGTACGACGCGCAAACCTGCGAGCAATCATATTAGCCCGTTTCGGCAACGCCCTCCGTTCCCGTTCCATGTCAACATGATCCTTCAGGTCGAATGTTAACCAGTGCCCCAGGTACTTAAATTGTTTCACCCTCTGCAATAGGGTAGTATTCAATATTATTGGTGGTACTGTTTGAGAACACTTGGTACCGCTCCGAAATACCATGTACTGACTTTTACCAGCGTTATAAACAAGGCCATGCTTACAAGCATACTGTTCGCATACTCAAAACAGGGTCCGCAGACCACAGACTGATGCTCTCAGCAGCACCATGTCGTCCGCATAGCTTTTTATTCCGAATTTACATATAGATAAATCATCAAGATGGCATCCAACATGCATTTATGCATGCATTATAGGTACGTCGCATTACATCGATTTTCAGCCTAAAAACGTCCACTGCAAGTCATAGGCCTCTCCCATAGAGCAGGTAGGTACCTACCTATTTGCCATAGTCACCACGCATGTCTAGCAAGTTCCTAATTCCTTCCTAAAATCCCAATCGAGTATTACGACCACATAAATATATTATCTTTCTGTCATTACATTACGATACTCGAGGCAGAGATGGGTGGTTCTATATTTTATGTATATTTACATTAGGTAGGTACCTCTTAATAGTTTTTTCTCATACGTAAAACTTTTATATTGACCGCTTCTATAAGACATCACAGAGTATGACGGTGGGTGATTCCAATTTATATTTGATCAACAAAAATTGTGCTTACGCCATCTGCTACTTTACAAATCGCATAGCAATAAATTGAGTAAGGTCTGTCTCGTCATGAACTGTGCTAAATAGTGTTGTGTACCTACTATTAGAGTCCAATATCAATAGAAACAGAAGATCCTGTAACATCATATATGAAGCTCATTTAAAGAATTGCAAGAATTTATTATTGTTGAGCATAGTATTATTTTTATAATAGGAAGTAACAATCGACAGGTTTCTTCTTCCTGACGTTTTAATTTATATTTTTAACGTGATTAGTGATTAATAAGGTTTTCGCCCTCTGATCATCAACTAAAAATAACGCTGAAGTTTTTAAATATCTACAAGTCTAGTAATGTTAATCTGGTTCTGTCTGCGTCGCGTAGGTGTTGTGTGTTCTTTACATTAGGCTAAATCATACATGACTTCACTGAGATGTTATCGCTCTAAATTAGCAAGTTCATTGGAACCGCATTTAGGTTTGGGCGCCATTTTTTTTGGTTATTTATAACCTGAGGCGTGGCGATGGCGTCTGCGGGCGCGATTCCAAGCGCCTACGGTCGGTGACGCTCTCAGCGTTCTCATTGATATACATAAATACTAAAATTATAAATTGAAATGTTACAGCAGCTCTAGCTCGGTAAAACTAATACATATCATATTGAACAGCAAAAAGTTTTCTACACGTGGACTCCACCAACTGTATAGAACCAGGTAGAATAGTCGTTTTGATAGGAAATATAAAAAAATATATATTCCTGAATACATCACCTTGTTAAAACTAAGCAATATTGTGATAAATCTAAGCTAAAGCTATTAATAGCAATGAAAATAACTGTTTAGGTCTTCGTACAAATTGATTTGTTGGACATTAATTATAGCTTAACGAGTACTTGCGTCACAAATAAGCTAGAGTAGGTATATTTAAATATTTTGAATTTTAACTTAGAATGGAAAACTTTTATTGTAAAAATACTTTTTTGTTTTAAAAACGGTCGAAGTCTGGGGCAGGAGCAGGTTTCAAACATCGAAAGACACAAACAAAGTAGGTACCTACACCTAGACTCTCGATACAAAGACTTCTGCCGAACACAATTAATATTTGTCTGAGATGGGAATCGAAGCTGCAATATTGGTAACTTTAGTGGCGAGGCAACCAATAAAACAAACTTTTTGTATATCTTTTTTAAAATGCAATTTACAAGCAATAAAATATGTCGAGCAGTCTTTTTCTGACAGTCGTTCGTACACTATTGCCGCGCAATTATGCCCTATTCGATTCAATAGCTCCGTGATGAATATCGATGATGAATTGATGACCCATTTGAAAAGCTCGCTTTATTCGTTTGTATAAATATCGCATGGCCTTAATAGTAAACTCAAAATACCTACTGTAGTTTAAATAGTAGCTAGTGTTAAAATAAATAGTGTTGAAGGTACCACAACTAAAAAAAACTTGAAGAATCGTGCTTATTTCCGGCTTGCCTCTGGCATTCGATTTACTCCATTGAACTATGTAGACATTTTATATACAATTTTATTGTTTATTCTTCTTGTTATGAGAGAGATGAGAAAAGAGATAGACTTCAAAGAAATTTCATGCAGTGATAGAGAAATATTTTCATTTAAAATGTAATAAATGTAATAAACCTACTCGTATAATATAGTCACGTACACATTTTGCGCTGACGAAACTGAAGACGTCTTTTTTTCAACCTATATCCACCTACTGTCTCACTGCTAGACAAAGGTCTGGATTATGCCCGTTGGCTACCACATAGTTGGCCGCTACTGGTGGACACAGGGACGTTTACTTACTTTTTGTTCCAAATGCCACCAGTGGTGGTCAGCGGGAATAAAATATTGGAATGTTCCCGTTGGCCACCACATGGTTGGCCACCACTGGTGGACACAAGGACGTTTTATTACTTTTGTCCCAAATGCCACCAGTTGTGGAAACATTTTTCGTTGACTACCACCTATCAGGCCACCACTGGTGGACACTGTGTTGCTTTATGTCTTCAAGGCCACCACCAAGCACAAAAAATACAACTAGGTAGGTATGATAGAAGAAAAATATACATTTATTAAATATGTTCTTATATTTTCAAAAATAAAGCAAGTACAATGATGTAGTAAAAATAAAGTGTAATAATGTTTCGGTAAAATCATCCTTGTTTTTTTTAACTAAGTTTATAATAATATATAATGTAATCATCAATCACAGTTTGAATCACAATATGTACGGCACAGAACACTGGCTACACTTATCGCGGTTGCGAACATTCGGATAGTTGACCATCACATAGTTGGCCACCACTGGTGGACACACAGACGTTTTATTACTTTTTGTCCCAAATGCCACCAGTGGTGGTTAGCGGGAATAAAATATTGGAATGTTCCCGTTGGCCACCACATAGTTGGCCATCACTGGTGGACACAGGGACGTTTTATTACTTTTTGTCTTCTTTAAAAATGGTGGACAAAATAACTATAATAAATAATAAATAACTTTCGGCAACAGTTATGTAGGACCGTCCTCGTGAAAGTGTTGTTAATTTAAAGTTAAACTTTATACCTATTATTTTTTTTCTGCCTTTACTCGAACGAAGTAGGTATCACCTGTATCAATCAAAGGCTAAAGGCACAAAGTAAATACGTACTCTGTGCTAAAGGTGCCTACCTATCTGTCTGCAAAATTACAACCAAATTCAAAGTCAAATTTATTTTAACTTACATTTCTATATAAGGCGGCTTCTTTTATTATACATTTTAACATTAAGTACTAAGACAAAAAATATTAAGTAGGTAATAGAGATGCAAACAATAATTTGTAACAAGATATTATATACAATTGAAACACTAATATTTAATTTTAATTACATGCAACAATAAGAACTAATGTTGCCATTTACTTACTTACCTACATTTTTACTAAAGCAAACGATCTTACCGCTTATTCTATTTCCTAAAGAATAAAAAATACAAACAATCGGATCGTTTATATTACATTGTTAAAATAAGTTTGATACACGTTGGATATCAATACGCGATTCTGGCCCGTGCAAAAGGAAAATTACACCCGGACCGGGGCATGAATTCGGTCAATTTGGCGCCCCCTAAAGCCTTTACGTAATCAAACAAAATTTTCGAACGATATAGATTGAATATTCTATTACAAATGTAGGCACATGGAACGATTGCGAGAAGGTCAAATTACTGGTATATTAAATTTATGCATTATGCTTTACTAAATGTAAATAAGTAACCACTTAGCAGGTAGGTATCTTCTATGTGTTGTAATGAAGAGAGAAAATGAAAATTATCGGTTTCACTGTAATTCGTCTACCTTCGTGATTACGTTTTAACCTAAACGAAAGACAACTGAATAAATATAGCTCATGATGGCATTGTACATATTGGCGTAAAATAAACAGAATTGGTAGTACATATATAAATTATTCAAGCGGCTTGAGGTTAAAAAGAAAATATTATACGTTAACGCGTTTTATTTTATTAATACAAAAATACAAATAGTAAAATATCCACACATAAACGCAGACTATTAACTATTTTAAGCGTATATTTTAAGTGTAAAATTGGCTTTACTTAATGAAACTTTTATTTAACTTTTGCGCATTCTACTTTCCATGAGGAAATTTTATACGAGAGTAACCTTTCATATAAATGGTATTAGAAAATAAGACCGAAACATGTGAATTTTGTGCAAGTTTCACACCCCGAAATAATAAGGGCATTGTGCATGTTGTCCCTCATAAATATAACGTAAAACCCTTTACAGTTATTTTGAATATGTAGCTTTAAAGTTAATATACGAACACGGCGCATATTTGCTTTGTTTTGGGCAAAAGCAAGAGTTATTCGACCTAGTTCATTTGTCTCCTCGACTAGCTATAGCGAGTTCTCATTAGCACTAGTTTTCACTTCGCCACAAGCTACTCACTCCACAGATTCATAATATTTTAATTATAACGATAGTTTCTGAACAACTCTACTTATGATTTACTCTTTAGATTTTTACTATCATAACATAATA
Source organism: Parascotia fuliginaria (assembly GCA_963082885.1). Taxonomy (NCBI): domain Eukaryota; kingdom Metazoa; phylum Arthropoda; class Insecta; order Lepidoptera; family Erebidae; genus Parascotia; species Parascotia fuliginaria. Next base: position 10,684,517 of record OY720178.1, on the reverse strand, counting down.
CGCATTAAACAGAATAGGTATAACATTATATATTGTGTGATTAGTTGAACAAACATTAAATTTACTTAATGAGCGTTTAATTGAATATTGAAATTCAATGGGTCAAAAGATAGCTAGTAAAATAGAACCTGCAACAGGACAATAGATTAAAATTTGATTTCATTGGACACCGTCCCTTGCTGTAGATAGAGGTATCTAATATTGCAGGCATTTCACTGCCTTACAATTTATTAAATTATTTTTTATAAATAAAAATGAATAAACCTTCGTCTTTGATTTGTTTGGATTGGGCAAATTACATGGTTTGGATCGTCAGACGTCCAAGATCGTCAGAGTTCCAAAACCTTATTGTTCCCTTTTCGTATGAAAGAATAAATAATTGAAAACCCCACATAATCATCTACAAAATGTTTACTTATTTGTACTTCCTCAATTCTTATCTTAGTTGTTTGGTCGATTTAATTTCTCTGATAAATTGGTATATAATACTTTGTAAACTAGAACATTATATAGACGTTTTTACCAAATATAAGTGTGAAAGATTTATGTACAAAGATGTCAATACATAGTACATACATAATATTACTTTCCGAACAAATAATAATATTGCTGGATAATCTATTGATTCATTCTTTTTCACCAAAAGGCTAATCAGAATTTATGAGGTAAGCCGCATAGTTTGGGGTGCGATTTCAGTCAGATGAAATTGTTTTATCCAAATTTATTACCCACAGGAGGTTGGCTTAAACATTTTACGTGCAAATCTGTTACATGATAAATGTATATTATCTAGGTGTAAACAATACGTGATTATTACATAACTTGTTCCCTGTCCAGTAATGATTATAACTAACAATGAGTTTGTCTACGTCATGTTCATCCATAAAGATAAATGATGATTCAGCGGTAATTGCAATTTTGCGAATTTATTATTCGCAAATGAGACGATTAGCGGTAAGAATGGGGCGCATTAGTGTCGGGGTGTGATAATAAGCCTCGTTCTTCTTTCAAAGTTGGGATGAAGTCAGCGGTCTGAACAAAAAATTACCTCATCAGAGCGGTATGACAAATGACCGGAGAGACGTCAAGACATCAGTGGACGGACGATTTGCTTCGCGATCATTCGCTTCTATGTGTACTCTGACATTGATATATTTTCATAATAATTTTCTGTAGATTTCACACCTTTGTAATACTGCTGAATGAGCGAGATTGAGTTGGTTTAGGTATATCTAACATGCGTACGACATGATTTTACGAATAGCTATTGGGACAGCTGCTATTTAAATGATTAAATGGAAGGCAATAACTGACTTCTATTCAGTGCAGGTTCGAACACTTGATGATGCAGTAGCAGACTTATTGCGTAGTTTAAATCCAATCAATTACGATAATATGATTAGATCACAAAGTTGTGATATTTTTAAAGTTTAGCTGTTACATTCAAACTGATAAGGCTGTCGTACGTCTAGATATTTGCGACTTTTAATCTCAGAATACCTATATAATCAGCAAGGATTTTTATTCGAAAGAGATAAATGGCAAATTTTTAACAATCAATTGTTGAAGTGAAACGATTCCAGTATCGTATCTATTGTGTTTGAAGTGCTAATTTTAAGCATGATTTAAAAAAGTATAAATCTTTTAGTTAAGGCTATGTGTAAATTTGATACATAATCTAAGTGTGTCCATATCTAGACCACTAAAAAAATGTTCTGTCATGTCACATGATACGCACCGCTTTACAACTTTTTAGGTATTGTAGCTTTCAAATCGCTTTTCAAATTGATTGATTGAAAGCCATTTCTGTATTAAAAATCGTTATTAATATTCGTTTCAATGAGCTCCCAATAACTATTATTCTTAACGAGTAAACCACCGAACAGCCTTATTTAAATTATTTCCATATTTAATTAAGCTTATCACAATATATAGTGGGTTGCCTGTTATTCTCATTAAAGCTTAATAGAATATACATATATAAAAATATATTTAAAAAAGAAACATGACCCATACATTAATTACTTGCCTACCATATTCTTGTCCTGTAGAACCACCGTCAGTATAATAATGAGTATTACCTTTCATGGACAAGGGTATGAGAGGGAGCGGCTCTTCCCTTTTCTCTGAAACTCATTCGAGTCATTAAAAAAAGATGTTAGTATTAGGTAGGTAGGTACTTACTTATAAGAATTGCCTTTATTCATTTTATTTATAGCAAAAAATTTTACCTATACTGTCCTTTGAATAAGGGTATTATATCTATATAATAGGTACCCATATTTCTTCAGACTTTTGGCTCCAAAATAATTTGTAATCTGCTAGTGTTTATTGCAAGATAAAAATGTTTTTAGTTGATTGGTATTGGACTGCAATTATAAAGATCTTTTTAAAATAAAATAAAAAAACACGATTATTGACTGTTGCAGACATACATGTATACGCTAGCATTTTATTGAACGAAGAAGAACTTTAGAGAAGAAAATGTTACTTTAAAATTATTAACCTTACGGATTGCCGTAATCGTACCGTACGACAATTATCATTAGTAAGCAAAATATTAAACTAGGTAGCTCACGAATGAAAAAAAATCAAAGACATCATATCTCAGCATTTGCGTCTGTTATAGAAGGCATTTTTCTGGTGCTTGGGTAATTTAATTCAAGGTAACGTCATCAACATCGGTACACTACTTATTCTTTATTAAGATAAGCAAGACTAATTAGAAATACTTAGCAAGATTAAAGTATACATAAAATAAGTGGCGTGATTTGTATAATACGACGATAAGTATGATAAAGGAGCAATTGGTGTTATCGTTAAATTTCATAAGATTTTTGTTTAGCGCCTAACTATATTACCTCGTATATAAAATATCACTTTTTACTTGTTTTGTCTCATTAAATTTGTCTCTAGGTAAATATAGGATTTTTCTTTAGGAAAGGCGCTATTAAAAACTTGACCGTGACGAAAAAACTGAAACGTTTTTAGGTGTTGTTGTTTTGCTTGTAAAAGTATTTATAGGTATACAACCTTAAAAAAATACATCAATGAAACGTATTTTTTATGACTCCTGACGTCAATCGCTATTGCGTCGTACCTAACCATCTCAACCAGACGCTCATAAAAGAAGGAATGTCTTTTTTAATCTTTCAATATCCATTCGAAAACTTACCATTTGTAATAGAGTGTATGTAGAGTGTATATTACTAGAATCAATTAGGTACGGAGATATAATTGATATACGTATAAGAAATAGATGTAGCCTAAGTTATGAGATGATATTTGTATATGTATATTGTTAATGTACCTTATAAATAAATAAATAAATAAATAAATAAATAAATAAATAAATAGAGTATATCATTAAATAAGTAGAGTAGTACTCATATTTCTAACATTGATATACCTCCCCTAATATACTCCCACAACTTTGACTTTACAAACTTTTTTTATAGGAACCCTGTAAATTTTTTATGATATATGCGCAATCTAATATCTACCAAGTCATATACTTTCAAACAGCAAACAGCTCGTATTGATCAGCGCACCCAAAGACCGAAATACTAAAAAACCTCTTAACAGCTCTAAATAAAGCTTCATTTAAATGAAAACATGCTAAATTAATTAATGCAATAAATTAAATATATATTCACATGAAGGATAGAACACTACACAGCGAACTCTCCGTTTGATATGAAGACGATCACGCCACTATACACGATAATATTGTAATTAAGTGGTCTTGGTACATAAAAAGTCAATGAATAGTAAAAATAGATAACCCTAGATCGAATGACAATATGAGCTGAGCCGTTGAGTGAGTGACAAGGTGATAAAAATACTGACAACTCGTTACATAATGTTATATGTTTATTTGATTATTCATTTAATGCACAGTTTATCGAAAGGTTATGTTATGCGTTTGTATAGTATAATCTTTTTCATGACTATCACTAAAAACAAGAATGATTAGTGATTCTGATTATATTACATAAGCAATTCATAATAACTACTATCTAAACCTAGTGAATCCCAAATTACGTCAAATATGGTGAATTCGATCCTTTTCTTCATGAGGTTATAAGAATAAAAAGAAAGAAACTAGAATGTATTGCATGATTTATTAGGTAAATATGTAATTAGGTATACTTTTTTAATAAGGCATGTGGGGTCGGGTATAGTCAGAATTTGAATACTGAATGAAGGTAAATTTGTCGTCAATTATGGCGACAAATTTACCACGAAGTTTTTAACTTTTGTATTCTGGGAAGTAACGAACTCTGCTTAAGAAGGATCTAATTTACTCTTAAGTAACATTTTTGTATTTAAATTAAATAAATTATTTATAAGAAAGATATTCTAATTTTATTACATTACATCTGAATACAGTTCGTAATGATTGCCCCAACCTGTTTTGTGGATGCCTACAAGGCTAGTAAGGAGAACGCCGTTGTTAAAAATATATTCATTTAAAATTGCGACAGTATGACCTCGTCCTTATAGAACCCTAAACTTGGCAAAACTTGAATGTAACACACCTCTGCATACCCTTTCTTGAAAAATAGCTTAATGGTATTGTAAGCTTTTGTCATTAAAATCCTGAATCTTCAATTAGTATATTCATGAAAATAGTAAATCTTTACAGGAGTCTTAAAAGCTATATTCTGAAAACAGAACGTTTTCATTGAATGGATATGTATATTCGATTGGTAAATCAGTTGTCAGAATATTTGAAGTTACTTTTTTATAGTTAGGCTCTAAACGTTGCACGAAAAAAAGATAATGGCTTATATAAAAAAAACAGTTATTGGTTTGACGTCGAACTTTTAAAGAATTCCTTTACAGATGTTTAGGTAAACTTTAAGAGTTTCAATGACTTTTCGTTTTTAAAAACTTTTAGCATAATGAATATTTTAGAACAGGTTTTATATTAGCTCTTATTGTATGTCCTTGTTAACGATAAACGAACAAAAAGGTAGCACCTCGTCACCTCGTATATTTCGGGTAGTAAACAACTTTTATACGCATAACCTACTGTGCAATCAAATATACGTACTTACTTATTTACTTTTGTTATCAATGATTATTATCACTAACTGATAGTGATGGGCGTAATAAAAACTAACGTTAATGCCATTCACAAGATATAAAATTTAACCTTAAAAATGATAAAGAAATTGACATCTTGTTCATCTTGCATGGTCATGGCATTAACATCTTCTGAACAGTGGTCGTTCGCGTTGTGCTGTCTTTGTCGAAATATTATTGTCATTTAGAAATCTTTTGGTTCATAAACTAGATGTCCTTTTACCTTCCATTAATAGTAGGTATGTTTATTTTGATACAGAAGTGTGGCTCTGCAAGCTGAGATAGCAACTCTAAAACTTATTAATAACTAATATCTTCTAGTACGTATATTATTTGTACTTGCCCATATCTAGTTGTTTAAGATATTTTTGATGACAGCAAATATTATTTATAATCTTGAAACATAATCATAAAGTTCTTAAATATTTATAACATGAAGTCATCAGATGCACGTAATCATTATTGCTTACGTATCATTTTGTATCAATCATCTTAATATCCACGTTGGTTATTAAGTCCTACCTGTACTAAATAATATCGTTATTATTATGACTACAATAAAACAATCTTTTGTTTATTATACTTTACAACTTTTTGCCGACGTGTTCAATTACTGGAACAGACGTAGTAAAAACAGGTAGTGTTCACAACCGTGTGAAAATTTATTTCTATTTGTTATCTGAATCAGCTAAATAAGAACATTGCGCAATTGTGGTGTGTATAATTATGAGGTTAACGATTAATCAAAACAAATGGAACAGTACGTCATCATGTCAAGGCAACAATAAGACTTCCTATGGTATCGGAGCAATTCAATCAGTCTCTGTCCCATAGTTCTTAAATTGGTCCACGATTATGCTTCGATTGAGTGAGAGCATAGTGTGAGAGCGTCTCTATACGTACACTGCACGCACACATAGAAAAATATCGTACGATATCAGCTAGCCAATAAGAGACAGCGGCGTGGTGGGCTCGGCTCCCCACCACACCATTGGAATGCATAGTGCTAAGAACGGTACTGGTAAAAATAACTACCTGCTTGACAAGATAAACACATGTCAGGTGACGTACAAGGTGGTTGCTAATTTGGGAAGGGAGCTAGATCCTTAAATTGGACATTATGATAATTTGTAAAAGGATGCCAAAATATTTGATAAAATTCGTAATTTATTTATGTAGTAGGTATTGGAAAGAGAAATACCTAGTTTCTAATGCTAAAAAGTAAGTGGCCTACAATGTATGTTATGGATAGATGATAGAATAGATGTTCTGTAAAATTTGGCAATTCAATCACATGTGTACGAGTAAACAGCTGATTGCGTGCACGCCACGTGAGACACGATCGGACGCCGAAGACTCGCGCATGCGCATATCTTGATACTAACAGTTAACAAATACTTTCTAAAGCTACAGATACAATCAGTGTGACTGTATAAATTACCTTTAAGTAAAAGAACTGTAATTGTAAGAATGATTACTATAAATACTTTAAAATAAATCTCAATTACCACATTCCTAAATTCTAATTAGAAAATTGAAGAAGACAATTCGGTGATACCTTTCTATGATCAGCAGGAACTTTCGTCCATCACTTTTTTATCGATAGCTTGTCTATTTTATCAATAGTTCGACAAAGAAGGGTTGTGGACTGTCAGCAAGAACCTACAGTTAAAATAACGTTTTAACTGCATAACATGGTTATGTTGCGTCAGTTTTAAAATATGGAGTAATTTTTTGGGGTAATTGCACTGGTAAAGAACGCGTGTTTATAGCACAAAAAAGGTGTGTGCGAGCAATATGCCATCTCCAAAAGACAGACTCCTCTAAACCACATTTTATAAGATTAAAACTACTTACATTTCCTTCAATTTACATCTACGAAGTAGCCTTGTTTGTTCGGAGTAATTTACAAATGTTTCAGAAAACGAGTAGGAAACGCAATAAATCACGTCTGTGTTTGGTACCCTCCCGGACAAAACTCCTACACAGTAGTGTCTTTTGTATGACTATTACGATTTACAATAAACTACCGACATCGTTGAAAGAACTTGACAATATAAAAATATTCAAAACTAACCTCCGAAATTTGTTGATTAAGAAAGCATATTATTCTGTTAAAGAATTTTTAACTGATAAAAGTATTGACATAGAAATATAACGATTATGTAAATTATGTATGAATGATATGATTAGGTATATAATGTGACATGGACTGACTTTATTATTGAATTAATATTTGATTTGATTTAATTTAATGATTAGTAGAGCATTATTCTTATTATAACAATAATAGTTTAAATAATAACAATTAGTTTGGCTTTTGGAATGGTGTCCACCACTTCTGGATTCCACTTACTGCTTACCATCAGGCAGAGTGGAGTCACTTTGGTAGGCTAATATAAAAAAAAAAAAAAAAAAAATTGTAATGTTATTTTAAGTGTCAACATAGATAATAATTTGGTTTTATATAAGTAATTGTTTTAAAATTTGCACACCATTGACATGGTAAAATGCAGAGAACTACACAAATTTGTAATACCTCATAAAACCTGTATTTAGCAAATAAATGCCTTTGATTTGATTTGATGTATTGTGACTAGGTACTATTTTATCTATTTTAGTATCTTTGTAGTTTCGTGTGTAGGATACGTCATGTCCTAACTAAGTTTACCTTTAAGCTTGGTGGCTTATGAAATGTAAAATATAAACACGATTTCGTAAATAGCATATATGACTGAATATGCTTAAAGAGACACTGCCAATATTCAATTGATTGTTTTATAGAGTACCAACGTCCAACATGTCGTTTAGAAGATTTTGAAACAATATACTTTCGGTCCCTGAATGCTAATCTGAGTCTGTCTAGGGTACCTATTTGGTCAGTATAAGGTCGTTAATCGAAAACCTGCATACATTATTATCAGTGATCGAGATGTATTGCATTTCTAGTCGTAAACAATATTTCTATTACTCAATGTTGGAGAGTGATTTCTTGTATTTCCGTTCATTAACATAGGTAGTTCATTGGGCTAGTGTTTAGAATACGTGGTTTCGTGTTGTAAAACGGCAGTTAAGAAGTCTTTTGTTGTTGTAGGTGTTACAATAACACTTCATTATTTTTATTCTTTAGTATTCTAGCAGTCGGTTCTTTTGAGTTTTAGCATTTTAGATAAAAACCCACTCAATACCTTAGTGATAGAGGAATATTGTCACTTTGCTGATGTTATGACTACCTACGCATTTGTTGTCAAACTATAGCGTGTGGAAAAATACGGTTTTCTTGAAACAAAAATATAAGATTACACGAATTACTAGAATGATAAATCGTTTGATAGATAACGTCAAACTAAAAACTAAAATTGGAGTTTTGTTTTAATCAAAACTTTGTTATTATTTTATCAATTTGTTTGAAACAAATTATTCAATTACGTAATATTAGGCGTCCTTAACAAAACATTTTTACTTAAGTAATTATCTTAGCGATAAAGTTATACTTTGTTAAGTTTCGTAATTGTTCTCTGTCTAGGGACCTGACTTTTAAAAGGCTACAACGCACTCTATTTAGAATCGCTATGTAGGCGCCAAATTATAAGTTTCTAGACTTCAAAGAGACTATAAGAAAATTAATTTAACTTTTTCTTAACTAGACTGGAAACATTTAAAAGTGGTTTGTTCTACTTATACTCTTTATAGTTTTAGACAATCATTTTTGTATATGTGTTTGTTTAAAATTAAAATACGGTCAAGAATAGTCGAGAAAAATTTCTTATCATAACAACTAAAGATACGATTTTTCATCTATGCGGTTACAAAATTCGTTCGTCATTAATTTTGCAAATTCTTAGTTCAGTGAAAAAATTTGGTAGGTATTTAGATTTACTTTATACCAATTGAGTGATTATTTATTGTATTTTCCATGAACTGTAGATTGTTGATAATATTATGATACAAAAAAAAAGTTGTGGTCGTCTTTTTAGCAGATAATATCAATGTGTCATAAATATATGTTTGGCCATGATACCATCGTTGTCATTTAAAAATTAATGAATATCGCAATTCTCAATCATGCGGTTTTTTTTCATGTTAGGTATCAACGATTAATATAACCTTAATGTTTCCTCTTTTATTATTTTTAAATACTATACCAAAGATATACCTAGATTTATTGAATATATTTTGCATTGATTTCGTTTAGATCATGCATATCATTACGGCATTAAATCTTGAATACTTGGAGAAATTGAATTGAATAATGACTTGAATGTTAGTGTCGTTTCTATTATAAATTGATGATTTATTCAACGTTCGCAAGTTCAAAATGAAACTCAACCAGAAAATGGATTCTATTGTAGAATAATGAACAGATTTTTCAATAAATTATTTATTATCAACAGGTGCTCTCAAAGAACATTGTAATCAGGAAGAAGATTTGCTACAAAGATGTTCGATGGCCTTACCTGTACTCAGTTCACCAGAAATATCGTTTGCGCTCACTAGAGAAGAACTGGACAAGAGTTGCATGTAAGTGTTCACTATTACTATTATTTAGATTTTCTATAATCATCTTTTGGAAGTTCGTACCCAGGTCTCGTACTCGTTACTCAAATTCTATTTGAGCATCTTCTAACTTCTAAGTCAAATTTCGTGCTCTACCGGGCTGCCTCCTATCTTCTATCTCGATATAGTTCGCAAGAACACACTTTATTTTAATTGCATGTCATATGTATACATACGTTCAATTGTCAAGTGTTTTACTACTCGTAGTATCATTTCACTCAACGTGTCAATGACACGTCTCTAATTGAAGAAGTTTGGGTGGTTTGGGTATTGTTCTATAGAAGTTTATACAATGAATCTAATTATGGGTACTAACATTTAATTTGATACTTAAAAGGCTCTTATTCAAAGGATAAATTGCTTGTATTAGCAGTCATAAATAAACTGTTATTGAAGTGTATAATGTAAAAAAAAAAATTTACATTAAGTGCCTACATTTTTCTAGTTTGTAATGAAAATAAAAGAAAAGAAAATGTTTATCGACAATGATGTCGAAATATGAAGTAGAGATTACCACTATCATCACCTTTAGTGGAGAAGGCATGATCCTATTTAAGTATTTTTCGTATATGACTTATTACAAGGACTCAGGAAATTCGGTTTATTCACGTCATGGTTCTAATACTTATTCTCAGTCGTTTACTCTTGACAGAGTAGTCGTGGTCACGCGTGTTTCCCGGTAGCGTCTCACTATCGTTCTCCATCTGTCTCTGGTGAAAGCTTGTCTTGCGCATTCATTGAGAGGTTTTTGGGTTAGAGCCTTGATTTGATCGGTCCAACGCAAAGGAGATCGTTCCTTGGATCTGCAGCCATCGACTCGGCCCTGTACCACTATACTAATAATAATTATATTTTAACTAGGTAATACTGTATAGTACAGTCTTAGATTAAATGATTTCTTTGAACCACGATGAGAGCAACAGACTTAAATTTACATTAAGTAAAGCATGACCAAGTTTAAGTGTTCAATTAAGATGAAGACGGTGTTTTTCACACGCCTTTTTCACTCAGTATCGTAGTGCAGCGATCTTTCATTTACGCTCAACTTAGCAAAGTGAGCAAGTTTTGTTTAAGAGTTCGAGCTGCGTTGAGAAGTAAGTACCGCGAAATAGCTTAGTACGCAGTTAGCTCATCTTAATTTAGTGCTCTTGTTTGCGGTAAATAGCAATTTGAAACTATTTGTCCGACTTCACTCAGCGTTTCATACAGAAATTGAATAGCCAATGAAGCACTTTACTGCGGTAGCGTAGGGTCGGTAAACAATGAAATTACGCGATATTAGCTAAATGCCGACGGTAATGTTTTTGTACAAACATGTTTAGTTGTGAACATGTTTCTGTATCGGTTTTGGCGATAATCCAGTATTACTTGTATGTGCACGTAATGTTGTTTACTATTGCAATAAATAATGATATGACAGCACATGTTCTTTTTACGCATACGCAGGCGCTGCACTTATTACTCGTAGGTATTTTTCCTCTGAATTGTGTCATTGGATCAAAGCATGTTAACCTCGATTATTGTTTTGTTATGTTTACTATTTTTTTGTTTGTAATGGAAGTTAGTAAGACTTCTTTAGTAAATAAATATCTTTGTCTGTTTCCAAGGATACATAATAGAAAACCTACCCTATAATAAAATAAGAAAATATAAAAAATTTGAAACTGATATGACATAAGAAAGACTGGCAGATTTGCTACAATGTATGCCAATGTTTATTTTAATTTATGCTAAAAACTGCCAAACTGTTCACTAACGGATACATTGTAGACAAATTGTATTGAGTAAGAGTGTTTGTGTGCTGCGTATTTAGTCAATGAATAGGCCGACAGGTAAACAAGAGTCAACTAAATGTTGTTTGGCCTCTTAGCCTTGAAGTGCTTGCCAATGTGCTGCTTCCGTTTGATATACATAATTATTATGTATTTTGTTACAATCATCTGAATATCTGGGATAATAACAATTGATAAACCTTGAAAGTGTCATTATTAATTTAAGATAATTAGGTGTATTGTGTATTCGATAACCAGGACTGTCATTTGCTTTAAGAAACTAAAAAAACATCCCCTCATCTGTTGATCGACCATATTATGGTCGATGTCAAAAAACCCGCATCTGTGGATCGACCATATTATGGCTGCTGTCAAAATGGCGGTCAAAAAAAATTCTACCTTTTCTAAAATCGCTAATACTCAAACTGTGTAATTCGGTAGAACTCACCGATTTTTACGGTTATAGTCGACTAAATGCAGATAATAACGATACCCAACACTATATAATTCTACCCATTTTAATGTCAAATAAAAATTGTCAAAAAAGTTACTTGTCAGTTGTTGTTTACACGCGCGACCGACCTCCTTGGTTGGTTATATATTGTTATAAATCGTTTATTTTATCATTTGCCAGTATTGTTTTTTGATAAAAACGTTAATTAGGTCATGTAGTATTTAATTATCACGTTTTATTTGAAAAAATACGTAACTTTAGTAAAGTTTGGAACACAAATGTCAAAAATTTGTGTTTTTCATACTTTTTGGTGTATTTGTGTTATATATTGTGAAAAAAAGCAGGTAGAAGAGCTGCAATTTGTGTTTGTGATAAGTTTAATAAATATACTACAGTGTGGATTAGCCAAAATTGTAAGTATTTTAAAAATTTATACAAATTTAAGCGATTGAAAAAAATTCTTGTCAGTGTTGTTTACACGCGCGACCGACCTCCTTGGTTGGTTTTTCTATTGTTATATATCGTTTATTTTATCATTTTTCAGTATTGTTTTTTGATAAAAACGTTATTTAGGTCATGTAATATATAATTATCACGTTTTATTTGTAAAAAAACATAATTTTGGTGAAGTTTGGAACACAAATGTGCAAGTACCTGTTTTTAACGGCTTTTTCATAGTGTTTGGTGTTATTGTGTTATATATGTAAAAAAAAGCAGTTAGAAGAGCTGCAATTTGTGTTTATGATAAGTTTATTAAATATACTACAGTGTAACAAAGCCAAAACTGTAAGTATTTTGATAATTTATAAAAATATGAACCTATTGTTTACACTTACGCTCGGCCGCGCCCGGTTTTCGCTCCCGCCCGGCATTGTCATGGCTTAAAATATGATATTTTGTATGAAGAGGGTATATTGTTTTTTATTATATATAGTGTTTAATGTATATAAATGTATATTAACTATAACTTTTTTACAAATACGGGTATTTTATTAGATTTTTAACCATTTTTATAACTTTAGCCGTTAAGAAAACCTCGACCTTTTTTGAAATGAGTATTAACAATATAAAAACTCTTTACTCGGACTTAATATATGTTTTGATATGAAGTATATTAAATGACGATTCCAATGACATAAGTTTTATATACACCTGCCATATAATAATTAAAAGATATGACGATATTAAAACTGCGCAGCCGCGAGATTTAAATTTTCGCAAATCGCGCCAAATAGCTCCACAGATGCGCACATTTGACGTTTAAAAGCGTCACAAGTTTTTTTAGTATTTAATTTTTTAAAAATATGTAGGGTTAACGCTGGCAATTCTAATTTTAGAGCTGCTTTTTTAGGTATATTATCATATTTATCATACATACAAATTATATACGATAAGATTAGACTGAGATAAGATATAGTAAGATGATAAATATCTGTTTGGAAAATTTTAATTCCTTTTATCTTAGTTTTGGTTGAAGTTACAGTTTTCGGCTTTTCATGCTGGCTTTTATCATAACGTATGCCTTTATATAAAGGGAATTCCGCCTACGCTTCGGTAACTAAATTAGGATCCATTTAAGAAAGAGCGGCCCCAATGGCCAATTCGAAATAATTGACATACCTAAATAATACCAGCTCGTTTTTGCCTCACTGCAGAGCGCCAGAGTCCTCATTTCATAGAAAGTGAAAATTCTAGACTTCGAACAACTAATCAGAGTATTTTCTCTGTTCTTCTAAATATTCAATACCTCTTTCGGTTTTGTCTGATAATTTTACGGTAGTAGGTCCACGCTCGCTGGTTTCAGCATGAATAGGCTGGATCGTTCGGGGAAGTACTACTCTCTCATAGAAGATCGAAGTAGTAGTATCCATACTACTGCGTTTCGTTCGGTGAGTGAGAACGCCGGAGGCCCATTTTCCCCCCTTTCCTCTTGCCTCACCTCCCTCATTCCCTTCCCCTAACTCCATTCCCAGCCGCCATAGTAGAGGCCACCATACCAGCACTTTAAGACTATGGCTTTTGGTATGGTGACCACCACTTCTGGATTCCACTGACTGCTTACCATCAGGCGGAGTGGAGTCACTTTGATGGACTAATATATAAAAAAAAAGTAAAAAAGTAGTAAGAGTAGTAGGTACCTTACTTACTACTCTGGATTTTATTTCCATCAGGCTTATGTGTTACTACTACACAGTACGCATTCTGAACGATTTCTGACTTTTACAATAAATTCCCTAAATTTTGTAAATAATTATGCGACGGATTATAAAAAAGCGTCTTTAAAATTTTTACGTCTTACCTGTTACGGACGTAAAGTCGCATTGATAGTGCCATTAAAATTTAATAGATTTGGTAGCGAACGCTAACGGTAACAGCTCCTAATTACAAGTTTCTAACAATTTGTGTAAGAAATAGAAAGGTTCTTAGATTAGCTATATGTATATAATTATCTTAGGGTCGCCGCACACGGACCACTGGCCACAGCCACAAAACGCCACCACTGGCATATTTTCATACATTTATGGACATACGTGTGGCGGCCACTGGCGTCAACCGTGTGCGGCAAGTCCATATAAAATGTATGGAAACTACAGGAAATATGCCGGTGGCTGCGCTTTGTGGCTGTGGCTAGTGGCCCTAGTGTGGTGACCCTTAGTAACAAATGTTACGTAAAATATCATGGCAATAGTGTCGATAGATTAATTAGTAGATCGTTAGATTTACGGAGGCGCTCAAAATATTGAAATCGTGAAAATGACTGAAAATAATATGTTAAACATAATAAAATATAGCCTATGTTACCCACTGAGTTTATTGATTTCTAAAGGTGAAAGAATTTTGTAAGTCTAACGGAGATTTTTAGTTAAAACGTTTCAAACAACCAAACAAACAATAACATACAAAAAAAAATATTTTTTTTCTGTTTAAAATATTAGTTTAGATTATAGATACTTAGATACATAAAATACGACTAAAAATACGACTTGAGTCCCATATTATGATGGTGTTATGATTTAAGTTAATATTGGTGATACATGGACAGGGTTTTAAATACAAAGCTTTGTAATTGTTACTTTTATTTTGTTATTTTGACGTCACGACGGGTTCTCGGAAAATCGCTGTCGTCGTTTATATTTATATTTTTTTTGTATTATGTTACAAAAAATAACATGTTTTCACTGTTTCTGCGTATACACACCAACTGACTTATATCATAACATTTATATTATGCACAGCTTTTTATGTTTATCGGTTGGACCTGTCAATTATAAACAAAAGCAACAGAAACACAACTAGGTATATAAGACAAATAGAAGTATTATAATGCACATATTGATGTCAGCCTAAATATTCTGGGTTATGAGTATGAGGGACACAATGTGTTATTGTAGGTATTAAAATAATAGCTACATTATTAAATGTTTCATTCTTCTAATTTCTTACAGTGAACTGCGCATGGGCATTAAATGCATAGACAACTATACAAACGTCTGCATGGAAAAACGCGAACAGATCGTGTTTCGTCGGATATACGCTGGGATCACAGATGTCGTACAGGAGCTATGCAGTAGAGGGAAGTACCAGGACGAATATTTAAAACATGCCGACTGTGTCAAGAATGTTCGGTCGGAGTATGAGACGTGCAGTAAGAACTATGAAGTTACTCTCATGACGCTAAACAATCGGCAAGGAGATCAGTACCAGACTGATGACAAAGCGCTTGTGACGAGTCATGAAGATCGTCTTAGAACTGTCTGCTGGTAAGGATACTATTTTTATTTATTTGTTTTAGCTGTTGTGTGTATGTTTAATATAAGACAAATATCTCGTACTTGTATCTATAGTAATTCTGGATGCACATTTCTAAGGGCAAGAGGGTAAATAGCAGTTCTATCGACTGGGTACTCTTTAGTTCTCCCGACTTGGTTGCATCTAAGAAAATACTTTATCAGGTATAAATTTGTGCAAGGGTAGTTGCATTATTTCGTTTTAGTGTTTTGTTAAAAAAACATACCCTGAGTCCTGCAAATGAATTATGGCCTTCTTGTAAGCGATAAAAAGTACAGAATAACTATTTATTTTATTTATTGAATGAATATCATATAGTCGTATTGCCAATAAATTCCACATTGACACGCCATAATAAACAGTCGAGCGTATTAGTATGTAGTATGTACCCGCTCAAGCAAATAAACTATTAAATTAAACGCATTCTCATTCACAGTTCTGCAGGCTTCATAACTCATTTCAACATTAAAATTGTGTATTTGTGCTGAGAACTCCGTATGGCATTAGTCAAATTTTACTTGATGTAGGTACGACAAATAAATTGCATTAATTTTTGTTCTTATTGCAAATAACATTGTGCTGTTTGTAAAAAAATGGATTCTTTGAAATAGGTATACCATTAACTGTTACTTTTATTTATACAAAACTAAAGCGAGGCTTTTTACCTTTTTGTTTCTTTCTAACGTTGTGTGTAAAGCCGATGCAATCTCAATGGCAAAGTATTGCAATGGCCACAGCGCATAATTCAAAATTTGTATTCTTATTTTAAAAAGTCGGAAATGACCCAGTCGATAAGGTTAAAACGAGGTAGGTACTTAAGAGGTTCGAATCCGAGCAAGTATCAATATGATTTTTCAAATCATACTTCTTCATCGTCATCATGGACATTTCTGACTGACGGTGAGAGAAAACATCGTGAGGAAATCAGGACTTAAAAGTCTGAAATTGCCAATCCGCCTTGAGCAAGCGTGGCGATTAACGCTCATTCTTTATATGAGAAGAAGCTTTTGCCCTGCAGTGGGACAGTAAACAGGCTGGTATTATTATTATTATGTTCTAATTTTAAATTTTGAAATAATGTTACAGAACTGCTAGTGTTATATTAAACACAGAACGAAGTAATAAAAGATTCTGTAGATAATCTGTTAAAGCCTTTACAGTCGAGTAATTTAGTTACAATAATACCCAGTAGATTAACTTTCAAAGGTTTTTATGCTTTTAACTTAAAGTTACATACAATGCTTAATTCTCTAACGTACTCTACAACTACAATAATGGGGTAGCTACGCCCATCTCTTTGACTTTCGAACAACTGTGGCTTCTATTTGACTTGAGGCACTTACTGTAAAATCCATACTGATAAATGCACGTTCCTCCCACGCTGCTCACCGTGTTACTTTTATTGACTATGTTCATAAAATTGTTTTGTTGAAAAAGTTTTAGGGGGCAAAGCTACTCGTAAAATGCTGTTGTTGGCAGACCTATTTAGACATTATATTGTAATTTCCTTCATTAAAATTTTAATTATTTCAATTAAATCCATGGTTTAAAAGACACAAAACCTCATGGTTATGTACGTGTGATAAAAATGTCATAATGACTACTTCTGGGACCTAAGTCTGCTATCACAATAGTGTCAGAATGGTCGATCATTGATCTCATAATGGTTGATTTTGACAAGTTTCAACCAAAGAGACTTAGGCCTCTGGTCTTGTGCTTGTTAACGAAAACAGATTTTTTGTTCTTATGCTTTAGCCTTTAACTGAAGGCTATATCAGATATCATAAAATTATGCAAACGATAATGATAAAAGATAATAATTATAATTTATAATTAATTAATCAGTTATATTCAATCTTCGAAGATACTGGGCAAGGTTATAGATTTTGCTAACTCTTCAATCGAGGACATTATTTGCCTTTTTTAAATAGCAACGTTTTTAGTGTCAAAAAAAGAGAAAATATTTATTGATAGGCTATTGAGACAGTATTTTTTTGTTCAACATTTTGTACCAAGCTAATTTACCTATTGGTGCTGAGAGTGCTAATTATTTATTTATTTATTTCAACTTTTATCCAATATCTGACAAACAAGCATAGGACCTCGTGGTAGTGGATGGTAGATTTGCTAAGAAATCACAATCAAGACATTGTCGACCGTTAGTGACCGTTAGTGAGAGAAAAGGAAAGAGAACGAGGGGGTAATTGGAATCTAGTTCTCAACAATATTGATTTATTATGTGTATGTGTGTATTATTATTTTCTAGAGATACAGTTCGAAATAAGTACTGGTATGAACTATTTAAAATTGACTATTTTTTGTAAATTCCTAGTTACATTGGGAATCGCGACTAGTTACCAACTAGATACTGCTTTCACTCATTATACATTAATATGTACATAATTTGTGTTGATTTATTTTGAAAATACGCGCTGCGAACGAAATATCTCTCGCCCAAACGATTAGCTATGTATTTAGTTTTTTGGCAACCAACAACGCTGACGCCCAGATTACATTGTTATTTTTACAGCAATAAACCTATCAATAGTCGTCATAATAAGTTGCTAGTATGATACTGTTACACCAACTCTTTAGATGGGCCGTCACTCAATTTCGAGTTCCGCAAATTAAACTGTCATGAAAGTTATCAAGAGAAGTCCTAGAGAGTAGGTACTTCAAAGAGTCGGGTGGAGTCCTGAATATTGAATAGTCCGGGTTAGTAAAATATTCAACAAATCGAACTGGCTCCCTCCAGCCGCACCAACTAATTACTTGTCTGAAGCGTGATTTCCACTGATAATAATACTTATCTGTACCAATTTACATGTAAATTAACAACGACCGCCGGATCGCCGTACGCCCTGCCCTGTTTACTTTGTAATATCATTTTTCTGATTTAGATTTTGACAGAGTCTCCATAGATCGTTGTTGATAAAACTCAAATATTTCCTCAATTTTAAAGTTGATGTTTACTGCTTAATATCTGCCAGAAGGTGGAATGAATTCAATATTTTTTCTAAAATTATCCCGCTAAATGATCTGCCGTTCATTAATTTTATCGGGTTTACGTAAATTCTGAGAATTTTCCGCATTTAAGAACCTTATTCATTGGACATTTTTATACTGCGCTAGCTACCATCAAACCCTGATTGAGATTCAGTTTAAATTAATGGTGTATTTTAGATTTTTTGGGTGTGTTAATGTCTCTTTAATCCCTGCGATTCCATACAATTGAATCTATAATTCGTCGAACAGCTTGTTGATTGGTGAAAAGGAAAATCGTTTTTCTTTTACTTTCTTAATCCTTATTTATGTGTATTTAGTGTTGATTTTGTTTTAAATTAGGTACATTTAACTCATTCAATGGTATGTTTTTTTACCTACCCTGTATTTTCAATCTTTTGTGTTGTAGGCGTAAATTATCATCATACCAGCCAAAAGACGTCCACAGCTGGACATAGGCCTCCCATATATTGTTAGTGTAATTAAAATAGATGGATAGCTTTATTAAAATAAGCAAATATATATATAAAATATAAAAAATTTACTAGTTTAATTCTTTCTTAAAAAAGGATCTTAAATTATATCTATTAACAAACGGAAATGTAGGGAGATAAAATAGGGTAGTCTCTTTTGCCTAGAAAGATTTTGCCGCTATCATAATGTTTGATATGCAAATTACATTTGCATTGAGAACGTTAGTGCGTTGGTCAGTTTTTTCTAGTTAAAATATTCGTGCAGTATCAGAGGATTTATACATCGCTGGCCATGCACTGACACAATGGAGAGATGAACAAAAACAGTGCTATTACCACTCTGGAAAAAATAAACAAGAAGCGTGAACTGTGCCGACTGTGACTGTTGCAGAATTAAAGCTTGCAAAATTTTAAATTCATCCTAATGTTTATATTATTTTTATTTAACGGAGCACGGGGATTTTCGGCGAGCAACACAATCAGCGTTTTCAATTACGTCAATATCGAGCCACCGATCCTGTGTTTGTTTAGGGAAAGGTGCGTGTTATAGATTTGCTTAGTATCAGCATAATCTACTCTGATACCTATTGGATGAATTAAACCGATATTAAACATATGGATTATTTATATAGTTTCGCTTTTCGCACAGTTGTATCAAAAACTGTTTAAATTAATTATTAGTAGCTAGATGTCTATTTACACTAATACTGCCTGTGTCAATCAGCGTGAAATGAGCTCATCTGCTTATTATTACTATGTAGGTATATTGGATCACTTTTTATTGATTGTAGAAACGGCTGTTTAAAATTTCAGCAGGTCAAAGGAAAGTTTACTTTGTATGAAAGAATCGCTTTCGAACGATCATTTTGTTGGTATTAGGTATATGTTCGTATATTTATGATCATTTTCTTCGGGTTGAAGAAACTCCAAATATCGATACCTACGGTGGAACGTTCTGGACAATTGATTTACAAATAATTTACATTATTGTTGGAAAAAGGCCTCATCTGACTTGATTTTTATTACATGTGGCGTTACATAATGAAGAAATTAACAATTGATAGTAGTATAATTTAAATATAATTTATAGTGGTCTGTATCTTTTTCTCTTAAAATATATGTCTTTTTCTTGATAACACTCTTTCCTACTATCCAATATTATGAGAGATACGGCGTCCTGCAAATATAACGGATGTCCAGAAATTCAACACTACCCTAGTATTATTTGTTCTAGATGCAGATAGAGGTATTTTTCCAGGCTGTTTATTTATGATAGGAATTTCACTCTGCTCTACCTCGCAAGTAATCATTTAACATTGTCAGTCTTAAAGGTCTTTGACCTATTGTAACTTCCATTTGATTTGATTGGCTTTAATTGAAATAACATATGATTTCGCAGTATTGAACGACTATAGCTCTGTTAAATGTTTAGGTGTTTAGGTTGATCATGAAATGGAGTTACATAAACACTTAAATTGGTAGGTAACATCTGGATTTAATTGAACTGAAGAATATACACAATTAATAGACGGTGAAGTTAGTTATACAAAATCGAAGATTCAAAAATTAATATTACCTTTATGTAAATGACACAACATTTGAATTTTGGCTTAATGTAAATTGGTCTCTATTAATAGGTAATTAAAATTTTATGTTGCAGTCTGTATAATGAGATTGTTTTAATTTCAGTTCATTCCAAGAGTACCTAACGTGTTCGGAACTGACGGTACAGAAATCTTGTGGTGATGAGGCGGCGTTGTTTACCAGTGCCTTCTTAAAAAGGATGGCTTCAAATATCATAAAGGTTAGTATAACAACTATAGAACCAACTCAATATTATGCCACTGCAGGGCTAAGACCTCTTATGATGAGGCATGAGCGTTAGTCATCGTACTCAAGGCGCATTGTCAGATTTATAAGTAGGTACCTACCTATGTCCAAAATAAATAAATAATTCAGCGAGTAAGTCATTAAAATTTAACTGTCTCGTAATTTTTAAGAATAGCAGAAAGTTGTACTTCTTTCTTGTCATTACACTTATTTAAAGAAACTAATGTTTTTGTACACCAAAACTTGGACACGGTAATGCCATTATTTGTACAATATAATTTACCATTTATATTCGTTTAGGATTTGATTGTTATTTTTACCATAGTAATAATTTTCATTTTTTCACAGAATTTCTGCCTCGAATATAAAGAGCAAGAGTGCGAGGTACCGGGAAAGGGAACGCATATTTCCAACAACATAATTCTAATCAGTGTTGCAACCCTTGCGCACTTAGTTTTTTTCACATCTAGCAATTTGGTTCCCACGTAACTTTTGGGCAAAAAACATTGTAGAATTTTTCATAATTTAGAACGGTGTGCAGTGTGTAATTGCCAGTAACGAGTTTGTTAATAATGACTATTAATGACTGATGCAATGTGCAATGAACTGTAAGCAATGAATGCGGATGGATATTGCTGTTCCTCGGTTATAAACCTATAGATACTATTTATTGTAGGTGTATAATAGTTTGTAATCTCATTGTTTTACACCTTTTTTGTCGTCCATTGTAAATTTATATAGATAGTCTTACTTAAATATTATGAGCACTGAGTGTTTACTGTAAATAATTCCACTGCATTGTTGCCAAATAATTATAGTAATCATCATAACCATGTTTAAATTGTTGTTATTGTAACTGATCAAAATCATAACATATTTGTTTAATATTGCTCAAACAAGTATAAATAAAATTTCATTTGAAATATTTATTTGGTACCATGATAGTAAATTGTTAATTGTTTGTTAACACTTATTGTATTTAGTGTGTAGAGAAGGATAAAAGAGGATGTTAGCCTTTTTTGTAAGTGCAGAACATCTTGTGATAGTAAATAAGAATTGTGGCAACACTGTGCAAGTGAAGGATTCGACATGCTTGCATGCATGCTTATCTTTACCTACTCAAGTGACTGATATAATTAAAATTTTCAAATTAATATTTACAATATTTTAATATTATATTTTTCACTTAATTGTTCAATGCACAGTGTAATTTAATGAAAATATGAAATTAACTTTTATTAAGAGGAGATTTTTATAGATTTGTTACGATTTTAGTTTTCGTTGTTGTTTAACTAATAATGATTTTAGTCATTCCTCGTTAGTGTTTAGGTATTTTAATCACGATAAAATGTAAAATAAAATGGAAATATCGTCGCAGATATGTACTCGCTTTTATATCGTAATAAATACTGTCTGAAAGAACGTAAATCTTTAGATTTGACATAAAAAAAAAGATTTTATTTATTAAATGACCGAAGCTAACTGCTATTCAAAATACAAAATTCTGAGAAAAATATACAATGTGCAGTAATATACAACTACAGTTATGTTTTTAAACTATAGAATTTGTGCTAGGCGATTAAAATCACAATTTATAAGATAAATTTATGCGCATACGTACATAGTAATGTAAAAAAAAGGAATACAACTATTTACATGATAAAACCATTAAGTAGGTACCAACTATAAAATTATGTTAAAGTAAGTATAAATTTATTTAGTACCTACAATGTTTGCTGAATCTGTGCATATGCCTATGCCTAATCAATCACGTAACATTTACACTAAGTATAGAGCATTCAAGTTATAGCTATATCGGTAATTTAAATAAGTGCTTTATCCACTTTATTATGTTTCATCACAGTTTCGAGCTTCGTCATATATCAGCCAAAAGATGTCATAAATATATCAGAAAAATGATGGAAATAGGCCTTATCCAATTTTCCCCACTTTGGCTGGTCGTGAGCCGCCGTCATCTAGCGTTTTTTAGCTTATTACTAAAAAAAATTAAAAGCTACAAAATTGTACAAATGAAAAATAAGGTATTAGGAGGTGGTTACGAGAAAACTGTACTGACGTGTCACCGCCAGTGAGCATACTTTCTTGCAGGCGCTACCCATTTTATTAAGTAGCATTTTAATTTTTGTACTTTGTTCTTACCTTTTATCAAAAATGTAAGCCTAGTCTATCAGATTACAGTAAGTTTTTGAAGTTGATTTTAGAATTGTTAATTTACATACATGGATATTAACGTGTCGGCTATCTTAGCACACATCGATTACAATCTGAATCGACATGACATCGAATACGTACGATGTCATGTCTATAAAAAGTACAATACAACTGAAGAGAATTGTTTAAACCTAGAATGTATTTTTTTATCCGTTAGCAAACGCGTTTTTTTAAGTTTCATTTGGAGATTATAGATATGAAGTATATAGATTACGTTTAGGTTGAAAAAGTCAAATATCATAAACTGTATGGGCAATCAGCTATGCTTGCCTCCAAAAATAAAAAGTAAGTTCTAGAATCAATCAAACTGAATAAAAAAAAACAGTAAACAGAATATGAAGTTAATCGCACCCTCAACAAAAGTGTCATGAGACTTACGTGTCTTCGGCAATTTTAATCTTGTGACAATACATCTAAAGTGGATTATTGTATTAGCATGTTGCTACTTGTGTCAAAAAAGACACAAGTAGTGTTATGCTAATTACAATTACTCACTTGTAGCTTATATTTAAACAAGCATGTTCCCTACAAGTGAGTAATTGTGGGATTATGGGCTTTATTTGTTTATAAACTTTTATATAAAAAAAAACTAAATTATTGACTTAATAACCTATCTACTAATTGTAAAGTAACAAGCATATAACCAAAATAGATAGTAATATCTACATATCATTTACCGGTACGGTTTTGTAGATAATTAAAAGTAAGAATGCAAAGCATTGTGTGGGTATAAAGAGGATATTACATTGGACATGCAAGACGAAATATGCAAGTACCCAAGAGAAGCTTTCGTAATACCTATTTTATAAATGTTATTAAAGATTCACTACTACGGTAATTTCTACAATCTTAAGTAAAAATATACTTCAGTGAAAAGGAGAAAGAATTAAGAAGATTGTTTTCTTTATCACTGATAGTGTTACCTTCAAATATTGATGTCACTCATTTTTAAATCATCGACGACTTAAAATTCGTGTTCTCGTAGGTAATATGGATTTTAGTAATATATCTAAACGTTAACGCTCATCTGGTCGCACCGCACTCGCCGCAAGTCATTCAAATTCTATATGTATATGAAGTTCTGTGCAATCTCGCACACCCATCCGCGCTACCGTCGCCGCAGAATCAGTACAAAAAGAGACTGCTGCGCATGCGGTACGGCTAGATCTGTGTTCACCTTTAAAGTTAAGACAAAGTTAACTGGTGTTTAAGTATTTGGTCATAACTTATATAGAAGTACCTATTAACTACATACCTATTATAGAAAACCTTTTTTTTAGAAATATTCACGTCCCATGTTCTATAACTAAGAGTTAGTAAAGCAATTTTTATCCACTCATTTTAAAAAAAGTAGTTCTAGTCCTTGTTAATTTGTGCATATTATCTAGCGTTGTAATCAAAGAGATAAGTCACCTTAGTTGCAGCATCAACGGTCATAGTGTGGTCCCAATGAGCGAAAGTGATCTTGCTCATTGTATTAAGAATCTGTTGCATTATTATCATTTTCGTGTGTTTTCCTTCCACTCAGTATGATATAAGACTGAGATATGATATTCGTTGTTTAAGTAATTTTATCGTGGTGAATAATACAACCTGTGGTTCTTGCATCGTCTCGTAATATAGCCAATGTGTACTACCCATATTGTCGGTCAACGATATTGTTAATATGAATATTGTAATATATTAGTTTATACGTACCTATCATTAATTCGATGATAAATGTAAAAGACATAGTCTTTTAGAAATTATTAATCTGTAAAAATAAATGAGTTGAGAATTGCAACGCTGTCGTTTCAATAATAAAATTGCCAACTACATTGTCCGAGTCGATAATATTAATCCCATTGCATAAATACTCTTCTCATACAGAAAAGACATGAGCATGAATAAGCGATGTCAGATTACATTATTTCTGTATGTTAAGTGTTCCTCACGATGTTTTTCTTCACCATCACCATGAGCAATATTCAAGGTAAACCTTCAAAGTACCACATTGGAACATGCTCGGTTTCGAACATCAAGTGCATTAACTTTCAAGTTTCCAGAATACAGTTTTTGTATCTTACTGCGGGAAGTTATAAAATAAGATATTATCATAGATTCAAAAAAGTTATTTCAATATTTCTAAATGACAAAAAACCTCTCACGTACGTCAGTTATCAAGCCGCGCAATTGTTAAAATTGTTCGCTCTGTTAAAACCCTAGGACTGTTATTAATATTCCAGTCTGGTACCCATCGTTAAATTCTAAGTCATATTCCACTTTAGTTTGCTCTAATTTAATACCTAACTGAATGTCACGAGTTCTACAGTGAACCTTCTAACTACCTATTACTCAACTATAGAAGCATTCTAATGAAAAAGCTCTACAGTAACTTTTTTAATAAAACCCAGTGAAACGATCTTAGCAAAGAGAGTCGACTATACGGAAAACACATTATTCGTAAAAAAGAAAAGAAAGACCATACTCTGGCGACAAAATGTGCATCGGATGCTGCTAAAAACGAAAAAGTCAGCGAGATTTGACCAAAAAGTTTCTGCTTTGGAGTCTATTTACAAATAAAAACCCGAAGAGTGCTTCTGGTTCGCATCTTTGTGCCTTTGTTCACCGACCTTTTGAAGATCTAACTTTGGTAAAATAGGTAAGTACAAAGTTCCATTAGTACAACCGCTCGCAGTCTTTCAGACTACATGTGAAACGGATATGGTCGTACAAAGATCTTTCAAAGTAGCTACACGATTTTACGTATAAATTATCAAAACAATCTAGGATTCAATAACTCCATCTTACTGAAAGTTTTACTTAACACTTACCAACTAATACAATTTTTCTCTCTACGGTCTACAGTAATTTGACTATAATATATTAATATTTTACATAACTTCGGTGACGCAAAAAAAAAACATTAACACAAAAATAAATCCATAAATAAAATATTACCTACCAGAATAGGTAACAATTTTGCACTTTCTTAGGAAGCTTTGCCTCTGTACGGCTACTCTGTGATATTACTCTCTCGAATCATCGTATTGCTTACATTATGTACTTTTTATTTAAATTTGTATTAACTGCGACCAAGAATACATCGTCTTTGCTAAATAGCTATTGTTTTATTATCTGAGAATTAATTAAACCATGATCTTATTTCTTAATGTTTACTAAAACATTAAGAATTTAGATAAAGATGACAACATTACGTAGAAAGGTTGTTGTTGTTTTACAAATAAAAATTGAGAAAAAATATGTATTTGTGGAATTAGTTTTAAAGTAAGCAATACCTACAATTAACTGAATGACAAAAGATAGATATCTTAGTTATTCAGCAAACGGTGTTCGTATATCTATACATATAATAAAAATGTAACCGATCGCTGTCTGTACATGGAAGATATATGAGAAAAAAAATTATTGGGGCCTTTATCAACGCAAATAGAACCCAAAACAATGATTGTTACAATTTTTGTCTGTTTGTCTGTTTGTCTGTTAGTCAGTTTGTCTGTTTGTCTGTTTGTCTGTTTGTCTGTGCGTTTGTTCACGCTAATCTCAGAAACGGCTTATCCGATTTAGATATGGTTTTCACTAATACATTGTGGTAAGCTTCACTTAACATTTAGTGTTTGTTTCATGTCAATCGGTTCATAAATAAAAAAGTTATGCCAATTTAAAGAATCACGTCGAAGATTTGTTAATTTACTAGGAAATCTGATAGAAACAGAGACTTTAACAGGTTACGGAATAGCTGATAGCGTTTTTATTTTTCGGATTCCGCTCATTCTAAACAATCTTCCGTTTAGTTTTAAATGAGTCCAGTTTCCAGTGAGCCTATGCTTCGCGATGACAATTAATAAAGCCCAAAGTCAGACACAACTAAAAGTTGTGGGCGTGGATCTAAGTATTAGCGGTTTTTCGCACGGTCAGCTTTATGTGGCTCACGTGTTAGCATTCCTAGCAGCCTGTATGCTTTGATCCCCGATGGCTATACGTCTAATCCATACATCCATACACCCATACATATTATATAAAGCTTTATCCTGACTGACTGACTGACTAACAGACAACGCACAGCCTAAACTGCTGGTCGTAGCGACTTGAAATTTGGAGGGTGTGTTTGTCTAAATGTCTAGAGGTTGTACTCAAAAAGGGTTTTTAAAATTTAATTCCTAAGTGTGTGAAAAGGGATGTAATCGATTATATGAATCTTCTTCATTTTTTAACTTACAGTTTTGAAATTTTATTTTGGAATACTTCTATATAAATAAAAAATATCCTTATAATTTTATTTTAACAGGGGTGGATTTAGAGGGTTGAAATTAGGGATGAAATATTCTATACAAAGATCTTTAGCTTCTGAAGCTAGCGACTCGAAATTTACAGGGAGGGGGAGGGAGGGAAAGGAGGGAGGAAAAGGAGGAACTAAGGATAAGGAGGAAGGGAGGGGAAAGTGAGAGGGAAGTGATGGGGAAGTGAGAGGAAAGTGATGGAGAAGTGAGGGGGAAGTTAAGAGGAAGTGTGGGGGAAATGCGGGAGAAGTGAAGGGAAAGTCAGGGAGAAGTCAGAGGGAAGTAAGGGGAAAGCCAGGGAGAAGTGAGGGAGAAGTGAGGGAGAAGTGAGGGGAAAGTGAGGGGAAGTGAGAGGAAAGTGACGGAGAAGTAACGGGGAAGTGAGGGGAAGTGAGGGGGAAGTGATGGGGAAGTGAGGGGGAGTGAGGGGGAGATAAAAAATAGTATGAAAAACAGTATTTAAACGATATAAAAATGTCTATTGGAAAAAACGACATTCACGCGAGCGAAGCCCAAAAGGTCACTCACTCACTTATCACGAAATCTCAGAAACAACAAGTGCTAGGAATCTCAAACTTTGCATTGTCATTCCTATTAGAATATAGGTGCTCACGGAATTTTGCGAAATCCATCCCCTAAGGGGGTATAAAGGGGTGGCAAAGTTTGTATGAAACTTCTATAGTTTTTATAGTAGGATTACCAAATTACTAGAAAATACTCTTTTTTTAATATTCAGAAACCACCCTTATTAAATGGGCAAATAAGAGTCGCAAGTTTGTGTGAAAGTGGTTTGTCAGTTTTAGCGGTAGCGGGTTTAAACTGGATTCGCCATAGAGACGGATAATACTGATACAATGTACGATTGCCATAAAATCAGGCACGCAATATTCTCATAGAGGCACCCATATGAATTTTCACGCGAACGAAGTCGCGGGCAACAGCTAGTAATATAAATAATATTCTACCACATTCACACAGCGCCATCTAGTCCCAAATTAAGCAATTATATTTGCTTGTGTTATGGGTACTAAACAATTTTATACTTACAAAAAGTATACATTTTTTTTTATAAATATATATAATTAGTTAAATTACACCTTGTTGGGTGTAATTTAACAGAACAAACAATCATGCTTTTGTGTGTAAAAAGTGCACTTGTTAGTAAAAAGTGGTCATTCAACTTCGCTTACGAAGCGAAACTGGAAAACCGCGTTTTAAATCTCCTCCGGATTTCGTAAGCTGGGAGTTGATCACTTCCTCAGAGAAATCAGAACGACTTCTAATGAAAGCCGATTATTCTTTATTTGATCGTGAACGTTGCAATGCACTGAAAGACTGAAGTTTTCCTAGCGAAAAATCGTTTCCTTACTTTCCGAACTTTATACAGAATTTGAACGGTGGTTTTATACTTTGTTTTTATTTTGATTATTAGTTTTTGCATATTAAGCTGTATATTTACTTAAGCAGTGGACTGCCGAGAAACTTTAATGTTCTGCAGTTGGTAACCGGAATTACTAAATTTTTAGGGGATCAGAACGGAATCAAATAATAAATAATAACCAGAGGGGATCAGAGGGCCTAGAAAAGTGGCATAAACACTAATAGAATAGATTAATCAATCTATGGGACTCACATAAACTAACGCTAACATTGTCGTAGCTTATGTTAATCCCATACATAAGTTCTGGGGGATCCGACAGGAATAACTCGTACCTACCTACTCACATACTTAAATAATTTTTATCTGTTTTTAATATTCTGACTGCTTGCAAATTTCGGTATCTGCAGGACGCCAAGCTAGGTACTATAATTATGTAAAGCTAAAATATAATAATTTGAAAACGTAGGTGAAAGTGTCAGGGGCATTGTAAACTGTACCAACACCTGGCGTTTCTTCATAATCAACCTATGCCGGTTCTTGGTCGCAATATCTAATAATAAAAGAAACATAATATGACATTACAATAGGATTTTCGTCTGTGAAATGTTTAAAATATATCTACTTACCATATTTATTTTATTTATTTATATATTTATTTATAATTATAAATTTTAATTTATTATAAGGATCTCTTACAAGATATATATGTCACTTTTATCACTTCTTAAACATAAAAAATTACAAGAGATCACAGCATGCAGATGTACAGCAGTACAGACACTTAATAGTTTAGCAAACACATACCTACTTAAAAGAAAAGAAAACAGAATTCAGATCAGATACAAATAAAGAAATACAATATTTAAAGATATAAAATAGAATGAAGTAATATTAAACAATATTACAAAAATAAAATAAAATGAAATAATATTAAACAATGACACAAATTCAAATAAAATTAAATAATGTCAAACAATGACACAAAAATAAACATGTCTTCGTAGATAGTAGATACAATAAAATTTTGCGTTTATATTTTTTTATTTTTGTGTCATTGTTTGACATTATTTAATTTTATTTAAATTTGTTTCATTGTTTAATATTATTTCATTTTATTTAGATGCGTACTGATAGTTTTTTTGTATGTAGCTAGAGAATTACTATGTCTATATCTACCTAGATACCAAAGATTTTATTTTATAGGTATGAAAATGGAACAATCAGCGAGTGTTCACCCAAGTTTGTTCGACGACGATGTGGTCTTAGAGAACAGGCGTAGCGTGGAGGTTTAGAGGGGACATTAATATCTATCTTTTCGAGTAGATCCGGACAATCAACGTTGTTGTTAAGCAACTTGAACAGAAAAAATAAATCCGAAAGAGTACGATGCGACTCAAGTGACATCATCCGAAAGTAGTTAAGCCTCCCTTGGTATGATTTAATTGAACTAGATATTGCAAATTGTGGTTTTTCGATTCTATTCATTATGTACTTGATATCCTGGATTTCAAGCGAATGCAGTTTGTACAATTGAAAACCTTTATAAAGTCTGTATATATGGCATCTACTTGTAAATCACTGTATACTGCCACTGATAAGACATTTATGTAGCTAAAAAGATTGGTGTTTGTTGACTTTTTAATCATAAACAAACTACGAAGATGAGATTTTTTATATAGTTATGTAACAAAGTGTAAACTAGTGTTTCAAAGACTTTCGACAATAGGTACCGATAGAACAGATATCGTGCGATAGTTTGAAATCATTTCACGCTTTCCACTCTTTGTATCTGCACAACCCTTGCATTTTCTATTGAGTAAGTATCATAGTTAATAGTGCGGTATTGATCTAGCACAATTTGACCAAAAAGATGGCAATATATTATCTGGTCCTGAGACCTTTGAAACATCGAGCCCATTGAGTTTTTTTTCAACATCCGTTCAGGACAACATCATTTCATTTCTATTTTGTTACCTACATTTAATTTAAGAATTTTATATATTTGTACAATTTATACAAAATAAATGATTTTGATTTGATCTAGTTCGGCATGACTTATTTGGCACATTTTGAGATGAAATTATGGGCAGATTAATTATAAACAGATGCGAACTGTTCATCAAACAGATTTGTTACGTTATTAGCATTCTCAGCAATTTTGTCAGCTAAGACCATTTGTGAGGGATAGGTACTTTGATTTCGTTTTCAATGTTTGAAATGTAAGTGTAAGCAAGTTCTAGTTAGCAAGCCGTATTTCTTTCTAATGTAACTGAATTCAATCACATCTAATGGATCATGATATTTAATAACTATTTTATGCGATTTAAGTTTTAGTTTAAAAAGTTTTATCTGTTGAAATGAGTACCAAGGCGGATACTAAATTCTCTTGCAAATAACTGTTTCTTGAACGTATTGTTTTATTATATTTCTGATTTTTGTATAAAATAGGTCTACCATTAGGTAACATCTTCGTTGATACATGAGTTAAATTCTTTGTTCCAATCGATATTGTCAAAAGATCTGATGATATCGTTATAGTTTGTGTAAGTGTAAGCAAGTTCTAGTTAGCAAGCCGTATTTCTTTCTAATGTAACTGAATTCAATCACATCTAATGGATCATGATATTTAATAACTATTTTATGCGATTTAAGTTTTAGTTTAAAAAGTTTTATCAGTTGAAATGAGTACCAAGGCGGATACTAAATTCTCTTGCAAATAACTGTTTCTTGAACGTATTGTTTTATTATATTTCTGATTTTTGTATAAAATAGGTCTACCATTAGGTAACATCTTCGTTGATACATGAGTTAAATTCTTTGTTCCAATCGATATTGTCAAAAGATCTGATGATATCGTTATAGTTTGCTTAAAAGTAATTACTTTTTTTAAAATTAATCTAGGTTTATTTTTGACTCTTGCCTGATTTAATAACGGAGTGAAGTTAAAAGCTGTGAGAAACTTGTCAATATCTCTAACCGGGTTTTGGCATTATTTGTTAACGATCACTCGCGTCTATGATCACTCGTTCTATGTCGGAGAGTATCAAATCCAGTGTTTTGTTTTGTGAGTTTTATGCTGGCTTAAATTATTAAGGGAAATGAACTGTTGTTTATGGTCAAATATCACTAACATATAAAAGCTCATTCCTACTCTTATTCTACAAGAAATGTCCATTAATGGTTCCGTGTTTGCCGTGTTTATTTACCTTTTGTAGAACTAGCTGTTGCCCGCAGCTCAGCCTGCCTGAATGTCGGTTATCGGCTTATCGCATAATATATTTTTAATAATCATTGACGATTTTTCATACATACTTTAATGTCACCCCTATTTAAACCCCTTCAAGTCATTATTGGCTTGGCCTTCAAGGCACATAGGTAAGTGCCTACCTGCGTAATAGTTGCGCGGATACAAAATGTAGTTCATTAGTAGTAATAAGTAATAACCTTCATGCCTGCTTACACTAACTTTGGCGCAAGATAGGTGGAAATTGGACCTTTAGTAATATATCACGGCTTAGTTTATCGAGCGTGATATTTTATACCTTATTCATCTGTGAAGTATAAAAATGATCGACCTATTCTATCAAGGCTAGTTCGCTAGACGTTCTAGAGTATTAATATTGTCGGATAAATTAGCTATAGGATCGCTTGAACGAGGTTTACAATTAATGGGTTAGTTTGCACCGAGGTCTTCCAAGGTAATCAATTACATACACCTGTATATTTTCTATCTTTACACTCAGAATATCGGGGTTTGTTCGTATTATTCTACTGTCTGTACCTATTGTAGTGTGTTGAAGCGAGTGTTTAGAAGAGAACAAAAGTGTAATTGATTTAAATAAGAATTCTATAGGTACAATGATTGTCCATATGGCCTGTGTTTAGTACTTCTAAATATTTGTTCCATGCAGGTTTATAATACGCTATTGCATTTGATATATTGCTTTAGTTTCCTTGTACCATAACATAAAGTTTACTCTAAGCTAGTTTAAGATGGCAAACATCCAAATCTAAACTTTGACTTTACTTCCAAAATAGGTAGTAATTTGTATTTGTTTCTTTTTAAATGTTTTTCAATTAATTATTTTATCAAAAGGTAATAACTTTAGGCTCAAGAAATTTTTTTATTAAATTAATTTTGCTATTGATTCGTTGGTTATTAAATCTGCGCAACTGTCTATTTAAGTACCTACTATGTACTGTAAACTGCAATACTACGCACTGCGTACTCAATTGAAACATTATTGTCACAATAGGTTCAATTGTTTTATTTTTCTATCACATCTTGGTAATGTTTGTTTGTTCAATGTTGTAGTGTGAGTTGTGTCACACCTGCCATTAGTCAATATTATCCCTGAAGGTCCTGAACATTGAGTGAGTCGTTTACTTGCTGCTATTATCCTAAGCAAAATAACACTGTTATTTGACCTGTAATAGTGGCCGCTGCATCAGTTAGGCACTTGCAAATTTGAATTGTAAACAAAATAATAATGTTAATGTCATTCACAATAATCACAATCTATTCTTCAGCGTTCTCGATTCTTTAGAATGTTCTACGACAATTTAAAATTCTTATGAATAAATTCTGAATTCTATTTTTAAATAATTTCAATCCGTTTAAGAACAGAGTGGATTAAAATCAATAATCTTAATCAAAAACATTATTTGTTAACAATAATGCCTAAAACTTGAACAAACTTTAGACAAGTTCGGTAAAGGCTTTCAAAATTGTATAACAGATATTGTATTTAATAATTTGTGTTCCTTTAAGATTAAGGTGTACGATGAAAATTGAAATCGAATTTAAATTGAAAACTCAAGAACATAATATACTTGTAGTACCTTGTAGTCTGCAAAAAGCAACTGTGTAGTAACTCCAGTAACTCGTAAAGCCCAGAGTATCGTAAAGAAGACTACATAGATAGCGCGGGCGCTTTTTTAGTCAAATAAAAAAAAAAAAACAAAAATGAAATTGCTTTATAACCTAAAATTCTAAATTGTGCTACCAAAACAAAAATACATTCTAAATTATGTACACAACTTTAATTATTGAAAACAAATAATAAAAATATAAACGTAGGTACTACGTATGTTTTTATTTTTTGTATTTAATACTCTTTGCTGTGTTATCCAATATTTAGTTATCTCATTGGTTATCTCTCTTTCTTTCTTCATTCCTAGGTCTTTTTAGTTTAATAATCAAAAGATTTCAGTGTAGAATTTATTGTACGAGTATTAAAGGTGACGTCAAAGTTGTACCAAGCTCTATATTATAGAGATTAGTTTAAGTTGTACCGAACAGAATCTAACTGATAGTATCTGAATTTTTATAAAATATTAATTTCGCAGCATTTATATTCTGCATTAGGTAATTAAAATGTTTAGGTTAGGTAAGTACGTTTTTTCACTAATGCCGTACAATTGCAATTTTTCGTAAAACTACTCCATGATAGATAGAGAGTTTGAAATGCAATTTATTTTAAGTTTATTTTATATTAATTCTCATGAATGTTTTTTACTGTTGTATTTCTCAAGAGCAGAAGAGAACAGAAGAAGAATGAGCTATGACTATATGGCATTTAATTACTTGCTTGTAATAAATATAATTAATAATAATATATATAAATTATTTATAATTAATGTCCTAAAATATCATTATTGTATATTTTTTGTAAACCAACATAGGCACATAATTTTAAATAATATTAGAAACAGGGTACTATTTCTGCTATTTAGACCCAACTCAGAGTAAAAGGATTAAATGGCATCATGTTGCAATGAAAGCCGATACTAGCAGAAATAATGAATATTTCTACAGCTTCTTTCAGTAATAAAGTTCAAGGTTCAATTACTTACACAAGGAAAATAATTTGCGAGCCAGTAATATTTCAAACAACATTGTACTCACATACAACTTATAGGCATTTAGAAAAATGTTGTGGATTACGTATATACTTGTAGGGTACCATGACGAAGCAACTAATATACCTAAAAAATAAAAGTTGCTACAGTAAAGCGTCGAATTAGCCCACTGACTTCCCAAAGTTAGCTCATTTCCTTGAAAAACTCCCTTTGTTGCGTGCAGCCTCCGTCACGTCCCGCATTTTCCGGGAACTTTCAGAATATTACCTACATTTCCTTCTTGTAATTAGGTTTGCAAATATTTGTTTTCACCCTCACTATAATATATCTTTCATGGCTGTCTTGTTGACCCATGTTACGTGTGTCGTTTGTCGTTATTTATAGGTAAACTTAAAGAATTACTCTGAACTAAATTAAGCTATTGCAAAAAAGGAGTGAAAATGTTTTCTGTGAAAGTTTTCTTTATTAAATTATACCTGGCTTCCTTAAATACTGCTTGTGAGTTGAGGAGTAGATAAATAATATTTTATATTTTGAGATAGTAAACTGATGTGCTGAGATTTACATGAAAGCGCTGTAGGAAGAAATGCCATTGCAGTCAAGAGGGTGACATCATAGTGTCGCGTGGCGACAACGGTCTCTTAACGACGCGCCCTCGGGTATCAGCACTTTGTAAACATATTTGAGCTACAAACGCAAAACTTTTGTCGCCAATTAATATTTAACTCGTTTCTCAAATTAAAAGACTTCTCACTTTTTACTAGCATTAAAGTTTTTAGATTTTGCATGCTGAACTTACACGTTTTCTTAAGTAAATTTTAAAGAAATTTCCACTTCTAACTTGTTAAAAGAAGTTCTTTTTTGTTTGTAATTTTATAGTTATTTCTTTCTTTTCCTCGTTTTCTTAGATTTGATTACCCTATAAGTCTAAAATAACTTGGATATGCGGATTGTTATCGTCTCTTTTATTTGTTATTTACGTTAAATA
Source organism: Parascotia fuliginaria (assembly GCA_963082885.1). NCBI lineage: Eukaryota > Metazoa > Arthropoda > Insecta > Lepidoptera > Erebidae > Parascotia > Parascotia fuliginaria. The sequence continues at coordinate 10,648,805 of OY720178.1, read as the reverse complement.
CATCACAAATAGGTACCATCACTGACTGTTTATTAGAGCTTCAGTCGTTTAAGTGGATCGACCGACAATACTAGGTTAAAAAAATGCTGTAGCTACTTAAAATAAATAGGCGTCGTCGGCTGCAACAATGCCAATAAGAAAGAAAAATGTTCTTTGAAAAAGCAAAGAAAAACAAATGACGACCTTAGAGTATAGGGCGAAGTGGACAAACATTTTTGGGATTAAATCATTTCTCTTTGCATTTCGGTGCAGAATTGGAACACGGACGTAATAATTGATTGGATTATACCTTTCATTGGGGCAGCCTGCTACGTGATCCCAGTACATGATTGGTGGATGCGAGAGAATTTATTTACTAACTGTGACAATAAAACGCGTTATCTACGTCATACAAATTCATTGGTTCCGAACACTGCACGCCGTAACATGAATAAAATATATTTTAGCATGAAGTTTATAGTGAAACGTTGCTATTTTTACCTATGGTTAATCTCTTTGTGTCATTTTAATTATACTGTGCAAAAATACAAGAATACAACCTTGTCAAACAAGTTTTGTTGAAGCCGTATTACTCATGTGAAATAACTACTATGATTCGTAACTAGTAGTATCCTCCATATTCACTTCGCCTTTTGCAAAATAAATTAGGGTCGACTAATAATGTTTAAATAGGTATAATAGACCATTATAAATAAAATTGTACAACATATTTTTATGTTTAAATAATTGATTTATTATGGTTTTTATGACATTAAGGCAAACAAGCTTAACTCACACCTTCAGTCCTAGAAAAACACAATCTACAGAATGAGAAGGAAGTGTAAGAGGTGAAGGAAAAGAAAGGTAGCTGAGGGAGCAATTAGAGTCTTACTCACGAAAGACAACTAATATTATGTGAATGCTATTGCTTTATGACAATTAACTTTAAGAGGGTAGATAGTATGTATTTGCCTCGTCGGTCCAGCCTATTCATTCTGAAACTGAGTATAACGGAAATGATAAAATGGTTTGTTAAAGTAAAACATTTTCAAAAATACAATGTATTTAGAATTTTCAAATTCTACTAACAGAAAATTCTTCATCAAACGGACGTATCATGAATCTCTACGGAAAAGTCAATCTTCGCGCGAGGTGTGCTTATTTAGAAAAGGGTAAAAACTCTAAGTAGATATAGTGGCTAATGTTGCTCAGATATTGGAAGTAAACAGGGTGTGACGCGGGTAGACGTTTGTAGACGCTTCTTACAGAGTTACGTAAAAATGGCATGTTTACGAGCGCTACAAAATTAATTTTATGTATATTTAATACGACTTTATAGTCCTTTCGGTAATCGCTAAACCAAATTCACTTTCTAGTTATTCGCTGTGTGAACAATAGGATAGGGATTGTCCAGGGGTTTTCAAGAGTGTAATTGTGGTACCCCAATGCAGGGCAATGATCTGTTTTATTTTAGATATACACACAATACACAGATACCAACACTCTTTAACCAGAACACGCCCGGCTGACTGGCTGGCACTAAATGGTTTCCAAGATGGAGATACGGTACCCACCGTTTATCACCATCTTGGTAACCGGTCATTAGCCGGTGTAAGCGTTGCAGTTATGACAAAGATGGCATAAATTTTACAGTTGTGTGTAGAAATACTGTAATTTTTTAATAAAATAAAATTGAAGACCAAATGAGGGTAGTTGCCTGACCCCGGACTTTAAAATGGAAAAGACTCCCGACAACAGTCAGCTCGTGACCACGGTTGGGATATTTCGACCGAAAACTGAGAAAAGTCACAGAAGTAAGGGGCAAATCAAATCAAAAATTTTCCAGGTAAGTTAATTTTTTTTACAGATACTTCTAGGCATATTTTTTTGAATTTGTTTCTCCGGTTAAACCTGAGCTCACCTCTTTGTATATCTGGGACTGTCTCAGAGAAGGCAAGGCGATGCAAGCATCTGTAGTAGCCGCTTATCATTAGACGAATAGTATGGGTACTTGCTAATTCATATTAGCTGGTACCTTAAAATTTCCTCTTCGTTTACGTTTTCCTCCACAATTATCATGCCTGATTAATACAAGTGACTGTGAATGGTTCATGATTAAAAGTACATACTATCACCAAAGTTTTCATGTTTGCGTATTCTGTATGTTGCAAAAAAGAAGCAATTTTGTTAAAAATTTCTATCGGTAATGTAGTTCGTTAAAAAGAATTTTCCCAAATGTCTCTGGGTAATGGCGAAAAGTCTATTCGGACAAACACCGTTCGCGCAAAAGTCAGATACCCAATATTTAATTTTCAGAACGCTGAATACGGTTTCCTAGCATGAAAAGCAATGAATTCGTTCGCACAAAAGGTAGGTGCGTACCAATAGTAAATTAAAATTACGTTGTATACGAATGACTTTGTATTGTTACTTATAGCACGTGCCATTTGCGAATCTTACTTTATAATTCAAATTGGTGCGTTTTGCATGCGTCTTCTATCTTCCTACCGCTGAGATTGCGATACAATGCAATAAACCTTTCTAACATGTTTTCCATCACATACTCATGCAGTTTTCCTCATTTAGCGTGAGAAAATAAAATATGTCTGTTTATAATTCTTAGCCAGAGAAAATATTTTTTTGTGAAGAATATTAATAAAGAATATTTGTTTTTATTAAAAACATGGTAACTCAGAATGTTGGTTGTTTGAAAGTTGTATACAGTAAGTACAGCTCATAAACTTAATAGGGGTTGCTTCATAGAGCTTAGTGGCTTACATTTCATTTGTATGAGTAATTTAATTTCAATATGTATTGTAGCATTCGTGTAAGCGAAATGAGTAAAGTTCTATATTTTAGGAAATTTAGATCTTATTCACACGGAACATTTACGACGTAATAGTTACCTAATTGCCAGTGCTTTTAAAGCTAATTTTGAATAGAAATAATCCGCACGGAGTGCTATCGTGTCTGCATGAAAGCGTTGACGGCATTAAGTTATTACCAACTTCTGATGGTTTGTTGAGATGGGTTAGTTAGTTGGGTAATTTGCTCACAGAGCCTTGCCCTTTACTGCAAAACTACCAAAATTGTTGGTGCAACACGTATAGTATATGCAATAGAGTAACTCGTTTAATAACTTTAAAGCGGAACGGCATATGAAAATTGTTGTTTAGAGTTTACTAACAGATCCTCAGCGTACCGTCTTGACTATCCGAAAACCAAGGTATACCATTATCATACAATATACTATGATTTTTTGTAACTTTAAAAATACTTAACTGTTACACTGAGTTTAAAATATGGATATCATCTATTTTCATTTTACAAGGTTGTCGTTACCAATAGGGTTAGGAACTCTGTCAAAAGGGTTTTTCAAGAAGCTACAGCTTCGCTATGATAAGCAGCATTAGTCAGACAGAAAATCAAGGAAAACAAAAATACTTCAGTAACACAGTCAGAGTGCCTGTTACATAAATGCAATAAACGATTGATATATTTAAAAACGTTTTGGAATCCATTTAAATATATTTGTTGAAAGTGTGAAGATAAATTAGAGTAATTGTGTTTGTAACAAACAACTGCGATACAAAGTAGGTACTTGTACTGGAGAGGTGTATGTAATGTACCGAATTAATTTCGACTGTGGCGTTTGACGAATTATTTTAGTGCAAACATACCTCTCAAACTCATCTTTAACATTTTATTAATTAAATCCTTCTTCAGTAAAACCACATAGTAATAATATTCCATGTTACCAAGTCTATGACTGTAATATTCATTACTCTCAGGTAAACCTTATAATGGTTTCTAGAATGAAATTTCCGCCTGGTCCATGACAAATAACAAATATCTTCGAGCATTGCGCTTTATTTACTGAGAACGTAGCCGTTTGTAGTGTTTCGATTTTGAGGTGAAAACATGAAAAATGATAGGGATGTTCTTTACTTTGTACCTAGTAGAATGTTTTCTTGTTCTAAATGTATGTACTCGAAGTTAAGCGATAAATCAATATCAACTGTTCCTTTATCTGAACTACTTTGTTTGACTTATTAACTGTCACTTAATGTTAACACCTACGAATAATTTATACGACAACTTGTAACTTGTATCTTGTAACGTCACGTACATTAGGATTGCATTAGGATACGAACCTTTATCTGATAGGTATGCTGTTCTTCTTGTTTTAATATTTCGATTCTTGAGATCTTTGATCTTTATTTTTGTGTTTGTTCCTTATGTTTATTTTAATTTTCCTGATATTTGCAATCACCATATGCCAGATAAATATTGAAAATATTCATATTGGTGTTGACGCCTAAACCTCAAACATATGAGGCGATTACCCGTGTCTACTATGATTTTGACAGCGCGATTTGTTCGCGATTACACCATCTGCTTTCAGTAGCTCTGCAAAGTTGCAAGTCCTTTATCAAAGAGATGCCATTAATATGTATTAAGGTTCTTATTTATTATACTTTTGTTTCTATTGAATCGATGTTTTAAATTTTTGTTAAATGCTTAACGCATTTAACAAAAATTTAAAACATCGATTCGTGCTTAATTAAGTTAGGGAATTAGTAATTTTGTACAACTTGGTGGCAATTGGGTGGGCATAATTTTAACGCATTTTTTTTTTAAATAGTTGTAAAGAAAATGGTATTAAAATCAATATGAAAATGGTTATAATTGTACAAATCTGATTTCTAGATAGTTTTTTGTACTAAACGATGTTATTTTCATCTCAATCTTTGTATCCGCGTTGAGTCCACCGCTCAATCCCGTGAAACGAATCTTCAGTAATAAAAATCTTCTATATAGCGACAATCTCGATCAGAATGTTGAATCAGCAGATCTTACATTGTTATCAGCTTCTGCTACGAGAACCTGAATAAAATAAAATGTACTAATTAAGAACATTCAAATCCAGATAAAAACTAAAAATGATGTTAAATTAATCGAATCATGTTGGTTTGAAATGATCAGATGCCTAGATGTACCTAAATGACATTTGATTTTGATTACAAGTGGTTATGAAATCAAAGTTAATTTATATACAGGGTAAATAGAGAATTAACTATGTATATTATTCAAATTAAATCATATTACGAGTATACTCACACAATAGAAGTAATTAATGTTTACACATCGACGCCTCCAAGGAATAACTCTGTATTAAACTATTACTGGTTTATTACTGTTAAATTTTTTTGGTATCTATGGGCCGGGATACACCTATCCAATTATAATATTCCTGTTTTTTTTAACCAGTGGAGATGAGATTTTTTTGATGTAGGAGTCTTGACATCTTTTACAAAATGGCTGACGACCCCCATTATACTTAGTTTATAACTAAATTTTTTACATACAGAATGCAGGTTCAAGGCTCATATCAAACTTTCTCAATAGCACGATATAAGACCTGAGATACATTTCAATTGTATAGTTCACACTAGCGTATAACAGATATTTAGAATAATAGTAGTAGTACATAAGTCAAGCCACCGTCGACCTATTTAGCTCCATTGTAAACTAAACGACTTTCCATATATTCATCCCTATTCAGAAAGCGTTGAACATGACTAATGTTACTTGAACCCTAAATTCAATGACACAAAGCCTCTAATATTATAAACTGTATTAAATTTTATTATACTGACTAGCTGTTGCCCGCGACTTCGTTCGCATGAAAATTCAGATGGGTGCCTCTATGAGAATATTGCGTGCCTGATTTTATGGCAATCGTACATTGTATCAGTATTATCCGTCTCTATGGCGAATCCAGTTTAAGCCCGCTACCGCTAAAACTGACAAACCACTTTCACACAAACTTGCGACTCTTATTTGCCCATTTAATAAGGGTGGTTTCTGAATATTAAAAAAAGAGTATTTTCTAGTAATTTGGTAATCCTACGATAAAAACTATAAAAGTTTCATACAAACTTTGCCACCCCTTTATACCCCCTTAGGGGATGGATTTCGCAAAATTCCAAGTCCAAAAATCACTCTAAGTGAGCACCTATATTCTAATAGGAATGACAATGCAAAGTTTGAGATTCCTAGCACTTGTTGTTTCTGAGATTTCGTGATAAGTGAGTGAGTGACCTTTTGGGCTTCGCTCGCGTGAATTTAGTTTTTTCCAATAGACATTTTTATATTGTTTAAATACTGTTTTTCATACTATTTTTTATCTCCCCCTCACTCCCCCTCACTTCCCCCTCACTTCTCCCTCACTTCCCCTCACTTCCCCGTTACTTCTCCGTCACTTTCCTCTCACTTCCCCTCACTTCTCCCTGGCTTTCCCCTTACTTCCCTCTGACTTCTTCCTGACTTTCCCTTCACTTCTCCCGCATTTCCCCCGCACTTCCTCTTCACTTCCCCCTCACTTCCCCATCACTTTCCTCTCACTTACCCATCACTTCCCTCTCACTTTCCCCTCCCTTCCTCCTTCTCCTCAGTTCCTCCTTTTCCTCCCTCCTTTCTCTCCCTCCCCATCCCTGTAAATTTCGAGTCGCTAGCTTCAGAAGCTAAAGATCTTTGTATAGAATATTTCATCCCTAATTTCACCCCTCTAAATCTACCCTTGTTAAAATAAAATTATAAGGATATTTTTTATTTAAATAGAAGTATTCCAAAATAAAATTTCAAAACTGTAAGTTAAAAAATGAAGAAGATTCATATAATCGATTTCATCCTTTTTCACACACTTAGCAATTAAATTTTAAAAAACCCTTTTTTAGTACAACCTCTAGACATTTAGACAAACACACCCTCCAAATTTCAAGTCGCTACGACCAGCAGTTTAGGCTGTGCGTTGTCTGTTAGTCAGTCAGTCAGTCAGGACAAAGCCTTATATAATATGTGTGGGTGTATGGATGTATGGATTAGACGTATAGCCATCGGGGATCAAAGCATACAGCCTGCTAGGAATGCTAACACGTGATGAGCCACATAAAGCTGACCGTGCGAAAAACAGCTAATACTTAGATCCACACCCACAACTTTTAGTTGTGTCTGACCTTGGGCTTTATTAATTGTCATCGCGAAACATAGGCTCACTGGAAACTGGACTCATTTAAAACTAAACGGAAGATTGTTTAGAATGAGCGGAATCCGAAAAATAAAAACGCTATCAGCTATTCCGTAACCTGTTAAAGTCTCTGTTTCTATCAGATTTCGTAGTAAATTAACAAATGTTCGACGTGATTGTTTAAATTGGCATAACTTTTTTATTTATGAACCGATTGACATGAAACAAACACTAAATGTTAAGTGAAGCTTACTACAATGTATTAGTGAAAACCATATCTAAATCGGATAAGCCGTTTCTGAGATTAGCGTGAACAAACGCACAGACAAACAGACAAACAGACAAACAGACTAACAGACAAACAGACAAACAGACAAAAATTGTAACAATCATTGTTTTGGGTTCTATTTGCGTTGATAAAGGCCCCAATAATTTTTTTTCTCATATATCTTCCATGTACAGACAGCGATCGGTTACATTTTTATTATATGTATAGATGTTGTGAAAATTGGTTTGGTAGTAGTATAATAAATGAATTCACAGCAACAAAAAAAACTACAAATCTGTGGAATAGCTTTCTTTTGTTTAGTTTACTAGAGTTACAAAACAAGGTAAATCTAAGTCATTGCAGTGAAATTAATTAGCAATGGTAGCAGATGAGTAGAAGCACGCTTAAGTAGTAATGTGTTGCAATGGCTTGATAGTTGAGTTAACTTATAGTGTAATAACAATATAGCACAAGAAGTTCAAACAGCGACACAAATCATACGATGCAATAAAAAATGGTGGCCTTTCATGAAAAGTCTGGTTTAAACACACAGAAATCAATTTGTTTGTTACGAATCCATATTTAGGTATCAGTTAAGATAGCTCATTTTTTTATGATATATTAGTGATAAATAGAGCGTGCTTCTAAGTAAAATATGAGATTTCGTGATTTTATTTATATAGTAAGCGTAGGCGTATAACACCCACGTTTCACCGGCATTTATAGTGGACGAGCTTGATATATTATACAATTACCAATTCTAAACTGTACTTCACCATACATTTCACCATTTTATGACATAAAAATTCAGTATTTCTTTTGACAGACCGGGAATCAAGCAAAATGTATGGTCTATTCCACTAATATCACGAACGATAGTTGAACACAGTAAGAACTGTCTCGGTAGGTTAGTGACAATCTTTTCTGCCGATTGTAGTTATTTATCGTAGCGAGTAGAATGAAATAAATCTCTATTTGAACAATGACGGGTACATTGCACGCAGATTATTCGTTGATGTTACTGAATTTGCAATTCTAAGTCTATAGTATCATTAACCAGTCACAAAATTTGGTTGTTAATCACATGTCTGCCATTTCGTCAATTTTCATTCGCTGCTAGCTGTAAATTAGCAGTATATGTGTTGTTGTTCCTAATTAACACATCCTTAGTGGAAAAATGTCGTACGAGACATGACGCAACACAAATTTTAACTGTATAGCAATTAAATTAAAATCAAATTAAGATATTGATGTATAATGCTTCTGCGACTTTATTTTACTGACAGTACGATATTATAATCATAGAATGTAATCGTATAGAGTACTTTGATTGGGACCCTTTCTAGAGCAACATTGCATGTACTTAACCGATAAGGGTTATAAAAAAAAATCTGATGGTTAAAATAATGACCTGACTTCGTAATCAAATTGCTTATTGTCTATGGTTTATAACATTCAAGCATACAATTAGATACATATAATGAAAGTAAATAATTATAATTTGACTTAGAATTCGATTTAGATATTAGTAATATTCGCTAAATGCCGCTTTAGATATTGACATAGAATTTTCGTATCTACACTACCGTTTAACTATTTGCGTATGTTGCTTATTTTACATAGTTTGACTGGGATAGTTCAGTTGAAACAGTTAGAAAGTGATTAATTAATTATTCTGAAATATTTTGGAAGTTAGCATGGTTTTTGCTAAGTACGCAGAGCGGCGGTGAATATTACTTTTAACTGAATAGACCTACTTATTTCCTATTTTATTCTATAACTTGTTTATTAGGAATACAGTCGTGTAAATAGAACTATAATAAACATAAAACTATACCAGATTGGCGTGCGTTAAATTGTTTTAGCGTTTTTGCATAATGACACTATAATTAACTTTAGTTTATGGGTATTTTGGCGAAAATTAGTTATCATGCTTAGAAGCCATATAAATAAAGGCTAAATTTGCTGCAAATAACATACAAATAATGGTTGCTGGTTTAACTTTTTAATGATCTTTTAAATTATCACATTATTTTGATGCACATACCAAAGTTGGCGAGGTCACATTTTAAAATAATTATTTCAAGATATGAAACAAATTTGTTAATCAATACTAACCCTACCTTGACTTTGTCATGAATACCAAAGCTAAACGGCACCGAAAGAGCAGAGGTTAGTGTTTTTTTCATTTCGCAACACTCATCCTCTATAAAAGTTTAGGACAAAGTAATATCATAAATTTGTCTATAACATTATAATCCATACATAACGTAAACACAAGTATGCTACCTAACAAAAACTCAATCACACTTTTTACAATTGTTCCTTCAAAAAATAAACTACAATCATTCGAAGACAGCTAACAGAGGCAAAACTTTGGTAATACAGACGCAATCTTACTTGTAATCTCCTTTGAAATCGCAATTCCATTCGCGAAGGCTTTATTAAATATTAGGGTGTGAGGCGAAATGTTCGTGGTACTATATCGTTACAATGTTCTCAACGATCTCACGTGTTGGGTTCAAGTGTAGACTCTTATTATTGGACGACTTTGCGACGGAAACTCTCGTAATCGGCTTCAACAGAATGAAACTGCTGGTTGCAACTATTACCTACTTCATGCGGGGAACAAGTGAGGAGTGCACGCATAATAAAAGTTTTTAGCTTATCGTTTAGCAGTTCTTTCAAAGAGTTTAAGTTCTCAAAATTCATCAAATTTCTTTACTCCATACCTATGAATGAACTTCTACTGACCCAACTACGAAAGAAATAAAATATTTTTTTAAATCGACAGGAAGGAAACTAAAAAGTTAAAATAAATTTACTTAGCATAAAGTAGTTCGTATTTTGATTTAGTTAATCAGAATTGACTAAATAAGTATTTTATAATTTTGAAGTTGGTGGCAAGTAAAACAATGACTAGGTAAGTATAGGTATTATCAATCTTAATTTGCTATTGTAGTAAGGTTCTTGTAGTATTTACTTGACACTTACTTCAAAATTATAAAATATTTATTTAATCGCCATGGGCTGGGTGTTCATCCTCACAACTTACAACCTCTTAGATCCCGTACAGTGAGGTTTCAGAGAAACTTTCTCCCTCGTACGATGAGGTTGTAGAATGCGCTCCCCGTCGAGGTTTTCTCGGGAGACTACAACATGGAGTTCTTCAAGAAAGGAGTTAAAAGGTTTTAACAGGGGCGGCGACGAGCTAGTGTTGCTCCTGGCGATACAAGCGTCCATAGGCTACGGTAACTGCTTACCATCAGGCGGGCCGTATGCTTGTTGTCATCTTAATCGTATGAAAATAAAAAAATAATCAATAATTTCTGATTAACTAAATCAAAATACGAACTAGGTAAGTACTTTGTGCTAAATAAATTTATTTTTTGTTAAAAATATTCTATTTTCAAATTTTTTGTGATTCACATGTGCTTATCCCTATACAGTGTACCGGCGTGATGTTTTGTTATGAACTGGTGTAAACAATAGACAGACATGAGATTTCAGCAATTCCAGTCTATTCGCTCTCATTTATTGAGTGTTTCTCAAATAAGTATATATAGGAGCCCTACAGATTAGTTATTACTAAACGTTTTTTGCTCATCACGCCACCTTACCTTCGACTACATTGAAGTCCTGCTATATTCATAAACCAATATTTTCCAACAGATCAACAACCCTTACCATCACTAGCATTCGTCATATTGTCTATGAAAAATCACATCTAAAATGCCCATTGATTTGTTTTTTACTCCGCTAATTAGGCTCTTTAGTCCACCGAGGTGGCTCGAACTTATCCCATCGGGATGAGTTGGCTTAATAATTAATTTTATTGTTTTTGTTTAGTTAAATCGTCATTGACTTTATCCAAACGAGTGGGCAGATAAAAGATGTATCATGTGAACTATTTTAGTTGCCACCTAATAAATAATTGCAAATTCTGGAGTGATACCAACATAGGTAACAAATTATACAGGAGAATCCTCGCAAGGCAGTCGTTAACTTAAAATATTTTCTTTTTGAAATATTGTAAATGTTGAAATCAAATAGTAATCATGGATTCGTGCCCGATTCGCTTTCAGAGAATCTAGGTACTTGAGAGGAATAATGTTCACGAGGTCACGTCATGACCTACAGCAACTGAAGGTAAACGACCTCGATCTAGGCACTTATGTACAAGCAAGACGTTGTGTAAATTATTTTCTTTATTTAAATATTCCATATTTATCGCGGTTTATGGTAATCGACGACGGTCGTTGCATATGATATATGTTTTCGTGTGTTGTTTTATAGATTTCTGAGAAAGCCTTTTATAAAGGCTTGTCAAGCAAATTTTTTATTTATTTATTATTATGTAATTATAATCAATTTTGGGATTAAGACATTAGTATTGTTACTATCGTTTAAGTAGATGATTTTTTTATGAAGTTTGGCATATAAGAGAGTATATAAAAACCAGCGGGTTATTATTTCAGCGCAAGGTAAAAGCTCACCGTTCTCGGTAAAGGCCGTTTCTTCTAATTTTTTTTTGATTTAGTGTTAAGTGTTTTAAGAGAACATTTAACTATTGAGTATTTCAATATCAATTTGACTTATTCGGTATCAGAAGCTCTTAAATAGAATAGAAAAGAAATTTTTATTTGAGAATGTAGGTCAATAAGGTGTTACAGTAAATATAGAGTATTCTTGTACATTCTACCTGCAAGGCATACAAAAATTGTGATTTTATATAAAACAATTTAATTATTAGTAGTATATTTTTATTTATCTGCTAAGAAATCGTTAAACTGAATACTTACTATACTAACATTTTTGAATTAAAAAATAGTAAGAAGTTTTTTTTAAATATTAAGTGGTTCTTCTATAATAAACTAATATGCAGTGGGTGCCATAAAAACAATACTTTTTTCAATAATGCTGTATTATTTATTTATTTCAATCTTTATGCACTAAATGTACATGGAAGAGCTTAATGCCAAATGGCATTCTCTACCAGCCAACCTTAGGTGATGCACAGATGATTGTGGTAGGTGTACGTTTATATACGCCTGTACTTAATGTCAAATTATATTGAGATCTCATACTTGTAGTTCTTATTATAGTGTCTTTCAAAGATGGAAACAAATGTAGGTATGTTGGTTTTGACGAATATGGCTAATTTTAGAATGTGTACACATGGAAATGTTAATAATTTATAGTTTCTAAAAATAGGTACGCACCTATCTGCTATGGCGATTAAGTTCTTTTTAGCGTTGTTGCTTGTAACTTGAACCATAGAAAGAAAGCAGCTTAACAATAGTCGCATTATTTCTAATAATGGTTTTAAAATAACGCTGCTTGAGTTCATTCTATCAAGTTACCTCTCTATGTCCTAATGTCTACTATATTTAACAATACATATTTTAAAATACATTGTTAAGTTTATTTTAACTGCATGGATCGCAAAAAGTTGTCGGCTGTTTTATATTTGAGTGGCAAGTGTTTTACTACTTCTTTAATATTAAAATTATTTTAGTTACGTACGAGGAGTGATTCAAAAGTAATTATAATTCAATATAAACACACTGTTTATACATAAAAAAATATGTTGTTTTCTCATAACAAGTAAAATTCCCTTAGAAAAAAATCTTAGTCTTTATTCTTCCAAAATGTCTCAACAGCAGTCATCACTTAGCTATTGTCTTCAAATTTCGTGCTTTGGAGGTGTTACTTAAGCCGAGCAAATATAGTATAATAGTTGCTGAGAGCCAGATCTGGTGAAAAGGGATGGTGTTTAAGCAATTCAAATCCTGTTTCTTGAATAGCATTAATCGCAACTGCAGCTTTCTATGACGACGCGTAATCTTGGTGAAACAGCACTCCAGCTCAGTTTGCCGTGCTTTTGACCTTTGACACATTTAATTTTCTTTGGTGTCGGTGAGGAATCTCGTTTCCAAGTCATGGATTGTTGTATAGTCTTAGGATCAAAATGGTGGATCCAGGTTTCGTCCATGGTCAGAAAAAGTGACAAAAAATTTCTTTATCAGCTTGAAACTTTTCTAGATTCAGCCTCGAAATGTCGACTTGTGATTTCTTTTGCTCGTCGGTTAACATTCTCGGCACCCAACGCGACGAGAGCTTTGTCATACGTAAATTACTGGCAATGATTCTTTGAATGCTACGATATGAAATCCCTATGACCTCAGCTACATGCCTGATCGTCACTCTTTGATCTGCCAACAGGTCAACAGGTTTGGTCTTCCACTTTTTTCACGTTATCTTCGGTGACAGACGTGGATAGGCGTCCTTCGCGACGTTCATCTTCAGTGGATGTTCTGTCCAGTTTAAACTTCAGTAGTAGACTCCCCTAATGTATCTACCATTTTTTCAGAGGTAGGTACTTGACAGACAGATGACAGCTCAAATTTAGTTTTTCTCCATTTCAATGTTTTATCTTCGACAGTTCATAGGTATTCAAATGAATGTATCTCCCGGAAATCATGTCCTATTTATATGATTTTTTTATTTTGAAGTAGTAGGATTTTACGAGGACTGGAGATAACCGATTATCATTACGTTTGGATTACCCCTAGTACTCATTGCATAACATAAATTCCTTTAGATGTTATGTTATAACTATAAGTAACAGTCATTTTCTAAAAGGCTGACAAACGAAAAATTAACTAATCACCTGTTAAATCTAACTAAACTAAAAGGTTAAGTCTGTTTATTTAATGTAACGAATGTATAATATATAAACATTTGAATATTATAATAACAAGAGTTGCTGTGTCGCCACCTGAGCCAAGACTAATTTAATTAAATGTGCCGTTGAAATCGTAACAACTGTGATAAAGTGTTTGTTTGTATTACAAATAATGTTGTTTGCATGAGTTATTATGGTATGCCAATCTCGTTTGATATTCCTTAATCACGTTCGGAAATTTAAAGTGTTTTAGATGGGCCGCCTTAGTTATAGACTTTATACATCCTTTGCACAACTTATGCCCAAAAACAATAACGTCCAAAAATACGAATATCCGAAGGCATGTCCAAGTGATAAAAATATCCAACCATAAAAATGACCAATGATAATATTGACCAAATATAAAACTTACCAGAATTAATATAGTTTATCCAACTATAAAAAAATTCTGTACTTAAATTAACCAAACTATTGCAAAGACACTATAGGTAATGAAAATGCCGGTCAGATTGGCGATGTTTCTTATTTGACAATGGATAATCACTTGCTCTTTTCTTCATCTAAGAGGATAGCAATATGAACATTAGCGGTTTCGGCCTCTTAGCACTTAAAAGTAATGCTTCGAAGGAGAAAAGGTTATTTTAGACGTGTATATAAAGGTTTCTTCAAAAATCTCTCTTTGCTAGTATTATTTTTATTTCCAAACCATACAATAAGTAGCGTACGTACCGACGTATAGAGAAAGGATGTGGTCATCGTGTACACAGGAAGGAGGTGGACGTGAAAGGATGTAGTGCAGAGGGTAAAGGCACACTTTTTCCTTTAAGCATAAAAAACAATATATGGTTTAACTAGCGATTCGCCCCTGTTTCGTACGTCATAACTTTTATGCTTTTTACAGCATGATTACAAATCGTTAAAACTCAGTTCAAAGAATCTTTATTCTCATAAGAACAAATTACAGTTCACTTATATGAGATTTACATTAAATACAAAACTTATGTCATCTTGTGTCAAAACATGCATAAAATTCAACACAATTGTAGTTAACAATAAGATTTTTTTATAACAACAGATAACTTCTACAGAAAAAAAAAAAGAAATATTCATACGTTTTAGTTATAATATCACAAAAATTACGTTACATACTTTATTTGTAGGTAAGATAACAAATTTAGTCAGCCATTATTTTACTAGGATACCCTCACTCATTACATTTTTCCAACTTGTTTCTACAATAGCGCTGTCGAAATGAATAATAACTTTGAATGGTCAATGGAATGTAGTCAGAGCGACAGCTTACTTGCAAGTTATAAAAATTTAAGATTTAGGTAGGTACTTTGTATGTGTTTTGAAAATATAATGATATCCTTGTTTCCATTCCATGCAATATCTATGATGTATTACAATTTTTAAATTTATACATTAATTTGAAATTTTAGTGAGACTGAAAAATGTAGTTGGTAGTTTTATGGTAGATTATTAAAGTTTATATAAATGTTTGTTACTCTGTCATGCATTTTTAACGAAACTTTGCAATGACACATCAGAACCATAACATAGGATAAAATTTAGAGAGATAATGTAGCAAATTTTAAGCCAAAAGCTACGGGCGACAGTTAGTATTCAATAATTTAAAGCAATAAAATAATTGAAAATTCATTTAGGTGGTATTCTTTGTAAAACAAACTCTTTGGTTTTTTGTTTAAATATTTGAATGCTTTTGGTATCTTTTATTTCATTTGGAAGTTTGTTGTATAGCTGGACTCCTTCGTATAAAATATTCTTTTTTCCATACTTTTCTGTTCTAGGCTGACGTAAAATTATTTTGTTATTATTCCTGAGATTATATTTAGGATTTTTTCTTAATAATGTAAGATTAGTTTGTATATTATTCTCTAATATCTTTTTCACTAATATACAAGTATAGTAGACGTATAGTTGATATATGCTAAATATTTTTGTATTTTTATATAGTTCTGTAGTCGGTGTTAGAAAGTCAAGACCGTGCAACCGTTTTATAATTTTATTTTGTGTTATTTGGAGGTCTTTTAGATTGGTCTTAACTGCCGATCCCCAGATTTCAATTAAGTACTCGATATGAGGTTTTACTAATGAATTGTAGATGACAGGCTTTATTTTAGGTGGCAAGCAGTTGCTTATTTTGCGAAGAGCTCCAGATAACGATACCAGCTTAGTTTTCACGCGGTTAATATGCGGTTTCCAAGACAGTTTATCATCTAACAGTAGACCAAGATATTTTTCGGTATTTGAGTGATTAATTGTGTTATTATTTACTTTAAGAGGTGTGTGAGGTGGTATTGTTTTATTTTTAGCTGTAAAAATCATAAACGACGTTTTTGATGTGTTAATGGTAAGCAAATTATGTAAAAACCATTCATTTATTAGGTGTAGGTCTCGCTGTGCCTCGTTAATAATACTATGTATAGATCGTCCAAAATAAAATAAACTGGTATCATCTGCATAAAGTGTTAGGTAGCCTGTTAGTCCTATTTGATTAATATTATTAACATAAATAAGAAATAATAGGGGCCCAAGGATGGATCCTTGCGGTACCCCACATGTAAGTTTTTGCGGCATACTTTCGTAATTTCCAATTTTAACAATTTGACTTCTGTTTGTTAAATACGACTTAAATAAATTATAAGCAGATCCAGTGATACCCAAATTCATTAACTTTTGAAGGAGTTTAGTGTGACTAACAGTGTCAAAAGCTTTCTTTAAATCTATAAAGATACCAAGACATATATCCTTTTGATCAATACTAGTTTTTATTTTCGTTATAAGGTCAATTGTGGCTGATAAGGTGTTTGAATGTTGTCTGAAACCATATTGTTGATTTATTAAAAATTTCTTTTCAAATAAATAATCATTCAAGCGCTTATAAATTATCTTTTCGAAGACTTTGGAAATCACTGGAAGTACTGAAATGGGACGATAGTTGCTAGGGTCTTTTTTACAACCACTTTTGTATATAGGGGATACCTTTGCGAGTTTTAAACTATCAGGAAATACGCCAAGTTCTAAACATTTGTTTATGCACTCTACTAATGGTATAGTTATGACATTTTTTATGCACTTTAACACTTTAGTACTAATGCTGTCTACTCCTGTGCTGGAATTTACGTCTAGGCTATCAATTATCTTTGCCACTTCCTGAACTGTGGATGGTTTTAATTGTGAAAGTGTATTTGTATGTATGTGTCCATCCTTGTACATTAAAGTATTACCTGAATTTAGATGGTATGCTAGTGGTATCTTGCCAGCCAATTCCATTCCAATAGTGGAAAAATAATTATTGAAAACATTACAAATTGTAACGCCATCTGTTACAACTTGTGAATTGATAACAAGTTTTGGAGGATTAGCATCATATTTAACCACATTTATAGCCAGAGTATTAATTGTTCTCCACATCGCCTTGGGGTTTTTCTTACATTTTTCAAAAAGTTTATAATAGTAACACTTTTTGTCGTATTTTATTTTCTTTAGGGTACTGTTTCTTGCTGCCAAAAATTCGTTCTTCAACTCTTCGCTCTCTCTATTAGTTTTCATTTCTTGCCATAGAATATTTCTTTTGTTTATTAGTGCCGTAACATCTTTATTTATCCAGTCATCCTTGGGCAAGTTCTTTATTTTTGTTTTGATAATCTTATTTTGGTTTATATGTGACAAGACAAAGTCTTCCAATATCTTAAATTCATTATTTTCGTTTATATATTCAGCTTCATTAATGTTTTTATACAAGTTTTCATAGTCTATTGCCTCGTATTGTATTCTTTGCTTTGTATTCGTTTGGTATTTGCACATTTCTATACATATCTGCTTATGATCAGATAATGCCGAGTCCAAAATTGTAAAGTGAAATGAATTTTTTTGAAGGTCCGTTGCGACATGATCCAGAATGGTGTTTGTAGTCTCAGTTTGCCTTGTTGAATACTCTTTATCTATTTTGTTCAGGATATCATAGCCAGTTTCTTCTAATGTATATAAATATTGAGAGACAGATGTGTTTGAGCTTAGGAGATTCAGGTTAAAATCACCGAAGACGATGGACCTTTTTCTTGTTTCCAGCTGAAGAGAATAAATGTTCAAAAAATTCTTGATGTTTGAATCGCCTGGTTTATAAATACCTCCAACATGCAAAGAAAATTTGGGCAGATATGCCCACAGATAGTGGTTGCCATCTTTATAAATTTGTTCTGTGATTTCAAAATGTATAGGTTTGTGTATATATATAGAGACGCCTCCTCCTCTACCATCATGTCTATAGTTGTATATATGAATATAATTAGGCAAATCGTACAATTTTGCATCCTGCTCTGATAATATCCATGTTTCAGTTAATATAATGACATGTATTGTAGATGGAATGGCTTTGATGATGCATTGGAGTTCTTCAAATTTACCAGGACTGCGGATGCTTCTTACATTTGCATAAAAGAATTTCAGAAATGATGAGTTCGTTGTTAACTCTTCATATTTATTGACAATTTGGTATGTTATGTGTTTTTGACTATCATTATTAAGCAAATTAGTGTCTCTTAGTTTTTTGAAATTGGTTTGACGTCATTAGTAACTATAGTAGGTACTCCTTTGATGTATTTAATCAATAAGTTAGGTTCTCCATTTTGTTGACGATTCTTAAGTTCTATTTGAAGTTTTTGTATGTAGTTCCTCTGAGCTGGTGTTTGATCCCAATATATCTTTATACCTCCAGTAAGTTTCGAACGATTTTTTAATAGGTTTCGTGTTTCATTGTTAGTTTCAAATATAATTTTTATAGGACGGGGTTTAGTTGCATTGAATTTGCCTAGTCGTATAGTTTTAATTGGTTTAGGGCACTCACGGTATATAGTTGTAAGTATCTTGTGAACTGCTTCTGCATCGATGTTAGTTGTAGTTTTTATGTTATTTTGCTCCTCTAAGCCTACCATAATAATATTTCTTTCTCGTTGGAATCGATCTTGTATTTCTTGATAAATTTCTTGTTGATTGTCAAAAGGCGTATTTATTGCACGATAATCGATTTTCAATTTATTTATTTCATCTTCAATAGTTATAAGTTTACCTTGTGTTATTTTATGTTCAGCTGTAATGGTTTCCATAGATGTTTGAATATTTTTATGTTCTGATGTTAATTTTTCAGTTGTTAACTTTAAATCCTGTATATCTTGTTTAATTTCATTTCGCATTTTAGTAATATTTTCAATTTGAGTATTCGTTGCTTCCCTTATAAAGTTCATTATTTCGCTTCGAAACTCCATTAAGTCACTTTTAAAGTCATATTCCAAGGTATGCGGTCTTCGTTTCCTAGGGTTTTTATGTATCTGCTCATCTTCTTCATCATAGTTAGATAAATTAGAAGTAGATCCACCTCCACTTTCACTCGCTATTAGAGAGCGTGGTGGCGTACGTCGTAAACTCATATTGTGATCGAATCCTAGTTGGTATCTCCTTGACTATACACACAGATGGTTACTTGTTTACGCTGCCGGTGACTAGCGCAGTTGAATAAACACTTTATAAACAGATAGTTAGAACTTATATTCCAAATGTAATTTGTTTAATTTTACACTATAATTTTAAAATATATTTTAAACGCGTCTGCACGCTTCGACACTCGAAGACAGAAAGAAAACTCTTGGCTCTTATCTGTTAAAATAAGTATTTTTTTACTAATAAACCGTATCAAAATCCGAAGCATGGTTTAGAATAAGTTAGCAGAAAAACAGACAGGTGAAAACATCGATTATGCTTTAAAGTATTTTAGCTGCGCCTCGTGGCTTACCCCGTGCGTAAAATGAAAATTTTGTCTCCCTCGAAAACCAAACCTATTTTCGGGATAAAAAGTAGCTCAGTCCGTCTCCGCACTGAATCTCTCTACATACCAATTTTCATCGAAATCGGTTTAGCCGTTTAGGCGCTGAGTGGTAATAACATACACACACACACACACACACAAACTTTTGCATTTATAATTTTAGTAGGATTTTACTTTGTAACTGGGTGAAACATGACTGAAGTCATTTAAATACAAAAATATGAGGCAAGTTTATTTAAATTCTGGTACAAGTTCGACCGTAGTTTTCAGGAGAGGCTTCATTGTTGGTACTGTGTCTCTCGAGTCTTTGGAAACAGCCTCTTCAAGTTGTTGACTTTATAAACGATGGATAAGAAAATCCAACTAACTTACTTGAAAATACATTGTATAGGAAATAATAAGGGCATTAGGTATATTTTTTAAAAGACAACTTCTGTATTGAAAGGTTCTGCAAAAATGTACTTGTACAATTAATGAACTCAAAATACATACAAATACACTTACACAGTTTTTAAAACATTGGTAATTTAAATCTTAATGACAACATGTCTCTCTCACAAAAGACCACTGATGGAATATGAGATATACGGATTATCCATGATATTTGCAAAGAAGCGTGGGTATTTCTTCTTATTCCTTTTTGCTATTGAAGGTTTGTTGATATCATATCAGTGAATAGCAATAATAATTGCAGATTATATTAATTTATTGTTTGAAATGTTGAGATTATTTATCACAATGTCCGCAACATTAAACAATAACTTACAAACAACTAAAGCTGATTTGTTTGATAAACATCAATCAAGTAGACATTATAGTAAAATTATTAGTTATCAGTTTTTGTTGTGTGTTAATGTGCAATAAATGTTATTTAGTTAAATAACTACAATAGCTATTTATCATTTAAAAATAAGTAATCTCGAGTATTATATCAAAAATCAATTGCGGATTGCTGAATTTAAATAAAAAACCCTAAAAGTATCGTTGGCATTAATAAATCTTGTTTTATGACCTACAGAATCAACGAGTCGTTTATCATTTCCATTTGAAACTTAAACGGGTTACTCTTGTAAGCAAAGAAAACAGTAACAGTAAACAAGTATCGTCTTGCATT
This sequence comes from Parascotia fuliginaria, assembly GCA_963082885.1. Lineage (NCBI taxonomy): Eukaryota > Metazoa > Arthropoda > Insecta > Lepidoptera > Erebidae > Parascotia > Parascotia fuliginaria. The sequence continues at coordinate 10,627,881 of OY720178.1, read as the reverse complement.
CTGATTTGATGTACTAATTCACTTCAAGATTACCAACATTTTATTTGACTCAAATAAATCCTTGTTAAAGCCGCGTCTTAATTGATCTTGACTAAAATATACTCATGTTGTTAATAATATAATTATGTTAAACATGTACAAAATTTGGTAATATTTAAAAGAAGTAGGAGAGATTTGTTGTTCAAATTGGAGCTACCTTCATTCTTCAGAAGTATATAGTCATCACTAGTTTCTTTTGGTGAGTAAGCGTTTCCAAGGTCCCATAGGAAGCGCTATGTTTATGTTGGTAGCAGTAGACCCTTCAGGTGCAAGTAGTGAAAATATAGTTCTTATCAAACGGGGACAGTGCTACATTCTCATATACACGATACAATGAAATATACGTTAGCTTCTGAAGCCCATGAGTGATCTCTGTAGGGTACTTTTATCTCTGTAAAAATTTACAACTATATCACTTTAGTTGCAAAATAATTGTTGTATTATTTATGAAAGACAATTCATGTACGTTCACTATTTAACTAACTTTACTTAAGCCACGAGAGACTTTGCAAACAAAGCATAGTAGGCAAGCTCTCAGTACTACTTAGGGCTTAATTTAGTTCATTAGTCACATTAGGTTCTGATAATGATTAAGGTTTCTTATGCACGAGGTTGTAGATACGAAACCATTAGTGCATTAGTGCAATTGTAACTTACTAAAACTAACGTTTAAAAAATCATTGCCAAATTATGATTGACTGATTTGACTGGCCTGTTGATCTAGTGGTTAGTGACCCTGACTGCTAAGCCCGAAGGTCGTGGATTCGATCCCCACCCAGGACAAATCTTTGTGTGATGAGCATGATTGTTTGTTCTGTGTCTGGATGTAATTTATCTATAATATGTATGTATTTACAAAAAAAAGTATATAAGTATTATATCAGTTGTTTAGTACACCCATAACACAAGCAAATATAATTGCTTAATTTGGGACTAGATAGCGCTGTGTGCATGTGGTAGAATATTATTATTATTATTATTTCCTTTATTCATATTTTTTAATATTTATTACATTTTCAAATATATACTTATAAAAACCAAAAATACACATTTAAAAATATAAAAAATATATTACCACCGGCAACGAGACAAAGTCCAAGCTACCAGCGGTTAGGGCTCCAGAGAGAGGAACCTCCTAACAATACGTGCCGTGTCGAGCAGCACTGCCTTCTAGATCTGGCCCTTGACCCATCCACCTAATGCGAGCCTCTTTAGGTGTTGGTCGAGGCTCTTTGCTATTAAACCATTTACGGTAACGACTATCGGCACAATGACAGCAGAATCCACATCCCACATGTCAACAATCTCATGGGCTAAATCAAGATATTTTATTTGCTTATCTTTCTCAGCCTTCATGAGATTCTCGTCATGAGGGACGGTAATATCAACTATCATTGCAAGGCGTTCGGATCGATCCACCACCACGATATCAGGCTTGTTAGCTATAATAGTCCTGTCTGTGATGATGGAGCGATCCCAATACAATATCGCGCGACCATTTTCGAGAACCGGCTCTGGGTTGTATCTGTAGTACGGTACCTCGACATCTAGAAGATTGTATCGCAGAGCAATTTGCTGGTGGATGATCCTGGCTACTTGGTTATGTCTGTGCAAGTACTCTCCATTAGCAAGACGCGAACAGCCGGAAATAATATGCCTGAGGGATTCACCAGGGCGATGACATGCCCGACATATGTCAGTGCCATCCCTCAAGATATATTTCCGGTAGTTGTTCGTCATGATAACTTCATCAGCAATTGCACAAACAAACCCTTCGGTTTCTCCAAAAAGATCACCGAAGCGTAGCCAGGCAACGGAAGCAGCACGGTCTATATCAGGCCCATGTAAGGCCCGATAGAACCGTCCGTGAAGCTCCTTGCTCTGCCATACCATTCTACGGTCGTCTATACTGAGTACTACAGGCCTACGCCAGTTCTCCTTAGCCAGGGCAAGCGGGGTAAGTCCACTATCCACTGCAACCATATCACGATGCACACCCTCGCCCATCCTAAGAAAATAGTCTCTGAGGTTGCATATCTCGCGATTGTGGAGGGTTTTGGCATTTAGAAATCCGCGGCCCCCACATTTTCGCGGGATATACAACCTCATGACGGATGAACGTGGATGGTGCATACGGAATGCTGTTAACAATGTGCGGACTCGCCTATCCAGGGCATCCAATTCAGTCTGTGTCCACTTGAGTATGCCGAAGGAGTACATAAGAAGAGGCATGAACCAACCATTACAAGCGCGCACCTTGTTGCCGCCTGATAAGTGACTTTTTAATACTCTTTTAAGGCGGCTGAAAAAGCGCTCCTGTAATGATTGTTTCATATCTGTCTCTCTAATGCCCAGCGACTGCGACATACCCAAGTATTTATAGGCGTCAGCGATTAGAAGTGACCTAATTATTATTATTATTATTATGATTAGTGGTGATTAATCTCATGCCTTCTCTCTTGTATAATCTCTTCTAACTTCCATCTGTACGCAGATGATTTGCAGCTTTACAGACATTTTTCATTGGCTGAAGCGGAATCTGCGATTAATACCAAGAATCTAGACCTGGATAATATCAGTAATTGGGTTAAGTCTTTCGGCTTGCAAATTTATTTATAAACATTTATAACACCATCACAGTTTTCACCAATTCGGTGTTACAAGCATAAAAACACTACATAGAACTATAAAAAGAAACAGAAATAAGATTAACAATAAGAATAAATTTAGTGAACAAAATAACTATTAAAATATAACTATTAATAAATAATATTTTGCCGCTTGCACTAATTTCGGCAGGCTTAGATCAAATATGTCCTCGGACACTGAAATAATATTAATCAGAGGTGCGGCCCGTGACATAGGGGTGAATTTGAGGAGGTTTGACCTAGCCGGTGGTACCTCTAGTAGGGCAGGACGCCGACGTGCTCCCACGTGACCATCAGGAACGCGCAGCCGTAATGCCTCTAAGATCTCTGGGTGGTGCTGCTTCCCAAGCAATACGCTAGCAACATATTTAACAAGCGCGACGTCCCTCCTCACCGCCTGCCTGGTATACCCAACCATGCCCAGGACGAACAGACTCGGGTACTTAAGAGGTTAGAGAGGATAGACGCCATACTGTTGATACAAGAACCTTGTAAATTTATTTTGGATTTTTCCAACATGAGGCTGTACTTTGCCTCATGAGGACTCCATATAATTGCACATGTTTCTAAGTAGCTCCTAACAAGTGCATTGTATAATACTTTAACCGATAACGTGTTGGTGAAGACCTTACACTTTCTCAAAATGAAGCCAAGATTCTTGAAAGCCCTGTCACACACCTCCACAATGTGCTTACGGAACGTCAACTCAGGCACCATTTGTACACCCAGATCGCGTACTTGAGTGACCCGTGGTATTGGCTCGGAGTTCAATACGGATTGATAACCCAAGGGGGCATGCGCGCGATTATAGCTCATTACTGTACATTTTTGAACATTAAAATGGAGGGTATTAGTTATGCTCCACTGAACAACGTTATTTATATCCGACTGTAGCCGGTTACAGTTTTGGACTTCATTCACGAACAAAAATAACTTTAAATCATCTGCAAATAATAAGCATTTCGCCTTCTTTACGACTGTCGGTAAATCATTGATCATTAATATGAATTTCAAAGGCCCGATATTACTGCCTTGACTTACTCCAGAGAATGTATAATAGGGTTTAGATACATGTCCCGCATACTCAACGTACTGTCGGCGCTCGCCAAGGTAGCTAGCAAAGAACTTTAACAATTGCGGAGTGAATCCCACAGCAGAGAGCTTGTGCAACAGTATATCATTATCGACGGCGTCAAACGCTTTTCAAAGTCAAAATATGCGACGTCTACTTGCCCGCCAGTATCAATAACAGGTGCCAGGTAGTTAACAAATGATAGTAAATTAGTTCCCGTACTACGACCCGGTCGAAAGCCGTGTTGAACCTCCGTCAGTTGTGACTTTATTTGTGTGTATATACTGTTGTGCAAAACTAATTCAAATACCTTGGCAAACGCAGACAGCACCGCTACCGGTCTATAACCACTCACGTCCGTACCTGCGCCTCCTTTTGGGACAGGAATAACTCTAGTAGGGTACTCGTCCGGGTAGTGCCCCTCCTGTAAACACAAGGCGAAGATGTGTAACAAGGGCTTCTCAAAAATCATGTGACAGTCTTTAACTATGTAAGGTGGTACTGCATCGGGCCCTACTGAGTGTTTAGGCTTGAGGTGCTGAAACGCCAAGCGCAGGCCTCGCTCACTTAGACGATCAATCGCCACGCGCGCTGCACTCACCGTCCCACCACTATCGCCCTCGGCGGCTACCGGGTCTAGCACAGGTGGCAGTTTGCTATATACAGAGTGAAAATATGTGGCAAAACACTCCGCGCGATCTTCCTCCTTCACCGAAAGGCCGTCTTTAGTGACATTATGCCTAGCCTGCTTATTCCTAATATGGTTCCAGAATGACTTAGGGTCTACTTTAAAGTTTTGCTGGAGTCTATTTTGGTAGGTTTCGTAAGTAGTAACAATTTTAAGTTTCACTTGAGTGCAATATTGGGCAAACATTTTGTAATCGCTGTGGGAACCAGTTGATTTAAACAATTTATGATATCTCCACTTGACCTTGATATCCCTTATCCAGTCTGGCGTGTACCATTCAGGATAATTATAACGAGACCCATGCTTATAACCACTTATGCTTTTTATTGGAACACATTGGTCTAAAACCATATTCACTAATGTATAAAAATAACTTACAGCCGCCTCGGCGCTTTGAATAGTGTATACTCCCAATCTACTAACATAAAAGAGTTATATATAATAGATAAATCAGCTTTTTTGAAATTCCATCTACGTCTACTTAATGCTAAATCACTAGTATTATGAGAAAGCTGCTGTTTACGCTCGCGTTCCCGATGAGTAACCCTCACGTTAATGGCCAGCGGTGGGTGTTGTGTATCTATGTGAACTAATAGTTCCTCAGATAGTTTTACCCCTTTTTTTTTTACGTGGGAAATGCATTACGCATACGCACCCGCCCGGGCAAGGCGGGGGTTATGTCGGACTCTCCGACCGCACTCAAAGCGCGGCCAGCATACCGACTAAAACCCACGGTGTTCCTCCAGACGGCCAGAGTGTTGGGGTCACGGGAGTCGCTTACGCATTCATCCGCGACCCCGACGGGCCATGGCCCGCTCACCGCGAGCGGTCCCCGTCCGATTTAGGGGCCTAGCCCCCCCTCCTTCGAGCGGCGCGTGCGGAACACGCGCACTGCCGTCTCGGGCCCGTGCTGTTCGGAGTCGCCCGCAGGCCAACTCGGCCGCAGAGGATAGGGAGAACGGCGCATCGCAATACCGACACTCCTCTTCCCCTGCGGCCCCGCCACTCCTCAGCCGCAGTGTCGCCGAAGCAACACTGCAGCCCACCAGAGCCGCTCCATCGTGGGCTTAACGGCAAAGCCCAGAGGAGCGGCGCCTCCTTGGGGTTCCTCTTGGTTCACCGTGGTCCTTGGTAACCACGGCTACTAAGCCCCCCCGCCGCGACAAGGCGAGAACCCCGTTGGGGGGGAGATAGTTTTACCCCTACGTCACTCTCTCCAAACGTCGTCAATACCAGATCTAGTGTACGATTATTAATATTTAACACATTATTTACCTGCCGAAATCCACAAAAAGCCATAACATATTCCAAATAACTTTGAATTTCCGCCGACGTTGAAGGTGTATTAAAATCTCCTATTACTAAAACTTTGTCATATTTAACACACACTTCCTCTAAAATTTGAAATAAATACATATATTCATTAACCTCACATTTTGGCGGAATGTAAACAACACAACAAAAGAACAAAAAATGATCATTTCGATTAACCGCCGCGCACACAATCTCAAATAGGGTATGGTATGGTGTCCACATTTCCTACAGAGATGCGATTTAAACAAAAACGGGGCGATGCCGCCAACAGTACTCCGCCAAGTTTTCGACCATCTAGTCTATCACATCTTAGAATGCTGAAATCACTTGGAATCAGTTCTCAGTCGTGAATCCCTTTATTTAGATCTGACTCTGTGATCGCAAAAAGATCATAACTCGAAGACAGTAAATTATTTTGAAAAATACTTGTTTTTGTTTTGGTAGTATTCTTACCCGGACGTTTTGGTAGTATACTTGTATAGCATAATTATTGTTTTTCCGTGTCACTTTTGAATTTATAGTAGTTCCGAAACCACACCCATTCGTTGAATCTGGTATTTATTGACCAACTTTCATCCTTGTTGACTTTTTCAAACTTCGACTCACGTACTCCCACCATGAATGATGAATAATCACGCTTAGTTTTTGGTACTAATTTTTCGACTTTTACATCACTGCATCCACAAACGTTGGACACGTGTTGAAATATGGCATCTTCACATGTATCGGGATGTAATGACCAAACATGCAAAAATTTATTTTTTTCTATCGCTTGGAATGCTAATATATTTTCATTTCCTCACTTGTGAATTATCATCATTTCATTCATCTGCGTCATTTTATTCTTCCGGTTACTAACAACCTTCCACTCTCTCGATTCAACACTTACTAAGTCTTTATCACCTTCCTTATCTACGATCAAATCGTCTTCTAAACGCTCCGCTTGTGCGTCCACCTCCTGCAATGAGGACTCGCTTTTATTCTTGGAACGTGCGGTCGCCTGGCGCGCGCGAGCAGTCATGTTGACGGTAGTACCCACATCGGCGACTATGTTTCTCTCACTCGCATAACCTTGTTATCTTCTATCCCTCTCTTCGCTGACCGTAGTAATTCATCGATTTTATTGGATAAAAGGTCGATTGTCTTGTTTTGTTCAAAAATGACCGTTGAATATTTTTCAATGGCCTTTTCTTGATCAAATAATTTCTTATTCAGGGCTTCATCAATGCAGACTGATCACCGATTTTCGTTGTCAAAGCTGCTACTTTCTTCGACAACTCACTAAAAGCGGTTTCGACGTTAAATTTAGACATTATATCTAATATACGCAAATAAATTAAAGGAGCAGAACTTCGCGCGTACACTGTGACGCGCTGTGTAATCGCTAAGTCTCAGGCTATGATTATAGGTAGCAGATATTTTCGCAATGCGCTTGACTTATCATCTCTGACGCCATTAACTCTCAACGTCTCAACAATCACCTTTACTGATACGGCTAAGAATCTTGGTGTCTTAATTGACAGTAATCTTTCGTGGCAAGCTCAAGTAAATGAGGTTAGTCGTAGGGTGCACTTTTCATTTCACTCGTTAAAATGCCTGCAAAGCATCTTGCCCTTTAAAACTAAAATCTCTCTAGCCCAAACGTTCATTCAGCCGATAACACCGGTCAACAAAAAAAAAATATTTTTTTGCGCATGGGTTTTACCTAATATATTTTGATTATTTAAGGGCGTTCCGTCACATATGACCTTGAGCGTTTCGCTTCCTCACCACCCCGCGCCTCACCCGAAAAAAACATTGCGTGCGAGTTCGCCCTCTAGCGGCAAGTAGCAGTAGCACAACTATAAGACAATGACCTTACTTGTCCGAAACCGCAGAGCTAAAATCTGATAGACGCGCCAATAATGAATTATTTTTTTAGTATCTTTTATTATTTCGTTTAGTAAGTATGTATATTTTTTAGTATATATTATTTATATAGTAGCGAAAGCAAAGATAAGTGTTTAGAATCATGACGTTTGTTAAATATGTAGTAGAAATAAAAATAACTACTGTGGGTTAAAACAATAAACTCAAAACCCAGCTGCTGTGAAATGTATTACCTGATCAAAAAAGCCGTTTAAAACGATTTTTATGAATTATTGAATACAAAAAAATATTTAATAATATATATAATATTAATATTTTTTGAAGTCGCTTAAAAATTAAGTCCCAATGACAATACACCATTGTGATAAATGCCTATAATTGACATGATATGTATTCTTCAACTAATACTAGTACACTTTAGTTTAGTAACCCTGCCGAGTTTATACTTATTTAGTTATAGTTATATATATATATATATATATATATATATAGGTTTTTTGTACATGAACAAACTAAAACATTTTGACTTAAAAATGTATTAACATCCTATTAATATTATAAATGCGAAAGTTTGTGTATGTGCACGTATGAAACGTATGCGTACCTCATCTTCATTTATATTTTTACTATTTGCAATAGTGTCGCTAGTATCATGAAGCCGCTATGCTAGCAGTTTGAGACAATTTCTATTAAAATAGCAGAGGAGTGCGTTACCCCAGCAAAATGTTGATAAAAATGTGCTTATAAGAGGTGAGAGTATAACAGATAATTAGTGCGTCGTAAGGAGTAATTTGTTTGCCTATAGCAAAATTTGTTTGCATTATAGTTTTAAAGTTATTCGGAAAAAAACAGATTTTGCTGGGGTAACGTTTGAAACATTACCCCAGCAAAATGTCTTTTCTTTAAATTATCCAGGCAGAGTCACGTTGGTAGACCAGTATGAATAAAATAACTGTATCAATAGTACTAGTACATGACTTATAAAACAATACTGAAAAATTCAATCTTTATTTATGCCCGTCTGATTGTTAAGTGTTCAAAATTAGCTCTTACAAAAGCCAAGAGTTTTCATAACTTTCTAACTCCACTGCGTCTTCATGGACTGATGATATGAGGTCCTGCATCAATAATAAAAAAGCATCTCATAAAGACCACCTAGCCAGCAGTTTGAAACAATAACCTTTGGAATGGTGGCTACCACTTAGTCTTTTGGATCCCACTGACTGTATCATAAGGCAGAGTGAAGTCACTTCGATAGGCAATTGTACGGCACGGTTATATTGATGTATGTAAAGTAAGGTTTTGTGCAAGACAACTTTTTCTTGGTTCTGTAGATACGTACCGCTACCAAACTCGAGTAACAAATCAGACTACACTTGTGCATTGTCTACTATACATTGTACTTGTATATTGTATTAAATGGCAAATCTTGCGGAGTGTATAGGCTTGGAGCCTATTAAATGCAAAACAATTTTGAAGTGCTACAGACTGTGGACCTCCTAAACACTATTTAATTTCATCAGCCTTAGTCCACGAGGTAGGAATAACAGGCACAGTCTGCTGAAAATGAACACACAATAGTAGGACTGTGATAGCCACTCATGAGTTGGTGTTGTCTGATATCTGGTCCACTGCTTTTAGCGCTTTACAGTTTGCCATAGTAAATTCATCCTTTATAATAAGGCTTCTATCGCGCAGCCAAATCAGTAGAAGGATTATCTACTCTACGAACACGAATCTAATCGAAACAAAACGCTGTTCTGTCTCGAGCATAGATGTATACAGAATATTATACTAAATGATTCATAATTTATTTCCATCCTGTAATCTCGCTTATTGATACATTTTGACATAAAATGATTTTTTTTTGTATTAATTATATATGACATAATGCCCGAGCCATAATTGTACAGTTAAGTACACATTTTGTATTGTTTTGTTAAAATTGTATACTTAGTATTATTAAAATTATACATTGTGATTTGTGAAATAGAGGTGTTCACAATGTACATTGTGAACTCCTGTGGTAAATTAAGTTCATCTTACTTTATACTTATATCGAATATTAACAGTTTATATAATACTTACATAGAAACATTTATTACAGTTCACATGTTGCCTTTACCTTTTGTAGCAATATGCAAATTGAGGCAGCCTGTAAAGCACACATTTTACTTTTTATTTTTTCTTTGCAACATAGAAAGCTGTAAGTATGTAATTACTTATAGAGTTAAGTGTATTGCCTGTGTCACTTTGCATGCTACTTAAACCTGTAACTTACAAAAATTGTAATAACCTGGCGATTAAAAAGAGTGGCCTAAGTTTCTTGCCAGTTCTTCAATTCTTCTTCTTAAAATTCTTTTAAAACTGTTCTTCAGTTTGTCACCGAACTGGTTGTAGGTTAATTTGCTGACATTTTGTAAATTTTGACGTTCATAAGTGTTAATTTAATTAACCTATATGAATTAACATATTTTCATTTTCCTTATTTATTTTCGGTTCATCTGGATATAACTTCAGTAAATCGTTCTGTATATTGTATAGCCAGCAAACATTTTACGGAAGTAGATCTTTTAGAATAAGCGGGATGGTTTGGCTGGAGATGTGCATTTAACATGTACATAACGACGTAAAATGTAAGTTTTGTCTGAAAATCAGTGGTCCGAAGGCATAGTTACCTCCTCGGTCCTCTTTATTTCCTTTTTTCTCCCACAGTATCTTTACTCTGTATGGCCACCACTGCACTGAATTTGAAACAGCACCATACACCAGCAAAACTGAATTCAAATGATGGAGCTGATAAGGATTTTCAGTTACACATGCTTTAAACAAAGCGTCATCATTCCTATGTTGATTATCTTCTAGTAAGTGTCCGTACGTAAGGTACACAATATCATGTACCCATAGCAAAATAAGTAACACGAACAATTTCCAAAGTAGACGCATTGTACCCACAGTTTGAGTGATTTGGATGTACCGTGAAAATTACCTCGCTAGAGATTCATTATAAGTATAGATTACTGCAATATGTACATACAAATATATGTGTACATACATATATATGTATGTACGTACATATTGCAGTATTGTAAATGTATAATATAATGCAAAATCGGTAAAGTAGAACTAATGTAATATTATCGCTAAGTAACGGATCCATGCGGACGACGTCACGGGGTAGTTTTACAGTACATACACTTATAATCAGAAATCAGAAATTTTATTTGTTAACATAGGTACATAACAAAGGTCTTGAGATCATAAAAATAGTGCGCTATGTTTTGCCTACATACAAGGCATACAAACATTTTACAATAAGTTTATATATAATATAATATAATAAAGATACATACATATATACATAGAGTGCTAAAACATAATTCTTTTGCCTTTACCTAGTTAGGTAAAGACTGTACAAAAAAGAGTAGAATTCTTTATACTGTGCCACCGTGCCGGGTCTATTACTTTCTACATACACCTATCAATCGAAAAATACGGTATTAGTTTTGTTATGTCCAGTAGGCACTCAACAATATATTCTTTAATTTTAGGATTAAAAATTCATATAGTACGATAATAAAGGAACAGAGAGTAGGATTTTTAATTTACCTAATTGTGATAATTTCACAGTCTTCAAATATTTTAGTTTGGTTAGAGACTAAGACGTTTTGTAAAGCCTTTTTTTTCTTCCTTTCTTGCAATCAAATAAATAAATCAAAATAAGATGCATTGAAAGTAGAAGGGTAGGTATTTACTTTAGCCTAGTATCTTATCACTGATTTTATCAGCTCATGAAAAAAAATCTAACGAGGTGAATACTTGAATATTTTATCGGCATTACTTACCGATAGAATATTGAAGTACACACCGTATGTATATATAGAATGTATAGGTATTTATGCTCGTGCAAGATAACGTAGATAGTTAGGTACCTAACAGCAGCGTGTATGGTTGTTTTGTGTAGGTACCTAACTAGGTCGCAAACCGACGCATGTCACGTATAATCATTGTAATTTGAGTTCTATGCTAGTTGTACGACCGACGCCGACGTTTGTGTTCCGACCGAAACACCTCGTACATGTCGGTCGGAATCGGAAAGCGCTCTTGCCACATGAGTAAATATCCAAGTTAGATATTTTATTCATGTGCCCACCTACCACACACCTAGTTCGAAATGATAGTAGACATAGACAATATTGTAGCAAGCTCATATTCATATCCCTAGGGTATATAACAGCAGAAATTTACTGATTCTTGAGACCCGGTGTTGCCTTGATCTTATCATGAGCGACAATAGGCTCACCACCTGCTACCTTGTTTACGTGGAACTAAACATAATTAAAGGATATCCTAGGTAAGTATCTCAAACAAGGTATTTTACTAAAAATATGAAGGTAGGTATACACCTACTTACAGGATATTCATGTGTTGAATCTTTTGCATTTGTATTTGTTTCAGTCGTGAAATTTTAGTCATTTTGATGAAAAATACCTATGTATTTAATACACTAAAAAAATCTAAATAACTAATCTAATTTATTTGCAACATTAAATCTATCCACACAATATTTTTTTTTTGATATTATTTATTTGCAATTATTGAATTACGTAAATAATTTTTAAAAAAACCGCATACGTCCGCCCGTCAGAAGGGCTTGCGCCGCTCTGCCGCTCTGCCTCCCGTCGCCCGCGCAGAGCCCCTGAGACGCTGATTCAGCCAAATTATCAATAACTATTGAAACATTATCCTAATAAATGAAATAAATCTATAGAGTTGACATTTGGTTTATTCCGGTTGATTCAATATAACTTTTATATTTATAACTATAGTAATTACAAAGTAATATTTCGATATAAGTGAAATCACGTTGTTTTAATATCGTTAGTATAAGTTATACTATCAATTATTGTAAATAATTCTTCTACTATTCTAAAGTTCATGAATCAAAGTATATTGTAGGAAAAAAACAAAATGAATAAATAGCATTAAAATCTACTAAATAACGAGATGAAAGTCGCGGATTTCGGCGAAATTTCGTCGGAACCGCAAATCTATATAAAAAATTGCGATTACAGAACGAAAATATTTGTTTTTTAAGAAGTTATAGCAATTTTGATTTTTACGCCTGATTAATGTCGGTCTTTGCGCGCTATCGTTGTCGAAGAGAGGTTAGAGGGTGGGGGCAGTATTTCTTGCGTCGCTCGTTGTGTACGGTAGTATGTGTTTGCACATTACACAGGAATAACGTGTTGTTTTTTTTTTGCTGTATAACCCATCTAAAATGGCTTCTAGAAGTTGTAAACGAACGCTGACTCGTTTTGCTTTATTTGCGGCGAATTTATTAAAGTAAGAGAGATAAAGTATGATTTGAGTACAAATTTAAAGATTTGCGAGGCATATCAAGCTTACTTTAATCTACCTGTTAAAAATCAAGACAAAAAATGGACTCTACATGTGTCATGTAACTCTTGCAGATACATTCTGGATGGTGAGTATATTTTCTCTTTTTTTATTTTTAACTTACTTAGCAATGAGGAGAAAAAGCCTGGAACAGTTTTAAGGCAGTAGTTCATGGTTTTCTTGGAAACCATAGAGCTGAAAATTATGACGATCAGCTCGTCATAACTGTCATTATTACAATTTTTCCATCATCGGCTGTAGAATGTCTCTAAAGATGCACATGTTACATTCTCATTTGGATAAATTTAAAAATAATATGGGAGTTTATTCGGAAGAGTAAGGGGAATGTTTCCATCAAGATATAATGGAATTTGAGAGACGTTTCGAAGACCAGTATACCGAAAGCATGATGGAGGACTATATTTGAGGGGTTAATGAGAGAAACTTCTACTGAACATGAAAGGAAAAGTAAAACTGTTAATTTTTAAACGTATGGACTTTATTTTAAAACTTCTATTGTAAGAATGAATCATAAATGGATGTTTGGTATCTTTTAATAAATCATCTCTACGTCCATTTTTTATGTATTTTCATTTATTTAAATTTTCTGTTTTTCACACATAAAAACAAATTCAGAACTATTTTTTGTTATTTTTCTTATTTCTAGGTATAAAAGGAATAAAAATTAGGCATGCATAACCCGTGCGCAAAAAAGTTGTAGACCGGTGTAATTGATTATGCCGATGCCTGCTATCTGGATGTCACTGAGGAGCTCTTAAATAAGCTTGAGCGCCTGCAAAACTTATGGATCCGTTTTGTTTCAGGCACACAACATTCTAGCATTGTATTTTGTCAAGATTTACCTATGTATTTATTTTACCACATGTAAATTGAATAAATGATTTGATTTGATTTGATTTGGTTTTTTGTCTGCGAAAGTACGACCATGTTTCCCACTTCCGCAGGGAACTCAAGTGGCTCCCTATCCGCCTTCGCAGGAACACTCGAATATTATGTCTACTTTTCAGCATTCTTTTCAATCCTAACTATCCTGCGTATTTTATATATGTGTATCCTGCGTATTTTATTATATGTTTTTATGTATGTGTATTTATATTTCATTTAATTTTTGCAGTATTGTTTTAGTTTAGTTATCTTTCTTTAATGTACCTACATTCTGTGTCTATGTTTCTTATCAATTTTCCTGTCGCAGATCTGCTGGAAGAAATTTCTGATGAAATAAGCAGTACCTTTGTGCTCTTGTTATTTTATGTACTATCTTTATAAGTTTTGTTTTCATTAACTATAAGCGCAAAAGATGATTTGCATTCGTTTGCGTATAAATTTAGGTAATCTAAACGACTTTTGAGGTCATGAGAAAAATAAATACAAATAGGTAGGTTATAAATAAATCGCACTCTCGTCGATATACTAGATGGCTCTTATATCTATAACCCGCATGCCGCCTGGATTCGTTACATCAAAAGAGAGGCTTATTATCATTTAACTCAAGTAACATGAAGGAACAATGTTTTTGTTTATCTCGCGTTTGTTGCCGAGATAAATTTGGCTAGATAAATTTAAACAGCATATTGGGGAAAAAGGCGGGAAAAATTTACAAATTTTCACAAAATATTGTCTCGCGTGGTAATCCTGGCCACATGCATGTTAACGGCGAGCGACCAGCGACCACCTAGCTGTTTTTGAGCAAGGCGTCACAGTTCTTGCTAACTAACACCTAGTTTCTGAAAGGCTGATCAACGAAAAATTAACTAATCAACTGTTAAATCTCATGTGAAGTACCTAAAAACATGCTAAAAGCATGGATAATTCGTTTAATTTGATCTAATTAGTTATTAACTAGATGAAATTTAACTAATTATTCATGTTTTTAGCAACCCAAATTGTCCGAAAGGCAAAGAGCAAGTCGTTTTCTGTAAAACGACTTGCTCTTTGCCTTTCGAACAATTTTGAGGTTCAGTGACGTACAATCCACGTCAATGTGGCAATCACTCGATTATTTAATTAAGAAACTAATGGTTATAGAAATAATTGAATGTGCTGTAATACATCAACTAAGGGGTGCTGCCTGCATCAGTTTTTTGTCGTCGAACATTGGACATGGCCAGTAGTGGATCACTGTATCGCTTAGTCCCTTACGGATTATGATACTCATAACTTTAAGGGAGAAAGCTATTTTCGTTTGATTCCCTTGACACCTAATTCCAATCAAGAACAATCCTCACATCATATTCTACGGGAGTGTAGCGTTCGTCAAAACGAACGCAAAAGTTTTCGCTAGTAGAAGAGGACCTTTAATATTTCGAGTTTTAATTATATAAATATTGTACGGTGCAACCGTACATTGCGAAATTACATTATATCTTGTCTTTATTTTCGCCATAACGCTTTCGTAATTCATTACATTTATATAACAATCAGTTCACTACCAGTCATCAACCGCGTCGCGTGTACCCATTATCGTATTATCATATATCATTTTCTATCATTTTGTACTTAGCATTAGATTTTTAACAGTAATAAACAAACTTTTTAATCTATCTCATTTCTATAGACTTTCTAGCATGTAAATATATATAGCTAGGATAAAATATCAAAGCAAATACAATTAATCATTATGTTTGCCATTTATTTGAAAATCAAAATTAAGATTATCTTGTTAACGTTATCCTTTAAAAGCCAACCCCTACCTCGTTTAACTAGAGGGTTGAAGGGGGACAAGAGGGGAAGTGCGTTGAGCTAGCGTTGGCTAATGAAGTATGGAGCCCCGCGCTCTGATTGGTGATGGCATACTAAGCATGGTTCGATGAATAGCTATAATGCCATTTGATTGTAAAGTGAAAACGAAAACATTTTATAACGTTTGAAATGCTTACGACAACTCTAAATTTGAAAGCTGAAGTAATTTGTTTTCTTAACTGTATTATTTTGTTGAGGCTATATAGATATACAATACGATAGGATACTACGGAGGTTTCGTATCAATTGTATATAGTTTTAGCATTATCCATCGAAATCTTTATTTTTGCCCGACTGCCAATTTTTAGATTTTTTCGGTTATGAATGTATCTAGGTATATATGTATGTAAGTGAGTATGAATGTCTATTTCTTTGGCACTTGCCCGACTGCCGCAGTCAAGAACGGTAATGTTTTTCGAGCGTATATATGTATGTATGTATGTATGTAGGTATATATGTATGTCTATTTCTTTGGCCAGCTATAAAGCCTAAATGTCTTAATGGATTTTAACAAAAACAAATTCTTATTTTTTTTTATTTTTTGAATTTTAAGCGCGAGTGAAACCGTGGAGCGCTGCTAGTAATTAATTAAATGAAAATACATAAATCACATTTATACACACAGAGTAAACACATAATATAATACATAATACAGATTTACTTTAAACTGTTGTTTTATTAACCTGAACTGGTATAAGAGTTAATTAAAAGCGTTGCGAGCAGAGGTGATAGGTTAACCTGCTTCCTAGCTAGAATCTTTATGACTACTTAGCCATTTTTAATGCAGTTAGCTTTATGAAGTTGCCTTGTACAAATATAACACATTATTTTAATTAACATTAATAAATACGTCTTTGATAAATAAATTATTGCCTACAAAGCTGTTGGAAATTGGTACTTTTTTCTTTCAAAAGAAAGTGACGTAAAATGGGATCCATTTGTCCCACAATACCCATTCATTTTGTGCGTAGCTTAGGATTAGAGCTGAAGAAAAAAGATAATGCCCAAAGATGGTCTAATGGTTACGGTACCTATCTCTAATGCACGAGGTTGAAGGTTCAAGACAGGGGAGAACCTGTAACGTTTTCAAACTTCAATTCAATTCAATTTATTTCATAAATATAAATTAAATTTTATTACAAATAGGTTGTTTACCTTTAGTACCAAACTAAGCTAGTACCTACTTGTATCTTGGGTACCATCGGGATTACAATTTTCAATATATATCTTGCAGACTATCATACATACATTATAATATAAGTATACTGTATACTACACACCATTTAAATAAAAGTTAATCAATAAATAAATACCTTAACCTAAAATATAAACACATATTAAACATAACTTAAATTTATCTATATAATCTTTAGGTAGTAGATCCACGCTGGTTGCAGCATGAATGGGCCGGTTCGTCCGGTGAAGTACTACCCTCTCATAGAAGATCGACGTAAGAGTAGTAGTATTCATGCTGCTGCGTTTCGTTCGGTGAGTGAGAGTTCGGAGCCCCAATTTCTCCCCTTTCCTCTTTTCTCACCTCCCTCACTCCCTTGCCCTAACCCCATTCCCAGCCGCCATAATGGAGGCCACCATACCAGCAGTTTAAAGCGATGGCTATTGGTATGGTGGCCACCACTTCTGGATTCCACTGACTGCTTACTATCAGGCGGAGTGGAGTCACTTTGGTAGGCTAATAGAAAAAAAAAACTATGATGACACGTATCGTTGTGCCTGTCTGTCGGTGTCGTTTCTATATTGTATTATAAACTATGTGTAGGTACTTTGCAAGTTACTTATATACATACTTAACAAAAAACTTAATAAATTATATTTACACTAAATAACTTTATAATAATAATAATATTCTGCCACATTCACACAGCGCCATCTAGCCCCAAATTAAGCAATTATATTTGCTTGTGTTATGGGTACTAAACAACTGATATACTAGTTAAATACATTTTTTTTACATACATATAAAAATAAAAATAAATATAAATAAATACATACGATAAAAGACAACAAAAGAAGTAAACTACAAAATATTCAAGGGTGGAAGACTAAGTGTTTTGGAAGAGCGGCTGTGATGGTAAGATAAAGATACCTTAAAAAACTAAATTAACTAATACAAATACGTTCTAGTACCAGAACTTGTTGACAAATAAATGGTTTATAAAATACTATTTAAATGATATCACACTGCTGTCGTATCGCCTGTCACAACCATATATTTTCTAAGAACGGTTAGTCAGTCTGTCACCTTTAGGTTGAAAAGTATCAGAGTATCCTCACAATAATATAAATTTACTTCGAAAGCAGAACTCTCTTTAGTAAACATGAAAGAACAAAATTACATTCAAAAACACGTTCATCAACAACATTAAATAGCATCAAACCTTTTAAAAAGTTACTTACATAATAAAACTCAAACTCAACGATTTGTATGCATTGAATTTTTTTAAATATCTACAGCACGTAGCTGTTTCATTCGTTTAACCAAAGAAAGTTTCTGTTATTTTTCACTGAGTTACTCTGTCACAAAGTGCAGACCGCAGAAATCCCGTTTGAAAACACTCTGAAATTTATATTCTACAATTTTTACTTTGAAATTCTTTCTGGCTTAAAATACGTGGCGTATAATTGCGAACTTAGCAACTGGCGTATCTAGTAAGACATAGTTGAAAATTCCTATATGGCTGAAGTTAGCGCTATGATTTCCCTGAACTCGCTGAAAGTTGGTGGCTTTCAAGAAGTTGCGCAGTAAATCAATGCTCCTTTCTTATTACAATGCGTGTAACACGTGGCTTACTTCCTTTTTAAGAAGTTTGGTTGTTAAATACATAGGAATTTGTATTATTGTAGTTCTGTTAAACTACTAAAACTTATTATTGAAAATAATGTAGCTATGTTACTTATAATTGTTTGCATTCTGTTGAAAAATAAAGAATATTATGACGAATCATTTCGAACCCTATAGAAAATAATACATTGTAAAAGTTGTCAAACACTCATTTTATCGTCAAAAGTGGCATAAAATATGTTACTCTCTTTATCACTTTTGAGGTTTTGTTCGAGAAAGAAGAGAGTTGGGTTCGAAATTCAATTAAAATAAATAATAATAATTATTTATTTTTATTAAATTCGAATTTCACACTTTTTTAATCTTGTCTAAGCATAGGCCCGATAACTAAAGACCGATGAATTTAGCTTTCGACTAAACAAAAAAGGCAACAGACAAACAAGGGATTTAATTTCACAGTAGATACGGCTTTTTTAATCCACACTTGTTGGCACGTCCGTTCTAATTCATTGAATTACCATGGATCTTATTGAAATTTTCTAGAAAATCGGCTTTATTTTTGTAAGGCACTTCGTTTGTGTCGTATAATTATTTTAGAGGCCCAAATAGATTACAGATTTAGCTTTCTGTTATATTTTAGGGCAAATCATCGTCATTTTCCGGCAGATAATGTTGTTTTATTATTGTAGGTGCTTCCTTCTTCGTATGTCATGTAAGTAGATTATCGAAATCGATGACAGACGATCAAAATAAATTGGATCTGATTTTGTCTTGATTGCATTATTTACCGATGTTTAAGATTATGTGTGGAACAAAATGTTTTTATTTTGTACTTTGTTGTTTAGTTTATTCAGAAGTTATTGTTAAAAAAGTGCAGCAGAGATTACTTACTGAAATTGAGCTGTTAATGGCACCGCTTCCTTTTCCTGTAACAGATACCAATAAAATGACAACATTCATAGGTTATAAAAGCACCGTAATGTTTCGCAACCGATGATGACCGTCACTTAATGCCCGAAACTACTTTCATCACCATAACTTAGTGACACTATTGAATGTTAGTGATAGTTAGAAGCTTATAGTTCAAGACGTTATTTTAAAAGTATTTTGTGTCTGTGACCTAGGCTGTGGTTACGGCTACCAGTTATTTTTAACCGACTTCAAAAATAAGAGGAGGTTTCTCAATTCGACAGTATATATATATATATATATATATATACTTTTAAGAAAACGACGATAAATCGTATAACAAAATGGTCTTGAAGCAGATATTATAATCTATACATATAATAAAATTGGAATGTCTGTTTGTAATATTGAAATAACCGTTTTTTACTACATGTATATGAATATTTATACGGTATAGGTATACACCAAAATAACAATTTTACAATTTTTGTCTGTCTGTCTGTTTGCTTCGGCTAACCTCTGAAATGGCTGGACCGATTTTGACGAGACTTTTATTGGCAGGTAGCTGATGTAATAAGAAGTAACTTAGGCTACGTTTATTTTAGAAAAATCTTTTATTTTAGAAAAATAAAGTTAAGTTGATCGACTGTTAGGCGGAACGAAGTTCGCCGGGTCAGCTAGTATATTAAATACATTTTTATGTGTGTTCGCCATTCATAAATGTGTTCGCGTATAACTTTGTCGTTTATGAACCGATTTTGATGATTCTTTTTTTGTTAGAAAGGAGATATCCCAAGGGTAGTACCATGATAAGGAAACCAGGATCTGATAATGGAATCCCAGAGAAATCGAGGAAAACTTTTAAAAATCGTAGTGACGACTAGTGCATTTTAATTAAGTATTTTAAGGTACCACTATTTTGTGAAAGTTTGGAGTCGATCTGATGATGGAGCACAAAGACAGTCGAGGGAACTCCTCAACGATTTACAGCAATAATTAAATAAGTATTTTATAATTTTGAAGTTGGTACCAAGTAAATACTAAATAACTAAATACTATACTATTGATAATACCTATAGGTACCTACCTAGTATTGTTTTAAATACTATATGAACCTTACTACAATAGCAAATTAAGATTGATAATACCTAGTTATTGTTTTACTTGGCACCAACTTCAAAGTTATTAAAAACATATGAATTTATTTCTGATTAACTAAATCAAAATACGAATTACTATTTACTTTAAATTTATTATTTACTCTTTAGCTTCTTTCCTGTATGAAGTCGGATTTCTTTTTGTTTAAAATTACTTTATTATATACACACCTCTTACAGATGTGTACATTCATTTCAATTAATGAATTATTTATTACTTATTTAATTTATTAGCCGTAACACTAATTTCGAATTATTCAAGAAAAGAAAGAAAGAAAATAAAATTTATTAGACACAAAAATAAACATGATAATAACAAAAGCAAAAAGAAATAAAGTACAAAAAAAAAAAAACCAATACGAAATACAAAAATAACTTAAAATGTGTCTAAAAGGCAGCAGCTCAGCATGTGCTACGGAAGACCGCAGCGCTGATTTTCAGCTGAAGCCTTGAGTGAGTCACGGGCGCATGTACGGTGTTTAGCGTTCTTACACACGACAATTAGTGCGTGTAAGTATATGTATGTGTGCGAGGTAAGAAGGGCATAATATAACATATGTAGATAATAATAGTTAAGTAATTAAGTAAATAAACAATACAACAAAGTTAAATAGCATTATGACATTATATATATTTAATAAGGGGAAAAAAAAATAACTAAAAGCAACATTTGAAGGACTTTCAAAGGTGTGATTTTAACTTAAGTTACGTGCTGGTTTTTTTGGGCAAATAATAAAATATTTTTTAGCTTTTTTTTAAAAGTAAAGATGGAACACAATTGCCTTAGTGGCGGAGGGATATTATTCCAGCACTTTGTAGCGTTATACCGGAAGCCTCCTCTAAATGCTGTGGTGTATTCCTCTCGCTTCTCTGATTTGATCCGGTGTTGGTTATTTGTTCAAGCCAATGATATACTTTCCTGAATTATGTCTGTATTTAAAATAATTCGGGTCCATCAAAATGTTGAGATGTGTAAGACAATTCCCTTATTTCACCAAAACAATACACTTTGTATTTAACATCTGGCCGCAGGAGATTTTCTACTAAAAATGCCCAGGAGAAATCAGGGCAAATGCGATTACTGGTGTAATGTAAATTCGCTATGTTATGTGGAAACTTAAGGATATTGTAACAGAATATTATACCTACACTTTATTATTGCGTATTAAGTAATAGATTCATGTTAAAAAAACGATTAATCATGGCTTTTACACAAAAAGGTATGATAATAAAAAGCTGTGACAATTTTTTAAACATGAATAAATAAGAAAAAAGTGTATATCACAGTGGTAAAGAAAAGCATGTATTTGGACATTATAGGCTGGAGTTTTATACCAAGATTTATTTTAAAACTAGCTTTTACACTCAAACTGTAAGCAAAACAATAAAAAAAAAGATTTACAAATAATGACATGAACTTTCTAATCTATTTATCATTGCAATAGCTTTCTTTTTTTCACACAGATGTGCTTTGGCTATTAACATTCTATTTAAAATCTTCACTGTTCAGAGATCAAATTTACGAAGGCATAAATTCAGGGACGAAACTTTACGCAAAAAACTTCGAGCCATTTGGTGCAAACTGCACTAATATCCTTAATTAAGACTGTTCAGTTTAACTTAAAAAAAGTGGTAGTGTAATTGAAAATACGGCACGATATTTGTTCGTAATTTATCGTTGTTTCTGCAAACATACGGACGTGTTAAGCCTCACAACTAGGCTATAAATATTGGCGAGCTCTGAATTATAGCTTTAGTTCAACACACACAGATTTGTTCCGTGTGTTTCGGCCACAACACACTTATTTAAACGACAGTTGAAACAGACTACTATTGATCAATTTGCAACCGTATGTAATTTGTTTGCTGCCAGTACTCGCTAGAAGCATTCTAGTACAAATTTCCCTGATTAAAGAGTCAATGAATTAGAATGTAAATAGGTAGGTAAATTTTATAAACATATATTCCTTGGACTCGAAACAGTTATCTGTGGGTCACACGAATATTCGTCCCATGTTGCGGAACCCACAATAACTCAATGCGGTGTTAGCGGTGAAGGGTTTATCTTAACCACGTCGCCACACGTGCACTCGAATTGGTTTCAAACAAACTTTGTAAATGATATAGATATACCTAATATTTAGTTATATACCTAATACTGTCCACGTTACTGCGTTCTAGGGTCTATTCAAATGTGTCAAGTTATAACTAAACCACAGTGACAAAGATATGATGATCGTTTTGACATTACAATGTTTTTGTTTTTGCTTCCTTTTTAATTGCCTTCCCTTATTTTTCTAATTTTATCTTATGTGTTCTTTTCTTTATTTGTAGAGTTGGACTTATTATTATCTATACATATAATAAAAATGTAACCGATCGCTGTCTGTACATGGAAGATATGTGAGAAAAAATACTATTAGGACCTATATCAACGCAAATAGAACCCAAAACAATGATTGTTACAATTTTTGTCTGTTTGTCTGTTTGTCTGTTTGTCTGTTTGTCTGTTAGTCTGTTTGTCTGTGCGTTTGTTCACGCTAATCTCAGAAACGGCTTATCCGATTTAAATATGGTTTTCACTAATATATTGTGGTAAGCTTCACTTAACATTTAGTGTTTGTTTCATGTCAATCGGTTCATAAATAAAAAAGTTATGCCAATTTAAAGAATCACATCGAACATTCGTTAATTTACTACAAAATCATAGAAGCAGAGATTTTAACAGGTTGCGGAATAGCTGATAATGTTTTTATTCATCGGATTCCTGTCATTCTAAACAATCTTTCGTTTAGTTTTAAACGAGTCCAGTTTGCCTATGTTTTGTGATGACTAATTATTATTAATAAAGCCCAAGGTAAGACACTAAAAGTTGTGGGTGTGGATCTAAGTATTAGCTGTTTTTCGCACGGTCAGCTTTATGTGGCTCTATCACGTGTTAGCATTCCTAGCAGCCTGTATGCTTTGATCCCTGATGGCTATACGTCTAACCCATACATTCATACATATTATAAAAGGCTTTGTCCTGACTGCCTGACTGACTGACAGACAACGTACAGCCTAAACCGCTGGTCGTAGCGACTTGAAATTTAGAGGATGTATTTGTCTTAATGTCTAGAAGTATACTAAGAAAGGGTTTTTAAAAATTCAACCCTTAAGTGTATGAAAAGGGATGAAAACGATTGTATGAAACGTCTTCATTTTTTAACTTACAGCTTTGAAATTTTGTTTTGGAATACTTTTATTTAAATAAAAAATACCTTCATATTTTTTTTTAACTGAGGTGGATTTATAGGGGTGAAATAAAGGATGAAATATTGTATGGAAAGATCTTTGCTTTTGAAGTTGGCGACTTGAAATTTGGAGGGAGGGGGAAGGGAGGGGGAGGAAGAGGAAAGGAAGGGAGAAGTATCGGGAAAGTGCGGGGGTAAGTCAGGGGGAAATCGACTGCTTCTGTATTTCGGTGGTACTGTGTATGGACTGCCACGCAGACGTCGCGGGTTCGATTCCCGCTCAGTGCAAATATTTGTAGAATGAACATGTCTATTTGGATTGGTCTGGGTGTTTATATGTATAATATGTATGTATTTACAAAAGTAAAAGTATTTAAGTATGTTTATCCGTATTCTAGAACCCATAATACAAGCATATAATATGCTTACTTTGGGTCTAAATGGCGTTGTGTAAAAAAAAAGTAAAAGGGAACTCAGGGGGATGTGAGGAGGCAGTGAAGGGCAAGTGAGAGGTAAATGAGGGGAAGTGAGAGGGACGTAAGGGAAAGTGAGGGAAGTGAGGAGTCAGTGAGTGGTAAGTGAGGAAAAGTGAGGGGAAGTGTGGGGAAAGTGAGGAAGTGGGAGGGAGACAGGAGGGGAAGGGGAAAAGGGGGAGAGGAAATGAGGGAAAGGGGAAAGTTATTGTTGTGAAAATTTGCCTTTGTGTATTGTATATTGTTTTACGGGGGATATCTTTAGGTAGGTGAAAGAGGGTTTGTACGAATGGTGATGATGATGAGATTAGAAATAGTATACAAAACAGTATTTAAACAAAATAAAAATGTCTATTGGAAAAACGATATTCATGCGAGCGAAGTCGCGGGCAGAAGCTATACATATATAAAAACGAAAGGTCACTCACTCACTCACTCATCACGAAATCTCAGAAACTACAAGTGCTAGGAGTTTCAAATTTTGGAAATAGGTGCTCTCTAAGACGAGATTTTGCGAAATTCATTTCCCTGGAGTATAAAGGGGAACAAAATTTGTATGAAGCTTCTATAGTTTTTAAACGGGAGTTTTGATAATACGATTTCCAAACTAGGAACTATTCTTATTAAGTGGCAAAATAGGAGTGGCATGTTTCGTTAAATATCGCAAAATTTCGTCTGTTTTAGGCGGTAGCGGGTGAATAGATTTAAATCGGATTCGCCTTAGAGGCGGATTATACTGATATTTATTACTAATACAATGTACGATTGCCGTAAGATTAGGTAAGAAATATTCTCATACAGGCACACATCTGAATTTTCACGCGAACGAAGTCGCGGGCAACAGCTAGTATTTAATAAAATAACAAATGAATGAAATCAATCAAGATTCTTTCTTTTTTGTACTATTCATAATAATTTTATTTAGTACCTATTTCTTTGTTATTTACATAGAAGGTCTATTAACATTCTTAAAAGCGTTCTTGAAGGTCGTATAAAATAGTCAAGAAGCTGTATCGTACTTCCAAAGACGTAACTATACCAAGACGGGATGTCACTACGAGTACAAAGTTAGACGATGCGACGGCAGAATATGCCCCGCGTTTACGCTGATACTTTCAGCTTTTAAAAGTTTGCGTCTCACTGGAGGCAAATTTTATTTTTATAACAAGTTTACATTCACGGCTTAACTTACATGGTACATATCGATAGCCTATGTCAAAGTTCCAGTCATCAAATATATTTAATAAAGAAAAAAAAATATGAGCAGAAATATTGAAATTATTATTTTGATGTAGAAATATTTTATTTATCTACTAGCTTTTCGCGGCGCGGTTTTACCTGCGTCTATGCTCACTGCTCTGTTCCCGTCGCCAGTAGCGTAATGTTACAAGAACAGGGCTATCATACGCAAAATAAATTATTAAATTTCGACTGGTAGTTCCAGAGATTAGCGCAGTATAGATATTATTTTATAAATAGGTATCTAAACCAAAACACTCAGATCTATTGAAACCGATAAGCGACCAACAGACTTAAATATCATTGTAAATAAAAATATGTTATTTTCAGTAAATTTTATTTTAGTACATACAAAACAAAGGCCAATCGATTGAACAATCAGCATCAGGTTTTATTTAAACAAAGTACAAAGTTCGTGAAATGTAAACGGAAAAACACGGTGTTGAATTAAACCGGTAGCTATTCTATTTGAATTCAATTTGAAACATGAATTCAGGACAAATATACTGATGAACTGTTTTGATCTACGCAAATTTATATAAAACATGGATGGTAGAGCAGTTTTACTGGTTCTAAAACCACATGTTTTAATCCTTTTACGTTCACGGAAGGTGTAGTGTCCGTAACTATAAAAGGTGGGATGCTACGGTTATTTCGGCTTTGCTGTGACATTGAAAATACATAATATAATTAGTAGCAATCTTTGCAGCTTTTCTACTACCCTGGGATAATTGTGTACAAATTCCAAATCGTTCAAATTGCGATATAATAATAATAATAATAATATTCTACCACATGCACACAGCGCCATTTAGCCCCAAATTAAGCAATTACATTTGCTTGTGTTATGGGTACTAAACAACTGATATACTACTTATATACTTTTTTTTTTTTGTAAATACATACATATTATAGATAAATTACACCCAGACACAGAACAAACAATCATGCTCATCACACAAAGGTTTGTCCTGGGTGGGAATCGAACCCACGACCTCCGGCTTAGCAGTCAGGGTCACTAACCACTAGACCAACAGGCCAGTCAATATGCAACAAATAGCTCTTAAAAAAAATATAATACTATGTGGACACTATCACACATCGTCATCTAGTCCTAAGCTAAGCAGAGCTTGTGTTATGGGTACTAGATAACTGAAATATACTTATCTTATATAGGTACATACTTTTTTTTGTAAATACATACTTATCTTATTCGCAACTTTCATTTTAAGGAATAAAGTATCAGTAGATTCTGATTTACTAGTTACTTATTACATTTTCTATTAACAGCTGATGAATAAGATGAATTAATAAACAAGCGCTTTGGCATTGCTAATACTTATTTATCACGTAATTAATATCGTATTCAGCAGTGGTTTAATATTTTGAATAATTAAAGCAAAATCTTTAGCATCATACTTGATTCTAGGATCGAATAATGGCTTTATTCGATCCCTTAACTGGCATGATACCATCTATCTGATGAAACCAATAAAGCTGATAATTGCTAAATATCACACTTCTTTCAAATTTCTTTAATATATATATCAGATAAACCTTTACGTAAGACGAACGCAAATAGTTCTTTAAATACAACATTCTTAGTAGTATTAATGTAAAATTAAATAACAGTTTCATCAGAAATTTAACTAAATATACCTTTTATTTTTTATTGCTTTATGCTGACGGTATCACTCGTTAATGAGCGGAGGCGGATTCGCAACTCCGACTTAACTTGCGCAACGATATGCAAAGGATTACTGAAGCAGTTGAGAGGCTCGATTGCAACGTATTATAATATCAGTATAGTCAGCATTTTCAAAGCACATAGCATCCTTTTAAATGAAATGCAGAACCTTATTCAATTCCTTATCGTTTAGGTAACAGTAAATGCTACAGTGCTACGCCGTAGCCTGTAGCATAGTATCGTAGCTCTACGATATTCAGCATGACATAAACGTAAGATATAAATGAAAATAGCAGCTGTTTTACCCCGATACGCATTAACATAATGAACACTCGGCCCATAATTTTCGAGCATTCTGTAAAAAATCATACCGCTATACGAAAAGTTTGGTGAGTAACCTAGCGAGAAATTTTTCTCAACCTAAAAGTTAACACGTAAAGTTGTTCATCAAACGAGTGTAATCATTTTATTCATTTGCGTCGTATTTCATTTTGAACGTGAAATATGTTTGTGTTTATGTATAGGCTGCTAAAAATAAAAACGTTCTTTATTTCTCAATGGTTCTTACGATTTTCCGAATCTCTTCGAGTTAGGTAAAGGGTTAGCTTCTGTACCTTTTGCATCTTTGATGGTGAGCACTTACGCTGATAATGGAGGTGGATTAATCGAAAAGGATCAAAGAAACTCGGGACAAGTCACTACTACACTTTTAACAAGAAAAATATTTGTAAACTTTTACCTAGCTTCAGTAAGAAATAGAGAAAGGTTATATTTATCGATTCTTTCTATATAAGTAAATATTTTTATGAGTTCTATGAATCTACATAGTTATATCTTTTATAAATTACCAACTTTCATCTTAATGCTTTTGGTCTATAATATTGTGTGTAGCTTAGTATGCCAACAATCCACCATCTCCTTTTGAAAAATCTATTTAGATTTAGATACCGATTTTCTTTGTTTATTTAATAGCTAATCTATAAAACATTTTTCTAATTCGTATTATGATTATATTATTACGAAAAGCATTTCATACCACGTGTATTATTACGACCTATTTAAGATCGAAGATCACTTCAAAAACGTTTTATGAAGCATCTGTATACTGCATTTTACATGACTGAAAATTGACGTACTATGCTCTCGTAAACCGATGTCTGCAAACTCTTGAATATTTGAGCGCTCTGCCTCCTCGTACTGACTGTCATAGACGCTTATGTTATCCGAAACTAACGGTCTATCTGACGTGTCCTATCGTAGTAACATCAACATATAGATCTATGAGAATAAGTGCTCCGGCCACTTAGCCAAGTTGTATAAACAAGTTTCTAAGTGTAGCTTGGAGCTTTATACGAATGGGATCTTGTGCCAACTACAGTGAAGTACCCGTTAAAGCATTTTTGTCATGCATATTATTATAATTCCACTTAGCACGTATAGATTCCACAGTGTGATATCCGTGGCTGTTGTCTATTGTATAGGGTTTTTCTAAATTGAATATTTTTGTTTCGATGAAACTTGTACAGTCTTGCGCTCTATTACTCTAACGCTAGTAAATCAGTCATTCTCTAATATAAAAAAAAAAAAAATGCAATTGGATTAGAAAAATGTATGAGGTATACCTAATCGTGTTTAAAAAATAAAGAGTCATTTCAAATCACTGATAAGTAATGATATCAGAGTATATCAGTAAATTACAAATCACAGATAGCTCAAGAACTGTTCTCCCTACTACTTGTTTACATATATATTTTAGTCAATATGACCACATATTGGCTAGACTAAGATAGACATCTTAATCTCCTGTTAGTTGTGTTAGTGTGTCCCGTTTAGTTAACATTATAATAATATGTATATGTACTAATATTAATCCGTTTCATTGCACTGTGTAATTATGAGTTGGTCTATGTTATAACATGTCATAACTTTTAATTTTTTTTTTAATTTTTTTTCAATGATTTTGATGGTTTTTTTAAAGGTACAAATTCATACTTTATGCTACCCACTAAATGAGTTTTAATATTATGAAAAAAGGAATTTTCTCAACCAAGGCTACTACTGTTACTTAGTAAGCCTAGATAAACTCTGAAAATATAATGAAAATATAATAAGCTCTTGTTAGCACCGTGTGACATTTTAGACGCTAGTATACTATTAGCAAGTTCTAGATACCAACTGCTAGACATCAACTTATAACAAATTTATTAAGAAGGAAGATGGTGAAGTCAAAAAGAAAATCAGGTTATAAATACGTGTAAATGAATTGCTTTTACTAGAAAATATTTCTTACACCAAAATCTAATTCTAATTATAATTGTGTTGACATGAAGCCCTTCCACGTATCTTGTGCATTCGAAGCCGCAACTAAATTGCGGTTCACCGCTGACATGCGCAATGTTGCCGTCTAAATATCACATGCCAAAATAACACCTTATTACGATTATTGTACTATTCTTATCATGTTTAGTACTACTATTTTTTAAATGTAAAATTATTTTACAATAATTCAATAACATCGTAATTTATTTTTTACAAACTTCAGAGATATACGAAAGATACTGTTAAGAAGTCCTTTTCTTATTCATAATATATCATCAAATGGAAAAGTAATGGTATTTTAACAAATGTTTATGACGAGACAAAAACGAATTTATACAATACATTATGTGACAATACGATAAGAGAATCATTTCATGAATTGAAAATATGAAGAATTGAAAGAGGTGTTTTTGTTGTTAGAAACAATATTAATAAAAAAAATTACATACATACGTACTTAAGTTTGTAGGTGGTCTCGAAGTCTATTCTTTCCTAGACGAATACCATAATTAATGTTAAATTTTCGCACTCTGCCTTTTGTTTCTTTCTCGAAAGACAGATGACAATAATGATGATGATGATGATACGTAATGAAATTGGTGAAATTGAGTTGGAAGTTAAAAATACGGAGTGAGAGTTAAACTCTTTTACTCCAAAAGTAATGGTACGACTATAGATGCATAGCTATACATCGATTTTTTGTTTCACCTTGTTTGCCCTACTGTAGGACCCTACAATAAGGTTTAGAAAGAGAACAGGAAAGTCTCAAGACTTTGCCCTTCGATTTAACGCTATTTGAATCCATGACTACGAAATTGTCCAGTTCATAACACCACCGGTACCGTGTCGTCGTATCTGCTGCCGTTGTGTGTACGCGAAACATACAAAATACTATCTATTTACGAATAAGATTATAAGTTGCCGCATACAATTAAAATAGTATTTAACTATAATTTTGAAATTATATTGTTAGTTTATCGTATCACTAATCTAAATTGCCTATAAATGAAGTTTCATATGGGCAATTAAGATTTCATGCAGGGTTAGTTGTAATTAATTCTCATTTTCATAATTATTTTATATAGCACACCGATAACGGGTTGAGTGTTTATTTGTTATATAATAATTATAATAGCTTTATAGGCTTGTGTATAATCCTATTATGCCTATTTAGGAAGATTACTGTGTAAATAAATAAATAAATTTCAATTTAATGATCATCTAGAACACTTGAAGTGAAATCTGTTGATTGAAGTATTCTTAACTGCTTTAATTTTAAGCGTACTAGAACAAACAAACAGTGTAATAGATCTTTTCTACTTTCCTAAATTTTCTTTTACGAATATTTGCACGGTTTGGACATTGGTGAAGGAAAAGGAAAACTTCTAGTATACCGACAGTAGCACATTTATCACATCAAAAGTAGAGATATTTTATTTTAACGGTTAGCAACGGCTCGAATGTGTTTTCTTAGCACTGTCTATACAATGGTATAACACAGTCATGTCCAGGTTATAAATAAATTAGATTGTATACATATCATTTCACTGAACAAACCTAATTACAAATAAGATTATACAATTGGCAGCCGAATCGCTGAGGGCGATTTGTACTAACCAAACTTTGGAAGAGTTTGTTACGCTGGTTACGCACATAAGTATTATATATATATGTATTATTATATGTATGTATTAACCGCATAATTAGCTATCTACTAGTCCAAAAGGCTCATATTTATAAAGCTCAACATTGAATGGCGCGTATATTATTTGAGAATTTAATTTTCTACGAATGGAGTAAACTGAATAGTTAATAAAACGTGAATATTATTAATTCATTTATTTAACTTTGAATCCATAGAGAAACTACTTTATATTAATCGAGGATATTAGAATGATAAACACTATGTCGTACCTATTAGTGTAAAATAACCTTCAAAGGATTATAGAATTTAATGAATCATACTACCAAGATAAATTGTTTTCTCCGTAATATGAATATCGTATAGGATTGTATTCACCTTCATATAATAGGGTTTAACTAAATATGATAATAGTTTGCCTGTTTTGCACGTCTATAAAATGCCGATACGTACCTACGAAATTCGATAAGCACAATTTAGTTTTAAAAGAGTAATCGTGCTTTGAGAACGTTTTCTGTCGTATTTTCTAACATTCCGTTGTATTTCTTCAGACATTTAATGTTCTCTGTTTAAAGCATCTTAAGTACTTTATAG
The DNA here is from genome assembly GCA_963082885.1 of Parascotia fuliginaria. NCBI lineage: Eukaryota > Metazoa > Arthropoda > Insecta > Lepidoptera > Erebidae > Parascotia > Parascotia fuliginaria. The sequence continues at coordinate 10,596,038 of OY720178.1, read as the reverse complement.
ATTAGGAAAGCGTTTGAAACTAACAAACGGTTGGTTGAATGCAATGTATTGTGCTGTGCAGTGAGCTATTCTCCCGACGCGGTACATTGATATTGCTTTGAGACAAGGGACATTGATATGGTATACAACCGAAACACGTAATTTTATAAGCTGAAATATTATACGGCAAGTTTCTCATTATTCTTTTATGTCAAGGAATTGTTAACTCTATTAAGTTACTCTGTTAATCTTTAGCGATGAAGCTGCCTCATTATAATAAATCAACAAAGTATGTTTAGATCTTCGTATAATGTAGGTTACGTATTAAAAGATCACCAAATAAACATATGTTTGAACAATTGATAATATAGTTCGATTTTTTTATATTGGACTAATAAAAACTATGTGACAACAACACCATTATTTATTTAGTTATTGTAATTAGAACGACAATAAAGTTACACTCTAATTACACATTTTATCATAATTCGTTTGACAAAACTTGGTAAGTATATTTGTTCTTTTTTTGGTCTTCTTAGTAAACATAATTATAATAAGTATCTACTGTATAGGTAAACCAATTTTTAAGGGGAGGATATGGTTTTTAGATGAACAGTAATAAATCGTGGCGGATGAAGCCAAAGTCGATGTTGAAACCGAAATATAATTAATGATCCAACGAATTTACATACCTTACCTGAAGTTCGGTCCTTTTATTGTTTCAGGAAATAAAATCTTAATACTTTAATGAGTTGATAGATAATATATTTTATTTGATAATGGATCCCAAAATGACTTCATTATACCTGATAATAAGCAGTCAGGGACGTCCAGTCGTAGAAAGTCGTCGTGTCAAGCTACCTACCGACTATAGCAGCTTTCAAATAAATGCACATTCGCTAATAACACAAGAACATTGAACTGAATTATTAGAAAACTTGAATATCTGCTACGTCTAACGGAATAGAAGTTGATACAACGGCTTATTACGCATAGTTACTGAAGTTTGTATCATGTAAACCATCATTGTCAGTTACGGCCGTCGTGTTATGGAAGTCACCGTACTTAGTTAAGTAATGTAAGCTTATGCGGCACTTTGTATTGTGGGAAGGAAAATGCTTTCGGCAACTAAAACTAGTGCTGATTTTAGTAATAATGATATAATATAGTACTTCGAGGCATTATTTAGGCGTTTGATAATGTAAAGCTGACTAGTGGTTCATTGATTTAACCAGTCAGGTGATTTGCAATCATTTTATTTATTTGACTGTTTATGCTTCATGATACAATTTTATTTTGTTTGTTATGCTACGCTATGTGACTGCGTTTTAAATTCTTTTGTACCAGGAACAACTAACCCTGCAAGTAGTTTCTATAATTTTCAATGAATAAAGGATTACTGTTCGGGCAAAACAAGCCAACATTATGCATACATACATTATATGTGTGGTGGAGTTAGCAACATAAAAACATTATAATATGTATATTAGACACAACTATTTAGGTCACTGTGCGATTCAAGAGCTTTATTCATTGTTTTGTCTTCAAATCGCAAAGACAAAACATTCACAGGAATCTAGGTCTCGTCGTCCAAATATCTTATTACTCGACTTCAAAGTAATAGAAAACGAATATTTTCGTGTTAATGGCTATAGACAGCTGCTATACTACGAGTAGTATCTAGTGTCTAGTAAGTTTCATTTTAAGACTAATACTTGTTTGCTAATATTGACATAATGTTGTTATTCTGCGTGTCGTTATTTGTGTTTATTAATTGCATATTTTTACAAACGTTCTTACAGAATTAAGGTTGTACCTCAAGTTTTTAGTTGTCTATTTAATACGTTTTATATTAAATAGACCTTTGTTATTTAATTAGACCACTACCCTTCTAGACTTTGGTATTTGGGCAAAAATAAACCAGTTTTTCCAGAGGTAATTTCGGTAAGATAAAAATGTTAAAGGATTTTCATGAGCAGTTACTTAAGTGAGGCTTAAGTTACATTTTTCTTGTAATTTTTGTGCACCGAGGTGTTAAAAGATAAGTTTACAGTGGTTAATAATAGTCATTTAACGGAGTGAATCGGTTTTATTACTTTATCCTATCTGATGTATAAATTACTCATATTGCGTTAGCTTTATTTGAAACAAATTTATTATAATATAATCATACTCCACCTGTGAAAGCTGTGTTGTTGAGATCGTCCTTAATTAAGCCAACAGGCATGAGTTAGACACGAAAACACCAACTTTTCTCTTTAGAACCTTCGTATAACGGCTTGTGAGACCGAGTGCCGCCATTATCTCCACTTAATGCAACTTGCAAGCGTATTCAGCCAAATTCAGGCCGTCGTCGCCGACGTTTAATCGCTCAAGTTTCAAAAGCCCCTAAAGAGGGTAGGCCCTCTATAAGAACGATACAAAGACTTAGGTGACTAGAACTTTCATATGAAACAAGATCATAAGTTTGGGTAAGGATTTTGTCACACCAATACTAATGTTGTTTGTGTTCCGAGAGTGTACTTTAGATCTGTGACGTAATGTTTTATGTGTTCTGTTGCCACTTCAGTATGGCAATTTTTCTTTTTCTTACTAGTTTACGAAATAAAATTACCAAGTTTAAAATTAAACTTTGTTTACAAAGTCAAAGGCAAATTGTAAAGTCTCAAAGGGACCGTTATTAGTATTCGACGTATACATATAAAATGAACAGCAAACAAAAACACTAGCGGGTCAACTTTGTACTGAGCTAAAGTTTGAAGCCATATAAGTTCAGAGGAATTTAAAATATCTTGTGTCGCGTTGTTTCAGCTTTATTTACATCACCACTGACCCCTAGGGGTTAGCGAACTTCTAGGAAACCAATAGTTATAATTAATAGTTATATTAAATGAAAGTAGTCCACTGCTCAACAGAGTGTAATAGTTTGTTAACTTAATATAAATTATACAATAATCTGTTATGGGAAGGAATTCGCAGAATAATATTTTTTTTTATATAATGTAGGAAGACATTTACCACTAGAGCGGCCTTTCCCAAACATGGTAGTTTTTTTTTTGCTACCCACCGGAGACAAATGATTTTTAAATCTACAGACATGATGTATTTGTTTCGGCAATCTAAATTTAAACTTTGTTTGAATATCTAATACTTACAGTCACATGCGCCATAAGGTTTTAGAATTTAGTCATTTTATTTTAGAAAAACGTTAGCTATATTACATAGTGTTTAACTAATGCTAATGAGTTGAGTTAGTACTAGAACATAACTGCCGGCATCTGTAGCTATCTTTAAAGAAACTAAAATTACATGTCCAGTCAGGACATATAATTTTAGTTTCATTATGAATTTATTCATGAGTAGAGAAAATCTGTGAACCTAAAAGCACAAATTCTGCCAACGTATTCTTGCAAAGACATAATATATAACAGGCAATAATGATGTTTGATGTAATTCCTAAAAAGGATTGAAACATTTATTACCTTAATGTTTTAGTACCCGACCGCAAGAGAGGTTGTTATTCTCATAAATACCTAACAAAACTTTGTCTTACGATTTATCATAATATTTTATTCTTAGAAAAATTGTATGTAGGTATACATATTTAGTATAGATGAGTCAAGTGTGTCCTTTGTTACGCGAGATTACTTGTATAATATCATTTTAAGACTTCTATTTTCTTTTGCTTCAAAGAGCTCATCCTATAGTTTATTAATATTTTATAATATGCTACTTATTGCTTTTTATAAACAAAAAAAAAACACGGTACGTGTACCTATGACAACTCCATTTTAATAGTGGATTTTAATGTATGTTGAAAAATAATAATACCTATACTTACATAATATATTCAGCAATTAGCCAAACCAAATTTTTTTGTATACATTATACAATAAAATTAATTTTATTTTATTTAATTTTCAGTACCTATTCAGGCTGTTAATTAATGTCAGGACAAAAAATGTAAGCGACATAAAACACCAAATAACTACAGTAAGCAACGAATGCTTTCAAGAATAAATTAAAAAGTTTCCTTGTGATTAAATTTGGAGAGTTGCAGTGGCAGTTGACTTTCAACGCGATGACTGACGCCATTTAATATTGCTAATTGCTTCTCGATTTTTCATAAAGCTACTTTGTCTTACAATATCATCTAGTTATAACCGATTGACATGATGATGAACCGGAAAGCTGACAAAGATGTTAAGTTTTTATAAAATACCTACAGGGGGCCTAAACAAGTGGCATAAATGCTAATAAAATAGAATAGATAAAAAAATGTATGGGATTGACATAAGCTAACGCCAACATTGTCGTTAGCTTAGAGCAGTTGTTTAAGTATTTCGTTACCATTTTTTAAATTTAACATTTTGGGATAAATAAAGATACTTTTGTATGGGAATATAGAACAGAATTTTTTTTCAGACAATTTTAAATTTTTCTCTCCGTAAGTACCATTCTCGTACTTCAAGGAAAATTATAAAAAAAAGAATTAGCGAAATCGGTTCAGCTGCTCTCGAGATTTGCGCTTAGCAACACAGTCAGCGATTCATTTTTATAATATAGATATATTTTTCGCGTTAATTACAATAATTACCTAGTCAATATCAATAAATATTTGTTTCAAATATTATAATATTAGTATTGTATTTCGTAATCGTGTGTTTTTAACCGACTTCAAAAAGGAGGAGGTTATCAATTCGGGTCGTATGCTTTTTTTTTTTAAAGTATCCATTCGATTTGTTACTCAGTGAGGCCCTTTTTTTATTTAAGTTTAATAAATAATATCATATCATCAAAAATCAAAAAATGATGTGTTATGAATATGATATATAAACAACTAGCGGACCCGACAGACGATAACCTGTCTTAATTATTATCTAATTTTTCGCAGAACCTGCTCCTGACAATAACAAACACAACAAAAAAAGAATTAACGGAACCGGTCCAGTCGTTCACGCGTGATGCCGTGATCAAGGGAAATAAGGATTTATTTTTATATAAATAGATATTTCTAATCTCCCATTCTACAAACCCTCTTTCACCTACCTACAGATATCCCCCGTAAACTTTCACTACTTTCCCCTATTCCCCTCTCCCTTCTTCCCCACTCCTCCCATTTCCATTCTTCCCCACTCCTCCCATTCCGCTTCTCCCCTCCCACCCTGTCCCCCTCCCTCCCCACTCCTCACATTCCGCTTCTTCCCTCCCTCCCTCTCCTCCTCCCTCCCCCCATTTTAATAGAAGTATTCCAAAACAAAATTTCAAAACTATGAAGAAGTTTCATACAATCGTTTTCATCCCTTTTCAGACCACCCTTAACGTTTAGGGGGATTAAAAATAGATGTTGTCCGATTATTAACCCTAGCCGATATGCATACAAAATTTCACGAAAATCGGTCGAGACGTTACGGAGGAGTTCAATAACGTACACCGTGACACGAGAATTTTATATATTAGATATCATAAAACATCATTGTTTTTCTACGTTAACATGTAGTATGTGTCACCTACGGACAATTATTTCAGAAGTAGATAGCATATCTTACAGTGGACCGGAACATCAACAACATGGCATTTTCCTTCTTTTTATAAAGGCGTGGAACTTCCGAGGTCACACATTAACACTTTATCACTTACCACGAGATAGGCGACTGACTGCCACCATTTCTAATCAAAATAAAAAGCTGTATAAATATATCTCTGAATATATTTTTTTATTCTACGTAAAATAAATTATATTCACATATTATATGTATAGCTTTTTATTTAATTAGCAGTTTGTAATATTAGTATTTAGAGTGTTACTAACTAAATTGCATGTTATTTTTATTTTTTTTAGATAGCATTAGTTACTGTTCCACTCAATGTGCACAATTCGAATATGTGTTAATTCTAAAACTTACGAACACTACTACCTTTATCAAATGTATAAATACAAACTCGATATATAAGCAGAGTTTCATGTTAACTTGTATATAAACGGTGTAAGAGTATTCCAAACTTTGGAATATGATAACCCGCTAAAGCTTCAAGGTCTATTGTTATTGAATATACACATAATTTCACCCACAATCAAGCCGTTCGCCACTGGCCTTTTCACTACTAAAGATGGTAACTCACGATAATATAATGGTGTAAATGTAATGTCTTTTGTCCTCTTGATTAACATTTTAGAATTGCGTTATATGTTAGGGACAGAGACAACATACATTATAGCAATTAATATATGAGGTTATGTTCAAAACCGGACAGAGGGCCTAGACAAAGGGCATATTTATTTTTCTTTTATTAATTAGTCTACCAAAGTGACTCCACCCCGCCTGATTGAGCAGTCAATGGAATCCAGAAGTGGTGGCCACCATACCAAAAGCCATCTTTTTAAACTGCTGGTATGGTGGCCTCCACTATGGCGGCTGGGAATGGGGTGAGGGTGACGGGAATGAGGGAAGTGAGGAAAGAGGAAATGGGGGAAATTGGGCCTCCAGCGCTCTCACTCACCGAACGAATCGCAATCTCGATCTTCTATGAGAGGGTACTTCTCCGGTTGATTCGGCCCATTCGTGCTGAAATGCTAATAGAATAGATTAAAAAATGTATGGGATTGACATAAGCTAACGACAACGTTGGCGTTAGCTTATGTCAATCCCATCCGTATATTTATAATAAAAATATAAATATACATAGGGCTTATAGACAAGTGGCAAAGATGCTAATAGAATAGAATCGATTAAAAAAATTATAATATTTACATACGCTAACAACAATGTTAGCGTTAGCATATGGCAGTTGTTATTGTGTTATTTCTTTTTGCCGAAAGTGTCAGACGAACAAACAGCCCACTTGATGGTAAGTGGTAACTGTCGCTCATGAACGACAATTACTCTCTGGTATTGCTTCTGCAATGCTAGAGGCTCTGCTACTGCGAAGCCGCTGCCTACCGTGATTGGTGTGGGGGTAAATGAAGGGTGGTGAGGAAAAAGTTGAGCGGGGGTGGCGAGAAATAGGGCCTCCGCAACGGCGCTCTCATTTACCGAACGAAACGCAATAGTATGGATACTACTACTATACCTACTACTCTTACGTCAATCTTCTATGAGAGGGTGCTACCCTCCTTTCCGGTCGATCCGACCTATTCTTGCTAAAACCAACGAGGGTCTACTACCATGATGTAAATGTGATTTTTAAAATTTATATGTATTTTTTATTTTATTACTGTGTCTATGTCGAGAGAAAACATGGTGAGGAAACTTACACTTAAGTCTGAAATCGACTATGCTGCCGCTTAAGATCCCGTACGAAGAATAAACCGAAAAAAGAATGCGGTCATCTGTTATACATTTACCAGTGCAAAAATTGTCTCAAATTATTTCACTACAAGGAAACCGTAAGTAGGTATTTAATACAAAATTAATACCTACATTTAGAGCAAATTTTATCAATGTTATATACGCATTAATGTACGAGGAATGTTCAACATTGAGTGTCCACAACAATTATTAATGGTATTGATAATATTAATTTAATGGTTCTCGATTTACGATGCGTAGTGTAAAATCGTGTAGCACCTACATATTTTGATAATGGTTTCATCCAGATCAGTAATCGAAAACGCAAATATGAAATACCTACCTTTTATATTTAGTAAAATTGTTATTTAAAATGATACCTATGGACCCAGATTGCAACATATGAGTAATATTATTAGTATAACTATCTTTTGAGCAGTCGTAAAAAATTAAACGATTACATATCTGACTCGGAGATCGAAACTTGCCGAACAGCTCACAGCGCAGCGGCTAATGACTACCCATACCTACAGACAGTTAATCTATATGACTATAATAAATTAATAACAGTAGTTTTAATTCTCAGTGCTTTCGTAAAACAGTTTAAATATTAAGTCTGATTTACACCGCCTATTTAATCCGAGCGTTAACAGACTAATGAAATATAATTAAGAAGGGTAGCATAATGAAAATATTTGCACACGTCAACGTAAATTTGAAGCAGCGGCTAATATCAAGTTGTGCAATAAAAAGGTAATTTAAAGTTAGTCTAGAGTCCATAAACGGTTGACATGGGAGACGTACATTAATTAAATTATTCTGTTATTGTCTTTTTACTGTGTTTTTACGAATTTGCTGTCGTGCTTTTCCGTGTTTAACGTGTTACTGTTTCAGTGTTTTTTTGTTTTGTTTTGGCGAATGGTAAACTTTTTTAGATATAAATGACTACTTAATTAAATATTTATTATTATTTGTAAGTAGTTGTTGTGATATTATATTAAATTATTGTTATATGAGTAAAAAATAAGTCTAGATAAACCGTTTTTATAAATTTTAATTTTATTAGAAGAGAAGTGGGTTTAGATGGTTATAACTTTAATACATATAATAAAGGCCTACGTTGCAAATTTATTAATAAAGGGTGTTATATGATTGATAAACTTTTACCACTAATAATTTAATTAAGAACGTATTAGTATCATAAATAGACTACTTTGTAAAATATTGTCAACAGTCTGAAGACGTCCCCTACTGCACATACAAGAAAATCTTTATCAATGAATGCTTAAAGCTGTATTTTGAGCGTTCTCCTTCAACTGGTTCTTAATTACCTTGAATAATTCCTCGGTTTTTGTTATGTTAGGTCATCCTACACATAAGTAATATCTACCTACGGTAGTTACTGCCTTATTATAATCCTGTTGAATGATATACGAGTCATAGTATACTGTATATAGAATAAGCAGTAGTTGGTACAATTAAGCTGATTATTATGCCTTATGATTAAACCTTCTAACGTTTAATTAACTTTGTACTCGACATTGCGTAAATATCAATCATTGGTTCATTACAGATCATTCACAATACATCCCATTTAAAATTTATTTGTAATCCAATTTATGATAACAAAAGTTCAAATTAAGGTCAATAAGTTTACATTTATTTGTAGGTTACTATGGACAGGCAGGTACCATTCATAGATAGTAGGCAGTTTTAATACTACCACAAGTAGGTACTTCTATTAAATTAACTAAAATTACCGAATCGCATGAGAAAAGCGGCAAAGAACAGTGAGAGAAATTATGGAGCAGAAAACAGGCTTAAAAAAATGGCAATCCGGTTTAGCAAGCAAAGTGGTCAATGCTTATGCTTCCCCTGTATGGGAAGAGACCTTTACCGTACTGTGAGATAATACGAGACGGTATAAATACATTTTTAGAATAAAAATAGATATTTAAATAGGCCGGGTATTATGGTGTAAATTGGAATAAGCCTTTATCCAGCAGAAAGCTGCCATAAGCTGATTGAGTGATTCGTATGTGGGTGTACTTGATATGTGTGTCTCAGGTCATATAAACAGTGCCAGATTTTCGTTTATGTACATTTAATAACAACGGCAGGATCTATTCTTATATGTATAGAACCTATTTTCAAAAGAAGAAACTTTATACATATAAAAGATCAAAAATCGGTATACAAAGTCGCATGTAAGAATATATTACCTACTTCTACACTTTCAAAGAGCATGTTCTCGATGCAGACGCCTCGATGAGTTAGTAGTACGTTGTACAACAAATATTCGCTACCTCTCATATCTATCTAGTACTCACTGTATCATACAAGATATTGAATATTTTTGACGTCCAACTTTACCTGATATTCGTATACTTAGTTGTGCCTACTTCAAAGTTATTCGATTAGGTATGATGAAACTTTTACAAGGGAAGTTTTATGTTCTAATTCCGTACATCCTACAAATGACAATGAAAAATAAAAGTAATACCAGTGGTGGTGTTAATGCTGCTTTTTATTGTCTTATTTCACTCAACAACAATCTATCAAATAGTACGATTGCTAGCCCTGATGGTGAATGATAAAGAACGCTTCTGTACCTTGCCATTATCAGGCACAATGTTGATTGCACTTCACAGGCCCTTGAAAATAACTATACTTGCACTTGCATGGCAACTAAAACTTGTATGGCGTAAATCACACCATTCAGTAAAAATGAAAACGAAAACTCGTTTGCTGATTCAATAATACTATCATAGGCACCACTGGCTTAGCGCATATTAGGCCTCAATTTTATAGCGAACGGGTTTAAAGCTGCATTGGCACTGCTCCAATAGAAAATGACTGTCTTATCTAATAAAATAAAATCGAGTCATGCTGAAACAGTTGTTTTGAACTACCAACAATTGTTTACTTGCGCATTTTATTTCTAAATAATATAAAGGAAAAACCCTGCTTTTTTTGTCTTTTTCTTCACAACTTCTCCTAAACTATGCAACGGATTTTAATTAAGTTTACAGTCGGTTAGAGTATTTATTTGGGAGATTTATAAGTATAATACACGCATATTTTAAAAAAGAAAAGTCAAGAAATTCAACGATTTGTAAGCAGTCGTAAAATCTTATTACGTACAGGCAAAGTAGGGCCAGGTCGCTAGTTTGAAAATTAACCATAGAGGTCGTTATATACGCATTTGATTATTATAATTAATATGTGGGTAAATATTGAGGTGTAGGGTAACGTTTTCGGAAATGAAAATGGGTGCTTGCTGATATGATACGTGCGGTTACAAACCGCTATGGCGGGGTACCGCTAACTAGCGGCCTTGGCCAGGTAATTAGTTATTAAAATTATTAAATTATTGTGTAAAATTTAATATACATATCAAAACAAAGATGTTGTTTTTAAAATTATCCTTTTATTCAAAAGGAACCTTTATGGTTAAAATAATTTAAAGGTCCTATTTAGGTACGTCATAACATTTGGTTATGGATTTGTGTTACCGATTAAAATTGTCGATCCACCAGTGCTCATAATATTGTTGTTATTAATATTATTTATTGTATTGGATAGATACTTATAGATATATATTTGACAAAATTTTGGTCTTTAACTATCCTATTGAGATACGGGTCAGATGCTGTTTTTGTATGTTTTCATACAAATACAGTAAAGTTAAAGTAGTATGATAGTAATATATTATTATAATACTTTAACTGTATTTGATACATGAATATAGTATTATATTCGCAAAACAACTCTACCGCACCTTTATAAATTACAAAGCGACGTCAACAACTAGACAATAAATATAAAAAAACCTTTGTATCTACTTACTGAAAAACGGACTTGGTACTATTTACAACAAAAAGTCATAAAGAAGTTTGAGCTTTGTTAAAATTACTGAAACGTCCATAATAAATATATTTTGAACCATTTTTAAATGTATGTATTACATTATATTTTTTATTAGTTGAAACTTTCATTATAATGATTATATGGAGTATTAAAATGCCCGAGATCTTGTTTGCCAGTAAAGATTCACTAACTTACGCCCGTTTACACAATTGCATTGGACATTGCAATATCTGTGTGTGGTGTAGTTATAAATTAGTCTAAATTGAGACGGTACCTACTGTCCAGGTGACATAATTCAATTAGATTGCTAGCTATTTGTTAGCCTGCCCTCGGACATCCTGAGTTATGTACCGTTCTACAGAACGACCACACACGGATTGTATTAGAGTTAGAATTCGCCGCAAAACATTTTTGTAACATTTTGTAATTTCAAGCATATTTCTCATCTATCTACTGTATCTAATTTCATTTCGCGTACTTTTACGATGTAACTCAATTTTGTATTTATGATTTGCAGTGTATTTCGAAAAAACTAAATAATATTGTTTGTCTTCAAATGGAAAGTCAGAGGTCGTAGCTTTGACCCCAACACAATTTTGATTTGATTATCACATATAATATTATTAAATTGTCTAGAAAACTCAGAAGACATTTTTACAAGAAATACAACATTGCATAAATTATGTCTTTTGTCCCGAAAGAATAAGCAGGAATTACGGCACGTTTTAATTTTACCAAATACCATGCACATTTAAAGAACGAGGCTGAGGGTGGGATTAATTCTCAACAGAAAACTACGTCATAAAAGTGGATGAAGATTACAAATAATTGCTAAATACCACGAGTATCGTTTTACTACATTGTAAAATTACAATACTTACCCATTGTTGTGAACGAAAACGCATAATGCGGCATACAATTTTAAACGAGACTATTCAAAATGGAATCGTTCTGAATAGTGATATAAAAAGAAATGTATTGAAAGAGAAATGTATAATAAGAAAGCGTAACGTTTTCAGTTAACTTTGCATCAGAAACCTTGCGGGAATATTTAAATATACTTATAAATACAAATATTTTATAAAAGCATTTTTTTAAACTGCAACAGTATGCACCGCAATCGTACATAAATTGTCTAAAGATATTTTTTGGCTGTGATTTGCGCATAGATACCCGTAGTTACCACTTAACATCAGGTGAACCGCTTGATCATCAGCTATTTTTGTCATTATGAAACTAAGATTTATTGTTAGGTGGCTAACATACCTACTGGAGACTTATTTACGACTTTTTAGTTTGAATTTTTCGATGTAAAACAATATTTTTGTGCAAACCTAATCTTATTGAACCAGTCAAAGTCAAATCAGTCATAAGTATGTTTAATTCATGCGGTTGATAATTAGCAATATGATTAATTAAATGCTATGAATTACGCTTATACAAACGTAAAACTGAATTTAACTACTTATAGTAAATTACTTGAATGTGGACACAAATGTTTACAAATAATTTTTGGAAAATAAATTAATTGATTTTAATACAACAGATATAATGTTGATTGATGTTCTCTCACTAAATAATATAAAGTTAAATCGTTTTTTTCTTCTGTGTTTTGGCGCAAACTTTTTCTAAACCACGCAAAATATTTTGATTCGCTTTTTACTAATCATTCAGAGAATTACTTTAAGAAGGTATATGTATAATACATGAATATTATAGTAGAGGCAAAATTAGAATTTTAAAAATTCGTTATGATGTCGTAATTGATAGTATTGATGTAAAAATTTTTATGTAAAAGTGTGATGCCGCGACGGTTCGCTAGTATTCAATATTTCAAGTTTTTTGAGTGCGACCACCGACGGGCAATAAAACGTTCAAATGTACGCATCACAACAACATTATGTATGAGTTTATCATACAACTGAGACAGCAGTTGCGGGTTAAATTACTAATAATTGAAAAGATACAAATGAATACCGGTGAGTTTAATTTTTCAATTTTTAGTTAATTTAATCAATTTATTTATCGTGTTGTCTATTCTGTTGCCTGTTAGCTTTTGTTTTGATGTTTTTATATTTATCAGCCTACATTACATAGGTACCTACTATACTTATCGCCTGCTATAAATTGAAGGCTATTTTCTAACTGAGTTACTTAATAAAACAAGAAAAGTTTCGAATTTCAGAAAGTTCCGTAAAACACGTTAGAATGCTGTCAGTATAAACTTTTAATATTAAATATTGTTGATCTGCAAACAAGAGGTAGAAACGACAAAATAAATGATCGGATTGCCGGCGACACGATTCCATTCCAAGTCTTTGCATTTAAATCAGAAGCACAGCGAGTGCGCTTTCCATATTTTCGGAAATACCAATACGAAATCCTAGCGTGTATTGAGTTTCATATAAACTTAATTTTATTCGATTTTGAAATACTCGCATCGGAAATTCATTTAACGTTTCGATTGATGAATGCTCTTTAAAATAATTCGATTTAATTTTCCAAGAAGCATTTGCAATAAAACTCGGTAAATATTTAACTGAATTCAATAATATTAAATTTTTATTTAGTTTATAAATTTATACGAGACATTTGTGACAAGTAACCGGTATTAGGTACGGGTATAAAAATAATACTAACATTTAATAGGCATAAAAAAAAATTAATAGCAACACAACTTTCTGTATCTAATCGTGATTGTTCTAACTATCCGCGCGGCCTGAAGGGCAGAAATACTGTCAGTTATAAACTTTAAAACAATACCTTTAAAACATTTTTTTATTCTGTCACCTATATTGATAGTGTACTAAATTCTTAACAATCTAGCCAAAGTTTGCAGCAACTTTGTTATAAATAATATGCCAAAACAAAGGTAGGGAAGTAATGTCGTCGCCTTTGTGCTTAATGCCGTCCACATTTCAAAGAGCTCAGGTGGTCCGACGTTGTAACATCAACAATTCCCTACTTTTCCAAGTACGTACATCATAACTTTTGGTAAGCCGTGCGTCTATTTAGTTCAGTCGATTAATCATCCAATCTCATTGATTGATAACGCATCATTACAGTAATTATTATTATTATTCATTAATTATTTGCTTGTTAGATAGTGTTGGAATATTGGGATATCAAAGTAATTCTTTAGTAAGCTTGGATTAAAGGACTAATGGGTTTGGTTCTTTCAAAATTTTGGACAATGTTACCTTTGGGTCGATTATATTTATATAATTTTGTTCATGATATTACATCAAGCCTATCTTCTTCAAGAAACAGAAGATTCTAGGCAGATTTCTGGGCTCTTTGCAGGTTTCGCAACGCGGTGTTGAGATTTAGAGTATTTAGCTTGTGGTTTCATCATTTTCACGCTTTCTAGGAGCACGTGGGTGACGCTTAAATCACGCTCTTTGCAAGTTCTGTACAGAGGATTATTGATAACACTTTAAAACATATAGGTGTTTATTAAGCGAACAGATAATTATGATCAGTTTTGGTCGCCGAGAGCGCTACCCATTGGCCCAATATACAAAGTGTACTAAGCTGTTGGGAATATTTACGGCGGGCGTCGAAAATTTTATGTAAAACTCCCCATGATTTAAAAGGGCCGATGCGATGTTTGGTAATGCAAATTATTGTATTTTTATTCATGGATTCTTTTGATTTGATTTTACATACAATTAAGGAAAGATAGCTATAGATAATATCTTTTTCTTCGCCTTGGTAACACGCTAAATATAAATAACGAGTGTTTTAAATTTAAACTGTGTTTGAGGGTCGGTCTCATTACAATCTTTCCTTGATAAAATGTGCCACACAGCTGTCTTGTTAATATGGAGGAGTAAAATTTAAATAAATAATATAGTAGATGGCAGAAATGTGTGTTTAAATATGGTATGAATCTGAACCGTTAAAATAATCATTAGGTACGTCATGGCCTCTTCTGTTGTAAAACAAATGTTTAATTGTATATACTAGCCGGTATTTTATTTTCAATTTCTATGGATTGAGTGTGATTGTTCTCGGAGCTTTACCAAACTGGTCAGCAACAACAATAATAAACTTTGATAAATGGAATAATTAAAAAACTTTGATAAATGGAATAATTAATAGTCACAAAATATACCATATATATAATTAATGTTTATAGTTCACTCAAAGCTTTATGATATGTGTGAATGGAACCTAATACATTTCGAACAGTAGGCGCCAATGATCTGATTAGGCTACTTGGTTCTTTACCTTAAAGATGACCGGGCAAGTGCGATACTGAGTTAAGCTGAGGCTTCCGTACAAACTTGTATGTATATAGTTTGAACATCAAGGGAGTCGAGCCTCAGTGATTTGTGCCTGATTTTTCCGGGAATGAACATATTATGTAGAATTAACGCAAAAATATATCTCAGGAGTTCAAAAATGTTTTCCATAAATACGTGGAGCGCAATTACGAATGTAAGTTTGTAATAACAAAGTATAAATAAATGATTTTTCTTTACGTTGTTAAACTTATTTTTACTTACTTATATTTTTTCGATTTATTTGAGTATGTATAAAATAAGGTGAAAATTGATACCTACCTACTACCTAATTTTATTTTTATTTTTAATACATTTAGGCGTTTATGAAAAAAAGACCTTGATGGTGTTCTAAAATCAAATACTGACTTTAAAAATACTCCCCGTTTAGGTTGTGGCGGTTTTTTACAAACATTGAAAATCAGAATGATTTGGAACAGCCATTTTGTCGTGGTTCCATCAATTTTGATTCTATGTAGGGTTCGAAGGCACAACAAGCGATGCAGTAATAAATAAATCAATAAGCCTCTCATTCAGTCCTATTAGAAAGTAAATTCAATATTTTTTATTTGTTTCACGTCATGGATGTCCAAATTAATCAGTGTTGTCGAGTCATGCCGATAACGATAAAATGAATTGAGGTTTACCAAATTTGTCGGATACGTCGCGCTTTGAGGTTTCACTTTTTTCAGTTTTATTGCCCAATTTTGTTATCAGTGGTACTTTTTCCAATAAATAATCTTAGTGATTAAACGGCATTAGTAAAATGAACCCCATTTGCTATCTATTCGAAAGTTAATTCCATTTGGAGCTAAATGTGTTATCTTTTTAATTAAGAACAAAGTTGTACAGAGTAAAGCACACTTTTAAACTGGATTAGTACAGTGAAAACTGAGATAAAAGCACTACAAGCTAACAGTGCATAAAGAGTTTAAAAAAAAAAAATTTTCAGCGGCAATTTTCGTGCGAAAAACAAGGTTATTTTGACCGTTGAGGGAACTGTTTGTGTAAAACAAGAGTATCCCTAGTGTATCCTTGTATAAAAGTTTGGTAAAGTTAAATTTTATGTATTCACTAGCCGCGTCAGTCGGTTTCGGACGAACTTTGTAATAAATGCGCCTTGTTTTTCGGGCAGCTGTCGAAGCTGAGTGCGCATACACCTGAACCCCAGCTACCTTATCACACGTTCATATGAATAAATCAAAAGAGCCGAGTAGAGTTGCGCCGTATTGTAGATACACCGACATGCCTATCTTACATAACATACGCCAACACAAACTAATATTACGAGAATATTTTTTTAATTTAACATGAACTTCTTCCATTTTCTAAATCTGTTGAAGTTTTAGACTTATGCTGTGCCTAATAAAACAGCTGAGGTAACAAGAGTAATAAAAAAAAAAGCAAAAAGACAAAATTAATGAACCTTTGTTCGTTTTTTGTGTGCTTTATTTAAACACAATTGTATTCATAAAAGCTCATTCAAGTGAAGTTGTTACCAATGATCATGTACATTGCATGTTATTTTGAATGGAACAGTTAATATAATAGTCGCATGATCACGTAATCGCTGTAGCGTGATTACGTGATCATTTCGAGAGGGTTGATGTTCAGACATGAGTGAAATACTCGCTCGCCCATCTTTAACGCTTTTCTTTGATATGCCGACTGCTGAATATCAAACAAGTGTGAAAATCCCATTGAACGTGGATATAGCAAGCTCGTTGCACGTACATACGATATGTTTTATTTTGATCTCGAAAATCATTGCTAAACGGATTTTGAAATTGAGTTTTGAAAATATCAATACTACGAGTTATGATCTTAAGTAGATATTTAGCTATACCTACCATATTACGTAGTCAAATTTATTACATTTACAAGTTTGTTGTGATAATATCGGTGCGGGCAGTGATGTGCCGGATCGTCAAAAATGTGTATCCGTGGATACGGATCCGGATAGGAATATTTGTTCTCAAGATCCGCGGCTACGGATACGGATACATCAAGCGGTGTCGTTGCGCCTGGCCTTGAAATGATTGTTGATGCCTTGCACTTGACGCTTTGCGTGACAGGACATGCTTTAACTAGCATTGCGCTGCACGAGTCTTTGGTTTGTTTTGTAATGTTTAAAAGTACCTATAGTGTGACACTGGGCAGCATACCTAGATAATGTTTCTGTTTGGTATTTAAGTTGAAAAAAAATTAAACTAAATTGATCTCATTACAAACATATTTTAATTATTATTATATAAAAACTTCCGACAATAAATGTTTATATAAGAACATAATTATTTTAATAAGTTAATCACAAAGATTTGTAATTGTAATCAATCTTATAAAGGATTGTGTACCTTTGTTTGATTAAGTACCTACCTATAAGTTACTGATATGGTAACTCACTACGATAAATGTTCGCAATATAAAGGTGCCAAATATTTTATTTAAAAAATATAAAATAATCTGAATAGAAGTTAACAGTTTTTAGATGCTACCTAATCACCTATATATAGAATTTCATCTATGTATTGACAATTAATAAGATAAAAGATCCGTAAAAGATCCGCCAAAAAAATAACGGATACGGATCCTTTTTAGCCCTTGGATATCCGCGGATACGGATCCGGCACACCACTACTCATAAGTGCACTTAAGTATGAATTTACACTCTAAGATTTACACAGGCCGCATGATGTAAAGGTCAGTAGAAAATGGCTGAAATTTTAACTTGTGCACGACCTGCGAAAGCTTTTTGTTACAGAAATTATTTAAGTACCCCGCTGTATTCAACAAAGCCTTTTTGACCTTGCGACCGCTAGTTAATGCTATATGCTCACTGATGCGAGAGACACTTGTATATTTGAATATCTCTGTCGTTGATAATCAAGTGATGTTTGTTTATTTTAAAAACTTGTTCTATTAATTAACTCAGCAATATAAATAATTAAAAGGTTTTAAAGAAGATAGCACAGTGGGAGCTTATTATAGTATTATGTGCCTACAATTTTAATATATATAATGGCATCTCGAGTGCCGTATCGTGTAAACTTGTCTGTTACCTATTAACTTAGTTGTGTTTTCAGTTGTAATATTTTTATTTCCTACTTCTTTAAAGCTTAAGCTTCTTACAGATACATATATACCTACTCCAACATAATCTACCTCTATATCAACGATGTAAAACGAAATTAGGACCCGCAAATAAGCATCCATACAAGAATTAGGCACTGATTAAAGCCCAATCATAAACTGAGTATTTTTTATTATATAGGCCTTCATTTCTCATGAGAGTGAGTCTTCAGTAACAAAGAGGATATAAAAATACATTTATTTTATTAAATATTTACTGTAAATTAAAATATTTAACTACATTAGTTACTACGAAATTAGATTTGTTTGCCTAATAACAAAATTAAGATAGGTACTGACCTTTTACTGAGATTTTTTTACCTTTACGGATTATTAAGTAGAAACGCAACATCTTTTGATGTCTTAATTACAGAATGTGATACATCTTTTTTCTTTTATAATTTTTTCTGCGAAATGTTTTCTATCTCGTATATATTTAGCATGTTAATAGGATATTTTTTTCTTTGGCGACGCTAGCATATCTCATTACAAAGACTAAATATTTACATAATCATATTCCTTGTTAAAAATTGTAATGATGTCTTGCTTAAAATGTATTTTCATACTATCGCCCTATTTTTTTTAAGTTACTATGGAAATAAAATTTTAATTATACAGACTAAATAATATCAGAAAACACACTGATCTTGTGACATTCAAAAGATTTTCATTTAAAGACTTTACCTGTTTTTAAGAACTAATTATTCTGTATCTCTGTAAAATAAAACCAAATAACGGTGTTTCTAAATTTAAAAAAAAATGTTGTGCGTGTCATAAATAAGTTTCAAGTGTGGGTGAATACATTGGACTACTCAGTCAAGCCGCTCTATTATAAGGTTTTAATGTTTCCCGTAGCGCGCCTTTTAGGTCGTCTGCTGTTCGAATGACAATAAAATTGTTACTTAATATATTTAATCAAATATTGTACCATATTTTGGTTATACAACATAAACAATAGAAACTGTTATTAGAAGCGAACTGAATAACTACGCAGATTTATGCCAAAACCTTAGGGAACAAACTTTTATGATATGTAAATTTCCTTTAAGTCAGAGTCAAACAATCAAAGGCAATTTATAGTTAGATAATAATATATAGTCTTGAAATCAAAGTAGCGAATGATCTATTGTACCCATTTGTATAAGATGAAAGAGATGGCATCAAAGCGCCAAAAATTGTAAGAAAAAGTTTGTTTGTCGAGAATCATGTGAAGGATGAAACTTTACAGACCATTAGGATGTTTTGTTGTTTAGTACAAAAAAGTGAAATGCTATATTAATGCTATATTTTGACTGGCCTGTTGGTCTAGTGGTTAGTGAACCTGACTGCTAAGCTGGAGGTCATGGGTTCGATTCCCTCCCAGGACAAACCTTTGTGTGATGAGCATGATTGTTTGTTCTGTGTCTGGGTGTAATTTATTATATTTATGGCTGAAACATTCTTAAATCTGAAACTGAGCGCTGTTAAAAAAGACAAATTAATATTATGAGTTAACCTTCTTTTTCCAATGTGACACTAAGTAGTGCGACTTTGTGCCAGTTTCACGTAAAAAGGTAGAGAAATTATAAAATAAATAGGAAGGTATAGATATTTTGTACGTTTCAGGAAAGGAAAGAGTTAATCTTTTAAGCCGTTTATGTTCTCGCACGTATAAATAAAAAATAAAAGACGAGCAGAATCATTTGCATCAAAATTATAAATTCATAAGATTATTACGTAGCAACTTTGAAACAAGTAGAAAAAGCGTTTACTAAATTGGCAAACGCGTAATAGTATGATGGATTGACTTAAAAGTTTTTTTCTTGAGGTTAGTTGTGTAAGAGTTCTCTTTTAAAAACACTATATATAACGGGCCCTGTATCAAGGGGAATTAACTACATGGCGAGTCAAACCAGAGAGAGAACCATTCTATGGGTACCTATATACTAATTAACAAAACGAAGAACCACGATGATGAAATAAATCTACATTGATTAACGATAAGAAAAACAAAACCCACTTCATAACAACAAAATTTGTCTCGTTTTAGTTTCGTTCTATTCATTTTTAGTTTCACATACTGAACTAGGCCCAAATATCTAACTATTGTTAGAACGTACGAGTAATCGAACTCGTAGTTATTTGTACAAACAAAATAAAGTTAGTACCGTCGTCATCAATCTGTTGTCCGCTACCTGAACTAGATCGTTGGTCCACATTGCGGGCAGCCCGCCCAAAGTATCTACACAAAACCAATAAATTACGCGCCATAAATATAGTTTTCAATTAGCAATACACACCATCTATGCGAAATTCCACCTAGAGTTATATTACTGCTATTCTGCAAGGCTTTGTTCTTGTACTGATCGTATCTATACCTACCCTCAAATTACCATCTATAATTTACATGATTCAATTTGGATACGTTGCGGAAATTGTAAGAATAGGTAAATAATATTTTTCAAAAGTAGCTTTATTGGATATCACCCTTTCTTGAGTATAAAGATTCAAGAGCTGTTCGAGTGTAGATGTTGACAATTTTTCAGGGAAGAGGTTGTCGAGGGGTTCAAATCAAAAGAATGTCGAAAGTCATTGTGTTACATAAGTTATAAGAACGCGTCTATAAAAAATCTGTAAGAATTTAAGAGTATTGCATAATTTTGTAAAGGAATACTCGCAAATTATTTATTTTTCATGTGTAAATGTCTGCAACGCTATTTTGCAGTACTAGTTTATGACCACACATTCGTTTCAACTGCAACTGCCGGAGCAAGCAAGCTCTAGATTGAAGACTAGGTCTTGTCATGAGTCGGCTTATGTAAAGTGGAATGATTCCCGGCCTGGTAGACAGACTTAAAGAAAATAGACAGAACAGTCTGGATGCAGAAGGCGATGATCTACTGTTAGAGTAAATTGATAGAAGTATTTGTTCATCATTAATCTGCGAAAATGATTTTTAACCTTACTGAATACACCCTAAATTTGTAAACAATAATACTATTTTACCAATTTTTATGTACTGAACACATTTTTATACTGACACGAACTCAACCCTACTTAGGTTTATAGTTTTTCTCACGTCATTATGGCAGTAGGTACTTCCCTAGTCAAGTAATTGTAAGCTTTGCAATATTTCAAATACTTGGTACAACTGTACGAGGGAAATACGCGGCTTTACTAATAGAATCCCGGGCTCAAAGTGCACTCAGACCCGGAACGGAAATATAGACTCAGTCGATATTTTAAATGCTCTTCAAACTGTTTGTTACTGACCCGCTCGTCTCAGGAAAATGTAAGTTTAATCTTTACTACTAATACTATCTCTTTTAGTCTATGGGTATCGTACAAGACTCTAGGGTTAATTAAGTTAGTAAAAAAACTTACATCAAACCTCTAAAACTGTGTCCGGAATATGGTAATCGGTAATAGATTCTTCTCTGTGACTTAAAGTTTGCCGACGTGGGTTTAACTCAGCATATTCTTGCCGAGATAAACGGCATGAAGTTTTACCTTTACATCTCTTATTATAAACCATACTCACCTAAACTAATGAAAGACAAATATTAGCTTTAAAACCTGTTTGTTCTTCTTTTAAAAATCACGTCAACAAACATACACGTTTAACGTGTTTATAATATTAGTTAGGTAAGAATAGATTTTCATGTTCAGTACGTGATTGTATTGACTGATAATGTAAGGACTTTGTGGTTCTCATTTAGAATTCTTTCAGCGTACATTTAGAATAGTCGCATGAACTACTGTTCATGCATCTGCATAACATGCTTAACTGTACACCGAACTTTGTTTAAAACTAGACAAAGGCCCTTGACAAGTGGCATAAATTTCTATTCTATTCATAGAATAGATTAAAAAATGTATGGGATTGGCATAAGCTAACGACAATGTTGGCGAATAGATATCTATGCCCTCTGTTTACACGAACCACTTGCATATAATTAGAATAATGACATCTGCATTAGTATAAATGCTATATTGTTCGTGATTTGTATTAAAATACAAAGCCATAAGTTTTGAGTTAAATGACGTATTTATTTTTGCAATTAAATGTATAACAGTAATACCACGCAAAAAAGGATATCGTTCGCTAATGTCCAATTATTGTTGATTCTTGAGCTATACATTGTTTTTGTTGATTTTTATTTATTTTAAATAAAGCGTGAGCATTTTCATTATATTTACATTGTACGTGGTTTATGAAATATTGAACAAGGAAAAAGTTATCGCATGGTTTTGTTTTTTCTGAGTCAAAGTATGTCCAGTAGAGTTTGTTACAAAACCATATTCCTTTCGGTACAACTTCCAAATTTTATTAAATTTAAACTTAAGTATTTTAATCACTCAGGTTTATACACTCATATTAAATTTTTATAAAGTTTGTCATTTACTACAAGGCCTGAAGAAAATTTCTAAGTACAACTAGCAGCTAGTTAAGTAATAATGGATGAATCTGGTCTGTTAAGTAAGCTTGTCGCAATCAGTACGAGGATGGGCGGCTGTTCTTGAAGACATCGCGACTACTCCAGATACTTTGAGAGCACTATAAATCATTATTATTTGGTTATCATGTGGATATAATAGTACAGTACTGAACTCTAACATAGTAGCAACTATGTTAGGAGTCAGATCTAGCTAAAATATGGCTGGCTTACTTAAAAAAAAACAAAATAAAGAAAAACAAATACTTTTTCGAACAAAAGTAAATATAATTCGATTTCTAGTAACGGACCAAATAATGCTAAGCTTATTTCAATCAAAAATACAAACAACAGGGAACACGGCTATTATTTCAGCAATATTCGTTTAACCAAACGATGAGCGGTTAAAATATATTTTGAAACGAACGTGACCCGATCAGAAATTTTGTATTTTCATAATATAAGTGTGCGTCCTCATTCGAAGTATTAGAGCGTAATTAACATTCGCGTACGGTTTCAATGAAATGAAAGTTAACTGTTCCTTTTACCACATAAAGCGAAAAATGTTTACTGTTAGGCCCGAATTTAGATTAAGAAAAGCAGTTTATAGTGTTTTTTTTCTTATAAGTTGGTTTGACTAGCTGTCAAAATATTTGCAGTAGATTGCGCATCAAAGTAATATTAGGAGTTCCACCATGATTAACCATCGTTACATAAGTAGTTTGTGTAGTACCTACTGAATCCTCTAGACCTTAACAGTGCTTAGTCCCTTATCATTGTTGTCTTGTACTATTACAGTTGCCACGATTCGTTCTTTAGTTATTAAAATTTTTTTGGTGGCAAAGTGTGGACGTATTAACATTTATTTTTTGTTGTTCAAAAAAGTGACATCTTTAAATGTATATTATATATAGCAAACCCTAATGTTTCTTTCCCTTGACGAATAGCTTTCGAAGCGAGGCTAAAATATACTTAGGTCGAACAGTCAAACTTTCTGCTTTAGTATTATTAGGTCTTGAAAAGTTTTATTTTCTCAAGACCTATTTCAGAATTCCTATTGTCTTTCTGAGTTTGATGCGCAGTTTGAATATTTTTGCATATATTTACTTGAAAGCAAATAGACATCAGCGTTTGTTCGCGCAACATGAAATGATGATTCCTAAAATGAATTTGTATTGTAATAATATTCTATGGGTTTCACCAACTAATCTTGTAAAATCAAAAAAATACCTACTACTCATTCTTATAATATTTACTAAATACTTGTCCACTTTTTTATGTTAACAATTTAAGCCACGCAGTATGGTTTTAAGTTGAATCAAAATCATTTATTAGGTCATCATCTTAAAATTTACATTAAATATTTAAATAAATTGTATCATAGCACAATGACAAATCAGACAAATTACAATATAAATTTATATTAATTAATTGTGTTTATTTGCACAAATACAGGTTATATTATTATTATTATTATATTATAAGTGCGCGACATTTTATGTTTTAAACATGAACGAGCAGTGTTGGCAAAAACATATCTTTGTTTAAACATCACTCTAAACAAAACGTTCTGCAACAGCATGAACATTTCTAGATTCTTACATAGTCGAAAACTATTCAAGTATTCTCTCTACACCCCTCTTGAAACTTGTGCGTCCTGTTACCCATAGAGTTAACGAGCCAGTTACTTAACCGCCTATTGCAACGCGCTGTCGAATGTTGGCCGTGTTCGTTACACATCATTTAGTTATCTCCGCATGCTAGTAGGTGCTTAGTTTGATGTTGAACTACTGAAATAGACGTAACTAGCTGGCAATATATGTGTTTCTGAAGTAGTTATAATCCTAATGACACGAATATTAAATTTTTTCTTTACTGAAATCATTGATTTACGTAAATAATACTTTGAACGTGGGTACTTTTATGCGGTTTTCCTCACGTATCTACCCAGTCAATGTTTTCCTAACAGGAGATTTGTCAAATTTAACACCGAAGAGAAAAGAAGACCGTTCTACCATACAAAAACCATATTCTATATGCAAATGCAAAACAAACTTTTAAATTAACCTCGCTGCCGTTTTAAGTTAGAAAAAGTTTTAAACCAACATGTCGCGGTTTGCAGAACAAACTATTGCAATAAATAAAACAATAGTATTCCATATCATAATTTTCATTTACACTTAAACGTCGACGTCGGTCGGTGCAGTTACTGCGAGCTCTGGAAACTTCGCCAATAATAACAGACGGTAAATCTACCCGTTCTTTCGTTGGAACTCATTCCACTCTGAAGCTGAGTGAATAATACAAAGACCGCCGGGTATTGAGGGTAAGGGTAAACTGTTTATACATAGCTACTGTTTACCAGCCAAAAGGAGTGTTAAAAGTAGAGATATTAACTTTTTAAAATAAAATTAAATGACTTTATTAAAATTGTTAATAAAAGAAGTTCGTATACCTATTTAATAATAATATTGTCAAAAAAATTAAAGAACTTAATGCTTCCTCAAAACAAATATGATTCTTGACATCAGGAAACGCTTATCTTCGTCGCTTTCAAACAATTTAACTGAATACTTGATAAAATGCATTTCATTATTTATCTGTTTTCGATGTTGTAAATAAGCTTTTGTTTCAAGAACGAAAGAAAGAAACAGACATTTAAATATGCAATTCCTTTTCAAATGTCTGTATATTTTTATTAAACACAGATAGCTACTAATTTGTAGAAGCCAGCTGTTTTATTGAATAAACTGGAAGCCTGTTCACTAAATTGCCTTTGGTAAAACAGATTCTGGAGGATATTACCTTGATAAATTGAAGCAAAAACTGTTGAAATTGTATTAATACAGAAGCGGGGGTCACTAAATGTGTTTTTTTTTTCATATTTTTTTTCATATTTTAGACTGTATAAGAATGAAATTACATTACTCACATTAATCGGATAAGTATAATACAACTAAATAAATATGATATAAACATTGTTAAAGACTTAGGTAAATTGACTGATTCTTATCATTCACATTTTCTTAAAAATCAGATCAAAAACATAATGAAACATTACATGAACATAGATTTTAATAAATAGCAAAACTGAAAATATTTAAGAATAAATTGGATAGTTGCGAAGTGAAAGTTGAAATTTTCCGTTTGAAGGATCAAATACAAAGGCTTCAAAGAAGTTACTAAATAATGCCATACACGTTCGTAAAACTCAAAGAATAATTGTTTAAGTACATATGATAGGGTATTCCAAACAGTTTCTCTCAGGTATTTGATTTAGTTCGTATTTATTTTTGTTCTTAGAGGTCGTAGTGATCTGTAGGCGTATCGTGAACCTTATACCGTTCCCTCCCGTAACAAGGTTAGGATCAGTTAGTTTTAGTTACCCTGTGTTGAGATCGCCCGACAACCCCGGATCGGGAGATCTCTCGTTATTACTTTGAGATATAACCCGAGGATAGGTATGGGTTTGGTATCATATGATTTTATGAATGATACTGATCATGATGAGGTTTAAGTAACAAATAGTAATATTTAATTATTGCAATGTGTTTAATTACTTTAGAATCACTAATCCGTTTGACTTGGTAGTTTGCCAAAGTTTCAATCTAAACTAATATTATAAATGCGAAAATGACTCTGTCTGTCTGTCTGCTACGCTTTCACGCTAAAACCACTAAACCAATTTTGATGGTAAATTTGATATAGATGTAGAATAGACTTTGAGGAACAACACAGATTATCTTTTATCGCAAAAAAATGCCTTGAAGGGGTTAAAATAGTGGTTGAAAGTTTGTATAGGAAATGCCATATATGCGATATTCACGCGAGGACATTCACATTTAGCGCCTCTCACGCGCGCGCATCGCACACTTAACCTCATAGTTGACGATGTAGACATATTTTATTGCACTCTGAGTAATCCACAAAAATCGCCCTTTTTAAAATTTGTTACAGTAAAATCTTACTAAAACAAATTTTAAAAATTTGTCACAGTACAGTGTTTTTTTTAAATTTAATTAGATTGTAGTTTAGGGATTAAGTAACTACAATATTGAATTGGATTAGTCTGTAAGGATAGAATATAGATAGAATGCATAATCGCATAAGTTTTGGTAGATTTACAAATCTTTCCAAGTAGGTACTTATAATT
Organism: Parascotia fuliginaria; assembly: GCA_963082885.1. Classification (NCBI taxonomy): domain Eukaryota; kingdom Metazoa; phylum Arthropoda; class Insecta; order Lepidoptera; family Erebidae; genus Parascotia; species Parascotia fuliginaria. The sequence goes on along the minus strand of OY720178.1, from coordinate 10,568,917 downwards.
ATTATCATGGTTATTATAGTCTAAAGAGGTCCACTGCTGGCCAGAAGCCTCCTACAAATATTGCTACACTTTGACCGGTCATTAGCTACCCTGATCCTTTGGTTACCTGCTACCTTTATGAATTCATAAGTCCATTATATACATTAACGTGTAGGTATTATTTGGATATCAATCAGATTCCTCAATTATGCCGAATTTATAAGCAGTCGAACAGCTACAAGTGTCATGTGTATCAGTGTTAATAAGCTTTACCTTGCCTATAATTACGATTGCGCAATTTGTGATGAAACGTAAATTAAAGAGGCTATATAATTTATATAGTTTATTACCTGCATTTTAAAATTTCCTTAGTACTATTTTTCCGTCAACTTTAGGAGATGTACGAGTATAATACACGGGAAAATGGTAATAAATGAACTTCAACTCAAAATCCAAATTCATTTCTTCTTCTCCTTTTTTTTGGCAACAGAGCCGACGATTGTGTCAGCTATTTCTGCCAGCGTCAACTGTAGAATAATATTCTTGTTGATGATATTAATGGTATATTACGATGATAAAATAGAAAAAATGTGGATGAATTAAATGAATTTAGACCACTTAAGTGACACTTATGAATGTCAAAATAACAAAAACAAAATGTCAGTCAATTTAACTACTTTTTTTTCATTCTATTAGTTCATGTGAAGAACTAACAGAATGAATACTCGTAATAAAAATGATGAATAAATAATGTTTACTCATATAAAAGTGTTTATATGAGGAAATGGAAAATTTGAGCAGGTTGACCAAATGAAATAATCAAAAGGAATGTGGCCTATATTTCGATGAACATTAATTATTGTAACTGCGGCCCGCAGTAAAGATACTGCCCAATTTATTTTGACCGACCACATAATGCACTATTAATGAAAGACTCTGAAATTAAAACAGATAGCATAATTAACATGATTACACTTGTTAATGTGCTTCGTACAATTATGTGGATATATAATACCAACCGAGGAAGTTATTGCATATAACGTGACTGGAAATCATTTTGCAAAATCGCGTGCAAAAACAATGAGTTTCTGCATAATATGTACAACAGAATGTCTATCTGTAGTATAGTATGAAAATATTTAATCAATATATTATAGAATACTAACTGCGCCCCACGGCTTCGCCAGCGCGTTAAATATGCATTATATTCCTCGAAAACCAGAACGATTTTCGGCAAAAAAATAACCTATGTTCGTCTCCGGGACCGAATCTATCTACATACCAATTTTCGTCAAAATCGGTTCAGCCGTTTAGGCACTGAGTAGTAACAAACACACACACACACACACACACACACAAACTTTTGCATTTATGTATATATACTAGCTGACCCGGCGAGCTTCGTTCTGCCTAACAGTCGATCAACATTACTTTATTTTTTTAAAATAAAAGATTTTTTCTAAAATAAACGTAGCCTAAGTTACTCCTTATTACATCAGCTACCTGCCAATAAAAGTCCCGTCAAAATCGTTCCAGCCATTTCAGAGATTAGCCAGAACAAACAGACAGACAGACAAAAATTGTAAAATATGTTATTTTGGTATATGTACCGTATATTAGGTACATGTAGTAAAAAACGGTTATTTAAATATTACAAACAGACACTCCAATTTTATTATATGTATAGATATTAGGATTAGGATAGGGATATATATATTTGAATGGAGTACCAACTAAATTTACCAGAGTGTTACAGATAATTTCAGCAATTTAGCTGATAGATGTGCACTGCTGGAAAATTTGAACATTGGTGAGCCTTCCTTATCCATTTACCATTTACTACCTTTATCGAGTGACTGATGTATAGAAACTGTAGATGATGATGAATAGTGACCTTGATGATATCGGAGACACTTAAGGTCATTATAAGAATATTTATGAAGTTTGTGGACAAAACACGATGTGGTTACTTAAATAAACGTACCGTATCAACTAGCCGTATCAAATGCGCCGTCCTTTTTGATAGGCATCCTTGCTTGTTCGAGTGTGTACTAGAATCGTGGACATTTTCTTTCCAGTTAAAGATTTAGCTCTCCCACCGGGAATGACCGCGGTTTAGTAAGAATGTAACATACTTTTAAGTACAAAATAAGGAGATAAACAGAACAGCGACTGAAAACCAGTACGGTACTTTTACTTCGTCTGTTTTTGGTTTTTAAATCTTCAAAATTTTTAATATCAATAAATCTAAAAACGAACGCACATATTATACTCGTTGACGAATCGTTTGGAAAGAAAATGTCTGAAGATGTGGCACACACCTCATAATCCGTGCAAACACTATTCATTCAGAAACAGACCGTCTGTTTCTGAATGACGTAATTTCAAACTATGATAATTCAGCTTTATCTTGACTCTGCTATTACCTATTTCTACTATCATATTAGTATTAAGACGACAGTGTGTTATTACCAAAATCTGTGACAGAAAGGACTAATATTATATTGATGTTAGCATTCGTTATTATTCATTTCTTACTATATTCTTCACTTCTTCAAATAACTATCAATAGGGAATAAAGTGAATATACCTATACATCTGTGCCACACGAGTACTAATGAAAACCGGTGGAACTTCATTTGCCGCAGGAAATTTAAAACCTTTGTAATATTCTTAGATGGAATAATTATTTCTTTTGCATTTCTCATTTATCCTAGGGAAATTGTTCAGTTTTCAATATACGTCTTGTTATATGGCTTTGAAGACGCTTTTTTCTATAGAGAAATCAGTATAAGATCGGATTATTAATTAACTGCTTTCATACTAGCGTAAAAATATGTTATTCCGTCGTCAATAATAGTTCCATATTTTTCTAAAAAAAGGAGACATGCTAAACAAGTGCTAATAATTTCTTCTTACTTGGATAGTGAAAAATAAAAGACATTACTAATTAATACTTTCCAAGTAAATTTTATATTTAAGACCATTATTAGGTGATCATCAGTTATTGAAAATAAATATGCACAATCAAAACAAATTTACGAGTCTTGGTTAATTGATTGGATATGGCGGTGTTTGAGAGGGAATGGAACCAACCAAGTGCCAAGCTATCGTTTCGTGTAGCCAACGGCTCATGAGTAGGTTGAGCACAGAGCAACTCCACCCATAGTTTTAGATGGTTCAATCATTAACCTGTGCTGAACCATGTACAACCTTGGCTTGTTTCTAGATTCAACTCAGAGTTGGCAAACTCAAGTTACGCACGTAAGCCAAAAAGTTACTGGTACCCTGCGCGCTCTTTATCGGCTCAAAAACCTCATGCCATGTAGAAGCAAGGTAATGCCTGTTCAGTCTTTGATTTTTCCCAACTCGACTATGGTGATGTGTGTTATTTTGACAAAGAAGATCTCAACAAACTAGATTACTTAATAACTGCATTCGATTCGTTTTTAATCTTCGTAAGAATGATCATGTATCTGCTTATCGTTCTTAGTTAAAATGGTTACCTACTGTCCAACGCCGTAGAATGCGTGCTCTCACTACGAGGTAGGGGGTTTAAATCTGGGCAGTACCAATATAATTTTTTAAATCATATGTACTTTCTAAGTTTATCTTGGACTTTTCTGACTGACGGTGAAGGAAAACATCTTGAGGAAACCTGGACTTCAAAGTCTGAAATTGCCAATCCACCTTGAGCAAGCGTGGTGATTAATGCTCATACTTTCTCTATATGAGAAGAGGCCTTTGCTCTGCAGTGGGACAGTTAACAGGCTGGTATTATTATTATTATTATATATAATGTGTATATTTATGTGTGTGTATATATGTACGTATGAATATTTTATATTTTGTTAAGTATGTATTTATTGACTCATTTCCCTAGTTTATTTATTTATGCACCTGCTTCGACATATCTCTGCATTACCCTTTATTATATTTAGCCAAGCGCCTATAGGGTTAATATTGGATGTCCATGCTCGAAACTGAAGCAGAATACTACATTCTTATTAGTTGAGCAAATACTTCAGAATATTAAATATAATAAAAGTTGCACGTTGACTCAGCCAGTTATAATAACAAGCATCCGAACAAATAATTTAAATATTAGATTTTCCTCAAGTAATTAAGTTGTTTAAGGACGAAATATTATTTTTTAAATCAAGAACGTGAAAGAGTCCGTTATTAATTAACTACGAATTTTTCAACGAATACTGGACCTTCAGTAGAAAAAGGATGTCAAAGCGGCTGTTTAATCAGTAAACTCAATTATGATAGAATAAGGATTGATATTACTAAATAGTACGTTTTCTCTTTTGATATCATAGCTGCGTTATGACTTTCTAAAAAATGCCTTTATTCAAATATCATTATGAAAAAATATCAAAATAAAAAAATACACAATTTATTAAAATCAATTAGGCACAAGCTTACTGAAGTTTTAAATCGCTCCTTCCGCGAGTGCTGAGTAACTTGTTATTTATTTATTAACTCGCTAGTAGATATTGAAAGAGTCTGTAGACTTAACTTTTTTTTTATTTATTTTTTTTATATTAGCCTACCAAAGTGACTCCACTCTGCCTGATAAGTAAGCAGTAAGTGGAATCCAGAAGTGGCGGACACCATTCCAAAAGCCAAACTACTGGTATGGTGGCCTCCACTATGGCGGCTTAGTGAGATGCTTTTTCACGCCCCGCTTAAAAGACCCAGGATCAAAATTAGATGGGAACACATGCGCTGGCAAAGAGTTCCAGGCTTTAATTGAGCGACAAAAGTATGAAGTGCTGAACCGTTTGGTTCGAGACCCTTTAGATTCCACTGTGAAAGGGTGGCACTTTAGTCCCGCACGTGTTGTTCTGGACAAAAAGGGAGAGGGTGGGATTAATTCAAAGAGCTCTTCAGAACACTCTCCATGGTAAAGGCGATAGAAGACGGCCATTGAGGCGATGTCTCTTCGCAGCTGTAAAGGCTCAAGGGTCTTAGTAGCCTCCGGGCTTCCGATGATACGGACTGCTCGCCGCTGCAACCTATCGAGTGCATCCAGTAAGTACTGTGCGGAGCCATCCCAAAGATGAGAGCAGTACTCCACGCAGGAACGAACTTGTGTCTTATAAAGAAGACAGAGCTGCTCGGGCGTGAAGTACCGCCTCACCCTGTTCAGGACACCGAGTTTACAGGAGGCGGTTTTAATGATGCACTCGATGTAGTTCTTGGGGTTGAGATCTCGGCTGATGTCCATACCCAGGATACTTAGGCTATCCTGTAGTGGTAACGCTGTGTTCTGAAGAGAGGGAAGGGGAAGGAACGGAGATTTTTTTGCAGAGAACGCGCACACCTGTGTTTTCTTGGCATTGAACTCGACCAATTTCGCACAACCCCATTTAGAAATGCGGTATAATACTTGGTCGAGCTCAGCGACAAGTTCTAGGCGTTTTGCCTCGATGTCAGTCTGTTTAGCCGCAGGATGTCCGAGATATCGCCCATGCACTGTACTATCATCTGCATAGCAATGAATGTTGCCAAGGGACAACATGTCATTGACATGCAGAAGATACAGAGTGGGCGACAGGACGGACCCCTGAGGCACCCCAGCGTTGACCTGCAAATAATTGAAGGCCGATCCGTCACAAAGGACTCTAATGCGGCGCTCACGCAGGAATGCGGCAATCCAGTTGCACAGCTGGGGTGGCAGACCATATGCTGGAAGCTTGGACAGAAGCGAACGGTGCCAGACTCTATCGAAGGCTTTGGTTATGTCAAGGCCGATGGCCAAGGACTCGCCATGCCTACTCATAGCTTCACCCCATTGGTGCGTGATATACGCTAGAAGGTCACCCGTTGACCGTTTTGACCTAAAGCCATATTGTCGGTCACTAATTAACGAGTGACCCTCTAGGTAGCGGACTAGTTGGGAGTTTATTATCCGCTCAAGCACCTTGCAGAGAACTGAGGTGACAGCTATGGGTCGATAGTTGCCTGGCTCGGACCTATCCCCTTTTTTGGGAATGGGTTGAACATTCACCTCTCTCCAAGCCTCCGGCACAATTCCCGAGGAATAAGATAGGCGGAATAGGCGCGTCAATGCAGGAGACAACTCCGCTGCGCATTTCTTAAGAACCACCGCTGGAATACCATCCGGTCCGCTGGCTTTCCGAACATCGAGCGACCTTAGTTCCGCACGGACATCACGATGCCTAATACGAATATTAGGCATAACGGAGTCGCAGCCAGATATAGTCGGCGGGTGCAAGCCACGGTCGTCGATTCGGGAGTTAGCTGCAAAGAGTTCTACAAGCAAGTTTGCTTTCTCTTGCGGCTCGTGGGCCAGCGATCCATCAGGACATTTCAAGGGGGGCAGCGAAGGCTTGCAGAAGTTGGATTGCACGGCCTTGGCTAGTCGCCAGTAGCTACGGCTACCCGTAGGATGCGAAATGAGTTCTTGCCCAATCCGTGCAATGCGCTGGGCATCCGCTCTGGTGTAAGCCCTCTTGCATTCCCTAGTGGCTTTGTTGTACGCTGCTTTTAGGCGATCCAAGCTAGGGTCGCGCCGTGCTCGGGCCCTGATCCAAGCGCGGTACGCCGATTCTTTTTGTTTAACAGTGTCGGCCCACTCACGGTTGAACCAGGGACGCGTTTTGCCGGCTCTGGTGACATCTGAGGATGGAATGTAATATTCCATACCTAACAAGATCTCACCAGCGACAGCAGTAGCACTTTGCGACGGATCCCTGTCTTTAAAGCAGCGTAATGCCCATGGGACGGAAGCAAAGTAATCCCGCATACCGTCCCAGTCTGCTGACGAGTAGTGCCATAGTCGTCGCTTTACCTCCGAACGTCGTGGGGGAGCAACAAGAGGCACTGAGGCGCAGACCAAACAGTGGTCGGAATTACCCAGTGGGGCGTGGACCGAAACACTGTATTGGTCTGGGTGACTCGTCAGCAGTAGGTCTAGCAAAGAGGGCGCTTGACCTGGAATATCTGGTATCCTGGTGGGATAGATTACCAGTTGCGTCAGGTCATGCGTGAGAGCGAATGCATGGGCGGCTCGTCCCGCATGGTCTGTTCTGAGAGAACCCAACCAGGTCTCGTGGTGGGCGTTAAAGTCTCCCAGAAACACCAATTCCGCGTTCGGAAACCGCTCCTGCGCTAAGTCTGCCGCCTGACTCAGATGGTCAAAGAGTCGAGTTGTCTCCAAATCTCCGGAGTGGGAACGGTAAAGGCACGCGTAGACCCGGCTCAGAGAACCATGATCAACGTGAAGCCAAAGGATGGGGTAGGATGGGTCCTCTAGGCAGCGCAGACGGCGAACGCAAACATCCGCCCTGACGAATGCGCATACTCCGGCCTTAGCGCGAAAGCGCTCCTCGAGCACATAGCCCGGGTAGTGCAGGTATGCCGTGTCGTCAGGTCGGCGTATTTGTGTCTCCGTTAGGAAAAGCAAAGCCGGCCGTGCCGTCTCGAGGTGTTGGTGGACGGCGTTGAGGTTTGAATGGAGTCCACGGATGTTAGTGAACTTCACCTCAAATAGCGGGTTGGTCCCCTCCAACGGGGTTCTCGCCTTGTCGCGGCGGGGGGGCTTAGTAGCCGTGGTTACCAAGGACCACGGTGAACCAAGAGGAACCCCAAGGAGGCGCCGCTCCTCTGGGCTTTGCCAGTAAGCCCACGATGGAGCGGCTCTGGTGGGTTGCGGTGCTGTTGGGCGGCACCGCAACTGGGTCGGGCTGCAGTGTTGCTTCGGCGACACTGCGGCTGAGGAGTGGCGGGGCCGCGGCGGGAGAGGAGTGCCGGTATAACGGTGCGCCGCTCTCCCTACCTTCCGCGGCCTCGGCGGGGCCGCAACCGCCAGATTGCGGACGCGGTGGGGCCGCAGGGGAAGAGGAGTGTCGGTATTGCGATGCGCCGTTCTCCCTATCCTCTGCGGCCGAGTTGGCCTGCGGGCGGCGATCGGGCAGTCGCCGCCCGAACAGCACGGGCCCGAGACGCCAGTGCGCGTGTTCCGCACGCGCCTCTCGAAGGAGGGGGGGCTAGGCCCCTAAATCGGACGGGGCCCGCTCGCGGTGAGCGGGCCATGGCCCGTCGGGGTCGCGGATGAATGCGCAAGCGACTCCCGTGACCCCCACACTCAGGCCGTCTGGAGGAACACCGTGGGTTTTAGTCGGTATGCTGGCCGCGCTTTGAGTGCGGTCGGAGAGTCCGACATAACCCCCGCCTTGCCCGGGCGGGTGCGTATGCGTAATGCATTTCCCACGTATAAAAAAAAAAAAAAAAAAAAAAAATAGCGGGTTGGTGGGGGAGGAAGATGCCGCTGTTAGACCTGCTGCTTTTTTGTGTGCTGCCATGTTGGAGGGTGAAGGGAGGGGCGTGGAAAAGATGACTGCCCTCGCAGCAAGGCTAGACAAGGTGCCGAGTATTGCTTCGTCATTTAACTGTGTGGCATGGTGGTAGCCGATCCGCCGGACGGAAGGGCCCCCGTACCCTCTCGGAAATGGTCGCCGGATCCCACCATCCGGTCACCAACCGGCACGACGAACCACTCCGGGATTATGCGCGACCTGGTGGGGCAGCCTCCTAGGGTGGTTAGGCCTAGTTGGGCCCCTGTACTATGCCGCAGGCGGCCAGCGGCACCACCGTTTCTACAGGTCTCCCTGGCCGGCGGGTCGACCCACACCACCCACACAATGACTCCGCGGATACTCAGCTGGTCCCACACATGCTGCGAGGATTGCCATCTTTGCATCAGTTGGGCCTCCGGCACTCTCACTCACCGAGCGAAACGCAATAGTACGAATACCATTACTCTTACGTCGATCTTCTATGAGAGGGTAGTACTTCCCCGGTCGATCCGACCCATTCATGCTGAAACCAGTGTGGATCTACTACTACTAAAACTTTCCCAGATCAGATGAATATTTGTAGAATATCTTTTAATGAACATGAACTAGTTACGATATTTTGTGAAATCCAACTTGATATAACATTTCGCATAGCTTTACAGGTTTACTCTGCCTCGTTACCATAACAATATGTTTCAGTCCAAAACTTCAGAACCTATTTAAAACCCTGAGACCGCCGTTTTCACAAACGTATAGTTATCGCTACATAAATTACAATGAAAATGCAAGCAGAAAATGCTTTTATTCAGGCGGCTAGTTAGGCCGTGCAAGCTCATTACTGATGCATTTTCAGTTTATCTGAAAGGTTACGATGATAAGAGGTAGCGGAAAGCGAGTGTGGGTATAACAATTTCATTCACTCAGTCAGTGGTTTAGTTGAAGAAGTCATCAAAGTTTAAAATGTACTTGTGCTCACAGCTTAATGAAACTACATTTAGTTTTATTAAGCTATACATTTACTAATAATAGTTTCAGTCAATACATACGCGTGGCAGCAAAGACGAAAAGTAAAGCCAATTAAAGACCTTCTCAGAACAAAGCCAGGACTTAAAACTGAAGCTAACCTTGCTCTGCCTTGCTAAACAAATTCACCACATTATACTGTTCTTTATATTCGTGTTTACTAATATTAATAAAAGAGTCGTATATATATTGATAACCGCGTCACGATCAATAAGCACTCAATTTACTTGGGTCGCATTTTATGTTGGAGTTTGAAATTAAAAGAAAAGCAACCGAACAATGGTTCAAACTCAGCACTGACCTATGGACCGGAAACTACATGCACGCAGGTCACGCACGTATAAGCAAAAACTACGAAGAAAGATTTCAATGATTCTATCCAACAACGACCAATACCGTAAAAGGTATTGGTCGGTACTAACGACCAATATGTTTACGGTAGTAGATCCACGCTGATTTCAGCATGAATGGGCCGGATCGCCCGGGGCAGTACTACCCTCTCATAGAAGATCGACATAAGAGTAGTAGTATCCGTACTACTGCGTTTCGTTCGGTGAGTGAGAGCGCCGGAGGCCCAATTTCCCCCCTATCCTCTTTCCTCACCTCCCTCATTCCCTTCCCCTAACCCCATTCCCAGCCACCATAGTGGAGACCACCATACCAGCAGCTTAAGACGATAGCTTTTAGTATAGTGGCCGCCACTTCTGGATTCCACTGACTGCTTACCACCAGGCGGGGTGGAGTCACTTTAATAGGCTATAATATAAAAAAAAAAAACAGAAACCAAATGGAGATCTTCGACTGGAATGAGACAGTCAAAAATCTTCATCAAAGGTATGGACAAAAAAAGTACGAGTCACATCATGAAACTTCCAAGGGGAAATATGAGGCTCGCCATAGAGGTCATTACAGGACACTGTCGACTAAACACATCTGACAGTGATAGGAGTAAAAACCGATCCCAAATGCCCGGAGTGCATGGAACGAAGAAACAAGTTTCCACCTGCTGGCAGAATGCCCCATGTACTCACTGATCAGATGGGAACTCCTGGGATCGGACAGACTGGACGAGGAAGACATAAGAAATCTGAAGGTGCAACAGATGATCAGATTTATCAAGGATACAAGAAGGTTTGATGGGGTGCCGTAAAAAAAGCTGGATCAACCACACTCTCCCCAAGGGGAGAACTGGGGAAATGGACGAAGTGGCCCGCAAGCACTGCGGGTGGATCGTCCGTCCGGCTGCCGGCGTCCCCGCTGGCAATAATGGAAATAATAATGTTGGAGTTTGGTCAACATATGGAGTCATTTGCAAATGTAAATATGTAATGTGTATGTCCGTTGAACTGTATACATTACGTACTACAGGATTCCTCTAGATATTCGCACACGTATCACTTGCATATTATTACCCAGTAAAAAGGGAAAACGTTGCAGCCTACTACAAGCGTAGTCCTTTTTCAAGGAGATCTGATAACTCTATTCATATAAAAAAATATTACCGTCGTAATACTATTTTATTTTTTAATTTTTAAAGCCGTTGATAGAAGCCATTGATTTAGATAGGTTACATTTAACAGCTTTAAACAACAGCTTTAGACAAAACGGTATCCAATATCTTGACTTCACTACAGCGTTAAAAAATCAGAATAACAAACTAAAATAACACATGGTCATTTAAATTCAAGGCCTATACATAAACTAGTTTACTTGATCCTTTTTCTGACCTCAATCTACAAACACCTAAATTTATAACGAGGCTTAATAATATAGGCTCTGTTAGTTGAAGCTTTGTACAATGCGGCCTCGACAACTTAACTTGGTAGGTTTAATTAGCACAGACTTTAGGATATAAATTCATGGTTTATACTTTATAGTACACCAGTGTTTTTGTTGGTACCGCATAACTTGCTTTAATTTTAACGTACGTGCTTTTGTAATATCAGTGTAATTTTACTCTGCGTTGTACTGTTAGTGTTTATCTTTAATGTACCGAATAATCTTTTTATGAAGAAATAAATTTCATATATGTTGGCATAAGCAACAAATAAATGCGCCACGTCTCGTTGTAAGTTTGTACTTATAACTACTTACTATTAAGATATAGTAGAGAAGGCGTTATGTTCTTTGTCAATTCATAATTATACATTTTCTAAAACCTTCACGTATAAAAATTTACACACTACTGTATTGTAAAATTTTCGGTAGGTAGGTAGTAGGTACTACGTATACTACCCAGGCAACGACTACAGCTCAAAATGCAATCTATCATCACTACTATAATTTTGAAGTTGGTGCCAAGCAAATACTATAAGAACCTTACTTACTACAATTGCAAATTAAGATTTATAATACCTATAAGTACCTAGTTATTGTTATACTTGGCACCAACTTTAAAATTATAAAATACTTATTTAATCTGAATATAAAAGGACAATCAAGACCGATTTACGTCTCGGAATCACTAACTAAGAAGGGGAGATATCTACATTATTTGGCTCGCTCTTTTGCTAAGAATAATAATTACGATAGCTGTTGGATATCCTACGGAAAAGTTTATCTGAAGCGCAATGCTCTTAAGGCACGAATACTTATTGATAGTGAAGAAGATTTGGAAAACCTCACAAAGAAAATTTGACTAGATAAGTTTATTTACTTAATATTCCTAAGTCTAATATTAGTTGCATGCCTATTAATCAAAACTATTTACATGCTATTGCTCAATTTTAAATGTACTGATGTCACAAGTGCGTTACACTTTTCATTTAATAATCAACCTTTCAATCTATTCATATATACATCAACATTTTCTAATACTAAATCATTAATTACAAATACACTTCACAACTTACACAGGACATACCCAACACATTATTATCCAACTTGCCACATCACGTGTCATTTGCAGATTTATCTTAATAAGGCACTCAATGTCTTTAAAGTGGTTTCTACTTTTTTCAACAAAAAAACCAATCAAAACTTAAAAGTGTATAATTATCCATATAATAATACAAGTAGTAATTATTTCATCAAAATTCAATGAATTAGATAAAATACAAAATGAAATCGATTCATTTAACATAGCTGAGTCCTATAGCTGTAGTATTGAAGAATGTCATTCGTATTTACCTAACTCCAATAAATGTTTGAAAATATTTCAACAAAATATTCGTAGTATAAAATGTAACATAGATGGTCTCATACCTATTCTAGTAAGAAGCGGTGTGGACTGGGATTATATAGCATTGACGGAATGTTGGCTGCCATCTACTGGTGATATCCCAATTATAGACGGATATAATTGTTGCTATACTACAAATAATTCTACACAAAATGAAGGTGTCGTAGTTTACTATAGGCAAGACCTTATCACTACAGCTAACGAACAACAAATAAAAGAGGCTAACTGCATAATTCTGAAACCTAACAAAAACACAATTGTGTTAGCGATCTATCGACCACCAGGATATAAAAATGTTAATATTTTCATCCAATCCTTAAATGATGTTTTATCCGAATACTCGGCTATGCAAAATATCATTCTCTTGGGTGATATTAATATCGATATTAGTGAACATAATAACGATACTAATTCCTCAGCATACTTGGACATGTTAGCATTTCATGGTATTTTACCAGCTTATTCACTACCTACCCGCGGCAAATCTTGTCTTGATCAGGTTTTATTTAAAACTAGGCTTGAATCACGATGTCTTGTTATTCATACTTCTCTTACTGACCACGATACCGTGGCGTTTTACATCACAACAAGTCAGAAAATAAAACCATCTAAAATAACTAACCACCTTTGTAAACAATCGTTGCATAGTGATTTGGAGATTGCCGACTTTAGCCCACTGTATATGATAAAAGATGCTAACATCGCTGCTAAACTTAAAAATCTAATCTTAATAAATTCTAAGGTAGTCAAAGTCTCCAGACGTAGGAAAATCTTAAAGCCGTGGATAACACCTGGCATCCTAAAATGTCTAAAAAACCGAGACAACCTTAACAAAAAATTTAAAAGAGATCCGAATAATAGTATACTAGAAGCAACTTATAAAAGGTACAGGAATTATTGTTCATCTTTATTAAAAACATTAAAAAGAAACTATGAAAAGCTACTATTACAGACTGCTAACAAAAACAACAAGAAATTATGGAAAACTATAAAACAAATAACCTACACAGTGAAACCTTCAGAAAGTGCTACCGAATTAATAGGTACGTACAACCAACAACAAAAAATAAATAATGTTAATCGCTTTTTTTCGTCGATAGGCAAGACGTTAGCTGAGAATATCAATAATAACATCATCTCCACCCCGCCGAAGTTACATAAATCAAACCCACATTCTTTTGTTATGTTGCCAACTGACGAGCTTGAAGTCAACACCATCTTAGCCAATCTACGAAGTGATTGCTCTGTAGGCTTAGATATGATCTCCGCTGAAGTCTTGAAACTAAACAGAGATATCTTAACGCCACCAATTACCTATATTTGTAATTTGTGTATTTCAACTGGAGTGTTCCCAACAGCCTTTAAAAAATCTAGGATTTATCCAATACATAAAAGTGGAGGAAGAGACTGTGTCAATAACTATAGGCCCATCTCGATTCTTCCAACACTATCAAAAGTTCTAGAACGTATTATCAACAAAAGTTTAATTAATTACTTGGAAAAAAATAAACTATTAGCAGATTCACAATACGGCTTCAGGTGTAATAGATCAACAGCCGATGCAGTTCAGGAACTTACAAATTTTGTTGTTACAAACTTGGACAACAAAAAGAAAGTTATAGCCATATTCTTAGATCTTGCCAAAGCATTTGACACAGTCTCTTTTCCAATCATGATAAAAAAACTTGAACATCTTGGGGTGAGGGGCCTCCAGTTGAAGCTTTTTAAGACATACCTAACTAATCGAACACAACGTGTTAAAATTGATAGTGTCATCAGCAACGAGGAACATGTACATTTTGGCATTCCACAAGGGAGTATATTAGGTCCAACCCTCTTTTTGGCTTATATAAATGAGCTATGTCAATTGGTACTTCCAAATACTAAAATTATAACATTTGCCGATGATACAGCCCTGTTGTTCAAAGGTGATACATGGGATGAGGTGTTCTTAAATGCACAACTAGGGTTCAATGTGGTTACTAGGTGGCTAAATAATAATATCCTAACCCTCAACGTTGAAAAAACGAAATATATTACGTTCTCATTGAGGAACACCGATGCCACAACTCTTGCAAACGATATTGTATTCCACTCTTGCGACAATAACACTGTTTGTTCTTGCCCCAACCTTGAGAGAGTTACATTGATCAAATATTTGGGAATAACCATCGACAGCGGATTAAACTTTAAACATCACATTGGCGATATCTCTCAAAGAATGCGTAAGCTTATAGTCATCTTTAAAAATTTGCGACACGTGGCTGATGGTAAGCTGATTAATTCAGTCTATATTGCACTGTGTCAATCGCTTTTGACATATTGCATCACCTCATGGGGAGGTGCTGCCAAAACGTATCTTCTCCAACTTGAAAGAGCGCAAAGGGCGATCCTGAAAGTAATCAACTTCTTACCATATTACCATCCTACTACTGACCTCTATAAGCAAACCAACGTACTTACAGTCCGTCAGCTGTACATCCTCAATGTTGTTGCGAGACATCACTCACAAACAGAATATGAACCTGAAAGGATTAATCAAGTACGACGAAAAGATAGGGTTTGTACCAAGCCGGTTTGCAACACTAGTTTTGCCCAGCGATTTTTTCATTACCAAAGTGCTAATATTTATAACAAAGTTAACAGAGTTCTACCAATATATCCCATGACTGTAATAAAATGTAAAACTGTTGTTAAAAAGCGGCGTCTTGAGTTGGATTATAAAGCGACAGAAAATATTCTGCACTAAATATCTTTACATAACTCATATACCTATATTAATTTCTAACACGCGCGTACACACACACATACACACACACACACACACACACACACACACACACACACACACACACACACACACACACACACACACACATACACACACAACACATACACACGCACGCACTTACACGTATACCAACACCATCATTCGCACTTCTACATAAACATATGCACGCACGTTTTTTTCTTTTCTTTATAATTATTGTTATGTTCATCTATTTCCCTACAAATGTATCCACTATGCTAACCAGAAATGTATTCTCTGGCTCTCAGGGGCGAGGACCTGGTGATCTGTAATACAGGTGCAAAACCTATCATAGACACCAGCTCCTTGCATACTACAAGTTTATGACTGTTAGTAATAAGTATGTGTACTCATTGTAACGAACTCAAAATGTATGTAAGGAGAAATAAATGATTATTATTATATTATAATCATTTCTGATTTACTAAATCAAAATACGAATTACTTTCTGCTAAGTAAACTTATTTTTAACTTTTTAGTTCCCCTTCCGTTTAAAGTAGGTATTTTTTGTTTAAATTTATTGAAATTGTGTTCGAAATATATTAACTAGCCGGCTCTATATAAATATAGCAACTCTGCCGACCTCCTTCCGGGATTAAATTTCAAATCTTGATTTTCTTTTAAAGAATTGCCGTTATTATATAAGTAAATCTCAGTCCTACATTATTTTATCACCACCCGGTCCAAAATTAGGTACTGTCTCGGCGGCAATATAAGAGAGCTATGTGCGATTTTTCTTCAAGAAGTTGTGAGTTTTATTCCCATACGAGGCAAAATGTGTTAGGCATCATATTTATTCAAAACTGACGTAGCTTGTGTTCGTCAGTAGTATATGAATAAAGTCCCAACTAATCCTCTAGTGGAGACGTTCTTAAAAATTCGCTAGACGGTAAAGGAAAAGTATTATGAAAAACAAGAGCACTGTAAAGAGAAGTAAGAGAGTTGAATTATACTAGCATTTGAGTAATTCACTCAAAACAGTTCCAAAAGCGTTTATTCCACTTAGGTTGAATCTTGCATCTCAGGAGGAACCGTAATAAAAGCTTAACACTGAGTGCCCTGCATTAGAATTTCTTGAATCCTTAAGTTGGCTACATTTATATAATGTAACTATACAATATATGTATGAGTATATCCGCAATTTTTGACGTGTCAAGAGAAGTTATCGAAGATGTGGTGATTCACATCTTTATGATATAATTTTTCTTCTTGTAAGTGTATAATTATTTAATTGGTTACGAAGATTATGAGTTTATCAATAACAAACATAACTACAATGATTTAAACATACGAGAAATAAATTATTTTCTTTATAATATCAGTTTAATAAAAAGAATGTGTTGCTTCAGAAAATAACTTCTTAGTTGATTCCAATAATTACGTTAAATAAAAACATTTATTTTTTTTGCTTTGACTTATACTACTATAGCTCTTCACGGTCGATACATCCGATATGAGACTCGGTCAAAAGGCGAAGAGGCAGCTTGATATATGACAAAAGATTTGCTCCTTTATCGCACTCGCGTATAATAGAGTGAGTGGCACTTATAATGTGAAGTATATATACCTACCCTTCCAAGAAAAGACTCCAAAGTGTTTACTTTGTCTGCACCTGGTAAATATTAATTTAAAATCAACATAGACTCATAGCATAAAACAACTATTCAAAACACAAATCTATTTATATAGAGATACATTCGGAAGCCAAAGCTTCAATTTTCTAAACCATATTGACTTAACATCAAATTAATCTCACTAGTACTACGCTCATAAATTTTAAATTACAGACTTTGCTTAATACAAGTGTTCCTGAGTACTTTGACTCACTCGACGTATGTTGAGTTGTAGATGCTTGGCAAATATGTGACTTTGAATAAAAATAATTTAACCAGGTTGAGCGTAGCAAGTTTTTATAACTGTCTTCGGGTTATTTTTTTAATAATGAAAAGCTAAACCACTGTAGATAACTGTTTGTAAAGAAAACACTGGATGGTAGTAGCCTCAAGAGATTTTCTTGTTTTTGCTATGACGAGTAGCCCCAGGACCTCTATTAAGAGTGTTTTGTTTATGTAAGCGGTTTTGTTGCACGTATAATAAATAGAGTGGGAAAACTCACTCGGTTTGTTAGTAGCGTAATTGAAAAAATTAATGTTATTTTTTTACTTAATCAAATACCTACTTATAATATATAGTGGAATCCTTGCGATTTTTTTAGAAAGAGGAAAACAGTGTTTAAGAAATTTATAATTTTGTTTTATAATTAATTGTACCGTTTATAATGAATAAAACGAATATTAAAAATTGTGGTACATTAATTTCTAATGCTATGTGTGAGATAGTCAGTTACCAAGCATTTAGAATGCATTAATAGCTTCATGTCCTCCTATGTACCTGCAGATGTTTTGTAAATCTCTAATGCTAGTATAGTATAGTTTTTGATTTTAGTTTCTTTTTCACCCCGAGAACTATAAATATTACATATTATTATTGACCTTTCTAAAATACACTCACACATCGGCATTGACACACAATACACTAGTCACTAATCTACATTCTGACACACCAAGCCAATAGACAAAATTGAAATAGTCTCTGTTGATGTCAACAGTTCGTTGTTAGATATAGACGAACAAGGGCATTTTTTTTTATACTATAAATATGCTGAAAATCATACAGAATACCAACTTTCAAATAATAATGTAGTGTTAAGTCGCTGATGTAATAAGCAATATGATTAACAAAACATCAGAATAAGACTACCAGACAGTCTGCCTTTTGTACAAAGGCAAGAGACGCTTACACAGTACCATAATGTATAAAACTTAAATCGAATTCTTACGTATTTATTATTATTTAGTGCGATTTTCTTATTGTATTCTTTCATCCTAATAATATTATAAATACGAAAGTTTGTGTGTGTGTGTGTGTGTTTGTTACCGTTCAGCGCGGCGCCTAAACAGCTGAACCGATTTCCATGATAATTGGTATGTAGATAGATTAGGTACCGGAGATAGACATAGGCTACTTTTTATCCCGAAAATCGGTCTGGTTCCCGAGGGAAACAGAACACACATTAGGCGCGGGCGAGTCATATGTTAGTATTTTAATAAAATACATTAAAAGATTAAAATACTAATTGGAATAATATTAAATCTAAAACAAGTTTAAGTAAGACTCGGCGAGATTTCTCTAAATAGTTTTAGAGGTGACAACGTCATTTGATTCAACCGAAAGACGTCCAGTGTCAAAGATCTACCTCTACCAACTTTTAACTGTAATAGGCCCTTGAGGTTTATATATTATTTTTTCGGGTACAGCTTTCATGGAGATTAGAGTTTTACTTTAGTGAGAATCAACAATAAATAAATAATTATTTCGCAGAAAGTAAATGATTTATCTTCTACGAATGTACGGTATTTTTATATAGATGACTAGAGGTCCACCCTTGCTTCGCTTCGGTATAAAAGTTTCATTCGATCTTAGAACAAACTTCTACGGAAAACATCATAGATTTATGAAGGCGCTAAAATATTGAAATTCTGAATATATTGTGTTAAACATAATAAAATGTAATATAAGGTAGCCTATGTTACCCACTGAATTATTTATTTCTAAAAGTGAAAGAAATTTTCAAATCTGTAACGTAGATTTTAAGTTAAATCGTTGCAAACAAACAAAATAAACATACAAAAATCAAATATTTTCTCTTTATAATATTAGTTTAGATAACTTACCTACATAAATAATTTTTTAAACATAGTGACCATATGCACAGTATTTATTATTTGTGATTGTTTTTAATAATATAATTTTGACAGTACAGGTTTGTACCTATTTATATTAAAGTAAAGTTTTCTATACTCGTAAAGCAAGGAAATATCTCACAACTCTCTCTCTCTCTCTGCCATTTACTTTTTTTTTTTTTTTTTTTTATATTAGCCTACCAAAGTGACTCCACTCTGCCTGATGGTAAGCAGTAAGTGGAATCCAGAAGTGGCGGACACCATTCCAAAAGCCAAACTACTGGTATGGTGGCCTCCACTATGGCGGCTTAGTGAGATGCTTTTTCACGCCCCGCTTAAAAGACCCAGGATCAAAACTAGATGGGAACACATGCGCTGGCAAAGAGTTCCAGGCTTTAATTGAGCGACAAAAGTATGAAGTGCTGAACCGTTTGGTTCGAGACCCTTTAGATTCCACTGTGAAAGGGTGGCACTGTAGTCCCGCACGTGTTGTTCTGGATAAAAAGGGAGAGGGTGGGATTAATTCAAAGAGCTCTTCAGAACACTCTCCATGGTAAAGGCGATAGAAGACGGCCATTGAGGCGATGTCTCTTCGCAGCTGTAAAGGCTCAAGGGTCTTAGTAGCCTCCGGGCTTCCGATGATACGGACTGCTCGCCGCTGCAACCTATCGAGTGCATCCAGTAAGTACTGTGCGGAGCCATCCCAAAGATGAGAGCAGTACTCCACGCAGGAACGAACCTGTGTCTTATAAAGAAGACAGAGCTGCTCGGGCGTGAAGTACCGCCTCACCCTGTTCAGGACACCGAGTTTACAGGATACAGTTTACTTGATAAGTTTAATATATATTTAAACAAATATTTCTAAAATACACATATATTTAAAAAGCGAAGACTTACTAAAATTGTATTATCTGTGTTACCAATACGAAGTGCTAAATAAACCTCTTAACATTATTAGGCGACGCGATGTTATCTCATAAAACATCTTACTCGAGTTAATGGGTACAAAGGGACGTGGACGTCACTATTGTTTTATACCGTCACCTATGTTTGTTCTGAGGAAGACATTCTACTGCGTTTAAGTAACATATTTCGGTAATAAATCTTTATTATTACACACTTCTGTTTGTTCAATTCGCAGTTCTGTTTGTTTAAACCATTAAATTTAATGACACATTTGTAACGTCGAGGATTTAAAGTGTTTGTACAGGTATCAACGCGGTTCTAACTTTGTAGGAAATTAAGAGATAAATGTTTTGGTTTGTGGTTTGTATTGTAGTACGGTACGTTTCTCCTATTGTTGTATCAAACTGGTATAAATACGTGTTAGATTATAGTGGTACCCGTTAATGTACTTTTATTATGAAAATAAAGTATTTTGTATTTTTTGTATTTTGCATACATGGAAGTTGTTAGGAATACAGCAGGGTTCAGTTATATTTCAATTATTTTATAGGTATTACTTACGGGTGTAAAATTATTTGAATATTAGATACGAAATACAAGATAGCTACTGTTAACAGAATTTATAGTTTCAAATACAGATCGGTTATAGATAGCGTTGAATAACTCTAGAATACAAATGAACACATTTATTAAAGACAAAGTTAACTTGATGATTTATTGCGGATGTTAAAAGCAAATATTATTTTTATCATGTCACTCGAGATGGACTTAATAGGTGATGTGTTGACAAAGGGCACAATTACAAGCACCTATAACCGACGTGTGTGTATGAAAAGATTAATGAATGTTATAGAGGCAAAGGAGGTATGCTTAGGTTGCAGCAAATGGCGTTTTATACCCATTTCTTACCCTATTAATGGAAGACAGGCGTGAATTTATGTGTACACACATACACACACACACACTCAAACTTTTTTTTTATTAATTTATTATATTAATAGGATTGTGATTTCTGACTGACTAGCTCAAATGTTGATTTCTAAACAGTATGTTAATTAAAGCTACACGACACGCCCTCGGCAATTTAAATATAGACAAAGCACACAAAACAAATGCACCACGTATTCACGGCACTGTTCTGAACAATTTGTGATTACGGCACAAATAATGCATTCGGGAGCTTGTTAAATAATAAATCATCACTATGTACGGCCATTGATCAATTGCAGGGCACGCGAAATATTGTTTTAAGAAATTTGTTACTATATTATAGTTACTAATTTGTCTAAGAGAATTTGTTAACTTTACTATAAATGTATATCACAGTACCATTACTCCGGTACCATCAGTACAAAATCCGGAATTCTCAAATCATTGTGGCAGAAGAAAACAAGAGCATCCATATTATATACTGAATTACGAAAAATTATTCTGTAGTTATTTGAAGAAAAAGTTAACCAGTTTTTAATTAACTGCTTTGTCATTATTGTACAGACCCTTATTTGGGCAGATTTAGCAGATTATTCAGAACTTATTTTCTGCTTCGGTACCAAACTAAATAGTGATACGGTACAATATACTATCGAGTACCTACGCGCAGCAAATACCATAACCCATTAGCCCACTAGCATTGCAACATCGAAATACGAATTTCCAACGAATTAAAATCAACGTACGAGCTGTCTGTACTAAATAACTGGGCATTTGAACAAATAACTCTCCACCCTCGATGTAGTTACTGTATAGCATTGAATTTTTTTTATAAAGTATGACAGAGCCGTGTGATAGTTAAAGAGATTGATCGAATAAAATGTAGTTTTGTTGCAACTTAAAATTTATTAGAGATCGTAAGGCCGCTTATGTATTGCGTCTTTTTCAACACAAGTTGTCAATATCGCATGTCTATATAAGTATGAAAAATTGTCAATTGTCGATCGCTTCAGACTTCTTCTTTTATCCACAACGAAGTTATAGGGTGTTAAAAATTGCCCGAACTGCTTTGAGAAAATTATGGTACGGCCGGCAGTCGGGGCATGGCAGCCAGTAGGCACTGCCATGCCCCAAGATACAAAAACGCGTGTGCAACTGATCAATTTAGGTTTATGACGATACACGTTTTGCATATTGCGTTTGTATTGGTGTTGTATAAAAACTGCATCCCAATTATATCAATGCTTAAAAAAGCGTCTGTGTGTTAAGGTAGATAATTAGCATTATCTGCTACATCGCAATTGTATCGCTACCGACTCATTGCAAAAACTCACACTGTGTAAGCACTCTTATAACTTTTGTTAAAACTACATTCATAGACTGTTTAACAGAATTTTGTTCAGTCGAAGCTATGTTTCGAACACAAACTGAATTTCAATTAAAGTTTTTAATTGGAATAGAAACTATTTTGATGTATTTTCTTGAAGAAATAAATGACAATGAATTGGTTTATAAATTCTAAAAATGAATTAAAATAAATCAAACGCAATAAAACGGTAACATAAGAAGCAAAATTTGCTATAGAAAATAAAGGTTACATACTCGATTTTAGAGGCAACGCACATAACAAAATGAGCTTTGAAACTGTTACGCCGAACTCTTTTAATTATTCTCGACTGTCTAAAATTTCCGTCAAACTTTTACGGATAGCGTTAATGAACTCCGATGTCTAATGAGCTTTACATAATCCGTACGAAGGTAATTTGAAAAACAACAACAAATAAACTAATATAAAAGCTACTGCCTTGTTCACGAGTGCTAATTTGAATTTGATTGTTAGCGTTTTAATAATTAAGTACGTTCTACGTGTGTTACGTAATAATTTTAAATAAACTAGAGGTAACATTTTTAAACATTTTTAATCTCAAACAGCACGTTTGTTGAAGAAAAATGTTACAAAGCCACCGACCATATTTTATACATTTTATTAGTGTAACCATATTATACATATTTATAAGAGTTTATGTGAAACTTATGTAGATGTTCAAGTACGAATACCCTGTAGCAAAGTGCTACGCCGTAGATTATTGCTACGAACAATGTAGCTAATAGACAAACTCACTTGTGTGAAAGTATAATTTATATCAAAACTGATGTCTTGTAAGTTTGTTGTTTATATTTGTTAATGAAACTGGAAACCTCATGTAAAATTTATATACAGGTGTTGCTTGTATTTTCTGATTAACCTCCTAGTAAAATTTATAACAATAGGTATCATAATTCATTATTCAATTTCATAATTATGTAAAGTGTAAGTGACCCTATAGATATTTTATAGTTTTATCAGAAGTATTAGCTTTTAGTAGTAGTGCATTTCCTTTTTGTCAGATCGTTAGTTAAAATTATATGACTTTGATGAGAACTTTTAGGAACCTATATGGTCAGTAGCATAATAGGTTCGAGTAAATCCCAAAACGTTTACTTGGCACCGATTTTATATTTATTTATTAGTAGTAGTTTTATAAGTAGTAGTTTAATATGGGGAACAGACATAAGACTAACCGTTCGCACGCGAGAGGCATGCCGTGATGACGGGCAGTTTCGCTCTAGCGCCGCGGTAATGTGTTAACTTAAGTTGCTGCTCACACCTACTACGATAAATATTTTGACCATTAAACCATTTATTATAAGAAATTCATTAATACGCAAAGGTGATAAGAGTTTATGGTAACTGATACGTGACATATTTATTACTAGCTTTCCGCGGCGCGGTTTCACCCGCGTCCTTGCTTACTGTTCCGCTCCCGTCGCCTGTAGCGTGATGTTACATAACCTATTACCTTTCTCAGGAACTGGGCTATCATACGCAAAAATAATTATTCAAATCCGACTGGTAGTTCCAGAGATTAGCGCGTTCAAACAAACAAACAAACAAACTCTTCCGCTTTATATAATAGTATAGATTAAGTTTTTATTATTTTCATTCATCTAATTATTATAGCGCTCGTTTCTAAAAAGACTGTTAACTAAACCTACATCGCTTGGGTAACAATAAAATGGTAAAGTACTAATTCCTCTCCATATTCAATGCGTCATTTTGCACAATTCATCGGTTGAAATAGGGAAACAGTAAAATATTAAGTGATTGTTGTGTATGGTTGCCTACTTAGTCCAATCAGAGAAGTTTTTCTATTCCGTAACTAACTGTTAACTAGGTAACTCTTTTAGATACCTCTCAATACTTCAACAACCAAATGATATGTTTCCAAAATTTCCAACGTATGAAGAATAAAACGAGAACATCGGATTGGGCTGTCATTGGACTGTCTTTTCGGCAGGTGCTTTATCATGTGTCATAGACTTATCTATGTGACTTCATTTTTTATCTTGCATATAGTACTACTAAATTGACTGAGACACAAAAAAAAACCCTCAATTAAACCCTCAATTTGATAAGAAGAACAGAGTAGAAACGGTTTATTGTAAAGATTATAAAGATATTGTTTGCAAAGATCACTCAGAATCAAGATTTATGTTTTCGAATAAGTTGTACCCATTTTTAGGTCTTTTTATTTATAATAGGTTAAATAAGGTCTTATCTATATACGACCAAAACTATCATAAATGTAAGATGTTAATTTATAATTATATACAGAATTTGTCCTATGACCAAACTGAACAAATGTTAATTGCACTTAAATAAGTCAACTAAATTACCCTAAATGTAATTTAATTATTTGTTTATTTTCTATATTATACCTATGTGCTCTACTGAGCGTTTATACATGTTTTCATGAACTCACACCGCCTGTGGCACAGGTTTTATTACCTAGTATAGGCATCCTAACACTGTATACCTATTTATAAGATATTATTTAAGACCTATATTGTTAAAATGACTTTCATGACCCAATAAAGATTTTTAATATTATTATTATTGTAAATTGTAATATTGTATTGACATTGTGGTTTCGAAATAAGTATTTAAACGAATTCAAATAAATGAGCTATTTAAATATTTATAAATAACTAAATGATATCTTTCTCTTTGATAAAGTTATTCTTTTTATCAAAAAAGAAAACCATGTGTGTGACCTGTGATATTTAACTAGATTGATAGAACATAAAAGAGCTTTGTTGCAGGTTTTAACGAATTAGTGAACGCTACGGTTTTTTGGTTAAAACTACATTTATTTATTTATTTAATAAATATTTACATTGGAGTATGTTGAGAGTGTCCAAAAAACCTATAAAGGTTTGTCTAGGACACTAAAATCTCGATTCTATACACATAAAAGTAGATAACTTATTTATACATCATTACTGTACTACTAACTGATTATCAAAGTGTTAGCTATCAACTTATTGTATGTAGATGTAGGTAAACACACATTCAGTGAACGCACGCAGAAGAACGATTCCGCCACTGAGTTACCCTCTCGCTCACATCTGTAAGACTACTAGAGACAACATTATGTCCGTCCGAGCTGACCGGCGACCGGTTATTTGCGTTTACGCACGGCTCTGTCGTTGAAGACTGTGTGCGTACACTGTTCTACAGCATACATAGAGGGTGAAATTCACAGATTTTTATTAAATTTAATGGTATGTTACAACATTTGAATCTTAATTAATGTTTGAAAAAGATTATAAATTAAAGTAAAATACAAAAACTGTAGTGTTTTTGTATTTTACAATACAAACTCGTCAAGATCCAGAATAATCTCGATCTGTTTCAGAAAACGGTCACTTTAATGCGACAAGATTATCATGGCGTGCAATGTTTCAGCTTGCAAGGAATACAATATCTCAGTGTCGAATTCATCGTCGAAAAAGAAATAAGCAAACGCGTAGTCACGTACGCTCATTTGAAGTATTTATTGGCCAAGTCAAAGCCATTTGTGAGATGTATGAATGTTGATACTATAAAATGTGTTGTACTAGAAATAGCTCAAAGACCTCTGAGTAAATTCTTTCCTGTAATAACAACAACAAGAATGCTGTAGAAAATGTTCATACAAATAGCAATAAACGAATGTTCAGCAAATAGTTCGTGATAGCCTATTTGCTCACTGACACTCCACCGAGGTACGAATTTTCAGTGAATTAAAATCAACAATACGAACAATCTGAACTACAGAACTGAGTAGTTGAACAATGGCTCTTTCCTCTTGATGGAGTTACTGTCTGGCATTGCATTTTTATTCACAAAATATACTCGTAGCTGTGACCTGTGATATTTTACTAGATTGGACCGAATATAATAGAGCTTTGTTGTAGCTTTTAACGAATTAGCGATCGCGATAGTATCTTGTTAAAGCTACAGTCATTCGATTTTTGTTAAATGGAAACTGTGACCAAACCAAACTACCACACATAATTCATGCCATTTACCTCCGAAGGGGTAGGTAGATGTGTTTAACTACCCTCTTTTGGCCATTTTTTTATATTTTAGATCCCATGTAAGAAAGGTGAGGGCGAGCTTGTTGTCATTTATCGAGCACCATTCCAAACTCCGGGCTAATACTAAGCCCAATATCACTTTACCCGACCCGGGGATCGAACCCGAGACCTCTGCGTGGTAATCCGTACTCAGTACCACTGAACTACAGAGACAGTTCCAATCTATAGTTTGGAAAACCTTTTATTAATAGCGACAGTTTAAGCGACACCGTATTATGATAAGCGTGATTGACGGTTCCACGTGACTTTACTTTTAAAGAGGTCTGGATTTGTTTTAAAAAAATTTCACGTTTCATAAGCTATGATAAGATTTTTAGTAAGGTGAATAGGATACATCTCTAAAAAGAAATATTGATGGCCAGACAAAGTTGTATAGACGTCACTTTACCAGCAGCAGCAATAATGTGGTGTAAAATTTCCTTCAAACTTTTACGGATAGCGTTAATTAACTCCGATGTATGGTGACTAATGAGCTTTACATTTACATAATTCGTACGAAGGTGATTTGATAAATAACAACAAATCTATACTATTATATAAAGCGAATAAGTTTGTTTGTTTGTTTGAACGCTCTAATCTCTAGAACTACCAGTCTGATTTGAATAATAATTTTTGAGTATGGTAGGCCAATTCTTGAGGAAGATTATAGGCTGTTTAATATAACGCTACTAGCGACGGGCGCAGAGCAGTAAGCAAAGACGCGGGTGAGACCGCGCCGCGGGATGCTAGTAAACTAATATATAAGCAACTGCCTTTTTCACGACTGTTAATTTGAATTTGATTGTTAGCGTTTTAATAATTAAGTAAGGTAACATTTTTGGACTTTTTTCATGTCACTTTTAACCTTATTATCCTTATTATACATACTTTTATAAAATATGACATATAAAACTCAACATGTTCACTTTACATGTACAGACTACTGTGTCGCGAAGTGCTATGTCGTTGACTGTTGCTACGTACAATGTAGCTGTAGTAGATAAACTTGAGTAGTACTCTCACGTCGTAGAATTATGATTCATTTCAGAAATAACGTTGTTTTTAGTGACGTCTTTGTCTTCTTGGTCTTGTCTGTTGCTTTCATATGTGGCCTGCATTAAAGTTGTGATGTATCCTCACGTTATTTGCGTACAGGTGCTGCTAGTATTACTGAGTTGCGTGGTTTTATGGTTAGGTTCAGTGTAATTGTTTTGAATAATTTAAGAAAGTTTACACAATGAAGGTGCTGCGAGAAGCACACAAAATCTCGCCTCTGTTGACAAGTTTATAAAGAAAATCATTTATTTCACTGAAAACTTTTATAAACCCAAGACAGAAAAGTTTCGTATTGTCCATCTGATGTAATGTTGGTCAATAGCACAATAGGTTCAAGTAATCCTCGAGACGTTTACGTTCGAACTTGCCATCGTTTGTATATTTATTGCGTTTAACAGCTATAAAAATGTAGCAAACACACATTAGTAAGACTAACCGTTCGCACGCGAGAGGCATGCCGTGATGACGGGCGGTAATGTGTTCACTTTAGTAGCTATTTACACCTAAATAGGGAAAATGAAATATTTTGCAACAATTTGTAAACAAGAAGAACTTTAAATCTATCATTTTTGTGTATTTTGTGTACTATCGTAGGAGATATTTTAGGGGTACTTTTGTACACAAAAGGGGAACGTAACCGTTATAATAAATACTTGCAATACTAGACATTTTATAAAACTTAGGTGCCCTACCTGGTGCCCAATAGATGCTGTAACCTATAGCTGTATTCTTTTAGCATCGCAGAAATAATGCTAAGAAAACATAATCAAGTTGTCACCAACAGTAAAAAAAGAAGAAAAAAAAAGAGAACCGAAGCGGTGATTGTAATTCACTGACTAAGTGAAATGCAATAGTATGGAAATTAATACTTTATTCTGTGAGAGCGTCCAGTCGATTCGGCCAATTCAAGCTAAAACCAGCTAGGGTTTATTACCGTTAATACGTATGTATACAGTCTCGGATGATAAACTTTTAATCAATTTACAATATAATAAAAAGATTTCGTGTAAAATAGAAAATTAAAATATTTCGTGCAAAATAGAAAATGAATTTTTTGCAGACACAAAAAAGGGCTAAATTCTGAAGACCGACTATGGATCTTAGTGGAATCATACATCATCTTAAGTACTAATTGGATCGACCATCTCTCAATTTAACATTAATGAGTAGTTATTGGAATGTTAACTTTTAATTGGGATTTATTTACAGCTGAAAGTAATAACACATACACAGTAGACAGACAGTATATATTCAAACATTCGCTAATAAAGTATAAGTTTAAAATTGTCAGCTTAAACTGCCGGCATTTCTACTTTGGTAACGTCATAAACAAACAAAAAAGTTTTACACTTCTGCCCTAAAAACAACATTAAAATTTGTACGCGAAATAAAACTTTCGCTTCGTTTTATTTGTGTTGTCATGAAGAACATATTCAGAACTTACAAGGTTTTTTCTTTTTCAACTTTATTTTAATAATTGTGAATATCTTTTATTACAAAATAAATACATAATATTGTAATAGCGTAACAAACATCCAGTTGAATTGACCATTGCCTTCCTTTTTGATGTAGGCTAAAAACTATTCATCACTGTGTGTCACGTCAAACAAAATTGCCCACTTCACAAAAATGTCACCTCAACAACTCAACAATCGGAACCTGCGCTTCACCTGAACCTGAATTTTTAGAACAATCAACCATATTGTCGTGCTACACTACTATTGTATGTTATGCTTCTTGAATCATTACAGTTTTTTGAGTGTATAGGTATTACCTATGAAATTGCAGTAGGTATTATATGGATTTCTAATGTCATTTTTAATAAAAAGTCGGTACTTATTTTATTGATTAAAAATTAAATTTTCGTATATTAGAAGAGACCTAAAGCTGATATGATGCTGATAAACCATGCAGCCTTAAGAAAACAAAATGGAAAGGAGAAAATTATACTTTACATTTACTCCGATTATAAATTTATAATACTGCTAATGCTTTAATTTTACACAACAAATTTACTTATTACAATATGTATTAGCAAAATGCAAATTCGTTGTTTATTTAAATGCTGTAAACACTGTGGTGAACTGTAATAAATTAATTTAGTATGAGCCGAAAAGAAAATTATTATTTTTATTTCTAATTTAGAAATCAGGATATTATTACTTCATCCTTTTTTAATTTTACGTTGACGTAATTAACTTGGTGCTAAGATTCGAAATATAAATCTAAACTAATATTATAAAGAGAAAAGATTTGATTTTTTGTATGTTTGTATATTTGTTTGTTTGCAATGATTTAACTAAAAAACTACGTTACCGATTTGAAAATTCTTTCATCTTTAGAACTCAATAAATTGAGCGGATAACATAGGCTTTCATAATGTTAACATGTTATTTTTAGTCACTACAAGAATTTTAATATTTTAAACGCCTTCGTGTTTCCTGAGTTTGTTGCAAGATCGAATGAAACTTTTGAAACCAAAGCAGAACGAGGGTAGTAAAATATTAATATAATAATATAATTTGGAATATTCTAAATATTACGATTAAATTGTAAGAGGATTATTTTTTAATAATAAACACAGGTAGCCCTCAGTAGCTTTATATGCAAACTAAACATTTGTATTTGTACTGTATCAGTCCGAGTCGAGAGCCAGAAAATAAAGAAGATTGTGTACTGTACTAGTAGCTGTATCATAGTTTGAGATTGACTAAAATCGCGGTTTAATTTACTTTTATTAGAATTTGCCTCTCGGTTCCTTACAATTCATTTTTACTTTATTGTGTAGGTATGGATACTACTGTATGTTAAATGCGACTACGTGAAAATGGTCGTGTCATTACTATTGTAGTTATAATATTTCCAGTGAAACATTAAATGCACTGGGTGTATTGACCACGGCATAATTGATGACTTTAATGTGGTCATCCAAAATGTGTACTAAAGCTCTCTACTGAGTGTTATCTCATTTACATTAAGTACTGCCACTGAATACAGGGTCAATAGCGGCCCATTTCGCGAGATTATTTTCTTAGCACTTTCCTAGTAAATCAGTATATTGGAGCTGATTTAACTATTTACAGACCTCCTTGGCTCGATGTTAACACCTTCTTAGATGCTGTCACTGACACATTATCCTCTTTATCTAGTGCTGACAAAATTATTCTGCTTGGCGATTTTAACATAAATGTTCAGGATGCTAATGACTACAAAAGTAAATTACTTAACAGTTTTTTGCAATGTGTTTCTCTTAGGAATGTGATTCTAGAACCTACACATTTCACTAATCATAGTAAAACATTGATTGATATTATTTGTACTGATGCTCAAGTGTGTAGGACCTCTGTTCTGCATATCCCTGAGCTTGGACAGCATGCAATAATAACAGCTGAATTTAATTTTAGGTCTGAGAAACCAACTCCACGGTGGATTAGCTTCAGGCCGTTAAGGGACATTTTGCCAGAAATATTTAGTGAGGATCTAAATAGGATTGACTGGGAGTACATTACCCGTCTAGATGATGTAAACACTATGGTCTATACATTTAACTCCTATGTGCTTACATTATTTGAATTGCATGCCCCGCTAAAGAAAGTTTTAATAAAAGAAAAAAGATGTCCATGGATAACAGATACTATTAAATCAATGGCTAAACTGCGTGACAATTGCCATCAGAAATACAAATTGAACAATACAGACACTAATCGTAATGCATACAAAGATCTTAAATGTATAGTTAGGGCAGCAATTGAGAGTGAGAAGCAAGCATTTTTTAAAACTAATATAGATAAAAACATTAATAACCCTAAAAAGCTATGGAGTAATATTAAGTCAGTAGTAACATATAAGAGTAATAAAGAACGGGAGTTACCTGTTTGCTGTAACGATCCTGATGTTATAAATAAACATTTTTTGGATATACCTGGCAGCAGGGAAGTCCCCATATCAGAACTGACATATTTTGAATATAACAGGCATGGATCAGGTTGTTTCCGTTTGCAGCTGACTAATGAAGTGGCGGTCCTTAAGATTATTCAGGGTCTTAAGTCCAATGCTTTAGGGGTAGATGACATCTCACTTGACATGCTGGTGTTGACACTTCCAAATACACTATCAGCCATTACAGCAATTATTAATAAATCACTGTCCTCATCTTCTTTTCCAGACCTGTGGAAGATAGCGATAGTTAGACCTATCCCTAAAAAATTGAATTCCAGCTCTGTAAGGGACCTAAGATCAATTAGTTTATTGCCTTGCTTATCTAAAATATTAGAAAAAGTAGTGTGCAATCAACTGAGATATTATATTGAGTGTGCTAGGATCCTTCCAGAGCAACAGTCAGGTTTCCGGATAGGGCATAGTACTGCTACAGCATTGGTTGATGTTGTGGATAATATCTTGGAGGCTAGAGATCAGGGAATGGGGACATTGCTTACCTTATTAGATTTCTCCCGCGCCTTTGATTCAATTAATGTTTCTCTTTTGCTTTCTAAGCTGGCATATTATGGTTGTGATGTAAAAACAGTGCGATGGTTCGACAGCTATCTCAGCAATCGTTCTCAGTTTGTCCAAATAAACAATACTCAAGATGGTAGTCATCCTCATTTAACGTCATCACTCAGTCCTGTAGAACGTGGAATACCCCAAGGTTCTATACTTGGTCCATTATTATTTATTTTGTATACCGCAGACATAACTAGCACATTAAACCATTGTGGCTATCATCTATATGCTGATGATCTACAGCTCTACATTCCCTTTCATCCGAGCAATTGCACTGAGTCTGTACTAAAGATGAATCAGGATTTGGATGAAATTGCTGTATGGGCAAAGAGAAACTCTTTAGTGTTAAATCCTAACAAATCTCAGTGTCTTATTATAGGCTCAAAGACTGTGGTAGAAAAGGTTAAGGACACTGACTTGGATGTTAGAGTTGATGGCTGTTTGATCAGGCGGGTACTGGAGGCTCGAAACCTTGGAGTTATTTTTGACAGTTCACTTCAGTTTGAAACTCACATTCTTCAAGCAGTACGTAACTGCTTTTACCGTTTGAAGTTGCTTTATAGAATCCGACCTTATATCTGTGTGGACACGCGCATCATGCTCTGTGAATCACTTGTTCTTTCAAAACTTAATTATGCAGACACAATGTATGGCTCTTGCCTCTTGAGCAGAACTAAAAGGCTTATCCAACGGGTACAAAATGCGTGCGCTCGATTCAGTTTTCATATCCCACCACGTTCACATGTTACTCCGTTCATTGATAGGGGAAATATGTTGAACATGTCATCGCGAAGGCATCTACATTTAGCCACATTACTCTTTGGCGTTATTTTGACTAGGAGGCCCGAGTACTTGTACAAAAAGCTTGCCTGGTCAAGTGACTATAATAAACATAAGACGCGAGCATCTTCATACTTATTGGCAACGCCGAGACATAGAACGGCTGCTTTCCGAGGAAGTTTCAAACTCACTGCCACTCGTTGTTGGAATAGTCTATCGCCTCCATTACGTGATCTCACTTCTACCTTTACATTTAATAAAAAATTTAAACAATTTCTACTCAACGCACAGAAACAGTTGGGATAGCAGTCTAGTCTATTGTCACAAAAGTTTATTATATTTTAATAGGATGTATTCTACGAGATGAGAACCCCATTTTTAAATATTTTTTTTTTTTTTTTTTTAAATAATTTGACACGAGATTGACACTGAACTGAACTAAGATGAACTGTCACTGTCAGTGCACAGGTAATAAATTAAAATTAAAATTTCATATTACAATCCTTGCCATAGAGTACATTAATTGAGAGTTGCTGCATAATATTTATCATTTATTTATTATTTTATATTATATATTGTATTATATTTTATTTTAGTATTATATTATTATTTATTATATATTATTTTCGCTATTAGAGGTGGTTTTAACGTCTGTAACGTCATATTCGGCCTTAGCAGAATACCAGCGCCGCTTTGAATATTATACGAAGCGGCATTATGCTGAGCTAAGGACCATTTTTGGAACCACACAGGGGTAAATATATATATATATATTTTTTTTTGTAATAAAATAATTGTCACAAAACAATTTATCTTTAAGTACCTTTGTGTGAATTCAAAATAAATGTTTTTCTTTCTTTCTTTCTTTCTTTATTTGTAGATATAGATAAGTACGCACTAAAGAGAAATTTTTACCAAGTGTCGATTTGTGTCCGGCGTACTTTCATGATTAGACTCTTTACCTATTTTTCATAGTTGAGACTTTACCATAGTAAAATTATTATGACTACTCGGTGGCGCAGTGGGAGCTATTGCCACCGCTGTGTAAGAAGTTGGGAGTTCGATGCCTAACTAAACGGATCAAAACTTTGTGTGATTTACTTTTGAAGTCTGGGTGTACTTTATATCCATTAAATGCATAGTACACTTGTAAGTAGTAAAACACTGTGATAAATAATAATAAAAATACACCAATAAATAAAATAAATATAAACACGCGTATATACTTTTTAAACGTTGGCGATCTTTAATCAATGTTGACATTTTAATCAACAGATGAGAGCTAAACATAGGTTTATATGCACTCGCAAAAGTCAGCAAACTGTCAGTTACGCATTGGTAATGTGAACAACTGTTGACTAGCTGATTGTAATTGGTCTGCAAGCATTCGTATGCTCGCTATCGACATGTCCCCGGGACTTGGTAAAATATCAGTGACAAGATATTTTGCATAGTAACAAGCTAGAACATACTGACCTCAAAACCCTTTTTGAGCGGTCTGGTACCTATAATATTATAGATTTAGACGAAATTTATTAAATATTCTTGCTTATCTCTCTATTCTATTTTTAGGTACAAAAGATTATTTTTAAATAAAGTAGATTAACTATTCTAACAACCGTTTTGTATTTAATTAATTTCAAAACTTCTTTTAGGTACACAGATCACGTATCTATCGTTTTAATGTTAATACTTTCATAAACCTATATTAGAGCGATAAAACCCTATTATACAACATTTTGATTTCGACAACATCTGGAGCGCTACGACCAATATGATTCGAAACCCTAAAATCATTTATTAAAAATAATGTCCTTAACAAAAATTAAATTTATTAATAGAAATTTACATTATTAGCTCACCAACAATAAATATTTAGTAATACATTATGACATTGAGACACTTAATAACTACATAATAATTATAAATAAGATGCCAGCTCAATATCTGTAACTGATAGTGTAGTTATTACAAATACACTTTTTCAACCTTATACCAATGTATTCAAACCCGACTGGTAGTTCCAGAGATTAGCGCGTTCAAACAAACAAACTACTTACTGCTTATTGCCCTAGTTGTTTATTTCAATACGTTAATTTGACTGTACTTTATATGTGCGAGTTGACGACAAAAAAAAGTTTAATCGGCAGGTGCCAACTCTCATGATCGCACCAAGTTCTCACGCGTCAGTTGACGAATAAGCCTTTCAATCGATATACCTAAATTGACAAGTCTGCACAAGTAATCAGAATACAAAGCCAAATGGGTGTTGTACTATAAAAATCTATGCACTTACTTATGTAAACAAATCTTCTAAACCATCGTAATTTAAAAACGATGGACAGATATCCCTAGAGATCGACGGGGTAATCAAGTCCTGTGTCGCAACAGCTTATTTCCCTAAGTACGAAAATTCACTTTCCTCGCTCCAACGAATCACCCTAAACTTTCGAAAGTTTGTAAGAGCGAACCCTTGCTTCACTTTTCCAGCCCTTTTTCTTTAATAACACCTGACAATAGACTCAAATTTCTTTTCTGGAAAATCGTAACATTAAAAGTATTGTACAACCATGTTTTGTGTTAAAAGTGCTGTATTATTCAGAAACACTTCGCAATTAAGTATTGGACTATTTGCCGGCACAAGTTAACCGAATTATTACGGTAAGTACGTTTTTTTTACTTATTTGAAGATGTTTTTAATAAGTAAAAATAATAATAATATAATAGATATAATAATTCAATAATTCATTTATTTCGAACCAAGCTTATCCATAATATAATTTGTTAGTAAAAAATAACTTATAAAGTAGTGTTAGTAAACTGAAAACATTAACCTACGCACAATTTTTTAACTATCGTAGAACTGTAATTCTTCAGTAAGTAAAAATAATAATCCAGTAAATAAATGAATGCTTTTTTGTCTTTTTGTCTTAGACGAAAGTGTGTCTGAGATAAATACAGACGGGTATTTTTAAAAATGACCGTCTTTGTATTTCGCGTATTTACGAGAAATTATTCAAATTAAAATTAACCTACTTAAGAGTAACCGTTATTTTGTTTAGATTATGTCATTTTCTTAGTACATCAAAATTTGTTGCGGCTTTAGCTTTTAATAAAAGCTGGAGTATGTTTCTTAAAAGGTCGCCCTGAACTTAAAATTATTCCTCATTCGTGGGAAATGGTTGAAGTTTCTCGCAATGCTATTATCGGGGGCTCAAGAACTTACATTCTGTAATAATGCCTGAGGGCCTCCTTAGAGATTATGACCGTTAGTGCGTTCGCAGATGTGTAGCGTACATTACTACAAAGGGCAACTAAGCCACTATCTTGGCGAGTAAGTATGGACCATTACCAACTTGGTTATTATAATGAAGTTGTCTACGTATTATCACTGGCTTTCAAGCTGCGTGTTGTGGAAATAAGAAAGTAAAGCTCATCAGAAGAGTGGTAGATAAAACTTACAGTACAGATACTTACTCTAGTATTAATTTAAACTATGATAACATAGTGGTTACCTACATTATATAAGTAACTATGCATGTGTGTAAGTTCGAGCAAACATCTGTGTAATTTTTTTAAATTCACATTCCAAAATTTTCTACTTATAAAGTCTATAGAAAACGTAGTGCAAAGGAGTTCATGTTTTAAAGTTTGCTAATTAGCAACAGTCACACATAGGATACAACAAAAATATTATTTACAATTACACTGAATATGTTTGTAGGTATATATTATAGTAATATTGATACTATTATTTAGTAATGTAACATGAAAGATGTACCTAGGTAAGTAAGTACTTAGCTAGATACATCTTTAATCATAGTCAGTTGTTTTTCCCTATTTCATATTTTTTAGTGAAATATCCCCACGCACTAGTAAGGAGAGTTAATATTTGCTTCAAGATTAGTTTTGCCATTACAAGATGAAGTATTTTTTACAAAGTTAAAGAAACTTATTTCTATCACACACGTTGCAGGATTTTTATTGTAACATAATAAATTATTTGAGCTTTATAGGTAAGACAAAGACAAGATATTGATTCCTTTATAGCAAAGATGTGAGTAACTCTTAAGTGCAATCGGGACCAGTTATTACCTTCCTATACTTCACGAGTATATCTTACAATATATTTCTCTTTAAATATTGTTGTGCTCACCTTACCTATATTCTCTAGTAATAATTCTTAATTCTATACAATCACCTTAGTCAGTTGTTTGTAGTATTAATAAATATTGATGTAATATAAATGTATCCATATTACTATTGAGAGAACGTCTGAACCCAATCAAAACACAAAGACAAAGCAGCATTTAGCTCTGATAGTACTTTCAAAGATTTCCTTTCGAAACATCGAATTTTCTTAAACATGTGTCTGAAATTCGAGATATAACCACTAGATATAAAGTTGTTATAACACGAATTTTCAGTCACATATTTAATGAAATTTTGTGTTTTAAAAGAAATATCGACACCAGTTGATAGCAGAGAACTATACTTTATCGCTACATTCGTAGAACATTTTAGAGAATCGATATACATTACTATATAGCACAAAAGATATGTAAGACAATACTCAGAATTTATAGGTTAGTGCATCTTAAATCCTTTCTCTCAAATCTCTTCATTTTGTCATATTTAAAACATTTTTTGAATACTCTTGATTTGGTATCCTCATAAACCAACCTCATTAGCGTCCTTTTTCAACAAGGTTGTCTAACGAGATTCCATAATTTTTATACAATATCGCATCTCATTAGGCATGGGAAATAACATTTCTGCGTTAAAGAATATTCGTAAACAATGTCAAACAATGAATCTGGACAAACGCTTTTAATATTATTTAATATATTTAGTCAGAAAATCGTCTCTGATAATGTTACAAGCTCAGTTTTATCTTTATAATTTAGAAATTAAATGTTACATAAAAATTTAATTTTTAAATTCCACTGGGAAATCCTTCTTATTTAAGCTTGAGTAAACTGTTAATTTAATAATGCAAATAATGTGATGCTTGATAAAGTCAATGATTAGACCTATTTGATATTGTGCATTCATGTGTAATGTGTATCTGGTATACTTACGAGAAGATTGTGTGCAAAACATTAAACCTGTTATAGGTAGGTAGGTACGATATATATATAAAGAAACATTAAGATTGTATACATTATGTAATTTTAATTTAAAGCTATTGCATAGCTTTTATCGCGGGCTTTGAGCGCGGCGACCGAATCAAGAAATTCCGTAACGAAAATAAAACCTAACACCCCCCACTCCGCCTACATTTAAATCTCGCGGCCGCGCAGTTTTAATATCGATATATCTTTTAATTATTATATGGCGGGTGTATATAAAACTTATGTCATTGGAATCGTCATTTAATATACCTACTTCAAAACAAAACATTTTTTTTTTCTTTTTTTTTTCTACCACATTTACACAGCGCCATCTAGTCTCAAATTAAGCAATTATAATTGCTTGTGTTTTGGGTACTAAACAACTGTTAAACTACTCATATAGTTTTTTTTGTAAATACATACATATTATAGATAATTTACACCCTAACACAGAATAAACAATCATGCAACAACAATCATCACACAAAGATTTGTCCTGGGTGGGAATCGAACCCACGACCTCCGGCTTAGCAGTCAGGGTTACTAATCACTAGGCCAACAGGCCAGTCAAAATATATAATAATGAGTTTTTATATTGTTAATACTCATTTCAAAAAAGGTCGGTACTTTTTGACGGCTAAAGTTATAAAAATCGCTATTATTCGAAAAAAATACCCGTATTTGGAAAAAGTTATGTTTAGTATACATTAAACTCTATATTTAATATGAAACAATATACCCTCTTCATACAAAATATCATATTTTAAGCCTTGACAAAGCCGGGCGCAGGCGAAATCCGAGCGCAAGCGTAAATCGCTTCAAATTTTTATAATTTTTCAAAATACTTACAGTTTTGGCTTATCACACTGTAGTATAGTTAATACACTTATTACAAACACAAGTTGCAGCTCTTCTAACTGCTTTTTTAATATAAATAAGTTTTACCACGGCAGTCCCCGAGTGCCATAGGTTTTTTTTATTATCAGGAGTGCAAGACTAATAAACAGACTAGCACGAGGTCAGTAGTAGAATAAATAGTTAATTAATTTATAACGAAAATATAATAGTTTCGTTATGGATCTTCCGCAGCAATAACAAGGCAATTTCAACTAACAAGGAGTCACGGATTACACATTAATTTAAGAAAAAGTAATAAAAGTTTCTTAGTACTACTTTATAAAGGTATAAAACAAGGATAATCCCTTGATCCTTCAGAAAATACATCATGGTTTGTTATGCATTCATGGCTTGAAACCTTAAGACCGCAAGAGGCAAGTATATCAACTAATAGTGACAATTTCGACTATCTCCTCTTAATAAAATTGGACTAAAAGCACCTTACAAATATAAATGGGCTGTATAAATACATTTAAGTAACACGTAACAGATGTTAGCATACAAATCCGTTTATCCCATCTGCAATAATTTTAATCTATGCAAAGACTTTACTTTGTGCTTAACGTGATTAGATGCCTAATTTACAAGAGGTTAATTACAAGACGCGGTATTACCGGCTTTTAATGTCTTGGATTATTAAGCTTTGACTGCTTAATGAGAGTATGTTATGGGTGTACTGTAACGCACGTGATTGAAGATTTACTTCGTATAAATGTTGCAATTACGGGCGTGATAATCTTCTGTTTAATATGAATTAATTATGTATGTGATTTGAATATAGTAATTTTTAACTACCGTTTACATGCATTGCTTTAAATTAATTGTAAATCTGAGAACAGTAGCGCACTTAGTTATTTAAGTAAAAGAAGTGCTAATAAATAATAAGCCGAATCAATGAACGGGTTGTCAACGTTTGGCAGGCGAATTAGCATTGTAGTGTTATCAGTTTATCACAGAACGCTGCTGCCCGTACTATGTTGTTTGTTTGGTCGTATTCCAACTTGTTGTTTTTATCTCCATTCAGATGACTAAAAGTTGTACACCACTAGGTTTCTACAGTCTTTTAGATGTTTCCTTTTGCAAATATCTAATAATCTAATATACAAGAAGCTGATTTATAAAAAAGCTTTTATACAAAATGCTTTCCTCAAAAGCACTGCTTCTTTTGAAGCAAAATTTTTGAACTGAAAGTGAAACCGGTTTTAGTACATTGTCTGTCTCGTTTAGGCCAGAAAATATTTTCCATTCGCTTTTTCCTGAAACGTTACATAAGAGGATGATAAAGATAACAAGAAGTTTGGCTTTTCAGTTTATTGTAAAGATAGTAAAAGGCAATTCGGATCTATTATTTTCGAGTTTACTTTAACAAAAATGCAGATACCATTAATTTTATAAGTGGATATCATTAAAGTTAATTTATTTTGCTTTAGGCTGGGGTTCTGATTGGTTTACACAATGTCTTTGATTTTGGGATTGTGGTTCTGAAATCTTTAATTTATTTAATTAAGTACCTCACAAATAAACAATGTTGAGGTATACTCGTATAAGTAGGTACTTAATTCGCAAAATATATAAACAGAATTTTTTGCCAGTTTCAATTCTGTGTACTAAATTGCTAGCTATTAGGGAAAACGTCAGACTTTTTGTGTACATAATTAGGTATTACAGTTTAGGTAGAATTAAGGTAATAACTTTTTGTTATGTTGTTACATTATTATAATAAAGACTAGTAAAAAGAAGAGAAATGAACTCTGGTTGAGATAGGATTTATGACCCGCTCAGCGTGCGCGATGATCCTTACCTACATTTAGCAATACAATCAAACGCGCGGCTGATGTGCAACCTTGAACTAAACCCATGCGAGTGAGGTAATTAGTAATTATCTTTAGGGGATTTTTTATTTTATTTTATATGGCGGGTACTCTACTCTGCCTGATGGTAAGCAGTCAGTGGAATCCAGAAGTGGTGGACACCATAAAAAAAAATACTATATAAATAATAAAAAATAATATCCTATTGTATCTCTGTTTCAGTAAATATTAATACCAGTCTTAGTAATCTAAAAAAATCCTTTTAACTAGTACTTACATATATTACATTATCTAAAATTATGACCAGATAAACAAAACAAATGCTAACTATTTTTAGGTAACAATAGAAGCAAACTAATAGGTATAAATTTAATAAGCTCTACACATAAACCTACTACAACAAAGAAACCATGTATTTCTATGATATTGTTATTGCTAAATACATGAAGCATACATGCATATAGAAGAGCTAAGTAGCTCTTCTACCAAAAGTCGTTTAGTTGATCTCTTAACATGTTATGTTATTATGTTCTTTTGTGTTCTATACGATCATTAACCTTTACTACTAGATAATTAAAATATTACTAAACTATTCATAAACTGATCTTCACTGGGTCCTTTAAGTGAATTTTTACTTGTATTTCGTAAAATCGCAACGTCTTTTTTCATAGTGGTTGTTTGTGTATTAATGCCTTTAGTACTGAGTAGAGCTGGTAATTCGAGATTCAATGACACTAAAAACGTAATATAAATGTAGCCAATTTACTTTATGCCACATACATTCAAATCTGTCACTCAAACTGTAGCTTGTGAGTAAAAGTTTAAATGAG
Organism: Parascotia fuliginaria; assembly: GCA_963082885.1. NCBI lineage: Eukaryota > Metazoa > Arthropoda > Insecta > Lepidoptera > Erebidae > Parascotia > Parascotia fuliginaria. Next base: position 10,527,583 of record OY720178.1, on the reverse strand, counting down.
AACTAAATAAAAAGGCTTGCTATACTTACAACGCGTCTTCGACACTATTGTTACAGCACTTTATAGCATACCTATATCAAGTATAGCAAGCATACACCAGTTTTAATAAAGGAAAAAGTTTATTTGTCACCCAATAAATAACTATGATACAATATTTCTGACGAATGCAGTCGATAATCGCGTAATTAAAAGTAATTAAATTAAACAAAATAATTTCACTACAATATTTAGATTACTAAAACAGTGCTTTTACCATAACTGGGGAATATTTCACTCACATCAATTTAGCAGATCATCCGAGCGAGTCGAGAACAATTTAGCCGGATGTACCGACTACAATAGTTGTAATCCGATTAGTGATATTAATTCGTACGGCTTACCCAGACAGACCCTTCAAATTTGGCTATAACTTGTACTTATCTGTACCTACACGCAAACATATTATAATACATATTATCTGTATAGGGAAATTTGTATTCAAATCAATAGGGATTATGAATGTGCCTATTGAATATACATACATACATACATAATAAATAATACACTGTTTAACTTCTTTCGAAAATCTATAGCAAGTGAAGGTTGTCAGAACTTAAAATGAAAATGCAAAATACTTGATTATTGTAGTAATTTCAATAAGGAAGGCGTCACGTTAGCAGTAACAAAAATTTTGTGTTGGGATTGGTACCTACCTCGTTTTTTTTAACTTATCGCCAGCAGATTGCAGAAACTGTGTTTCTGGTAATTCTCAGGCCAATGAGCGGCGGAAACCATTAGGTACCTAAGTACATATCAGTAAAGAAAAAAAAATTGGTCTAATATTAAAATGAAATGAAATGAAAATATGTTTATTCTAATAGGTTTATTAAATTAACACTTATGAACGTCAAAGCTTACGAAATGTCAGCAAAAAACCCTTAGCCAGTTCGCTGACGAAGTAGAGTCATGAGAAGAACTGGCAAGAAACTCAGGTCTTTTTTTTTAATCGCCAGGTTATTACAATAATAATTAATATAATAATAGGTGCTAAATACATATCACAAAGATAAAGAACATTTTGGTATATTCTAAAATATTATATAATGTTCAGTTAATAACCAAGCTCAATAGCAATGCAAGACAAGGTAGAGTATTTAATCCTACCGTAGCTAGTAGCTTACAAAGTTTATTAAAACAATAGGACCACGCACCTTATTAGGTATGCAGTAAACCAGACACAATAGAAAAAACATTATTTTAGACATAGGTACGACCCAACCGTGCCGTGTTAACCTTTGAAGATCCCAATGATAAATGATTTGTGAACAAAATAATATTATTATTTTTCTTATCGCTACTTTCCAGGTGAATGACGTAAAGGTAAGTCAGAAATTAGGAGTTTATTAAGTGTTAAAGTTATCGGTGTCGAGCAGTAAACTAAAGATATAAAGATCGTATTCTTATGTAGGATGAAAATAAGCTGATACTCATAAAAGATTCTTATGACCGCATTAACCGCTTATATACTTAAATGAAAATTATCTCATGAAATATTTTGCTATGGTGTGAAAACTGAAAACAAGGAGGCGCCGCTCCTCTGGGCTTCGGTGGTAAGCCCACGATGGAGCGGCTCAGGTGTGTTGTGGTGCTGTATGGGCGGCACCGCAACTGCAATACGCGGCTGAGGAGTGGCGAGGCCGCGGTGGGAGAAGAGTGCCGGTATAACGGTGCGCCGCTTTGCCTACCTTCCGCGGCCCCGGCGGGGCCGCAACCGCCGGATTGCGGACGCGGTGGGGCCGCAGGGGAAGAGGGGGTCGGTATTGCGCCGTTCTCGCTATCGTGCGGCCGAGTTAGGAGGTGGCCTGCGGGCGGCGATCGGGAAGTTGCCGCCCGAACAGCACGGGCCCGAGACGACAGTGCGCGTGTTCCGCACACGCCTCTCGAGGGAGGAGAGGCCTGGCCCCCCAAATCGGACGAGGCCCGCTCGCGTGTGGTGAGCGGGCCATGGCCCGTCGGGGTCGCGGATGAATGGGCGAGCGGCTCCCGTGACCCCAACACTCTGGCCGTCTGGATAGAGGAACACCGTGGGTTTTAGTCCGACATAACCACGCCTTCCCCACGAGAAAAAAAAGGACAATGGATGAACATGATCTAGGACCAATCATAAAATTCATTTTTATTGTCAGTAGTGAATTAAGTAAGCAAAGGCTTGTTGTGCTTGGACCACTCGAAGGCGTGTAGTAGGAAGTTCATGTCTACACTCACATATAAATTTATCGGCGGCTCGCCGACAACTAAACTGCACATGAATCGCCAGGGTATTCAGTTCATTTCACACTGACTGGCATTATATGTAATAATATATATACCTATTATGATAAAACGTGTAGACGCAGCGTCTAGATTAGCTATGTAGATAGATATTATAAGAACTCTATGACGACACATATTATGAACCAGTATTCAGGGATCTAATAATTTATAAATTTGTGTTATATAAAGGTCCATGAAACTTTCAAAATAGAACTTAATTAATTATTTATTAAAGATAAATTTTGCACAAAGGTCCAAAAGGTAAGTCACTAAAATGTATCTGCTTACACCGTACGACAAATTCCTGTGAGAGTAACCAGAGTATAATTTAGGGGATTAAAGGGAAGACTGATATAAGAATGATATATAGAATTATTAGCTTTCCGCGGCGCGATTTCACCCGCGTTTTTGCTCACTGCTTTGCTACCGTCGCCAGTAGCGTTATGTTACATAGTAGCCAACCTGCCTCGAGATCTGGGATATCATACTAAAAAAAATTCAAACAAACAAGTTTTATATATATAACCATAGATAGATAGGTGTATAAATTGTCAAAGTGTATATATACATTTATTGACGAAATAAAATACCACGGGTAACGAATTAAAATAAAACCGTCGCCAGAAATGTGGCTTTGTGAACAATTTAAATTAAGTACAACTGCTTTTCAATTTAACATGAAGAAATTGCACAATTTTAAGAAAGAGTTTTTAAGAGTTTGAATTAAATTTTTAAACAATTTAATATTGTTGGCATGAAAGAAGCCGTTCTGTTATTGATTTTAATTAGTGCGGTTAAACTACTCAAATGATAGTTTTGAAACTAACTGTAACGTATGTAGGCATAAGCTTTTTACTGTACCCCAGTCTTATAATAAAGCGAGTAAAGAACGGTCGTGTGTTTTACTGCGCTAAGCATTATTAAGTACTCACATATACTTCAGTGGCGACGAGGACTAAAAACACTTCACGCGTGGAAATTATTTGCTAGTTTTGTAGTTCAATTTAGTTAGTTTATTTGTAGATTGTAAAGTGACTATAGGAGTGTATTATTATTCTACAAAATGACCATCGGCAAAATAGGACCGTTTGATCTTGAAAAGGACAACTGGGAGGCGTATATTGACCGATTGGAACAATATTTTGTAGCTAATGAAATAAAACCTGAGATACAAGTGGCTACATTGATCACGGTAATAGGGAGTGAAACTTACGAGCTAATGGTAAATTTATGTACACCTGATAAACCCGCCAAGAAGACTTATGAGGAATTAGTGGCATTAATGAGGGGCCATTTGAATCCAAAACCGAGTAGGTTGGCTGAAAGGTTTAAATTTAGGCAACGGGTTCAATATAGGAACGAATCCGTGGCTGCGTATGTAGCTGAGTTAAAGAAATTAAGTAAACACTGCGGCTTTCAAGATTTAGCAGAATACCTTAGGGATCAATTTATATGCGGCTTATCTAATGAAGATATTCGCCAAAAATTATTTGCTGAAGATGACAGTATAACTTTCGACAGAGCCTTTACAATAGCGATGTCCATGGAAGCAGCAGAATCGAATGCAGCATTGGTCGAAGGTTGTACCAGAAACAAAAATTCAGGTGACAACATACCAAACGACACGTCAATAAATTTCATGGAACGGAGTAAAAAAATCAAGAAGGGCCAGAAGGTTATCACGCAAACACCACTTGTTCCAGCCGGCGGCAGCGGTAGTGGTCCAAGCGGCATAAGCGGAGCGAATAGAGGTAATTACCGGGCGAACACCAATCGATCAAGCGCATTAAACTCGGATCACAAATGTAACGTGTGTGGTGGCACTCACGAAGAACTTACGTGCAAATTCAAAATGTACGTATGTAGAGTGTGCAACAAGGACGGACATTTAAAAAGAATGTGCCCAAAATTGCGAGAAGGTACATCTCTGCATAATATGCATCATCATACAGTAGATAATCAGGACAGCGACAGCGACGAGGTAAAGTATTATAATAATTATTCCATAAGAACAAATTCAAAATCACAATTACTTGGACCATTCACTGTAAATGTTTATGTTGAGAGCTGTTTATTGAGCATGGAGATTGACACGGGCAGTGCTATATCGTGTATAAGTTATAGTTGTTACAAAAACTTCTTTGTTCATTGTAATCTAAAACCGAGTAATTTAGAATTACGATACCTTACAGGCGAAACAGTGACGCCTGTCGGTAAGATTGAAGTCAATGTGAAATTTAAAACCATATCAAAAGTGTTAGATTTGTACGTGATAAAAAGCGGTATGGCTAATTTATTAGGTAGATGTTGGCTCAAGGAGTTAAGTATACCTATACCAACATGCAACGTTCTTAAAATAGATAGATTAAACAATGTTTTTGACGTAAGGGAATTCAGTTCCAGGTACTGTGAAGTTTTCAAGGAGGGCTTGGGACGTTTCACCGGTGGGCAAGTAGGATTTCGCCTGCGAGAGGGAGCACGGCCCATATTCCTGCGCGCCCGGCCACTCGCCTATGCGCTGCGGGAGCCGGTTGAACGTGCGCTCGATCAGATGGTGCGAGACGGTATCATCACGCCGGTCTCCACGTCGGACTGGGCTACACCTATTGTACCGGTAATGAAAAAAGATGGTACCATAAGAGTATGTGCAGATTTTAAAATGACGTTGAATAAGTGTTTAGAAGTGGACCATTACCCTTTGCCTAAAGTAGACGACTTGCTTACAAAATTATACGGTGGGGAAAAGTTCACAAAATTAGATTTATCACAAGCGTATGCACAATTTGAGTTAGATGAGTCAAAAAGGTATACAGTTATAAATACACACAGAGGTTTATTTATGTACAATAGATTAATTTATGGATTAGCATCTAGCCCGGGTATTTTTCAACGTAAGTTAGAGCAGCTTTTTGCTGACATGCCTCGAGTAGGCATCTTTCTAGATGACATTATTGTTACTGGAGTAGATACGCCTACGCATTTAAATACATTACATGAAGTGTTTGAGAGATTACGGCAGTATGGCTTGAGAATAAAGAAAGAAAAATGCACATTTTTCGCAGATACTGTAACATACTTAGGTTTTGTAATAAGTAAACAAGGTGTTCATACATGCTCAGAGAAAGTAAATGCAATTAAAAAGGCACCTATACCTACAAATATTATGGAATTACGTTCGTTTTTAGGGTTGGTCATGTACTACGCCAAATTTGTGCCAAATATAAGTACTATTCTAGAGCCTTTATATAGATTATTAAAAAAAGATGTCAGGTATGAATGGAATGTAGAGTGTAGTCAAGCGTTTGATAAAGTGAAGCATCTGTTGGTATCTAGTAGAGTGCTAGCTCATTATGCCGCGGAGTTGCCTCTTGTACTAACGACTGACGCGAGTAGTGTAGGCATTGGCGCTGTCATCTCACATATCTGTCCAGAAGGAGATGAGCGACCGGTAGCTTACGCGTCACGTGTACTTAACACAGCTGAAAGAGCATACTCACAAATTGAGCGCGAAGCTTTAGCTATAATTTATGGTGTACGTAAATTTCACCAATATCTATACGGGCGGAAATTTATATTAAGAACGGATCATAAGCCATTAGTCACTATTTTTGGCGATAAAACAGGCATACCTGTCATGGCAGCTAGTAGGATACAACGTTGGGCAATAATTTTAGCAGGCTATGACTATACAATAGAATATGTGCGTAGTCATAGAAACGCCGCAGATGCCTTGTCTCGACTTCCAGTAGATAAAGAAAAACAATTGAATGAGGAATGTACCTATTTAAATTTCGTTCAGCATTTTTTACCAATTACGCGGGAAAACGTAAGAGATAGTACATCCAAAGATAGCATTTTAATTAAAGTTATAAATTTTATAAAAACCGGATGGCCTAATAATTGTAAGGAAAATGACTTAAAAGCTTATTTTGTAAGACGGAATGAGCTATACCTAGACAGAGGATGCGTAGTTTGGGGATATCGTTTAGTGGTACCAAGTAAGTTAAGAGGCCCTGTATTACGAGAATTGCATATAAGTCATTTAGGTATAGTCAAAATGAAAAGTCTTGCGCGTAGTATTGTGTGGTGGCCTGGTATCGATCACGATATTGAAACAACTTGTCAGGAATGTGTAACATGTTGCCTAGAAGGAACAACACCTCCGAAGGCGCCGCCACAGCCGTGGCCTTATGTTGCAGATCCATGGTCGCGTTTACATGTAGATTTTTTGGGACCATTTCAAGGCAAAACATTTTTAGTAATTATAGATTCTACAAGTAAATGGTTAGAAGCATTTTTAATGCCACGAACCACAGCAAGTGCAGTGGTGAAAGTACTTCGCACTACCTTTGCACGCTTTGGTTTGCCCAAGGAAATAGTCTCCGACAACGGCCCACCATTTTCGAGTAGGGAATATCAAGACTTTATGAATAATAACGGCATTAAAGTAACATTTACACCAATATACCACCCTGCTTCTAATGGTGCAGCGGAAAATGCTGTTAAACTTTGCAAGCGAGCTATAAAAAAGTCAATACGTGACGGGATAGATTTAGATGAAGCATTACAGACATATCTTTTGATGTACAGAAATGTAGAACACAGTTCTACTGGCGAGTCACCGGCTATGCTATTACAGCGAAGAAAATTAAGAACTAGGTTAGAATTACTAGGCGAGGATAGGCAGGTAGAAGCTAGAATAAACAATGCTCAGCGTAAACAAGTATCGAATGCAGGCGGAACTGATAGACACTTTCAGACAGGTGACCCGGTGTGGGCTCGCAGTTATACAGGAGAGAAGTGGTTTGGTGGTACTGTCACAGACAAAGTTGGCTCTCGTAATTATGTAGTAGGTAAGGAAGGTGGTCCCTTCTTGAAAAGACACGTCAATCAAATAAAAAAGAGAAGGAGCAGTTACGGGGTACCATCTGTAGATAAAATGATTTCATCACCGGCAACTAGATCCGCTGTGGAGATTTCGGAGGGTGAAGATATAAGGGATATAGAACCTGATAAGCAGGACATGGGGGCTAATTTATCCGAGTCGAGCGCACAGGAATCTGGGTCTCAAGAGGGAACATTAGGTACAGTGGGTAACCCACAGCTTGGAATTTGTACAGAAAATCTTGGTGATAAAACTCCTGTGCCGGTGAGTCGTCCCAAAAGAGTAATAAAACCAGTTATTAGATATGGTTTCGAAGAATAGATTTTGTATCGATTTAATAATACAATAAGTACATACTAGACATAAGTATAGTTATTATATAAATGTAATGTAGACTATAAGATGCTTATTTGTAGCAAAATTGTTTATTAATAGTTATGAATATTATATTATGTTAAGGTAGTTAGTAAATAAGGGTGGAGGTGTAACGTATGTAGGCATAAGCTTTTTACTGTACCCCAGTCTTATAATAAAGCGAGTAAAGAACGGTCGTGTGTTTTACTGCGCTAAGCATTATTAAGTACTCACATATACTTCACTAACCAATCGAAAGGAAGAAAGTAGTAGGTGCTTTGGATTTAAAAGCATAGTTCCGACCCATTTCATAATAATATTTCATGATCTACGTTTGTTATAGTATAATTTTTAAAGGAACACTGCTCCTTTGAAAATCTGATTTTACATTTACATTTTATACAGACACAGTTGCCTACTTACATGTAATGTTTTACGCACGTTAAACATCTCTAAGTAAAACAGTTCTTTCATCCAGTTTTGTAACAATGTAGTAATAAATTTCTCACTCAGTGCAATAAATTATAACTTTATCAGTTAATTTCGGCCTAAAGCTTACATCAGCAAATTGTGCTTATGATAACATCACTTTTCAATTTCCTGAAGGAGTAATCGCATAACTACCAGCTGAAATACCTACATAATTAATATTTATACACATCTACACTAACTAATATCTGTGTAATAAAGAATCACGCAACAATCAGATTTTAAATAAACCCTTAAATTTCATGTTTCTTCAACAAAATCTATGGGGGGTTCAATATCTACTTAAGTAGGTACTTAAATATAAAGGGTAACACCAATAATAATGTAGGTCACAGATAACTTGAGAATCTATTTCGAGACCTAAATGTAATTAAAACTAATCTCATATCTTAAGAACAATTTCAATTAGATACCTACACACATATAACTAATCTTCAAATATGCTAATTAAAATTATTAATGTAAGCTTTGTTGTACTTTAACATATCTGAGTAGTTTCTAAACGTCTTGTAGAAAGTAATATAATAAATAGATAAGTTTGCATTACTTTTAGAAGTCTGTTATTTAGGTTCAAAGCAATTCAAAAGTTTTAAAGTAAGATTTTAAAAATATAAAAGGTAGGTGTTCTACTATATTGTAATTTACTATTTTGTTACTAACAAATTACATAGAACCACGTATTGTGTGAGACTTTACAACCCGTAAAGTAACTATGAAACGTACAAAGAACATCCAGACGCTTGAAACCAATATTTGCGTAGGTATCTCATAAATATCTGTCTTCAATGGAAACACATTTATCAATACTTGAAAATGGTGTAATGGCAACCACCTTCTTAACCACTTTAAAAATCGTTATTTAAACATACATAGTTTGCTATCTGTCACCTTATCTTCAGATTTAGTACTTATTATGTCTTTAATTGAATTCAGGAATTACTCTTTCTGCTTTAAAAACAAGATTAACTCGCTTCTCATCTTTCAACAACAAAAAAACTAATTAAGGTTGCAATGTTATTATTTACTTCAACCCTCGCTAGGATGCCCAACAGTTTAAATGTTGCTAGGATTGTCTTTCAAAATATGTAACGTGATGGTAATGATTTTCAAAGAATAATATACATTTATTTAACAATCAAATTGAGTTCAAAAGTTTAGATTCATTGTTTACCTAACGATGAAAAGCGTACCAGTCAAAATTGTCTGCACCTTATAGGTAGGTACTTATCTACTATTTAAATAAAAAAAAATATCTACCATCTTTTTTATTATATTAGCCTACCAAAGTGATGGTAAGCAGTCCGTGGAATACAGAAGTGGTGGACACTATTCCAAAAGCCAAACTACTAGTATGGTGGCCTCCACTATGTTGCAGGTAGGTATATTAAAATAAGTTGCGTACGATTTTAGGACATTTACCATTGTCGCAATTTGAGGCCTGTAATCTCATGTCGCCATGTACATATGTCATTGGGTTGTCCACGTCGTGTTATTGCTTAGACTCACATCTTAATACAAATTGTATTTATCCCATATAAACCTTGCTTTAAACCTGGAATACCTACATCTCCTTTCATTATAAAATTACAAGCTGATTTTCATTTAGAGCAAAAAAACGAATATTATTTTAAGTGTTTACAAGCAAGTAAAAAACCAGTTAGTTTCAACATCTGGTTCATTCCACAAATGAAATAGTGCTTCTGAAATATTATAAAAGCAAACAGTAAGCACTAAGGCAGGGATTTTAGAGACGGAGACTTTAGCCATAACACACTTTTAATGGTGCTACAATTTTGATATTAGGTAATATAATAATAATTTTAAATTTCAACAACTACACACAACGCCATCTAGACCCCAAGTAAGCATATTATATGTTTGTGTTATGGGTTCTAGTATGCGGATATACATACTTAAATACTTTTTTTTTAAACACCCAGACCCAGACCAATGCAAATAGACATGTTCATGCACACAAATATTTGCACTGAGTGGGAATCAAATCCGCGACCTCTGCGTGGCAGTCCATACACAGTACCACCGAACCACAGAGGCAGTCAATTTGCTATTTGTCAAATTGCTATTAGGTATACCTAATGATTATAAAAAAGCCGACAAGTACGTAACTTTGTATGGTAGGAAAGGTAGGTATGTGCATAATGTTACAACTTGACCTTTTTGTTAGATATCATTAGATATTACAAAACTGTAGCGCTTTTTAATTATTAAATTAGCTGAACAAATTTTATTTTATTTTTTATTAATTTAGCTGATAGTTTTAGTTTACATAATTTAAAAGCAAATTGAACGAAATCATTTAATACTCTATAACCGACTGTCGAAGTCAAGGAGGGTAATATTTTTAATGAAATATCACCTTTGATTACACAAATTAATTGAAAAATAAATCGTATCTTCAGAAGCAAATAATTTATTCTCAGCATCAACATCTGATCTACGAAAGTTAAACGAAATTAACTTAAAATGTTCTATTAATGGGTTTCTCCTTATGGTTTGTTTTTTACCACACTTGCTATACCTACGGGTTTGTGATAATTAGGACTCATGTATTTGCTGGTATTACCTTAGCTATCTCTTACTTAGTGAGACGAGATGGAAAAGATGCCATAACAATATGCCAAACAATTTTAACAGATAAAACAATATTTGTAAAACTTTTAACAATGCAATAACAGTACAAATACAAACGCTTTTATTACATTTCCGATTTTTATAAAGTTCCACTTTTTGGAAAAATCGACGCAGCGTAACACTTTGTTTAACTTGATAAGTCTTCGGGACCACTTCGGGACTTAACAAGAACAGAGTAACAATTTCCGACGATACGTATCTGATGTATTAATCATATGACGGGATCAAAAAGATCTTTAGTCCTTTGCGCTCTCTCTGAAACCAGTCAATTTGCGTGTTCCTTTTAGATACTCACTTTAGCACTTAGGTACGCTTCATATCACATGTTATCATCATATCATGTGTGTCATATTAATATGTAAAGTATGTCCTTTCTGAAAATAAGGGTCTAATTTAATGTAACTATTTGTAAAGATTATTTTTCATTATATCATGGTCAAATAGAGAAATAAATTTTAGTACTGGCCGATCGTAGGTATGTGAAAGGGAAATGCTTCTTAAATCAAAAATTGGGGATAGTGTAAATGTCTTTTGATTATTACCTACTAATCTTGCTGTCACTGAAGCCGACCTAGTAATGGTATACTGTCGTAGGTGATGTAGTGTAGTAGGACAGCTCGACAGGTAGCTTGTTGCGGTCATTAGACTCGTGGATTACGCAACACGAACAGTGCGTATATTGAATAGCCCTGTCCACCGCACACATAAATTACCCAAACAATCCGCAAGCAGGCTTTTACAGTGTGGCTTAAATGAACTAGCTTACTACTGTCACGTCGTAATTAATAGCACGGCTGTTAATCCTCTTTAGACTGGTTAGATGTATTTGCGCCTTTGTGTAGGAGAAATACGTGAAGTCATGTTAATTCTTGGTATTTATTTTATAATGTGGGATCGTTGCAGCCAGCATGTTTGCATGTCCTTATGTATAAATTGGAAAATTATTTTTTATTATTGAAGTCGCCAGCTTTATTGTAAATATTTTTTTTATTAGTATAATAATAATATAATAGATCTTTAAAATACTGCAAAATCGTCGTAGCTGTGGTTGTGTAGGTAATTTTATTTTGTAGGTACTAAGACTGTTGGCATTCTCAATATTTCTCCTGTGCCTTTCTAGTCCAGGTTTTGCCAGCTGACTTGACCAACTCGTCTTCCCATCGTCTGAAAGGTTTTCCTATAAAAAATGTATGAAGAATTAAATCGATAGATACGGCATATTTTTGCAATAAAGTCGTTAGACAAAACACGTTGTGTGTCTGCTGGAGAGTAAAGTTTTCAAACTGGCAAGAAGAAGCAATAATATGTAAGCACTACTTAAGTAAGTCTCTTAGACTGAACGTCCATGCAGTGTCCTCCTTTATTTACTGGTTGAGAATTTGCAATTAGTTATGCTCCTGGCGTCTTGCAGTGTTCATACTACAACACAGTGTCTAAATGTTCATTCTATCGAATGAACACACAATGATACTTGACGTAGTTGTCGGATATAGTGTATGACGTTTCCTTTTTCAAATGAGGTCTAACTTCACTGTAAGCAGCGGCTTGCCTTAGCCCTGCCATGGCTATTGCGTTAGCTCACCTGTAAGCAATAAAAAAACCGTTAGTGGTTTACTATCAGCACATCAGCACAGAATAATTGAAAGTACTTAGTACTAACAGGTAGTTAATTATGAACTCTTCGTCTGCGTACGTAACTAAGTTTTGTAACTTGCTACAAATTAGGTCCTATGATCTACTTACCTTAATATACCTAATGGCAGGTACCCACTTTTTGCCATCACCTACATACATACCTAGAGTTAGGTACTTAAGCCAGTTTGGAATTTTTGTGTAAAGTACAACAAAACTTTGAATTTCTTAATAAGATATTCCTAAATCTAGGTGGGTAGTTTAATATAGCACCTTGATTTTCTATGTAATTTTAATCAAATCAAAAGTTTTCAAGTTTAACTTACAGTACCTACTATGGTTAGGTCCTACTTAAATTATTATGTTGAAAAATAAAATAACAAAAACGGTATCAAAAGAGTTTTATAAAACTTATGTTCCTCTATAACAATGATGTTCGATTCGTTTTTGTTTGCAAAGAACTTTTTAGGCTGTCTGATATCCGCGATTATTGCTCTTGCTCGGTATTTTTCTATGAATTGAGCATAAAAAAAAACAGAGTAAGTAGGTACCTAGGTAATGCATGGAAAATATTCGAGTCTTTGAAATAGGTATGTGTAATTTTGTGAGTAATATGTAAAACCTAAAACAGTCAAACATTAGATAGGTACCTATACTTAGCCCTCGTTTAACCTAGAGACGTACTTATACAAAGGTAAGTAGTACGTAAGTATGTATCTCCAAAAATAAAAATACGTAGGAAACTAGATAATTATTTAACTGAGTACATACCTAAATGCTTTGTTAAACGTGGTGGCGGCAGGTGGAAAATAAAGCTCTGGCCGAAATGGTTGCCGAGGACTGGAAAAAGAAGTCGTGGCAGTCCGATGGTGATGTTGGTACTTAGACGACATTCGCCGGTCGCGAGGAACTCCTAGTTGACTGTAGTTGACACTGTACAATGCCGGCGTAATAGGAATTCACAAAGGGAGACCTACTGCACCCAGCAGTGTGTATCTATAGGCTGAGAATGATGATAAAACTATCGGTACCTAAACATTAGTATCTTAGGTAAACATTTCTGTATTATTAATTATAATCTTTAACTGGGATCTACTACAACCTCTAGCAATCATATCATAACCTTACCTATCCTTGTTTTTAATTATTCAAAAAAAAGACAAAACAAAAAGTAACATTAAAATAATATCTACTGCTATATAAGATGGTGGTAGGCCCCCTGTAGTAAGTAGGTAGCAGCAGAAGGCAACCATTTTTTTGTGAGTGTGGTGTGGGTTTGTTAGCCTCTGATGACTTTCACAACCTTATGCGGACTGTCGTTGAGCAGAAGGCTCTCAACCGTTATCACAACCATTGAGTGGGGACTTGTATTAAATTTATAGTTAGTCGCTATGAACGCTTCGATATCGCGAGTCAGACTTTCCATACGTTTTGGTGTTTTGTATAGAAGTTTGACTGTCGTTACTATTAGCGGTATCTATGTTTGCTGTAATCTCGTAGTCGTCGTCTTCGCATATGGTTCTATTAGCCAATGACGCCACAAATATTTTGCTTAGATAACATACCACTTTTCCTATCTCAAGGCGAAATTCGTGATACAAAGGTTCGTAAGTCATTTAATTTTATAAGATTAAAATATGCAGGTTTTCATAAAAATGTAAAGATGATGTTGCAGGCTATTAATCGATATATAGGTATCTATAATATCGATTAATAGCATCTGTCTACCTATATATACCTACCTACCTAAATTTGATTATTTTACGGAACCAATCTACTTAATGTTAGATTAGATTAATACATGTTATTTATCTGGCAACATTATCTGTAAGGCACATATAATATCATTTGTATACCTGTAAAAACTTTTATTTAGTATTGTATTAATAATCAATAATAATAAAACATATATATTTATTTAGGCGTCTCCCTGCGCGATCGTTTGAGAAACGAAGAAATCCGCAGGCGAACCAAAGTGACTGACGTGGCTCGCAGAGTTGCTTCTCTGAAGTGGCAGGACACATAGCTCGTAGAACTGACGGCCACTGGGACAGAAAGGTTCTAGAGCGGCGACCACGAACCGGAAGACGCAGCGTGGGCAGACCCCTCACAAGGTGGACCGACGACCTCATAAGGGTGGCGGGCAACCGATGGATGAAGGCGGCGAACGGCCGGCTACGATGGCGAAAATTGGGGGAGGCCTATGTCCAGCAGTGGACGTCTTTTGGCTGATATGATGATGATGATGATGATATATATTTAATTGAATGTTTGGAGAATACTGTAAACTAAAGTTCTATATTCTTAGATTGAATGCGAAATATTTGTGCTGACAATATTGTGCAGACAGAGGTCAGTTGTCACTTAGTTTTGACAGCTGACTTCCCTCTTTTTCTTACCGCCAAATGGAAATGGAACACGTACTTTATTTTTTGTTGTTGTGGAAGATTAAAGGCGATAGTGATTGTTATTTTGTAGTTTTATTGCTATAAAACTAGGTATACCGTCCTCCCAGCTTTTACTACGTAGGTAGTATTTCTACCAAAAACTACTTTGGAGTTCTAAATTCTATGGTCTACAAATATATATTATTAATAATCAATAACTATTAACTCCGTAGAAAACTCCATCCTCTTAATTTCGCCTGATTAAACATAAAATTAACCTAAATATGATAAGTCTTATGGAAAGATAAAATTAAGTACTGTACATTAAGGTTGTGAGTTTTGTAAATTAAACTCCTTATAAGTACGCTAATTTTTAATGTATCTTCATTTTACAATTATTTTTGGACCCACTACAATTTTTGTTTTTAAAATCAAAATCAATTTTAAAAAATTGCGTTGTATGTTAATAATATTATTATAATTTTTACAATAGTGACCTTCAAATCAAATCGAATCAATAGTGCGTTATAATTAAATAAATTTAAAAAATACAAATATTAATAAATATAGATTGCAAAATTTAAGTAGGTAAATAAGTACGTATCTAAATCGTAGTGTCACTCAAAAACTCTATGGAGTACTTAGTAGCATTTATGTAATAGTAAGACTAAGTTCCTTTTTAAAAGTATGGATGAACTCGTTTTATAATAAATATATTTTTTTTAGTTTCTGATACTTTTTTTTTATTAAACTTCATACACATAGGTACAGAGGCGAACTTAATGCTATAAGCATTCTCTACCAGTCAACCTTAGGTGATGCAGAGATAAACAAAGTAGGTGCAGTTATTGAAAAAGAATGATACAAATCTAAAATTGTTATGATCTAAATTAAAAGTATAAAAATAAAGTTTAAAGTTTAACCATAAAGAAAATAAACAGTGAATATTATAATACAAAGAAGTATAAATAAATAAATAAATATATAAATACATACATACATATATACATATATACATAAATACATAAATACACTATAAATATGATGAGTAAAGAGACATTAACGTGATAACTCCAATAATTTCTCAAAGAGGAGAGCACGAACTTTCAGCTTAAAACGAAAACGATTAGTAGCCATCCTGACCTCAACAGGAAAGTCGTTCCAAAGACGCACTGCCTGGATAATAAAGGAAGAGTTGACAAATCCAGATTTATGAGAATGACATGCAAGGAGAAGGTTTATTGGAAGAGCGTAAGTTCCTGTCATGAGTGGTGCACAAGAATTGAAAGTAAGGAGTTAAGTATGAAGGTGAGGGTGAGTTGAGAATGGAATAGAGAGTGGTGAGAGCACGCATGTTACGGCGTTGACGAATTGGTAACCATTTTAATTCAGAACGATAAGTAGACACGTGATCATACTTGCGAAGGTTAAAAATGAATCGAATGCAGTTATTAAGAAGACGGTCATATTTGTTGAGTAGATCTGCATTCAGGTCAAAATAGCACACATCACCATAGTCTATTACAGGAAGGATTAAATTCTGCACAAGCATCGTCTTTGTCTTAGAAGGGAGGAAATTCTTCAGACGATAAAAGGCCCGAAGTGTTCCAGTGACTCTCTGACTGACACAGGTAACCTGAGCCCGCCAATCAAAGGAGGTGTCTATAAGCAAGCCAAGGTCCTTAACGACTGAACAGTAAGGTATGGACAGATTGTCATAGGTGAGTAGAGGCAAATTATGAGTGTCCAATCTGTCCATCATGTGGTGACTGCCTACTATAATGGCTTGGCATTTGTTTGGGTTAACAAACAAGCCAAATCTTTTGGACCAACTTTTAATAGTCTCAAGATCACTATTTAAGTTGGTGATGGCTTGCGATATGTCCATTGGGCTTGCTTGTGAATACAACTGCAAGTCATCGGCATAAAGATGATACGCACATTCAAGATTGGGAGTAAGAAGGTTAATAAAAATTGAAAGTATACCGCCTTGAGGAACACCAGAGTCAAGGTCACACCAGTTAGATGATGACTCATCTCGGCGGACAGACTGCTGGCGTACCCGAAGATATGTTAAGAACCAATCCAGTGCATCAGATGAGACCATATTATGGGCAGGGATAGACAGAAGAATATCGTGGCTGACGGTACAGAAGGCGTTAGAAAAGTGTATCAAAGCCAACACGGTGACTTTGCCGTTCTCCGTACCCGCTCTGATGTCGCCAGTCACTTTTAGGAGGGCTGAGGTGGTACTGTGTCCAGGACGAAAACCAGACTGTAGAGGACTAAGGATATTATTGTGAAACACAAACCGAGATAACTGCTTGTGAACAGAGGCCTCGAGGACTTTAGAGACGTAAGGGAGGATAGAGATTGGTCGAAAATGTTGAGGAAGAGAAGGGTTGGATATTTTACTGGATACTTTTCTAAAGCAATTTACGTTTTTTTTACAAATATAGCGATTTCTAATAGATACATTATTGGAAAAGTCAGCATTTTCAGAGACTTAAAAACAGGTTCACAACTGTCCGTTTAACGTTTTTGAGCTTAGACTTTTTCTCTCAAACTACAATGACCTTTAGATTGATTACAAACTATTCCGATATTATTTAAATTATTAACAGTAACAGTGTATAATGGAAATCAAATGCATTATATAATGTAAAGACTGGTATGGTAGGTTAAAAATTAAGTTATGTATAAATATTCAATTTGTTTGGTATTGGACCCTAATACCATTTCTGTCATGAACTTTCTGGTTACCCCAAATACGCTCTTAGCTACTAAGTTGCCTTGGAAAAAGGAAGATTATAAAACATAAGTTAATGGATGGTTAGAAAATAAGGAAGTAAATTAGAGCTTTCTCTAAAGTAACAAGTCCATGCTCTAATCACAGATACCTACACGCTTACAGAAATTCTAAAATGAATGAATATTGAACTTAATCTAGTATGCTGTACAGAATTGACGAATGCAGAGTTTTGCTGTTTTTGTCATGTTAGGTTTTTGGTCTACAGGAGATAGGAAGATACAATTAGATTAATGAGTGAAAGAGAAAAATGATTTCGAGTACCGGTCACTGTGGTGTGCGTGCTCGGTCACAAAGTACATTTGACGAGCATTTGACGGTACTTGACTTGACGGCGGCGCTGCCAATATATGTTACTTTTGATAACTTTTGTAACACTATAGGTTACTTTTGGCCCTCTAATGTTACCTCCATGTTATTTAGCTCAAAATGTTACTTTTCCACAACTTTTATGACTTAAAAATATACAAAGATTTTTTTAATAAGTAAATAGTTGCACGATTAGATTTATTAATAAAATTATTATTTTTTCACAGTCCAGTTTCAGTAATATTACTATTATTGACTTATTTTTAATCATCATCATTAAGAGTAAGACATCCACTGCTGCTCCCCATTGATTTCTACGTTTAAAATAAATGATTATCCAATATATACCTAGAATATCTAAAGAAAGAAACTATATTGGGTTTTTTTAATTGTGTGACTAGGTTTCAGGTTCATATTGTTATCTACCTAGCATAACAAATGCCAGTAAGACTTTTTATTATTTATGCGTATTAAAAATACCTAGGTACTTCAGATATAGTAATTTTCTACATGGTTACTTTTGCCTCGACAATGTTACTTTTTGAGCTGTCTCGTGTAACTTTTGACAATTGGTCACTGGCAACACTGCTAAATATTTACTTTAGGGGTGTCCATTTAAAAAATATATCGATTTTTATATTCGATGTAAAATATCGGATCCCAGCATCGGTTTTTTTTTTTTTTTATATTATAGCCTTAGAGCATTAAACCAACAGGAGTGGACACGCGCTCTATTTCCCTTGCGCAAAAGTCTGCCACTTTCGGCGGGGGACGGGGTAACGCGAGCAACGCACACTAATTACAATGTTAACTACTAATGCATTTTTAAATCGCGTCGTTATACACGCACACAATAAAATTATTACACACTAGTTTAAACTTAACACACACAATCACATTCACACACAGGGACATCTATCAGTTTACGCTTCCTTAGCATAAAACAGTTAGAGCTTGACTCTGTCGATATTTAGTATCGATGTTTAGGATTTCATATAAGTACGCGAAAGATTTAATTATTTTCATGATTATTATGTTTGCTTATTAAAATGAGCATTATCTTATATTATATAGAACAGTTTTAGGTAATAATAATCTATTATAATTTTAAGGTTTTTTTTTATTTAAGCACTTTGAAATAGATGAAAGTAAAGTAAATAGTTCATAAACATGAATTAACTAGAAGTAATTCTGTTAATTCATGTTTAAGTCAATATTACAGGCAGAATAAAACAGTGTTTCTAACTAGCACACTTTTTTGTAATTATTATCAAAAAAGCCCGTCATACGGTCGGGCTAAATTTATTTGTTAAACATTGTTTGACAAACAAATCTGGTTATGCGGTCGGGCTCTCCTACTATGTTTACTAATGTTTATTCAATACTTCCGATCCCTGATAGTACGGAACCCTCGGCGCGCGAGTCCTACTGGCATTTAGCCGTTTTTTTTGAAGTTATACTTTTTTTTGCGCGATTGGGAAAAATGATGAAAGTGAATTTTTACGATGCGCGCGCACACCGACAGAAAAAGCAACACCCTGAAGTTAGTTGCGAACCTTTTACATACTGAAGTTAGTTGCGGATCTTTGTGTGTCGTATCAGTACAAATAATCTGTGTGAATAAATAAAAAATATATTGGCGTTTATATCAATTCAAATATTTATGTATGTATGCGTTGTATTATTATTTGGTATTTTTGGATTGTTATGCCAAAGAAGTATAACTTCTTACGTGCGTACATGGGTACCCACTCTTTTTTTTTATTTTACTACTGCACACAAGGATGTATGTTCAATAACCACCACCTGTTGAAATTTGTTCTAGTGTGGATTAAAGATTGTAATTAATTATTACGTGTCAATTTTACGTGTATTATTCCTAAGTATGTATGTATATTCAAACCAAATAATACTTTGAATTAATTGTCTGTTGCTATTAAATTTCGTTCCAACTAAGCAGAGCTTGTAATTGGAGGATTTTGTTCTGATTACATAATAACAAGACACTGACATGAGAAAGTATGAGTAGATTTTTATTAGAGAGATATTTTATCTGTTCAGATAACAAAAAAACAACAGAACATATTTCAGAAAGTCTTTATTTAAGTAGGTATAATAAAATACTGAAAAACTGTGCAATTTAAATTAACCTTATAAATCTAGTTTAACTAATCCTAGGTAATGCAATAAGAGGAAGTAGCGCACAGCGAGTTTACTTGCTAAGAACTGAGCTCTCCGCCGCTTGGGGGGTAGGGAGGAGGTAGCAGTGCTGGCAGCACAGAAGGCTTTGTCTTTTAAGCTGTTAGTCAGATACTTGTACGCTTAGGAACCCACTTATATGGTTCCTACAATATTGGACCCAAGCGACTCGAGGCGCTGCTTCTTTTGAAAATCTAAAACAAACAAAAAAATAATAATTTAATACTGGAAAACCAATATCGATATCGTGATTAAACTGTCTCATCTCTAATTATGTTAAAGTGTGACCAGTTTCTTAAAAATAAATACGCTTATTTTTGTAAGAAATGAGCAATTATCTTTCGGAATAAAGTGCACTAATCTTGTATATTTGGATTTATAATCTTATTTTACTTGTTCATTTAATATTATTTTGTGCATTACTTGGTAAAAAAAACATTGGTTTTAATTAAAAATAAATAAATATGGGAACGGTGACACAATAATGTACATCCAAAATGAAACTTGTTAGATATGTCAACAAGGCGAGATATAAAAAAGGAAAGGTTAGTTTTTATGTTAATTCAACTTAAAATATTACCCCAGATTGGAGTAGGTATTGATGATAAGCCTGGCAACACTTGTTGATTAGCATTTTATTTGGTTAAATTGCTAATTTAATGCCTTATTTAATAATATTAGAACAAAATAATACTTACAGGTGGAATGTAATATTATCCTTTTGTAGACTTGATGTCGCTGAACGCTTTTTACACCAAAATACACTGCAATTCGGCATTTCTATTGAGACGCTATTACGCATGCACTGATATGTGACTTATGATGCGGAACGCGCGTCAACTAGTTTTATATAACGGGTATGACCGGTGGTCTCGTACCTTTGGCAGAGGGGTACGCCTGTCAGTGGCCTCTCCGGTTGGTTTAATGCTCTAAGATTATAGCCTACCAAAGTGACTCCAACCCGCCTGATGGTAAGCAGTCAGTGGAATCCAGAAGTGGCGGCAACTATACCAAAAGCCATCGTCTTAAACTGCTGGTATGGTGGCCTCCACTATGGCGGCTGGGAATGGGGTTAGGGGAAGGGAATGAGGGAGGTGAGGAAAAAGGAAAGGGGAGAAATTAGGCCTCCGGCGCTCTCACTCACCGAACGAAACGCAGTAGTACGGATACTACTACTCTTAAGTCGATCTTCTATGAGAGGGTAGTACTTCCCCGGACGATCCGGCCCATTCATGCTGAAATCAGCGTGGATCTACTACCGTAATTATCGATCGCTAGAAAACATCGATATTTTTCACTATCGTATACTATCCACAAAAGTTTAATATTACCTTTTTCCAGTGAAACGCGTAACGTTTGTGGTCCTTGATTTTGTAAGTGTGAATGTAGAATTAGAGACCAGAGTAACATAGTTAAATTAGTAGTGTAATAATAGTAATTTTCTATGAGTGTTACTTGAATAGAATTGTACTACTAAGATAGTGCACAGAAAAAAAGATTGACTTGAACCAAGTAAAAAATTCTTGAACCTAGAGAATTTGGAAGTAGACCAAAATAATTTTGAAAAAAGTTCTTGACTCAAGAATTTCTTTTTTAGCTCAAGATTTTTTTCCTTTGGCCAAGAACTTTTTCTTGGTTCAAGATAATTTAGGTCTTCCTTCAAATTTTCTTGATTCAAGAATTTTTTAAGTTATACTTCTTTTGGCGCGATTGGGAAAAATGATGAGAGTGAATTTTTACGATGCGCGCGCACACCGACAGAAAAAAGCAACACCCTGAAGTTAGTTGCGAACCTTTTACACCCTGAAGTTAGTTGCGAACCTTTGTGTGTCGTCTCAGTACAAATAATCAGTGTGAATAAATAAAAAATATATTGGCGTTTATATCAATTCAATTATATTTATGACGTTAATGTTGCATGCTATTTATATATATTTATGTATGTATGCGTTGTGTTATTATTTGGTATTTTTGGATTGTTACGCCAAAGAAGTATAACTTCTTACGTGCGTACATGAGTACACACACTCTTTTCGTTTTCTTGGTTCAAGACAACTTTTTTTTCTGTGTGGTGAAATGACTGAGATGAGTTATACTTACATTTGTAAGTGAAATAAAAACGACATATTAATAGAAATATTCATTGAGAGTGAATGGTCGATCGATCTATCAGGATAGATTAAGTAATTATGCTGGTCATTCACAAGTGTCACTATCTTAATGAACCGTTTAAAATTGAAGTCATCACGTAGTGTTAAAATTATTTAGTTCTTTATTAGATTCGCCAAAAAAATAAAAAAGCAAATATTCGATGTTTCTATAAATTAATATATCGATTTAACGAATACAATAAATATTAATTGTCAAAACATCGAATCAATCCGATTTATCGTTCGGAAAACATCGAATAATTTCGATATAACGATGATAAGTGAATATCCCTATCTACTTGTCAAAATGTCGAGACTTGACCACGGCGGGAAACTTTGAAAGTGAAAAGGCGCGTTTTCTCTATCAAATTTACGAAAAAAATTCACAATTTGTATTATAAACAATATTTTTGTAAATATTTTTGTTAAATAGACTGTCCATAGTGTACATAGTAAATTAGTAACCCGAAATGGGTAAAAAAAGGCGGAGGAAGGACGAAATGTCCTATGCTGACTCGCCGCAACAGCAGCAGTTAGCTGAATCTTCGGACTCCGATTCAGCGGAGTCAACAGTAAGCTGCAAAGACACAAAGGATAAGTACGCCATTTACAAGGTAAAAGGATATAATCGTAAATATCCCGAGGAAACCAAGCAGACGGACCTCATAGTCTTCCTGGCTCATCACGAACAAAATGTAACATTTAGCGATAGGGATCGTATGGCCCTATCAAAAGGTTTACGGGAGCATGGAGTTTCAGGCGTCATGCATCTACGTACTATAAATAAGTACAAAGTCGGCATAACATTTGACCTGCCAAACAACGCCAATATGTTTCTTCAAAACAAAAAGTTGTTAGATCAGCTGTCTCTTAAGGCAACTATACCCGCTGGAGATACCGAAATAACGGGAGTACTTACTTCGGTTCCCGTGGAAATGTCCAACAAACAAATTTTTTCATTGATTGGCAGCTCTAAAAACGTAATACAAGTTAGGCGCTTCATGCGCAGGGTCAGAGGTGACGCTGGTGTAACTTTCGTCCCTACACAGGCTGTCGCAGTAACCTTCGCGTCCACTATTCTTCCTCAGTACATTTACTTGGACTCATGGCGTCACGAAGTTAGTAAATACATACCACCAGTAAAACAATGCCTTAAGTGTCTGCGGTATGGACATATTGCTAAATTCTGTCGCAATACTGAAGTATGTTCAATTTGTACATTAAACCATAATTTTAAGAATTGTCAGGTTGACCCAAAAGATGCTAAATGCGCAAACTGCAAAGGTAATCATATAGCTATCTCCTCATCTTGCCCAATTAAAAAACAAAATGTTGAAGAAAATAAAATTAAGTCACGAAGTGTCACTTACTCTGAGCTCTTTGACGCTAATACATTCCCAGCTTTAACTGCTCGAACTTTAGATGTACAAATTAATAATCTAATGAAATCCGATAAATTTATAAGTACTTTAGTAGAAACAATTACAAAAATAGTTACATCTAAAGATGTTCCTATTAATTCATCATCAATTAAAGAGGTTTTAAAAACAACTATAAGTAAGAAATTTCCATCATCCTCATAATGGATTTGTCAAACTTAAATATAGTTCAATGGAATGCACAAAGTCTTAATAGCAATAAACATATATTTATTCATTTCCTCTATGCACAAAATATACATATAGCAATAATTTCTGAAACATGGTTCAGACCCGATCAGTCTTTTAAAATAAAAAATTACAATATTGAAAGGAATGATTGTGGTAACAAACACAATGGAGTTGCAATTATAATTCATGAAAGCATTACTTACACTAAAATTAACACATATTTTGATAATTCTTTACAAAACATTAGTGGGAAAATTAAAATTAAAAATAAAGAAATAAGTATAGTCAGCTTTTATAGCCCCCTAAACTCTAATCCAGTTTTTAATAAAGATGATTTTGATTCATTGGTGAAATCTATTCCTGGTCCTTTTATATTTGCTGGAGACTTTAATGCCCATCACACTTCCTGGGGATGCGTTTCTGACTCTCCAAGAGGTAGAGAAGTCTTAGAAGTCATTGACGAAAATAATTTGGTTCTGCTTAATGATGGTCAAGCAACAACTGTTGGTTCTCTAACATGGCGTCC
The DNA here is from genome assembly GCA_963082885.1 of Parascotia fuliginaria. Taxonomy (NCBI): domain Eukaryota; kingdom Metazoa; phylum Arthropoda; class Insecta; order Lepidoptera; family Erebidae; genus Parascotia; species Parascotia fuliginaria. The sequence goes on along the minus strand of OY720178.1, from coordinate 10,503,289 downwards.
CAATGCACTGGATTTATCGTTGGTTTCATTGTCGTTGGCACTTAATTGTGAATGGTCTGTACATGATAGTCCTCTTGGTAGTAGTTATCACATTCCTGTAATCATAAAAGTAATGATTAGCAGAAACAAAAACAATGTTTTTTATGGGAATTGTTTGAATGTTAAACATTTGCCCATTCACCCAAATTATAAACTGGTAGATTGGCGATTGTATAGCAATTGTGTGGAAGAATTGCTAATTGATTTTCAAATAGATAATAAAAGTCTTCTTAATTCATATTCTCAATTTTGTACTATTTTGCGCACTGCAGCTGCTAATTCCAATAATTTAAATGGTCATGTTATCACAAATACCACCAATCATACGTGCAAAAAAAATAAGATTAAAGGACCTTCCCTTCCTTGGTGGAATCAAAAGTGTACAGAGGCTGTACTAAATTTCAAAACAGCATATATAAATTTTAAACAAAATCCAACAGAAGAAACCTATCTTCAATTTAAAAGACTCCGGGCAGTTAAAAAACTCATTTTAAAAACAGAAAGACAAAAGAGTTGGTTTTCTCTTTGTGAAACTTTTAATAGATGCACACATTTATCCGTTGTATGGAAATTTATGCGTAAATATAATAAGACATATAATTTTAATATTCATGAAAATGACGCATGGGTTTTAGATGCCGCTAAGTCCTTGTATTTAAGTAATAAAATTAAACAGTCCGAGAACAAAATAAAAACAACTTGGAATGTTATTAATAGTGAGACTGGTCGTATTAAATTGAAAGATAACAATTATGAGTTAAACATTAAGGACAATATTATTTCAAATAATACAGATGTAGCCCACATTTTTAACGACTACTTTGTTAGCATACCAGTAAAGACAACCAGCTCCTTAAATTCTTGCCCAATCAAAGCTGAGCATTTACTTAGGGGGAATGTGAAAGAGTGTGACGTCCCTTTTAATTTTAATTATGTTAACCCAAACGACATAATAAAAGTGTTCAAGTCACTACATTCAAAAAACACTGCTGACTTGTGGGGTTTTTCAGTTAAATTAGTTGAGAGTATAATTATAAATATAGCACCATATCTAGCTGCTATCTTTAATAAAAGTGTTGATGTAGGAGTATTTCCTGATTTAAAGAAACATAGTAAAGTAGTACCTTTGTTTAAAAACGGCTCTAAGAGTGACCCTAGTAATTTTAGACCAATATTTATACTGCCAGCTATTAGTAAAATTTTTGAGAAAATTATATTGCAGCAATTAGAGAGCCATTTTAACTTTCATAAATTACTACATAATGAGCAGTATGGTTTTACGAAAGGTCGCTCAACTACAGATGCAGGCGTTACACTAATAAAACATATTTTTAACGCCTGGGAAAATAAAATGGATGCTATTGGTGTTTTTTGTGATCTCTCTAAAGCATTTGACTGCGTCGAGCACAATACGCTCTTGAGAAAACTCAGTCACTATGGGATCAGGGATGTTGCACTTAATCTAGTTTCCACCTATCTAAGTGATAGAGTGCAATACGTTGATGTAAATGGAAATAGGTCCTTAGGGTTACCTGTTGCTATGGGCGTCCCACAGGGCTCCATTCTTGGTCCTTTTCTATTTTTGGTGTATGTAAATGATTTGCCGTACTTTGTGCAGGATTTCTGCGATATAGTGCTATTTGCAGACGATACGTCTCTTATTTTTAAAGTTAACCGTAAAGACCCTAATTTCGACGTTGTAAATGGTTCGCTCGCGCAAGTCCTGAACTGGTTCACGGTAAACAATCTTCTACTTAATTCCAAAAAGACAAAATGTATAAAATTTTCTATGCCAAATGTCAAAAGTGCAGGTATAAACCTGGTTTTAAATAATGAGTCAGTTTCAATCGTAGAGTCCACAGTTTTCTTGGGCTTAACTTTAGATTGCAAACTTCAGTGGGAAGCCCATATTTCGTGTCTCGCAGGTAAACTCAGCTCAGCGGCTTTTGCTATCAGGAAAGTTAGGCAACTTACTGATGTGGCAACCGCCAGACTAGTCTACTTTAGTTATTTTCACAGCGTTATGTCTTACGGCATATTGTTGTGGGGTAGGGCTGCTGACATTGAAACCGTTTTTATTATTCAAAAACGAGCTATACGTTCTATCTACAACCTAGGTTCACGAGACTCCCTGAGAGAGCAATTCAAAGAGATAGGTATATTGACAGTTGCATCTCAATATATATATGCTAATGTTGTTTATGTTAAGAGTAACATTAGTCTATATACTAGGAATTGCGATGTGCATGAGATTAAGACCAGGGGTAAGCATAAACTGGTTGGCTCACACTATCGCTTACATAAAGTCCATAATTCGTTTACGGGACTTGGTGTACGTTTATTTAATAAATTACCTATCGACATAATGGATAAACCCTTAGACAAATTTAAACAAATTGTCAAAAAACATTTAATACTTAAGGGTTACTACACTGTTAATGAGTATCTGAACGATAAAAGTCATGGGATGCTTGACGAAGGAGTAAATTAATTTTACTCTTAATTTTAATGACATTATACTTTAAAGGACATATTTTTGTTAATTATTGTATGAATGACATTTTTTATGATTATTATGAATGACATGCTTTAACAAATAATTTTTTGACATTAATTTATTGATACATTTTGACATAATTTATAAAATGATTTTTTTTTTTTGTATATATATAAATGACATGATGCCCGAGCCATATTTGAACAGTTAAGTACACATTTTGTATTTTGTTAAAATTGTATACTTAGTATTGTTAAATTTTTTTACATTGTGATTTGTGAAATAGAGGTACATTGTGAACTCCTGTGGTAAATTAAGTTCATCTTACTTTATACTTATACCAAAAATTAACAGTTTATATAATATCTACATAGAAACATTTATCACAGTTCACATGTTGCCTTTACCTTTTGTAGCAATATGCAAATTGAGGCAACCTGTAAAGCACACATTTTACTTTTTAATTTTCTTTACAACATAGAAAGCTGTAAGTAATTAAGTATCTATAGAGTTAAGTGTATTGCCTGCGTCACTTTGCATGCTACTTGAAACTGTAACTTAAAAAAATTGTAATAACCTGGCGATTTTGCTGTCAGAGAATCGACTGGATTGCAACCTGTCCGGTTGCTTTTCGGGAGATACGGGTACGCGCCCCCGGCACCTCGAGCCTTCATTATCGTACACCTATACATCCGCGATATGAAGTCCCCGTCTTTCCTTCCCTCTCCTGACTATAGTGGTAGGGTCTAACCTAGACCCGCACGGGTTGGTACCACAATTCTACCTATTTCGGCCGTAATAGCAGCTCAGCTGTGTTTCGTACGAAGGGGGAAACAGCCGTTCCTGTGTTCCTATTTCCTTTCCCAATTGGGTGGCGAAGTTTTGGTGATGCTTGAGACGTGCGGTGGTAAAAGTCTTGGCCTGTTCGTTGAGCGTGACGAGTTGACGCGGGGTCCAGGGAGACCCGATGGGAATGGTTATCCGTCGGCCACCTGCCAGTCAGTAGGGGACCCGAACCCGTGTGTATCCCGCACGGGAGGCTGTCCCGCCAGCTGGCGAAAATCCCGTCTCATAGCCGTTGTGCCGGAATGGGAGACCGGAGTGGATCCCGGCGGTTGTGAGCGGGGGGGCATCGGGGGCCCTTCCGTGCCCCGCGTCAGCTTTTCACTCAACTCACGGATTGGTCGGGTCCAACACACCGCTCTTTCTTTGGGTATCACCTTGACTTCGCCTCCCAAATTACACCTCACCCCCACTCTCTCTACAAACCATGGCCACAAGAAAGAGAAAGAGCAACGTATCTACGGCGGACACCAAATCCACATTTACAATGGATTTCTGCAATATCAGGGGTCTTCACAGTAATCTCGACGCCGTCCATCAACACCTTGAGTCGGCGCGGCCTGCCTTGCTCTTTTTAACGGAGACGCAGATATGTACCCCGGACGATATATCGTACCTTAAATACCCCGGCTACGAGCTGGAACATGCTTTCCACCGGAAGGCTGGGGTGTGCGTTTTCGTACGGGGTGATATCTGCTGTCGCCGCCTTCGGGCCCTCGAACGCCGGGACCTATCATTATTATGGCTGCGGGTAGACCATGGGGGTCTTACCCGAATCTACTCGTGCCTTTACAGGTCTCCGGCCAGTGATATGGGAGTCACCCAAATAACCGAGAACGTCCAAGGGGGGATTGACCAAATATTGGAACAGCATCCGTCTGCGGAGGTGGTGGTCCTAGGTGATTTCAACGTTCACCATAAAGAATGGCTGGGGTCCCGGACCACTGACCTCCCGGGCAGAACTGTCTTCAATATGGCCTCGGCCTATGGCCTCTCTCAACTGGTAATGCAGCCCACCCGCATTCCAGACGTAGAGGGTCATGAACCTTCTTTGTTGGATCTTCTGCTGACTACTCACCCAAACGGCTATGGGGTAGTGGTCGATGCTCCACTCGGATCATCTGACCACTGCCTTATCCGTAGTAAAGCCCCTGTTGTGAGACCCGATCGCTCTTCGGCAACCGGGTCTCGCAGAGTCTGGCGATATAGCTCAGCAGATTGGGATGGGCTTCGTGAATTTTTCGCGTCCTACCCATGGAAGCGGCTTTGCTTCTCCTCCGGAAATCCCGACACATGTGCGGACTGCATTACCGATACGGTGCTTCAGGGGATAGAATTATTCATCCCCAACGCAAAAATTCCGGTCGGCGGTCGCAGTCGCCCCTGGTTTAACAAAACCTGCAGGCAGGCGACGCACCTTAAGCAGTCCGCATATAGGGCCTGGAACAGTGCTAGGCAACGCCAGGACCCGCGGGTCAGGGAAGAGAAGCGTTAGTTCAATGCCGCTTCCAGATTCAACAAGAAGGTTATCGCTGAGGCCAAAGCAGAACACGTTGCCAGAATTGGCGAGAGGCTAGAAAGCTATCCTTCAGGGAGCCGTGCATTCTGGTCTCTCGCCAAGGCTGCCCAAGGCAACTTCTGCTCGTCCAATCTCCCGCCACTGCGCAAACAAGACGACATACTGGTCCATAGTGCAAAGGAAAAGGCTGACACTTTAGGCCAATTCTTTGCCTCGAACTCGACTCTAGACGACGGGGGAGTCACACCACCCAACAACTCGCGGTGTGAAAGCTCAATGCCGGAAATCCGCATCACTCAACGCGCGGTCAGGCGAGAGCTCAGGCTCCTAGATGTCAACAAGTCGAGTGGACCAGATGGCGTCCCCGCAGTGGTTCTGAAGACGTGCGCCCCTGAGTTGACTCCCGTTTTAACGCGCCTTTATCGTCTCTCATATAACGCTAATAGGGTTCCATCTTCGTGGAAGGTAGCTAACGTCCACCCGATCCCTAAAAAGGGTGACCGGTCGGACCCGTCAAACTACAGACCGATAGCGATAACATCCTTGCTGTCCAAGGTTCTGGAACGAGTTATCAACTCCCAACTCCTGAGGTACCTTGAGGAGCACCAGCTGATAAGCGACCGCCAGTACGGTTTCCGTAACGGTCGGTCAGCTGGTGATCTTCTCGTGTACCTCACACACCGTTGGGCAGAAGCCTTGGAGGGCAAGGGTGAAGCTCTGGCTGTCAGCCTTGATATTGCCAAGGCGTTTGACAGGGTCTGGCACAAAGCACTTCTATCGAAGCTACCATCCTATGGAATCCCCGAGGGACTCTGCAGATGGATCGCCAGCTTCCTGGATGGTCGGAGCATTAGGGTCGTTGTTGATGGTGCTTGCTCCGATACCATGATGGTTAATGCTGGCGTACCACAAGGCTCAGTGCTTTCCCCAACGCTGTTTATTCTGCATATCAATGACATGTTAACCATTGAGAACATGCATTGCTATGCAGATGACAGCACGGGTGACGCGCGGTACACTAGCCAACAGAATGTCCCTCGGAGCTCCGTGCATGAGAGACGGTTACAACTTGTGTCTGAAGTTGAGGGCTCTCTCGGGCGGGCTCTCGAATGGGGTGAGAAGAACTTAGTTCATTTCAACCCCACGAAGACACAAGTATGCGCGTTCACTGCGAAGAAGGACCCTTTTGTTATGGCGCCTCAGTTCCAAGGAGTTTCTCTCCGTATCTCCGATGACATTGGGATCCTCGGCGTTCAAATATCCAGCAAGGTCCAATTTGGGAGTCATTTGGAAAACAAAGCCAAACTGGCGAGCAAAAAGCTGGGCGTCCTGAACAGAGCCAGACGGTACTTTACGTCATCTCAACGGCTTGTGCTATACAAAGCACAAGTCCGACCGCACGTGGAGTACTGTTCTCACCTGTGGGCAGGAGCCCCCAAATACCAGCTCGACCCACTTGACTCCCTCCAACGGCGAGCTGTTCGAATCGTCGATGATCCCAATCTCACAGACAAATTGGAGTCACTGGAGCAGCGGAGGGACTTTGGCTCTCTATGCGTGCTCTATCGTATGTTCAACGGGGAGTGCTCTGAGGAACTGTTTGACTTGGTGCCATCGTCTCCTTTCTATCATCGCACCACTCGACATCGCAGCAAAGTTCATCCATACTACCTGGACACGATCTCGTCTAGCACGGTTCGTTTTCAGCGTTCATTTCTCCCACGTACGTGCAGGCTCTGGAACGAACTACCAGCTGCGGTGTTTCCCGAGCGCTATGACATGTCCTTCTTCAAACGAGGTTTAAAGAGAGCATTAATATCACGGTAGGCAGCGGCTTCGCAGAGCCCCTGGCATTGCAGAAGTCTATGAGCGACAGTTTCCACTTACCATCAGGTGGGCTGTTGGCTCGTCTGCCACTATAGGCAATAAAAAAAAAAAAAAAAAAAAAAAAAAGATTAAAAAGAGTGGCCTGAGTTTCTTGCCAGTTCTTCTCATGGCTCTACTTCGTCAGCGAACTGGCTGTAGGTTAATTTGCTGACATTTTGTAAACTTTGACGTTCATAAGTGTTAATTTAATTAACTTAAATGAATAAACATATATTTCATTTCATTTCATATTTCATTTCATTTGATTTTTTAAAGCAATACACTCCAGACTTTGTGCAACATTCTTCAAAAACTCTTACTGACAGTATTAATTCCAAAAATAATTTTCTACTTAATCCTTTTACAATTATTGAATTATTATCTGCAATCTCCTCCCGAAGAGATACTGCTTATGGTCTTGATGGAATACCATATATCTTATTTAAAAAACTAAGCACTGCAAGTTTACAAACATTTCTAAAATACTTAATTTACTGTGGGAAAATAATGTTATACCTCAAGATTGGAAAGTGGATTGTCCTGTACCAATTTTAAAACCAGATAAGCCAAAGTTATGCCCTGATTCTTATCGTCCCATAGCACTTACTTCTTGTGTAGGAAAGTTATTTGAACAATTGTTGAAGCAACGTTTAGAGTTTTACATAGAACAAAACAATATCTTACCTTCTAATCAATTTGGTTTTCGTAGGAATCGGTCTGCTAGGGAAAGTGTCTGTCAATTACAGCTTGATATTCATAACTCCTTATTGGCAAAAAAAAATTTGGTTGGAGTTTTCTTTGATGTTGCAGGAGCTTTTACTAGTACTACTAGTGTAAATATAGATATTCTCTGTCATGAATTATTGCAAATAGGAATTCCTGTAAAAATTATAAATTGGATTAAAAGTTTTCTGAGCAATAGAGAAGTATTTGCTAAATTTAATAGACATCTCTATGGTACTAGACTCTCGTCAAAAGGAGTTTGTCAAGGCGGTATATTATCGCCTTTAATATTTATATTGTATATACGTAGATTAAATCTTATTTTAGGGTCTCAGGTTAAAAATCTACAGTTTGCAGATGATTTGGTTGTTTATACATCTGGGAACAATTTATCACAAATCGTCCAAATAGTCAATGATGCATTGGTAAATCTATATGAATATTTTTCTTACCTTGATCTAAATGTTAATCTGTTCAAGTCCAAAGTTGTTATGTTTGGTAAACAGTGTCATAATATGCCCAATGTGCTTTATAATAATTGTGCATTACCCACTTCACTTGAGGTTAAATTTTTGGGGGTTCTTTTTTCATATAATTTAACCTGGAATAATTACATAAAACATATAATTAGCAAAGTAATTAAAGCTTATAATGTACTGAAATCTTTGTCTGGCTCATATTGGGGTGCAGACCCAAAAATTTTGTTACTGTTGTATAAATCATTAGTTCGTAGTCATTTTGAATATGGTTTCTATTGTTTTGCTGCAGATATTAAAATTGTAAATAGTTTAGATCTTCTTCAAAATAAATGCTTGCGTGTAATAACTGGAGCATTCAGGAGTACTCCTATAAATGCAATGCAGACTGATTGTAATATCCCACCATTAAGCATTCGTTTGAATTACTTAAAAGAAAGATTTATACTAAAACTTTATAGTGTGTCTAATAACAGTCTATTGGTCAATTTGTTACACTCGATTACTCCTTTAGTTTCTAAATTTTTATGATACAGGGTCTTCAAAGTTTCATAAATTTTATTCAAAATTTAAATATCTATCAATCCAAACATATTTTGCCTTGCTATGAAGGAACTTTTATTAGTAAATTTCCAGCAATTAATGTAATTCTAAAGAAGAAAAAAGAATTGTCCACAAAAGAGGAAGTAAATGCAATGCTATCAGAATGGTCAGATCATAAATTTGTTTATACAGATGGTTCTAAAAATGATAAGGCTGTGTCTTTTGCCATATATGAGCCCTCCTCAAATATAGGCATTGGCAGAAAAATTGACAAAAATTCAAGTATTTTTACAGCTGAAGCTGTTGCTATATTGAGTGCTTTGAAACATATTGAAAATTATAACTCAGGACATAACAAATGGGTAGTGGTAAGTGATAGCATGAGTGTTCTGCAAAACTTGTCAAACAACAAATTAAATGCTAACACAAATTATATAATTTATTTAATAAAGCAGTTATGGGTGGAATTATATCAATCAAATATTGTAATTAGTTTTGTTTGGGTGCCTTCGCACATTGGTGTTGTAGGGAATGAAAAGGTAGACTATTTGGCCAAAAAGATTGTTGATTTAGAAGAACTAATTCCTAATTCTGACCCTGTTATGGATGTTTCCATACCACCTACAGATGCAGTTAGTCTTTTAAAACAGCGCATGTGTCAAGAGTGGGGAAGACATTCATACCAGTACACTCAGGTTGAAAATAAAGGTACTTGGTTTGCCAATCTAGACGTTCAAATAAACTCCATACCTTGGTTCTGCAAGTTTAACAGATTCATAAATAGAAAATTTTATTCAATTATCAGTCGTATGCGTTTTGGTCATTGTCGTTTAAATTATCATCTTCATCGCCTTAGAATGGTCAATTCTCCTAACTGTGAGTATTGTCAATCACAAGAAGTTCAGTCGCTGCATCATATCTTTTTCCAGTGCTCGTCTTTTCAACATTCAGCGCCTTGTGTTGTCGGATGTGCTGCATAAAATTTATAATAATCCTGACGAGGCCCCGCAATGCATTCAGGAGCTACTTAAGAATGTCTCAGTTTATATATACTTGTACAAATTTATAGTAGAGACTGTAAATGATATTTAGTTATAATAAGTTTTCGTGTATTTATTAATATTATTTGTTTTAATAGTAATACTTATTAACTTTAGGTATAATTCTCAAAAATGTAAATAAAACAATTAACTAGGTACTTGAGGAGACAGCTCGGCAAAAAAGGACAAAAATATAGGAAAATATGAAATAAAAATAAAACGATGAATTGAAGACTTAGAGCGATTGTCTTAGAAAAAGGAGGTTATTTACCATGACATTGACAGTAAAATGACAATACTGGTTTGGACAAAAATAAAATTACGCTATTTATAAAATGGGTTAAATACGAAAGACAAAATAAATAAAACAAACACTACAATGGGTATATAAACGAAAGACATTATTTTTACAAACTTACCACGTAAGAAATCCTACACGGAAGACTAGGCAGTATGGTCGAAAGACTATAGCCTGCCCTTTGGGCCAATAAAAAAAAAAAAAAAAAAATGTCAAAATGTCAAGCTCAAGCTCACCGTCGCCGTCATCGTCGTGTTTACCTACATTTTGCTTGGTTTGATGAGATATTGGGGCAGTTGCAAATTAATATCGATATTTAATTTATAATAAATTGAAATTGCAGAGACGCACAGTTATGTTCTAAATATTAGTCGCTCTATTTAAAATGTGTGATAGTGACGACGGGGGCGACAATGGTCGCTCTGGCATGGATTTGACTGGATTTCTATTTGGTAATATCGATGAAAGAGGTCAGCTTGAAGATGATGGTCTTCTCGATGGAGAATCTAAGCGAATGTTATCTTCGCTTACCAGATTTGGATTTGGATCTATGTTGTCAGAAGTACTGGATGAGGAGGAAATAAGTAAAGAGGATGAAGAAAAAGGTCAGTAACTATAAACAATATTCTTGCCTTTTGGAGATTTGTACAGTCTAAAGATGGGTTTTTAATCTTAGAGTTGATTAAGATTGATACTTGCTAGTTTGATGATTGTTGTTTAGCAGACTAAAATAATAATGTTAGTGCACAAGTCTTGTTTCAACCATTTACAATTATTAGTTTTGCTACTCTTTTCAATATATTATGTTTATTTAAAAGTAACCCATATCATGATTGACTATACACCCAAAGTAGCCCCCATTTGCAAATAAATAGCTAATTGAATTAACATGATACTTGTATACATACCTATTTACTTTCTATGGTACAGATTATACCCAAAAAAGTCCATCGGCAGTTGACTTCTTTGATATTGACGATGTAGCTGAAGAAATCAAGGTAAGTTTGTAATTTTACACACTTGTTAATAAAATAATTTAATGTATTTAAAAGACCCTGAAGTTATTGCACTTGCACTATGTTGGTATAGATTTTATGTTCAAAACTACTTGGGGGTTGTCCATTAATCATGCCATGCTCTTTAGCTACTTTTTTGATCCTGGTGATACTAGGGTACTATACTATCCCCACCCCTACTTAAAATGACATTAATTTTTTACCTATTGTTTATTACGAAATTTAGAATATTGTTTGGATTAGAAGTTAAGCATTGTGAAAAATGTCCAGACAGACATTAAGTCACTTTGCAAACATGGATACTTTTGTGTCTTGTGTGGGATACAAGCTACCAATAAATATTTAATTTCTACGTTGACTTTCCTGTGATAGTGTACTGTGTCGGTAACAAAAAGTGTCTGCTTGCACAACCCCTAGAATTGCTTGTTTCTGATGGTGATATCCTGAGTTTTCTTGACTTTTCCATTTTAACCAATATGTGATAAATGGATGACTCCTAGAATGTAGGGTTTCGGATATTTGTGTTTGATTTGTTTGTAATTGTTGCATTGTGATAATGTTTATTAAAAAATGAATGTTGTAATGGTAAATAAAATATTGTTGTTGTTTTTGAGGCTGTTTTTGCACTATTGTTCAGTTATACAATTTGGCATGGAACTTACATATTGTTTATTTAAATAAAATTGTTGTTAATATAGAAAATTCAATTTTATTATTGGTTTACCTATTTCATTAAAAATGATGACAAATTCTAAAAGGAGTCTGTTTCAGTGTAGAAATAAAAATATAATGTGAGCACTATAAAAAATGTTCTCCTTAATATGCAATAAAATTTTCACAGTTGAAATGAAGCATATCATAGAAAGTAGAATCTAAGAGTTTGTTTGTTTCAATGCGCTAATCTCTGAAAGTACCAGTCAGATTTTAATAAGTGATTCTTTTTGCGTATGAAGGCCCAGTTTTTGAGAACTATAGAACTAAAAGGCTATGTGATATCACACTACTGGTGATGGGAGCAGAGCATTAACCAAAGACACGGGTGAAACCGCTCTGTGTGAAGCTAGTTAAGTATATTGTGTAAGATTATAAAATAATATTACATAGTAATATTTCATCATCATATTAGTTACCGGTGATCTTCACAATAGATTTTGTATTGTCTGCTTGCATGGTGTTCCATGTTTTAATATTGTTTAATTTGATATACAGAAAATTTGTTGGTTAAATCTACATAGTAACTGTATTTTACCTTAGCCTATGAATGCTCGCAATTTAAAAGCTGACTCATTATGACTCATTAGCTATTTTTGTTTTCCACTTGATTTTCTGTAATAACAATTTAGACCTTTGTTTGTTGTTTGTGTTAACATTAGGACATAGATATTAGCACTAACCAAGCTGCACGGAATGACACCCCACACACAGAGGCACAAGGGCCAGACAACGATAAAACCGAGGTAGATGATACCAATTGTCCACAGAGTGATGAAAAAAGCAAAGATGACAACTGGAAGAAAGATATATTTGGACAGACTGAAAAAACTAATGATGAGGGCTATGAAGGTGATATGGAGGGTGATGGTGAACTTATGCCACCACCATCTACAATACCGTAAGTATTTTTTTAACAGTATGTAACGTAGACCCCAGACGTAACGTTGAAGGAATTTAGTTCAGAGAGGAATAAAATTACGAGATTACTAGGATTAACAATAATATAATGCTTTAAAATTTCACTACTTACATGAGATTATCGCGGCTTTATACAGAACAATGAGAAGTCTAAGCGGCGTGGATAAGGTGGAGGATCCGTAGGTGTCCTGTAGTGGTCTAGATAGCAGGAGCGAATAATATTACTTTAAAATATCATAGTGCATATCAATAAACAACTTGCTATGTGATGCAGTGGGATTGCAATCGACTGCTGTAACTGCTATGTTCGATTCCGTCATGGCACAAAACTTTGTGATTCCTATATATTTGTTCTGAGTCTGAGTGTACTTTGTGTCCGTTAACTGTATGTTTGTAAAGTCTCCATAACATAGGGCTTGTTCCTTAGTGCGGGAGTTGTCTTTTAAAAAAAGGCGAGATTGATGATTCGAGTTTAAGCATGATTGCTCTTTGTTTCAGACTAAGACCAGGCCAGTCTGAGAAGTCTAAGAGATTAGAAACTCCTCTGGCTGCTATGTTGCCATCTAAATATGCTAATATAGATGTCAGGGAGTTGTTTCCAGATTTTAGGGCAGACAAAGTAAGTAGAGTTGTTTACTTTTTTGACATACATAAATTTGAACATATTTTCATAAGGTTTAATGATTAAAACTATAGTTTGAAATCAGAGTAACAAGAAGCGTGTAAATTTGTTTTTACTGTTTTTTTTAACGTGGTTTGCACTAAAAATCTATAAATTTATTGTCTATTAGAATTATAACAAAAAACTTTTTAATTTTGAATTAAAATTTCAGGTTCTTTTATTCTCTCGGCTGTTTGGTCCAGGCAAGTTATCAAGCTTGCCTCAAATATGGCGAGGCGTAAGGAAACGTCGCCGACGTAAACGTAGTGGCAGCACTAGTAGTGATACCCCACCGGCGCCATCTGATAACCAAGACCCTCAGTATGCCAGTGATGATGAGGAGAAATTGTTAAGGTGAGTGATACGAATAATGTTATAAAATAATTTCTCAGTTTTCCTTTCCGTTTCTCCACTGTGGTTGTCACTGTTCTTTGGGACATGTCTTCTTCTATAACATTTATATGTTTAATACTAACATATTATAGTAAAGAAAAGCCGAGGATTTTAACGAATTGTAATAATGTGAAAGCACCCACATGCGATCAAGATCTGGTCGTTTATAAATGATAATAACATAACAACTACACAGTATCGTCTAGAACTAAAGTAAGCCTGTGCTGCTTGCGATACGCAAAAAAGGAATGTACTGCTTGCGATACACAATCTAGAATTGTGCTGCTTGCGATACGCAATCTGGAATTAAAAAAATAATAAAGAGTTATGTTTGACTGCCTCTGTGGTTCGGTGGTACTGAGTACAGACTGCTACGCAGAGGGCGCGGGTTCGATTCCCGGTCAGTGCAAATATTTGTGCGCATGAACGTGTCAATTTGCATTGGTCTGGGTGTTTCTTTATAATAATATAATATGTATGTATTGACAAAAAAACATATTCATTCAAATATGTATACCCGCATTCTAGAACTCATAATACAAGCTATAATATATGCTTACGTAGGATCTAGATGGCGTGTGTGTAGTTGTTGAGATATTATATTGTAAAATATTGTTATTATTATTATATTTAAATGCTAATAAACTTCTAGGCCGATGGAAGAGACTCATCAAGCAAACAGTGATAACAATAATTCACAGTCGGGTGACAAGTCGCAACGACCTACGCCTGCGCATTGGCGGTTCGGACCAGCACAAATGTGGTACGATATGCTGAATGTGCCGGAGACTGGGGATGGTTTCGACTATGGATTTAAGATTAAGGTAAGTAATAAACATACAATACACAAATTTCAAATGTACTGACAAGGTTTTTTCTGGACCGTCAAGCTTACACACCCCCAAGACACGGTGGTTTCGCCAACTAAGTTGAGTCAGAAATCAAATTTATAGCAAAAGATTTCCTGGCTGCTTTGTAATAATATACGCTAAAATATAGAAAAAATCAAAGGAATGCAGTACCCCGCGACTTGCATACTTTTACTTCTATTATTTTTGATATTATTTGCCTTACAATAGGAAATAGCTCCGCTTTCTATGGTTATAGTATAGTTAATATTTATGCTTCTAGTAGTATAAATATTGCTGTAACAATATTAGTTCAGATGTAATCGATACATCTCTTAACGATAATATTTATTGTGAAGATTAAAATCACTTCTTGGTTATTATTGTTCAGGCGCCATCACAAGATGAGGAACCACCAAAACCGAAGGAGGAAGAAGAGGAAAACCCTGAAAAGCCTGAGGATGAAGAGGATTCAGACAGTGGCTTTCCAGACGATTCGTTTCTTATGGTGTCACAGTTGCAATGGGAGGATGACGTCATTTGGGATGGCAGTGAGATTAAACACAAGGTATATAGTTTTTTTTGAGTAAATAATTCGTTAGAACTTTTCGTTAGAATTAATTGAATGCACTTGGATTTTGCAGATATCTATACAGGTATAATATATAACTGCTATTTTAACCTGTCTAGGTATTTGGCTTAAAGATGTCCACAGTTGGACATATCTTATTCAAAGACAAAAGTTTGCCATTCTCAATATGCATGGCAGGCAAGTAATATAGGTTGCATTGAACGCTGCTGGCCGTAACCTGACATTCTTAGTTGTCTTCTTATACGAATATTGAGGGTGTTTTACGAAACAACTACAAAGTTGCCTCGTAAAATAGCTACAGGATGGTTTCCTATTGTAGACTGAAGGATCTACCTATATATCACTACATAGTATTCTTGAAATATTTTGCATTAATTACGCAACCTAAAATAGATAGGTAAAATGACTAAATGCTATAAGCAACCTAAAAATGAACATGAAACATGAAAATGAAACTATATGATTTTGAATTCAAAGTTTAACAACAACCTTTTAAGCTATTGCATAGCTTTTATCGCGGGCTTTGAGCGCGGCGACCGAATCAAGAAATTCCGTAACGAAAATAAAACCTAACACCCCCCACTCCGCCTACCATAAAATTTATTTCTCAAGATAAACACTAGTGGCGCTAAATTTTACCACACATAAACCAAATATTTTGTCACATTTGCGATACATTTTATCTGGTAGAACTATAGAAATGAAACTAATATTTTAATAACGTGTAAAAATGCATCAATGTAATGTAATGTCCCAGATTTATTCTTTTTCGGAGTAAAAGTACTTAGTAGGATGATAAAAATTCCTGAATAACCTATATGTATTGTAAGATAATAAAAATATTTTAAACAATATTAACTTCTCATTTATACAATAAAAGAAAAAAATTGTTTTCTTATTGGTCACCACTCTCAAAAAGTGTAACTTGAATCTATATCAAAGAAATCTTGAATTAATATCAAAGAAAAAAATACTGCATAAATAAAAAATAAATAAATAATTATAATTGCTTAAGTTGATAAAAAATGCTATGCAATAGCTTTACCACGGCAGTCTTCGAGTGCCACAGGTTTTTTATTTTTGTTTCTTAGGTATTAGCCCGTCTCAATAGTAAAAGCAATGCTGCAGGATGGGTTCCAACTTCGGTCAGTCGCACTGCACAACAGTTTTCACACCCCAGACCGCAACCTCCTGCGCCTATGCAACCTAAACCGGCTACGTAAGTTTAATATCATCTCATCAATAATGCGTAAAGAGTATATCACCTAGGAATACAAAATACTAATAGCCCGACATCGTAGTGAAATACGTATTCTCAATTTTTTTGATTAAATTCCAGGTTTTTGACCTTTGCCATTATGACCATTCATGACAAAGCACAGAAATTATTGTTGATATTATTACTGCCATGACTTTTTGGGCTCGATCTTAGTCAGAACCTTTTCAGTCCCAGTTGGTTAAAGTGGTGTTTAGTTGTTCTGTTAAATAATAAGCTTTTTGTCAGCACGAAATCAGGACAAAATTTATTAAAAGCTATTGTGAGTTCGAAAATTTTTTTACTGTTTTATTCCATATTGACATGAGCTCATATATTTAAGCATGTAGAGATCGTAATGGTAATACATTGCGCAAAAGGTAATTAGGATCTGTATAGCTATTAATAAAACCGGCCTGTTTACTGTCCCACTGCTAGGGATAAGGCCTCTTCTTATATATTATAGAGAAGGCATAAGCATTAATCACTTCACTTGCTCAAGGTGGATTGCCGATTTCAGACTTTTAAATCCAGGTTTCCTCATGATGTTTTCTTTCACCGTCAGTCAGAAATGTTCAAGATAAACTTAGAAATTACATATGATTTGAAAAATCACATTGGTACTTGCCCGGATTCGAATCCACTACCTGTGTTTACGAAGCGGGTGCCTTATCCACTAAGCCATCTTTGACAGCTATTATTATTTCTTTATTCTTGTGCCTAGTGCCGCAGCAGCTAACAAAGGCCCAGCTGACAGCTCAGCTGATGGCGAAGACAACACTTGGTACAGTATATTCCCCGTTGAAAACGAAGAGTTAGTTTATGGTACATGGGAAGACGAAGTTATATGGGATGCAGAGAATATGGACCAAGTACCCAAACCAAAGATATTGACGCTCGATCCGAATGACGAGAATATTATACTGGGTATACCTGATGATGTTGATCCGTCGAAGATTACGAGAGGTATGTACTATATTCTCTACTGCCTTATGACGTAATCTACCAGTTAACATATAAAAGAGGCTTCTTTCTGTGATTTATTTACTTATCTAAAAGTATGAACATGCAAAGTTTGATAGCAATTTATTATTCATTTTTACTCTTTCTTAGTCCATCTAAATCCCTTTGAAGAAAAACGATGTAAGTGTATAACGACTTTAGAATCACTTGTCTATAACTTCTGTCCATCAGTTACGGCGTTTTAATTAGTGGGGCGGAATATCGCTTATAGGTTACCTGGCTCATATATAGTTTTTTAATCGATGTCCGAACTCACCTAGCATACAGACACAAGCAATACTAACAGACACAAAATATATCCAGGCTCGTTATCTACATCTATTATTAGTCGTTTTGTTTGTTTACATTACAGAGAGAGGTCCAGCACCAAAGGTAAAGATACCCCATCCACACGTGAAGAAGTCAAAAATACTATTAGGTAAAGCAGGTGTGATTAACGTATTACAAGAAGATGCCCCGCCCCCACCACCCAAGTCGCCCGATAGAGATCCGTTCAATATATCTAATGATGTGTGAGTTAAGTTGTTTATTTAAACTATCTGTACTATTATGTGAAGCGAAAGAGTTTGTTTGAACGTGCTTATCTCTGGAACTACCATTCGGATTTTAATAATTATTTTTGCGTATGATAGCCCAGTTCTTGAGGAAAGTTATAGGCTATGTAACATCACGCTACTGACGACGGGGGCAGAGCAGTAACCAAAGATGCGGTTGAAACCGCGCTGCGGGAAGCTAGTCAAGGCATATTGCATGACTTGGAGTTTTATCGGATTGCAATGAGTGAAAACATATTTCTAAATACTAGTAGTATAAAGTAAAGGCGCTTTTTTCTCTGCTAACTCTTTTTTATTGAAGCAACAGTATTTGATACAGTTTTCACTGTTATTTAGAGTATTTTCTAGAAGGTTTATAAGTATAATATGCATATAACAGTACAGAGAAGTTGAGAAATTTATAGATTTGTATTCATGTCGTAATATGAATTACCCATATGCGAAATTGGGACGGTTCGCTAGTAAGTACTAGAAAATTGTGACCAACTTACTCCCAAGTTGTTTTTAAAAGAATTGTAAAAAAAATATAGCATTCCCACAACTCTTGCAGATTACCGAAATCTATAAAATGGTATAATAATGTTATAGGTACTACCAAGCCAAATCCCAGAACCCTCGTCTAAAGGTGGGTGGCGGACAGCTGATTCAACACAGTACACCAGTAGTAGAGCTCCGGGCCCCGTTCATCCAGACGCACATGGGCCCCGCGCGACTGCGCGCCTTCCACCGGCCCGCCATGCGCAAGCTGTCGTACGGGCCCCTCGCCGCGCCCGGGCCCCATCCTGTGCAGCCGCTGCTTAAACACATACGGAAGAAGGCCAAGGTTACTATGTTCACTACATACCTATATTTGATATCGTTTTACAACACGCAAACCCCTAATAGATTCCCTCATACAGGGCAATAGACGCGCATCTCAAACTAGCTATCGCTAGTATAAGAACCCACTACAATATGATTAGTGCATTTGAATGCTTGACTTACAAATAGCCAAGTTGAGCCGTCAACTATTTTATCTAGTCATTGTAAAATTTACTTTAATGCACAGGATTTGAAGTCTAATTTTAATTGCAAGTTACGTGCCTTGCGGTTCTTAGCCATGCTATAATAATGAGCTATGGTCATTGTTTTATTTTTACAAAACATACAAAACATATTGTTAATTTAAATACATTATTCAACCAATATCTTTAACAGCAACGTGAGGCTGAGCGGTTGGCTTCAGGCGGTGGTGATGTATTCTTCATGCGTACGCCGGAAGACTTGAGCGGTCGCGATGGAGAACTTGTACTAGTCGAGTTCTGTGAGGAACATCCCCCACTTATCAGTCAAGTTGGCATGTGTTCTAAGATCAAGAATTACTACAAACGGACCGCTGCTAAGGTACGAATTAATAGATTTTTTGAGATATAGATTACACTGCGAAAATTATGACATACATTTCGTCGCTTTTTTGCAGATAACCATATCGTTTCATGTCATCCTTCACGCAATCCTTGGTTTTCCCCTCACTCCGCATCATTCTACACTTATACCCTCATGGGTATAAGTGTAGAATGATGTATAGTTTTCGTTATATAAAATTAATAGTTTACTTTTCATTGTAATAGCCTTAGAATTTCGTTTAAACCTATCATTCGTTCAGCACTACCATTTCTAATTTTACTCGTGAGTATGATAAAACATTGTAACACTTCGACCTTGCATTTGACAGTCTTGCTAGTAGGAAGTCATATGCAATTAAATTGCTATCCTTAGTAGTATTAATACTAACTGCGCACTTTTAGCCATTAAAATAACACTTCAAATTTCAGGATGATGGTCCAAAACCATTAAAATACGGTGAAGTAGCATACGCTCATACATCACCATTCCTCGGTATATTACCGCCGGGCGCGACCCAACCCGTCGTGGAGAACAACATGTACAGAGCACCTATATATGAACATATACTGTCGAATAGTGACTTCCTTATTATTAGGACAAGGTAAGTCCACTTTCTAAATTTATCTTGGACATTACAGACTTGAAAACAAACATCATGAGGAAACCTGGACTAAAGTCCGAAATTGCCAATCCGCATTGAGCAAGCGTGGCGATTAAAGCTCATGCCTTCTCTGTATGAAAAGAGGCCTGTCCCAACAGTGGGATGATAACGGGCTAGTATAATGAACGCCACTTTATTGATACCACAGATTACTCCCTTATAGATACCACATTAACAATTATTTGTTTTGAATCGAGTTTACAAAAATAAGGATCATGAAAGGGATGTGCGAAACGTAAAAGCTACGCTGTGATTGGCTATTTTAGGCATTTCAATACACTGAAATGCACCAATCGTAGTGTCCGTAGTGAGATCTTATGATAGCGAATGCCGGTAAGAGGTGTGCGTGTCTGTTGCTTTGTAAGTGGACTCTATTAGGAGGGTTATCTGTGATTGATACATACACATTTAGTAGCATAGGTATTTGTTATGCTAGACAAACAAATAAAATGAAAAACAAAAATAAATCAACCAATGAAATAAATTATGTACTTAAGTTACTAAAAACTAACATAACAATGTAAAAATTTCATTGCAATGCATCAGAAGACATAAGAAATTAGTCATCGTTTGATCTCTGATTCTCTGAACTCAACGCGAGGAAACTGACCATCAGTTAGTTATCTACTTGTCACATGAATTAATTTTAATGCTTTCGGAGCGTTTGACTTAACCATGAACATGAAGTTTTGTTTATTTTCAGACAGTCATATTACATTCGGGAAGTTGATGCACTTTTCGTAGCGGGACAGCAGTGTCCTTTGTATGAAGTACCAGGTCCGAACTCAAAAAGAGCTAATAATTTTGTACGAGACTTCTTACAGGTCAGTTTTTATATATTGGCGTCATGGCGAAGAACGGCACTTACAGATTGATCTTGACATTACAAAATCAACTTTATGACATATGGTTTAAAGCTCTAAATGCAATAACAAGTAAAGCAGTGCAACCAAAGACTGTAAACGGTGTAAAGAAAGTTGGCTATGGCTGAGAATAAAACCCATCGGCAGATTATATCATAATACGTATTTGCTTGTCTACGAACAATATTTGCAGCGATTAAATAAATTATGACAGTACTGGTATGCTTGATAAGCTAAGATTTGTAATCATACACATTTCTTCGTTACTGGAACTCGTAACGTTCAATATAAATAGTATTATAATATATTTTTAGTTTTAGTAATTTATTTAAACATTTTTATTAATTTTCTTGTGTTGTAGGTGTTCATATACAGATTGTTCTGGAAATCTCGAGACAAGCCACGACGTATTAAAATGGATGATATCAAGAGAGCATTCCCTTCACACTCAGAGAGTTCTATACGAAAGCGTCTTAAGCTATGTGCTGACTTTAAACGTACAGGATTGGATTCTAATTGGTATGTACTTACTTTTCAAATTTTTTGTTAAGCCTTAAAATATAGTTAATTTCCAAAATTTCGTTAATTGATCGATCGAAATAGAGCGACTATCATGCGCGTGACGTTTAGCACTGCATATTAAACTCACTATTTTTTACTCCTACGATTCATTTTTGGTTGTACTTAACTATAATTGACCTATCTGTTTAATATGAGTATTATTAGTATTAATTGCCTTTTAAGTTGCTTAATAGTAATAAAAAAATGTTTCACTTTCTAGGTGGGTAATCAAACCCGATTTCCGTCTACCGTCCGAAGAAGAAATCCGTGCTATGGTATCGCCAGAACAGTGTTGTGCGTACTTTAGTATGGCGTCCGCAGAACAAAGGTTGAAAGACGCAGGTTACGGAGAAAAGTTTATATTCACTCCGCAAGAGGACGATGATGAAGAGTTGCAGTTGAAGATGGATGACGAGGTTTGTTGAATTATTTTATAGATGTGAAGAGTCACATCTATCATCATATCAGCCAAAAGACGTCCACTGCTGGACATAGGCCTCCCCCAATTTTTGCCACCGTGGCCGGTCGTTCGCCGCCCTCATCCATCGGTTGCTCGCCACCCTTATAAGGTAGTCGGTTCACCTTGTGAAGGGTCTGCCTACGTTGCGTCTTCCGGTTAGTGGTCGCCACTCTAGAACCTTTCTGCCCCAGCGGCCGTCAGTTTTGCGAGCTATGTGTCCTGTCCATTGCCACTTCAGAGAAGCAACTCTGTGAGCTACGTCAATTACTTTGGTTCGCGGATTTCTTCGTTTCTCAAACGATCGCGCAGGGAGACGTCCATTCATAGCCCGCTCCTTCGCCCGCTCTAATGTGACTATATGCTGATTTCTAATTACATGTGTAAATCTGGTATGGTGTCACTCCACTGATTGCTTAATCAAGCTGAATAAAGTTACTTTGGTGGGCGAATTAAAAAAAAAGATATAGTATGTGAGTAGGAGAGGGATATAAGGAGCGAGTAGAAAGTAGGGAGAGAAAGGAGAAGGCGGTGATATTATATTTGAGCCGAATATTCTCAACGTATGACATTTTGAAATTTGTGTATTACCTACTTTAAATTACGATTGTATTTTTCTTTAGGTGAAAGTAGCTCCATGGAACACAACACGCGCATACATCCAAGCAATGCGTGGTAAATGTTTACTCCAACTAACTGGTCCAGCGGATCCTACGGGTTGCGGTGAAGGCTTTTCGTACGTTCGCGTACCAAACAAACCAACACAGCAACCGAACGAAGAACAACAACCGAAGAGAACGGTGACGGGAACTGACGCTGATTTGAGAAGATTAAGTTTAAATAATGCAAAAGCTTTGTTGAGGAAATTTGGCGTGCCTGAAGAAGAGGTATGTACATTATATTCATTATTTAAATAAACTCTTTTTTGTCTAATGCGCTAACTTAAGGGTAAATTAACATGCAGGTGATAATAAGCTACCTTTAATATATAAAACTGTAACAATATCGACATGCGTCATTCATTACAATACAAGATATAAAAATTAAAAACAAATAATAATAATAATAATAGAAGAAACCGAACCCACAACATTACACACAACATATACATCCTAAATCAAGACACACTGCATTTACTTGGCTGGTGCCCGTAAATGTAGTTAAAACCAGCTTGACAGCTTAGAAAAAAAGACATAATAATAATAATAATGATACCACAACAACCACACAACGCCAACTAGACCCAAAGTAAGCATATATTAATAGCTTGTGATATGGGTTCTAGAATGCGGATAAACATACTTATATACTTTTTTTTGTAAATACATACATATTATACATAGAAATCTATTCTAAGTATATCTAATTTAAAACTCAGTTTCAGTGGTGGTTGTTTGATCAAGCTGTGAGACTACTGTGTCCTAAATAGTACAAAGCTCAAATAGTCTATAACTAAAAACTTAGAGTATTATGATGCATGTTCTTCGGTATTCAGTCACTTGGATCTCCCACAAAATGCTTAAGTTTTTCACAGATCAAGAAATTGTCTCGATGGGAAGTTATTGACGTAGTACGAACGCTATCTACTGAGAAAGCCAAAGCCGGCGAGGAAGGCATGACTAAATTCTCAAGAGGAAACAGATTTTCTATTGCCGAGCATCAAGAAAGGTAAAAACATTCTATCAGATTATTTTAAAAAGATGTCTTATCCAAATGCAGTACGAAATTCTGTGGTAGTAGCTGGATCGACCGGAAAAGTACTTCCACATAGAATATCGATGTACAGTATTAGTTTTCATACTAATGCTTTTCGTCCAATCACCTCCATGGTCTTCCTTTTCCCGCATCTTCTTCTCCTTAAGCTGGGTACTCACCTAGCCGTGTAACATGTAATGTATCTGATACTGTATCAACCTGCAAGTATGTACGGCTCGTCTACGGTCAACGCAAATCTAGCTACGAGCCCCCGGAGCCGCAGTGCTCGTGACATATCATTTAAAATTATAAAAGTCGTTTGTTTTAAACTCGCGTCACGTACTCACTACACAAGTGGCCGTGTCGCCGTCCACGCGCACACTGCGAGCCATCTTTGTGTTCGAAGTAATACTCGGCGGCTCACTGCGAGCTTACTGCGCTCCACGCGCAAGCGGCTCGCAGCGGGCTATTGTCTACGTACTCACTTGATACAGTATCAGATACATTATATGCTACACGGCTAGGTGTATACGCAGCTTTATATGGTCGTCAGCAGCTTTATTGTGTTTTTCATAGTTTGCAGTTATTTTACCATTAGATGACCCGTATGCTTATTTGCCAGTTGTATAAAACAAGCCGATTGATTAATTAACTTTACACAGATATAAGGAAGAATGCCAACGTATATTCGAGCTACAAAATCGTGTACTTACGAGCACAGAAGTGTTAAGTACAGACGAAGCAGAAAGCTCCGTTAGCGAAGAGTCCGATTTGGAAGAGATGGGGAAGAATCTTGAGAATATGCTCGCGAATAAAAAGACGACTGAACAGGTACGGTATGACTACGATTTAATGTTATTTAAACATTTTGCTATATCTTATATCAATTAACATCAAAATAATTATGTTGGACTGTAATATAAGTTAGATGAATAATAAACCTTATTACCCGAGATTTTTCTGAACTAGATTTTAATGAGAAGATTAATGAACTGGTTTTCTCTCTTCTGAGTAAACGACATATATGCATTTGCCGATCTGTGTTTGAAGGTTCTTTTGTAATGCGTTTACGTATCCCATCGACATTTTGTTTTCATTTCATTCATTTCATTACATTGCGCACACGAGTGACTAACTGTGACGGATATTATATTCTGTAACAGCAGTTCCCTTATTACATTGGTAATTGTTTTTGAGCATTTGAACCACATGTATCATGCTTTTCTTTCTATTGCAGCTATCATTAGAAAGAGAAGAGGCTGAAAGAGCTGAATTGAGGAAAATGATTTTGGGACAGTCTGAAAAGAAGCCTCAAATCAATCAAGTGGATCAACAGCAATCTTCTAATCAAGGTATGTATAAGCTTTGGAAGATAGGGAATTACCTAGACCTTGAAGATAGGGAATATCTATCTATACTTTTATACTATTGTTTAAAGCGGTAGATTTTATTTGTGTGTTTGAACGCGCTAATCTCCTACCACTACTACCAGTCGGATTTGAATAATTCTTCTTGCGTATGATAGCCCAGTTCTCGAGGAAGGTTATAGGCTATGTAACATCACGCTACTGGCGACGGGAGCAGAGCAGTAAGCAAAGACGCGGATGAAACCACGCCGTGGAATGCTAGTATTTCATAAAGATCGATTTGTAATAATGTAAATAAAAAACATAAAATACGTACAAAGGAAGGGCGGGTCACTAGTTAACATAAATAAATATATAAAATATGCTAACTCTTTTTCTCCTAGGTCGTCTTTTACGTATAGTCCGTACATTCCGCAACGCATCCGGCCAGAGATACACGCGTGTCGAGTTAGTTCGTAAAGCGGCCGTCATCGAAGCGTATATGAAGATACGCTCGACTAAAGACGATACGTTCATCAGACAGTTTGCCACTATGGATGAGACACAGAAGGAAGAAATGAAAAGAGAAAAGAGGAGGATTCAGGTGAGAAACATATACTATTGGACAAACAAACAAACATTACATTTGGTAAGGTTATCAAAGGACGCTGCTTGCCCGACCTTTTTGGTATACTTTGCCGCCAGTTTGTGATGGTTTAATTGGTATAATTCTGTTGACTGATTACACTAACGAGGTACTATTTACGATACGACTGCTAGGTTGTATATTATACTCGACTAGTGGGCTGTGTATTCGGCATTTCTAAACGCTTTCAACGCGATATTTTGTGTAGATTGAAAAGTGGCCCTGCTTTTTTACTCTTACTGGATTATTACTATTTAAAAATCGAAATTAATTAATGAACATTGTTATAGGAGCAACTGAGGCGTATCAAGAGGAATCAAGAAAGAGAACGTCTTGCTGGCAACGTTACTGTTCCTGGACCTTTCCCAGACAGTAAGTTCTACACCATTAACAAAAACAAATTCGTAAAACAATCAAAATATATAATGCAAGCTTTAAGCCATTTTAAACCATATGGTATATTTTCATAGGTTCGAATCTTTCGTCATCCGTGGACTTGGGTTCACCGTCGCCAGGTCTAATGCCGCTCGGACTAATCAAGACTGAACCAGACATACACACGCCTACGTCACGACGACGTGCCAAACTGAAGCCGGATTTGAAACTTAAAGTAATTAACATTAAATTATATTTTATTAGCGACTCTTAGTGCGGTTTTACCCGCGTCAATTTACTTTGTTATAAATAAGGTATGTTAATATCTAACGCATGATCGCGTGAATTCCTGTTTATAATTCAAACACTGCGAAAGTATAAAGTAGAAAAAAATTACTTTGGTTGTAAAATAATATCGTTGTGATTTCGCCTAGCCGTGTTGCATTATAACTGGACGAAATGTTTCAATCTTCTATACTTTTGTCATCGTTTATTTGACGATATATTATTATGGCATGACGTTTTTAAACATTTTTTTAACCATTCTTTTGTTCAAATAGACTACAAAGCTTCTAATTTTCTAGTGCGGCGCTTGCGGCCAAGTAGGTCACATGCGTACAAACAAGGCGTGTCCATTGTATACGGGCTCGATGGGGGGAGGACCGTCTTCGCCTATAGAAGCAGACGCAGAACCGCCGCCTCTAGATCCTTCTGACGACGATATGGGATACGTGGATGGTACTAAACTAACGCTCAATACTAAGAACATCAAGGTTAGTTTTATTTTCCTTTTAAAATGACAGTAAGTGTAATGTTAGATTGTTAATAGCTTCATATTGAGTTGTGCTAAGTCTCTTATTTCAAGATAGTGGATTTATCTTTCTAGAATCTATCTTAGCACTCTACTAACTTTTGCGGCAAGGTTCACTTATCAGAATAATTCATTTTTTATTTATTTAACCTATGGTATCAGTTACCGAAACTCTCAAAATTAAATAGGTTTTATTATAAATTAATGAAGTTAGTAACCACAACTCTTATATTCATAGCAATCAGCGGAAGACATGAAACGTCGCGGCAGCGGTCGTCGATCAGGCGCGGGAGGATCAAACCTTAGTGGTGAGGCGCGCGCATTAGGTCGTCGCAACCGTCGCGGGACCGCGGGCGATTCATGCGACTATCTAGTCAAGCGACCCGCTGAACGACGCCGCACTGATCCGCTAGTCACACTCTCGTCATTACTGGAAGATGTGCTCAACCATATGAGACACCTACCTGATGTACAGCCCTTCTTGTTCCCGGTTAATCCTAAGGTAAGTTTCTGCACCGATCGTAAATAGATTAATAATAGATAGGATAAGTCATTAACTCACTTCATAGTCACAACTCATAGCGGTATTCGTAAGCATAAGAACATACTACGGTCATTATGATTGCTACATTTTTATGCATTTGAATACTTGACTTTGAAACAGCCAATCACAGCACAGCATTTTACATTCCGCGCATCCCACCCCTGTCTTTCTATTTTTGTGAGCTCGTCTCACAATAAATAAATGTAAATGCGGTATCTATTAGAAGTTATTCTATGCACATAGGGCTAGGTTTACAATCGCAACAAAAGTTAACTGAAGATTGTTTAACAAGCTTCTAATTTTTCATTTACATTTCAACTCGTGCACACTTGTAAAACCAGTTTGTTAAGATAAACTTAGTTAAGGCGTGGAGTAAAAAACTGCTGGAGGTACAAGTGGTTAATTAACTCTGGCTATACAATAATTTTAACTACAGAGTAAGTTCGCATTTCGTTCATTCGTTCGCATTTTCTTAGAATCGACTTTGGCTAGTTATTTACCTAGTTTATAGTTGAGTTTAAGTGTATTACTGCACTTTGCATGCAGCTTTAAATTGTAACTCGTATGAAAAATAGACGATTAAAAAGTGTGCCTTGAGTTTCTGCTAGTTATTCTCGTGGTTCTACCTTGTTAGCGAACTGGCTGTAGATTAGTTGACTGACATTTTGTTTTTGGTGGTGTGATCTAAATTAATTTTAATTGAGCTTCAGTTTTTTTTTTTTTTTTTTTTTTTTCAATGTCCCCTCGAGGTTAAAACCGCCCCGAGAGGGAGTTTATTGCGATGCAATACGCGAACTTATCTGCTATTTGATACAGATTTTTTATATGACAAGAATATAAAATAAGTGTGAGAAGTGATGGATTATATAATGGCAATGTGAGTGTGTATAGATTTCACAATAAACTTATAGTAAACTTACATTAAACATAGAAAATACTATTATTACGTGTGGAGTAAGGTGTATTGGGAGTGTGAGTGGATTTTGTGAAGTGTGGGTTTAAGTGTTATTGAAGTGTTTGAGTGTACGAACTATGTGTGTTAGGTGAGTCATGAAAGTGTTAATAGTTGTATCGTGGTTAAGTAGCTGTTGGATGTTATATGGATCAATTTGTTCATAGTGGCAGTATTGTTCGTGTGTAATGCGGGTGTGTGTGTACTGTGGGCATAGTGTTAGGAGGTGTGTGAATGTTTGTGGTGTGGTATCGTCGCATGGGCACGTGTTATTATTAACAATTTTGAAACGGCACAGATATTCTTTATGGTAACCGTGATTCGTTAGTAGTTGGGTGAGTGCGAATGTATGAGCTTCAGTTTAGTAGAACCTAGATCGCTTCGTCAGTACCCATCCACTCATTGTTTAAATCACAACATTTTTTTAAACGAAAAGATAATAAGCAGCTATTTATAACTTATAATTGTATAGATTTTACAATGACTGGAGGGTTACTCAAGCGTAGTTGTACGTAGTGATAACTATAATAGAATTTAGATTACCCAGATATTGCTTTTCAGTTTGTTTTTGTATTACAGAGCAGTGTTAATGCATGCTGCGACATCTTAGAATGTTGTAATGTAATTATATTAGCATAAATGTAATTATATTAGCATAGTATAGTGTGTAAAATCAATGTAGCATTTACTTTTAGTTCAAATAGAATAGATCTTTTGTGGATGTCGTAAGAGGTAACTCAGGACATGCATGCATGTTATCTATCTATGTAATTTGCCTGACTTGCATAGTGACTTCAGTAAATGTAACTGGCATGTACCCATCCATTCCAACTTATTCGGCTCCCATTACGTCTCTCTGTAACTCTAACAGTAACTTAGAGTTACAGTTGTATTGTCATAATTCACTGTTTGTTGTTTTCTATAGTTGGTGGCGGATTACTATCGCATCGTATCGCGGCCTATGGACTTACAAACCATCAGGGAGAACCTTCGGCAGAAGCACTATCAAAGCCGTGAAGAGTTCCTTGCTGATGTCAACCAGATTGTGGAAAATTCCACTCTGTATAATGGTCAGTCTTTTTTGTGAATATTATAGTTTATAAACGCATTATGTATAAAAGAAGCCGATAGCCAATATTGCTGCTCAACATTTTGTCAAATAAGCTAATTATACATACCATACATTGTTTTATTTAAGGCTGATGGAATCTTTTACAAACTAAAGTAAGTTTAAATGTGTATTTTAATGTTTTCTTAAAAGTCGTATTTTTATTTTTTTGTTAAGGAATGCGTATAAAAAGCTTTCTGAGAAACTTATGGTAAAGTTTTTGCTGTTGATTGCAGTATGTCGTGCTTTAGTAGGTAAAAGTAGTGGAAAACAGCTAAGCTTCAGCCAAACTGGTGTTAACTGTTGTTATTTATTTAGGACCAACAAGTAGCTTGACAGTAGCAGCACAACGAATGTTGCAGCGATGCGTTGAAAAACTAGCCGAGAAGGAGGAACAATTGATGAAGTTGGAAAAACAAATCAATCCTCTACTAGATGACAACGATCAGGTACCTAAATGGTTTAAGAGTATCTAATTAATACTCTAGTTGTATTCTCACAAACAGCCATAGAAATACTAGTACTATTTTTGAAAGGTAAAGATATTTATAGCATTTTCTTAACGGAAACGAAACGGTGCAATGAGGGTTTTCTAAAATTGCGCCCACGAGGTGGCAGCACTGAGGCGTCAGGTTCAGGCTCTGTTAAAGCGCATAGTTTTCAATCTATAATAAATAACCTTGAACGATTCTATTGATTTCAAACTGTGAATGAATTTTGATTTTTTGTGAATGGAAGGCCTTTCACTTAAGTGACGCCAACTGGTGGCGAAAATTATACTAAAAACCTTCATTAATGAATTAACTGCGAAAGACTGTATTTGTACCCTACTTGATATGTTTGCGATTTAGCAGCATATAATTTCTTACAAATCTATTAGAATTTCATGTATAAGTGTAGTGATTGTATAATTATATGGTTTTAAACGTTACAATATAAATAAAATATTGTACAGGTGGCGTTATCGTTCATATTGGAAAACTTGCTGGCTACAAAACTGAAGGTGATGCCGGAAGCATGGCCGTTCTTGAAACCGGTCAACAAGAAGCAAGTGAAAGACTACTACAGCGTTATCAAGAAACCTATCGATATGGAAACAATGGGCAAAAAGATACAAGGTAAAATGGTTTAAATAATGTGCCAAAATAAAAAAAAAAAATTTGTATTTTTTTATGTGTGCGCACTTAAAAAACTAAACTAGGTATTTTTCTTTCTTTCTTAAGTAATTATTGAAGAATACTTTTACAATCTTACAAATTAACACAGAATAGACAATAACTATTCAGTACTGTATTCATTTTTAAAGTTCAAAAAACGACTAATTACGAAGTTGCTTAAGTATTACGTTATCTAAAACCAATTTTAATACCATAGTCATAATAACTATAATTGATTATACCCTGCAGCTCATAAGTACCACAGCCGCAACGACTTTCTACGCGACATTCAGTTGCTAGTGGACAATTGTCGCGCGTACAATGGTCCTAATTCGCAGTTTACCCGCCAGGCGGAGGCTATACTTAAAGTTACCCAAGATTCACTTGAACAGGTAAGATATTACATGTTATGTATAAAGAAATAAAGGCGGCCTTTCTGCATCTGCGATTTATGAGACTTTTTGTCACGTCACAACCTTTGAAGCCATCTTTTTAAAATATACTACTCAAATCAAAATATGGGCCATCAAGTTTTTTTTGCTATAACACAAAAACAGTTAAGGTTAGGTTGGACTAAATTGGACGTGCCGATCCTCCTAAGCCGTTGATATGCGAACTCTACCCGAGCCAGGTCATTT
The DNA here is from genome assembly GCA_963082885.1 of Parascotia fuliginaria. Taxonomy (NCBI): domain Eukaryota; kingdom Metazoa; phylum Arthropoda; class Insecta; order Lepidoptera; family Erebidae; genus Parascotia; species Parascotia fuliginaria. The sequence continues at coordinate 10,472,271 of OY720178.1, read as the reverse complement.
GGTGACATTACCGGTCTGTTGGAAGCGGTTTCATGCATTTTAGATAGTCCTACAAGAATACTCCAGCTGCAATTTGCTTGGGAGGAGATTTCAGTTGAAAGCGTAAACAATTTGGTGCAGAGTATACATACAAGGCTTTAGAAGTGTGCATAGCAAAAAAAACTTGATGACCTTTATTTTTTTGAGTAGTGTATGTATTAAATGTCGTAGATACCTAGAAAAATGTTAACAACTGTGTGCCTAGTGCGAGTTTATTTTACAATTGACCAATCAGAGAGCCAAACTCGGTAAACGTTTGATAGCGTTAATGTAAAAACTGCTCGCACTAGTCCCCTTGTGTCAACGCAGTTACTCTTTACAAACTGTTATAACGGAATTATTGTTCGTGGCTTGTATAAAAATTTATATTTATAACATCATAGTTTTCGAATAAAATAAAGCTAAAAAAAATATTTTTTTTTTGTATTTGCATAATTTTTTTTTTAATTTGCTTTAAAATATCAACATTTATTATTTGTCTATCCAGTTCGGTGACCACGTAACACAGTTAGAAGCAAACATTTCCCGCGTACAACAGAAGATGTTGGAAGAGGCGGAACATTCAGACTTGGACGTAGAAGAGCCTCCGCCGCCGCCCGACACTGAGAAGAAACGCGGTCGCGGACGACCTAGGAAACATAAACCTTCTACCTCTACTGCTCCAGGTTAGTACTAAATGCATACCGAATCAAATATAATAAGCGCGATTACTGATTTTTCTTTTCTTTTTCTTCTTACTATTCCATACATGTTCATACTGATTAAGCAACCAATCAAACTATCGGCCGATCGAAGGTCTGCAGTATGCGGAGGCTCTAAATAGACCGCTCTGAAGGTTGCGTGAGTGCCGTCGCAGTAAACGTTTTTTTAGGGCTAATTGATGAGAGGATGTGAGAGCTTACGGGGCCGATATATACAGCTGAGTTAGAACTCGCTATCAGTAACACAAATAATATTAAAAATTGTTTAATGAAATATTGATGTGATTGCTGCCGATGTAGCATAAAATAAATTTATAAATATGTAACGTCCAATAGTGTTACCATCTTCTTTTATGTAAGATATAGAGTAAATTTATTTATTGATTTTAGGTGCTACGCCAAGAAAACGAGGCAGGCCAAGAAATGATCAAAACTCGTTGGAAGAAGGTTAAAATCATGCTTATTCATTTTATATATATTTTTAAATTATTGTAAAAGTAATAATTGACATGCTTGAATAGGAATATAAACAATATTATAAAAATTTTCAAAAATCTATAGTTTCTCGACAATTTTAATTCAAAACCAGCTATCAGCTTATAGCAGTAGACAGCTAAACATAAACGTATTTTTCTAGATCTCCAATATTCGGACAGCGGTAGCTCCGAGTTGGAAGAAGTTGAACAGAAGGTTGCGGCAGAAGCCATGGTACAGTTATCAGTCCGTCCACCATATCCAGGTATGTTGCAATCATCAGCCACTATTAGACACCACTCCTAACACAAAGATATTTTTTGTACCAGAGGCACAGATAAACCTCTACTAAATTCTACATTTAAGGCAATAGATATCAAAACAAGTGAATCATGACCCATTATAAGCTCATTTTGCTAATTCATCTAAATGCAAGTAGGTCAAAATTCGCCTAAAGACAGATTTCCTTGGCAACGAGCTTTTCGTCATTTTATTGACACTGACATTTTACTGAGTACACTGTTGTTATGTTAGTATTAAAGACGTCCTAAGTACATTAGACACGGTAGATCTTAGAAGTTTGACAGCTTTAAGCGAAATATTATCAAAATAGTTCATGAATCAGTTGGTTCGATAGTACAACTCATAGCATTCACTAGCATAAGAACACACTACGATTAGTGCATTTCTGTGCATTGGAATGCTCGACCTTGAAATAGCCAATCACAGTGCAGCTTTCACGTTCCACGCATCCTGCTTCTGCCCCTTAACTTTGGGAACTCGATGGCGAACAAATAAAATATAAATGCGATTATCTTTTATGGGGTAATCTATGCATTGTCGTGTCGTTGATTAATGCGGACCAAATGATCACATCGAGGTATAAACGAGGCAATCTACTAAAACCATTATTCTTATTATTATAGATGATGACGTACAAATGGGTGAACCTAGCTTCGATACGTCAGAGTTCTTGAAGATAAAACGCGAGGTTCCCGATGAACTGCCACCACCTTCAGATGATTTTGTGGACTTAGATCAGCATAGTACTGACTATACGTTCCCATCTGTAGTGAAGGTAAAAATATTTGTATAATAATGGCTCAATGTGTCATTTATAAACGCATCTACGTTTTAAATACCACTAAGATACTGCATAGCTACTGCTTTGTCTGTTGATTATCATAATTGACAATCACACAATGTCCGAAAACGCACATAATTATGGTGCCGTTCTTCGGATAATACTTTGAGGTGATCTTTCACTTTAGAAAGTCAGCTTCAAACTATCTTTCAGAAGATTTTAATACTAAATTCTAAAGAATAACAAACATTTACCTTTATCTTGTAACTTATAACTATATTTAATTTATAGGAAGAGCCGATGGAGCCTGACTTAGGTATGGACGCTCCAATGCTCGGGAATAGCGTATTAGAACCACCGCCTCAGTTCAAGGAAGAACCTCCAGAGAACTGGCAGGTATGTTACCATTTCTACAAACAAAGAGAAATCAAATATTTTTTAGTGTTAAAGCACTTGATACTTGTTCAATTGTGGGTAAATAATTATGTACGGTATGCATTAATTTTTTTGATTTTCCAGCCCGACCCAGCTATACAAGACGATCTGCAAGTTACTGACAGTGAAGAGGAACCTGAAGATGGACTATGGTTCTAAACAAATACTAAATATGGCCGGTTTACATTGTATTATATATAACATTTATTGTATTGTGAACCTTGTTAACACACTCAAGATTATGTCGGACAAACATATACGTACATGTATACGCAGTTATTGCACGTTGGCGTTGCTACTACATCCATGTAAAAGAAAACGCAAATAAACTCGAAACTTTCAAAAGCTCACTGACTGCAAGCACGTCCTTACTTTCATATTTATCAATAAAATCATGCGTTTGGACTAAATTATTAAAAAACTGTACTGTGCTTTTTTCCATTGCAAATATTATAAGTGATGCAATAAATATGAACTCTATAGATTAGTGACGCTTCCGCTGTTACTTTCATTTATTCTATACTAGACACTGAGCATTCAATTAATTTTTAAAAATCGTTTACGTCCTGCATCCTATTTTTCTACCCTATAATAAAATGTAAACAAGTCATAACGTGTATGCAATAAATTTCCTATACTATCGACTGTAACATTGCATCTTATCTAAATGTAAGAAATATGTTATAAATTAAGGTTATCAGTTTGTTATTTCATGGATTTTGTATAGAAAATAAATAAATATGATAATAATTTTATGAATTTGTTGTTTTAATATTGAATAAAAATTACCTTTTCAAGTGAGATAATCACTTGAAAAGGTTATTTTTAAAGGCCATAATTAAATCTCGTATTGCTGTTACGAATTCGGGATATATCGCAGCAGGAACATGGTGTAAGAGTGACCGCGAGACCGCGCCGGCGAACGAACGTGTGTCAGTTTGTTGGAGTTATACATGCTAAAATCAGTTTCGAAAATTTATGATTGGTCAAAGTGGTGAAATTCGATTCCTACTCTAACTTGTGGACGTTTTACGGACTAGCTCCACCCCCCGAGCGAGATAGTTATATTAGCCATAATTACTACTTAATTAATTTTAAAACGCCCTTTTTCGTATTGGATCTTTGTTGGGGTTCGATCCGCTCCCACACGGCGCGTATAAGTATAAGTGGGAGTTTATACGACCTCTGAGACACGGCGTCGGTGACTCAGCGCGTCAAAACACCGGACCGCCACCTGCGCAAGCGCTACGAGTCGAGTGACGTCGGCGAGCTACGAGCCTGCGACTCGCGCGCGACCGGGCGCACAGTAGTGTTCTGCGCGTACAATCTACCGGCTACGAGTGCGGTGACGTCAGGGAGTCACGAAGTTACGAATTGGCGCGGCGCCTGTGCCCGCACGATTTATTGGCTACGCGCTGCCGGCTAGCTGGCAATAGCTCGGGTTTATTTACATTAGCATAATGGTTAAATGTAAAGTATGCGCGAAATTTGCGTCGACAAAGGATATTATTAAATGTTGCAAATGTCAAGAATGTTACCATCGTACTTGTACAGCTACACTATCTACGACATGGATATGTGAAGAATGTAAGGCGCGCAAGAGCAAGACATCGACTCCAAACACTGAGCAGAATACAAATACACAACAAATTCACGAGTCACCCGATACTGATGATAACTTGTCCGGCTCTGCGAAGACACTGGAGGCCAATTTGGTGCTGCAAGAAATTCGTAGTTTTCGTAGTGAGCTAATTGCGCTTCGTTCGGAGTTCCGTGAATTTCGCGAAGAAATCTTAAACCTTCAAATTAACTGCAAAGAGTGTATTGATAGAATGGATGCTCTAGAGGAAAGAGTCGGCTCATTGGAAAATAATTCACATGAACCAATACCATCAGATGTAACACAGCTTCAAAATACTATCCACGAACTAAAACAGCAGCTAAATGAACGTGGTCAGAAAGCTTTGCTAAACGACATAGAAGTTACAGGAGTGACCGAAGGGTCCGGCGATAATCCAACACAGGTCCTTAACGTGATTGCAATCAAGCTCGGTATGAAACTTGATAAAACGGACATAGTGTACGCGAAACATGTTGGAAATATACATCGTAACCGTAATGAAAAGGATCTACAATCTCCTCGTCCACGTGTCATCGTAGTTCGTTTGGCAACGCGTGCTGTGCGTGATGGACTTTTGCGTTCAGCACGTGTGCGTCGAGGCCTGACTACGAAAGATATTGAAGTACCTGGCGCTTCACATCGCATTTATATTAATGAGCACCTGACGGGATTTAATCGCCAATTATTTCGCAAGACGCGAGAGGCTGCGCAGCAGTATAAATGGAAGTATGCCTGGACTAAAGAAGGATGCATCCTCGTGCGGAAAGATGATAGTAAGACGGTTAGAAGAGTCCGATCTGAATCTGATATTGCGGCAATTTTTGGTTGAGATTGAGTTTGTCTATAGTTACATTTTTTAATATCATTTATCTATACCTATTTATCTGTTGTGTTGTGTTTGATTGTTTTACTATTAGATACAATCAATGGTATATGTGTTTATTATACACAAAATAATGTTCATTTTATATGCTATTTTGTACGCTTAATATGCTTTATTATTGTTGATTCAGCTATGCCTAATGTATATGGTGTTGATGGTAAAGCTACCCAAGAGGATGCCGTATATGCTATTTCTATCACACTTGTTTCTATTATTTTCTTAGTTTACCTGGTCTATAACTTAACGAAACCATATTTAACGTTTTATGTAATATACACTAATATTTATATTATTGATCAATATTATATGATTAACTTTTTTAAACAGGGACTCAAAAACATTTTTTATAATAACTCATTACGTTCTGCATTAACTAATCATGTTGCACTACTGCTGTCCAAAATGGCTTACTATGGATTTGATGCTAACACGATAAAATGGTTCGACAGTTATCTAAATAACCGTCTTCAATTTGTGGATATTAGGGGAGATGACGGTTCTTCTGTTACTTCTAGTGTTCGGTGCGTGGATAGGGGATTTCCGCAGGGTTCCATTTTAGGCCCTATTTTGTTTATGTACTGTGCTGACATTACTAAGCAAATACATAAATGTAAATATCATATGTACGCAGACGATACGCAGGTTTATATATCTTTTAAGCCCAAAGATTATGAAGTAGCATTGCAACAGATTAATGAAGATCTTGAAAGAATTGTCAAATGGTCTATAAACAATTCGTTGGTACTTAATCCATTAAAATCAAAATTTATGATATTTGGTACGAAAGTACAGTTGCAATCGCTACCGCATACTACATGTACAGTTACTGTGATGGGAGAACCGATTGAAAGGGTGCAGGAAGCCAGAAATTTGGGACTTAATATGGATGTAGATTTGCGCTTTGAGAAGCACATCGCAAGCTGTATTCAGTACTGTTTTTACAGACTGAAAGTTTTGTATAGAATGCGTCACTTTATAAACGAAGACTTACGTATCCAACTAACAGAGTCATTGGTTATGTCAAAGTTGAATTACGCTGATATTGTATACAGTCCTCGCCTTTTATCAAGGACAGAACGACTGATACAGAGATTGCAAAATGCATGCGCTAGGTTTTGCTTTGACATACCACGTAGGAGCCACGTAACACCATTCCTTAATAAGCGCAACATCCTAAAAATGAACGCTCGACGTAAATTGCACTTGGCAGGTTTGTTATTTGGAGTAGTCAAACGCGGAACACCCCTGTATCTGTTTGAAAAACTAACATGGGTGACTAAGCACAAAGAACACAGAGGAAGGCAATGTACCAACCAACTCTCTATCCCATTTCATAAAACTACGGCTTTTAGAGGCAGTTTTAGATACTCGGCGACAAAATGCTGGAATAACATTCCGCCCCCCATTAAAAATTGCACCAATAAAGCTACGTTTGTAATACGACTAAAAACATATTTGATAGAACACCAGAAGTTGAATGAAAATAACCGAGTTACATTGTCTATGATATGAATAAAAGTCTGCATTTCAATTTTATTTAAATTTAAATTTAATAATAATAATAATATTTATTTTATTTTATTTTTTATTTTTATTGTGTGAATTTTATATTGTTTAAATTTTATTTTATTTTATTTTATCTTTTATATTTCAAAAGGATTGATTACATTAATAATCTGATTTTAATTGGTTTTGATTTTTAGTTTAATAATTCATCAATGATTAATTATTTAATTCTGAATTTTATTAAATTTAATGGCATTATTTTTCTTGAAAAATACGAATTTTACATTTATATTATCTAATATTTAGCTTTATATCTTAGAAATACAATACAATACTTTCCCCGTGCGCATCACTCTTGGGTTGCAACTGAAAACCAGCGTTGGAAGTATCTGCATCCAACACATGCTGAGTTGTGACCCTATTGGCACAGCTTTATGTTACTGTTTCTATCTTTTTTTACAAATGTACTTATGTGTTAAGTTTGAATATGTTTGTGACTATTGTGCCAATTAAAGATTTTCTTTCTTTCTTTCTTTCAGATAGCAGTCACTCTTGGCGGTAACCCACTGTCTCAGGCGGCGTCTTAATGTGCAGCGATCGTACGGCAACACGATGCGTTCTCGTCGTGCGAGAAGTTCAAATATACAAGTTTCTTTAGAACGCACGAGCAAATGCATTTCTACATGTATATTTTCATCGCACGACGAGATCGCATCGCGCCATCGTACGATTGCTGCCAATGAGGGTTTTTAGGGAAATTTTTGCTGAATTAATCATCCGGATTAATCAATCGCCATAAGTACTTACCTACTCTTGGTAGATATTTCGATACTCGCCACTCTGACCAATTTTAAGAAAATAAGTGAGTAAAAAATACTTTCGGTTTTCATTTTTTAAATCCGCTATTTTCAAATATTACCAAATCACACTTCCGTTTTGGAAGTGCACGTAGGGCGTTTGTGCACTACAAGGAATTTTACTGCCCGCAGGCCGATTTTTTTACGGTCCGATGTGGCATGAAAATAACGGATAATTTGCTTGTGCACTTTACAGTCTTTACTCGAATCGGTGCTGCGAAGTTTAGGGTAGCTCTCTTTAAAACTACATCCCACGCACGCGTAAAAAAACGGCCCGGAATGGGGTGAAGAAAAATGTCGGAGGGTAAAATTACCAATAGTGCACAAACTAGTATTAGGTATGCATTTATGGCGTGCAATATCGGACGGCAAAAAATCGAACTGCTGGACAGTAAAATTACCCGTAGTGCACAAACGCCCTATCGCGGTAGTAAGAATGAGAAGCAGCTTCCGACAGAACGTTTGCATTAATTTTTGGTTATTTACTCAAATATAAAAAAAAAAAAATATTTTTTTTACTTTATTACTTTGTTGTTTTTTGTTTATCTACCAAAATGAAAGATACTGATATAAAAAAATATCTAGTATGTACCTAGGTATTTGTAATAAAATTGTAGGTATTCGAAAAAGGAAAGCTATTTAGGTATGTTGCGAAAAAAATTGTGCACACATTTGTGGGTAAACCTTCGATGACTTTAGTAATGTAGTACCTATTTGTAAGCGCAGAAATATATCACTTAGGTACTCTGTGAAGCGCAGGTACCTACCTACCACAACATAATTATGTTCTAGTGATTTTAGTTTGAAACTCTAACGAAATAGATGCAATTTGCTATAATGTTTTGTGAAAATGTACCCTAATCCATAGTCACCAATTATGTCATTGGAAAAATAGACGAGGCAAGTGAATTCGATTAATATACTTTTTCACATTTAAACTGAAACTTCTTATGAATAGGTAGTTGGTAATAGGTACCTTACAAGGTCTGTTGTTATTTAGGCAGGTAAGCATTTCATTACGAAATTTTCAAAAATGCATTTGATTTTAAAAAAGTCTATCTATTCCATTTTCAACTTGTAGATATGATACACTAGGGCCATATTAGAACGAAATAGGTCTTTGGATGAGACGATATTCTCATTCTAATGTATGCTAAACGCCTACCCTAAGTGCTAGTCGTATGAATAAAACAAAGGAGTCGAGCCTTAATGGTCAATATGTCGGCATTGTATGCCTTTATGTATGGTCTCACAGCAGTAGTTTGACTGAATTCCCAACAAGAATCTGATGGCTCCACAGTGTCACAAACATTATGCTAGGTACAATCACAGAATTAATGATAGTATAGAATATCGAGAACTTGAGTTTATACTTAGGTAAGTAGGTACTTAATATTTTTTATTGTACCAAAATTATTTTTATATTGTAGAACCTATAACATTCCAGGACAATGACATACTGACCAAGACACTATCTGCTTAATTGATGGAGATCGAACGAAGAGCTCAGCACGGTAGTACACACCGGTTTGAAACTCGAAGTTTGATCGCCCATTATCATTAATATTTTGTAGCATCTCCGATAGACGCGAGTCCAAGCTCGCATTAAGATATTTTTTTACTTTTAGGGTTTTTATGATGAGGCAATTTTTGATATCAGACTGTTAGCTTTTATTATTTTATTCAAAGTATCTATTAATTACTGTTTTTGAAGGGTAACTTTAAAAAATATTGCCATACCTACTTAAAACTGATGATAAAATACTTTTAAATAATTGTTTAGGTGCTTAACAGAGCCAAAGGTAATCTATGACCAAATAAAACGTAGGTAGTCATTTAAATAATGGTTGGCGATAGTGAAAATAGATAAATCCCGCTGTGTTCAAAATTTGCAATCATCATAGTGTTCAGAGATCCAATCAAAGTGTCGATGTGCATGGAATATAAATGAAGTGAGCCCTTAGCTATGCGTAGGTGAAAATTTTGCGAAATCATACCACTTGAATATTCATAAAAGATTAATGAGTTTAAGTATTTCAGTGTACATACATCTTGTAAAGTAAGGTAGGGTTATGAGAAATGCGTGGTCCGATTAGCAATTTAGTATATTTATTCACTTTTTGAAGCCATAAATAAATAAAATGAGTTTCATATGACGCTTATAATTCCATAATGATATATCAAGATTATTATAATAAATTATATTTTAAGCTTTTGAATTGCACTCTTAACAAACGGGTACTGAAAAATATCATATAATTTACCATAAGCGGCTTTGTTTAAGCACCTACATTTTACATTATCTAAGTTCAAAAGAATGAATTTGGGCGAAAATATGTATTAGGCAATAAAGCAGGCTGGCGGTTTCTATATCAGTTAACTTTCCTACATTTCTAACTGCAAACGGCAGCGCTGTGGAGTTTGTGAAATATTCGAGTAGCTACTCGCTGAAGTTTATGCTCAAAAGTTAAAACCAAAAACCAACCAACCGACCCGGTTCATCCAGCAAGATTTATGTTTTCATTGCTTCAAATTATATCTGCTTATGACTTACTCCTTAATTTTTTTGACATTAAGTAAAAGATTGTGCCTGTTAAATAAATAGATAGATAGAATAATCTTTATTGCATATCACAAAATACAAAATAATTATAAGGACACACAATAATACGTTGTGACAATGGGGTGTCTTATGATCACTATAAAAAAAAATTTAACAAAAAGAAAACCGACCTCAAACAGGAAGGAAACTAAAAAGTAAAAAATAAATTATTATTATTATTAATCATGCACATACACAAAACGCAAACTCATAAATATGGGGTAAACATTTGCGACGTTAGCTTTTGACAAAATTTACGATTTGTTAAAGCTTGTCGCGAGAAATGGCGTGCGTATATTTTTTACATTAGGTACTACCTACTGGCAAAAAAATGTGTTATTTTTTTATATTTATGTGTTTGTATATTCGCAATTTCCAACAAATAATACAGCAAAGATTAAAGCAACGAGGCATACTCTTGAAATGTTTTATTTGGGTAGGTAATACAAAAGCTTTAACTACGTAACAAGCTTTTCAACAGCCTAGAGATACTGAATATAGAATAATACGGTCTCTAAGTAGGTGCTATATAATAATATAATAATGGTAATTGTTACAAAACAGGATGTAAACAAGTGCCTAGGGAATAATGTACGGAGGATAAAGTACGAGCTCCAAGGCTTAGTCACTTCGCGACCTAGTAGGACTATATGGAACAAACGGTGTTTACATGTGAGCCTTTTGATTAACAGAAAATTTCTGGAATGTATAGTAGAGTAACCACACCATATCTTTCGCACTAAGTGGCGGCTAAGGAAAAGTAACACTGCTACCAGTAACTAAGTGGTAACCGTAACCTATGGATATGGACTATGCTGTAGTATTATTTAAATAATGCTTAGAAAACACAACCAATCCGTTACCGAACATGTAGGGAGAAAGACTACGTGAAACGAGAAAAAGCTTTTTTCATTCTAAATTCTAAAACCAACAGTTGCAGTTTTTTGCAAAGTCACAGCTGGCTTTTTCATCTGAATTCATTAATAGAACAACCGCTTCAATATTACTGTACCTAATGGGAATTATTGAGCAGATAATTATAATTAAGAAATAACAGTTCTATAACTATGGTATAAATCATAAACATATATAACTAAATAGCTAAGTATCTTGTTGCTATTTAATAAGAACTTTGAAACAAAGTTGAGATACTTGGGGTATCAAGATCTCGTACAACTTGCTGCAGTTTGCGTTTAATTTCAGAAGTGCCTCCAGCTATTCTATATAATACGGCAATTTCAGTTAAAATTAATGCACTAAAGATAACATTGTGCTTGGAATTTCTCCTAAATTGAATATTAAACAGTGATTGAAATATTTTTTGGCATAGGTATAATCTTGATCATACATGACGACATTTATATAATTACGTACTACGACGAAATCAAAGCTTTTAAGCTATAGAAAATGGCGCGTTCTTGATGACTTGATTATCTATGGAGTTGTGCTTAGATGTGTTGTTAAAATTTTATATCACATAAATGTATTGAGTCAAAAATATAATATATTGTTCTACTTAATTCATATCAGCCGAATACGTTTCCTGATAGATGTATATACCTAAGCCTCCTCTAAGTTTCGCCACCTTGACCGGTCGTGAGCCACTTTTATCCATCAGTTGCCTGCCACCCTTGTGTGGTCATCGGCCCACCCTGTGAAAGGTCTGACCACGCTGCGTTATATACCTATAACAAAAGTACCCGCATAGTAAATTTCAACTGGAAGCAAGCCAGAATGCTAATAGGTATGTGTTTCTGACCAAATATTGTAGTAACAATAGTTCCAGCCAAGTGTTACCATGTCAACACGATGCTACGACCCGGTATTTTCCCAATTGTCTATATATCGCCTTATTGAGCAATATATCATGTAGCACTATGTTTTGTTCCAGCAAATTGTGGAATTTATTGCGATGTCGGCAAGTTTATTATCATTTCGTTTATTGCTCGACGAGGAATGGCAATATGTCATTATCGTTTGTTGATTTATTGAAGCATTTATGTATTGGAATTTAACGAATAAAACTTTTTACTATGTGCACTATCATATCATCATCCTTCGGCCATTGTCCCATTCACAGACTGACCGAGCAATCTGAGTTCGTCCTGTAATGGCGATCACAGATATCACTAAATGTGTGTTGCTATTGCTACTATTGCTTACCTAACTACATATCGAATTTTACTATTTTAAAGGATTGTCATTTTTCATATTTTGCATTACAGTATCGCCATACTATTTACGCTAAACCATCCGCTCCGGTCTGGGGAAAATGTAGAAAACCTAAATGAAATTTATGTTTGCAAAAATGTCACCCTTTCCCGTACGTTTCTATAAGTATACGTTAAATTTAGGGGTGAGACATAAATTGTAGCGTCTAAGAAAGGTTCGGTTTGAAGATAGTCTGGTTTGCCTTTTTCATATTGAATATTATGTGTTGTGCTATATGAAGGTGAGTAGCCATTTTGACTACTGTGACCGGTTGTGGGTTCGATTCCCATACAAGACAAAACTTTGAATGATAAGCGTACTTTGTGTGCGTTAAATGTATGTCTGTTAAGTTCTCCGCAATACAGGGCTTGTCCCATAACTCACAAATTGTCTAATTTTTTACACTTATTGGTGGAGAAGAACAAAATGACAACAAGAAGGGATATTGGATAATAAAAAATATTATATTAAATATATTATAGATTAACATACCTACAACATAATGCTCATCCAAATCAAGCGATAACATAGAAATCCCGGAACACAAGTAAGAAAGTAAGAAAAGGGATCGTTTCGATTATCGATTTATTGAATACCCCATCTTTATCATCGCCCTTTGATTCAAGCAAGCCCGACTAACAGGTGTCATATTTCTATGGAACTTTTTCCTCCTCCCTAATTCGATCCAGCAAATGATTTGGAAAGAAATAACTGGCTGACGTCACTGCGTATTTTTGTGTGGAGTAGATTTGTGTATAAGTATATATAAGAGGCGGGGAAATGTTTGTGGAAATATATGGCAGCTATTCAGAGACGTTGTATGTTATTGTCATGTTTGTTTGTGGTGTAATGGCCGTTCATTATTTGCACATTATGGAGTTATGAATGTGTTATAACTGTGTGTTGTTGTGTGGATATTGAGCGTTCAGTTTTTATACATTGCTCCATTAACAATGAATGAGGCTTAACATAGGTAATCAAATTCGTTGTTTGAGGACTTTCCCTATACGCCAACTGAATATTTTGCTCTTGCAAATGATGAGTCTTAATTAGTTATGCGACTAGCTCCAGTCGTAGTAAAGTTACGTTAAAACAAACTTTTAGATCGTAATCGCTAGACCATACAATCGGTCAATAAATAGGTCCAAATACGGAGATATCACTAAGTGGACTTCATGGCAAATGCTTTCTTTGTTACTTAATGACAAGGTTACTAAGCAAGTAGCAAGCAGCGTTACTATTGCATTAGGCAGTTTGACAATTTGACTTGATTAAATAGCAGCGTTACAATTATTATACACTACATAAACTACTGCAAGATCTACGGTCACATAACTCGTGTTTGGCCATAAAAATAGCGATCGCATGCACGTCCTGCAATCTTTGCTAAAATTGGCAAAGTTACGCAAAATAACCGATTGTATATTTCAACAGTTTTATTGCTAAAATGATAATATGATATAGTATTCTAAAGAATCATATACCTAAAGAATTATATCATATTAACTCCGTTTTTATTTGTGTGTAGGGCTAAATAATAAAAATGAGGAGTGCATGATCTCAAAGGCAAAACATGGTTTAAAGGTCTAGAAAACTATTAGCTACTGAATTATTGATAAAAATGTGATTTAAGTTTATATGATATATTGTTATTTAATATCATAATATAACAAAGAATTGCTCTCTGAAACTGCATGTCATCTAAGCTTGAAAGCGTACTATCAACCTTCATAACATAGCAGTCCACTAGACGTACGAAGATCTGCCCAACCATCTAATTTGATCGGTCATTAGCCTTTTGCATCTATTGCCCGCCACTTACCACGTCATCAGTCCACATTGCGGGTACTTTTATTCAATACCTACCTACAATTAAATATGTATTATCGCCAATTGCAAAGCCCAAACTCAGCGATATGAATGCGAGCACTAAGTTGAACTATCACAATTCCGAACCATTAAACACTCTGAAATACTGTTCTAACTTTAAGTACATGTTTTATGTACTATTTTAACATACATCGAAGACAATTACATACACTACATTAACTTTAAGGTTTATATTGAGCTTATAAAATATTTTCAATATAAAACGGCAAAAAAATTAAGCACTTAGAGTTCGGATATTTTTTTCGTAGTGTCATCGTTGAGTTCATCAACTTTATGAAAATGATAAAGAAGAAGGAATGAGTAAGCGATAATTACTTAATATTAACTGGTATATTTATAAACTAAGCTTAAATTAAACAAGTTATTGGTTAATTGTGTAGTTAAATATCAAAAGCCGGTAAGTCACACCCCTATTCGAAATTGAACTATGAATGGGCCCAAATTTGAAATTTAATGTAGATTTGTTTCTTTTTTTCAAATCAAGGTAAATCACTATATACACAACGAAAATAGCAATCTAAATCGATGATTTTTTTTCATATCCAGTACGTCCATAGTCTAGTATTTATCAAACTCGGACATGTCCGCGACGGCCAATCAGGATAAAGTATGGGGCTTTATTCTGATTAGCCTATGTTTTTGGGATTCGGCAAAACCAGTTATGCTATCTTTCAAAACCAGGCAAGTCCAAAGTATTTGTTTCAAACTCCGGCACATTTTGCTTGGTAACAGCAAATTCCGGTGTGTCCTTTTTATACTAATTTTCTAGCCTTTTAATCCTTTACTTTCTTTTTCCTTTTTTTCTATTCTAATATTATACAAACCCATAAATGAGTAGTCGTTCAATATACAAACGTATAATTTTTAAAAAGTGTAGTCAAGAAAATGTTTCTTTCATTTCTCACTTTTCATTTAGAGTGGACGTAGGTACCTGGCTTTGATATTTACCTACACAATTAGTTATTTTTTGTAAACTATAAGTATTGTTTAGTAAGTAGGTATGTATTATATAAGTAAAACACCTATTGGTGTTGTAAGTGGGACAGCTTAGGTGATCAAACCAAAGGTGCTGAAAAAATCCGTGCGCATGAGGAATACTCCATATACGTAATAGTCTGTTTCCGTAACGTTATGGTACCTTAGTGCGTAGAACTACTATGTTCTTTTTTGCAAACGGCTTATGGTCGGGTCGTAGTTAGGCACGTGCTCAGTGTATATTACTAGAATATTCCCCATTATGGGAACTCCAATACTAATACGTGTTATTTTTTGAATATAGGTAATAATAATCATGTATGCCAGCATTATGTAATTTTTATATCGACAAAGGGCCTATTATTATTCAAACACGAGTTATGTGACCATAGATCTTGCAGTAGTTTACGTATAGTGTATAATAATATTATAACGCTTTATAGTGAAGTCAAATGTCAAACTGTTTTTTTATTGCCTGATTGTCACTGCCCCGCGTCACGGAACGTACTTTGGGCGTGCGTGTTCTTGCCTTGTTTGTAAGTATCTCTCGTTGTATGAAACGTGTTCACTGAAATCGCAATCTCACGCAGCGTAGATGTTCCTTCGCCACGCACCCTGCAGCCTAGTGCGGTGCAGTATGTGGATCGCCTAAAAGTTTGTTTTTGACGACTATGATTGCCGTGAGTCACATTACCACACAATAATATGCTTTTATTTATTTAACGTTCGTAGCAATAGACACATGTTTTTTGCAAACAGGTACCTAACTAAGACTCATCATTGGCAAGGGTAAAATAATCAGATGATACTTTTATATGATTATAAACCCGGCCATTACGATCTCCTCTTACCTACACAAGTTTTGATTAAGTACTTACCTACTATACTAGGATATAAACTAATCTACCTTTTCCTTTTTAATCAATGTAGGTAACGGATCCGTCCGTTTTAATAAAGATTCCTGTTAATTTAGACTATGACATCCAGCCAAGCGTTTAAAACCCTTCTTTACGTATTCAGTTGGATGGTATAAATTTAAAATTATTTTTTAGAAAATGAAGTTGGTGTTCTTTTCAAACATACAGATATAAACGCCGAATGAAAATATTATGCAAATAAATAACTGCTTCGGTGATTCAATGGTACTGTGTTTTGACTACTACGAAGAGGTCTTGGCTTTGATCGTCAGATCGGAAAAAAGTGATATTAGGTTTTTTTGTCTAGCTAGGCTGTAAATTTGCAAATTGGAGAAAATTTACGATACAATCGATAACTATTTACTGCAGTTGTAGGTGAAAAACTAAAGGGGTTACATTATCCGGGTATACGAAGGACTAGATCGCCTCCACAAAGTTCAATTTCCGTATGAAGTAGTATGATCTATTTAATGTCATCGACTGATGTGAAGGCTGTCAGTCACATGTTCGAGCGACTCCACGTAGTGAAGAGTATTAGGTGACTGATGCATGAATAATGTATCACTATTACTACTTATTGTATGATTCTCTTTTAGCGTAGCTGGCTTAGCGTTAACATGAACGCTACAATGTTTTAATGAATTCCATTGTTATTGTATTATACAGTCGTAGTGGCTATCATCATCATATTTTCAGCCAAAAGACTACTGCTGAGCCTTTGTCAAAATTTATCACTTTGACCATATCCACCATATAAGGGCTAAAAATATCTAAAAACATGGAAACTAAGCTGTAGACAATGAATGATATATTTTTATTCTGTGACTTTATCGCAATGTAATTAATAACTTGAGCAGTGACGAGCCTCTTAGTTTTTTAATCGATGTTAGAAGTAGGTACTAAGCTCGGCAAAACGTGACATTAAATTATTAAGAGGGCAGAGTGGCGTTGGTGTTGATCGTAAAATTACACCGAACCTCTACTGACAGTCCCGACCTATAAGCAGAATTTTATAACTCATTTATCACTGTCAAAAATTTTTCCACTCCTAAAATAGAACTAATAAGTTTAAACGCAAAATTTGTGTAACTAAAAAAGTTCATAATTGTTACTGATTGAGAATTTAGATGTTTAATTAAAAATTTTTTCAAATATTTCTATAAAATTCAAATATTTCTATAAAATTTTGGGTAAGTACTCGTATCTCTAACTGAACTTATCATTTCAACGCAACGTCTCGCCCTCATTAGAACGTTAGGCAGATTGACGTTTTAAGTAAGATTAACACTGGCAAACAAACACAGCTCTCAGAAGATAATATTTTCGGTTGGATAAAAATGGGATGGCAGACCAGGCTTTATCCAATTATTCAAAATTTGCATTGAAAAACGTCAATGACAGATTAACATTACCCTGTTGCCACTTCTATTAGATTTTGTCTGCAGTGTTTTGTATTATGTTGGCTTCTATGTGACATTCTCAAAATGTTGGTGGCCTTATCACAACGGCTTTCACAATATCAAGATATGAAATAAGTTTCAAATATTCGTACTCGTACGTATACAATTTTAATTATCGAACATTAAGTAAAGTTGATTGCTTACTTTTAAAATATTGAACGATGAAATTGAGCTTATATTACATTAAATCCTGTTTAATTAAAACCGAAATTAATGTTTACCGTAATGCGAACGTTACTCGACATTATCTTGGATAATTTTCATCAAATTTTATTTATACCAAGCTTTATTCGTAATTAAAAATAAATGAGAGCTATTACTTGGCCTATACCGTAAAAAAAATACGCAGGGAAAAGTAAGCGCTCGAGGAAACGAAAAGTGATGATTGTAATATGGATGGCTGTAATAATGCCATTACAAACATAGGTAATTGAAAATGTTAGTGTTCCTGCTCGTCTTTTGGTGTTTTCTTAGGCGACTCTTACAATACGTGAGAAATGGTGTGGTTTCTTATACTGGACTGCTACTGGACTGGATACCTCTAATAATAATATCAGCTGCTATCCCACTGGAGGGCAAAGGCGTCTTCTTATTAGACAAGGCATGAGCATTTATCATGATTACCACCACGCGAAACTATAACAAAATATTATTCAAGACAAAATAATTGCAATTGAATATATTATCTTCTTTTTAGAGTCTGCAAATTAAATAAAATATTTTTATAAAAAAATAAATTTTCTTTATAAATAAATGTGAACTCCATTTAGTCCATCTAGTTATATTTTAATGGTTTTAACGTGAAGCACTTAGCGCTTTGAGAATTAATCAATCATTCAACGTGGTTGCTTTATTTGATCTATCTACTTACTCACATTTTTTAGATATATATTTTTATTCCAAAAATATTAGGTATCTATTGGCTTATACAGAGTGTATACGACGGTATGACATTAAATGCAATTACGTATAGTATGTGACATTATAAAGCGAGACAAAAAAAAATCTACTAAATATCTTCAATAGTTTAGACACAGGACAAATTTTTTAATTTCTTTAAATCTAAATTAACACTATGTAAGTACGTCAAACGGTCACTGACTTAAGTCATAGTCCACGTCGAAGGATAAACGTTGCCGTTCATTACAGTTCAGTGAACTTGTCATAATAAAATGGTGTATTACTTCGTTACTATTAAAATATTATTTATTTTGTTAGAAAATTTCAAATTTTTGTTTTTCGTCAAATTACTTTTGTGATTAATTAGAAATCATTATATGGGCTAGTAACACCTGCCTTTTCATTTAATGTCAAACCGTCGTATACACTCTGTATAGCAGTCAATTTTAATAATAATAATAATAATAATAATATAATAATATTCTACCACATTCACACAGCGCCATCTAGTCCCAAATTAAGCAATTATATTTGCTTGTGTTATGGGTACTAAACAACTGATATACTACTTATATATATATTTTTTTTGTAAATACATACATATTATAGATAAATTACACCCAGACACAGAACAAACAATCATGCTCATCACACAAAGGTTTGTCCTGGGTGGGAATCGAACCCACGACCTCCGGCTTAGCAGTCAGGGTCACTAACCACTAGACCAACAGGCCAGTCAATCTAATATTTTAATAATATTCTATTATTTTATACCTAGTATACTTAGTTGTATTTTCTCGGTTTAGAAATCTATTTTTTAAACTGGGCCGAAAATTACTTTCACATTTAAAATTGTGTTTTTAAAATTAAGAATTACAAAATAAACCAGGTTCTATGTAGGTAGAAACTTGTCAGGTAGTTACTTACTGTTTAGCATAAGAAATGGCTTGGTATTTTGCCGCCACAAACTTTAATATGCAAATGACAATGTACACTTATGCAGTTTTCTTTGATGACATACCTTAATTTTACACACTGTAGCGACACTTTTACGAGCACCGACGTGTATTAGCAATTTAAAATGTTATACATAAAAAAGTTTACATTGTGCTTTTAGAGGTTTAATTTATGATTTTGTGTAAGTAAATTTGGAAGTAAGACAGGCAAGTTACGAATTTATTAACAAGGATAGAAACCTTTACATAGTTCTGCTTAGTGACTATTCTTGTTATCTTGGCTCTTAACTAGAGAGTATAATGTAGGTGCCTATTTAACTTTGAATTTAGATGGTTCGTTTCATGTTACCATTTTTTAAAATATCTTTCATTCTCTTTACAGTACAAATATTTGTCCAACGTGCCTGACTGTTGTTCAACAGTTTAAGAGCTATTAATGTAATGAATGAATCACGTACTACTTACCATAATTATTCAAACTACAATGCAGTTGAACAAAGAACTTAGAATTAGAAGCATTTCCAATATATACACGTTTAAAGTAATAATTGCTCACGCGATTGTTTTTTCGTGGATCGCATTGTTCACAAAAACAATAAAATGGTTTTTAAAACTACGAATACAGACTTTGAGCAATATTGTTTAAAAATTCTATGCATTGTAATCTTATGTTTGTCGTCCGATTAGCTGGTCTCTGTGTCCACACCAAGGAGCTTAGAGGTGAATATAACGAAGATTTTACTACGTACTAGCGTAATAACAGTGAGTGCCAATTATTTGAGTGGCCTATTTTGTAAACGTATTTTATTTGTGGCATAGTCACCAGTGAACTCTGGATATTCTGCTGCAATATTGGCAAACCTTTTGCATGCGTCTGGGCATCGTATAATTTGTTGTTTTTTTCTTTCTTTTTGGTTAGCTTCTATTAATTATATTATTATGATAGTTTTTAGCGGTGTTACTGGTACTTAATATATTATTTTGAAACGGTCCCTGCATTAAAGACTGTAGCTAGAATAGTCCGACTGTAGCTGATACCGCTAATACCTTTATCAAATTTTATTTTTGGTATATATATATATATATAATCTAGCTCTCTTTATTCTATTAGCATATTAAGAACATGTTTATCACGTTGATTTTCAAATACCTATAACAAATAACCTTTAACTGAAACTAAATCTTCTGAAAGCTTGCTTAATAATAAATGTCTACTTATTTACACGCCAGCCCCAGCAAGCAATATCTTTTATTATTTCTCTATATAAATTTCAGGAAATTGCTTTTGAATATACCATAAACCTTTTAGCATCACGAAGTGCTAAATAAACACGCGAATGGTCTTAAGGTAATTTACTCGCTAATTATTGCATATTAAGTTTCCTATAAGTAAGGCTCGTAAAAGATTTCGTGCACTCGTAACTCAGTTTACGTGTTAATATTGTTTTTACACTTAACGACGATCATCAATCATAACACTTTTGAGATATCGAATATGTTAAAACGGTTAAAACTTAAACCCTGTATACCGAAGAATTATAAAAGGTAAAGTTAAATAACATAATATTAAGTCGAAATGGTCCAGTGTTTAAGGCACCCGCTTCGTAAACACGAGGTAGTGGGTTCGAATCCGGGCAAGTAACAATGTGATTTTTAAATCATATGTACTTTCTAAGTTTATCATGGACATTTCTGACCGACGGTGAAGGAAAACATCGTAAGGAAACCTGGATTTAAATGTCTGAAATTGCCAATCCGCCTTGAGCAAGCGTATTGATTAATGCTCATTCCTTCTCTATATGAGAAGAGGCCTTTGCCCTGCAGTGGGACAGTAAAACAGGCTGGTATTATTAAATAACACCATTGCAAAAACGTAATAAAGGGTTGCAATTTATAATACGAGGGTGCCGTACAATCTTGTAGTCAATATAAATAGCATGAACGGCCGTAGATCTTTTGATTGCGTTGATATAGAACTTTGATTTTTTCACAGCTTTAAGAGTTCACAGACAAGACTATTCGATATAAATTTCACCTCCACGCGTTACTGAGAAAAGGGTCTTGATAAACAGACATAGACGGACAACAAAGTGATAATGTATGGGTTCCGTTTTATCTCTTGAAGTACGGAACCCATAAAAACAGGAGAATTTGGAGGACTGGAGATAAAATTTTATTTTTTGATTATTCAGTGGCTATAGTTAGATACGAAAAGTATTTTGTGTAAGTAATCACTCTAGTTTGTGCTACAAAATAAGTAGGTAATTTGATAACTATGCACCTTCATATATTTGAGAAAAGTACTGTAGTTGATTCATGCATAAAATATATTTATTTTACGTACAACAGAATATGTAATACAACATGCTACACCCAGCACAACTTATCCAAAAATACACACACAATTGCCTGGTTTCGGGTTCTAATCTTCGAGTGCGTAATAAAACATTCATTCACAATCTTTACATTCAACCCATCTAATTTTAACAAACATTTATTTTTTATCTCTAAAATATCTTGTTAAGCTTATTTACATAATAATAAGTGTGTCACATTTTTCTCTGATGTTTCATGCATGTGTTCATTTGTATTTTAAGTTGTAAAACTTGAAATTTTATGGGGTAGAAGAGACTTGCAATTTGATTATAAAAATTCTACACTACCTATAAAATGTTAACGTTATGAGAAAAATAAGTTACACTAGCTTTAATACAGCAGCGTTAGCTCGTATCACCAATCACTGCGCTTGTCAAGCGTGGACCAGCGTGAACGTGACTGTGTTGGAAGATTCCTTCTTTTGACTTATGTTGAGCAATAAGCGTCATGATGATGCTGAAGCTATTTAAAATCTTGGATTTGAACGTCTATTTTTTGACAATAAAACTTATTAGGAATATTTACATACAGGCTTTTAATGGGATAGGTCTGTGTTGGCAGGCGTCTGTCTATTTGAACGCTTTAATCTCAAAAACCTCTTAATGAATTTGGATGTGGTTTTTACTTTTATATTATGGGTTTCTCGAGGAAGGTTGAAGTACATAATACATATCCCTATCACCTAAAGGAACCGAGTAGTAACGATAATAGCCAAGCGGGAAACGGATAATAAGTTTTATTATCGATACTAGCTGTTGCCCGCGACTTCGTTCGCGTGAAAATTCAGATGGGTACCTCTATGAGAATATTGCGTGCCTGATTTTATGGCAATCGTACATTGTATCAGTATTATCCGTCTCTATGGCGAATCCAGTTTAAACCCGCTACCGCTAAAACTGACAAACCATTTTCACACAAACTTGCGACTCTTATATGCCCATTTAATAAGGGGGGTTGCTGAATAATAAAAAAAGAGTATTTTCTAGTAATTTGGTAATCCTACTATAAAAACTATAGAAATTTCATACAAACTTTGCCACCCCTTTATACCCCCTTAGGGGATGGATTTTGCAAAATTCCGTCTAAGTGAGCACCTATATCCTAATAGGAACGACAATGCAAAGTTTGAGATTCCTAGCACTTGTTGTTTCTGAGATTTCGTGATAAGTGAGTGAGTGACCTTTTGCTTTTATGTATATAGATAGTATTTTTATATTGTTTAAATGCTGTTTTTCATACTATTTTTAATCTCCGATTCATACAAATCCTCTTTCACCTACCTAAAGATATCCCTCGTAAAAACAATATACAATACACAATGGCAAATTTTCACTACAATAACTTTCCCCTTTCCCTTCTTCCCTATTGAACATTTTCTCCACTCTCCACAGTTTCCTCCTTCCTCTCCCCCTTCTCCTCTTCACCTCTTTCAGCATCCCTTGCCCCTCCTCCAGCATCTCTTGCCCTTTCCTCCACTTCCTTCTACCTTGCCTCCTCGTTTTCCCCTATCTTCTCCCTTCATTCTCCTTTCTTTTCCTCCTTTCCTCTCCCTTCCTATCGCTTCCTATTCCTTCCCTTCCCCTTTTCCACCATTCGAGAACTCCTTTCTTTCCGCGTTCCTTCCTCCTCCCTTCATCTACTGTCTCCCTCACTTCCCCCTCACTTTCCTCTCATTTTCCCCTCATTCACCCCTCAATTAACCCTCACTCGCCCTTACTTCCACTCACTCCCCCTCACTTCCCCTCACTCTCCCCTCACTTCCCTCTCACTTCCCCCCACTGCCCCCTCACCCACCTCACTTCTCCCTCAATTCCCCCTCACTTCTCCCTCACTTCCCCCTCACTTCCCCGTTTCTTCTCCATCACTTTCCCCTCACTTTCCTCTTACTTTCCTCTAATATTCGCCTCACTTTCTCCTCACTTCTTCCTCACTTCTCCCACACTTCCTCTTCACTTATCCATCACTTTCCTCTCACGCCCCCATCACTTCCCTCTCACTTTCCCCTCCCTTCCTCCTTCTCCTCAATTCCTTCTTTTCCTCCCTCCTTTCCCTCCCTCCCCCTCCCTGTAAATTTCAAATCGCTAGCTTCAAAAGCTAAAAATCTTTTTATAGAATATTTTATCCCTAATTTCACCCCTCTAAATCCACCCCTGTTAAAATAAAATTATAAGGATATTTTTTATTTAAATAGAAGTATTCCAAAACAATCAATAGGGATAGATATCAATAAAAAAAATGACCCCAAAGGTCAACCTGTTCTAAACTCACCAATGTGTTCAATGTATTTACGCCCCATACACAAAAAAGAAATTATTAATATAATTAATTCAATAAAAAATAAACACAGTTACGGTATTGACGAATTTCCACCTATCTTACTAAAAAGATGTTCTGAAAGGCTTTCTATACCACTAACATATCTAGTTAACCAAAGCTTTCAAGATGGGAAGTTTCCTGATGCATTAAAAATATCTTTAATAAAACCGATTCATAAAAAAGGTGATGCCACTACCCCCAGAAACTATAGGCCCATAGCTTTATTACCAACATTTTCAAAAGTATTTGAAAAAGCCATGTGCAACAGATTATATACATTCTTAGAAAAATATAACATCCTTGATGATAGCCAAAATGGATTTAGAAAGTCACGGTCTACTACATTAGCAGTATATAGATACATTCAAACCGCGCTCCAATATATAAATGACAAAAAATATGTATTAGGGGTATTACTGGATATGACAAAAGCGTACGATAAAGTCTTATACAACATACTTCTCCTAAAATTGCACGGCTCAGGCATACGCGGGCCAGCATACTTGTGGTTTAAATCATATTTAGAAAATCGAATACAAATAGTTCAAATAGAAAATTATGATTCAAAAACAAATGAAATTAGCACAGTAAGATCCCGGGAAAGAAACATGGTATGCTCCATTCCACAAGGGAGTGTGTTAGGATGTATACTATTTTTAATATACATAAATGACCTACCAAAGATCTTAAATAAAGAAATTGCTTTACCTATTTTATTTGCAGATGACATATCCATTCTGATAAAATATGAAAAAAATGACACCCTTAATCCTATACTACAAGAAACCCTTCATATTGTTACGAAATGGCTTCATGAACATAACTTAGAGATAAACTATAGCAAGACGAAAACTATACAATTTAGATCATACAAACAACCAGCCTTAAATATAGATACAACTTTTCAAAACACAACCCTAGAAACAGTAGAGACATTTAATTTACTTGGAATAAACATTGATACACACATAAATTGGAAAACTCACATAGAAAGCATTAAATCTAAACTATCCAAATTTACATACGCCCTTTTCCAATTAAAATATTGTACAGATAAAAAAACAGCGCTATCAGCATATTACGCCTACGCTTACTCATGGTTAAGGTATGGTGTCATGCTATGGGGAAATAGCGTAACTAGTCATGACTTATTTTTATTACAGAAAAAATGTGTTAGAATAATAGCTCACGTAGACAACGAATATAGTCGCAGACCTCTTTTTATTAAATACAAATTGTTAACTCTCGCCTCTATTTATATTTATGACATCAGTATATTTGTATTTAAAAATATAGATAACTTTACAAAAAAAAGAGACATACATAGTGTTAATACTCGCCATAAAGATAATTTACACTTACCACACTCCAGAATAAAAATGCTAAATGAAAGTCCATATTACATGGCAGTCAAAATATACAATAAACTACCAGAAGAAATAAAAAAAGAACAAAGATTAATACTATTTAACAAGAAGCTTAAAACATTCTTAGTAGAAAAATGCTTTTACTCAGTAAAAGAATATTTTGAATATAAACCATAATTACAATAAACAAATAAAATAAATATTAAATTATTAGAAATATAAAATTAATGAGACGATCTGCTTTTATAAAATATGTATTAATTTTGTATTAATGTTTGTATTAGTATTAGATAAGCTATCTAGATTTAAGACCCTGCTTTGCGACGCCTGAAAAGGGCGCTAAGTCATGTTCTAATATTATACATAAGACCTTTACTGTACACTTAGCTTGCAAATAAATATTTGAATTTGAATTTGAATTTGAACAAAATTTCAAAACTGTAAGTTAAAAAATGAAGAAGATTCATACAATCGATTTCATCCCTTTTCACACACTTAGGAATAAAATTTTAAAAAACCCTTTTTTAGTACTACCTCTAGACATTTAGACAAACACACCCTCCAAACTTCAAGTCACTACGACCAGCAGTTTAGGCTGTGCGTTGTCTGTTAGTCAGTCAGTCAGTCAGGACAAAGCCTTATATAATATGTATTATATAATATGTATGGGTGTATGGATGTATGGATTAGACATATAGCCATCGGGGATCAAAGCATACAGGCTGCTAGGAATGCTAACACGTGATAGAGCCACATAAAGCTGACCGTGCGAAAAACAGCTAATACTTAGATCCACGCCCACAACTTTTAGTTGTGTCTGACCTTGGGCTTTATTAATTGTCATCGCGAAACATAGGCTCACTGGAAACTGGACTCATTTAAAACTAAACGGAAGATTGTTTAGAATGAGAGAAATCCGAAAAATAAAAACGTTATCAGCTATTCCGTAACCTGTTAAAGTCTCTATTTCTATCAGAAAATGTTCGACGTGATTCTTTAAATTGGCATAACTTTTTTATTTATGAACCGATTGACATGAAACAAACACTAAATGTTAAGTGAAGCTTACCACAATGTATTAGTGAAAACCATATCTAAATCGGATAAGCAGTTTCTGAGATTAGCGTGAACAAACGCACAGACAAACAGACAAACAGACAAACAGGCAAACAGGCAAAAATTGTAACAATCATTGTTTTGGGTTCTATATGCGTTGATAAAGGCCCCAATATTTTTTTTCTCATATATCTTCCATGTACAGACAGCGATCAGTTACATTTTTATTATATGTATAGACGAAGCGAGGTGGGGCGCTAGTACGTCATAATAGTAACATTTACATATACCTATAATAATGTACATCTAAAAAGTATTTTAAAAGACCATTAGACGGGAACTGTTATCAAAAACTATAAACAACGCTGTGAATCAGCCCAAATAATCTCATACTCATTAAAATTCCCATCAAAAAGTTATTAATGTTATTTACACAATATTTATTTAGAGTTATAATATTTTTTTAGGATTCTATTCTTCAAGGCAGATGATAGGAAATTCACTCTGTTTAATAAAAGTAACGCTTTCCCCCTGTGTATTCAATCGATTTAATCTTCTGAACCATTTACAGAACATGTCTCTGTATTATATACTACGTTATTATATATAGTACTAGCTGCGTTGTGTCTCCCTCGGGAACCAGACCTTATTTTAGGGATAAAAAGTAAAGTAGCCTATGTCCGTCTCCGGCACAGAATTTATCTACATACTAATTTTCATCGAAATCAGTACAACCGTTTAGGCGCTGAGCGGTAACAAACACACACACACACACGCACGCACGCACGCACGCACGCAGGCACGCACGTACGCACGCACGCACGCACGCACGCACTCACGCACGCACGCACGCACGAACGCACGCACGCACGAACGCACGCACGCACGCACGCACGCACGCACGCACACACACACACACACACACACACACACACACACACACACAAACAAATCAACATGTAAAAGTTAAGATAAAGAAGTCATACACCTACTAGAAAAATAATTTTGTAGTTTTGACCTGATAGAAAATTCAGTAGTAATACTAACATGCTTTAAACTTGGAGCACTTCGATTCTTTGGGCTCTTTTGCGCTCATCACCATTTTAATCATCCCTAAACTGCTAGTTTGGTTAAGTTACTAGAAGATTCATTCCAAATGCAGACAACTACTATTTACTTTATTTCGACCATCTTGTCTATTTTAGTTGAAACATCTTTACTTTTTAGATTGTATCTCCTGTAAACCACAAATGTTTTAAACAAATCAATATATCTTTATCTTAAGTGGAATTCATATGAAAAGTGTAAGTACTAAGCTAGCAATGATATAGTTAACTAAATTTTAAATAAGCCGTTTTGTAGCCGTTTAAATTTTGTTAACAGCATTAGTTTTTATTGTTGGTTTTTGCGGGCCAAGCGTTTGGAATAGGTTCTTTGAACTTTGTTCATTTATTTATTAATTTTTCAATGTTTTTTTTTATGATTTATCAATCAAAATTTATTGATAAGTTTATGTGAAGCAGATATTTTTTTTTACTTTTTTTACATTTATGAACACACACACCCACATTAACGCTTACCAGAAGCCTATCTAGTCACTAGTAGATAATTAATCTATTAATTATCGACTGTGCCATATTTGGTTTCGTACCAACATAATTGCACAGAACTTTTTTAACGGTTTATGGGCCCCCCCATTGTGCGTAAACCTATAAGAAGAAGAGCTGGTGAACCATCTGAAAACCCAAATTTCCAACAAGACTAGAATCTTTTGAACTGATGTTTTAGTATCAGTCGGTTTAGAAAATACTGTTCTGGCAGACATCTCGCCATTATTTACCCGATTCAATGTCATTAGACTGATCAGATAGTACTCCATCAATCGCAATAATCTGAAAGTATTTTCTTAACCGACTGTTTCTTTCTAGTCTTGTGGGAAACAGGTTAGCCAGATGGTTCAGCAGCTCCTGGACTATATACGCACTTGGCCTGTTTATTGAGTTTGTTTTTTGTTACGTCTATGTTTTATCTTTAAGTGACATTTATGTGTATTCGATACACTAAACAGAAGAATAAAGCACAAACTAAAGAAATAATTTAAATTTATGGTTCGTATATGGCGGGCCTATAATAAAAAAGTATTTTTATGGCAAACTCGGGTTGTGTTATTTTTATGGCGTTACGAATGTATTAATCCATTTTATGTTGCAATTATTTAAGGCGTATACGATAATAAATAAACGCGTTTCTATTTCTGTTTGCCTAAATTTTTCTTTCAAAAGTATAACAAATAAAACATGATCGTAAAATATATAAATGTCACTAAATTTAATCTTATTTATATTAAATGTCACCTTAGTTTGCCTATGTACCATATTTTATTACCTAACAAACATACTCGCAATCACATAACTAAAACAATAGAAGACCTACTGTTAAAAAAATGAGATTTAAAAACAATTTAGAAGTTCTTTTAGAACATAAAGTGAGATGTTTAATATTAATAAGCCTACCAAACTAGTTTGAACCGTACCCGTCTTGTAATAAGATGAAAACTGCTACATAAAATCTTTTCGCTTGGAGCCTTTCTGCCATTGAGGGTGCAAACTTATGAACTGAATAAATTGCATTACGTTGGGATGTGCTGCATATTTTCTATTAATTTTTGATTTGCATGTTCCTGATTGCTCAATTTTCATAAGCTCGAGCATGTTGGCGTGTATTATGGCGCTCGCGTCTAAGACAAATTTATTACGGTCTCTTTGCAATTCCACTAGTATTTATTATGAGTCAAAATCACGAATGCCGAAAAGATTGCTTCTTTCTAAGAATTATGTACTTATTCAGTATCAGTCCTACTGCCAAGTCATAAATACATTATGTCACAATGTAAATCATGGAAAATTAGGTTTAACATACAAAAGCTTGGTATTATGCAAAGTATAAAAATCGTCATAAATTTCTATCGGGGCATATAAATTCACATGGGCCGTTGAACACGACCTGGCGGCGGCACGACAAATATAATTATAATATATAGAACTGTCGTACGTCTCGTACTCACAGCACCCTCCCTTCTTTTTGCTTAAATGTTCTCAAGTAAACGTCTAAATCATAATCCTACACGTGTGCTGCTGTGTACGTGATCCAGCGACTACACGATAAAATCTTTTAAGGTGACTGTTTCTACATTAGGAAAATTTCTTTGTTTTAAATTTGACAACGTGTCAATTAAACTTTGTTAACAACTGTTATGTATAAAAATGTCTAAAAGAGGAAGAAGTATTCTGATAATCGTGCCTATTAAATTTTTAATTCAATATTTAATAATTAATAGGCATAATTTAATAATTATTTATAAATCTTTAATAAATTTTTAATTTTTAATAATAATTATTGACTAATAGTGACTTTTTCAAATTCATAATGTAGGTTCGAGTAGATATATTTTATAAGTTTATTTTGGACATTACTGACTTAGCGTGAAGGAAAAGATCGTGAGAAAACCCAGACTAAAAACAAAATAATAACGTTTAAAATAACAGTCAAGTATATGAAATAATGACTAAAATAACAGTCCATTATATGGAATATCATAAACGCTCTGTTTACATAAGAAACTGTTTCTTTGGAAGGGTAAAATTCGTTTCATGGTATACCTTCTTAACGGTTCTAAGAAAACAATACAAAAATAAAAAGGCACGATAAAGCAACTTTTAAATTAGTCAAGCGCAAATGCGACATTTTAAACTCGTACTTAAGTACTTTATAATATTTTGTGTCTAATTCTAGAAGATACAGTCTGGTTAAAATGCAAGATTTGAAAACCAACAACTACTAGCGGCGAAACCAGAAATTCAAACACCAGAAGTAGTAAGTATATATTAAACGATTGCCACTTCCAAACACACAAATTAGTACTTCTTCTAAGAGATTAATGTAATACGTAAATTCAAAGCAAACTCTAAATACAAAGTTAATAGAGCGGTAAACTCTATGGTGTGCATCGGCTGTGTTGCCAACATTAATTTAGTGTCGAGTACAATGTGGGCAATTTATAGCGTTGTCATACAGTAACTTTCTTTGGGTGAGCGCCAGCGCCACGTGATAACTTTACCCTATAAATTCTTACATCGAATCTTTGTTTAACCATTATTGGATTAACTTGAATTGTATACCGAGGCTTTCATACAAACTTGTTCCTATGTAGGTGTATGCAGGTATAGATTGTTTATCATACGGATTTTTTCCATGTACAAACACAATCATAATATCAAAAAAATGTCAGCCAATTACTCTAATGTTCGCTGACCAGATAGAGCCATGAGTAGAACAATCTAGAACCTCAGGGAGCCGAAATAAGTGGCATAGATTTCTACTCTATTCATAGAATAGATAAAAAAATGTATAGGATTGACACACAAGCTAACGATAACCCTAACATTGAAGAAAAGACAACTTAAATTTTCGAGTTAATGATATTTCCCTTAAACATCTGTAAAATTTGTATACCTTATCATCAGTAAAAGTATAGATACAAATTTGAAATATCTAAATAATATACAATGTAAAGTTGTATGTAAAGTTAATAAAAAAATTATTGTCAGGGCAAGAATTCACTTATTGAAAGGTACTTGGTATCAGGGTATCAGGTTGAAATAGATTAAATAGCTGTTTTTTATATGTACCTACGATATTCGTAATAACTTTGTCCATAGACGTACCGAATTATATGAAAGGCTTATGTTGAGTCAATCATGCATAAAATATACATTAAGTAGTCTTTTCTAGCCGCGGTTTTCCCGAGTGGTAATATTGGGTTCTTCAAGAAAGGTGTTAAAAGGTTTTGAAAAGGTCAACAGTCCTCTTGGGGCAAGCATTTATAAACTGTGAAAACTGCTTACGATTATGCGGGACGCACGTTTGAAATCTTAGAAGTTGTGTTATGCCGCGAGACTTGTATCGCCTCATGAGAAATTGTTAAGTAAAACTTAAATGATGGAGAAAAAATTTTGATGGATTTACCATTACACATTCTTTACTTTTATATATGCGGCACAAAACTAATAAAGAATCTCAACATTATTAAATGCCATATAACCACCATATAATTTTGTAATAAATAATTAATTTTACTAAGAAGTTCATTATGTAATATTTATTTAATACTATAATTTGAAAATATTAATATTTCTTCCAGAACTTTCTGCTCCAGAACATTTTGTATGTTCCGGCACAGAAAGTTTAATTTTATTTATGTCTCTGTCAACTTGAACAATTTACTTAATACAAGAACACTCGACTAATTTCTGATTACAAATTCGGGCTTGTCGCGAGCGCTTCAAAATTATAAACGCAAATCTTATGCAGAGACGTACTTACGAGAAACTAATGTTTAAAGGCTTTACATACTTCTTGTAGCCTTTGTTTCGAATAAATTCCGACAGTATTTCGTGAATATTTTAAACTAATAAATGTATCATTTAGGTGTAGAATTTTTCAATTCTTACAATTTACTGCTGGTAGGTTCCTAATTAGGAGTAGTGCTAAATGCTAATTTCACTAACATTATAAACGCGAAAGTTTGTATGAATGTTTGTATACTGTGTTTGTGTACTCTTTCATGCAAAAAATATTAAATGGATTTTAATGAAACTTTACAATGATATAGCTCATAAATCAGAATAAGACTTAGGCTATACTTCATAAAAATATTGTTTAAATTTTTAAGTCGCCTGTTATCAGTTCAAACGTAAGCGTAACACTTCCTAGTCCTCAACTTCTTCCCCAATAATAAAAATAAATAAATAATAAGACATGTTTTTCAACTACTGGAATTCACTATAGTAGTATTAATTTTATGCTTCTACTTTCGTATAAAATGTAGAGGTCATCTGTGTTATGAGCCAAAATGTTTTAATTTAGTCCAGACCAGACGGTCATATGAAAACGAATTTAATAGTTAGTGCAATAAATTTTCTGCAGAATTTAATTATGTCCATTTAAAATACTAGCCTTACGTTTACGAGCCTACGAGCGACAATATTACAAACAGAACTTTGGCACACAACTTTAAAGAAAAATCGAAAAAGAACTGAACATAATAATAATAATAATAATATATTTTATTTCGCTCAAGTAATACAAGGTAAAGGTAAATACTAATAACAAAAGATAGACTTAATCAATAAGATAAATATGTAAACAAAGTAAGAATAGGTATCTTTTATATTGTACATTGTTTTTATTATACTAACTATTTGGCCTGGTATAATCTATAGTTGTAGAACTATATTAGCGAAGGGTAGACATCAGTTGATTTGCCTCTGACTCTCAAACTAGGTAGGTACCTGTGTCTTGAGTCGACAGTGGTTCATCTATGACTTAAAAGGTTAATATTTAAACAGATAAGGACGTGTAACAATTGTTATCCTATTAATAATTTTAAAGTTAAAAGTTATTATAAAGTTATATTAGATAATTTAGATGGTGCTATTGTGTACTAATATTTGTAATATGCTACTAGTATGTATGTGGAATTGTGTGATGTGTGCGTGGATGCGTGCTTGTGTGTTAAAAGTTTATGTGTGAGAAAGATTGTTTGTTTATTCATGATTGTTTGTGCTCGGGAGTGACAGGAGTTAGTGGTTGGGTTACAAGTGACGGTATGGAGCGATGAAACTTTAATGTAGCTTTATATATTTATCATTGTTAATTTGTTATATATTATTTAAGAAGGTTCTCCGTTTCTTCATAGTCCTGCTGTTGTAGCCAATTGCGTATCTTCTTTTTTGCTGTAGTCTTAGTCATCGGGTATATTTTTAGTGTTCTATTTACTTTATTATAGAGATGGCTATCAAGAAAGTAGGAGTGTCTTTTGGCAAGAGTTGTTCTACAACGTTTAATGTGGCAAACTCTGTCGGATCTTCGCTTTCGAGTGTATAGCGTTGGGTCGTATTTTGTTTTGCTGTGGGTTTTTAATATTATTTGTAGGACAAATTGTTGTCTCACTGTCAGGACAGGTACGTCTTTGTATAACTGTGCAGTAGGGTAACGGAAATGTTTTTTGGTCATGGTTTTGAGGACTGCGCGTTGTGATCTTTCTAATTGAAGTAGATGGCATTTCGCTGCACCACCCCATGCCAAGATGCAGTAGGTCAGTAGGGATTCACATAGAGAGTAGTATACCATTTGCATAGTTTTTATATCGGCTGCATGTCTAAGGTTCCTAAATACGTATATGAGTTTCCTTACTCGGCTGGAAAGTAGTTTGATGTGCTGGTCCCATCTAAGGTATTGGTCAATGACTACTCCTAGGTATTTTGTTTTTGTGGTTCCTATTATTTCAGGACAGGTGCAGTTGGAAGTTTGCATTGGGCAGGTGTGTGCTTTGATTGTGAAGGTGTTTGTTTGAGGTAAGCTGGTTGGTCTTAAGCCGAAAGGTACATATACTGTTTTAGAGAGATTTATAGTAAGAAGGTTCTTGGCTAACCATGTCATAACCTGTGTCATAGCGGTTTCGGCATTTGATCGTACGCTCTCCCAGTCTCGACCCTGTATAATAAGAGCGGTGTCGTCTGCGTAGGTGAAAATTCTGCAGTTTGGTATTTGCATTTGGCACAGGTCATTGATGTAGATGGAAAAAAGGGTCGCCGACATAACACTTCCTTGGGGTATTCCAATGGTGAGGTTTTCAGTTTCGCTGACGAGGTCTCCGATCTTAACTGTCTGTGTACGATGGGATAGGTAATCTGAGAAAATTTTTAACGTAAGGCCTCTGATTCCTAATGATTCTAACTTTGTTAGGAGTATCGGTATAGATACCGTATCATATGCTTTTGAAATATCAAGGAATAGGCCGATGCAGGGTTCTCCTTTGTCTAGGAGCTCCACTGTGTGTTCTATCAGTGCTGAAACAGCGTCATTTGTGCCTTTTCCTCGCCGAAATCCGTATTGGTTATTTGCTAAAAGATTTTTTCTTTCTAAGTAGTTTGTCAGGCGATTATTTATAATTTTTTCTAAAACTTTTGATATGGCAGGTAAAACTGATATGGGCCGGTAATTGTCTACTATATCCGTTGCGCCATTTTTGTGTATTGGGCATACAATAGCATTTTTAAAAGCATTAGGGAAAATTCCTTGATTTAGAGCCAGGTTACATATGTGAGTTAGTAGAGGTACTAAGCTTTCATTGACTGATTTTAATAGAGATGTGGAGATGCCGTCGTAGCCAGTAGCGCAGTTATTTCGGAGGTTAAGAATAATCCTTTTTATTTCATCGGGATCAGTATCCAACATAATCATTGATTCGAGGGGCCTGTTAATATAAGTCGTTGCTTCCTTATACTGTATTATCGGAGCTTTAATTTTGTTTGCTAGTTCATTTCCAATGCCAATAAAGTAACGGTTTATATTGTTAATGCATTCTTTTTGATTAACGTGGGAGTTTAAAAGTGAGTGAGCACATGATGATTTGGTAGTGTTTATTTGTGAAATGTTTTTGATTGCGTCCCAGATTGCTCGTGCATTTTTAGCATCTTTGAGTAAGGATTGTAAATATGCCCTTTTTTGTTTTTTTAGTAGATTATTAAGGAAATTTCTGTAGCGTACGTAGGTAAGTTTTATGATAGTATTCGTTGTGTCTCTTTTTAGTTTTAAGTGTAGTGCATCTCTGTTTCTTATGCAGCGTAGTAGACCAATGGTGATCCACGGTTTAATATTCCTTTTCGTGCGAGAAGTAGTGTATTTGGTAGTGTGTCTTTTAATAGTGTCAGTGATTGTATTCATCAGAAAATTTGTTGCAATGTTGGGATCTTGGCTGGATAGGATAGTTGAGAAGTCTGTTATAGATAGTTCCTGTATAATTGCTTTTTGATCTATTTTTATGCGTGATAGGGATGGGGTGGAGGTTTTATTATTTCGAGTAGTAATAAGTATTGTAGGACAATGATCTGTTATAAAAGATTGTATTACTAAGGCAGTAGACTTGTTCTTGGTTTTTAACATGATATGATCTAGGCAGTTGTTGCTACGGGTAGGGAAAGAGTGGGCTGGTAGTAGGCCATGGGATGACGTTAAATTTAGGTAATCTTCGGCGCGGGTGTCAATGCTGTTTTCTTTTATGTTAATGTTGAGATCTCCCATTATACATATATTTTTCATGTCTTTTTGTGCATTCAGTAAGCTGTCGAGATCATTTATGAAATTATCTATGTTGCGGTTAGATGGTGACCTATATAGACCAATAAATAGGAAGTCTTTATCAATTTGACACATTAGACAGTTGGCCTCCTTAAAACTTTTTGGTTCTGAGATTTTATACGAGAGTCCAAGACGCACGTAAATAACAAGACCGTCATTTTGGTTATTTGTACACGTTGTAAAGTGCGAGGTAAAGCCATCCAGGCTTGGTACTTGTAAAGATTTTGGTAACCAACATTCACTGAGAATTATGACATCACATTCTATTGTAAGTTCTGCTAGTAGTATCTTAAACTCGTCTATGTTTTTGTTTATACTTCGAATGTTAAGGTGTAAAGCTACTAACGGTCTGCCATTGTTTGGTAAGTATTTAAGGCACTGATTTGGAGAGCATATAAAGGACTTAGACACTGAGATTGCCTCCAGTTCTGACGTTAATCTGTTCACGTCATGTGATGCGCCAGTTTTTGTATTTGTTTGTTTTAATAGTATGGTACTTAACAGAACTGGAAGCATATCTTATATCAAATGGTACGCGTTGGGTTGAGAAATTCCTGATATAGTAAGTCAGGGCTTTTAAGTGTTTTCTAGAAGTGGGGACGATTGTATATGGTTGTTTTGCATGTGTAGTATGTCTGGGGTTGTGGGCTGTTTGTTTGTGTGTGTATAAAGTAGAGGAAAGGTTTTGTTGTAATGCAGAGTGGTACAGTAGGTGCATTTGTGTTTTTACCAAGGAGAAAGTTATTAATGACTTCACTAAAGGAAATTTGTAATATATGGACTTATATAATAAGGCATGCAATTTATAGTATATAAAAACTAAAGTATGTTTATTAACTAACAGAGCTTTAAGAATATACCTGAAAAGTATTATAATATGACTATAGTAACTATTGTTAGATACATACATCGTGAATTCTAGTCATTCTTCCATTTGTGCTTTCAATAGACGTGATATTTGTACAGCGTTTTTAATTTCGATTGGTGATTCTCCTTCTTCCTTTTTAATAAAAATAGAACAGAGAACAGAAATGTAATGAATGGTGAAGTGGTATTTAGTGTTACTACCGTTCTGCGTAGCGTCAGTTACGGCGTAGCATTGCGTAGCAGGTATTATCGCGCTGCATCCAGTCACCACCAGTGACATGTAGAGCAGAGTTTCTCAAAGTAATTAAAATTTATTCTAGGCATTTATTCATTTATTTTTCTTATGATTTATTTATTAAACTTCATACACATCAGAGCTTATTTACTTCATTTTTGTTTTTTTTGTTGCTTATGGTAGCAGATCTCAAATCAAATCAAAAAAATTAAATCAAAATCATTTATTTGCGTGAGATGGGTACATGTAAGTTGTTTTATATAATAGTAGTATCACCATATTCGGCTGAATAGCATGCAAATATAATAAAAGTAAGTTCATTCACCTGATTAAATCTTAATAAATTTATGAAATACAATACAATTTTATTTTTTTTATAATTCAACAACGGAATGTATTTTAAGTGGTGTACAAATGCCAGAAAACGAACACATAAGTCCTCCTGCTGCTGAATATAGAGTTTCTTGTTTTATTTTTTAACGCAATTTGTGTTCTATTGGAGAATCATGTAGCAGATTACATGCGTTCAAAAGTTTGAGAAATCTAGGAGTAGAGTAACGGAGCCGCATACCGCCGCCGCATACCGCCGCCGCTATCATTACGTTGAAACATTTGCACTAACATAGCCTCCATTCACTTACATTTTGGACGTTTTGATAATGTTTTGGTAAAAGCTCTTTCATTTCCTTCAATTTGTTGTCTAGCCAACGATGGCTATTGCTTACTGGTGAGCTGCTTTGTGTGAGTCCAT
Source organism: Parascotia fuliginaria (assembly GCA_963082885.1). Lineage (NCBI taxonomy): Eukaryota > Metazoa > Arthropoda > Insecta > Lepidoptera > Erebidae > Parascotia > Parascotia fuliginaria. The sequence goes on along the minus strand of OY720178.1, from coordinate 10,434,591 downwards.
TACCTACATTCACTGTAGCCTAGAAGTATGTACATACATAGACTTCGAGGCTCGCTCGGCCGGTTCTGTTCTTACGGTTCGGTTCTTACTCTCAAGTAACCAGTTCTATATAGTATTGTGTTCATACGTCAAGGTTATGCATATAAAATGAAGACTAGCTATTGTATTAAGGGCGGCAATGAAACAAAATTGATTTCAAAAACAAAATAAATCTTTTAGTAACATAGCAATCATCATTATTATTTTCGCCGAAGGACGACTAGAGCTGAAGATAGAGGCACTTTAGACATTTTTACTTTACGTTATTCTGAGCCTCTGTCATCCATTAATTGTCCATTACATATTTAGGTCATTAATCTGTCTAAGTAAGACTGAACAAGTGAACACACATCGTGTTAGAACCTATTTGAACTAGCAATACAGTTACTGCAAGCCATTTAACCGCTTTCATCGTCATAAACCGGTTTGCAAACAGTCCGGTAGTAATTCAAGTCGCACGTTGGTTGCGTCAAATGCAATTTGCACTCGCATATATAACTCCCTAGCTCGATTAAGCTGTTGTGATTAGTAAAAGAGTTGCTTTGTTTATTCTCAAAACTCGTACTTATGTAACTACTTGCTAATGTTTTATGATAATTCTAAGTGCAGTTGTGTATACATAATTCGACTGTAATTCTTTCTATAGGGATAACTATTTTATCGCTTCAATAATATAAGGCTCAGGCATTAGACTACAGTAAGTAACATACAAGTCGATTTTACGGTAGTAGATCCACGCTGGTTTCAGCATGAATAGGCCGGATCGTCCGGGGAAGTACTACCCTCTCATAGAAGATCGACGTAAGGGTAGTAGTATCCATACTACTGCGTTTCGCTCGGTGAGTGGGAGCGCCGGAGGCCCAATTTCCCCCCTTTCCTATTTCCTTACCTCCCTCATTTCCTTCCCCTAACCCCATTCCCAGCCGCCATAGTGGAGGCCACCATACCAGCAGTTTATGACTATGGCTTTTGGTATGGTGGCCACCACTTCTGGATTCCACTGACTGCTTACCATCAGGCGGGGTGGAGTCATTTTGGTAGGCTAATATAAAAAAAAATAAACACGATAGAATTATTTTAGGTCATTGTGATGTTTGTCGCTCTTTCATTGACAGAACACGTTTAATCATAGTACAATAATTCTACTATTATTGTTTTCCGTCTGAGTTCATCTCAGTTGTTTTGTCCAATAACTGTACTTATGGGTACAGTTATCAACTTACAACATTCGTCATTGCATTTACAGCAACACAAAAACGTCAATATACTCTCAACACTGTTTTATTAAGTCCACCATTTGCAAAACAACATGAAGCTATAATAAGAACCGGTGACTGCAACATAAAGTTTTATTTTTACTACAGTTCCGCGTGTTCATAAATGTTCAGTACTTCAGTGTATAGGATTAATGCTAGCGTTGATGAATTTTCTTAATGAAAATCTTTTGTGAGATGCGTGTATGAAGTTCGGTAATGCGTCTGCCAAAACGAAACATAAATAAAACAGAGCTGCTTATATAAATAGCTCTTTTTATTTATGTATTGTTTCGGAATATATTATGAGTCAACACGGCGTATTGTGACAATAAGCACATTCTAGTCAGGTTTCTTTTAGAAGAAATCTAAATTTAACTATTAATTACAAATGAATTTTGGGAGAGTGCATTTGTGAAATGTTATTTATTAAAATGGCATCTACTCGTATATCCGTAGATGTGTGTAGGTATATTATCAAAAGCATACCCATTATTTGAAAATAATTAGTACACATATTTTGAAGGTTTAAATTGTATGAATCTATCGAAATTTTGACCTCAGGCATCATAGAACGTAATACAATACCCGAACCTTTATTATTAAAATATTTAGTATGTATGTGCCTGCAGCAGTAAAAAAACAATACCTATTCAATGTTATATTACTGCGCAAACTATAATTTTAATAAACGCCGCATAGAACCATAACCATATAACCTTATAGTTTTATGTCTCCCAATAGTTCTATATAAAGGTAAACAGGAAATTCGTTAAACATTGTCAATAAAAGTAATTTACCTATTTACAACAATAGATTTTGTTACACAGCGTTGTCAACCTTCTGGTAAATAAATAGTTATATTGTATGTTATATAAAAATCGCGGTACGGGCCAGCATATTTGACCTAACACACAATGCCCTGCGCTCCCTTGCTATATCCACATCATCTGTGAGACCCTCTGTTACCAAGTGACCCAGGTACTTTACTCGATCTACTTTCCTTAGAGTATTGCCGTTTAGAGTGATCGCTGGCATAGACCTGTATGTTTTAGTACCGGCTTTAAAAACCAACACTTCACTCTTTACAGTATTATACCTGAGCCCATGGGCCTCCGCATAGCTCTCACATATTATTACCAGCTTTCTAAGAGCACTAACTGCTGGGTTCAACAGTACCATGTCATCGGCGTAGCTTAAGTTTTAATTATCATCTACTGAACAGCCTATTCCGGTACTGCTGAGCTCACAAATCAAGCCGTTCTTGTAGAGGTTGAAGAGTTTGTGCGATGTCAGCCCACCCTGCCGCACACCACACTCCAACTGATACATGTCAGATCGCTCACCCGCCCACCTTACATAATTGCTTTAATAAGCATACCAATATTTAATAGTGACAAAAGTTCGCTGGGGAGATCTGTATGATTTGATACTTTCTGCCATAGTTATCATATCTTACTTGATAGAAAGCCTTTGAAAGGTCTAGAAAGCACGCATAAACTGTTGTCTTCCTCCTGGTGTAATATTGAACAGTGTGCTTGAGAGTTAGTACGGCTGATTCAGTACCAACCCCAGGTCGGAACCCAAACTGAGTGATAACTTATAAAAGTTGTGTTACTGATTTTGCTGTGTCTGTTTACTGCCATCTTTGTTGTGTGTTTCTATATTCTATAAATCTTCTAATAGACACCCCCTCGGGCCATAAACAACTTTGTAAAAAAATCTTTGGTATCATTTAATTTGGTCTCACAACAAACACCTACGGAAAATATCATAGAAATAGTGACGTATTGCATCATTCAGATTTCCTGAGGCGCTTATAATATTGAAAATTCTGAAAATGACACAACTGCGTCTTTGCTTACTGTTCTGCTCCCGTCGCCAGTAGTGTGATGTTACGAATGATAGTTCCAAAGATTAGCGCGTTTAAATAAACAAACTCTTCCGCTGTACATAATAATATAAATATTAAGTATCTTGACCTGTTATGAAAACTCAAACTCTGCAAAATGCAAAATGTCTAGTAGGTAAAAGAAAATAATACAAACAAACAAAAGACAACCAAATATTGAGCAAGATTTCCTCAGGGAGTTGAAGTCGCCTTCACTAAAATTGGATGGTAAACTGAGGACACAATAGGCTTTATTCTTCTTACCGCCGCGACGTCTGGGGAGCGTGCTATATACTTACTGCTACACAAAACGGTGTGTGACCATCAATCAATAGCCGTATTTTTTATATGCGCCCGAATACATCGTTCATATTCGTACCAAGCACTTTAATGATATCGATATTGTGCCAACAAGAAAGTAATTAAACCTTTTATGATTGCTAGAGTTTGTTTGTGGTATCAAAATACTTTTAAAATATTGTTTATCGTATCTACCGTATCTGCGTTGTCATTTTTTTGTAATCAAAATTATTTTGTAAGCGTGTTTACTTTTAGTTTTTGTTTAGTTTTATTTTTGTGATAACGAGTTTAATACACTATGGCTCAGGATCCGAAGAAATTATCGCCATCCATTTATGGAAAAATCACACCGCCAGTCATGGAAAAAGGTAGAGTAACCTATTGCACGGACTTGGAAAAGTCGGTGATAATAAATAACTTTGAGCGTCGTGGCTGGATCCAAGTAGGGCCAGAAGATGAGTGGAATTTTTACTGGTCTTTTACAACGAATTGTCGAAATATTTTTAGTATCGAAAGTGGCTACCGAATGAATGACAACCAAATGATAAATCACTTTCCCAATCATTATGAATTGTCTCGTAAAGATTTATTGGTCAAAAATATTAAGAGATACAGAAAAGAGCTTGAAAGGGAAGGTAATCCCTTAGCGGAGAAAACAGACGTGCTTTTACCCAACGGACATGTAGTTGCGCGCTATATACATTTGGATTTTATACCTGTGACGTATGTGTTGCCTGCTGATTATAATATGTTTGTGGAGGAATATAGGAAGTCCCCGCAGAGTACGTGGATTATGAAACCGTGCGGCAAATCGCAAGGGGCTGGAATATTTCTTATAAATAAACTGTCGAAACTTAAAAAGTGGTCCCGTGAAGCGAAAACTCCGTTTCACCCTCAATTGAGTAATAAAGAAAGTTATGTAATATCCCGTTACATTGATAACCCACTCCTTATTGGCGGAAAGAAGTTCGACCTACGACTGTATGTGCTGGTCACGTCATTTCGCCCACTGAAGGCGTACTTATTCCAACATGGTTTCTGTCGATTTTGTACTGTGAAGTATGACACGAGTGTTACTGAATTAGATAACATGTACGTGCACTTAACTAATGTAAGCGTTCAGAAACACGGTGGAGATTACAATAGCCTGCACGGAGGAAAAATGAGCATCCAGAACTTTCGTTTATATCTGGAAGGTACGAGAGGGCGCTCTGTTACTGAGAGATTATTTGCAGAAATGCAGTGGCTTATTGTCCATTCGTTAAAAGCAGTAGCTCCAGTTATGGCCAACGATCGACATTGCTTTGAGTGTTATGGATACGATATTATAATTGATAACACTCTCAAACCGTGGTTAGTGGAAGTTAACGCTTCACCATCATTACAGTCAACGACGCACAATGATAGAATATTAAAATACAAATTGATCGACAATATTGTGTCTGTTGTGGTACCGCCAGGTGGAATACCTGATGCTAGGTGGAACAAGATCCCTAATGATGAAGCACTAGGTGACTTTGACTTGCTAATTGATGAGGAGTTAATGGAAAGAGAAGATGCAAATTCACGCTATAATAAATTTCACCGCTACAAACAATAAAACAAGTACAATAATTACAATAATTTAATAAATAAAGTTAAATAATTATAATATTACCTAATTGCAATTTAATAAATTATTACACGCGAATATTTATTTTTATTTAATATAGTGAGACAAAATAAACAAGGCGGAACAGAATTTAATATTTACGTCTAAACCTACTGTCTAGGTCCCCTTTACTCAAATCTTCATCTACAAGTACTTGAAAATCCCCTAAAGCCTCGTTGGTAGGCGTTTTATCCCAACGTACGTCTGGAACACCATCTGGTGGCAGCACTACCGTTAAAAGATTATCCACGAGCTTGTATTTAAGAATCCTATCGTTACTTGTTGTGGCAGTCATAGACGGGGAAGCGTTCACCTCTATAAGCCAAGGTTTTAAGTTATCGTCGATGATTATATCATAGCCATAGCATTCAAAACAATGCCGATCGGTAGACATAACGTTTTTCACAGCTTTCAGTGAATGCACTATTAATCCTTCTATATTTTCGAATAAGGTTTCAGTCACTTTGTGGCCTCGAGTCCCTTCCAAATAAAGTCTAAAATGATGTAGACTCAGCTTGCCCCCATGGTGCTTATTGTAGTCTCGGCCATGTTTTTGGACACTTACGTTTGTGAGATGAATGTAAATATTGTTAAGCGCCGTGACGCTTGAATCGTATTTCATTGTACAAAATCTGCAAAATCCATTGCGAAACATGTAAGCTTTTAAGGGACGAAATGATGTTACTAATACGTAAATCCTTAAATCAAATTTCTTACCACCGGTAAGAAGTGGATTATTTATATAACGAGATATGACATACGTATCTTTACTTGTAAGGTGATGCTGTAAATATTTTTTAGACTCTCGAGACCATTTTTTAAGTTTTGATAGTTTGTTTATGAGGAAAATACCTGCGCCTTTGGATTTACCACATGGCTTTAAAATCCAGGTGGATTGCGGGCATTTTCTGTACTCCTCAACAAAATTTTTATAATCAGTAGGTAAAATGAATGTTGTCGGTATTATATCTAAATACAAGCGAGAGGCTTGTCCGCTAGGCGTTCTTAAATCAGTTCTGTCTCCAAAGAGATGACAGTCTTTTTCCAACTCTCTTCTGTATTTTTTAATATTTTTCGCTAGTAAATCTTTGCGTACTAATTCATGGTGCGTTGGGAAATGGTTGATGATTTGGTTGTCAGCAAGTTTTAGTCCATTGTCTATCTGAAATATGGATCTGCAGTTCTGAGTACTTGCCCAATAAATATGCCACTCTTCGTGAGGTAAAACTTGCTTCCAACCTCGATGCTTAAAATTATTTATAACAATAGATTTCTCAAAGTCTGTGCAATAGTTGATCTTTTGTTTACGCTCGTAATTAGTATTGCGATCGGAACCACTAGTAAATTTCTTGTTGTGTAATGTGTTCAATGCCATACTTACAAAAACAAACCAGTATGATAAAAAAATGTTCACTATAAATCGTAACCAACTAGAATATAATTTGTATATCTTTTTCGTTTTTTGTAATTTGACTATGGATTAAGCCAACGAGTGATTAGTTTTTGACAGATTGATTTAGTGATGTTCACATAATTTTGTTATCGATTTAATTGACTCAACTGTCCTTACTGCGGTCAGTCTAGGCCAATATTATTGTCATAGTTAGTGTGTTTTTAGTTAGTTTATTTTTTTTGTCGTAATGATGTGAAATGTGGTTGATTAAACCACATTTCACCTTGCTTAAGGATAGATAGCGAGTATGAGAGATAAATGTGTTACGTACAAATTCCTCTCAGAAAAGTAATTTATTGCAATGGAGTGAGAAAAACTAAGCCTACTTGAATATCCACTGAGCGCATATGATTTGTACCTATTTGTAAACGCTGACGCTCAGTGACTGCTGCGTTCATGAATAGAAATGCGCCTTCGACCCTCGCTCGCAAGACTTCTGAGTACGCGTAAAATGTTCGAACTGCCATTGATTTACCCTTATATTAAGATGCCGGCTGTGAAAGTTAACTTTATAGAAACTGAAGAAGTATTGACTGCCCAGTGGTATTCAAACGGCGGATAGACGAATTTGACTTTGTCAATGGTAATACGAGCGTTCACAGATAAGAGTGGCAACGCCGCAATTTAGTGTCATATTTTCGTGGTTTTTAATTCTTATCATTTGATTGGCGCTATATTTTAAAAATGTTTTCAGAACACTTTTTAAAATTACGTGAAAGCTGTATAAAAAGTAAGTAACAATAGTGCTTACAGTTCAATTATTATTTATATGCAAATCATACATTGGTAACTTCCACGGCGTTATTTTCATGATAAAATAATTGTAAGCATTATGGTTACTTACTTTTTTTACTTAAAGAGTGAATATTTATTATTATTATTATTATATAAACCGTTTTTCTTCCCAATGAGCGAAATCTTAAGTAACTTTATGTTTTATTATTCTTAACATATTACGAACTGCAAAAACATAAATTATATTTAAACTCATAAATTAAAATAACCTACTACACCGCATTTGCTCTATGTTGCTATATGTTGTCTTCTTCTTTTTCCCTTTTCCTTCCTCATCCCTTTTTCCGTGGTCGGCATGGGTTTGGTTGTGTTTGCCGCATTTGCTCTATGTTGCTATATGTTGTCTTCTTCCTTTTCCCTTTTTCTTCCTCATCCCTTTTTCCGTGGTCAGCATGGGTTTGGTTGTGTTTTCTAAGCATTACTACTTCTGCAATGCTTGGAAAACACAGCCATCTCTATAGGTTACAGTTGCCACTTATCATCAGGTTGACCGTATCCTTGCTGCGACCAAAGTTGTATAAAAGAAAACTCGAATGTAGCTGCCCACTTTGTATGACTAATATAATTTACTGAACTATAATTACTTTACAAAAATTATGTTACCTAACAAGTCTTCAATTCTGTGTAAATACCTACGTTATATAAATTTCTAAAAACAATTTTATAATAATACACTAATATATTGCCACACCTGTGATCAGAATCGCTTTTTCACAACATCAAACAATTACACCCGGCACCGGAGTGAGCACTTAATTGTCTAGAAGCTCAACGAACTTAATCAGAACTAAAAGGAAAAGAAAATAACAAGACACGGTTTGTTCGGAATGAACTATTGTTTCTATAGAATTATTACGACAATACCAGTAGAATGTACGGGATTTTAAGGAACTATCTTGTTTAGGATTAATATTTTAATAATTTGTTATGCTTATTAAAACCAGATGTTACAAAAATACATATTTATATATATTTCGAGGTTTTCCCGAGAGACTACAACATGGAGTTCTTCAAGAAAGGAGTTAAAAGCTTACCATCAGGCGGGCCGTATGCTTGTTTGTCACCTTAGTCGTATAAAAAAAAAATATATATATTATATTTATTCATAGTTATGATTATGGGTACAAAAGTAAGGCATCAGCAGTGTCAGGCACTCAGGCAATGTGAGTGGTAGATATATACTCGTAAGTATACAGTACAAGTTTTGGAATGTGATTGTTTTGATAGGATAAACAATAACATAAGAAAAGAACATTCTCTCCTATCTTATCTCACATCTTCTGAACTTTTGTTTTTGAAAGCGAACTTGACCGAATCACTCAAGCTTGCGTATCTATCCAGTAGTTCAGAGAAATTCAAGTTTTATCGCTTACAAAGACATGTATTTTTGTACCTTTTTAAGAACTGCGATTGCCATTATAAGGTCATCTACTATGTAATTTCAACAAGATGTAACTAGAGTAATAAAATTTACCGCAAAGGATTCAACTTGGCAGGTTGCCATTAAATAATTTTTAGTTAATCTTGTGTTACTTATTATGTTAATCTTAAATTTAATAACTGACGGTCTGTGCATACCAGCGCGAAATCGATCATAATATGTTGAAAGTGAAACGGGGTGTCAACATCATTTATTTCTTATTTCTATTGCAGTTAATCACTCGCTACCCGTGCTCGCTGCAGTGAAGCCACAGTTTGGTTAGAATTTATAGCGGGCAATTATTACCAGCTTCTGTGCTTTTGTGGAGTTAGCTAAAAATATTTGTGTTGAGCTTTTGCATAATAGTTTAAATATAGGCAGTAAATAACTTTAATAGTTTTCGCTAATACTACAGATATACTACTTCACGCCTTTTATACCCCACAATATAGCAAGCCTGTTGTCATTTACCGTCTGGCACAATTCCAGAGAAATATTAAGAAATTCTCAGTATTAACTGAGAATTTCTTAATTTAAAACTCAATACCACCTCACCCGAGCCGAGACCTCTGCGTGGTAGTCTATATACAGTAGCACCGAACCATAGAGGCAGTCTTGTCTCTGCAAATATAATTATTAACACATTGGTATTGCGTTCTAATCAACCAACCATGTAATATGTTAGCGTTAAGGGAAGCGACTTCCAATTTACCTTAGACCCACATTCATGTTTATTTTATCGATAATTGTGTATCGTAGTTATTAATTGGAAGCCAGTCGAAATTATATAATATTAGTTCAAGTTTTACTGATGGTTTATATCATAGTTATCTTTTACTTAAATGTGTTTACTTTGAGAGATTACTCAAAAGCTATCTTAATAAAAAGAAAGACAAAAGAACGGAAACATTTATTCACATTCACATAGTCATCAGCGTTGTGTAAATTTTATGAAAATCTCAGTTTAATGTGATACACATGCGTGTACTGCGCATGGGAAATCGATGAATGAGAACAGCTCAGAAACAGTTAAAGTAAAGATGTTTGGGGGTTTGTGTCCAGCTAGTCACTATCTGTTGATAATGATGATGAACACATTTGAGTTAATTTTTATTTATTCGTGAAGCGGCAAAAACATGTTTGACATTGCCTGGTTAAAACTACACCTTTTAACTTTTTTTTTTATTGCCGAAAGTGGCAGACGATCAAACATGATGTTAAATTATGGCAACTGTCGCTCATGGATGACTCAGAGTCTCAGGCATTGTTCCTGCCAAGCCGCTACCTACTGTGAAGGAAGTGGGGGTAGGGGAAAGGATAGAGGAAGGTGAGGAAGATGGAAAGGGGAGAAATTGAGCCGTTTACTTAATATACTATACGTTCAATAATGATCTTTCGATTACCTATGCGTATATGAAGAACAAACATCTTAATTAAAGTGAGCAAAATTTCAAAGGTTCTTGTTTAATTGGAAATTGAGACTTTGCAGACGGTAGTGTTTCAGGTAAAATACAACAACTCATAATCGTTATTACTTAGGCATATAATATATTTTAAATTTATTGACTACGTACCTATTTATTAATGTGAATATCACTATATGTATTTCATAACATTATAACATAAATAAATTTGTAACACACTTGTAATCATACGAGTAGTTGTATGTTTATAAAATTACAACCAGAGCCTTTTGCCTAGCGCAGCTGGCGTAGTCTTAAAAAATGGCAACTGATTTATTAGTATCTACAGTGGTTTCTATTGTTAAACTGTCAAATTACTTGATAAATATTATATAATTATGAGAATAGAAATTTACTAAATTAATGGCTTGAGTTTTGCCTCGTAGAGCTCATAAAGTGTACATGATACAAAACAAGTTTGGTATACCGGCTGCGTAATATTAGCACAGTGCTCGCAATTAACCCAACATAATTGATTCCAGCTCACAAATTTTTATAACACCTCGTTACAAGACCGTAAACCGCTGCTGTGGTTAATGAAAAGAGCTCATTACAAATTATTTATTTCGTAGTGTTGCACAACACAGATCAATATATTGAATGAAAACAAATCAATGACCTATACATGCAACTTCATGCAGATTAAAATGCTGATGTGGGATAATAGTTCAATTTTAATAGTAAGTTCTAGTAGTAAGCTAGTGAAGCATATATTATAATAATAATAATAATATTTCAACAACTACACACAACGCCATCTAGACCCAAAGTAAGCATATTATACGCTTGTGTTATGGGTTCTAGAATGCGGATATACATACTTAAATACTTTTTTTTTGTAAATACATACATATTATACATAGAAACACCCAGACCAATGCAAATAGACATGTTCATGCACACAAATATTTGCACTGAGCGGGAATCTAACCCGCGACCTCTGCGTGGCAGTCCATACACAGTACCACCGAACCACAGTGGCAGTCAACTAAAATGCGTAGTTATTTATATCTGTAACATATAAAGATGTAACTTACTAGAAAGTTACCAAATAGACACAGTTTGTACGCAGTCATAAATATTTTTAACAAAAACAAAAGATCACATTATTTATTCCGACACCATAATTTCACTCCTGAGGAACACACAAAATAAATTTAACAACATTACTAAAAAGTAAGGGGTGATGTAAGTTCAAGACGATAGAGGGAGTCCCATACGTGTAATAAATATACTAGGAAGTTAGAAAATACAGTGTTACGAGCTTTTTGGGTAAAGAATTTTGTTCTCGTACATATTCAAAGGATTTCATATTCCGTTTAATCACGATTCACGACTGCCTTGGAAAATGAATAGAAAAGATGGTTTGAAAATTACTAAGTAGCATAATTATAATAACTATTTGTTAAAAATTATTATGAGGTGCCATACCTATTTACCCGGGCCGATGTTTAGCTCTAATTACACCGACCATGGTCAAGGGCTGACTAATGTAGCTAGGCTTCGTCTCTCAGTGAAGCTCGTGATTCGGCATCCATCCTCACTTTGTCTTTTGTTACACAGTTTTAAAAAGTCAGTACTACGACACACAACACTCACGACGTCTTCCCTTTGGCCTACTTTATCATAACAGTGGCGCTTACACCTGCTGATTACTGGATTTCAAGATAGAGATAAGCGGTATCCGTCTTCCCGGTTCAAGTTTTGGTTATTTTTAATTATATCCGCTTCTCAAGCTATCCTGGAGTAGTAATGCTGATCAGTGGAAGGCACTTGGGGCGTATGTAGCTTAATCCAGTGGTTGGGTAAATATGTATTCATTAAATTCAATAATAAAAATGAATTCGTCAACTCTTATTCAAAAGAACAAGTCTTTTTTATTCTCGAATAAACTATGAGTTGAAAGAAATACAGACTCATTCCAGATTTATTGTTATAAAATACACATGTATTTTGTTTTGCACCCTCTCAAACAGTTGTGTTATATCTTTAGGCTATCAGTCTGCATTGAAACATAATATTTGCTTTTGGCATATTTATTTTTAAGCTTTGATCCGCGCAATATATTTCATTACTCGTAGATTATAGAGACAGTTGGAGTTTGTAAGGAAGTATATAAAATTATACGGTACTAAAAATAGTGTATTGAACCATAACTTTCATCGAATTAGGTGCTTGACCGATACTTAGGTGTCGAAAAAGCAAACTAGGCCCTTCGCACATGGAGCTACTTAAAAAGAACTAGTCACAAACTTAAATTACTAACGAGTTGCCTGAGCGTCACAGCCCATATATATTCAATGGAGGTTCGCACACGACGCGACTAGTTACTAACTGGTCAGTAACGCGTTAGCAACCGATCACGCGCGACGCGTCGTACCGGTCACCACGCTACTGGTTTCCCGAGTTTCTTTGTTTTTTGTTATAAAAATGAATGAACAAGCATTTTTTTTACAAATAAAAGGAGATATTAACTGTACCAAATTTAAATAGCTATCTTTGGAAATTCTATAGAGTCCCAAAAAATTTTTATCTGTTTCACGCAGATCTCTTGCTGCAACTGATAATCTGCAGTTAACATTATTTCGAATATACGGATGAACCCAAAACCTGCGAATATTCCTTCGACGTCTATTATGATAATAATATAATACAATATCGTCGTCGTCCTCGCTCGATCCAGTTGACATGTTTACCACTTGTTAACCGTGTGCTTTTGTAAACAGAAATAACAGAAGTGACTGAAACCTTACAACTTGAGTAGCGTCGTGTGCGAGATACAATTTCTAACTGGTTTGTAATCGTAATTACTGATTAGTTCAGTCATTTTTGAGTAGCTCCATGTGCGAAGGGCCTAGCGGATACTAAGTTATAGACAATAGTGTTACCTGCCTGCTGTCACTTAACTATCACCAATCCGTTTGTCAATCGTGGTGACTAAGGAAAACCTTTACATTTGAGACAGGCCTATGCCTAGATGTGGACGTCATTAGACTTATAATGGAATGACATGTCTATTTTTAAGAGCACAAAATGTTGGCGGTAGGTATCTTCATAATAAAAGGTGGTAACATAAAAATATCATTCAATAAATAAATAATCTTTTATTTAATACTCAAACCCTCAAAAACACAATAAATGTAAGAATAAAAGTAAATTGCTGACATGTTCAACATAAAAGTAAGTAACAGAACCGCGGAGGATATTAATATAATGTTTTATCTCACATAACCTTTCTGTAATGTTAGTCTAAAAATCCCAAATGTTTCTCTGATCGTCGTAAAGGGCAATCAGATAACAAATTTCTTCTGCGCTTCTGGTGTTGGCGTATAAAAAATGTTAGATTATTTGTGAACTGATGAAAGAAAGAAAGAAAGAAAGAAAATTTATTTAATTCGTCACAGGGGCACAGGAGATAATTTACAGAATTACCTACAGTTTATACAAAACAAAACATATATGATGCGATACAGTGTTACGTTTATAGATAACACATTTTGCCACGAGATAATAGAATTTGAAGGCGAAATATTATTTTACAGATAACACATTTTGGACACGTATTACTCGAGACAGCCAAAGTAAATTCAAATCTAAAATAGATTTTCTTCACAACACGGACTTATCGTTCAAATCATTTTACTGTTTAACAGTGTAGTTTGCATAATATTAGGCACTAGATATATTTGACCCATAAAATAAATATAACCATATTATAATGATTTAATATTGTGCCTTGAGGCAACGAATAGGCATTACGGCAGACCAAGACAAAGATGGCGAGATGAATTCGACAAAATAAATTGTATCAATCGTGGTCCACACTTGCTATGGATCGAGGAGAATGGAAGCCATGAGGAGAGGCCTTTGCCCAGTAGTGAGATGATTTAGTTAGGTATAGGTATTCCATCTTCAGTTTTACCTATGTAATAAGTTTATTTTTATGTAACTAACTTATTCTGAATGCACCTTCTTTTAACTTACTAAAGTTAAGATTTTTTTTTAAAGTTGATAACAAGCTCTCCCGCAAATTATATGCAAAATATCTTTAGAGGTGAAAACTCAGGTAGCACCAAACATCTGCAGGTCATATAAATATTTGTTTCTCTTGAAGAAATGAACATGACGACGACGTGACGTTGTGAATACACGAGTTTGGAAATACGTTTGCTCTCTTGACTGGGTATATTTACGTAATGAGAGTGTACAGCGATATGTCCTATTAAATGCTAAATCGTCAAACCTAAAAAAATTGTTAAAATTTATCACACCAACGTATCTCGTTTTATATTTTTAACACTATGAGTGCAAAACGCTAATTCATCACTATCAGTTTACTGACGAAATATGACTTATTTTTCAGTAATATCTGTTTAAGAGCGTTTCTCTCCTAGCCACTACTAATTATATCTATACTATTATATAAAGCCGAAAAGTTTGTTTGTATGTTTGAACGCGCTAATCTCTAGAACTAGCAGTCAGACTTGAATAATTCTTTTTGGGTATGATAGCCCAGTTCTCGAGGAAAGTTATAAGCTATGTAACATCACGCTACTGGCGACGAGAGCAGAGCTATTAGCAAGACGCGGGTGAAACCGCGTCACTGAAAGCTCGTAATAAATATATTCAGGACCTATGTATAATATTACGTTTGTAGATTTGTTATATATTCAATAGTAACGTACATTTTAATAGAGACCGAAATACAAAACTCTAAACGTAACAAGCAATTCAGGAATACGATCCCAGTTCATCCAATCTTTCAAGGCCTTCGGTTTATTCAATTATGGAAAAGAGGTTTAAATAATGTGATGCCTACGAGAAATGTAGGTACACCGTTTGAGTAACATGTTTTATCGAATTCAGTCTCATTTGATGATTTCGATTACACGCGAGGTAAGACCGCCTTATCTGATGGAGAAAGAAATGAATAGAATTAAAATGCACAGTTTTTTTAGAAAAATGTGGGACATGTGTTACATGAATAATGTGGACATTCGCGAATGATTTCCGGATTCACGATGAACAGAAACAAGACTATCTATATATGTACGAAAGTAGTCGACATGGTCCAGTGTATTAGCAAGTTCAAGTTACAATTAGCACAGCGAATATATAATGGCAAAAAGCTTTACGAATAGAGAAGGGATCAGAATGTGCAGGGTAAGACGCCTAACAAGATAGTTGCCACCCGATAAATGCGGCCCAAAACACACTTGATACATGCTGCGCCTAGCCGGCTACTTAAGGAACCTATTCGCAAAGCTAGTCTGCAGTGGTCATCTTACAGCTGAGATAGGGTAGAATCACAGTTCTGTCATGCGTTCAACTCTAAATAATAATAAAGTAAATTCGCTGTTTTCCCTGTCTGTTCCTCCGCTAATCTAAGTAAGTCTTTTTACATTTGGGTACGTGTAGGTCACTATGTCAATATTCAATGATTTATATTCATAATGGTTCTTTATTAGTTTAATGAATCCGTTCATCTGTATCTAAAATGTACGAGTATAAACTGTAATAAATAGACTAAGTTTCTCGAAGTTTGGCGGTGGAATGAAAGGCGTTGAAACTCATTTCGTGTTAAAACGATTATATTTCTAAACCATTTTGTCTTAGGAACTTCAATACGCATTCAACGCAAAATCGTTTTTTTAATAATTATGTTCATATCTTCTTATATAAAAGTCAAATAAAGAGCTACCTTTATCTTTCAATAGACACTTTAAATGTGTTCTGAACATGCAATAGTTCAGAACACAATACAAAACGATCCTCTTTCTTCAAGACCCAAATTAATCAACAAATTCTCGGCGGTTTCAATGTCCGCAGAATTTTTCAATCTTGATTGCACCCAAAAAGAATGGGCCTTACGTCACAAAACAAGATTTTGAACAACAAAACAAATTGGAATGTCCTATTTGATGCTGTTTTCCAAGAATTTTTGACTTTTTATCGAGAAATGAATGTAACTTGTGGACTGTGAAAAGATTTTGTCTAAAAATTTTTGTCTTTGAGAATAATTTAGAGAACGGAGTTGATAATTATTTTGCTTGTTTTGTGTAGAAAATTTAGATCTGTCTCTAATTTCCGTGTACATGAAACTAAACTTAAATGTGGAGAACTTAAAATATTTAACTGAATCATGTGACCGGATGAAATATTTGTATTTGTTGTTCCTTTTAAAATCAGCTACCTACCATGCTAAGTTATTAAAGTTGATAAATATATGATACGAATATGTTATATAAAATCTACTTATTTACGGTCTCCTAAGAACAAGATGTAAGATCGACAACATCGTTTTAGATATTTACTATAAAAAAGGTGAAACTTAAGTATGTTTCTAATTTATAAAAACTAGATTATTTACATAAAGGAGTACTGTGTCTCACTTTATTATTGACTAAATGTATTTTAAAGATATAGATTTCGTAGGTTGGTGTATTTTGTCAACAGATTTTTTTATCAAGAATGAATGCTTTACTATGAACATCGGCTTACCACGACAGTGAAATTTTTTTGACAATTATTTGGCCAGACAATTCTTAAAAATATTATTATCTCATAATAGAATTTTCTACTTGATATTCTTTCATTTCATTAAAAATACAATATCCATCACAAGTCAGTTACACAACCCATATAAGAGGATTTGCCACTTACTTGACCACTCATCTCTTAACACTACTCCTAACATCATAATATTTTCATACCTTTATCCTCAATCGCTATGTAAACAACTCAGACCGTATACAGAATACCTTATGAATTTTACGCACAAACTCCCGAGTGGGCAATTTATATGATACAACCGTCCCACAGTAGCAAAGGGGTAAGTTAACGGCTCAGGGCTTTGTTACGGATTACGAAGACAACAATAGATCCCTTGAAATTATGTTTTTCTCCCAATAATTACATGATAAAAGCATGTAATTATTACGAAACAAACGTCTATAAAATCTTTGATTGTATTATTTGCATGCACTTTACACTTACGTGTCAACATACGTATAACTACTGCGTGTTGAGTGCTTTTAATTTCTTAAAATATATTGATATATTATTTATAATTTCATATTTTTGGTTACTGTGTCTATAATCAGTTAAAAAAGGCAAAATTTATGATTCATTGCTAGTAGTTTAATATAATTATGAACTAGTTTTACAGGTGGTTATTAGATGAGATAGTTGCGTCATTACAAACCTTAGTAGTTTACGTAAACGACTCCTTAACATACTATGAAATGTTTTGTAATATGATAAAAAAAACTGTGTTGTATGATATTTTTTATGTAAGAAATAAAAAAATAATATTGTAGCCACAATTGAGGAGTTTTGAAACATAGTCATTTTGATAACGCTTGGCAGTAGCGGGAAGATCCAGAAATACCTTTGCTTAACAGTGGCACAGTAGGTTAGGTCAATATTAAAAAAAAACAACCTTTTTGTTAAAATAAGTCTCATACTGGTTTAAATTTTGTTATATGTATTTCAATTCCAATAGGCCACTTCTCTATTGACTTTGTCGTACAAATACGGGCCCGGTGTTACCTAAACTTTAACATTTTCGTTACCTTTTTACACAATAAAGTAATTTTACAAAGCTGCTGTCAACAAATGTTTTTGAAAAACCTTGATATTTTTGTTTTTGAAAAAAGTACACGAAATTTTTCTGTGTTTTCGTATGAGGTTACGACCTCGGAAATGGTTAAAATAATAAAACTTTTACCAACCGTTTTAAATACACGCATTTGGATGAGGCAAACTCTTGGTAACTGTCCGGTTTATATAAATAATTCATCATCAGTCATTCAACATGAATAATTGAATAACTCATAATCCGCCATTTTTTTTGTTCTAAGATAGAAAAAATTAGATTAGCTATTTTAAAATTGTATTAAGCTAGTTCAGTCTTGAATAGGTACCCTAATAGGAATACACCAACCTCTTCATTGTTGCGCGGACTAGTGTTTGTCGGTTATCGACGTTTTTCCGTCATTATTTAAACAGCAATATTTTGATAAAGAAAGACATTAATCAATGTTAGAGGATGCGGGACTAATAAATTCTTAACATAAATTATTAAAATTATAGACTGTAAAAGAAGAGGCTGTGTTAAATGCTAGTTATTATAAATAACAATGATTATTAAATAAATGTTGGTAAACAAAATAGAAAAGTATTGTACAAAGGTAGCAACAAGAAATATTACAATAAGATTTAATACAAAGGATACACGAGCCATGAAAAGTATCAAAGACGTTTTCATCTAGCTAATACTTATTCAAATATCATCCTACTTATTTCTCCTAAGCTTGCCATTATTCAGTCAATTTATCGCATGTCCCACGCATAATAAAAAAAAACATATGGCTAGTTCGGTAAAGGCCTTCGACTAGCTTTTAATAATATTTATTTTGTACCAGACGCGCCCCACGGCTTCGCCTGCGCTAAAAATGTGTTTGTCTATCTTTGGAAACCAGACCAATTTCCGAGATACAGAGTAGCCTATGACGGACATATGCTACTTTTTATCCTGAAAATCAAAAAAAAGTTCATTGAAATCGGTTTAGCTGTTTAGACGCCGAGTGGTAACACATACTCACAATACTTACATACACACAAACTTTCGCATTTATAATATTAATAGGAAGTAAAAACAGTATTCTATCCCGAGGCGACTGATTTGTTAGTCCCTGACCTAAACATTGATTTTTAGGTTAGGATTTATCGTTATTATAAACGTGTAAAACGTTTGTTAAAAGATAAGTTTGATTGATAGGAAAGTGCGTCAATGCGGGTGGTGTAATTTGTCGCAGTTTAGCACGAACCATTATTACTTAGTCACACCAAACTTTGTATGATACCGAGATTAAAATATACTATGTCACTGCACTATTCGCTGCCGCACACACAAGCTTTCTTTGAAGCCTTGAATCCTTATTAATATTATAAATGTAAAAGTAACTTTGTCTGTCTGTCGGTTTGTATTACGCCTACTGACTGATTTTGAACTGATTTTGATGAAATTTGGTACAGAGATAGATCTTTTACCGCGAAAAAGTGGTTTGAAAGGTTTAAATAGGGAATGAAAGTTTGCATGTAAAATCGTCAATGTAGAAGATAAAACTATGAAACTGTATTTTTAAAATGTATGCGATAACTAATATTTACACGGGCGGAGCTGCGAGCAACAGCTAGTGTTGTAGATACTCTCGTTTGGCTCGTGTGGTTGCCAGGCATGAATGTAGCCTCAACCCTGTCAGGGTGTGGGCGTTGCAGGCCATTATGGATAATGATGTTCTCGATGAATCCTTTGGAATGGTGGCCTGATTATAGCAACGGGCTTGCCCCAATTATATGTGACCTAATACGGCAGCGAAATGGTGTTTTTAAAAAACGCCAAACGTTGTTCTATAATTTATGCTCAGTTTGTGTAATATAATACTTTTTTATAATAATTAAAAATAGAAGTTTAAATTAAAATTTCGATTTCTAACAAGCGGTTATTATAAGAAGAATCTACGTTAAGTATATAATTCTACGGTCTTTGGGAACACCCGTTTCTTAACCAATGCCTCAGGTCAGAACGACTTCATACGTATAAAGGACCTTCAGTAAAATTTTCCAGTGTATGTGATCAGATTAATAAATTATACATTAGTTTGTTTTTTAGTTTTACACTTAATTTTAAATCGAATAGCGCGAAACATATTTCTTAACTAGCTGTTGCCCGCGACTTCGTTCGCGTGAAAATTCAGATGTGTGCCTGTATGACAATATTTCTTACCTAATCTTACGGCAATCGTACATTGTATTAGTAATAAATATCAGTATAATCCGTCTATAAGGCGAATCCGATTTAAATCTATTCACCCGCTACCCCCTAAAACAGACGAAATTTTGCGATATTTAACGAAACTTGCCACTCCTATTTTCCCACTTAATAAGAATAGTTCCTAGTTTGGAAATTGTATTATCAAAACTCCCGTTTAAAAACTATAAAAGCTTCATACAAATTTTGTTCCCCTTTATACTCCAGGGAAATGAATTTCGCAAAATCTCGTCTTAGAGAGCACCTATTTCCAAAATTTGAAACTCCTAGCACTTGCAGTTTCTGAGATTTCGTGATGAGTGAGTGAGTGAGTGACCTTTCGTTTTTATATATGTATAGCTTCTGCCCGCGACTTCGCTCGCATGAATATCGTTTTTCCAATAGACATTTTTATTTTGTTTAAATACTGTTTTGCATACTATTTCTAATCTCATCATCATCACCATTCGTACAAACCCTCTTTCACCTACCTAAAGATATCCCCCGTAAAACAATATACAATACACAAAGGCAAATTTTCACTACAATAACTTTCCCCTTTCCCTCATTTCCTCTCCCCCTTTTTCCCCTTGTCCTTGCCCTGTCTCCCTCCCACCTCTCTCACTTTCCCCACACTTCCCCTCACTTTTCCTCACTTACCACTCACTGACTCCTCACTTCCCTCACTTTCCCTTACGTCCCCCTCACTTCCCCCTCATTTACCTCTCACTTGCCCTTCACTGCCTCCACACATCCCCCTGAGTTCCCTTTTACTTTTTTTTTACACAACGCCATTTAGACCCAAAGTAAGCATATTATATGCTTGTATTATGGGTTCTAGAATACGGATAAACATACTTAAATACTTTTATTTTTGTAAATACATACATATTATACATAGAAACACCCAGACCAAATATTTGCACTGAGCGAGAATCGAACCCGCGACCTCTGCGTGGCAGTCCATACACAGTACCACCGAAATACAGAGGCAGTCGATTTCCCCCTAACTTACCCCCGCACTTTCCCGACACTTCTCCCTCCCTTTCCTCTTCCTCCCCCTCCCTTCCCCCTCCCTCCAAATTTCAAGTCGCCAACTTCAAAAGCAAAGATCTTTCCATACAATATTTCATCCTTTATTTCACCCCTATAAATCCACCCCAGTTAAAAAAAATATATGAGGGTATTTTTTATTTAAATAAAAGTATTCCAAAACAAAATTTCAAAGCTGTAAGTTAAAAAATGAAGACGTTTCATACAATCGTTTTCATCCCTTTTCATACACTTAAGGGTTGAATTTTTAAAAACCCTTTCTTAGTATACTTCTAGACATTAAGACAAACACACCCTCTAAATTTCAAGTCGCTACGACCAGCGGTTTAGGCTGTACGTTGTCTGTCAGTCAGTCAGTCAGTCAGGACAAAGCCTTTTATAATATGTAAGGATGTATGGGTTAGACGTATAGCCATCAGGGATCAAAGCATACAGGCTGCTAGGAATGCTAACACGTGATAGAGCCACATAAAGCTGACCGTGCGAAAAACAGCTAATACTTAGATCCACACCCACAACTTTTAGTGTCTTACCTTGGGCTTTATTAATTAGTCATCACAAAACATAGGCTCACTGCAAACTGGACTCGTTTAAAACTAAACGAAAGATTGTTTAACAGGAATCCGAGGAATAAAAACACTATCAGCTATTCCGCAACCTGTTAAAATCTCTGCTTCTATGATTTCGTAGTAAATTAACGAATGTTCGATGTGATTCTTTAAATTGGAATAACTTTTTTATTTATGAACCGATTGACATGAAACAAACACTAAATGTTAAGTGAAGCTTACCACAATATATTAGTGAAAACCATATTTAAATCGGATAAGCCGTTTCTGAGATTAGCGTGAACAAACGCACAGACAAACAGACTAACAGACAAACAGACAAACAGACAAACAGACAAAAATTGTAACTATCATTGTTTTGGGTTCTATTTGCGTTGATATAGGTCCTAATAGTATTTTTTCTCATATATCTTCCATGTACAGACAGCGATCGGTTACATTTTTATTATATGTATAGATTGGGATGCTAGGACAAACTTGGAAGATGGAATTGATTGTTCATATTTCATAAGTACTATTTTTGTATTAATTCTACACAATTATCCTGCAATTATGTACGAACACATTATTCGTCACGGTTAATGTAACTCACACTACTTTTACTTCATTAGTAGTATATCACAATAAAGTACTCGAAGGACCGTCGTCGTATAAGTGAATTTCATTATCAGATTACAGAAACGGTACCTAATATCAAGCCCAGTTGAGGTGCCTCCACACTTAACTCCATTTATCACACCTTTATCTTATAAATGTTACATTAAAATTCGTACGCACAGACAGCTTGAAGGTCTTTCCTCTTATTTCCGCGACCTACTTGTCTTTATTTTCCCTCTACATAAAGAAAGTTGTTTATCTAACTAATCCTTACAAATCTTCATTGCTTTACTTTTAAAATGGAACGAGGCCTTAGTTGTGAAAGATCACCGTGACTTCGAATCTTTCATTGAATTTTATTTGTACTATTGTAAGCTGTTTTGAAGTAGCCATGTTTTTTACGCTTCTTTAGTGAAATTTTATTTATGATTCATGTGATTTTTCAATAAATTGAACTGGTAGATTTTTAGTCAAGCCAAAGAAAATAATCATTGATGGTATTTTTGCATTAAAAGAACTATATCATCTATCAATGATTATTTGTGTCAGCCGAAAGATATTCACTTCTTGACGTAAGCCTTTCTCAAAGGTAGGAGTTTTCATAGTCACGAAGTTTGGACAGCGGATTGTTGACCGCAAACGTGTTATTTAATATGCGGGTAACACGTTTTACGACACCCGTGGGAACAGATTAGGTGCTTCCATATTGTAGACCGAAGTTCACATGGTCAGATACATCAATAAAGATGTAATCTACAGTTAAATCTGTACAATACGCGTTTGTATTTGTTTGTAGCTTTGTTGTTTAGATCAGAGTTACGTAGTAATTTAGTAAAAAATTGTTGGGAATACATAATCGCCAAGTCGAGCAAAAAAAGCAGCACGGCCGTATCATCCTTCTCTTGAAGCAGTTCGGACCATTTTCGAACTCCTTTATCTTCGTTGTTAATAATGTCGTGTCTTAATTGTCAGTAATAAGTAAAAAGGAAAGTCCAATTATTGTATTTTATTTCTAAACACAAAACATTCTTACTACAGGCTAGAGCCTAACTCAGTCTAAATAAGCAAATGGATAATACCTTTTTCTTGCCACGTAAGCTTTCGTGTAATCTTTGTGTATTTTTCATTACGCAGCGACGGCAATATTTTTACGGTTTTTAGCATAGTTGTCTAATTTAAGAGAGAGAAATAAATATAAAATAATATTAAAAGATATGGTTTACATTTATGCCAAAGTTTACCTACTGATACAAAACACACAGAATAGATATTAAATTGCAATATAAACATCCCGTCAAAGCAAATGTTTTAGCTCAAATCCTTGGCTCACGTTTACGATACAAATATGATGAATATTTTTATGAAGAAATATGTATGTTTTTATGAAGAATGTACGTTTTATTTTCCATTTTTTATTAAACGATATGTTGTCACATTCATTATTACACTTTTTTCTATATGCAGGGCGAATTAAAATTCAAGAATATATTTTAATAATAGTCACAGCAATGTAACAAAATACTGATAGTGATAATTACTTGGCAACTAGTCATTACAATGAAGTGCGAATTACAAATAGTTATTCGACGTAATTATCATTTAACTCTAATTGCTACGTTTCTATATCGAAACAATCAAATGAAATGGCGCATAGCCACAATCGAATTTAAGTTAATGTGAATAGTAATAGTAATAAAACTTATTGTATTACATTGATGTACCTACATATCTATTGTCATTGTATGAAATTGTTGATTAGAGATTGAATGAGATTTTAAATTTTGCCTTAGAGACTGTATTATTAATATTATTTTTTTTTATAATAATTTGCCAAATGATCTAAAAATATAATTATTGATGCGTAAGGTTCTCGCTGCAGATTATTGAACTCAACAACGTTCATTGGTGTGAAAATTATTACGTGACCAACACCAGCCTGAAGGAGAACAGAAAAACAGTTGACACAAATACCTATTCCAATATAGATAGTTTATCTACCACGATTTCAATCTGACTACCACAGATGATGTTTACGGTACCTGTATGCAGTTTGCGTGGAAATTGCATGCGCGCAACGTATTAGCGACTACCCGCAAATTACGAACGCAATCTCGTACAAATCTGCCAACACTTCCATATGTCGAGTTTATACCTCAACTTTTATATGAAAACTTTTAATGATGACATGCTGTTGTAAATTACGTGTTTAAATGAGAATTGCATTTTATAACAAGTAGTTATCACCGATGTAGCCACATTCAAAATGATGTCAGCAACGTGTTATACATACCTATACTTACCTACAAAATTTTGTGGTAGAAAATTATATTTTCGATATAGGGTCGAAGGTGGTAGTAATTTGTTGCCAGGTCGTTTATTCAGTAGACGAATTATAAGAAGCTTTCCACATCATCGTCAGTACATATAGTCACCACGATTGTCAAGCGCCGAGTATTTACTACAAAATTATTCAAGTAATTCTGCTAATATTTGGTGATGGTTGATTTTATACTCTACACCGAAGACCGTCGACAGGACGAATAAAGTTATAAACAGTAATAGTATGAGTTAGTGGGTAGTAATAGTATGTAGTTTTTAGATATGACACCTTAACGGTAATATACTTACCTATATTTTTTTCAGATATTTGAAATTTAGATATTATATATATATATATATATATATCGCAGGCAAATCGTATGAATCTGCTTTGGCATATTAAATAACACCGGATATGTTACTAGCAATGTGTATAGCTAATTGGTGATTTTTAAAATACTTTGACAACAAATAAAAAACGTTTTTAGCATTCGTCGGCGGCCACCGCGGCACGCTCGCTTCGCTCGCTCGGCTTGTGCGAAGGGGTTCACAGTTCTTTTTTTTTGTGGGAAATGCATTACGCATACGCACCCGCTCGGCCAGGCGGGAGTTATGTCGGACTCTCCGACCGCACTCAAAGCACGGCCGGCATACCGACTAAAACCCACGGGTCCAGACGGCCAGAGTTTCGGGGTCACGGGAGACGCTAGCGTATTCATCCGCGACCCCGACAGGCCACGAAACGCTCACCACACGCGAGCGGGCCCCGTCCGATTTAGGGGGCCTAGTCCTCCCCTCCCTCGAGAGGCGTCTGCGGAACACGTGCACTGCCGTCTCGGGCCCGTGCTGTTCAGGCGGCGACTGCCCGATTGCCACCCGCAGGCCACCTCCTAACTCGGCCGCAGAGGATAGGGAGAACGGCGCGTCGCAATACCGACACTCATCCTCCCCTGCGGCCCCACCGCATCCGCAATCTGGCGGTTGCGGCCGCGGAAGGTAGAGAGAGCGGCGCACCGTAATACCGGCACTTCTCTCCCGCCGCGGCCCCGCCACTCCACCAAAGCCCAGAGGAGCGTCGCCTCCTTGGGGTTTCTCTTGGTTCACCGTGGTTCTGGGTAACCACGGTTACTACTGGGACTGTCAGAAGTCCGAAGACAGGGGGAGGACACGATAACCCTTAAGTCCGGTAACCTGCTCTATTTCCGGGAGGGCGACCAACTGTCCCAAGGTGGAGTCGGGTTTATCGTCCACAAGTCCCTCGTGAACAACGTGGTGAAAATCGAGAGTGTGTCGACGAGGGTAGCATACCTTATACTCAGAATCACCAAACGGTATTCGCTGAAGGTCATACAGGTTTATGCTCCCACTTCGACATACCCCGACGATGAGGTCGAGGCTATGTATGAGGACATTTCCAGAGTTATACATTCCTCTAGGACCCAATACACTGTTGTCATGGGGGACTTCAACGCGAAGCTGGGTAGACGAGGCGGTAACGAGTTGAGAGTGGGGCAGTTTGGATTTGGATCCAGGAATCCCCGGGGCCAAATGCTGGCTGACTTCATGGAGAAGGAGGGCCTCTTTATGATGAACTCCTTCTTCAAGAAGCGCGATAGCCGCAAATGGACCTGGATTAGTCCTGACGGTGTCACAAAAAATGAGATTGACTTCATCTTGTCGACCAGGCGGCAAATATTTAATGATGTCTCAGTGATCAATGCGGTGAAAACCGGAAGCGATCACCGGATGGTAAGAGGCACATTAAATATCAACCCTAGGCTGGACCGGTCTCGACTGATGAAGTCTGCGCTCCGACCTGCACCGATTCAAATTCATAGCTCCGAGAGTTTCCAACTCGAACTTCATAACCGCTTCGAAAGCCTCGGCGATTGCGTAGACGTGGACGAATACAGCAACAGGTTCG
This sequence comes from Parascotia fuliginaria, assembly GCA_963082885.1. Taxonomy (NCBI): domain Eukaryota; kingdom Metazoa; phylum Arthropoda; class Insecta; order Lepidoptera; family Erebidae; genus Parascotia; species Parascotia fuliginaria. Next base: position 10,408,050 of record OY720178.1, on the reverse strand, counting down.
TGGAAACTGTCCGTTCGGTAGGGTCGAACATCTTTAAAGCCCACCACAGTAAAGGACCGAAAAAGATCACCGACCAGACCCTCAAACTTATGGACGAAAGGCGCAGGATGGTACTGCGGTCCCCAGAGGAAGCTAGTGACTATCGGCGGCTCAACAGACGGATCTCCAAGTCTTTGACTCGCGACCTTCGCCAATTTAACACACAACGTGTTAAAGAGGCTATAGAGCGCAACAAAGGCTTGAAAGTGTTCGCACGAGGTCGGTCTGTCGGGCAGAGCCGACTTGTCAAGCTGAAGACTGGGGACGGCAGGCTCATCTCGTCTAAGCCAGAGGTTTTAGAGGAGGTCGAGAGGTTCTACGGACAGTTATACACGACACAACATGCACCTGTTAGCTGCCTAGCATCAGATCCAAGAGCTAGGTTAACTCGACATTACACCGAAGACATCCCGGACGTCAGCTTGTGCGAGATTGGTACGGCTCTCAGACAGCTCAAGAACAACAAGGCGCCGGGTGAGGATGGAATCACAGCCGAGCTACTGAAGGCAGGCGGAAATCCTGTCCTGAAGGCCCTTCAGAGGCTCTTTAGTGCCGTCCTCTTCGAGGGCAAAACGCCACAGACGTGGCACAGGGGTGTGGTGGAGCTGTTCTTCAAGAAGGGCGATAAAACCCTTCTGAAGAATTACAGACCTATCACACTCCTGAGTCACGTCTACAAGCTGTTCTCGAGGGTCATTACTAATCGTCTCGCAAACAGGTTCGACGACTTCCAGCCTCCCGAACAAGCCGGTTTCCGAAAAGGTTTTAGTACCATAGACCACATACATACGCTGCGGCAGGTTATACATAAGTCCACAGAGTATAACCGGCCCCTGTGCTTAGCGTTTGTGGACTATGAGAAAGCCTTTGATTCGATCGAGACCTGGGCTGTGCTGCAGTCTCTCCAACGGTGCCATATTGACTATCGATATATCGAAGTGCTGAAGTGTTTGTATGAAAACGCCACTATGTCAGTACGAATTAATGGTCAGAGCTCAAGGCCTATCCAGTTGCAGCGAGGAGTACGACAGGGAGATGTTATATCTCCGAAACTGTTCACCGCTGCACTGGAGGACGTGTTCAAGCTTCTGACCTGGAATGGACTTGGCATCAACATAAACGGCGAGTACATCACTCACCTTCGATTCGCGGACGATATCGTGGTCATGGCTGAGACCGTGGAGGAGCTCAGTGCAATGCTCGATGACCTCAGTAGAGTCTCTCGACAAGTGGGCCTAAAAATGAACATGGACAAGACTAAAGTCATGACCAATGTCCATGTTACACCCACTCCTATTACGGTCGGAGGCTCGATGCTCGAATTCGTTGACGAGTACATATACCTGGGACAAACAGTCCGATTAGGTAAGTCCGATTTCGAGAAAGAGGTCACTCGTCGTATCCAACTCGGCTGGGCAGCGTTCGGGAAGCTACAACATATCTTCTCGTCCGCACTACCGCAGTGTCTCAAGACCAAGGTCTTTGACCAGTGTGTGTTGCCAGTGATGACATACGGAGCAGAGACGTGGTCGCTAACTATGGGTCTTATCCGAAGGCTCAAAGTCGCTCAGAGGGCGATGGAGCGGGCTATGTTAGGCGTCTCCCTGCGCGATCGTTTGAGAAACGAAGAAATCCGCAGACGAACCAAAGTAACTGACGTGGCTCGCAGAGTTGCTTCTCTGAAGTGGCAATGGGCAGGACACATAGCTCGCAGAACTGACGGCCGCTGGGGCAGAAAGGTTCTAGAGTGGCGACCACGAACCGGAAGACGCAGCGTGGGCAGACCCCCCACAAGGTGGACCGACGACCTTATAAGGGTGGCGGGCAACCGATGGATGAGGGCGGCGAATGACCGGCCACGGTGGCGAAAATTGGGGGAGGCCTATGTCCAGCAGTGGACGTCTTTTGGCTGATATGATGATGATGATGACGGTTACTAAGCCCCTCCCCCCTGCCACAAGGCGAAACTCCGTTTGGGAGGGAAGGGAGTCACAGTTCTAACCTAACCTAACCCAATCTGCATTCTGCATATTATATATCGCCGAAGACAGCGAGCGTTTACAAAATGCCGAAGCAGATTGTAAACGGCGGGTTTCTACAATTTGCCTGCAACATATTATATAGTATGATGTTTTACGTATTCCTTGAAATATTTTACGTCAAAAGCAATTTCAGCAATATAATTCTTTAAACAGTATCAGTTTATAAAATTGTCCGTTTTATAATAAATTTTATTGCTATAAAGTTATTACTTTACAGTACTCATCAAAAACGAATAGAAAGTATAGGGCACAAAAATTCTTAAGAAAATATAACTGAGATACAAGCAATTATAACATCAACATAAGATAATTCAATCACATAACATTTTATTGTACTTATATATTATTCGATTTTAATATAAATATTTGCCTCCATGATAACAATGTCTGTCTTAATAAATCAAAATTGTAATTATAACTTATTTATTATATAACTTATTCATTACAGCAACATGTATTTTCTCTTATAAAAATAAAACATATTTTACAAGTCAATTACTATTTTATCTATGGTTTTCGTTTACATCAAGTTAGGCTATTGATAAAGAATAAATGGGCCTAGACAAGTGGCTTAAATTTCTATTCTATTCATAGAATAGAATAAAAAATCTATTTTATGAATAGAATATAAATCTATGCCTCTTGTCTAGAACCTAAGGTTACATTTTAACTAGTGACCTATTTATGTCTCGCTATCGAGCAGAACCTCGCTTGTCAAAGGAACTGGCAATGTTTAAGCTGTAATCCCCCTGCATGTGGTATCTAGACATACTCTCAAATGTTTATTTCTGCCCAGGTCGATTTTAAGTTGTTTTATTCACTTGCGCTCTATAAGTCATTTGACTAAATACACCATCAGCTTACAAAACAGTGAAATTAAGTGGACTTAAAACCTCATGCTATCTCAGTCAGTTTAATATTAATTTTTGTGACAGAAAAATCTTGATCAAATTAGGCTTTTGAATAAATATTTTTTTAGTAGTGTGGGTAATTAGTATCTGATTATGTTTATTTTCCTAATAAGATACATTAGTTTTTACAGTTTCATAGTTAGGCATTAAATCAATATTTGTTTTTAGTGTAATATTTTCACAGCATCTTTATTATTATTCAGTAGGCAGATGTCCGCAAGCAGTATTAATGGCACTCTCTTAGTAAGATCGATGGAAGCTACTGACCTAAAGCTGACCTTACAACCCACTATTAACTTGGATCAATCGAGCCTTTGTTTTTATAGTGTTATCTTTAATGGTATTACAAATTATTGCAATTCATTATGTACAAACTTTTCCTATGATTATAATATAGATTCTTAAATGCGAAAACAGAGATTTTGTTAAGTGTAAGTTAACTCATAATTATTAACATTAATGACGTTTTAGTACGCAGCTTTGAAAATTCTAAGTAAGAAATTTATACAATCTACAAAAATACATAGCTTGTGATAATAATCTTCATATCAAAATAACTGTAACAAGAAGGCATAGATCTAGAGCTAACAGCTGCGTCTGTAACTTGTTTCCTTCGAGGTCAGAAACTCGCAAGAACCTAGTTGTCACAACTTCAGCCACACTTTCGGGAATTGTGTTGTTGAGTTATACACACCCTGTGTTTTACTTTGCTTTGATGTTTACGTGTTGTAGCAAATTTTATATCACACTAGCTGTGCTTCACGGCTTCGCTCGCGCGTAAAATATGTTTAGTTGTATCTCTCAGAAGCCAGACTGATGTTCGGATAATAAGCCTATGTCCGTCTCCGGCACCGAATCTATCTACACACCGGTTTTTATCGAAATCGGTTCAGCCGTTAAGGCGCTGAGTGGTAACAAACACACGCGCACATACAAACTTTTGCATTTAAAATATTAATGGGATAACATGTTGTATAAAATTGCGAAGGGATAGATGGAGATCCACGTTTCGCCTTTTTATTTTTGGGTCTCATCTAACAGGCGAGACTGTTGCCATTTGTCGACAGAAAAACCCAATATCACTTTAGCCGACCCGGGGATCGAACCGATTCAAACCATGGACCTCAGAGTAGTAATCCGTACATAGTACCACCAAACCGCAGAGACAGTCATACAAAACAATTAATGAAAAATATGCAAATTAATTAGATAAATTATTTATAACTTATTCTTCATTTTAACTTGCTGAGCGGTGAGACCATCTTACCGTATTTGGCACATAATTAGCAAATTATTTTGTGCTGTAACCAAACTATTTATATATATAAGTTCGTATTAAATTAAATACGATTTTTTTTTTATATTATAGCCTAACAAAGTGACTCCACCCCGCCTGATGGTAAGCAGTCAGTGAAATCCAGAAGTGGCGGCCACTATACTAAAAGCCATCGTCTTAAACTGCTGGTATGGTGGCCTCCACTATGGCGGCTGGGAATGGGGTTAGGAGAAGGGAGGATGAGGGAGGTGAGGAAAGAGGAAAGGGGAGAAATTGGGCCACTGGCGCTCTCACTCACCGAACGAAACGCAGTAGTACGGATACTACTACTCTTAAGTCGATCTTCTATGAGAGGGTAGTACTTCCCCGGACGATCCGGCCCATTCATGCTGAAACCAGCGTGGATCTACTACCATTAAAATTAGTAAATGTAACTGTGTCTACAAATAGCTACGCAATGTAGCCCGTTTACAAATATCGTAGAGCGCCTACGAAGTGCGTATCTTTACTAGGTACTTCGTGACAAGTAAGACTTCCCAGCGTTATCGTCAAGTAGAGGTTTATCAAATGTCATAAACGTCTCATTCATACATTACCGTCATTGTAGATTAAAATTACTTAGCATGGCATTCTATTATCATTAAACAAGATTAAACTGTAATGATGTGAGAGTTGAAACATACATTCTAAAGGCCTAAGTAAATCTATTGAAATATATACGCTTATTATAATGAACTGTTTTAATTATACGATTTTCGACAGTAACCTACCATTAATTATCGCTTATAGATACGCATGTACAGTGTACTCTATATATGGATAAATTAAATTTAGCACGTCCAAAATAGCTTTTAAAACTTTGAAAGAAAACGGAGCTTCTGAAAAGAGGGATATCTTCCCATTAAACTGCGTTTTAGCTATGAAAGACAATGAGCTCGTTTAACATTATATGCTAAAAAGGGCCGAGCATTGTTATGTAAGAATTACTAACCTTATAAGAATCATTATTGATCTTTTCATAGAAAAATACAATCTCATGTATCATTTGAATAACATCTATTGTACTAAGGATGAGTAGGCTTTACCAAGTTTATTTGTACATTATGTACATTTGAGTTTTGATTAGTCTGGTATTCCAACCTTCGTGTCAATAATATACCTAGGCCATTGTTATCAATTAAAATAACGAATAAATTTCTTATTTATTCTGTTTATAACAAAATCTTATAGTACAAATTTACCTTTAATAAAATAAACGAATACAAAAATTATCAAATTCATCCAATATAATCAAATGGTTTCTCGCATACTGAAAAAGGGCTTTAAAAATCCCATTATTCCATTTTCAATAGGATTAGGGGGAGTTTAAAAGATATTATGTAGGTATATATTATTACGATGCCGTCGATACAAAATGAGGGCCTGTAATGCGTACGGATGAATTTTAAGGCCTCGATTATCTGAGTTTAAGGCTTTTTATACAATACGATATACGAATATTAAATTGAATAATCAGCATCGACAGAAGACAAAGAGCGAAATATGAGAAAACATTAAGTAATATATATTTTTTTTATAGTAGGAGTCACTATGGTAGGCACCATAGTGACTCCACCCCGCCTGATGGTAAGCAGTCAGTGGAATCCAGAAGTGGTGGCCACCATACCAAAAGCCATAGTCTTAAACTGCTGGTATGGTTGTCTCCACTATGGCGGCTGGGAATAGGGTTAGGGGAAGGGAATGAGGGAGGTAAGGAAAAGGGAAAGGGGGGCAGTTGGGCCTCTGGCGCTCTCACTCACCGAGCGAAACGCAGTAGTATAGATACTTCTACTCTTACGTCGATCTTCTATGAGAGGGTAGTACTTCCCCGGACGATCCGGCCCATTCATTCTGAAACCAGCGTGGATCTACTACCGTAGATTTATTATTAACTTAACTGAATTAACTTTACAGTGATAGTATATTATATTATTACGCCTTTAATACAAAATGAAGGCCAGTAATGCGAATTTAAGGTTCAAACTTTAAGGCTTTTTATTTTATACAATAAGTTGAGTGTAACCTTAAATATTACTTTGTCAATTCGCATGGACACTAGAATAGAAAAGACACAAGTTGAGAAATACTAATTAACGTTAGATTAATTGCCACAAGATCAAAATTGCTGCAAACATGTATTTACCTACGGATCTATACCATAGAGGGTAAGAAATGTTAGCTAAACATCCCACAGGTTGAATCTGGAAGATCGTGTAGTCTAAGAACATTTCTATCGCCGCTTGAATAGCATTTGACAATGACGGCCTGCTAACACACGCATAGGATTAATATTAGTAATTATTCACGATCTAAATATACCGCACCCAATGTACCTGTACCCTCTATAAAATATTCTTTAAGAGGAGGCTAAAACAGGAGCCTGCACTATTTATAATGACTTAATATAATATTGTACTAATACATATATTACAAAATGATCGATGCGTTTCGTAAGGGTATTCATGCACAATTGAAGGAATAGCAAGGTATTCGAGAGTTTCAAAAATAGATCTAATCTTTTTCTATGGTTTATAGAGAAAGAATAGGCCTCGCCTGGACCTCACAATGTGCAATTGAACACGAATGTAAAATTGGACGTTAGGACTACCTTCTGTATTTTTTTTAACGGAGATAAATGCATTTACGTACACCAAACGATTGAGAAAGCAGGCTGGGTCGAACTCGCTTGCCTACCATCGGAATCGTCATTTTTTTTTATTATTCTAACATAATTTGTAGAAGTACTAAAATAAAGATCCAAATAAATAAAGTTTAATTAACCCTTAATATACGTTAACACTTTACAAGTAACTATTTCACTAATATTCAAGACCGTACCAAAATTAAAATACACACCTGGAAACCGCGCATAAACTTTACATAGTCTATCTGAAGTATGTATCGTTTAGGAAAATTTTCATACTTCAGCTAACAGGCGCCAAACAATTTTCCATGTACACAAATATTTAGGTATCGACGTTCGAAAATTCAATAACTAGACCAACTTTAACAAAGTATCGAGGTACTGCGGCTTCTAAGTGAAATTTATAACACAACTTTTTGTCGTTACCAACGTATGCTAATACCATTTAATATGGCCGCTCGGCCCCGATGTAAAATTTTATTGCAAAATTCTGTTCAGAATTCGTATTGAGATGATATTTGTGTGCGAATTTGAAGCGTATCATTACCATATTCAAGAATTCCGATATGCTATGTAAATCATCTAGCTAAATAATGTGTACTAGTAGGAATGTGTACTCTGCGTTGTCAGTATGCCGATTGCCGAGATTCGAGGAAGATTAATAAGACTGCTTATTGTTTGATTAAGAACATTCATAACCATAATAAAACAATTTTATACGCGATTATTGTTGCGTAATTTTATTTGTAAGCCTTTTGAACCAAGGATCAAATGTTCAAAAAATTTATTTGTTTTACAGAATAATTTTATAACAGAACTGACATCCATAATGATTGATGTAGCATTAATTATTATTACCTACCATATAATAAAATCCATATATTTATTAAATTACGCACGTAATAAAAGCTTAAAGCACTCATTGTTTACTTTCCTTTGTTAACATATACTCATTTGGAGTGGTACGCCATAAAAAATAAAGTTACATTATTATTCCAATTAGTATACGTCATGTCGCAACTTTTAATGATGGTCACGTCGGGAATGCATGACAGTTATAATTAGCAAGGTAACATAAGTACTTGTAAAAAAGCAACCAATTAAATAATTGAAAAATTATGCCTAACTTCAGTTCAAACGATGGGCGATTGGTTATTACCACTAAGCGGGGACTTCACTACGCGGACATGCCCACTGTCAAGTCTAATCAAAAGTGGTTCTACGATTGGTAATAAGTTGGTAGCTGATTGGTAGATCATCATCATTGGCCTGAAGATGGCCACTGCGGGCAGACACTGCAGGAAGATATCAACTTTGGGGCAAACATTTCAAGGTATTATTTGTGTGCGAATTAGTTACTTAGATTTCAAACCATATTATTATAGTAATTATGTATCTGTTTCGGATTAACATGATTGATAAATGATAACATATTTCAGAATATTTACATGTTAGTGATAAAATTAAATACAGTTACCGACGCAAACCTATTTTCGTCTAATAGGACTTACACTTACAAAATTTTGATGATGAAAGTCTCATTAAAATGCCCATTATAAATCCGGTGTGATCTCAATTTAAAATAATATAATCTGTTCTTACCAAGATGAAATAATTGAACGATGTCATGCACGTTTGTTCAGCGTCAACACATTCATTTGACATTTACGAAAGCCCAAAGATAGATAACCATATTAATATTATAAATGCGAGAATGACTCTTTCTGTCTGTGCGTCTGTCTGTCTGTTACGTTTTCACGCCTAAACCACTGAACCCATTTTGATGAAATTTTGTATAGGGATCGGATAGGACCTCGGAGAACAACATAGAACAATATATTTTATCGCGAAAAAATAGCTTGAAGGGGTTGAAATAGGAAATGAAAGTTTTTATGAAAAATTCGATATAACCGATATTTACACGGGCAGACCTGCGGGCAACAGCTACTAGATAATAAAAAACCACACTCATTAATTTATTCAATTAATTATTTCCTTATTAAATTACGTCATTCCTACAAAGCCATATCAGTGTTCTATTTAAACATTGTATAAAGCCGGCGTGACACAGATAACCGCTTCCAAGCCTGTCATCATGTCATCTATAGTAACTTGATCATAGCGAATATTCCAACCGTGTCACCGTGATCTTTATTAGCTAATTATTATTCAGGAAAGGTTTATGGGATTACGTTCGGCGTTGAAGGTTATCGGCTTTAGGGACATACTGATTTTATGTTTAGGTTTGATAAAGGAAGTTCTGATAAATTAAGTGTAGACACATCGGGCCTAGACAAGTGGCATAGAGTTTTATTCGGCGAAGCCGCAGGGCGCAGCTAGTTATAAATAAATTACACCCAGACACAGAACAAACAATCATGCTCATCACACAAAGATTTGTCATGGGTGGGTACATAAACATATTTTAATCAAAAACAATCGATCAACTTTATAAACTTGATTCCAAATTGATTTGTGAGAAATAAAGGAAGTCCGGACCCGCAGAAATGAATAAACAATTTGGGTACAACAGACACCAATTTGTTGAGGCGCGGCTCCAGCTGTGCGGTAATATACTCAACTCAATTGTTTCGACAATAGAGCGAAGATAATATATACAGCTACAAGTGATTTTTGTAGCTCAAAAAAAAATTAACTTTACATTTTCACATTGTTTTTTTTTACATATTTTGTCGAAAAAATTCTAGATTCGCAATCTGGAATTATGAACTTTATTTGTTTACCATTAGATCTACATGTAAATACTAAGTAATAGAAATATACTTCTGCCTATCTTAAGATCATATAATCATAATACCTATATTTGAATGTACTCCTTCAGCATAAAATACTTAAGGTGTCTCTTAACATTTTTCCTTTGATTTGTAATAAACTAGTATTATATCAAAGTAATGAACCTATATGGACCATACTCCTGAGACAAGCCGTTATCCAGGAATAATGTGATATGCAAATGCGAACACGCCTTGTCTAATTATTTCCATAATGTATGGTATACGTTGCTTGTTGCCTGTTACAGATTGCAGTTGCGTCTGACTGCGGTAATTAATTAAATCTGCATTTGCGACTGCTCGTGAGAGTTATGTAATGTGTTAATGGTAATACAAATGTAATAACATCCGATTTTTTTATAAAAAAATGCCTGCCACAATTCCATAATATAATTACTTCGTAACCACCCTCGATTAAATTCGCGGCGAGTACGTTCGCGGAAGTCTTGGTATGCGCGACATCGTTGACAAGATGCAGGAAAGTAGGCTGCGATGGTATGGCCGCGTAAGGAGAAGATCATCAGACTACGACGGGAACTTGGCACTGCAGAACTCCAGCGGCAGACCCAAGACAACGTGGATAAATGTTGTGCAGAGGAATACAAGAGACCTACGAGCTTTCCGATGACGACGTCCCAGATAGAGCGAAGTGAAGGAGAAAAAGTAAGAAGGCTGACCCTACCACCATGCGGGATGAATAGTCAGAAAGAAAGAGAGAACTACTTTATTTTTAAGCTATTGAATAGCTTTTATCGCGGTTAACCGAATCAAGAAATTCCGTAACGAAAATAAAACCTAACACCTCCCACTCCGCCTACCATAAAGTTTATTTCTCAGGATAAACACTAGTGGCGCTAATTTTTACCACACATGTATACCAAATATTTTGTCACATTTGCGATAAATTTTATCTGGTAGAACTATAGAAATGAAACTAAGATTTTAATAACGTGTAATAATGCATCAATGTAATGTAATGTCCCAGTTTTATTCTTTTTCGGAGTAAAAATATTTAGTAGGATGATAAAAATTCCTAAATAACCAACGTAAGATAATAAAAATATTTTAAACGATGTTAACTTCTCATTTATTCAATAAAAAAAAAAATTCTTATCGGTCACCACGCTCAAAAAGTGTAACTTAAATTAATATCAAAAAAAAAACATGAATTAATATCAAAGAAAAAAATTACTGATTAATAAAAAATAAATAAATAATTATAATTGCATAAGTTGATAAAAAATGCTATGCAATAGCTTTACCGCGGCAGTCCCCGAGTGCCACAGGTTTTTTTTTAATTTATTTATTGAATAAATGATTACATTGGAGTATGTTGAGAGGGTCCAAAAAACCTTTGAAGGTCTAGGACACTAAAATCTCGATTCTATACACATAAAAGTAGATAACTTATTTATACATCATTACTGCACTTCTAATTGACTATCAAAGTGCTAGTTAACAACTCATTGTATGTAGATGTTGATGTGTACTTGTTACTGCCAAATGTCATTAATATTTTCAAATTGCTTGTATCTGTCAGCCGAAATTTAAGGAGAAAATTTTAACAAAAGACAACCGACTTCAAACAAAGGAAGGAAACTAAAAATTAAAAAAAAAAATTTTAGACTTATTGTTTTCTCATGGATGCCACTGTCAGAACTGGACCAAATTGAAATGGGAACACGAACACGGAAACACAGGAGAAGTACCAGATTTCAAATAAAAAAAATCTTCAGAATCGGTTCACCCAGTCGAAAGTTCTGAGGTAACAAACATGAAAAATACAGATGAATTGAGAACCCCCTCTTTTTTTGAAGTCGGTTACAATACGCTATTTTTACTTTTCTTTCATATGTTTAGAAATACAATATTATATTATGTAATATCTACTTTCGACCAAAGTACTTACGAGTATAATCTTCACTGTAGCGTGTAGTTCAAAACAAAACAAACAACAAAGAAAAGCCGAACATTTACAAAGCAATATATTTCTAACAGATGAGGTCTTTATTTCTCACGTACTAAAATAGAAAGCCTATTTATATAATATATTTGATATATGAAAGACGCTCGACAATTTTTTGCACGCCGTGATTCATATCTTTCTCGTAGATTTCGTAGAACATCTCAATTTTATATTTTAGTATTCGAGCTGACACTTACCATGCGTAAAACCGAAAGGTACTTAAAACACATACCGTGTAAGAAAAATGAAATTTCGATAGCTTAATACAAGTTATGATGTGACCTTGAAACCTTTGAAAAAGACTGTCACAAATAATCATTCTCGACGATCTGCATGAATAAGGGACTACTTACACTTATTCAGCTATATTCAGCTTATGCCCATAGAAAACAACGAATTGGTATGGAGACGCGTACGCATGCGGAAAGCTGAACGGATGCGTACGCGTCTCCATACAATATCGTTGTTTTCTATGGGCATAAGCTGAATAGAGCTGAAGAAGTGTGAGTAGTCCCTGACCCTCACTGTCTCTGTAACTGTGTCTGTCTGTCATTTTATCTTAGGGCGAGTCAGCGCACTCTATTACTTTCACTTTTAATGTGAATTGTATTTGTGATTACTTGATAAGTGAAAACGTGAACAATAGTTTTCTATGATATCGTGACAGTTCGTTTTTTCATGAAGAAACTGTGACCCTAAAATTACAATTATTTACAGGAAATCAAACGAACTAACACTATTAGCTAACTTATACGTACAAATAAAAAAAATATCCTTTTACAGTAAACTTTAAAATCTATTATATTAGTGTATGTACTTAGATGTACTGTGACTGCCTCTGTGGTTCGGTAATACTGTGTACGGATTACCACGCAGAGGTCTCGGGTTCGATCCCCAGGTCGGGTAAAGTGATATTGAGTTTTTTTGTCTAGACATCTCAGTCTTAGCCCGGAATCTGGAATTGTGCCCGATGTTAGGGCAACAGACTCGCCCCATGTTACATGACATCCGAAAATAAAACGTGGCTGTTTAAGCACCTCTGCATACCCCTTCGGGGGTAAAAGGTTAGAAACTATAAATGTTTTTGTTTGTGCAGGTACTTATATCTAGATTAGTATTAGCTTTACGTGTTATACTTACGTCTTAAAATAACAGAGTTTTAAAAATCTTGTGACCGTATTTTCTAGGGTTTCTAGTCTCGTGAATACGTCAACAAGTTTAGTAGTAGGTCTGGGGATAAAACACAAGTTCTGTTGTGATGTGACCGAGTTACACGGTGCCAAGTATGCTTCATGATTTTAGCTTTTCTACCTGCCGTAAATTTTCTAGCCTAGTCGCCATCTAATTAATAAAAACAATAATGAAGATAATTAATAAGATTTTTGGAAAAATAACATTGAAATCTAAGCTTTACGAGGTCCTACTAAAACTTTGAATAATTACACTGTTTTCTTACGTTCTCTGGGGACATTAACATTGTGTAGGAATATAAAAGTGAATAGCAGAACATGTTTATAAATTTCTACATACCATAATCGTATTTCACACCTTTATTCAAGAATTTAATAATAGAATGTATTGAACGCTTGCATTTTGATTATCATGTTAGCAATATCCATAGTTACAATGTATGAGCTCTCTCGTAACTTCTAGCTATATCAATATACGAAATCGTAAATTATCTTTATTATAATTAATTGTAATCAAATACCTAGAGAGGCGTATATACAGAATGGCAAGTAAATATTTTATCCTTAAAAGTACTTTTTTGGTACTTATAGAATTATCTGTTGTCTCCTTTTTTTTAATATGATCTGAAATCTTTTTAAATGAAAGAGTGTTGCGAATTACGTATTAATTCGTGACTATTAGCGAAAGAGGCAGCATTAGGAGCACCCATCCCAATAGGATGACGATATCTGGTATCTATAGATCAACATCAATCTATAGCAACGTCGATGTATGTGGATTTGGATTTTGAGTCGGCATATCACGAATCACGCTTTACGTAGGTATTAAATTAATTTGCTTTTTTAGCGCCGACCCAAAATTACTTAGGTATACTTACATCAGTCAAAGAACTTAGGTTTTAAGGTTAATAAAATAAAGGTTTATTATTTTTTACTTTTCAGTTTTTTCGGCGGTTTAATTTTTTTGTTGAAAAGTTTTAATTAATTAAATGCAGAGTTAACCACATACACACTTCTCGCATAATACTAGATCGAAGTATATTCTTTATTTTTAGTTAGAATAATTTGGTACATTGTGAGCTAGGTCAATTTGCCTTTGGCTAAGCTTATCGTTGTGGGAATTGGATATATTTGGTATGAAAAGAACTTGTGAGATTTTTGTGAAATACTTTCTGGATGATATGGGTCTGACAGTCTGACAGACTGGTACAATGTTGTTGTTGTTGTTCGATTGGTTATTGAGGTTCTACCTAATATTTCTAGATTATTCTAGATTATATTAGAAATAAATACTTTTGATTATTAATATTATATTATCTTTATGCCAATTAATGCTGGGAATCTGTACAATAGTTACAGTGCTGATATAGACTGTAATAAGTAGGACTTACCAAAGCACCTCGAATATGACGCTGTGGGGGTAGATGTTTTCCAAGGTAAACCGACAACATGACTCTCTATAAAATGAGACAAAAGTAAATTTATAGCTACCAAAATCGGTTGTAATAGATCGCTGTCTAACCTAGCACGAAATATCTATACGTGTTTATTATTAAAATGTATTATCTTCTCGAGAAATATTGCTTTTATCATTTAAACTTTGGCACTGCAAGGCAGCAATACCAGACAATCAAAGCAGTAACGATTCCAATATTTTGTCTATTATACGTGCCAATAATATTGAGGTAAAATTCTGAAGTTTTCTATTATAGTATCGCAGATCTCAAATTTCTACAACGCTACAATGAACATAGCAATATAAATTTATATTTTCTTTTGGATTTCATCGCATTCTTATATGAGCGACATGTTATCCAAGAACGTATTGAATAGAAACTGAGCTCAAAAGGACAACAACGGCTCTATTTAATATTTGTTAGTCGGTTAGTAGTAGTATTTTCAGTATTAGTAAACTATATACTTCTGTTAAGTATACTGTTGTTTATTGAGAAATGATTGCTCTAACTAAATCAAATATTACTTACGTTACGAGTTATTTAAGTAATCCAAGTTTAAACTAATAAAGTTTCTGCCATTGTTATTATAACAAAGGCCGTGTGAAACTAGTACAAAGTATCGCATAAAGGCTCTATTATTGACTTTAAATTAAACTTTTCAGGCCAATTACTGTACTTGCGTCGGCAGTACATATAGTAAATTGACTTGAATTATAGTGTGTAGTAGTCGGTCAAAACGTTATAATTAGAATTCTAACATATTTACATACATACATATATATAGTACAAATGACTAAAACCCCAAAAGTTGAATTTATTAAGAATAATATCGTTAGCCATTTTCGAAACAAACTAATCAACTAAGTAACTAAGTCAACGCAGTTAGAATTAAATAAAAACTTCTTGAAAGATTTTCAAAATTATATAACCAACTTTTAAAACTAGATTACATTCTCAGAAAACCGTTTAACCCTCAACCATTTCTGCTCGCGAATTGACAACGAATATACAATTAACTTTCGAGCCTAGTTATAATTATGTCAAGCCTTCGTTAAGTTCACGAACTCACGTATTGAATACTATACTTCCTTATTGCTATAAGGCTAAAGTCTACAATCCCTTAACTATGTAAAATATAATTGGCTTCTGCAATATTTTTGTATTCCAGGGCATTTCGAGGCGATTATTAAACGTATATCTTATCTGATGACATGATACGTACCTAATCCCAGAACGGAGAGCACCCAATTATTTAACGTTTTAAGAGAACGTACAATAAAGGTAACATTTCCTGGGGTATCAAATTAAGTGGATGTGATGTGGACGCTTTTTGGGACAAGATAATGTTTTGGGCCTGTTTATTTTGGGCGCCTATTAAGATTGCATTAAGTCGCGTTAATGACGCGTACATTTTTACTACAAATACTACCTATTGATTTTAATTTTACTTATATGAATTATTTACCTAATAATAATTATTAGTATGAGATATCATAACAAGTTTTTAGTTTTAAGCAACAAATACACCTACTGAATAGTAGCAATTAATATTTAAAAATGTATAATTCAATTTAATAGTAAAACAGTCAGTTTGTTAGAACGTACATAAAGCACAATTATGGAAGTTGTTAGTACACAATACCAAACAATAGAACAATACCTTCGACCTACCTTTCTACCTATGACTTTTTACAGGATTCCGTACTGATATCGTACTTTATACTTACTTTTTTTCTTACACGCCTCAATAAATATTATAAATTTTATTGTAAGCTTGAATCATCTATCTAGAAGCCGAAAATATTCACAAATCTAAATAGGTACGTACCTACCTAATCTACGTAGGTACACTTACATAACAATATGGTAATGTCTCCAAGTTATGTTGTCTCGTACCTACGTCTTTAATCCTGCTGTCAGCTTAAGGTAAGCACGGTCGAAGCCTTCATCAGTGTCGCCGTTTGAGTAAACCTTGGCTTTGCAGCGCTCGTCTCATTTGTGCGAATGTACGACGTATGAAAAGAGTAATTGTTTTAATTAATAAGAATAAATTGTGTGGATTTATATCGTTATTTTATGATGAAATATCTCAATACTATGCTCGTAATTGCACATGTGCGAGTCTGCTGTTTTATTGTCAGATAGAGATTTGGTTGACGTAAAATAACCGATCGCCAATTTAATCTATATCAATTTAATTTAAAGTTATTGTTTTACGAGTCCTGTACTTAATTATTTTCTCCTCCTGACAGATTTGCTTGTATCAATTACGCACGTTGATTGATGTTTCATGTAATGGCTTTTCCTCATAGCGTTTGTATATTCTGATCGATTTGAAAATTACAAAATAAACGTTTTATCGCTGGTCTGCTTTTGGTACAGTTGTGCCTAGTGGATTCACGTAGTGAATGAACGATTCACTTTAAAAAAGTTAGAACAACGAGATTTTTATTAGAACTGTGACTAAGATGTGTGTAGCAAACTTGACTGGAGAAGAACCCATACATTAAAAAAGCGTGCAATTAAAAATAACACACAATCACTTCTGTCACTCATATTAATGCTATGAATTAATATGAGTGACAGAAGTGATTGTGTGTTAATTTTTTATTATGAGTCTTTTTATAAATTTTACGTTTTTAACGTTGCCTAGCTCTTGTCTTTCATAATAAAGCTCTTATTCTTATTACTTCTGTGTTATTTTGAAGATTGCAGTTAAAATACGTCAATTTGAATGGTCGTAAAACATTTATACATTTTGTAATAAAAACTTTGTTTCGCGTTTGCACTTTCGGTTAATTGCTCTATGACTATAAATTTTCACCTATCAAAATGAATTACAGCTTAAGCAAAGCCGTTTTTGCTCATGAATTTAATGTTCATTAAAATTCAAATGGAGTAATATAACAAAAAGTGGGATTTACGCGCAACTAAAGAGTTAATGTTAGTGACGCTAATTGTTATGCGGCGTGACATATGGGCGAGAAATTCATTGGAAAAATAAACAACTTGCCTAAATGTTGCTTTGTAGAAGGGATAAAAAAAATTGCATCCTTGATCAGATCTCGTCTTATGCAACAAAACCATAGTGTAAAAGTTTGGTTTATTCGTTGTGAACTAACCGCACTAAGCATGTAAGCTAATACGAAATCCGTTATCTGAAACGTAGCAAATTGACCGAGTGTGTTTTATTTTTGGCTATGATGACACTCCGGACACCGGCTTTTTATAGCGCATAAATGTGGTTTTTTCTACCAGGAATGCTGAATTATTATTATACATTTTAATGTTGTTTAAACTTGTGGATTGTTAATTAATAGGCAGCAGTTGATAAAAGTAATGGAAGGTAAATATAAAAGTAATGGAGAGAACGAATTATGAGTTTATTTTTTTCGTTCATTTATTATTTGTTTCAATTTAGTAGTAGTGCCTGTCTTGGCACTTTATATGTATTTAAATGAGCAAATATAAACGCACCTTGGACTAAGCATGATGAACCGGTGTAAGTGAAGTCTGTGATGCAGGTAAAAATTAATCTAGGTTATTTAAACTATCTAAAACATAGGTACAATGTTTACTAAGCTACTATTCTAGACAAAAGCTAGAACTATCTAAACAAACGGCCATGAACTCACCAAGTTTCTTGTGTAATTTAGCTCAGATGGTAATAATTAAAGGAAACATACGATGTGAACTGGCACACAATCACTTTATTTTAAAACAAATTTGACAATAATATGTATGTATGTATTCAGCTTTTAATATAACTAAAAATAAAAGCTACCTATATCAGGCTAGACAAGAAATATAAACTGTAATATGTGTAACTGTAAAACATCTATGACCAGTTACGATGCCCGGGTAGGAGTTAAGCCCTGACTCTTTACCTACCAAGGATATTTATATTGAAAAATATATCAATCCGTTTAAATTGTGACCGGAATGTATGAATGTCCAATGACCTAATATAGCTGGAATGTGAATGTAACACCTCTGTCAACCATTTCGAGGAAAAGCGTGATGCTATGTAAATTTCGAGTTCCGTGTCAACTACTCAAGATTTCAATCTCCATAAGGGTCATAAATTTCAATTTAGTTACCTATTTATTAAGCACGACCGCGTTCACTATATTAAATTTAGTGGGTAAAAGGGTCAAGGGTTAATTAGATAGTGTATCACGGTACTTGTATATTACTCTTTTATGAACCGTCAGATAACGAAGTTGTGGAAGCTCTGGTTGTATAATACTAGCGGTCACCTCAAGCTTTGCATGAATGTATAATGTTGTAAACTTTCCTAAAGAAATTCTCTAAACCATAGTCAAAACCGTGTCAAAATTCGTTGCATTGTTTAAAAGAAGTTAGTGGCGAAAAAGACCAAAAAAGAAATTTGCTTTATATTATTTTAGAAATTTACTTTGAAAAATTATTTAATAACTGTGAAAATGTTTCAGCCCGCTCTATCTAAATTTGCCCATTATACATTTACTATCTAAATGATATTTTGTTAAGATATTACTATTTTTATATTATATCCATCTGATTAGTGTAAATTGACTACTGAAATCATCATGTAAGCGAATAACTGAATGCAAGCACAAATTTTCCGCAAAGCGTACGAATACTCTTGTTCATTATTCAAATTTATGAGAGACCATGTCTATTGCTGCAGGTAATTACTGGCTGTTTTGATTGATTAATGATATCTCATTTGCCTTTGTTATTACACGTACTATTATAGGTATGCCTCAGTATACATCGAGGAGTGTTGAATCAATAGTTATGTATGTAGAAGCTATTAGTTATAAAGTTATTAGTTAGATTTATTAATGTCGCTCCCATTATAATCAGAATTTATATGGAAAACTATCCTTATTATAAACGCAATTAAAATGCCATTCAACAAACAGCATATTAAAAGCATTTATCGCCAGAACTACCAAAGGGAGGTATGTAAGTTAAGACTTACATTCCACCATTAGGGTTCGTTGTGAGTGAATTTAATTAAACTTATTTAAAATACTGATAAAATTTATTACAGAAAATAAATAACGCTGTGTTTCATAAGTCTATTCTCACTCTCTTGGATGTTGGTATAATATATGTAAATTCGTCGAGACATCGCGTTAGGTCGTCAACTAAAATAAACAACAAATAAACTCTAAGGAGAATAAAAAAAATGCTTTTTTTTAATCTTCGAAAAGAAATCACTATGGTAACCTTGTGAGTACCAATTTCTTGATTACAGTAATGATTAAAGAAACAAATAGACATTTTGTCACAATGCCCACTTTTTAAAATATCTGTGCACTCTCTTGAATCAAATAAAATGTAAGTACTCTTAAAGATAAATAGCACTAGTAATGGAAGTAAATAAATCGCCGTTACTTTTGTAATTTACAATCATCATAGTGTTCAGGGATCCAATCAAACTGTCAATGTGCATGGAATATAAATGAAGTGAGCATTTAGCTACACGTAGGTGCCAATTTCACGAAATCGCCCTACTTGAATATTTATAAATGTTTGATGAGATTTAAGTATTTCCTAGAGTAAAAGTTATAAACGATCAAAATTAAACAGGTTTTCAGGCTGAATTAATTTGTTTTAAGGCATTAGAGTGTATAATTTGCACATTGATCTGGTATGAATTAATAAGTCTGCAATTTATACTGTACGTGTGATTTAGCGCTTACACGCTCATGAACGTAAGGTTCTTCAGGCACAGATAATCTTTCCTCTGCCAGCCACTCCTACCATCTAAAAAATAAGAAAAAGGTTGTGTTTCCAACTTAATGTAATCCTATTATATGCATTTACTAGTTGTGTTTAGTAGAACGTTCACTGATATGTTCGCTTCCTACAGATCTTAACGCGAAGGGTTCGTATGATGACTTTACGAAAGCTATTACACCGGACCTTTTACATCATAGCTCCTTGTCCTTTGTAAATGTCAACGTCCGTAGACTGGCGAAAGGCAATTAGAAAGACATTTCAGAGTACGCGACGAGTCTAATCCGCTCCGTGATAATGACGGTATTTCAGAGAAACGTGAAACATTTGAAATAATTACAACATTTTGATTTAATGAAAATTTTATTCGTAAATTGCTCTTATTTCTACAGTGTGATAAGGCATACATCAAAGAAAGTAATAATATTTAATTTATAAATTAGTTTTAACTAATGGAATATAAAAACTTTCAAGTTAATTTATCCGAAATTTCACCTATGGAATGTGAGTGAATAATTTGAAAGATTTGAAAGGGTAATTTTTGTGAACAGAAGGTTGAATTTCTTTAACTGAGCATTTGTATGTTTGATACGGTAGTAGATCCAAGCTGGTTTCAGCATGAATGGGCCGGATCGTCCGGGGAAGTACTACCCTCTCATAGAAGATCGACGTAAGAGTAGTAGTATTCGTACTACTGCGTTTCATTCGGTGAGTGAGAGTTCCGGAGGTCCAATTTCCTCCCTTTCCTCTTTCCTCACCTCCCTCACTCCCTTCCCCTAACTCCATTCCCAGCCACTATAGTGGAGGCCACCATACCAGAAGTTTAAAACGATGGCTTTTGGTATGGCGGCCACCACTTCTGGATCCCACTGACTGCTTACCATCAGGCGGGGTAGAGTGACTTTGGTAGGCACTTTGGCATTAAAAAAACAAAATTGTATAGCATCTCCATAAACGTCCTTTAATGAATAATCGAATAAAGACCCAATTTAAACTGACAGACAATTTTAACCCTGAAAAGTAAATGATGATTAATTCTTGATTTTTGTATTATAAAAAGAAAATGAGGCTTACAATGGTTGAATAGACTTATATAATTATATAATATATGTTTTCTATCCTTAAACGGTTAGAATGATACGTTTCCGTAAGCCTTGAGTAATTGAGAACCTCTAAATAAAATTATTAATTAAATTCTATTTTCGTCGTCTACGCAGTTTAGAATAATTACTGGGAACATGAGATGCGTCATTCCTTTTGAACATTGACCGCAGAGCCTCTATTAAACTTTCTACCAAACATGAGTTCAGCTGGCCACACGATAAGCCATTCGGTTCGTCCATTCCTAACTTCGGTTACGTTACCAACAAACGTAGTTGTGGTGGCACTTACAACTCGTTAGATGCTGACAACATTTGTTTTAGCCGGGTATTCAATTTTATGGAGTGCGTGAACAACGCGACTGTTTTCGTATTTTTCACAGTTTGAAAATGTGTTATTTTCTGTGTTACTTTAGGTCTGTTATGTGTTAAGATAATACTGTTGAAATGAAAATGTAACTTTTTTTGTTTCAATGTTGGTATATAAAATGTAAAAATAATAATTTAGTTTTTACGAATGCGCAAAAAAATATAGCAAATATGGGTGTAAAACGTGGACAATGACACAACGAGAAAGAGATATGTTGGAAGCATTTGAAATGTGGAGAAAATAAGTTGGACAAGGAGGATCACAAACGAGGAGGTACTGAAAAGAGTGAAAGAAAAGCGAATCTTGTTCAAGACAAGAAAGAAAGTAGAAAAACAAAGATGATTGGCCACATTATAATACACGATAACTTCATAAAAAATATCATAGAAAGGAATATAGAAGGAAGTCGAAGTAGGGGATGACCACGGGTATGCTATATTAACCAAATAAAGAAAAGTGCTGATGCCATGTCGTATAAAGAGGTTAAGTAGTGGCGGGAATTGCATCAGTTCGACCGACAATAAAAAATGCAATAGTATTTTTTTATGATTTTGTGTTTGCATATATTTTGAAGTCGAAACGAAACAAAAATAATTGTATACTTTGCACTGCGTGAGTTATTCAGAATAATAACCATTTTAAGCATTAATTACAAAGCAGCCAGTGTTATTTGAATATAGTCTCTATATAATGGTAGTAATTATCACAAAACAAGTTGTAAACGGGTGTGTGGGGAATAGAAATAGCTATAATATGAGATACTTAGCCACTTTTGAACGTAATAGCCGGGATATTGTTCACAAACTCGCTAATACGTTGTGTTGACACTATGAGTCCCTAGATAATAATTATATTAATAGTAATTTGATTAATAGTTAGGTTACAAATTAGTTGCATTGATTTTAATACAACTCTTAGTTTATTATCTACAGGGACTTCTTAAGACAACTTCTATACAAGGGATTGAGCTCTATGCCGAGTGAGAATTTTATACTTACTCGTATTACATACGTTTAATCTACATCAAGACACTCATACCCAATATTCTTAGGTTTGCATTAGGTATACAATAATATAACTCTGATTATTAATCGAAGTACAATCTAAAATTTGCAGTGTAACGATACGAGAGTCGAAATGGCCCAGTGGATAAGGCACCCGAATCGTAGTAAACACGAGGTAGTGGGTTCGAATCCGGGCAAATACCAATATACATATTGTTAACGCTTACACTAAAGTATATAATTAGTCATAATAATTACCTTTATTGCTATAACACTTTGTGCAGGAGCTACTGTTAAGACGGTACATAGAAATAATTTAACAATTTTTATAAGGAAAAATTTCTACCTACTTTTTGTATTATAAAACTTTATGTCCTACATTATTGAATGTAGGACATAAAGTTTTATTATATTAGTATTTACGAACGCACATGAATTGTGAACATTATTGTAAAATAAGAAATAATAGCATTAAATTTATCTAATACGCTACTTCATCATCGTTTTATTGAGCGTCATAGCTCCAGTGTCTCGAGAATAGACACATATATTATGATTTTTCAAATCATATGTACTTTCTAATTTTATCTTGGACATTTCTGACTGACGGTGAATCTAGTAAAAACTGAACTCTAGTAAAAACTAGAACTTGCTTTTTATTACAAAGAGACCACAGGTTCATGTATGTTGTTAAATATTGCTATTGGTATATGTAAACCAAAAAAAGGGAAAGTTTCATTATACCTTTTTATGATTCAATCAGAACTTTGGAACAAATTTAAGATGCTTGGGAATCTAGATCTCGTACAACTGGCTGCAGTTTGCGTTTAGTTTAATAACTGCCTGGGTATTCTAGATTGTATAATACGTACAATTTTAGTTAAAATTATTTCACCAAAGATAACATTGTGCTCAGAATTTTACCTGAACAGAATTTTAAACTTTAAAACTTACGAAGACGGTTGTGCAGAACACAAGATCTTGCGCTTGGAACAGAGGCGTAAGATATTAGATATGGGGTTTCTCCATGATATAGTGAACAACGGAGTTGACTGCCCGCTTCTTTTGTCTAGAATATGTTTTAATACTCCCAAATTTCGTACTCGCAACACACCCCTATTTCAAACTCCGCAATTCCACACTAATTATCTACGGAACTCAGTCTTATTGCGAATCATTCGTATGTACAACGCATTCTTTAACAATATCGATCTTTTTGCTAACTCTAAACCTAAATTCAAGTCTGAAATTTCAAGATTGTTGAGTGAATCGGTGTGACAATTATTTGTCCGTTTGAATTTTCGTTATAATATATATGTGTTCTATGTATTTATATGTGTATTTTAGTATACTTACGTGTATGTATGTGTATTATCGCTATGAGTGTAATTAATGTGTTGTTTGTGCAATTCATATCAAATTTGAACATATCTTATACCTATATTATATTAAAAATATAAGTATGCTTTTAAGAGTTGCTAGATTAGTTAAGTACCAGCAACATTTCATGTAAATAAATGTAAGGGAAACCTGTTATTGGCCATATCTACAGTTATGTATTCACTATTAAGATATTTTGTATACGCTGTTGGTTTTCTGAATAAAATAAATAAATAAACTCATATACAAATTTTCGTAGTGTAAAAGGTAAGTCCTATGCAGATGTTAGGCTAACTGTAATAAAATAAATAATAAAATTGTTTATTTCTTTAACAGCCGTTTCATACATTTTCCAATAGTAGAGATTGACATTTAAGCTATAACATGCTTGTGTTTGGAAATCCCGCTCCTTCCAGCAGTTTATTAGTTGTTGCAATGTGAATTTATTTTAACAACAATAGGTACTAAAATACATAAACGCAAGTCTCTGCGTGCGTGCGTGTGTATGTGTGTGTGTGTGTGTGTGTGTGTGTGTCGGTAGGATTCTTACATTATTAAAATTATTATAACTATCAACCTTAGAAAGACAACTCTAAACTAATATTATAAATAGAAAATATTAGATTTTTTGTATTTTTGTTTGTTTGTTTGCAACGATTTAACTAAAAATCTAGGTTACCCACCGATTTGAAAATTCTTTCACCTTTAGTTTTATTTTATTTTTATTTTCATTTATTATTATTTTATTATGCCCTTTGCAGTTATTTTCAAAATTCCCACATTTTAAGCGCCTTTGAAAATCTGAATGATGCAATACGTCACTATTGCAATGATATTTTCAGTAGGCGTTTGTTGTGAGACCTAATTAAACTTTTGATACCGAAGCAAAGCGAGAGCGGACGTCTAGTAATTTATACTTGCAGTTATCACGCTATCCTAAATAAATGAATAATTTATAATAATAATAATAATAATATTCTACCACATTCACACAGTGCCATCTAGCTCCAATTTAATATAATTATTGTGTTAATGTTTAGAAAAAACCTACTGCTCGAAAAACTACAGAGGCAAGTGATAATGACAACGATCTTTAATAACGTTATACATACATAGCACCATTCAATTATACCAAAAGGGGTAGGCAGAGGGTTGAATGCACGTTTTGGCTATAATCAGTACCGGATGCAACAGAATACAAATTAGTTGCATATTTCGGTCACAATTCTATTAACAAACATGACGCCCACAAACTGAAAGGGTTGAAAACTTCTAACCCGGGCACCCTTTGTCGTGGAATTGTCTGAATATAGTGTGGTGTGGTGGAGATTTATTCCAACCCTATAACCACACACATTAAACATCTTGGAAACATTTTGCTCTTCAGCTATGCCTATTTGTCCTATTTCATTTAACAACGTTAATATAGCATGAACTATAGTCAACTCACAGTTTCACAAAATAACACTTTATAATATATTTTGTTACTTGAAGTCATCTTTTGTGTCTACATCACTGTCCATAAAATGGTTAATAAATCAGCACACACGAGTCATGCTCGTTACGGTTTACATTTCCTAAACCCATATACCTATTTGTAAACGTAGGTATAAACCTACTCATTTCACTTAAGTTTTGGGTCGGTAGAAGCCTGTCCTCGGCTTTTATCTTGATGAAGGATATGTCCCATGTTGTCGCTTTGGATTATCTCGTAGATCCGTCAACGCAATGTTTCCAATGTGGAATGAATTTATCCTTAAACCTCAATAGTTTTAAGTATGTTACAAATAGAATCTGTGCTTTGTTTATTTATGCCTTTTTAACTTACCGTATACATTATTGACAACCTGTTATAGGAGACGGGCAACCGATGGATGAGGGCGGTTTACGAACTGACAAGGTGGCAAAAATTGGAGAACAACATCAAGCAACATCAGAACAGATATTATAATTATACCTAATAAACTAATTGAATTTACAACAGTAATACATTTAAAATCATATACAAATTATTATAATCACTATTATTATCTATTTAAGTTTATTAAAGAATAATTAGTTAATCAGACTACAGTTTTCTGTAAATATTTAGCTCATTGATCCACAAAAATATAAATGTCTCTGAGCCCGTATTCATCTATACTTATTATACGGAAGAGTTTGTTTGTTTGAACGAGCTAATGTCTGGAACTACCAGTCGGATTTGAATATATATTTTTGCGTATGATAGCCAGCATAGGCTATGTAACTACACTTACAATTACACTACTGGCTGCGGGAGCTACGCAGTAACCAAAGACGAGGGTAAAACCGCACTGTGGGAAATAATGTTATTAATTTACATAAAAATCTTTTTGCAGATATTATGAGCGGCAAAACTGGAAAAACAAATGAATATGTGCCGAAGGTAAATCCTTATATTACTTATTATTATTACTTCGTATTGTTTTAATGCGTAGTGATTGCCTATTGCTTCTACTCGATTGCAACTCTTGCT
Organism: Parascotia fuliginaria; assembly: GCA_963082885.1. Taxonomy (NCBI): domain Eukaryota; kingdom Metazoa; phylum Arthropoda; class Insecta; order Lepidoptera; family Erebidae; genus Parascotia; species Parascotia fuliginaria. Next base: position 10,381,610 of record OY720178.1, on the reverse strand, counting down.
ACTCTACTTTCATTGCAAAATTCATAAAAAATCTAATTACTTTATCTAACCCGAGGCGGAATAAAAAGTCGTCCAGGCTTAGGGCAGCTGATATCGCCAATCACCTTGAGCGAATGGGCGGAGCTTTCTTCGTTTTTCTACGCTCCGCGCTGCATGTAAAAGAAGTGATGGCTCACGTAGTCGTTGACCACCGTTCTGCAAGACACGTTGTTTTGCACAGAGTAATAAAATAGTACTCCAGAGTAATCATAGTACAATTTTTCACATTATTTTGTTTTTTAACTCAAGAACCACTAGAGAGTCTGAGATCTCTGTTTCTTGGGGTAATTGTGAATCACAGAATTTATTTTTCTCTTATACAGATCGAACTTACAAACCTTTGCATTGTGTCAGTAACAAAGCATCCACTACGCTATCCTTAGTATTTAGCTAGTACATATGTACTTGAGAGTGCTATTTAACTACTAAAAAATATTCTCTTAAAATCACAGTGATTCTGTGTAATCTCTGAATTAACTTCAAACACATAAAATTACATTTTTAAATATAAGTACATAAAGAAACATAAGTACATAATTATATCAATATAAAATATGGAGACCCACCAGTATAGGGTACAAGGACTAAGCTGCCGGTGTGGTTAGGGCTCCAGACAAAGGAACCTCCTCACATGTGGGCTGTCTCAAGCAGCTCTGCCTTATTATTATCATTAAGTAAATGAATTTTTTTAAAAAACAAAATAACCATATCCCCGATCGTCTTATTTGGAAGAAGTACATATAATTTTTTTATACCTTACTAACCGACTTAAAAAAAAAGAGACCTTACCTTACCTTACTAACGAAAAGTTGTTACCACTGCAGGCTTTTTTTTCAAACATTTGCCGGGCCTTAGGTAGATAACTTTGCGGTGATTTCATCGTGACGTGCGGACTTGAGGAGACAAATTGTAGGCTTTTGACTGATGGCCTCAGGATTTTAGCGGAAAAACTAACGTTGATTGACTTGTGGCAGGGACGGCCTTCACTGAAAAGCCTTTTACTGTTATTTTAAATAAGTTTTAAATTGTTTTATTATGTTTTAATCAATTTCTTGGACGTTTCTTAAAGACCTAATCAAATCAAATATTGTCCTATCGTTCTTCGGTTCCAAAATAAATATAGTGTTAAAAAATATTTCAATAAGTTCACTTTATTTTGTCAATGTAAATTCATATGAAATCCGGCAGCGCTCTGTCGGGTATTATCAAAATTACATTTACTGCTGTGCAAAGGTATTAGAGTAGCTTAAAGGGTAAAGGCATAATTGTATCAAGGAGACTTAGGCGGGGTCAAAGTAAATTTGCTTAGAGCATCATCCCCGAGCTTACGGAAATGTTAAATAGGCTTATGTCACACTGTTCAATTACTAATTGCTATTGAGGAGCAGTTGAAATTGTGTAAATGTAACAGTCAGTTGGGATATAATCACTATGTAGTATCGTAAGCTCAATTATGTTGTCGATCCTTTGTTCTCCTTTCATGGCCAGCAATTCGTTGATTGTTTTTTCTTAGCTTTGTGTTTCTGCAATACAGTCAGATTTATTCCATAGTTAGTCTATGCTCTGTTTTATACTAAAAAAGCTTTTTGCAGCGCGGTTTCATCCGCGTCGTTGCTTACTTCTCTGCTCCCGTCACCAGTAGCGTGATGTTATATAGCCTATAATCTTCCTCAAGAAATGGGCTATCAAAGGCAAAAATAATTATTCAAATCCGACTGGGAGTGCCAGAGATTAGCCCGTTCAAACAAACAAACTCTTTCGCTTTATATATTAGTATTGATTTCCTTTAACTTCTAACCCAGGTAATCGTTTAAATTGTTGTGACATAATGGATAATTTTCGAATAACTTGGTAATATTTTTTTTCTTCTACGGTTAACGCCGATAATAATAATATGGGACGAATCTTTATTTTTGCACTGAAAATACAAAATATATTTTAGTGCCTACATCAGTAAATAGAACAAATTTATTTAAGTACGGCATTTATAACATCAAGTTCGTTATTAAAATTTTGCTTTGCTGTTTCAGCGGCTCATCTGCTTCGGTTGTGAGGGTATAATGTGGAAAACCTAAACAAAATTTATATTTTCCAGAATATCAAGCTTTATCGAACGTTTCCATATAAAATATACGGATAAGATAAAATGGTAGCATCGCTTCGGCCCAAAGGACGTTTACGACGTTTTTAAGAGTATCTGGTTCATCTTCAATGTTGAACAGGGACTTGTACTGTGCTATTTACTTGAAACAATAAGTTCTTTATTTATTTGTATAATAACTAGGTCAATCAGTTGCCTACAAATGTTGTTTATATTAAATTAAAAACGAAGACCAGAAACCCGTTTAAAATGGTGTAATTAAAAGGCGCTATCGTCTATTGCCAACTATATTCGAAATTAACAATTATTTCGACCGAATTAGGGTTTTTAAAGTTGTGTCAATGGTATTTTTGCTTTAACATATAACTAGCGACCAACCTCGATTCGCACGAGTGGAGTAACATGTGTTTTACGTCAACATTACAAAAATTTTAAATTGTCGCCTTTGAAATACTTACTATAAATATCGTGTATGTATTATCAAAGTAGCAAACCATACATACTTACAAACCTTCTTTCAGAAATTCTCGGCACGATGGTTAAAAACCGTATTAAAATCCATTGCATGGGTAAAAAGAAGTTAACGGAATAACAGACGAAAATGATGATTGCGTTTACACTTCAGAGATACCCATCTGTGTTCGTTTTAGTTGAAGTCATTTTCTAGTAGCGCAATAATTGTGAAAATCAATCGACTTTTTAATTCTGCTACTAGTTTTAGGTTTTAAGCTTAACCAGTGGAGCGAACGAGGGCCAGAACTGACGAATATCAAATTTAAAGTAGAACTTGGAAGTTACCTTATCCAGATAGATTGATGTGCCGCTCCGATTACGGAGCTCAGTCGAAAAGATGTGCCGCATTCTTGAATAGCTATTATTCAGATAATATTTATTGCCTTTTGGTTTTGTATAAATTAATAATTTTTTTATAGCGTATAGCAGATAGGCTTATTATGGTTTTTCCCATCTGTCACCTTCGAGCTTGCCACCGGGGTGGTGGTTGGCTCTAATATTAGAGTCAATGGTACCTATTTAGTGTCATCTGCGCCCTTTGTTATAATATAAAATAAGTAAGTGTATGAAAGACAATAATTTATTTATTCAAACGTAGTGCACACAGGTACATAGGCAGACTTAATGCTATAAGCATTCTCTACCAGTCAACCTTAGGTGGTGCAGAGATAAACGAAGTAGGTGCAGTAAATAAATCATGATATGAAAATATATTAAAAAAAAAGAAATGTATTGGTTGTAAAACAAGATAAAAATATAATAAAATACATAAATATATGCACTGATTAACAATTATTATACATACATAACATATAATATATAAATACTACTACATACACTAAATATGTACGAAAATAAGACAATTAACGTGATAATTCCAACAGTTTCTCGAAGAGTAGAGCCCGTACTTTCAGCTTAATCGTTAACCGGTTAGTGGCCATTCTGGTTTCTAGAGGTAGGTCATTTCAGAGAAGCAGCCTGGATTACAAATAAGGAATGAATAAATTCAGTTGAATGGGAAGGACACGCAAGGAGAAGATTATTTGAAGAACGAAGGTTTCTAGCGTGAGTGGAGCACAAATACTGGAAGAAAGAAGTTAGGCCAGTAGGAGGAGAAGGCGAGTTAAGAATAGAATAAAGAGTAGAGAGAGCACGCCAGCTACGGCATTGACGAATAGGTAACCAATGAAGTTCAGAACGATAAGTAGACACATGATCATACTTACGAATGCAGTTATTGAGAAGACGGTCATATTTATTGAGTAAATCTGCATTCAGGTCATAATAGCATACATCACCATAGTCAATTACAGGAAAAATTAAGTTCTGCACAAGCATAGTCTTTGTTTTAGAAGAAAGGAAGTTTTTCAGACGATAAAAGGCACGCAGGGTTCCAATAACTCTTAGGCTGACACCAGCAACTTGAGCTCTCCAATTAAGATTAGTGTCAACTAGCAAGCCAGGTTCCTTAACAACTGGACTGTACGGTATGGGCAGATTGTTAAAAGAAAGCGGTGGTAGAATTTTAGTATCAAATCTGTACATCATACGTTGGCTACCTACTATGATAGCTTGGCATTTGGCTGAATTCACAGACAAGCCAAACCGATTTGACCAATTGCTAATAGTTGTATTTAAGTCTGCAATAGCTTGCGATATGTTCATAACGCTTGTCTGTGAATACAACTGCAAGTCGTCAGCATAAAGATAATACGCACTCTGAAGATTCGGGCACAAGAGATTAATAAAGATTGAGAAAAGTAAAGGAGATAGTATGCCGCCTTGAGGTACGCCAGAATTAACATTACACCAACAAGATGTAGTCTCATTGACACGGACCGCCTGCTGACGTCCCTGAAGATAAGTTGAAAACCATTCCAGTGTACCAGGTGAGACCATGTTATGGGAGAGAATAGACAAAAGGATTGGGTGACTGACGGTACTGAAGGCGTTAGAAAAGTCAATTAATACCAACACAGTGACTTTGCCGTCCTCCATGCCAGCTCTAATATCGCCAGTCACCTTTAGGAGAGCAATAGTGGTACTGTATGCAAGACGAAAACCAGATTGGAGTGGACTCAGGAGATTGTTTTTATATTTAAAATCTGAAAGCTGCTTAAGCACGAAAATTCAAGAATTTTAGAAACAAAGGGGAGGATTGAGATAGGTCTAAAGTGTTGAGGAAGAGAGGGATTACTAATTTTAGGAAGGGGTACAATAAAGGCTCTATGCCATAAGGAGGGAAAGGTATTACAAAATAAAGAGTAGACTATGTGGAATAATGGTGGGATAATGTGGTCAAGAATAGGAAAAATCATGCGGCGGCTAATACCATCGTAACCGACCGCGTTAGACTTGATAGATAGAATCACGCAGGGCGAGATCAAGAAAATTATTCTTAATTTTCTTGATCTCGCCCTGCGTGACTGGAGAAAATTTAAATGGTTCGATGTTTGGGTGGGGTAAGCCAGCTATGTAATTCACAGTTTGACACTTAGCTTGGTAATCAAGTTGTGTAATAGATGCGAAATGTCGATTAATGTCATCCAAACTAATTGTCAACTGCAGTTCGGAACGTTGCTGTTTGCCAATACCTAGAGTACCGAGGAACTTCCAGGTATTGGCAGGGAAAGAGGAGTTAATATTATCAAGAATGTATTTATCGTAATTGCCAGTAATTATAAAAACGTTCATTTTACTTATGAATTAGAATTAGTACCTAATTAACATTAATATACATTTTCATTGTTTTGAATCATGATATGCAGTGATGCATCCAAACATAACTCTTTTGCTGCTTCAACATTCATTAATCTCTTCATACACGCACGTGGATTACAGTTTAATTTAAATTACCATTGATAATGTCCAATACGAAATGCAAATAACCCCCTGTACTATAACGAAAGGGGCAGATGAAACTAAATAGTTACCATTGACCACCGGAGTGGTAAACACCACTTATCAGGGCCAACCACCAACCCGGTAGCAAGCTTGAAGGTGGCAGATGGGAATAAAGGCATATTATCAACTTCTTAACCACGAGGTAATGTAGTAAACCTGACCAAGAAAAGCATATTCATAACAAACATATAGAGGGAATATTGAGCAAGAAAAGAAATCGTTTCGCTTCACCGAATAGCCCGCCTTTATGAACGCCCTTTGATTCAAGCAAACCCTACTAACAGGACTCATATTTCATTGAAACTTTTCCTTTCCTTAATTCAATTCAGCAAATGATTTGAAACTGCCTGATCGAATGACGTCATTGTATGTATTTGATCGCATAGGTTTTTAAACAGGGAATGAAATGTTTGAAAATATATGGTAGCTATTCAGAGAAATATATGCTCGAAGTATGTTTGTGACGGAAGTTTGAAAGTTTGCGGCGGTGTAATGGCTGTTCATTATTTACACATTATGGTGTTATGAATGTGTTTCAAGTGTGTGTTGTGTTTGGGCGATAAGCTTCCCTTCCAGTCATTGTACTTATGTTCTTATAGAAATATACCTAATTTGGTTATGTTTAGGTATATTTGTCTCACTCACCTGCACAACCTATTTATTTAAATGCAGCAGATTAGGGTACAGACTTTTAATTATAGTAACAGCTCAAGCTCCTCTGTTAAAGCCTGTCATTATTAATTTAAAGTACGACATTCTATCCGGCCAACCGTTTTAAGCCCTTCATTGTATATTCGGCGAGGGTAATAAATTTCAAATTAACAAATTTCTAGCAAATTAAGTTTGTATTCCTTTTAAACATACAGGCAAGAAAAACAAATGCAATTTGGTGAGTTGAAAGAACTTTCATGTAATATTGATAAACCGTTTGCGTCCATGGCAGTGTGAAAGTACTGTGCCGATTCGTAAATATTTATACAGAGTCTGGGTGTAATTAATTCTTGTTAGTTGTATGTTCACTATTGCTAAAGACGTCTACCGATTTTTTTTATTGCTGACCGTGGCAAACAGCTCACGTGATAGTAAGTGGTAAGTGTCGCTCATGGACAACTTACAGTCCCTAGCATCGCTCCTGCAATTCCAGGAACTCTGCGAAGCCGCTGCCTACCGTGAAGGGAGTGGAATACAGAAAGGATAGAGAGAGGTGAGGAAAAAGGAAAGGGGAGAAATTGGACCTCCGGTACTCTCACTCACCGAACGAAACGCAATAATACGGATACTATTACTCTTACGTCGATCTTCTATGAGAGGGTAGTACTTCTCCGGTTGAACCGGCCCATTCATGTTGAAACCAGCGTGGATTTACTACTGTGATTCGTTTTCGAAGCTAGTGTGATTTTTACTTAAAATTAAGGGATAAATAACGATACGCCTTCACCGAGCTCGATTGGCGCGCTGAGAAAATCTATTTACGTGATCCACTGAACTGAAGGTTGTCAATCACATGTCTCTGTGTAAAGAGAATGGCGTAGGTAGCGTGTTTTATAACAAGGGTCTGATACATTATTTATTTCTAATCAATATTTATTAATATCTATACTAAACTATACTTACTGCTTTCTGCTAACAAAATTTCAGAAATAGGTATCGTTACTTACTCGTATTAATAAATCCTATTAATATTATAAATGCGAAAATTTGTATGTATGTGAATGTTTTACCACTCAGCGCCTAAACGGCTGAACCGATTTCGATAAAAATTGGTAGATAGATAGCCCGCGCCTAAAATGCGTTTTGTCTCCCTCGGGAACCAGAATCGGTCAGGTTCCCGACAAAACGCATTTTAGGAGCGGGCGAAGCCGTGGGGAGCAGCTAGTTTAGTGATAAAGTGTGTAACGTTATTAGTTTGTAAGGATGGATGACCTGAGTCTACCCTCCTACAAAAAAAATAAAAATCAAACTATTCAGTTACAAACATTTAATTGATGGTTCTACACCAAGGTCTCTCAATTAAAGAACACTTCTCTTAAGTAATCAGCCCTAGCACTTCCCTGATTACGTCGCAGGAGTTCAGCTGTGCCAGACAAGGTGCGCGAGGAAAACCGGTGACGCGGCGAAAGCGGGTATTCGTCCCGGGAATTCGGACCCTGGAATCACCATATCCAACCATTGTAGATAATCCTCAGCTACTCCGTCTGATTGTGATATCTTCTAGCACAAGGTAAAAGTACTTAGGCAAAGCGGTGTGTGAAATAACCAGAATCAGACGGAGTTCAAAGTTCACAGAATATGTCAACTATAAATGTTCAACACTTACCAAAATAAAGTGGGTTTCACAATATAATTATTATATGCACTATTTAAAAGTAATACGTTTGTACTGGAACGTTAAATAGGGTAAGTAGATATGTAATAATGACAATCTAATATATATATTTTTTAACCGTCTCGACGAGCGTGTAAACAGCTCCGAGTGTCAAGGTAGTATGGGGGTCGTGGCGCGCGGCCGCCGGCGCAGCATGCGGAGCCGCGTTCAACTTGAAGGAGCGTTTGCAAAATAAAAACGTAACGGTGCAGGGACGAGCGTATATTTAAGTATATTTATTAAAATTGTAAATAAACAAAAAAAAAAAATATTTTTGTAACGATATTACGTTACAATACTCCCGCTCATAGGGAAGGATTTTGGTACTAAAACAAAATCCGCAACTAATAGACTAAGTAACAGTTAATTGTAAGCCTGTATTTTTCGCAAAAATTAACCGAATTTAAGTTGCTAAACCTCTTTAGGTTAAAAAAAAAAATATAGACCGAGAGAATATGTGTAGCATTAGACGCCTTTATTCACCAGCTTCAGATCCTTTATGTGCCATGAGCCTAGATTTTTGCCGTTCATATCTTGAAGGACATATACGAGAGGAGATTTTTTGGTAATAATTTTTGCTTTTATGAATTTAGGTGCTAACTTTTTACAAAATTGCTGACCTTTGTCACTTAGGAAGTAAGCACGTTTCATAACCAAGTCACCAACGTTAAACTCGGCAAATTTCCGTCGTAAATTATAGTGTGACGTATTCTTTACGTGTGCTTGCCAGAGCCTTGACTGTACTGTATTAAAAATATTGGATAAACAGCCTAGGTTTTCAGCATATACTTCGCGTGGCAAAAATAGAACATCTTCACCAAGGTCATTGTCCACGTAATGTGTCCCACAAGTGACTAATTCTCTGCCGAAAACCAGGAAGGCAGGAGTAAATCCTGTGGCCTCATTGACAGAACTGTTGATAGCAAATTGCACTTTCGGAATATACAGATCCCAAGATCGGTGATCGTCATTCACATACATGGAGATACAAGTGATGATTGTTCTATTGTACCGTTCGACTAAGTTAACTTGCGGAGTATATTTTGGAGTAAAATGGACGTTTGGAATATTGTATTTTTTGAACAAGGCGTCTGAAACCTTCCCTGTAAACTGTGTCCCGTTATCCATCAGTATCGTTTGAGGTATTCCATGAACCAAAAATACCGATTCTTCTAAAATGTTAGTTATTATATCAGATGTAGCTTTTTTTATTGGAAAAATTAAACAATATTTTGAAAAACAACACGTAACAACCAAAATGTAGTTGTTCCGTTTTTTGGAAGTTGGTAGGGGTCCCATTAGATCTACTGAAATCATTTGAAAGGGCCGGGAGCAATTTTTAGGGCGACCCATTTCACCTAGCAACTGGTGATTTTGTGACTTATATGAAAGGCATTTGTCACAGCAGCCAACGAATTTTACGACGTCTTGATACATTCCTGGCCAATAATACCGCAGGGAAAGACGACGGTAAGTTTTAAAAATGCCCATGTGGCCTGCAGTAGGCTCTGCATGATTCTCTAGAATTGCCTTTGCACGGAATTCGGTGGGTAAAACCTCCTTCCATGAGAATTCATTAGTGAGCTCATGTTTATTTTTAGAAAGTCTGTATAATATATTATTATTTTTTATTAAAAAGTTAGGAAACTTAGAAGGCTCCTGCTGACAACCGTTAAATATTTTTAAATACCATTGATCTTTAGTGTCCTGAAAGGAGTTTGAAGAGCTAATGGTACTTACTGGAACGCTTCTAGAGAGTGAGTCTGGGATAACGTTGTCAACACCGCGACGATGTTTTAAAATGAAGTTGAATGCTGACAAGCGGACACCCCATCGGGCTTAACGGCCAGTCGGGTTGGAAATGGAAAGGAACCATTTCAGGGCACTGTGATCAGTATAGACGGTAAATGGCTTGCCGTTTTCGATATAGCAACGCCAGTATTCAAGGGCAGTAACAACAGCTAACGTTTCGCGTTCAGTAATGCTGTAGTTTTTCTCAGCCGCGGTAAGAGTCTTACTCATGTAAGCAATTGGGTGTTCTTTACCATCAATTGTTTGCGTTAGCATGGCACCGATGCCAAAGTTACTGGCATCAGTATGAACCTCGAAAGGCTTGCTGTAATCTGGGCAAGCTAAAACTGGGGCTGAAATCAGACATTCCTTCAGCTGCTGAAATGCAGCATCAGCTTCAGGTGTCCACCTAAAAGGGGGAGTGCCTTTCTTTGTTGAAGTTAGTGAGTTCAGGGGTCCAGCTATAGAACTGAAGTTTGGGACGAAACGTCTGTACCAGGTCGCTGTACCTAGGAAACGCTTAAGGTCCTTACGACATTTAGGTGCTGGGTAATTGAGGATTGCCTCAATTTTAGAGGGATCCGTTCGTAAGCCAGCGCTATCAACGACGTATCCAAGGTACTTAAGTTGAGAACTGAAAAACTTGCATTTCTCAAGATTAATTGTGAGATTTGCCAGTTTCAACTTTTCTAGAACGCGTAAGAGAAGGGTGACGTGACTATTAAAATCTTTTGTAACAAGGATGACGTCATCGAGATAGGCAAAAACCTGGAGATCAAACTCAGCAAACAAGAAATCAACAAGTCGTTGTTGAGTTGCCGGAGCATTAGTGAGTCAGTTTTAAAACGAAAGGTACCCCTGCCCGGAACGTAAAAAGCCGTCTTATCACGGTCCCGTTCTAAAATTGGAATTTGCCAAAAAGCCTTGGATAAGTCGATAACTGATAAATAACGAGCATCTCTAAGGTTATCCAAGATCTCAGAGATGTAGGGAAGGTTGTAGGCATCGCGCTTGGTAACTGAATTAAGTTTACGGCTATCTAGGCAAAAACGTGGTTGTCCGTTCTTTTTGGTGACAATCAGAACCGGCGACGACCACGCACTTTCACAAGGCTCGATAACATCCAGTGACAGCATCTCATCAACCTGTTCTACCAAAATACGTTGCTTTACCGGCGACAGTCGATAGTAACGTTGACGGATTGGTTTCGAAACTCCGGTGTCGATATGATGTGTGATGACATTTGTCTTACCTAGTCCTTTACGTAGAAAAGAAATTTCGTCAAACTTTTTAATGACATCATCAGCAAGTTGTTTTTGATGGGAGTCTAGGTTTGTATAACCTTGTATGAAGGTTTGTTGAGACGAGGCTTTATTAACGTTGACACCTTTATTATTATCTACGACAACGCTACTAATGTATTTTGGACACAGTTGAAATTTGCGCCAAAAGTCTATTCCTAAAATAAGTTTCGACTTGATCTCTGGAATAACATAAGCTTTTATAATGCGTAATTGTTTTTCAAAGGTGATTGGTATACTGATATAGCCGATACTTTGTAACACTTGACCTCCGGCCGCTGTGACCGAAATACAGTCACCTATAAAAAGTGGAGTCGCCTGGCTCTCAATGACTTTATGAGCACCGTTTCCTAAAATGGTAACAGCAGAGCCAGAATCTAAAAGTCCTGAAAATGAAATGCCGCAAATATCGACAGACAGGTAAGGTCTGATGTTGTCTTGTTCAAAGTTATCATCGAGAATTGTGTGCACATTGTATGAATTAAAGAATAATTTTATTGTGCGAAGCCAGTTTTGCCAATCTTCACTATCAAACTTACTGTTGTCACAATTCTCGGAGTGTATTAGTTTTTTGGATCCGATTCCTTGCCTTTTGAACAATCTGGGCAGTTTGGAGTCTTAACACCTTTGCGACCGCAAGAAAAGCAAACGACCTCATCTTTATTAGCCGTACACTGTCGGAGGTTATGAGTATTAACACGACAACGGGGACAAAAGCGGGGCTTAGAATTAGATGAATCAATAGTGTGAACATAGTTGGGATTGCCATTATTGGTGGTGTCATTGGACTGGTTATTAGCCGTTCTCATATTATTTGAGTTACTTTTGTATGAGCCATATTTATTAACGTTGTTATTACACCTATTAAAATTTGAGGCTGGTTTGTTGTTATAAGCATAAGCCAATTCAGGTGCAAGCGTATCAGCTGTCGGTCGTGGAGGTTCTTTAAATTGAGAAAGACGCGACTGTATATTTTCATAATTGCGGCACAAGGACTTCAGTTCCTCAATGGATTTAATTTCAGAAACTGAAGATAAGGTGTTGGCATAACATGGACGAATGTTGTGGAGAATGATTTCCAGTTTATCATTTTCTGAAGGTTCTTTCGAAAGTCGTGTAAAAAATTCAGACATTATTGAAAGGTAAATGACTATGTTTTCTGATTCTCCTTGTGTACGAGACCTTATTTCAGAAAGCAGTCTGTAATCATAATCCGATGGACTGAAGTCACGCTTTAAAGACACTACTAAGCCGTTCCAATCGGTGATCGAATCTCTTACACCGCGATACCAATGAATAGCATCCCCTGTAAAAATTTCGGTAGCATTGGCAAGAATCTTGGCGCTTGAAATATTTTTTGCATGGCAAAACTCGTCAACACGCTGTATAAACGCGCGTACGCACGTCTTGCCATCAAATTTTAATTTTGAAAACTGATTACTATTACCTTCGCAAGTGACCGAAATATTCACCGGCTGAGCAAGATTGGTTGAGGGAGACTGGGTGTCGTTATTGTTGGCTAGAGGATCTAAAGCTGTATCCCTAAGTTCGTCTAATCTGGCTACGGTTCTTTTGAACAGCACTACGCAGGCTTCATGATTAACTTTTATTGCTTCATCTACTGTGATGCGATTAAGTCGGTGATATAAATGATTTAGTATGTTCTGAGTACGTAGAAACGTGTTTTTATCGAATGTTGTGGATTCCATGGTTGTATGAACCTTTCGAAGGGCCTCTAAGACACCATTCAAATCCACCGATGAATCAAAGGGACTAGTAAGTATATCTTCAGACGGAAACATCGGCCCGCATTTTGCTATTTGCCTGCGCAACTCCGAAACTGTTAAAGCAGGCGTTTCGCCTCGAATTGCGACTTCATATTCAAGTTCCGATTTTTGAAGCGACATAAATTTAACCGGGTATGCCATAATTAGGATTCAATATTAATCCACTCAGTATGGTAAATGTTGAACAAATATGTTGTAAATGAAATTAGAATAAATGAAGAATATGTGTGATTAAATAAACAAATGTATGATGTTATGACAACGACAACAAAAACTACTCCGTCTGTTACAATCAATATTTAAGGTTGAGTACGTTTGGTTGTTATTGAATGATGGATGAAGGTATAGCAAATGAAATGATGATGAAATAAATAAAATTGTGAAGTTTAAAAAAAAATAAAAACTAAAAAATGAAATGAGAAAAAAAAATACAACTAATGTGTATGTATTACAATATGTCTATATTTATTTATCTTTAAATATTAGAAAAAAAAAAATTTTTTTTTTACACTTTTTATGCTAACCATACTTTTTCTACGTTAACCACCTACTGTTTTAAACAATGTATAATAATTAATTTAGGTATATCTACACAAACCGATACAATTAGGTAACTGATTAACGGTCGTTATTCACAAACATAGCATAACATGGTAGGTACATACACTTTAGTTGCCGGCAACAAAACGTTTTACAAGCGGAAAATAAAAAAAAGTATATCCACAACACCAGAAATAAAATGATTACCCAAGAGAAGCTAATGAATAAGACCTAAAACCACGTAGGGCGCCAGTGTAACGTTATTAGTTTGTAAGGATGAATGACCTGAGTCTACCCTCCTACAAAAAAAATAAAAATCAAACTATTCAGTTACAAACATTTAATTGATGGTTCTACACCAAGGTCTCTCAATTAAAGAACACTTCTCTTAAGTAATCAGCCCTAGCACTTCCCTGATTACGTCGCAGGAGTTCAGCTGTGCCAGACAAGGTGCGCGAGGAAAACCGGTGACGCGGCGAAAGCGGGTATTCGTCCCGGGAATTCGGACCCTGGAATCACCATATCCAACCATTGTAGATAATCCTCAGCTACTCCGTCTGATTGTGATATCTTCTAGCACAAGGTAAAAGTACTTAGGCAAAGCGGTGTGTGAAATAACCAGAATCAGACGGAGTTCAAAGTTCACAGAATATGTCAACTATAAATGTTCAACACTTACCAAAATAAAGTGGGTTTCACAATATAATTATTATATGCACTATTTAAAAGTAATACGTTTGTACTGGAACGTTAAATAGGGTAAGTAGATATGTAATAATGACAATCTAATATATATATTTTTTAACCGTCTCGACGAGCGTGTAAACAGCTCCGAGTGTCAAGGTAGTATGGGGGTCGTGGCGCGCGGCCGCCGGCGCAGCATGCGGAGCCGCGTTCAACTTGAAGGAGCGTTTGCAAAATAAAAACGTAACGGTGCAGGGACGAGCGTATATTTAAGTATATTTATTAAAATTGTAAATAAACAAAAAAAAAATATTTTTGTAACGATATTACGTTACAAGTGTAATCAAAATAATAGGCTTACTTAAAATCTACCGTTTGATTCTGGTCATTCTGACGTTCATATGACAAAAATTGTAAATGAATAAGTAAAGAAGTTTGACTTTGTCTTGATAGTAAAATATTAGAGTATTATATTTTCAACTTTTGCATTATAAAAGAATTAGATATTGCTGAATAAACTTCAAAGTTTGTCACAAATTAAATTAGTAATATACAATTGAACAATATTCCAGGGTCCGGGTAACTTTTAATAACACAGCTCACTTTAAAAGAACACTTATTTATTTCTTGAAATTCTTGAGGTACTAATTAACAACAAAAATTTTCACCTTATATACTACGGGTGGGAACGAAACCATATCGCGATCTATAAATAAGGCACAACGCCATCTAGAGCGATATGAGGCAATTTTTTACTAACAAATATTATCATTTTTTATAACAATTGTCGACTAATGGATCGACATTCCGCCCACCAAGGACACATAGCAACAGCGTGTCCTTTAAAGGTTAAATTTAAATTAGTTACAACCAACAAACTCATAAGTATATATAGTAGATACTTATGTGCTACTTAAAATAAATGACAAAATAACAATAATAAATCAGCCAATAGGCAAGACACACAGTTTTGATGTTGGTCTTTTAATAATTGAAGCACTAGTGCGTATGGTGACTACACGCGTAAAGTTGTCCCGACCGGGATGTTTTTCAACCACTCTGCCAAGTAACCATCTGCAAGGAGGCAGATTGTCTTCCTTCACTAAAATAGTGTCACCGACACTAGGTTCTGGTCTTTGTTTAGACCATTTGTAACGATGAAGAAGAGTAGTCAAGTATTCATTTGACCATCGACGCCAAAAATCTTGCATCATCTTTTGAACTAAATGCCATCTCTTTAAGCTAGATATGTTCACTGACTCAAAGTCATGGTCTGGTGCATTGATAAGAGGTTCACCGACCAGGAAATGTCCTGGTGTCAAAAGGTCAACAGTGTCCGTATCTGTAACTCGGCACAAAGGCCGGGAATTTAAGCATGCCTCTACTTGACTTAATAGAGTTGCCATCTCTTCATAAGTCAAAGTAGAGGTTCCTATTACCCTGCGTAAATGTTGCTTGCAAGATTTAATACCAGCTTCCCATAATCCACCGAAATTCGGTGCATGGGGCGGAATGAAATGCCACGTTGTTCCCTCATTAGCTAACGTCTCAGCAATTTCCTTGGCAATACCCGACCTTTCAGATTGAACCAGAATTGGCAGTTCATTTGCGGCACCCTGAAAGTTTGTACCATTGTCACTCCATATATCCTTGCAGTGACCGCGTCTTGCCACGAACCTTTTAAAGGCGGCCAGAAAACCTTCCGTCTTTAGGTCACTAACAACCTCTAAATGAACAGCCTTAGTCGCCATGCATACAAATAAACATATATATCCCTTGTATGAATGATGACCCCTACCCTTTGAGGTTCTTAAATTAATTGGACCAGCATAATCGACACCGCTGTTCTTAAATGGCCTACTAGGGGTAACACGAGAAGATGGTAACTGACCCATCAATTGAGTTTTAGTAGAAGAAGCATAACGAAGACAAATAACACATTTTCGCACGTAGGCTTTAACCAATCTCTGAACGCCTAGTATATAATATTTTTTATTCAAGTAATTCAGCAATAAGCGCGGACCACCATGAAGAGTAAGACGATGTGCATCAGCAATTAACAGATTAGTTAATAACGAATTTTTCGGAATCAAAATCGGATGTTTTTGTGCCACATTAAGAGCCGACAGCTCCAGTCTACCGCCCACCCTCAGAATATCAGAAGAATCCAGGTAAGGATTAAGAGAACTCAGTGCCGTACGCTTATTATTAGATTTCTTTTGCAGGTTTGTAAGTTCATCTTCGAAGTGGTGCTTCTGACATTTCCTAATACAGGTATCCAATGCTAACTTCAATTCTTCGACTTTTAAATAAGACTTATTTCTTTTAATTTTAGGGATCTTCCATTCTAAGACACGTCTACAATATGCTACTACTCTGACCAATCTGTTAAGAGATGAAAATCTATCCCAAATCCAATTGTCAATATCAACATCCTTTGCTACTACATGTACCTTAATTTCTTCAACCTTGGTTGACACATTTTTATGTTTGACAAACGGAATGTCTTTTTCTTTCAAAAAATCTGGACCTTCCAACCATAACCGCGTTTTTAGCAATTCCAATGGATAAAGACCTCGTGACACGCAATCAGCAGGATTCTGCTTAGATTGAACGTGGTTCCATTGCTGAGGTTCACTCATACATAAGATCTCGGATACGCGGTTGGCGACAAATGTCTTCCATCTACTGGGATGACTGTTTAACCATGCCAGTACTATCTCCGAATCAGTCCATGCATGTAGATTGGATCTGTCGATTCCCATCACTCCAGAGACCTCAGCTAGAAGTTTTGCCAGTAATACCGCACCACACAACTCTAGACGTGGAATTGAAACCGTTTTGATAGGCGCTACCTTGGTTTTGGCAGTAAGTAAAGTGACATGAATTGTACCTTCAGAATCGACTACGCGTACGTATACAACCGCTGCATACGCAATTTTTGATGCATCACAGAAACCATGCAAGTCAATCTGCTTGTCACTGTCCTTCATGCCCAACCATCGAGGTATCGAAAATTCTGTCAGACGTTGTAACTCCTGACGGTAAGTAAACCAGTCATCTTTTATTTCATTTGGTACAGCTTCATCCCATGAAATTCCAATAATCCACAGCTTTTGAATTTGCACCTTAGCCATTATAATAACGGGTGCGATCCATCCCAAAGGATCAAATAGTCTTGAAATATCTGATAATATTCTTCTTTTTGTTACAGGTTCCTGTAGTGGAGGCAGCTCAACAGAATACTGGAAGGTGTCGTTCCTTCGGTTCCAGGTAAGTCCCAAAGTTTTCATTATCTCATCCTTTTTTATTCTGATATCTGTTTCTAAGTTTCCTTTGTACTGTTCACCTATTATTTGCTCCAGTAACACATTGCTATTGCTTGACCACTTTTGCAACTCAAACCCTGCTTTAGCTAATAGTTCGTTCATTTGACGATATATTTCAAGACCTTCTCCAAGTGTCTGACAGCCCGTCATGAGATCATCCATGTAATAATCATTAAGAACTCTTTTTGCAGCCAATGGATAATTATCTCCCTCATCGTACGCGACCTGATGCATGGATCTAACAGCTAAAAATGGTGCCGAAGCTGTGCCAAATGTAACTGTAAGTAATTTGTAGTCTTGAATTTCAGATGTTTTGTCATCTCTCCAAACCATGCGTTGGAAGTGTGTATGTTCATCTGCTACCCGTATTTGGCGATACATCTTAACAATATCCGAAATTAAGCAAATCGGATGAACTCTCCAACGAGTAAGTAAATGTCGTAAGTCCTGTTGCAAGGTAGGTCCAATCAATAAATCATCATTAAGCGATTTTCCATTGGTTCCCTTACTAGATGCGTCGAAAACAACACGAACCTTTGTTGTGTCTTTATCATTACGTATTACAGCATGGTGAGGTAAGTAGACGGCATGTTCATTTTTCTCATCTCTTGTCGATACAGGCTTCATGTGACCTAAAGCTAAATACTCATGTATAACTGCCGTATATTTAGCTTTGAACTCCTCGTTTCTACTTAGCTTACTTTCCAATGCATAAAAACGTTTGACTGCTATGTTACGCGAATTTCCATATTTACAGCTTGGATCAGCGTCGCGAAAAGGTAATTGTACCACATACCGACCATCGCCATCACGTCTTGTCGTCGTGGTGAATAATTTTTCACATTCAATTTCTTCTTCTGTCTGTGTTTTATTTCCAGGTGATTCAGCTTCGAGTTCCCAAAACTTTCTGAGAAGATCATCAGCTTCAATGCAAGAATGCATCACCGTTATATTATGATGACTATCGACTGATTTATCAACCTCACAGACACCAGATAGAATCCATCCAAACGCAGTATTTTGAGCTAAAAGACTACCACTCGGATTCTTTTTAATACCTTCGTGGATAATTTGGCTGTATATATCAGCACCTAATAAAATATCAATTTTATTAGGTCTGTCATATTCAGGATCAGCCAAATTATCCAATTCCAAATTAACCCATTCTACTCCAGTTACTTTCGTAACTGGGAGAAGGGAAGTTTCTAAGTTTCCTTTGTACTGTTCACCTATTATTTGCTCCAGTAACACATTGCTATTGCTTGACCACTTTTGCAACTCAAACCCTGCTTTAGCTAATAGTTCGTTCATTTGACGATATATTTCAAGACCTTCTCCAAGTGTCTGACAGCCCGTCATGAGATCATCCATGTAATAATCATTAAGAACTCTTTTTGCAGCCAATGGATAGTTATCTCCCTCATCGTACGCGACCTGATGCATGGATCTAACAGCTAAAAATGGTGCCGAAGCTGTGCCAAATGTAACTGTAAGTAATTTGTAGTCTTGAATTTCAGATGTTTTGTCATCTCTCCAAACCATGCGTTGGAAGTGTGTATGTTCATCTGCTACCCGTATTTGGCGATACATCTTAACAATATCCGAAATTAAGCAAATCGGATGAACTCTCCAACGAGTAAGTAAATGTCGTAAGTCCTGTTGCAAGGTAGGTCCAATCAATAAATCATCATTAAGCGATTTTCCATTGGTTCCCTTACTAGATGCGTCGAAAACAACACGAACCTTTGTTGTGTCTTTATCATTACGTATTACAGCATGGTGAGGTAAGTAGACGGCATGTTCATTTTTCTCATCTCTTGTCGATACAGGCTTCATGTGACCTAAAGCTAAATACTCATGTATAACTGCCGTATATTTAGCTTTGAACTCCTCGTTTCTACTTAGCTTACTTTCCAATGCATAAAAACGTTTGACTGCTATGTTACGCGAATTTCCATATTTACAGCTTGGATCAGCGTCGCGAAAAGGTAATTGTACCACATACCGACCATCGCTATCACGTCTTGTCGTCGTGGTGAATAATTTTTCACATTCAATTTCTTCTTCTGTCTGTGTTTTATTTCCAGGTGATTCAGCTTCGAGTTCCCAAAACTTTCTGAGAAGATCATCAGCTTCAATGCAAGAATGCATCACCGTTATATTATGATGACTATCGAGTGATTTATCAACCTCACAGACACCAGATAGAATCCATCCAAACGCAGTATTTTGAGCTAAAAGACTACCACTCGGATTCTTTTTAATACCTTCGTGGATAATTTGGCTGTATATATCAGCACCTAATAAAATATCAATTTTATTAGGTCTGTCATATTCAGGATCAGCCAAATTATCCAATTCCAAATTAACCCATTCTACTCCAGTTACTTTCGTAACTGGGAGAAGGGAAGTAACCGACTTCAACACGAAGGCTTTAGTCTCAAATGTATACTGCGTATCATATCTCGACCTTACCTTAATTGTGACTGTGGACCTTGAGGTCACACCCCTGTCACCACCTACACCTGTTAAGGTGTTCCTAGCAGCAATCCTTTTAAGGCCTAAATATTGAACTATTGATTCATTAACGAACGAACCCTGTGAACCTTGGTCTAATAAAGCCCTTACCGTATGATAAGTTCCATCTTTCGACTTGACTTGCACCACTGCTGTAGCTAACAAGACAGTTTTAGAATAATTATGACCTGTCGAAAGACAAGATACTACTGGCTTAGTAAAGCCCTCCGCTCGTGCGGTTAATTTATTGCTGCTAGAATCCTCCGCTTGTGCGGTTAATTTGTGGCTGTTTAGTGCCACATCATCCTTCGGCGTGCTTTTATAAGATGCCGAGCTTCCCTCATGAACCGTATTAATCTCGTCCTCCAAAGACCCTGAAACACCAGTAGGGTGTAATAAAGAATGGTGGCGACGTTTGCACACCTGGCATCGGACAGTGTTTCTACAGTACTTGGCAGAATGGTTCGCCTTTAAACAAACAAAACATAAATTATTCTCCATAGCGAAATTACGTCGATTTTCGTTCGATTCTTTGCAAAACTTTTTGCAATTAGTTATTTTGTGATCAGCCGCGCAAAACACACAAGATACTACCATATTATTTTTATCCTTAACAACATGAAAAGACTTTGTACTCCTTATAGCTACGTTAGATTTTTCTCTAGTTTCCATATTTTCTAACCCTCGGAAGCGACCTATCAAGAACTCAGAAAATTGTTTAAAGGTAGGTAATTCATCTGTTGGGTCTGATGACACATGAAATTCCCAAGCTTTTCGCGTTTCTTTATCTAATTTGCTACTTATTATATGTATTATCAGAATGTCCCATGATGATACATCTACACCTATATTTCTTATACCGTCTAAACAATCTGACGTTGTGTTTATTAATTTCTTAATTTCAAATGCTGATTCAGCTGCTATGATCTTTTGATTAAGTAACCGCTTTAATATTCCATTGGCCAAAAAACGATTATTATTGTAGGTTTTATTTAGCTTTTCCCAAGCAACTCTATAGCTGTCAGAAGTTGTCTGAATATTCCGAAGCAATTGCTCTGCTTCTCCGGTCAAATGACCCTTTAAGTAATAAAATCGTTGAGCATCATCAAGATCCCTGTCTTCATGCTCAAGTCCAGAAAACAAGTCCCTGAATGTCTGCCACTCGTTATATTTACCCGAAAAAACAGGAATTTTAATTTCAGGCAACTTAACACGACCTTTAGGTTTTTCATTAGTAGGAATATCACTCGACTTAGCAGCTGACTCAGTTGATTTTAATTTTACTAACAATTCTTTCAATTCAGTCTTATACTGAAGATATAATTCATCCACAACATCATACACGGAGTCCTTATAATACTCTGAAATGCACAAGTCGCTTCTTTTAGTTTGAGTTACAATTTTTATATGAGTGCTATAGAATAAAGTCCATTGCTGCTCCAAACTTTCGAGTCTAGTCTCTACATATGGAACCGTTAACCGCTCTTTGGGAGATTTTTTAAAATTAGTTCTTGCCTTGAGCATATTTGCCCTAACATCCTCCTGTAAAGCGCTAAAAGATTCCATTTTTTTTACAAAAGTCTAAATTTTGAATAAAAAAACTAACTGCAAAAACAAACTAACTTGCAACACACAACAATCTTAAAATAACATGAGTATCCCGTCTAAACCACCTTTTACTTATAACTAAACTAAGTCCCAACTAACTTTTAGATCAATTTTGAAAGTTTCACTGTTCTTGACTTTAAAGTTCAAAATTGCGTGATTATCTGTTTTCTTCAAAGTTAATTTCTTCTAAGTAATAAAGGTGAAAATGTACTCACAATTTATACGGTACTCACTGACACTTGATTGTTCAATCGACGTAACCTCTCATGTCGTACAAGTGGCGCTTTAGAGCACCTCCACACCAGTTCTGCCTTGGCCAATTCCGTGCCTCCTGCTTCCGTTGCTTCCCTCCGGAGATTACTTCCTCCGGTTCCACTACCGCCAAGATACCTTCCTGGACCCTCGCAGTAGGGATGTGATCTGGACAGCGATCCACTATCCAGTAGACGTAGCAGGTGATGTTTACCAACACCACTGATGACCACCGAAGACAAAAAAACACGTCGTGCTTATCCGGCTCGAAGGACCATGAACAATATTCCAGGGTCCGGGTAACTTTTAATAACACAGCTCACTTTAAAAGAACACTTATTTATTTCTTGAAATTCTTGAGGTACTAATTAACAACAAAAATTTTCACCTTATATACTACGGGTGGGAACGAAACCATATCGCGATCTATAAATAAGGCACAACGCCATCTAGAGCGATATGAGGCAATTTTTTACTAACAAATATTATCATTTTTTATAACAATTGTCGACTAATGGATCGACACAATTATAAATAATTCATTCACAAGATCCGGAGACCGAGTTTGTTGAGGAAGACCCTGTTCAGGACTCGTATTTTATTTTAGTTATTCTATTGGAGTCATAATATTGAGATCGTAATTCAAGTAGACTTGTACCCTATATAGAACGCCCACAGAATATAATTGACAATGTTGTTCTGAGCAATGCCAAGAATAGCCAACACGAATTAGGAAAATTTGTCATTCTATTATTATTTACGTATTTAATAAAGTCATGATGCTGTAATAGTTTCTGCTTCTTCGTATATACGTATGTTAAATATACAAAACCAAACAAGTAATAATATGATTTTTCAAAGTAATATGAACAACCCAAGTTTATCTCAATATTACTTGACGTTTAAATAATATAGAGTGAATTGTCGTACCTAACAAACACCAATTACCTACTGTCTGGTTCTCAGCTAAAAATAGTGGATAATTTAAAAAAGCTATAATTTTTTTACATTGCGTTTTTACTAAAAATAAAATGAAGTAGCAGAAACACACTGTTGTGACCTTATTTATCCACAATATTCTATAATCATTTCCTTTGAACGATTTTCATGAGAAAGCTTTGGTCGCTCAGTTCAGAGAATATTATGGCAAATTTACTGTTTATTTACAGCATCATAACTTCGTACCTAGCAAGTCAGGTAAGATTTATGGTGAAATCTTTCAATCAGATATGATTGCGCTTCTTGGTTATGCGATTTGAGGCAGGTGTTTATTTTATACTTAGTTTTGGTTACGTAAACTGTTTCTCTTTAAACCCAGCGCATACGGTGCGCTTTTCTCGACATTTAGTTTGTATGTATTTTCTTAACATAACACATTTATATTGATATCGCCTTTATCGCCCACATTAAACACAAATTATTTTTTTATTCTGTATGGAAACTTACAGTAATAATGCCAGATCATCAGAATTTAACACAAAATTTACAAACAAAGTTGTCTTTTGTTTACTGACAACACTTCACTGACCAACTAGAGCCAAGAACTTTATGGCTCAGTGAACTAGCTGTTGGTTAATGGGATAACATTCTAACAGTCTTATAATTATGGGTGACACAAGAATTTAAATAGACGAAATGATCTAAATTAATACATAAGTTTGAGTTTATCATATTACCAGCAGATCAAAATTTAGAAAATAAGTTCAAGATTTAAACTGAATAACTTAAATTATCTAGTTTAATAATTGTTGTTTAAAATTTGATATTTAAACAGATTTGAAATTCTCTGAGCAAAACATCTCATTACTGTACAGTAAGAATGAATGGGTCGAGAGTTGAAATATAAATTCTGTGTTATTTCGGAGTTTGTAATGATGATAGGTTTGTCTGTTTAATTAAAATTTAACAATGGCGATGACGACGATACTATAAACTGATCCGTAGAAAAGCGATTTTTTAAATATTTTCACCATAGATTAAGGCGAGCTTTTCCCAAAATGCTCAAAAACAGGTTCTTAGTTTTCTGTTTTATTCCTAAACGCGATGGAATTAAAATCTGAAAATCATATATATTATTGTTCAGTCTTTAATCTAGAGATTTCGGTAATTCAATACGCAATGTCTGCAATTTGGCTCGATCCATTTTAGTCTCAAAGATAAGTCTAAACTAATTTTCAAACCCATTTCATTCAGTGTGTATTAGTTTTTGTGTAATGAAACTTATATCAAATGAATTGTCGTTGAAAATGTAAGGTTTTTCGGTAATCAAAAAGTAAAATTTAGAACGTCTTCTCCTCCGTTTCCTAAGAAAATGAGTTTTCGTCCTTGCTGAGGCTTCCGTGCTCCTCGTTCAGACCCGCTGGGACAGCGTCAGAGGTCGGACCTGTGTCAATTTTTTTGTTAACCAGAAAAAGCGCGTAATTTGAGAAAATAATAGCTTCACGAAGACTAAACAAATAATAGTAATAGAATAGGTAAAAAAGTATATTTTAACATTATGTTTCTGTTATGAATTCATTTTTATTATAAAATCTAATAGTATTTAAAAATGCATTGTATTTTGGGTAAACTGACGTCTGTCATTGGTGTCATAATATAGAAATGTTGCAGTAAGTTAATTGCATGTAATTATGACGTCACGTTTGGACTTTGTATTACAGTAGTACGAGTACAATCACTGTCAAAAAAATCCTAAATCAATACTATTACGTAAAGCGGAAGAGTTTGTTTGTTTGTTTGTTTGAACGCGCTAATCTCTGGAATTTATTTGCGTATGATAGTCCAAATCTCGAGGAAGATTATGATCATAAATTTTGACAAGAAAAATGGAATCAAAAATTATTTAATTTTATATGTACAGACTTTTGTCTGAAATTATTATATCCTCCGCAAATTAGAGGAATGACAGTAAGAAACATTAAAATGAGCGATAATTAAGAAAATAATTAAAATATAATGGCCCTTTTATTTCTAAATCACTAATTATTATTATCCTATTCTATCCTATACTAGTAAGTAGGCTATTGTATATCATTTGCAAGTAGTTATGTGAATTGTTAAAAACTTAAAATTTAAAATAATTAAAAAATCGATCAAACTATTAAAATAATATATATACTGTGGTTGTGACTAGCTGTTGCCCGCGACATCGTTCGCGTGATAATTCATGTGTGCCTGTATGAGGATATTACCTGCCTGATCTTACGGCAATCGTACAATGTATCAGTAATAAATTTCAGTATAATCCGTCATTATGGTGAATCTCATTTAAATCTATTTACCCGCTACCAGTAAAACTGACGAAATTTCACACAAACTTGCGACTCCTATTTTCCTACTTAATAATGGTAATTTGTTAGTAATAAAAAATGAGTATTTTCTAGTAATTTGAAAATCCTAATAAAAAAACAACTACAACTAGGTAAAAAAAACTTCGAAAGGGAAGTCGACAGGAGGATTCAGTTGGGTTGGGCAGCGTTCCACAAACTCCGTCAAGTCTTTACGTCGACCATACCGCAAATCCTAAAGACCACGGTGTTTGACCAATGCGTCCTACCTACAATGACCTATGATGCTAAAACGTGGACACTCACAAATGGACTGGTCCATAAGTTGAAAATCGCTCAGAGGGCTTTAGACAGAGCTATGCTTGGCGTTCGTCTGATCGACAAAATCCGTAACGAGGAGATTCGACGGCGAACTAAAGTTACCGATATAGCTCTCCGAATTAACACTCTGAAGTGGCAATGGGCTGGTCATGTTTGTCGCAGATCAGACAATCGCTGGAGCCACAAGGTTTTGGAGTGGAGACCGCGACGATATACAACGGGCGGCTGGCAGAAACTGGATGTAAACGGCCGTGAATCGGGCAAGATAGCGCGCCTTGGGAAAGGCCTATGTCCAGCAGTAGACTGCCGTAGGCTGATGATGATGATGATAATGAATAAAAAAACTAAAGAAGTTTCATACATACTAACTTTGTCATCCCTATAAACCCCCTTCGCAAAATCTCGTCTCAGTAAGCACCAATCTCCTAAAAGGAACCCTCATGCAAAATATGAGACTTCTAGCTTTTGTATTTTCTGAAATTTCGTGATGATTGAGTAAGTGAACTTTTGCTTTTATCTAAATATATATAGTTTTGGTTTTACTATTACCAGGTTACTCTAGCTTACTCTGGAGCATGCCACATACAACTTCCCTTTAAGTCTACATCCGTTACCTTAAGAGTTTAACCTTGAGCTTTGTCTATGGTCATTCTGAAACAAACTTTGATGGGAAACTGCACTCTTTTGAATTAAAAGTGGTATTTGATGGTGTAAAGGGGAATCCTAGGAATAAATATCCACAGAATCCTCTCGAGAATAACCGGTTAGTATAGTTGTTTCGATTACATAACATTGTTTATTGCATTGCAATCTAATTGGATGGATTTATGTTGCACATTGGCGCGCTCTCAATTTGACCGTAGTGACTTGTGCCCGCTCATTCATATAGCGTGCTTTTTCCCCTTCTGTAAAAGAAGTAGCCAGCACCAGCTTTTGACCCAGCTGATCAGCATCAACGTCCTGTATTCCGATCGCATCTTGCAAGTATATATAACTGTCCGCTGTAAGCTGCGCCTGATTGTTCCTAATATAACTCAAATTTTTCGTTTTCGCAAACAACAAAACTGGCTAAGCGACACATGAAAATATAGCAGATCTGATGATTATCTTCTCCTTTCTTAATCATTACACGGTAGAATAAAAACTTACTACTAGCTACTACTAGTAGATACTACTATGTTTATATTACTGGGGTACAAAAGTGAAGTATCTATCCTCGCCGTAGCAAAACAAAAGTGGGTACTGTAATTTACGTATGAGAGATGGATTTCAATTATTCGACACAATGATTGTGTTATCATAGTACTCATTCAAAAAAAATTCAAAAAAAACCATTTCAGTAATTTTCTTTTGTCCTTAAGCATGTGAATTATCCATTTTGTAAATTAAACATTAAAATTTGCGAAATGAGCAAAGATAAATAGTTGTTTTGATAGCACTGTCTACTAACTGGTGGCGAAAATTTTCTTAAACATTCTCATTACAATATCACTCTTAGAAAATAGCTATCCAAAAATAACTATAGCAACTTCATTTGAAGAAGATTGATTGAGTTTCAAACATGTGTCAAAATTAAATATTAAATCAAAAGCATTAAGGTGTATTGATATCAACTTCGAAGCAAATCATCCCCAAAATAACTTTTTTTCCGTTCCAGCCCCTTTAAAGGATGAATTTTAATAAAATACGGAACACATCTTCTATCAATTCTATTAAAAAATGTTTATGCAAAATTAGAAGTAGATTGTATCGATATCTACGTCTATATAGGTGAAGGTGTGACACTTTTTGCTTGATTTTTGTATTAGACCGACGTCTAGTTGTTACTATGTTAATGGTTATTAAGACAAGTGTTTGTTATTTGGTTTATTTTATTATTTTCTTAATCATCAACTATTTAACTGTCAATTGATGAATAATTTAAATTGTGAAACAAAAAAAAAATATTGAACAATTTACAAACGCATCTTTTAAAATCAAGTACGTCGTCTCCAAAGATTTGTCTCTTTTGGCTTCCATCTCTGATTTTGGTTCCTAAACTTAACCCTAAACCGATTGGTAAAGAATTCCACCTTTGTACTTTCGTGCATGATGTTCAATAATTAAAAATAAAATAAAAAAATAAACTTTAGTATGTAACGTTTATCCAACATTTTATTGTTACTTCGACAAGATTATTTAATACCACCACTATACCTTCATTTAAGGTTTCATAAGCCTACATTAAATTGCACACTACACTGTAGTAAAATACTGATTTTTTAGAATCATGTTAAAAAATATACCTACTGTATGTGTCTGCATTATGGCGCGGCACGAGCTTTACAATACGGAGTTTGCGGTGCGCAAACTGTCAACGCGTGCCGGGCCCGTCGCTGTCATCGTATGATGATCGTAGATAAATACGTCGTAATGTATTGGCGAAGGCTGGGCTAGCGTTTATACTACCTTGAGTGCCTATCTCCAGGAATACCTCGCCTTAATTACAAAAGCCTTCCATATTAAATGTAATGTATATTTGTAGAAAAAGAAACAAGCTTTATACTCGCATTGATGCTCGAAAAAAGTAATTAGGATTGTATTTTTTAGGGTTGAACTTTAATAAACCTTTTTTTAGACTAGGGCTGTAAGCGATATGTTTTATAAAAGGCCTTAAAAAGTTTATACAAAGGGTAACCTAAAATTCATATACATAGATATTATTTTTATGTAAGGTACTACCATAAAAACGTATTTAACTTTTTATAGTGACACGTACCACGTGTCTAATGCTAAAGGTGCAAACACTGGACAATCGCCGCGAGCTGTGGGTGTACTTATAAACGAAAGCGAAAACAAACATTTCTATTCATGAACAAATAGCCCCGAGGCATTTAATTAACTCTATTCATCAAGACTCCGCAATGAGTAAAACATTGCAAAGATACACGAATAGTTCCTCATTAAAGACTTCAATAATAATGGTAAACAAAATATCAAATAAGTACTTTGAAATTACTTTTAGAGCTCTTACACTTTTTGTCAATATTAAAATTTTTCATTTTAAACACGAGTCATTTTATTATTTCAATGCAAAAATTTGAACAGCCTGTGAGCACATAATACAAATAATTTCAGTTAAATTTGATTTTAAAAGTACCAAAGAATTTTTTTTATTGCTGACAGTGACAGACGAGCAAACAGCCCACCTGATTGTAAGTGGTACCTATCTGTCGCTCAAGGACGACTCAGAGTCTCTGACATTGCTCGTCTGTAAATCACAATGCCAGAGATCCGCGAAGGAACTACCATAATGGAAGTGCAGTAGGTGAAGGAATTGAGGGAGGTGAGTGAAAAGGAAAGGGAGAAATTGACAGCCGGCAGCGGCGCTCCCATTTGAACTTGAGTAAGTGATTAAGTTATATACTTACATGGCATAAAAATTATCTACTGTTATATTTTTGGTACTCGGCAATCTGACTTTCAAAGGTATACAATTTTGACACAGTGACATATCTCGAGGTAAGCGGCTACAACAACAAGTAAACTGAAGAATGAGATATTTTTCGGAAGAGTAGCTTCTGGTGTTATGTGTATTATGTAAATAAGTTTAAACAGGATAATCTCGAAAGACCAGAGAGAACAAAAATAAAAATTTATCAAATCAAGATGTAGATTGCACGTAAGTATTGTAAGTAAATATATAGCAATTGCGTTCGTATTTTTGGACCAGTAGCGTTGCATAGTTTATAAGCTTACTAGCTGTTACCCGCGCCATCGTTCGCGTCCAAACTTAGATGTCTACCTGTATGAGTAATTACCTGCCAGATCATTAGGGACAAAATTCGTCAAAGCCAAATAAAAAGAACCTACATGCTAAATTCAAGACTCATAGCACTTGTAGTTTCTGAGATTTCGTGAATGCTCAGTCTTTCTATGAAGGTACCAAGTCTTTACAATGATGACGGCAATACCGTACAAATTTATAAAACAAATATATTATTATCTGTATTAGATATGTATATGTTTTAGATTTTCTATATCACATGATTTCTGCAGTCCGTAAGTTACAGACAATGCTTCGAGCATTATGTCCACCGTAGTTGTATAAATTTGAGTGAGTAAAGTAGGTAAATAAATGGTCTCACTACTGAATTGCTCGTATAGAAATAGGTAACTGCGAATTATAAATTGGTTATAAAGACTGCGAGAAAAGGCGAAAAATCGTAACGATACAAAAAGCGCCGGTTGCCCAAAAACCCTCTCGGTCCTCTTCCCTTTCCCTTTTCTTTCCTCATCTCCTTCTCTGTGGTCGGCAACGGTTTGATTATGTTATCTAAACATTATTACTCCAGCAATGCTGGGAAAACACAGCCATCTCTATAGGTTACGGTTACCACTTACTATCAGTATTCATCAGGTATGCTTGTTTGCTACCCAAGTTGTATAAATAAAGCTTTTTCGTACCCTACTAGGTAGCTTATGTTGAATGTGTTGTACAAGCGCTTTCGTTTGAGTGTGAAAGAAATCATAAACTTTTTAACATTTACTGGTATATTATTTTATTTTTATTACGAAAAGTAATACTCGTTACTGTCTTATAATAATTAGCGTTAAAAGCAGGCAATTAATATAAGTAGTAACAACTAAGATACAATAATGAAAACCTACTTCGTTTCATCATTGTTCGTTTTATACGAAGGGAGGACCTACACAACTAGTTATCTGTTTTACGTCACAGAAAGCCTGTCAATCGTAAATACTAGTTAAGAATTGTTCATTATTGTTTTGTTTCATCAAATCATAAAACACTGAACGAAACTCAATAGTTCTAAACTCATTCAAAGCAGGTATAAAACAAAATTAAGGTACTTCGTCAAAAAAGCTGCATACGTGTACATTATAATATTTGCATATTAAAATTTGTAGTAGAAAATAACACCATTTTATATGCTAAATAGTGAATAACTTCCGAATAGTTAACATGAAACAAGTTTGTACTCATCACCAAACTTAGTTATTTTTTATTTCTGAATTTAGAAAGCTTAATATATTTAAATATCTTTTAAGGTTTTTGACTATTTAAGAAATAAAAATAAAAGAAATGTGCAGTTAATGATATTAAAATTGGTTGCTTTAAAATTATAATAACATATAGAGACAAAATGTATTTTATAAGAAAACGCAAGTAGATCAAAAGAAAAAAACACGTTGAATGATCGATTGGTTCACAAGACGCTAAGTGCGTGATGGCAAAAACATTTTTAAGGGATATGTATACCTGCAAATTTTAATTTTGCGTTTAGTGAAATCATAATGTTAAAAATCATTTTGATGACAATCAAAGTTTGTGTTTACTTACGTTATACGAATTAATTATTTTGGGTAAAATTAATATTTAAATTTACTTTAAAAATATAGTACTGTAGGTCGATTTTTAAGACACTGAAATAGATTTTAGGTGGCTATTTGTCACAATCAGTTCAACGAACGAGGAAAAGACACATTGAATTTTCTCCACTCTCTGTAAAGCTCCGACCCGGTTATCGTGCGGACATCTCTGAGTCTTGGTTATAAGTCTGGCTACGGTCTATCCATTTAATATCAGCGTTGTTCAGTAATCGAACTGTAAAGGTCAGATGGGAATCGCTTAGTAAACTATTGATTCTCTGGTAAAGGTTAGGCTGAAATTCAAATTCAATTTAAATGGCCAAAAAGTCGCGAAAAATAGTAGTAGTAGAGTAGCTATGTAATTATCTTCTACGTTCAATATAATACAGAAACCAATATGTTTATTGTATAGTCACAAATTATTTTATTTTGTAAGTATTTTTATTACCTACTGCTGAAAACTCTTTATTCAATTTCAATAGTCATAGTATATTAAAACGGTATTTTATACTGCCACCACATTTTATATACCAACATGATCGGTATTTATTCAATTAAATTTTGACGACAATATTGTAGAGTGAACGTTTAAATTTCGACAATTTATTTTGGTATTTATACGAACAAGCTTTTTAATTAATTTTAGTCCGTAGTAGTTTCGGAACACTAAAAGCACAATTTTCCTGAAAATATGAAATGATTTACGCAATCGTTAATTATTTAGCCAGACACTAAATATAAGAGCAGAAATTAATTGCATGTTATAAATAATCATACCTATCAGTTGTGGTAGCAGAAGCTGAAATTTGAGTTATTAAAAATGTTTACAGGCGTTACAGAATTTATCTAGACATTTAATAAATGCATCTATTTTGTTCTTTAATAAACTTATGTTAGTTGCAAGCAGCTTATAGTGTAAAGAGCGATGTTTGTAAACTAACCAGGAAATACATTAAACGGAGCCAATATTGGTATATTAAATACCCGCAGTATTTGCACTACTTATAAATACCTTGAGATTCATCCAATAGCCCTAA
This sequence comes from Parascotia fuliginaria, assembly GCA_963082885.1. Lineage (NCBI taxonomy): Eukaryota > Metazoa > Arthropoda > Insecta > Lepidoptera > Erebidae > Parascotia > Parascotia fuliginaria. The sequence continues at coordinate 10,349,864 of OY720178.1, read as the reverse complement.
ATGCGACTATGATTGCACTCTGTATGTATTCTGCCTCCGCATATTGAACATATGGAACCAAACATTCTGAAACATCAGGATGCTTGAAAATATAAATATGCAAAATGTAACTATGATGGCATACGTCACACCGTTTAAACTTGTGTTTCTATTTAATAGGAACACAACACAACCCAGTTAATACTTAATTAATACTTGGATTACTTAATAAAAAATGTTAAAATAAAACGTTTATTTGTTAAACAACTATACTTATTTTATTTTCTAAACCGATTTGTGGTCGTTTGAGGAATACGTGACTACGTGTGGTTATAAACCTGAGAAACGCTGTTGTAAAATAATATAACCGCGCACCGCAGTATCATTACGTTGAAAATGTTTGCACCATCATCATCAAAACCGCAATTAGCTTAAATTTAGGACGTGGTTCTAGTGCTAAGTAAAAGTAGACAGCTGTTTTTATATAAAATAGCTCTAATAATCATAAAAACTCGCGTCGCGTCGTTTGTAAAATCACAAAGATACAGAAATTGTTCTTCAGTTGCTTCATCAAATTTGTTTTAGGTTTTGGGGTTTCTAGTCAATTACTATGGTGATGAGACTTACTCGCAGAATTTGCTCTTGCAGTTGCGCTTACGTAAACACCAAGAAGTTAATCCACACTGTATACTCCACTATTTGCAGAAGAGCATAAAGCTATAATATAAACCGCCGAGCGTGGCATAGAGCTTTATTTTTACTACAGTGCCGCGTGTTTATAAATGTTCAGCACTTCAGTATACAAACGCAAGCATTGACGAATTTCATAATGGTAATACCTATTTGAGGAGTTCTTGTTACCAAGGAAAAACGGTAGTGCCTAGAGCTGGGTCAAATATAGAGGAAAACACTTAAATTTGATATTTAAAAATGTTATGTAGTACGCAGGCTCTAAAGCCCCGAATGTATTGCGGGTTATATTTTACATTTGTTTATTCATAATAGGATACGAATTGTTGTGACTGTGGGCTACAGAATAAATGATGACATTTTCCTACATCACATTAGATGTATCTAGGTAAGGTGTCATCATTAGGTATGTGGTATTTTTTGACACCCTTACAGGTCTGATTATAACTGATCAGTTTGCCTGAACCAGTAAAAATTTATCTTTTTAATAATGTAAAATCACAGAGGACAGATTAATTCTGTCAAAAAAAATCAGTGAAATTTTAGAGTAAGTAATCGCTTTATTTTGGGTACATTAGATAGTTACATTACAGTCTTTTTTACCATTAGTCGCTCTTACAATGTAGAGAATGTACACAACACCTTTACACGTAACCTCCCGCACAATTCAAGGAATCGAATCTGTATGATTTATACATTTAAATAAACCCCTATAACAATAATTGAACATTCATGTTAGAAACAATACCTGTTTGAGACTTTACGCGTCTGCGCTAAAATCTATTCGTAACATGATAGATGGACTCATATGTAACTGTTCCTGAACATCATTCATATGTCTTTTATTTTTATCTGCTTGTGATCGAACCTGAGTGATATATTACTATGTTACCCATATGGAGTATTTCTAAATGCGGTAAAAAGATTTAGTGGCAGTTATTAATAGTTTAGTAAGATTTATTTTAGGCGATTTTCCATTAAAATTTTAGCATGTTGATTAGAGAATATCCGTAAAAATACTTAAGAAAACAATAACAGGATGAATACCTAGATAGTAGGTATTGTTTATATTATCTTCTATTTAGTACTTTTTCAATGCTTTTAAAAATACTGTACTGGCAACTGAAGAGATTATGCCTGGTTATGTCTGATAATGTCTGGTAAAAATTTGTCCTTTTCCTCGTCGGCTGCCACTGCCCATAAAGTGGAGTGCTGGCTCATCTGTTATAAAATGTAGGTTAAGCCGCCTATTTAAAATAACTTGGCAACTAAGAAGTGTGATATATCCACGGTTAACTAACTATATTTATAATGACCATGTTATAACGAGCGCGTAATCGCATATCACGAGTACAATCTTAAAAAAACATATTAATAATAATATTTCAACAACTACACAACGCCATCTAAACCCAAAGTAAGCATATTATATGCTTGTGTTATGGGTTCTACATAATTCTTAGTTGTTTTATACGCCGCAGCCGCAGAGTTGAGGCAATTTTACCCGGCAACAACACACTGGCAATTCCGGACGTTAAATTACAAAATTATAACCGATCAAGGTCAATTATCTACCAAATTGAAACGTGAAGTATTTGACACGAGGCATGAAATCCTTTGTGAATTCCATCTCAAGGAATTCTATTATTATACAAGATACTTTCTTCAATTATTTATATAATTACAGCTAAAGTTATTTCTTTATTAAATTAATACTCTATTTCATATTTTCAACATAATTAAATGTCGTAATAATAATTACATAATGATATTGGATAGCGTTTAAATAATAAGCTAAATATATGTTGAAATATTATAAAAGAAAAGAAAAAAGAATAATACGCAACTCAATTAATTGACAAAAATATTTGGGAACGGCATATTATTTGAGGTGCGTTAATTATTGAATGTGTATTTATATCCGCGGGGAGTGTACTCGTGTAGATACAGTCTGAACGGTATTTAATGGAGTCGGTAACAGAGTAGGTTGCGGAGCCGCAATACTGTAATGGTATTGCTAAACATCTATGTGTGCTTTAGGTAAAAATAAGTGCTTTAGGTTACAGTCAGGTTAAATGCCATAGTTAAGAATAGTCGATGAATGGGCTTATTATCTGTTGATAACGTATATTAATCAGAATAAAATCTGTTAATGTTAAAACCTTAAAAGATGAAATTAGAACTATTTACAGAAAACTACATTAGCTTGAGTGAAATGCGCGAAGCAATAGCCAAGTAGGTACCTAAAAATTCAATTAACCTGTGCAAATATTGAACAATGTTCTACGATGAAAGATGCATGCAAGTCGATGTTTTCCATCAAATTATCATGTTCAACAGCGCCGCCAATTGAGATTTTTTTAACTAGAAAGTTAGTGAACTTTTATATACTTGTCAGTTCTGCATAATATCAAGTGAAAAAGTGATAACTTATTATATTATCTTTCCTAAAATTAAGTAATAATAGTAATAAACAACACTATCTAGAGCATATTAAGCATAATATATTATGTATATGTTAAGCTAAGATAATTATTAAGTGGTATTACATAAGTACAGCTTTAGATAATTACTAGCTGCGCCCCATGGCTTCGCCCGTGGCTAAAATGTGTTTTGTCTCCCTCGGAAACCAGACCGATTTCCGGCATAAAAAGCTTATGTCCGTCTCCGGCACCAAATCTACCTACATAGCAATTTTTATCAATTTTTATCGACCGGTTCAGTCGTTTAGGTGTTGAGTGGTAACAAACACATACACACAAACTTTCGCATTTATAATATTATTAGGATTAGGATTAGGATAAGGATTGTACCTACCTCTACAGAGTAAAACAAAGTGGTCTGTGCCCATATTATATGGGTTTAGGGTATTGACCATCACTGTCAATAACATTCTTCAAATAAGTTAAAAATGATGTCCCATTTGGTTGATATTGGTTGTTATTTTTATATTACCAATTTATTTTACAACATGACTAGGCAAGCATTTTTCTGGCAAATGTTGGCTTCGTTGCGGTTTTATGGCTTGTTATCCGAATAGATGGCCAGCTTATTGGCGCAAAACAGTTTCAAACTTTAAGGTATTATGTTCTACGATTTTTAAAATCTAATATCAAATTGCTCTGATTTATAATCAGTGCGTGAATTGTTACTAATTTAAAACACACTAGTATTGGTATTCTGAAATTATTTATTAGCCTTTTTATTCTGTGAAGATATTAAATAATGATATGACCCACTTATTAGTAAGCAGCTAAAGGATTTTAAAATAAAACAAAATTGAGAGAACAAAGGTTAATTTTTATCCAGAATTCGTAATGTACATAAAATATTTATTTTGGGATCCATTGGGATTTAGCTAACCTAATTCAAGTTTCGCGCGGAAACCGGGCCACTGAATTTACAAAATAGAATTTTTGATACAATATTTATGTAGTGGGTTATTCATGTATAATACAAGTTTTCTTTGATCAACGTCTAAGATTTATGACCTAAATGAATTAAATTCGAGTTTATTAAACTCGAGCTACAATGTTCTTAGTGCACAGTACAATAAAATTTTTGGCAAGAAAATTAGGTAGGCACCTACCATTCTGCCTACATATCTGCCTACATTAAAAATAACTAAAGCAAACAAATACTAGGTTAGTTAGTTATTTTATTTAACAAAGACCTAGATACTCGGCAGTAGTCAAGACAAGACCTATAATTTTAAGACGGAATGCAGAATCATAAAGATCCTGAGTCATTTGCACCTTGAGCGATGTTAGCTTCTCGGCGACATGAACACGGTTTTACAGCTACATGAAGTTATACGCAGTCTGAGAAAGCTTTTATTAGTTTAGCTACCTAACTACTAGGATGCTCTAAATATTATTCTCTCTTCAAATTTCGTCAAGTTATAACCATGTTCACATTACTTAGCGGAGCACCCATAGCAAATTTTATAGATAAACGAGCCCAATGTGCTTTATTAATTAAAAATGAACTTCATAAATCGTCGCTTTCTGACACAAAACCTATACCAATTGAGTGATCTACTTTCGGTGTACTTTAAAAAATCTATACTTATCCTGCATGTCTAAACCAAATCTCATAAATATAAAAGAAAGAATGGGCATAAAAGTAGGCGTTCAGCATTGTAATACATTATATTATAATACGTTACTACCATCATTAGGAAAATTGTTAGAACGTCTCGTAGTTCCTAGGCTTCTACCGGGAGGGGTTAAAATTTAATGATAACTAATTTGGCTTTACAATAGGTAGATCAACAGTCGATGCAGTTATATCTGTTAGGGAAACTGTTACTAAATCTGTTTGTCAATACGTGATAGGTATTTTCTTAGATATTTCTGGTGCTTTCGTTAACGCATGGAGACCAATATTACTTATGAAATTAAAATCAAGAGGTTGTTTTAGTAACATATATTCGCTTATTTATACATATTTTATGCATGGCACAGCTAAGCTGAAACTTGGCCACCATGCTGTGTTGAAGCCACTGACTATGGGATGTCCTCAGAGATCAGTGCTAGGGCCGTATCTTTGGAACTTAGGGTTTGATGATTTCCTTTCATTGCCATTACCAACTGGCTGTACAGTAACTGGATATGCTGACGATGGCCTGTTACTTATACAATCTAATACCAGAGCTGGATTAGAGGATTTAGCGAATAAATGTTTACGTCTAGTCTTTGACTGGGGAAAACGTAACCGATTATTGTTCGCTCCTCATAAAACTTTTCAGCTTCTTTTAAAAGAAAATCTGAAAACACCACCTCGAATAAAATTTAATAATATTAGCATTCAAAGTAGGGATTCAGTTTGTTACTTAGGATTCATATTAGAAAGAAACTTTTCATTTGTTAATCACATCACTACAATTGGGGGAAATCTAACAATAGTTTTTACGCTTTAACTAGAATATCAACAACAACATGGGGTCTTTCTTTTAATACTCTTAAAACGATTTATAGTGCTACTTATTTAGGAAGTATGTGTTATGGGGCGCCTGTAAGGGCTGATAAGGCAACTATAGATGCTGTAAGGCGCAAATTGCTTCAAAGTCAACGTCTTTCGTTAATATTTCTGTGTAAGGCATATAGGACAGTTAGCACTGAGGCTTTGCCAGTACTGGCAGGTGTTCTTCCGGTTGATCTTGAGGTTCAGAGACAAGCGGCTATGTATTATACAACTCTCGACGGCGACGGCGTGAATAGTGACTTCTTACAATCGCGCGATCGCCAGAAAATCATTAGATTATTTAAAGAAAAAAATGAAGTTTATAGGAGTCTTATAGACGAATGGCAGCAGCGCTGGGATTCTTCAACTAAGAGGCGCCACCTGTACTAGTTTTTTCCATCAGTTGTAAAGCGGTTGGAAAGAACAAGGTTAGAGGTAGAATTTCTTACGGGTCATGGTAACTTTAAGGGCAAACTATTTTCGTTTAAGTTAATTGATTTTTTCGCCGAGTTGTCAGTGTTCCAATCAAGAACAGTCTGTTCATCACATTATTTGGAAGTGTAGTCTTTGGCGACATAATGTTAAATAGTTTACAAGTTACATCAGGACCAGTTTATTATAAAGATCTTGTGTCATCTAGGGTGAATTTCCGCGCGTTTAAGCGTTTCTGCCACACATATTACTGGAATCAGATATAGCTCACATAGGTCCCTTAATATTACTTGTCCGTGGTGCTCTCTTTTAATAGGTCATAATCCTATACAGATTAAATTTGTCTCCCGCTTTGCAATAGAGGGAAGTGGACATTTTATTTCCAACTCCTTCTTTTATTTCTAATTAATTTCGTTGCGGGTCCAAAGCAGTAAGTTTAGCAGTCCCCGGGACTCCCGAGTGTCAAAGCTCGGTGTTCCTTCTTGGATATCACTGTTAATCCTGGCTTACAGAAGTCACAGTGATGGGCATGTGGGTGGGATTGTCCCATTCCGCATTGTAATACTAAAACCACTAGCATTTTATACAACAAACTCAGCTGAACTCTATAATTTAATAAATTAATCGCTGGTTTCAGCATGAATGTGCCGGATCGATTTAATAGTAGTAGTATTTGAACTATTGCATTCAGTGAGTGAGAGCGCCGGCGGCCCAATTTCTCCCATTTCCCCTTTCTTCAACTCTCTTATTCCTTCCACTTACCCCATCTCCAGCCGCCATACCTTATTTTCCATATTATATACTCGTACTTGTAATTTACATATTACATATATTCCTGGTGAAACAGACAGGAATAATTTACACGCATGTTTCGTCAGCTTAGCTTGGTGTAACAGGAAGCACGATTCTATAGGATTGATATATTTTCCCACCATAATTATCCTTAATCGCCTTACTCGCTGACAGAAAAGGGTTGTTGCTACATTCTTACCCGGTCACCACTGCATACTTGTTCTAAATAGTTGCACAAAACTTAAGTCCCTATCATTATCAGTACATTAAGACTTAATGTATTTTCTGTCCATTAATGTGTAGACTAGCGACCGCTACTGTTTTGCACGAAAATTATAATATGTTTTAGTGATTTTTATCTACAATTCTACAAATCGTTGAAAATCTTTTTAATAACTCTCAAAGTATGATGTGGAGTTTTTAGAGTGGTTCGGTGACGAAGTTTATAACAAAAGTATGCACAAGTTTTTGTTAATCAAATGACATAAAGCATTCTCTAAAAAGTATTCGTCGTCTGTTCTATACTACCATCAGCTTTTGTAAGAGATTAACTAATAAAATCTTGCATAAATAAAACTAGAACTCAAATGGCCTTTTTTTTTTGTGTGGTGTGGGTTGTTAGCCTCTGATGGCTTTCACAATCTTACGCGGACTGTCGGTGAGCAGAAGGCTCTCAACCGTTTAACTCAAACGACTATACTTATACTTCCAGGTTTAGCTAAACTACATAAGGTGATGTCAAAGTGAATAAGAAAAATAATATTCATTTCAGCGCTTAGGAATTTTGCTTACGTTGGTATTTTCGAGGGTTGAGTTTTTTTTTATATACCGTTTACAAACCTAGTCTCTGGAATCATTAAAAAAAATAACGGGACATGGAAAGCCCGTATTAAACAACACTTGAAAATAAAAACTTTAGGATTTGTACTTAACTCCTGATTAAATGCTACTATATTTCTATTGTATCGAATATTCTATCAAAATATTTACGTAGGTTTATTCGCATTAGGTATAATCTACCTACATGCTAGAGTTTGACCACAATCTAAAATGGATTGTGCTTGTGAGTTCAAAATTCAATTTGCTACTCTGCACAATTATATTGTAACACCTGTGGCCTGTGGTCTGAATCTTTAAAAGCGCTATCAATAACAAACAATCACGGCCGGTAAGCGCGTTAACATGAAATTGTTTAGAAACCTAACAAATTTAATAATTAGAAAAAAGTAAAAAAGAAACAAAAACGAGATTTCGCTGTTAGGTATGAATTTTTGGAGCCATCGTTTAGGGTAACCATAATGGCAGGCAAATTGACAATGGAGAACCTAGAAAAAAATAACGTTAATCAACAAGATACCATTTGATTAAAAACAACTTGCTCAATAGGTTATTGAATTGAATAAGTACGTCCGTATTTCACTTTTATGTTATTCTTTAAATTACATAGTTTTACAGTTTGCACACCTCAAGTGGCGGGTAAATCGTTTATCGAAGGAAAAATGGAGCGTCGACTTGGTTTATTTCTTATTTCAATTGAAGTTATTCACAGGGTACATTTCAAGCCATACAATTCAGCTAGAATTTATAGCGGGAAGTTATTCCAGCTGCAGATGCTTTTATCGAGTTGGTTCTGCTTGGTTCTGCTGTACTAAATGAAATTTGATAAAAATGTTGATAAATGACTAGATTTATCTTTGTTGTTTTACGAGTATTATTCATTTTCAACGACATTACTGTTACCTGAGGTAGGTATATAATTTACTTTAGTCAACAGAAATGTCTGTAGACTTTTGAGACGACATTAATAAATGACCAACATTCACTACTACTAATATTACTGCTATTTCGCTAGGTAACTAGTATGTGATCTTTACAAATGATGACATCACTTGATTAAAAAAATAAAACAAAACCGCTACGTCTTCAGCCTCAAAGATAAAGTCACGCTGCATTGACTGCAGGTTGCCTTTGTTTTTTAAATGAACTGTGGTTTCCCAAGGCGCTGAGGTAAAGCTATTCATTAGGAGAAACACAATACGTTGGAGTTGTTTTATTATTAGCTGCAATCTTTTGAGGGCCTCAGTATATCTCGCTTTTCGCTTAACTCTACTTCTCAAGTACATTATTTATTATAAGGTGATGTATATCGTCACCTTTATGTAAATTTTATGCTCACTTCAGTTTCATTTGCGTCTCGTATCTGCCTGCAAGTAAATATTAATTACATGTGAAGCTCGCAAAGAAGAAAATACATTTACCTTGCCAAATAACCATTTCGGTGTATTTTATTTAATGGTAAAATATTTTCGTATTTGAATCTCGTCGATGCTATCTGTCTATAAATACTTATGTAAGTAAACAGAACGCGAGCGATACTCGCGATAATGATCATTCCATTATGTGAATCAGAACACGTGAGGTAAATTTCAAAGGAGATCTAATTACTTAGAATAGTAATTACTGCAATGGTCAATCTGTAATACATATCGAGTGATATGCAATAAATAGGTATTTGAGATAGTGTTTATTTATGTGCGTTATCCATATACTTAGTTCTACTTATTTTTTTAAACGAATAAAAAAAAATATAATCCGATGATTTGTTGTTATGAAAATACAACTTTGCCAAATTCATGGCTTGTGTATTTTCTCGTAGACCACATAAAGTGTGCAACGCGCAAGTTTAGTACACCGGCTGTGGAATATTAGCACAGTGTACGCAGTTTACCCGCCATAATAATTGATTTTAGCTTACAAATTTTTACAAGGTTTCATCATAAAATCATAAACTGCTACTGTGGTCAATACAGCGAGCTCATTACTAATGATTTATTTGGTACTATTATTAAATGAAACAATATAGATACAGAGTATTATTGTGTCTTCACTTATCAAACTTTATATGCACACATGAAGGTACGCAGTTAAATTTCAACTTATCCTTTTAAGATTAAGCTCGCCAAGTTGGTAGAGAATGCTCATTCCCTACCATTCGATCCAAAATAACATGTTATTTTAATATTTGCTTCAAAGGTTTGCCTTATGCCCATCATATGATATATTGCATATTAATTGAAACAAATATTAAAATAACAAATACTAAAATTTAAATCTGTAGTTAGTTATAGTCGTAGCAGTCGAAAGACGTCCACTACTGGACACAGGCCTCCTCCAAATTTACCCTGGTCTATAGTTATGGGTATTAATATCCAGTTTTTTAAATACCTAATGTTGAAGGGAGTAAAAAATTAAATAGGCTTGTTAAACAATGTTACTTATTCAACAGTAGGTACCTAGTCATTTATACTATTATATAAAGCGAAAGAGTTTGTTTGTTTGTTTGAACGCGCTAATCTCTGGAACTACAAGTTGGATTTGAAATATTATTTTTGCGTATACCTTAGGCTGTGTAACATCACGCTACTGGCGACGGGAGCAGAGCAATAAGTAAAGACGTGGGTGAAACCGCACCGCAGAAAGTTAATATATTATATTGTTAAAAAAGTAACAAACCACTCGCAAAATACTAATGTGTTTCTAAGTTGCCGAGATAAATGGAACTACATTACTAAAAAGTTGTGGTGACGTCTGCTCAAGACGATAGTGGCAGCCTCCTACGTGTAATAAACATTATGTATTGTTCTAAGAAGTTGTTTACGAAGATAGACTTGGCTCAACAAAAGGTTTACATACATACTGTATGTACATGTTTAAAGTATTTTATGTTCAGTACACTGTCACATAAAGAAAACGAATAATTTTAGAAAAAGACAAGCAAAATATACATAGTTTGGAAACTACCGAATACATTATTATGAAAGATAATAACAACCTTTTCGTTGAAGCATTTATAAATGTAAAGCATAGGTGTAGCAAAAAAAAAAAGAAATAAAACAGTCAAGCATCAGTTAAACGGCTGTTAGAGCGTAATATTAATGTTTTATTTGATAAATCAACTACAAGCTAACAGAGTTTTCTCTTGATGTAGCTCTTAACTAATAGTTTAAAAGTCAAGCTTTGACTTTGCTAGGTCGTCCGGCCATCCAACTGTCAATTTATCTTACACATTCAATTGTGGCTGATCTCAAATTTAATAAAATATAATTTTCTAGCTTTTATTCAATATTACAAGTCTATCTTATTCTCATTATATAAAACTTTAAGTATATGAAAGAAATACAGACTTGCTCCAGATGTATTGTTAAAAATATCTACATCTATTTTTCTTAGCACACTTTAGGCGTGGACATGATATTATAATTCTGTCTCTAAGCTCAAGTCTACATTGAAACATTTCTAACGTATTTGCCGTTGGCATATAATTATATTTTTCAACTTTAGCTCGAGAATACAATTTTTTAGTTTCTCTATTGTATGTATGGATGTCGCAATATATTGTTAAAAACTGTCAATAACCTTCGTGGCGTTATCTGATTGATTAAACTTAGCTACACAGCGCACAGCTAGGTAACGGTGCGAGTGATGTGCAGTAGTTATGACTGCTATTAGAATGTCTGCCAAGGCACATACAAAAGAGTAGTAATTTGTTTTTGCTATTGACATTTTTTAATTCGATTTAACCATATAAACGTACAAGTGATAGGTAGGTGCGGATAAACTAGCAATTTAGAACCATTTAGTAAGCAAGATCTAAAGTTGAATTATTTTAAAGATACAATCAATTTGAGAAACAAAAAAATAAATATTTCTGCTTCCTTAGCTACTGAGCTTTACATCAAAATCTCAACGCTTTACATACATCATCATCATAATCATCATGTCGTCCAAGGCGTGTTCGGTGACGGCAAATCCTTAAATGTTTATTGCGAGTCGTAATTGCGATGGGCTTTAATGTTGCTGGCGAAACAGAACAAAGCTTACCATGACACAATCTGGTCAAACTTACAGTAAAGCTATTTAACCAATATTAAAATTCACAAGAATAAACTATTTAACTTAAAACGAAGAAAGTTTCGAATTTCTCGCGGTTCCTCCTAAAGTTCTATGATTATATTAATATTTTAAAGTTGAACTATTCCTCCATAGTTCCCATAGTTCAATGAATGTAGGTAGACTTTCAACGTTAAAATGAAATATAAATGTTTGCTAAATTAAAACTTACAGACCAATTATCAATGCTTCGTGTTTTAATTTAATACTGCAGTTAGAGACGCTGCCGTGTTCTATAAAAAAATTAGATGTTACTGAAAAACTAAATTGTACATTAATAACCATCTAAACAAAGTTGAAGTAGTAGTGTATCTGTTTCTTGATTAGTTTTCAATAAAGTAAGAGGATTTTCTTAAATGTATATGCCTTTTCCCAGACAAGGAAAGAAAGCCTGTATCGCAAAGAAATTCACAAGTATGCAATTAATTGACTGCCTCTGTGGTTCGGTAGTACTGTGTATGGACTGCCAGGTAGTGCTCAGTGCAAATTTGGGCGTTTCTTTATATAATATGTATATATTTACAAAAAAAAGTATTTAAGTATGTATATCCGAATTCTAGAACCCATAACACAAGCATATAATATGCTTACTTTTGCGTTGTGTGTAGTTGTTGAAATATTAAATATTATATTATTAATCATACGCCCACGACACGTTAATCTTTTGCTATTTCAGCTTTGCTGTTTATTATGATTAATATTTTGAAAAGTATGTAGTATATTTTAAATTTTTCAGTGGTGAGTAGCTAATTCAAAACCATTAACCATGTGCGTTTTGTCCCGTGAGGATGACACACGCAATCGCACTGAGCCACTAAACCAGTCTATTTTCATTTTAGATACAAAACACTGAAAAGTATGATTTTAAGAATACTATGAGTGCTGTAACTTTTTACCTACATAAAAATGAGGAAGGATATCATACTAATATGTATTTTTATCTCCCTTAAAGCTTTCAGTAATGTCGGTCTAAGAATCCCAAATCTTTCTCTGATCGTTGTTAGAACATCTCAGCCAATCAGAAAACAATTTCCTTTTGCGCTTCTAGCGTGTAAAAAGCGTCGGATTCTTTGTGAACCGATGCGGACGAAATGGATGTGCCACATTTAAGTAACACATTTTCTTCATATAGTAACAGCTATACTGTGAAAAGCTAAATGTATATAAGATATTATTTCAAGAAAGTTCACGTTGATTTTAATTCAAAATTTAGAGGAGCTTTTATTAATAAATAAGAACTTACCAATCAAGTCTTAAGTGGCAAGTAAGTTTTAAAGTGGCGACGTAACGCTGCGTGGGCAGACTTCTCACAAGGTGAACCAACTATTGTATTGTCTTTAGCTGACTCGAAGTATTTGAATACTTACTATTTAGTGCAAAATTATAAATAGTTACGTAACAATACTTCACCTCGATGATAATTTCGGTAGCACGGTAGCTTTAATACAGCTTGCTGAAATATCGACTAAATGTTCGAAAATAAGTAACTAACAAAAATAAATAGATACTGAACTTGCAGTCTAGTCACACCAAAAAGCTGTACAAAGGTTTTCTTCACGTACACATCCCAGTAGAGTTAGCCAAATTATTTTCTGCTAGTACTCGTAGCCTCGTACGATTTATTTCAATTTCAAACGAGAATGAAATATCATATTTGACGTAACGAGCGATTCAGGAATGCGATCCCGGTTTCTTCAATCCTTTAGGACCTTCACGTACGATTCATTTGATTATGGAAAAGAGGTTCAAACGTTGTATTACGCCGCGCTTCGTCGAGAAATGTACGCTTGAAGTAACGTGTTCCTTTAGAGGTTAAACTCTATTTCAGCTTTTATTTTTGTGTCTTGCGAATAGGCTCAGTAATAGTTCTCTACGGCGGCAATTAATATGACTTTATAATGCACACTGAATAATATATCATATACCAACTAAATGCTATCCATAAAAGTACAAAATTGTATGATCCAGTGTTTTGAGTATGCGTGGTGATTAATTGTATGTACATACAAATAATCGCCACGCATAGTACCTACATATGTAAAGTGCTCCGTAACATGGCTGATTTCTCAGTGCGGGCATTCTCTTTATGACATAAAGTCAATTAAACACAGAATCGATCATTTATAACAAACTTCACCTTTAATATAAAAAAAATTAACAAAAAGAAAACCGACTTCACATAGGAAGAAAACTAAAAAGTAAAAAATAAATTTATAAATAAAAATAAAGTTATTTTACAATTTTTAGTGATGGATAGCTAAATCTTACTTAAGTATTATTTTTGTACACACTTAACATTTTGGAATATTAAACCGTATGAAGTAAGCCCGACATGACTGCTGTTGAGGAATTTCCTCGACTGTCTATGGTCACCTGTAATGGCACTTATATTCCATATAAGTGCAAAGTTCTCATTATTAGAAATGAATTAAGTCCAAACACCAAGTAACTGCTGTAAATCGTTGAGGAGTTCGCTCGACTGTCTTTGTGCTCCATCATTAGATCGACTCCAAACTTTTACTAAATAGTAGTGCCATAAAATACTTAATGAAAAAAATAAACAAATGCACTAGTCCTCAGTACGATTTTTGAAAGTTCCTCTCGATTCGTCTGTGATGCCATCATCAGATCTCGGTTTCCTTATCATGGTACTACCCTTGAGATATCTTTATTCCAACAAAAAAAGAATTATCGAAATCGGTTCATAAACGACGAAGTGGATAACTTCGTCGTTTATGAACCGATTTTTCTTCAAGATCTAAATTCATCAACAAATTTTCGCCACATTCAATAGCCGCTATATTTTCCTCGAATCTTGATTGGACCCAAAAAAGAATGGGCTGTACGCCACGAAACAAGGTTTGGAAAATAAAACAAATTGAAATCTGATTTCGGGTGCCGTGGCCCAAACGTTTTTGTCTTTTTATCGAATTGTGAATGTATCTCTAGACTACAGTGAAATAATTTTGTTTAAAACTTCTTTTTCTATACATAATTTGAAGCACGCAGTAGATAAATTGTTTGCTTATGTTGCATAAAAAAAATTTTAAGTAACTATAATTTAAGCATACATTGAAATTCTTTGCCTGAATAGACTATTTAATGAAAGCTGAAACTCAAATGAACGTCATTATATACGCGAACTTTCTTTATGTTAGTTTATTGTACGATCTTGTAAGAAGGATATTATGTAATTTAGGTATTTTAAAGCAATAAAAAAAACGAATTTTGAATTAATTTTCATCAGGATAACTTGACAATAAGCTATATAATATATGTTACATGTTACCTATTTCATTATTATTAAGCTATTGCATATCTTTTACCGCAGGCTTTGAGCGCGGCGATGAAAAATTTATTTCTCAGGATAAACACTAGCGGCGCTAATTTTTACCACACATAAACCAAATATTTTGTCACATTTGCGATAAATTTTATCTGGTAGAACTATAGAAATGAATCTAAGATTTTAATAACGTGTAATAACGTAATGATTACATTACATTGATGCATTATTAGTTAGTAAACTGGGACATTAGTCCCAGTTTTATTCTTTTTCGGAGTAAAAATACTTAGTAGGATGATAAAAATTCCTGTATAACCTACATGTATTGTAAGATAATAAAAATATTTTAAACGATATTAACTTCTCATTTATTCAATAAAAGAAAAAAAATGTTTTCTTATCGGTCACCACGCTCAAAAAGTGTAACTTAAATTAATATCAAAGAAAAAAATACTGCATAAATACAAAATAAATAAATAATTATAATTGCATAAGTTGATAAAAAATGCTATGCAATAATAGCTTTACCGCGGCAGTCCTCGAGTGCCACAGGTTTTTTTTTTTTTTAATTTTATTAACAAGTTTTTGTAATTTGCCTCTAATAACATAATGTTTATAATTTTTTTAATTTATTTTTGTTTTTGTAGTTTACTTGTACACTAATTTTGCATGCTCAATACGGCGAGACATGCTGAACTGAACTATATGACTGTATGTGTACAATGTACCTATTCACCACTATATTAACAACTATGTTTCAGGCAAATAAAATATTTTTATTCGTACTGTCAAGTTATTATTGTTATAAAGTTAATTACGTTTAAAGTTGTTCGGTGCTTGTTAGGATATAAAGTTCCAAACTAAGTTAAATCTATATAATAGCTTCATATATCACTAATTAGTTACAGTTCTGCTCTATGTTGTTCGTTATTCAAAAGTTTGTTCGAGTTTTTTTAAATTTGAAACCCCAATTTAGCTCGCGCCCAAATTTTTGTAATTGCTGGCCGTGTTAGGGTGTGGTTACGTTGAAATCGGAGAGAAGCCTTTTATGGCACAGTAAAAACGTGGGCGAAATAGGAGAAAAGATAATATTTGGAGCTTTAGTGTGATTGTCAACTATGGACATATAAATCTCTAAATACTAATGTCTCTAAAACCTGGTTGTACTGGGTGGCGCAAAAGTAAAGACACTATTTGGTTCAGCTATAACATTTTTTCTAAATTAGAAAACTAGATTTAGATTTTTTTAAATGTATATTTGTGCCATTAAATTTCGTACCATTAGGATTTAAAGATGATGTCTTTTAAATGGTGACCTCCAGAGTTGATACACATTTGAGCCCTATTTATGACATTTTGCATAACTTGCCGTAACACTTCCTGCGATATGTTCGTTATTTCTTGACGAATGTTTTCTTTTAGAGCTGCGAGAGTCTGTGGCTTGTTCACATACACCTGAGATTTCAAAAAACCCCAAAGAAAGAAGTCTGGACTGGTCAGATCGGGTGATCTTGCAGGCCAAGGCAAATCGCCAAAACGAGAGATAACTCGGCCTGGAAAAGCGTCCCTCACTAAGTCCATAGTGTCGCGCGCTGTGTGTGCCGTAGCGCCGTCTTGTTGAAACCAGATGTGCTCCAGCCCCAATTCGTCCAAACTGGGTATCAAAAACTCACGTAACATGGTTCTGTAGCGTTCTCCAGTGACAGTAATCGCATTGCCTCCAGCGTCTTCGAAAAAATAGGGTCCGATCACTCTGTCAACACAGATGCCACACCATACAGTAACTTTTAGTGGGTGTAGAGGTGTTTCTTGAATAATGCGCGGATTATCAGTGCCCCAGAACCGAGTATTCTGCTTATTGACATGCCCTGAGAGATGGAAATGGAAACGCAGGAAGTGTTACGGCAAGTTATGCAAAATGTCATAAATAGGGCTCAAATGTGTATCAACTCTGGAGGTCACCATTTAAAAGACATCATCTTTAAATCCTAATGGTACGAAATTTAATGGCACAAATATACATTTAAAAAAATCTAAATCTAGTTTTCTAATTTAGAAAAAATGTTATAGCTGAACCAAATAGGGTCTTTACTTTTGCGCCACCCAGTATTAAGTTCAACATCACGATAATGATTAGTTACACTGAAATTATGTAATAGTGCTAGTTGCCTTGCGATGTTTCTAATGTAAGGACGTAATATGAATACACAACAGCTTTATAATTTAAGTATTAATACATCTTCAGTTTTAAACTACTATTTTGGGTGTTAGAGGTCACTTTAAATACTAACCCCCTTATTCATAGACATCATATAAGCATAAACTAGCTAAAATAGGGTAATATTTTGTTTGTCTTTATCTGTCACCTTGACAAGTATAGAATTATACAAGTTTAAAAGAGAAAAACCCATTTTACCTATAGACGCTTATATGGTTTTTGTGAATAAGGGGGTAAACCTATACATATCTCTCTCTCTCTCTCTCTCTATACTTTCTGATGATTATTTACTACCTATATAGTTTTTTCATTTAGTAGTTACCACATTTATTATTTATTTATCTCTACAAAATATTCATTAAGTCACCAACAATGTGAACGACACTTAATTTGTATAATTACTTTGGAAAGAGTAGGTATTCATTTTTCTTTTTTACGGGTAGGTACGGTAAAAGTTGGTATTGCATACACTTTATTCTAGTTTTTATTTTGGCATGAACATACAGCCAACCTAGATACTCTTGCATAAAGTTTATAAAACCTACTAATTAAACATTAATTAAATTTTTGGTTATATATATTTTTTTTTATTGCCTACAGTGGCAGACGAGCCAACAGCCCACCTGATGGTAAGTGGTAACTGTCGCTCATAGACTTCTGCAATGCCAGGGGCTCTGCGAAGCCGCTGCCTACCGTGATATTTATGCTCTCTTTAAACCTCGTTTGAAGAAGGACATGTCATAGCGCTCGGGAAACACCGCAGCCGGTAGTTCGTTCCAGAGCCTGCATGTACGTGGGAGAAATGAACGCTGAAAACGAACCGTGTTAGACGAGATCGTGTCCAGGTAGTATGGATGAACTTTGCTGCGATGTCGAGTGGTGCGATGATAGAAAGAAGAGAGAAACTCCTTGGAACTGAGGCGCTATAACAAAAGGGTCCTTCTTCGCAGTGAACGCGCATACTTGTGTCTTTGTGGGGTTGAAATGAACTAAGTTCTTCTCACCCCATTCGAGAGCCTGCCCGAGAGAGCCCTCAACTTCAGACACAAGTTGTAACCGACATTCTGTTGGCTAGTGTACCGTGCCTCACCCGTGCTGTCATCTGCATAGCAATGCATGTTCTCAATGGTTAACATGTCATTGATATGCAGAATAAACAGCGTTGGGGAGAGCACTGAGCCTTGTGGTACGCCTGCATTAACCATCATGGTATCGGAGCAAGCACCATCAACAACGACCTTAATGCTCCGACCATCCAGGAAGCTGGCGATCCATCTGCAGAGTCCCTCGGGGATTCCATAGGATGGTAGCTTCGATAGAAGTGCTTTGTGCCAGACCCTGTCAAACGCCTTGGCAATATCAAGGCTGACAACCAGAGCTTCACCCTTGCCCTCCAAGGCTTCTGCCCAACGGTGTGTGAGGTACACGAGAAGATTACCAGCTGACCGACCGTGACGGAAACCGTACTTGCGGTCGCTTATCAGCTGGTGCTTCTCAAGGTACCTCAGGAGTTGGGAGTTGATAACTCGTTCCAGAACCTTGGAAAGCAAGGATGTTATCGCTATCGGTCTGTAGTTTGACGGGTCCGACCGGTCACCCTTTTTAGGGATCGGGTGGACGTTAGCTACCTTCCACGAAGATGGAACCCTATTAGCGTTATATGAGAGACGATAAAGGCGCGTTAAAACGGGAGTCAACTCAGGGGCGCACGTCTTAAATCTGATATATGATGTATCTTTCAGATTTTGAGCGAGAATATCGTCTCTTGATGTGCACATTATAACTTCCAAACTCGTCAATGGTCGAGGATGAGCCGTTTTGAATAGTCAACAAAAAATATTTTGATGCAAATAAAAATAATGTTATATTACGCATCACAGTAGTAAACTTTTAAACCTTATAACGTTCCTGCGAACCTTTACAAAGTAAGAAATTGACTGTCTTGTTAAATTGTCATATTGCATCAATCTACAATGAGTTTGCTAGTTATTCCTCTCCGTGTTACAATAATTGAGATTGACGGTCACGATCAAGCTTCTTGTTGGCATGACGACGACAGCCACCGTGCATTTATGGCAGCATGGCAGCCGTTAAGGACGACTACGGTAGCAACGAGGGCAGACGTCACCTCAATTACCCATGAAATCCTATCGTCAATGAAAGCTCTAAAGGGCAGAAAGTAATATTTTTCCCTAGCTGTCAACTAAAGCCATAGTAATTGTTGGTTTGTCGTATTCATCGAAACAATGATGTGATTATAACAATCGATTATTACAATTTAATTTATTATTATTTTGAAATTTACTACAGCCAGCAACAGGTCGTATGCTTTTGATACTCTTGCTGCCCGAACTCTGTACCTACTATTATATTATATTCTCTTTATAATAATATTCTCTTTCTTCTAGACTATCTAAAGCTGGGATGTTAAGATATACCTATATTATTTTTCTAATATTCTAAACTCACAAAACGAAACTTAGAAAAGATAAGAATACTTCCTATTTCCTAAACCATACAACCTGTTATGACGTTCCATGTTGTGGTACCATTATAGTCATAATCAAATAACTAAAATCACATAACAGAAACAATCCCACTAAGTGCAACAATGACACAACTCGGCGACCGTAATGTACCAAATATAACATTTAGTATAATAGAGATAGAACTAATGCAATTGTCTTTACGTACGTTGTGAAATTGTTTGCCAACGCGTTATTGTTAAGAGAAGTCCTAACAAATAAGGCGACGTGTATCAGCAACACAACTCTATTCACAAATTCAAAGTTTTGATTGTTGGTAAGGTGAATTAAAACAACATAGTACATATGGTTGATATGATGATAATGATAATGTGTCATGGACAATGTTTTTAGGCTTAAAAATAATATTTTCATAGTCCTATTACATTTTCTTTAGCTTTTTCTTTGTTTGTTAAATCTTGCTCTCATTTTTACTCTCTGATTAATATCGTTGCAGTCCAATAGCTTACAAGTTTCTTCATTCGACGTTGTTGGAAGTACGCCAAGAATCGTTACCTGATGTGCTTGTCTCGATTCACGATGGGTTTAGCTGTTAGGCCGAACCAACTGAGAATTTATGACCGAAAATAGCTACCACCTAAGTATTACGTAATATTATTTTTATGGATTTATTGGATGTATTAATTATACAATTTCTTGCAACGGTTCGGCAACTTTGCAACTTGTACGTGCTCGGTATATACGTTTGTGTAAAGAAATATAGTAAACTTGACATGCGAATACAGAAAATATAAATTTATCGTATACTAGGCGCAGTATAACGGGCTAACCATGTTAGTTTTGCAACAAAAGCATCAGCATTTTTACAATCATTTACGAATCAAAAGGAATAATCGGAGTAAATACATTTTTAGACTGCGTTTTTATTACCTACACCTATACCTATAGAGAAAATTTTTTTTTTTTATAAAATATCGATATTTTTGTATTTGTATAAACCATGGTATAAACAAGTTTCAAAAAAAATTAAATTAAAATTTTTTTTTAGGTTTGTATCATTAATTTTGGCCAGCCTATGAAATTTGCATGTCTGATTACTAAACGTTTGGACCCTAATATTAATATTTCAGTACGTTAAAATACTCTACATTAATTTTAGACGTACCTATTTAAATGTCACACAGCATCTATAATATAAAAATAAATCGCTGAATGTGTTGCTAAGCGCAAATCTCGAGAGCAGCTGAACCCATTTCGCTAATTCTTTTTTATAATATTCCTTGAAGTACAAGGATGATTCTTACGGAGAGAAAAATTTAAAATTGCCTAAAAAAAACACTTCGTTTATTTATCCCAAAATGTTAAAAAAAATGTCCACCGATGCGATGCCGGGGCGGGCCACTAGTTGATAATAAATAAATTAATGAATCAATCCAATGCGATGAGTCAAATTTTAATTCGTATTACAAATTTTTATTTAAATTACTAAATTGCTGTTTCGACCTGTAGATTTGTGATGCTTTTAAGGATAATTCTGTTATTAGTAGGTAGGTTTTTATCATGAACAAGCCAGACAGCAAATAATTTTTAAACATACAACATAATAATATGAAGTGAATGAAATAAAGTTGGCGATGAGGCATCTAAAGCTTCTATGTTAAAATATTTAAAAATATTTCATCAAAGAAAATACAAAAATTATTAATTATGAATAAATTAACTTATAATTTAGTATCCGCCAAGTCAAAGCACTAAAAGATAAATGAGCTTTACTTAATATATTTCTTTAATTTTTAATCTTGGGTGAATATGAAAGCTTGACATAATATTATAACTTTTTTAGACGGCTGCCATTTTGACAAATGTGCTTTTAAACATTTATTAGTAAAGTTAGTGCTTAATGACTTAATGTTAATTACTTAATGTTCTGTCAATCATCATTACACTGATTTGACTGAGACTTGTATTAAAAAAAATGTAGATATATTCATAAAAAGGCAATGGCCACATATCGCAATAGGTTCACGGTTCAATCTTCACCGCTGGACGTAAATGTAAATTTTCTTACATCTTGTAGAATTATTACTAAATTAAAGAGAAGATATTAAAAGCGTAAATTAACAAGTGTCTAAAGATCAAACAAGTTTGTTTGAATTTCTTTAAATACTTATCTCACTTACTTATGTATTATTTTATTTACTACTGGTTTTGTTTTTATTTTTAGTCAATTTCATGATACTAAAAAGGAACATATTTCGCTGTACTTTTTGAGTGCTATATAGGAGAAAAGCTGTTTCTGGTACATACCAGAAACACTTTAAATCACAGTTTTGGCGGACATAAATACCATATTTATGTCCACCGTGTCCATAGTAGGTAAATCGTTTTCCGTCTCCAGCAACCGAGGCAGGCGGTTATTTTGCA
This sequence comes from Parascotia fuliginaria, assembly GCA_963082885.1. NCBI lineage: Eukaryota > Metazoa > Arthropoda > Insecta > Lepidoptera > Erebidae > Parascotia > Parascotia fuliginaria. Next base: position 10,327,642 of record OY720178.1, on the reverse strand, counting down.
AAGGATTTGGATGAGCTCATATTAGGCTTACTTGGTTTGTGTGATACGGTAGAAATAAAAATAGCATGTATTTTCACAGAAAAAATAAACAAGTTATATTTCGTTTATGCAATCTGACACCTCACTGGAAGCAAAATGTATCATCTATTTTAAAGCTCTACTTAACTATCCTGCTACTTTATTCACGGGTCAGCTCGGCTTTATAAATCTACATAAACAACAAGTACTATTTTTCAGTACAGAAAACCTCGACAACAGTTCCTAGCTTCACGTGGCAGACGTTTTAACTTACGTTAGGGAAATACTTTAAATCTAAACCGTGTTTTGTACGTTTAAAATTTACATCGATTACGAGGAAAGTTCTTGTAATAAAATGTACAGAGCCTCGTGTCGCCTCACATCGTGACATTTTACATACCTAAATACAAGTACCTTTAACTTCATTCGTTCAATATACGAGATGTGATATGTAATTCTTATTCCAATCTCGTTTATGTCGTACATCTCAGAACTTTGTTTGATATTTCTTGGAGTTTTTTATAGTAGTCTATGTTGGCGTACATTTTTTATATGAAATGAAATGAAATGAAATGAAATGAAATGAAATATATGTTTATTCATTTAGGTTAATTAAATTAACACTTATGAACGTCAAAGTTTACAAAATGTCAGCAAATTAACCTACAGCCAGTTCGCTGACGAAGTAGAGCCATGAGAAGAACTGGCAAGAAACTCAGGCCACTCTTTTTAATCGCCAGGTTATTACAATTTTTGTAAGTTACAGTTTCAAGTAGCATGCAAAGTGACGCAGGCAATACACTTAACTCTATAGATACTTAATTACTTACAGCTTTCTATGTTGTAAAGAAAATTAAAAAGTAAAATGTGTGCTTTACAGGTTGCCTCAATTTGCATATTGCTACAAAAGGTAAAGGCAACATGTGAACTGTGATAAATGTTTCTATGTAGATATTATATAAACTGTTAATTTTTGGTATAAGTATAAAGTAAGATGAACTTAATTTACCACAGGAGTTCACAATGTACCTCTATTTCACAAATCACAATGTAAAAAAATTTAACAATACTAAGTATACAATTTTAACAAAATTATGTCAAAATGTATCAATAAATTAATGTCAAAAAACTATTTGTTAAAGCATGTCATTCATAATAATCATAAAAAATGTCATTCATACAATAATTAACAAAAATATGTCCTTTAAAGTATAATGTCATTAAAATTAAGAGTAAAATTAATTTACTCCTTCGTCAAGCGAGCATCCCATGACTTTTATCGTTCAGATACTCATTAACAGTGTAGTAACCCTTAAGTATTAAATGTTTTTTGACAATTTGTTTAAATTTGTCTAAGGGTTTATCCATTATGTCGATAGGTAATTTATTAAATAAACGTACACCAAGTCCCGTAAACGAATTATGGACTTTATGTAAGCGATAGTGTGAGCCAACCAGTTTATGCTTACCCCTGGTGTTAATCTCATGCACATCGCAATTTCTAGTATATAGACTAATGTTACTCTTAACATAAACAACATTAGCATATATATATTGAGATGCAACTGTCAATATACCTATCTCTTTGAATCGCTCTCTCAGGGAGTCTCGTGAACCTAGGTTGTAGATAGAACGTATAGCTCGTTTTTGAATAATAAAAACGGTTTCAATGTCAGCAGCCCTACCCCACAACAATATGCCGTAAGACATAACGCTGTGAAAATAACTAAAGTAGACTAGTCTGGCGGTTGCCACATCAGTAAGTTGCCTAACTTTCCTGATAGCAAAAGCCGCTGAGCTGAGTTTACCTGCGAGACACGAAATATGGGCTTCCCACTGAAGTTTGCAATCTAAAGTTAAGCCCAAGAAAACTGTGGACTCTACGATTGAAACTGACTCATTATTTAAAACCAGGTTTATACCTGCACTTTTGACATTTGGCATAGAAAATTTTATACATTTTGTCTTCTTGGAATTAAGTAGAAGATTGTTTACCGTGAACCAGTTCAGGACTTGCGCGAGCGAACCATTTACAACGTCGAAATTAGGGTCTTTACGGTTAACTTTAAAAATAAGAGACGTATCGTCTGCAAATAGCACTATATCGCAGAAATCCTGTACAAAGTACGGTAAATCATTTACATACACCAAAAATAGAAAAGGACCAAGAATGGAGCCCTGTGGGACGCCCATAGCAACAGGTAACCCTAAGGACCTATTTCCATTTACATCAACGTATTGCACTCTATCACTTAGATAGGTGGAAACTAGATTAAGTGCAACATCCCTGATCCCATAGTGACTGAGTTTTCTCAAGAGCGTATTGTGCTCGACGCAGTCAAATGCTTATAGTTTGTTGGAGTTGAATATTGTGGAATTCACTAAACAAAACACGTTGTGTTTGTGGTCCCATGGACCCTTTCGTTTAGAGTAAATACTAATAGTAAAGACTACTTCAAATATTATCATCATACTACTACTACTTTTTGCCTACGCTTTATTCAATTCATTAATTTAACGAATGTCAGACTACGCATAAGACAACTGTTATTATGATGTGACGAGTTTAATATTTATTTTTCTTTTTACTTACTTATGGAAAGCATTAACTCAATCTCTTGAATTAGTGCAGGATAAAAAAATAGGGAAAGGTAGGTAGGTCAAATTGACTAAGCCTTTTAAATGGACAAGCAATAAAGTCTCCGATTAGATTTCATGGCACGTTCTCCTGATTTTTTGAAGTTATATTTGTACGAAATAGTAAATTTGTCGCTAACGTAAGCGATGAATATAAAAAGTAAGAAATTTTAAAAAGCACGATTTGACTTTGCACAGATATTTTACTTCATTTGATATATACAGCTTAACCTCTCCATTTAGCACGTTTAAAAACATATTTTAATAAGAATCACTTTCAACCTTCAGTGCAGTTTTTCCAAACAGTTGTGATGATATAATATATTGTTACGTGTCAGGATGGGGTTCGAGGTAAAATGCCAGTTACGCGATGATCAGTTTATTTAAGACTCGCACAATACACTAACAGTAACAAAATAATGCAACAAACACTTATACTGCACTATCACGCTTCGTATATCGCTCTTCGTAAACTTCCGTATCGCTTAGATGTTCGCTCGAGATCGCTGTATTCACAACTGAACGAAGTGCCTACGTTAGAATCCTTTTTATAGTCCTTCAATAGATTTCTAGAACCTTCCAGTTATTACTACAAAGATGCCGACAATTCTCGAAAACAGAACAATGAGTGTAGGTACTTAGCTGCGACGCGTAGGTATGCCTACCGTCGATGATCTATTGTTATACGTGTAGGTAGGTACATGCAAACGTTCTAGCGTAGGTATTTGTCGTATACGTGTAGGTAGGTACTTGCGAACGTTCTAGAGCTTAGGTATTCGTCGTACACGAGTAGGTAAGTACTTGCGAACGTTCTAGCATAAGTAATCGTCGCAACATTGCCCCCCTCTTAATCATGCTCGTCCCGAGCAGCGTTAGAACCGTGATAGGGTGCTAGTCGATCGATGTGGACGATCTTCGGCTTCTTTCTATCGCCCTGTCTTATGCGATAGGTCACGTCATTGATCCTTGTGATCACTTTATAGGGACCCTCCCAGCGGGCCTGTAGTTTCGGTGACTTGCCGATTTTTCTGAGAGGATTATGTAACCACACGAGCGTACCTTCCTCGAAGCCATGATTACTTGCTTTCCTGTCATAACGAGTTTTCATCTTCTCACTAGCCTTGAGGTTGTTATTTCGCACTAGATCATGTGTCTTATCCAGCTGTGCCTGCAAGTTTGCGACGTATTCTACTGTCGGCTTTGGCGTATCAGGAGGTGTTCCGGTAATCAAGTCTACTGGTAGGCGTATCTCTCTTCCAAAGTTGACTTTGGCCGGCGTAAATCCTGTAGTGTCATGAACCGCGGACCGATATTATAGCAGGAAGAGTGGAATGTAACGGTCCCAGTCTCGTTGATGGTCTTCGACAACCTTGGCCAGATGGTTTTCCAATGTCTGGTTAAACCGTTCTACCATGCCGTCAGACTGCGGGTGCGCTGGTGTTGTCCGTGTTTTGTGTATGCCGAGTAGATTACACATCTCTTGAAACAGGGCTGACTCGAAATTTCTTCCCTGGTCACTATGCAGTTCCAACGGCACACCAAATCGACACACTACTTCCTGGATCAACTTTTTAGCCACGGTCTGAGCCTCTTGGTTTGGTGTCGCAAAAACTTCGGGCCATTTGGTGAAGTAATCTTGAACTACTACTATAAAGCGGTTGCCGTCTTCTGTCACGGGAAATGGTCCAGCTACGTCAATGGCAATTCTCTCCCATGGGGCCCCGACACTGTACAGCTGTAGCTTGCCTCTTGATCTAGTACGAGGTCCTTTTACCGAAGTACACGTAGAGCACTTTCTGCACCACTCCTCGATGTCTTCCCGACAGCGTACCCAGTAGAAGCGTTCTCTCACCTTCACCAAAGTCTTCTTCACACCAAGATGCCCACCCGATGCACCGTCATGCACCAAGCGCAGAACAGGTGCAACTTTGTCTCTCGGGAAAACCATCTGTAGAACTTGCTCCTTGCTGTTAGGTGATTCCCATTTTCTATATAGCACGTCTTGTTCCAATATTAGGCTGTACCACTGAGCCCAGTAGGCCTTCGTGATTGGGCTTGCGGCTGATACATCCTGCCATAATGGTTTCCGACCCTGAGCCTTCCAGTCCATTATTAATTTTAGATCTCTGTCTTCTTTCTGTGCCTTACTAATTTCCTCTTTGTCCCAGGATTCATCGGTCCCCTGAGTCCTGACAATTTTCACTACCTCCTTGGACTCATGCTTCAGACAGTGTTTGCAATCCTGGGTGCATGGACGTCGCGATAAGGCATCAGCGTTGGAGTGAATCTTTCGACTGCGGTGTTCTATTACAAAGTTGTACTCTTGTAATTGTTCGATCCATCTCGCAACTTGGCCTTCAGGATTCTTAAACTGGAGTAACCACTTCAGTGCCGCATGATCTGTTCGTAGTGTGAACTCTCTTCCCAGCAAGTATTTATTAAAATGTTGTAAGGTCTTCACAACTGCTAGTAATTCACGCCGAGTTACACAGTAGTTTCTCTCAGGCTTTGATAGAGACTTGCTGAAGTAGGCGATGACCACTTGCTGTCCATTTTGCTCCTGAGATAACACACCTCCGATTCCAGCATTGCTGGCGTCTGTGTCCACAATAAATCTGCCTTCTCTATTAGGGTAGCACAGGACTGGAGCCGAACACAGTGACTCTTTGAGTCGTGTAAACGCACGTTGACAATCCGAGTCCCAAACGAAGTTCCTCTTTTCTTCTGTAAGGTGGTGTAATGGCTTAGCTATTTCAGAGAAGTTCTTCACAAAACGCCGGTAGTAAGCACTGAGGCCCAGGAAAGCTCTTACTTCGGTTTTAGTTTTTGGTACAGGCCATTCTTGCACCGCTTTTATTTTCTCTGGATCCGTTTGAACACCTCTATCCGAAATAATGTGGCCTAAGAACGAAACTTCTTTCTTGAAAAAGGCGCACTTCTTCGGATTAAGTTTCAGGTTTGATTCACGAAATCTCTTGAACACTTTCTCAAGATTCTTGCGATGTTCCGTGAAACTGCGTCCCATAACTATGACGTCATCCAAGTACACCAGACAGGCATCTCCCAAAAGACCCACTAGTACGCGTTCCATAAGCCTTTCGAACGTAGCTGGTGCATTACACAATCCAAATGGCATTACCCGGAACTGCCACAGGCCTTTGCCAGTACCGGTGGTAAATGCAGTCTTCTCCTTATCTTCTGGTCGGAGTTCCACTTGCCAGTAGCCACTTTTCAGATCTACCGTAGAGAACCACTTCATGCCTCCAAGCATGTCCAAAGTGTCGTCAATAAGGGGCAAAGGATAGCTGTCTTTCTTGGTCACGTTATTCAGCATCCTGTAGTCTACACAAAACCTGGTACTACCATCTTTCTTCTTCACGAGTACCACCGGTGAAGACCATGGGCTGGATGATGGCTCTATGATCTTGGTTCGTGCCATATTCCCAATCAGCTCAGCTACTTCTTGTTCTTTTGCTAGTGGCACTCGTCTAGGTCTTTGTTTGATAGGCTGTGTAGCACCTGTGTCGATCGGATGTTTCACTAACCCCGTTATTCCAAGGTCGTTTTCTTCTTTGGTGAAAATGTCCTTGTAGTCCAGCAGCAGCTTCTCTGCTGCCCGATATTCGTTGGGTGACAAACTTTTCTTCGTGGTCTCTAATAACGGGCCCATATGGTTTGCCGAAGAGGCAGTCTGGACGTTCTCTTGGATCTTCCTCAGACTGCTCACAGCCTCACATCGTCCCACGATCACGTTCTTCCGTAACAACATCGCCGAATTGCTAAGGTTGGCAATTTTAACTTTTGCCCCACTTCTAGTCATTACCAAAGTTCTGGCTGTAATTCGACTGGTATGGCGCCCAGGATCTTCCACTATGACGCAACGATCAGCCGTTACACCCTCAGGGAACCTTACATCGACTAAGGTTTCTGACTTTGGTGCCAAGGTTATCGTTTTGGCACTGTAGACCGCTATTGAAGAACAGCCTTCTAGAAAGACCTCTTGGTCTGGGAAGCTTAGAACACCTTTAGCAATATCGACAACGCATTGCTGCATTCGTAGGAAGTCTAAGCCGATAATGCAGTCATCCGTTATGCTCGCCACCAAAACAGATTGATGATAAGTCTTCTCTCCTAGTTTCATTCTCACATCCGTAACTCCTAGGACGGTCACTGGCTGGCCAGTCGCTGTTTGCAATTTGCAAGATGGTCGTGCTTCTTCCCACTGAATTGTTCGCCGCAGAAGTTCTGGTCGTACGATGGTCTTCGACGCGCCCGTATCTATCGTAAAGCGAACAGGTTTACTATTGATTTCTCCAGCTGTTACCAGGCTATTACCGTCACATGCCTGTGATACTTGCACTGTGGGGGCTTGACGTAACGGATCTTGACTAGCATCAACCTGAGTAGTAGCTGACACCATTCTACTTCTTCTCTGGTCTGGACAGTTGATTCGGATATGTCCCCGCTTGCCGCATCCGTAGCACATAGGTTCACCTCGTGGTCTAGCAGCTGCAACAACTTCCCGAACTTTATACGACTTGTAGTCATTTCGCACAGCTTCCACCTCAAGGGCATGTGCTAAAGCCGCTTCTAAAGTTGTATGGTGTGCTAACCGAACAGTTGCTCTGACCTCGAAGTCTCTTATGCCATCCACGAAAGCTTGCACAACGATGTGGTCCACAGGTGATGTATTGGAGGCATAGGCTCGTCGTACCAGGCGTTCAATTTCAGCAGCCCATTGTTGAAGTCTCTCACTTGGCTTCTGAATTCGATCCTTCAGCTGAGCTCGATAAACATGCTCCAGGTGCTTATCGCCAAATCGAGCTTCCAAAGCCTTAAGGAGTGCGTCTAAGCTTCGTCGGTCAGCAGGTATGTTCTCTAGAATCAGCAGTGCATCCCCTCTGAGTGCCAAAGTAAGCGCCGTCAGTGCGTGATCATCTTCCCATCCATTTCCTTTGGCAACTACTTCGAACTGGTGTCGAAAGGCCGTCCAGGAAGACAAGCCGTCAAAGGAGGGAAGTTTAAACTTGGGACCTCCAGAAGAGACTGCCGCGGCGACAGGTGTAGTACTTGAATAAAGGACCTTAGTCTTCTGGAGCTCTTTAATCATCTTGTCATGATGGTTCATGGTGGTCTGGACATCTTCGAGAATTTCATCATATTTGCTGGTACGTTTTTTTACCACTTCAACGTCTTCTTGTAAAGTACTGATGACGGTACTAAACCCTTCCCACTTAGTGTCCATCATTTCTTGAAGCTCACGGATAGCCTGGCGTTGTCCGTCTGTGGCTTGCAGTTGACCTTCCTTAAGGTCTAGAAGAGCTTGGCGTTGGCGCTCTTCAGCTTGGCGTTGGCGCTCTTCAGCTTGGCGCTGGCGCTCTTCAGCTTGGCGTTGGCGCTCTTCAGCTTGGCGTTGGCCCTCCTGTATAACGGCCAAAAGGGACGACATGTCGAAGGCGTAGCCCATACCCGTCGACGCCGCAGAAGTGCCGGGATCACTAAATACTGCTGCGCTAGACTCTTCAGTATCGGCCATAATCGATGATTCACGAGTTTCGTCTACCGCCGCCTGTCGTCGAGTGCGTACTCCCTCGTCGCGTGGTGTGACTGGCATTCTCACTTCTGTCACCAATTGTTACGTGTCAGGATGGGGTTCGAGGTAAAATGCCAGTTACGCGATGATCAGTTTATTTAAGACTCGCACAATACACTAACAGTAACAAAATAATGCAACAAACACTTATACTGCACTATCACGCTTCGTATATCGCTCTTCGTAAACTTCCGTATCGCTTAGATGTTCGCTCGAGATCGCTGTATTCACAACTGAACGAAGTGCCTACGTTCGAATCCTTTTTATAGTCCTTCAATAGATTTCTAGAACCTTCCAGTTATTACTACAAAGATGCCGACAATTCTCGAAAACAGAACAATGAGTGTAGGTACTTAGCTGCGACGCGTAGGTATGCCTACCGTCGATGATCTATTGTTATACGTGTAGGTAGGTACATGCAAACGTTCTAGCGTAGGTATTTGTCGTATACGTGTAGGTAGGTACTTGCGAACGTTCTAGAGCTTAGGTATTCGTCGTACACGAGTAGGTAAGTACTTGCGAACGTTCTAGCATAAGTAATCGTCGCAACAATATAAATCTTAATTGCTCTCGTTCTAAAGTTTGATTATAAGCAACTAAACTTTACAATATGATTACAAGAAGGATACGAATGAGGAACCCAATGATGTACATTGATTATTTTATCAGGATGTCGGTCTACTTTGTGAGCAGTCTGTCTATGCTGAGCCTTACGGCTGGACATCTTAGGTGCGTGCTCTTAAGACACATTTACGTCGGTCGTTTACTTAGTCGTTGGCCGTTCTTCGGGGTCTTCCCGCATGCGGAATAACGACCAATGAAATTCGTCGGTCGTCCATTTATCACACCTTCATCGTATAAATGTTACACAAAAACGTACGCACAGACAGCTTAATCGCAGCCCTCTTATTTTCGCGACCTACTTGTCTTTATTTTCCTTTTATATAAAGAAAGTTGTTTATCTAACTAATCCTTACAAATCTTCATCGCTACACTTTTAAGACCACTGACTTCGCTTTTTTTTATTGAATCATATTTATTTTAACGTTTTTTAAATTGTACTGAAGTTGTTACGTTTTTCTTTACATATTTTTAGTGCGATTTAACTGGATTTCATATATAGTAAGGCTACTACTTAGTAGTCTACATTAAGTAGTTATCGTTTCTTTACAGGGACTGCCTTAGAAAAAAAAACGATAACTACTAGTGCTACAATGTCTACCTTCAAAGTACTTCTGTTTGAATCTGCAACTAATTTGCATTCCTCTAAGTTTGTAATATAATTAGTAACTTCGTTGTTTAGATCGAAGTTAGGTGTGCATATACATAATAAATACTATTAGAACATTAATCTAGGCTCATAGAGAGCAGTACGGCACGTAGCGTGTTCTATAGATGCAACTGTTGAATATTAATATACTGAGCTAATTGGTTTGAAGCATCTATTGATATATCAATATTGACTGAACAAATAAGTACGATAGCATCAAAACAGACTTGCATCTAGTTTCACACCTTAAAGATGAAGTTTGTAATGTTATGTTAAACGTGTTAGAATGGTATTCATGTTTATAAATGCCTCATGTTCTCATTAATGCCTCTGAATTCTGCAATCTGTGCCACATCCAGCTAAGAAAAATGAAAGTCAAGATTTGTATACGTATTTATATCATAAATTTAAACTATACGGATGGGTTTGTTAAGCTAAAGACTGGGGACGGCAGGATCCTCTCATCTAAGCCAGAGGTTTTAGAGGAGGTTGAGAGAGAGGTTCTACGGATAGTTATACACGTCACAACAGGCACACGCCATTGCCTAGCATCAGATCTATAGCTAGGTTAACTCGACATTAAGCCGAAGACATCACGGATGTCAGCCTGTGCGAGATTGGTATGGCACTAAGATAGCTCAAAAACAACAAGGCGAGGACGGAATCACAACCAAGCTACTAAAGGCAGGTGAAAATCCTGTCCAGAAGACCTTTCAAAGGCTTTTTAGTATCGTCCTCTTCGACGGAAACACGCCACAACATGGCACAGGGGTGTGGTGGAGCTGTTCTTTTAGAAAGGCGAAAAAACCCTTCCGAATAACAACAGACCTATCAGACTCCTGAGACATATCTACAAGCCGTTCTCGAAAACTATAACTAATCGCCCCGCAAACAGGTTTGACGACTTCCAGCCTCCCAAAAAGCGGGTTCTCGAAAAGGATTTAGTACAATAGGCCACATACACATTCTGCGGCAGGTTATACATAAGTGCGCAGCGTATAACTGACCCTATGCTTAGCATTTGTGGACTATGAGAAAGCCTTTGATTTAATTGAGACCTGAGGCCCTAGACAAGTGTCAAAGATTTTTTTCTATTCTATTCATAGAATATATAAAAAAATGTATGGGATTGGCGTTAGCTTATGTCAATCCTGTACATTTTTTAATCTATTCTATGAGTAGAATAGAAATCTTTGCCACTTGTCTAGGGCCTCTGGGCCGTGCTGCAGTCTCTCCAACGGTACCATATTGACTACCGACACATCGAAGTGCTGAAGTGTCTGTATGAAATTGCCACCATGTCAGTACGAATTAATGGTCATAGCTCAAGATCTATCCAGTCGGAGCGAGGGTTACGACAGGGAGATGTGATATCACCGAAACTGTTCAATGGCTTTAATTTGATTTGCTGACGATATCGTAGTCATGGCTGAGAACGTGGAGGACCTTAGTGCAATGCTCGATGAATTCAGAAGTCTCTCGATAAGTTTGCCTAAAAATAAACATGGACAAGACTAAAGTCATCACCAATGTTTATGTTACACTCACTCCTATTACGATTGCAGGCTCGATGCTCGAATTCATTGACGAGTACATATACCTGAGACAAACAGTCTGATTAGGTAAGTCCGATTCCGAGAAAGAGGTCACTTGTCGAATCCAACTCAGCTGAGCAGCGTTCGGGAAGCTACTTATAGAAGATATTTTATTTATAAGCTATATAAACATATCTTCTGGTCCGTACTAGCGCAGTGTCTAAAAACCTAGGTATTTGACCAGTGTGTGTTGCCAGTGTTGACATACGGAGCAGAGACGTGTTCGTCTAACTATGGGTCTTATCAGAAGGCTCAAAGTCGCTCTGAGGGCGATGGAGCGGGCCATGTTACGCGTCTCCCTGAGCTATCATTTAAGAAACGAAGAAATAAGCAGGAGAACCAAATTATGATGTGGCTCGCAGAGTTGCCTCTCTAATTTAGCTATGGGCAGAAAAATAGCTAGCAGAACTGACGGCCGTTGGGGCAGAAAGGTTATAGAGTAACGACCACAAACCGGAAGACGTAGCGTGAGCAGACCCCTCACAAGGTGGACCGACAACCTTATAAGGGTGGCGAGCAACCGATGGATGAGGGCAGCGAACGACTGGCCACAGTGGTGAAAATTGGAGGAGGCCTATGTTCAGCAGTGGACGTCTACAAGCTGATATGATGGATAAGTTTGACCGCATTCATACGATAGTAGTAGTTGTATGGATTGTTATTGTAATACCAGCAATTTATTGATCGATACTCTCCATAATTGAGTAGGTATTATTATTATAAGCAGTTTGCATTACTATAACATTCGATGTGCTGATTAACGCGTCGATAGTTGGCAAGCATAATTTGGTAATTGGTATAAAAGCAATCAAATTTATACAAATATATGTTTATTATAATCTATATCGTTATTAATGCTTGTTAATTACCATTGACCGTCTATTTAAATTAACAAGCTGAGATACAAAATTTTGTTGATTTTAACGAATAACGAATAGAGCTAAAACAATGTTTAGCTATAAGTTTTGTACCAGCTTTGAAAATTAAAATTAATGTTCATGACATTAATTTTCACGTGAACACTAAGATGTCATCTTCCAACCGTCATAATAAAACTAAAAAATCGACGTGAGGTCAGCGTTCCAAATCTCTGCACATAAACCGACACAAAGCAACGGACATCTACTTTAAAAAATACCCCACCGAGGAAGAGGTGAAAAAGAGGACGAAGTTTTGTATGCAAAATGCACCTCTGAATCAATTGTTTCAAAATGCACAGAGGCCATAAATTGTTTAATCTATTCTATGGATAGAATTGAAATCTATGCCACTTGTCTAGGGCCTCTAGTCCGCTAAACCGATGAATACATAAAAAAATCAAATCTTTTCTCTTTATAATATTAGTTTAGACTGAAGCCATTGTATGTATTAGAACATTATCAAAACTAGTTTTCGTGATCGAATTAATCTTGAAAGTGTTGGGTGTAGTCCTGTTGATTAGGCTGTAGGTAAATTACTCAACAATCTTGATCGGTTTTTCAACAATTCGTCATATCTTATGGGCCCGTTATTATCCCACTGCAAGGAAAGACCTTTTCTCATACAGAGAAGGCATGAACATTGTTCGCCACGCTTGCTCAAGGCGGATCGGCGATTTCAGACTTCATCAGGAGTAAAGGTTTCCTCACGATGTTTTCCTGCACCGTTAGTCAGAAATATGTCCAAGATAAACTTAGAAAGTATATATGATTTGTAAAATCACATTGGTACTTGCCTGAATTCAATTTCAAACCCACGAACTCGTGTTTACGAAGCGGGTGTCTCATGCATTGGGCCATTTTGACTTTTTTTCAAAAAATGCATTAGATTTATTTTCAAACACGATATGTAAGATCATATAGCAGAGCTTAAATGGCTAATTTTATATGTCAACGATGAGTTGGCGTTAGTTTATCTAGTGACTATTTGTATCTAAGTCATCTTCCATAATCATCTCTTTATAACGTTTGGAAGAGACCTTAAGCTAGTAAAGGAGGACATTTTAATATTTATAAATTCCTTCGAGACAATAGGATTTCTTTTACATAACAGCCAGGGGGTTAGTAGAAAAAATATTGTTGACAGTTCGAATGCCTAAAACCCGTATTCGTCAAAATTATTCACCAACATTAAATTCATTACAGTTTCAAAAGGTTGTAAAATTTCACTTACAAAGGTAGCTTGAAAGGTTACGTGACCAACACCTTAAAAAGACCGAAATAACAGTTGACGCATTAACGACTACCCTCCAATTACGGACGCAATCTCCAACAAATCTGGCACTTTCATAATATTTCCCCTTGACTTTAATACGAAAACTTTTAATGGTGACGTTGAGTTGTACCTAAATATCATGCTAAAATTGAAAGCACTGCAACGCAAAGTGCATTTTATGCAAGTTACTGTATATTTTTTAGCTACATGCATAATTGCGTTCTGAAATAATTTTGAATGTTATGAATATACAGATTTATAAAATGCAACATGCCTTGTAATATGGAACGAGCATTTCATAAGTGTGGACACAGGGCGCGCACGAGCTGAGCTGGTTTACGCCCATTCACGCTGGTTTGAGCTTAAATGGGCTGGATCGACCAGAGCAGCAGTACCCTCTCATAGAAGATCGATGTAAGAATATTAGTTTTCATGCTAGTGTGTCCCGCTCGGTGAGTGAGAGCGCCGGCAGCTCAAATTCCCCCTCGGTCCTGATCCTTTTCCCTTTTCCTTCCTCATTCCCTTATCCGTGGTCGGCAACGATTTGGTTGTGTTTTCTAAGCATTATTACTTTCGTAATGCTTGGAAAACACAGCCATATCTATAGGTTACGGTTGCCGCTTACCATCAGGTGAGTAAACCGACAAATTGCAGATCGCGGTGAACACGAGTTCGAATGCTCTGTTCGTGTACGTAGTATGCGTGGTTCGTGCGCGCAAGGCGTCTACACTATTGCATTTTGTAAGTCTGTACGCAGCATTAGACGTAGGATTATAATCGCAGTAAGTATATTTAATTTTAGTTATGTTTTGGATTCCTGATAGCTTATTATATCTGTAGTAACCCTTAGTTACCAATACGTGTATTTCACTATTTCAAAAACAACGAAATCCGAAAAGTTTTACATGGTTTTTGGTTCAGGTTTCTAGGTCCTAAAACTAACTAGGGTGTCTTATATACTTGTATTATTTGAAAACTATACTGTGAACGTGCATGATGCAAATATTTTTTAACAAAGTATTTAAATTATGACATTTATCGATTTCAGGTGTTTTTTAATTAATACGGGCACAAAAAATCATGTCTGAAGGCTATTGTCAAATACATTCTTTAACATTATACATATTTGCAACAACCGGGACATAAAAAAATCTTCATTGAAGAATTCTATATAGTAGTCTCAAAATACTTCAACGGAAATCACATTCCACGAATGGAATGTTACGTAGGATGACATTTTTGTGAAACCACAACATCGACTCCTCGGTTACAAAAGTATGAGGATCATAAAAGCAATGGAAGCAAGGCTGAAAACAGTCCGTTTAACAGTAAAATGTTGATGTCTGTAAATAAACATTCGACCACATATTTGCTTCCCCGGTTTTAACGAAAATTGTTTCCATCATAATTAAAATTTAATAAAATTCATTAAGACAGTGACAACTGTCACTGTACTGAAGTTATCTTGTAAGCAAAAATAGACAATATTGTTTTGTGATATGCAAATGACATGTACTCTAAGAGTGCTAAAGCAAATTTTTATGGTATACCTACATAATTTGTGTCTGTTCATTGTATGCCTGTAAAGTACCCCATGAAACAGAGTATGTTGTCTAGTGTCGTAACTCTAACAAATATCTAGCAAATCTCTTTAGTCTTTTTCAGTATTCCCTTAGTCACCTTTTAATATACAAACGGGAAAAGATGGAATGGTTGAAATATAAAATTATTGTTATAACTGATTTATCTAAGCTAATTTCATATATGTGAAAGTAACTGTCTCTCTGCTTATTACGCTTTCACGTCTATACCACTAAACTGATTTTGTCAAAATTTGGTATAGATAGAATAGACCTAAGGGAACAATAATAAATATTTTATTTAAAAAAATGGCTTGAAGGGAGTTGAAATAGCGGATGAAAGTTTCCCCCCCGATCGGGGTTCTCGCCTTGTCGCGGCGAGGGGGCTTAGTAACCGTGGTTACGCAGAACCACGGCGAACCAAGAGGAACCCCAAGGAGGCGCCGCTCCTCTGGGCTTTGGTGGTAAGCCCACGATGGAGCGGCTCTGGTGGGTTGCGGTGCCGCCCAAACAGCACCGCTGGGTCGGGCTGCGGTGTTGCTTCGGCGACACTGCGGCTGGGGAGTGGCGGGGCCGCGGCGGGAGAGGAGTGCCGGTATAACGGTGCGCCGCTCTCCCTACCTTCCGCGGCCTCGGCGGGGCCGCAACCGCCAGATTGCGGACGCGGTGGGGCCGCAGGGGAAGAGGAGTGTCGGTATTGCGACGCGCCGTTCTCCCTATCCTCTGCGGCCGAGTTGGGAGGTGGCCTGCGGGCGGCGATCGGACAGTCGCCGCCCGAACGGCACGGGCCCGGGACGGCGGTGCGCGTGTTCTGCGCGCGCCTCTCGAAGGAGGGAGGGCTGGGCCCCTGAATCGGACGGGGCCCGCTCGCGGTGAGCGGGCCATGGCCCGTCGGGGTCGCGGATGAATGCGCAAGCGACTCCCGTGACCCCGACACTCAGGCCGTCCGGAGGAACACCGTGGGTTTTAGTCGGTATGCCGGCCGCGCTTTGAGTGCGGTCGGAGAGTCCGACATAACCCCCGCCTTGCCCGGGCGGGAGCGTATGCGTAATGCATTTCCCACGTAAAAAAAAAAAAAGCGGATGAAAGTTTGTATAAGAATGCGATAACCGACATTCACGCGGGCGGAGCTGTGCAGACAACAGCTCGTTTAAAATAAATGAACTGACAACAAATATTCTTCTTAAAAGATAGACTGAAATAAAAAGAAAATCATTCAATCAAATAATGTGTTACGCAAAATATTGTCTCGAATGTATCTGTAAAAGTCTGCGTTCGTGATAACAAAATGTCTGTCTTTAATAATCAAATCAATTTAGTGACAACTTATATTACAGCGACATGTATTTTCTTTTACGAAAAACCAACCAAATTTTATAGAGCAATAGCAAATATTATTTTTAGTTATGGCTTTCCTTTTTTATAAAGTTAAGAAACCAGTTTCTTAACTTTATAAAAAAGAAAGTTAGTTAGTTAGTTAGTTTAAATGCTGACCTGTATCATACCAGTATGATACAGGTCAGTATTTAAACTGGCATAATAGGCCTTCGCTGAGAAGGGCCTGCGTATTGAGCTGATTTCTTATGAAATAAAATTTTTAACCAGGACTTAATGATTTAAATTGAAAAGAGGCTTATAATAATTTTTACAGGCTGTTATGCTATTGATGAAAAATTTATGTTACACTAGCTGTTGCCCGCGACTTCGTTCGCGTGAAAATTCAGATGGGTGCCTCTATGCGTGCCTGATTTTATGGCAATCGTACATTGTATCAGTATTATCCGTCTCTATGGCAAATCCAGTTTAAACCCGCTACCGCTAAAACTGACAAACAACTTTCACACAAACTTGCGACTCTTATTTGCCCATTTAATAAGGGTGGTTTCTGAATATTAAAAAAAGAGTATTTTCTAGTAATTTGGTAATCCTACTATAAAAACTATAGAAGTTTCATACAAACTTTGCCACCCCTTTATACCCCCTTAGGGGATGGATTTCGCAAAATTCCGTCTAAGTGAGCACCTATATTCTAATAGGAATGACAATGCAAAGTTTGAGATTCCTAGCACTTGTTGTTTCTGAGATTTCGTGATAAGTGAGTGAGTGACCTTTTGGGCTTCGCTCGCGTGAATGTCGTTTTTTCCAATAGACATTTTTATATTGTTTAAATACTGTTTTTCATACTATTTTTTATCTCCCCCTCACTCCCCCTCACTCCTCCTCACTTCCCCCTCACTTCCCTCTCACTTCTCCCTCACTTTCCCTCACTTCCCCGTTACTTCTCCGTCACTTTCCTCTCACTTCCCCTCACTTTCCCCTCACTTCTCCCTGGCTTTCCCCTTACTTCCCTCTGACTTCTCCCTGACTTTCCCTTCACTTCTCCCGCATTTCCTCTTCACTTTCCCTCACTTCCCCCTCACTTCCCCCGTCACTTGCCTCTCACTTCCCCATCACTTCCCTCTCACTTTCCCCTCCCTTCCTCCTTTTCATCAGTTCCTCCTTTTCCTCCCTCTTTTCCCTCCCTCCCTCTCCCTGTAAATTTCGAGTCGCTAGCTTCAGAAGCTAAAGATCTTTGTATAGAATATTTCATCCCTAATTTCACCCCTCTAAATCCATCCCTGTTAAAATAAAATTATAAGGATATTTTTTATTTAAATAGAAGTATTCCAAAATAAAATTTCAAAACTGTAAGTTAAAAAATGAAGAAGATTCATATAATCGATTTCATCCCTTTTCACACACTTAGGAATTAAATTTTAAAAAACCCTTTTTTAGTACAACCTCTAGACATTTAGACAAACACACCCTCCAAATTTCAAGTCGCTACGACCAGCAGTTTAGGCTGTGCGTTGTCTGTTAGTCAGTCAGTCAGTCAGGACAAAGCCTTATATAATATGTATGGGTGTATGGATGTATGGTTTAGACGTATAGCCATCGGGGATCAAAGCATACAGGCTGCTAGGAATGCTAACACGTGATGAGCCACATAAAGCTGACCGTGCGAAAAACAGCTAATACTTAGATCCACGCCCACAACTTTTAGTTGTGTCTGACCTTGGGCTTTATTAATTGTCATCGCGAAACATAGGCTCACTGGAAACTGGACTCATTTAAAACTAAACGGAAGATTGTTTAGAATGAGCGGAATCCGAAAAATAAAAACGCTATCAGTTAATTCCGTAACCTGTTAAAGTCTCTGTTTCTATCAGATTTCGTAGTAAATTAACAAATGTTCGACGTGATTCTTTAAATTGGCATAACTTTTTTATTTATGAACCGATTGACATGAAACAAAAACTAAATGTTAAGTGAAGCTTACCACAATGTATTAATGAAAACTATATCTAAATCGGATAAGCTGTTTCTGAGATTAGCGTGAACAAACGCACAGACAAACAGACAAACAGACAAACAGACAAACAGACTAACAGACAAACAGACAAAAATTGTAACAATCATTGTTTTGGGTTCTATTTGCGTTGATAAAGGCCCCAATAATTTTTTTTCTCATATATCTTCCATGTACAGACAGCGATCGGTTACATTTTTATTATATGTATAGATTAAATCCGAAAAGAAAAAAAGGAAGTTTTGTAATGCTGAGATAAGTTCATCATTATAATTAAAATTAACAACTCAAAATTTTGAGCGTAAATTCCAATATAACACGTTTCTAATATAAATTGGTAACATAAAGCTCTTTGTACAATTTACAGATTAAGTTTTGTTCGTAACCTAAATACTCTAATATTATATCAGAGTATGAATTCTCTCAATGAAAACTAGCTGAAGTGGAATAAATGGCACCGGTAATCAAATTGTTTGGCCTAGGCCAAGCAAAACGGTAACCTATGTTTGTCATACAATATTCTTTGAATACATACAGGTGTTGTATTGTTTACATGTTAAGCGTTTTGGGTTTGTGCCACCTCTATAATGATGAGCTATTTAATTGTAATTTTCAATATTCAGTCGCGAGGTTTATTAACGAGGTTTGATCGATGGTAGTAGGTGAATCACAAGTAAGTATTTGTTTGTAGAATTTAAGTTTAGTGTATAATTGAAATATATATTTTGTTAAAGAATCTAGCAGTAGAGAGCAAATGTTCTCTTGCTAAAACGTTTTAATTTTTTCACAAATTGCAGTAAATTTCTCATAGATTTTGATTATCAAAAATAAAAATATGAATGAGAACCCAAAAAAAAATTTATATTTACTACTAATAATAGCTAACGCCGCATTTTCTTTCTTCATACCAATTAGACAAAATGTCATAAATACATAGGTAATATATTATTTACAAGTGAACATATTTTCTTCTCTCAACTGAATAATAATCATCCTGCTATAAATAATACAATATGCAAGATAATGTAGCAATACCACCAAAACTAAGTTCGATAACAAATGCATGCAGTTTATGAATACGAATAGACTCGTAACCGTTTTAGTTCTGTTATAGATTAAACTCGAGCACAATTATCAAATTATTACTACCCAAATTAAGAATTATCTATAACAAGAAAAACTGGAAATAAAGAAACCCTTTTTTTTGTGCTGACGCTACAATGCAATACTATAAACCGTATGTCACCCTCCCGCAATACGAATCTAATGACCTGTACGGGTTCTGTATTAGATCCATTTAATTAGTGAAAGACAAGTTACATTCAGACGCGTTATGTTATGGAAATTGTTTCAAATTTAATAAATTATTAAACTATATTGATACAGGCTAAGTGCTTATTTATGACCTGGAAGAGCCGGCTCCCTGGAGGACCTTAAATTGTAAGGATAATTCTGCTTCGTTCTAGTAATACGCAGTAATTTCGTAAAAGCTCAATTTGAACGGTATAATATTGTTCTTACTTACATCGCCGTGGCAGAATAAGTTTGTATTTTTAACCGACTTCAAAAAAAGGAGGAGGTTTCTCAATTCAACCGTATATATAAATATATTTATATTTATGTGTTCGCGTACCTTCATAAGGTTCAATATGCCAAAATGTTTAGTTCGTACAAAAGTAATACATAAGTAAGATTCAGGTCTACCCATCACTAAAAATTGTAAAATAAAACAATTTTAACAAAAAGAAAATCGTCTTCAACGAGGAAAAAATAAATTTACTTAGCACAAAGTAATTCTTATTTTGATTTAGTTAATCAGAAATAATTAAATAAGTATTTTATATTTTTGAAGTTGGTGCCAAGCAATACTATATGAACCTTACTACAATAGCAAATTAAGATTGATAATACCTATAGGTACCTAGTTATTGTTTTACTTGGCACCAAATTCAATTATAAAATACTTATTTAATGATTTCTGATTAACTAAATCAAAATAAGAATTAATTGAGAAGTTAAAGTCGGTTTTCATTTTGTTAAATCATATTTTATTACTGCACAATTTAAATGTTTGTTTATCGATATATTTCAAAAACTTTAAGCCCTATAGAATAAAATTGCAAAGAAAGACAAGGCAAACTTATTGTACTGTGCATTGTTAAGTATATTTCTTTTGATAATTATTTTTATATAAGCCTATGAAAATAAGTCCAGATGTGATGTACTACTGACATATTGTGGAGCCAAATTATGCCGCGGTGTGGCATTTCTACTTCCACTTAAAGTACCAACATTTGAAGACACATGCGGATATAGAATTCTAATTTATACTTTTAAAACGTGATAAATTTGTGATACGTATTGCAAGTGCTACTTTATACAGGCTCTAATGTACATTTAGCTTTATGTGTAGGTCTACATAAAGCTTATGTCATTAAATTAATAGAAACAACGTGTGACAGTGTATAGTAACCGCTTTCAATGGAACCATCGTATTACTTCCAAATAGTTATTCAATATATTGCTCTGCAACGTCATAGAACTAAAGCCCTGGCACAAATGAATAGAACAAAATATGGTGTACTTTAACTTGAGTTGTTGTTGAATTATTGTAGCTCTACTTGTCTAAGTTAGAAAAAGAGAAAAGGTAGGAATACTTAATAAAAAATATAAGAAACAAGTCACAGACTACAAACAAACATATAACGACTGTTTAAAACGTATCAATTAATTATAATTGTTAAAAGTAACCTATTGCTTACAAAACCAGGAGAATTTAAGGTGATAATATTATAATAATTATCACGGTGTCCTCACGGCGATATTTTTGTGAAATATAAAAGCTGACGGTTTAGTGACAAGTTCTTATCGTCACTGCGCCTGACAAATTCCATATGTGCATTTTTTTGGTTTTTCATTTTTGCGCCAATAATAATCTCCATTTCATTCTCTATGTGCTGATAAAGTCCTTCTTGTGCTAACTGAACTAGAAACTAAATTAACAAATTCCACATGTGTTTTGACCGTTTACAAAAATCCGTATGTGCACAAATGCACATACAGGATTTGTGTTCGATTGACAGTCGCGTTTTGTGGTATAAACTACGTTATAAAATAGTTTTTACCCGGCAATATACAATAAAAGTGGTAAGTACACTGTCAATTATACTCTAATTGTTCTTGTGTTTTGGTGTTATATACCTATATTATCGAAAAGTGGTCTGGTTATTTATATCTCGATAATTTTAATTAATAATCTCTTAACCTAATGTTGAATGAGGTATAGTGTCTTTGTAACTTTATTAGTTACAAATAATATGCTATTAAATGCAGTTTCCTGTTGATTGATAATGTAATATAAATGTGCAATAACAATAGACTACATGTATGTACCCAGTAAACAAACATTATTACTGTGCGTAATACGAACGCGTTTTAACGTGTTCCTAACGTACACACATGTATATTTGTTGAACGCCCTGCAAAAGGTTTACTATTTTACGGTCTGTAAAAAAATAGACTATATTACTAATTAATTACTCTCACTAATACTAACTTACTACTTCTACTACTACTAAATATATTATAGAAATATATTTGTTGCTAGTTTCTTACCTTTTTATGTCTAAATATGTGTAGGTATTAGTTATGGTTAAATTTTGGTACTAAATGATAGAAAAGGATATTATACTTACCTAGCCTAGCCATTTGATATAATACATACATTTCACTGCAGGTTTAGTCCAGTGGTTTAAGTGAATCGCCGCTTAACACTGCGCCATTGGTGCGGGTTCGATCCCCACACGGGTGAAACTTTGTGTGATTCATAAACATTTTTATAATACATAATCAGGTCTTTCGTTTTTTTATTTTTTCAGGCAACATGGCTTTCAACTCATATAAACGTAAAGCATCATCACGAGCGCAGGTACTTGTAAATTTGGCTAAAGGAATTAAAGATTGTAATCAGGAAGATGATTTAAAGGTAACATGCTCCGATATTTTTATGTCCAGTAGTTACAATCCGACGCAAAGCTTGAGAACTTTAGATACAAAACAGAATATTATATCTATGACAAAAGTGCACAGTACAACATCAGAAGAAAATGAAGAAATTTCCATATTTGAAGAATTAAATAATATTACGTATGAAACATTTCTAGACCCGTTTTTAGGCAACTCAGAAATCGACGCCAGCATTTCGAATAACGTAGACAATACTGAAATTGAAAGTCACAATGTAAATCTTAATTGCAATAAAATGTATATTCTAGATGAAGTTACAGGCCAATTAAGAGAGGATGAGAATTTTCAAAAGAAAAACTATAATGATGGTGAATATTATCTCGATGAAAAGACAGGCTTGCTGGAACTACAAAACAATACGGTGTATACAAATAAAGAAAACGAAAGATTTTTATCGGATACGGAGTCCTTGATTAGTGAAGTAGAAATAAATACAAAAAATAGAGAGTTTAATAGACGAAATAGGTTACGTGGCGTAAAATATACTGGCAGAAAGCGAAAATTCCGTGGTGAGAAAATGCATGAATTAATTCAGAGACCCAAAAAATACCTCAAAGGAAAACCATGCACTCATTCTTGTTTATCCAAATCTGACAGAAGCTATTTATGTGGTTCAATTTCTGAACAAAAAAGACGAGCAATATTTAATTATTTTTGGAGCCTAACATCATGGGACGCTAAAAAAGCATATTTAAAAACTCTTGTACGGTTTCGTCCGATATTAAGAAGACGTAAAACTATGACTGATCAGTTTCAAAGACAACTAGCCTATTATATATCAGATGATCAGAATGTCACTGTAAAGGTATGCAAAAGTTTTTTTGTTAGCACTTTTAACATACAAAGCGATACATTATCAGAATGGATTAAAAAACTACAGGATAGTACAGAGGAAGGAAAAGACTTGAGATCGAAACATGAAAAGCGACAATCGAAAGTAATAAATGAATCGACATCGAAAGTTCTTAAATCAAGCGGTGTTAAGGAATGGTTGAGCTTAGTTAATAAAGTACCAAGTCACTATTGTCGCTCTAGTAGTACCAGAGTTTATGTTGAAGATTCTTTTGAATCAAAGTCTCACATATTTCGTGTTTATACAGAATGGTGCAAGGAGAACCAAAAACCAAATATAGGTCGCAAATTGTTTAGTAAAATATTGGAAGAAGAAAAGATTTCGATTTTTAAGCCACGAAAGGACCAATGCGACATATGCATAGCTAAAAAAGAAGGTAACATCTCAGAAGAGCAATATACACTACATATTAAGAAAAAAGAAGAAGCATACAAAGCTCGTATTGATGCTGGTATTATAAGCTCGTCTGAAGTGCTTGTCTTGACTGTTGATGTTCAGTCTGTTCTTCTTTGTCCAAAGATTTTGGTCTCGGTTCAATATTACAAGCAAAAACTTCAGGTTCACAATCAGTCCATTTATAATAACAAAGATGTTCACCTGTACGTTTGGCATGAGGGAGATGGAGGTGTTACAGCTAATGAGTTTACAAGCTGCTTAATACACTTCATTAAGTCTCAGTTAAACTATAAGAAAATAATTATTATTTCAGATGGCTGTTCTTACCAAAATAAAATAAAATTCTTTCATCAGCTTTACTAAACTTAACTAATAAGACTGGTTTAGAGATCGAACAGATCATTTTAGAAAAAGGACATACTATGATGCAAGTGGACAGTGTCCACTCAACATTGGAGAAAAAGTTTCGTCCTCCGATATATACACCTAGTGATTATATTACTCGTATGCGAGAAGCAAGACCAAAACATCCATATCGCATTCACCATGTCGAATATGATTTCTTTAAAAATTATGAAAATGACATTTGCATTAATTCCATCCGTCCTGGTAAAAAGGCAGGCGATCCAACTGTTAATGACATTCGGGCACTTTTATATAGAAATGGTAGTATTTTTTACAAATTACGCCATCCTGAAGATTGGCAAATCCTACCTCAACGAG
The DNA here is from genome assembly GCA_963082885.1 of Parascotia fuliginaria. NCBI lineage: Eukaryota > Metazoa > Arthropoda > Insecta > Lepidoptera > Erebidae > Parascotia > Parascotia fuliginaria. Next base: position 10,303,409 of record OY720178.1, on the reverse strand, counting down.
TCCGTTCCCTTGACCCACAGACAATTGTAACTCAACTTTACAACGAGCCCAGAAAGATAGACAAAACTAAATATGATAGTCTCCAGTCATTAAAACCATATATGCATCGCGATTATCATGCTTTTTATGATAATCTTAAATATGAAGATAAAGATAGATATAGGTAACATATTCTAAGCCTGATTATTTTTTTAAAGTAAGCGTTAATAACTTTTGTTGTGTATTACATTTATAGAAGTTTCTGTATACTTTGTTTTCTAAATATTATAATTATTTTAGTTTTGAATTCATGTAAAACATTGAATGTTGCTAATAAATAACATGTATAATTTATAATTAAGTCTATCGAAAGGCCAAAATGTTTGATCTCACTATATTTTTAAATGTAGGTAAGTCCATAAGTGGTAGGTTAAAGAAGACTGACATTTTATAGTACAAAAAAGCATAGCTTGAAATAATTGTATTTTGTTATTATTAGAAAACTAAAAGTTAAGAGTTTAAGAGTTTTAAGAGCTTAGGACTAGCTGCTGTCAGCGACTTCGCCCGCGTGGGTAGGCATACCACAAAAATATAGCCGTACGCCATTGGTTAAGTAGATTTTGAGTTATCCATAACAAACAAACAAATATACAAAAATCCAATCTTTTCTCTGTATAATATTAGTTTAGATAACACATAATGATTACTCTTAAAATTACCATAAATGTTCACATTCCAAATCCCTCATGTGTAAAAATGCACATACGTATTTTTTTTGATCGGTGCTAAACCAGTTATGTGCACTTTTTCACAAAATAAAATTCTAGTTTCCTATGTATCTAATATTTATAGACAATTTTCTGATTTAAATATGTCTTAAATAAATGTCGAATTTATTGCAATATTAATTTTGTATTATTTTCTTCTATTTAAAAAATAATCAGTTATTTGCTGTTTCCCAAAACCTTGCAAAAATCACAAATGGAATTCGTCAGGCGCAGCGACGTTATGCTGATAATGCAGTATCTTGACCCATTTTCGTTAATTTGTGTACGCGATACACACTCGCACAATTAGCGTCGTAATTCACACACAGTAACAGACTACTTCAGTTACTAATTAACACTACAATCTGGATAACACTCGTAGTTGGCTTCCGCTTGAGTTTACTCTCCTTGAGATGGTTTGCGAGGCAAGGTAATAGAAACTGGAGACGTTAGCTGAATTCCTAAACTAATGATTTGGAACTATTGACTTTATGTAATTTGTACTTACTTAAATGTCACAAATAATTTTGGTTAAATTACTTCTTGATGAATTATTCACTATTCGGTGAATGAAAATGGTCAATCAAAGTATTTTATTGGTTTTGAAATATATACTGCTAGAAGCGAATTTCACACTCTCGACAAGAAACAACAGTAACTCATCTAAACACTCTACGTAATTATTTATCAGGTGTACGCTGTAACCAGTGTTAAGTAACGTCTTTGGTTACTGTTCCGCTCCTGTTGACCGTAGCATGATCATAAAATATCTTCCTCAATAATTGGACTATCTAATGCAAAAAAATAGCGCTTTCAAACGAATTCAATCGTCTTTAACTTTAAATAATATTTTTCTATTACTCATAATACAGGTACATTGATATCATATTTTACACTTTTTAATCAAATACTTATTTAAAAAGTATAGTATTCATAGAAACTTATTTCACTTACACGTAAATTCAAAAGCTTTCAACTCAATGATACGGAACCCTTTTAACTTACATGAAACCACTTAAGCTCTGTATGAGCTCATTAAGCTACGTAATAGAAAACCGCCTTACTCACCGCGACCACTAGATGGTGCTGGCCATTACCGTTTATCCTACAGTTATGCGGACGCTACTGTTATATTGGTGGAAATTCAACTAAATTACTTTCCTATTGTTTTTAATATATTTTTTTAAATATATTAGCTTACCAAAATGACTCCACCCCGCCTGATGGTAAGCAGTCAGTGGAATCCAGAAGTGGTGGCCACCATACCAAAAGTCATCGTCTTAAACTGCTGGTATGGCTCTCGCTCACCGAACGAAACGCAGTAGTACGGATACTACTACTCGTACGGCGGTCTTCTTTATGAGGGTAATACTTCCCCAGACGATCCGGCCCATTCATGCTGAAACCAGCGTACAGTAATCAGGTAATTATAACAAAAATATAAGATTTTTATTTTTGCTTTAGATCATGTCTTAATTGGCACTATCTATTGATACAAGGTGGACTTACGACCTGGTAAGGAAACTGTAGGAAGAGAGTGGCACACGACTGCTCAAGGTGACGAAACTTGGAACTTAGAAGGATATTGACAATCTGTTGTTGTAAGATTTCTGAGTTGTTATGAATCTTTTTGAAATAATTGGGTTATAATCAAAATATAAAAAATATATTTTTTTTATACGACTTCAGTGGCAAACAAGCTTACGGCCTACCTGATATTAAGTGGTAACCGTCACCTATAGAGATGGCTGTGTTTTCCAAGCATTACGAAAGTAGTAATGCTTAGAAAACACAACCAAACCGTTGCCAATCACGGAGAAGGAGATGAGGAAAAAAAGCAAAAAGGAAGAGGAACGAGAGTGTATTTGGGTTGCCGGAGATTTCACTCACCGAGCGAAACACATTTGCATGAAAACTAATATTCTTAAGTCTATCTCATTCATTTTTTTTCTTATTCTCGATTATGAGAGGGTAGTACTGCTCTGAAGCCCTAGACAAGTGTCAAAGATTTCTATTCTATTCATAGAATAGATTACAAAATGTATTGGATTGACATAAACTGACGCCAACGCTAATGTCAATCTCATACATTTTTTTATCTATTCTATGAATAGAATAGAAATATTTGACACTTGTCTAGGGCCTCTGGGCGATCCGGCCTATTCATGCTGAGACCAGCGTGAATTTACTACCGTAAAAAATATGTTTGATATTTACAGTACACTTAAACTCGTATACATTACACTCTGCATGTATCTAACAAAATAGCTAGAACAGAAAGCTAACAGCTGTGTCCGTATACAACTTGTTTTCTTCGAGGACGGGCTCACAAAGGCTTAGTCGTGAAACCTTGAACCGCAATTTGTGTTATAGTTATAATCTATACTAACACACCTTGGCTTTACTTTGCTTTGTCTTTTACGTGTTAGCAAATTCCAAGCAAAATGAAACTGTTCTTGTAATTGTCTCAGGCATATTTGTCACTGCAGGGTAATGTTCCCGTCATAAAAAGCATAACAAAATTGATAAAATATACTTTTAGGACCAGAACAACTTGCTATGAAGCAGAACTTCATAGCAATTATCAAATATAACTTTTTCTACGAAAACAGCTACGCTCTGTAGACGGCCTACGAAATCCGTAGATGTCCTACGAAATATGTATTATCTTTACTACCTCGTAACAAACAGGACTTCATAACGTTATCATCAAGTGTTACATAATGAGGATTTATCAAATGTCATAAACGCGTGTCCTATTCATACATAACAGTCTTTGGAGATTAAAATTACTTGGCAACGCTTTCTGTTATCATAAAACGAGATTAAACCGAAATGATATGAGGGTTAATACCCATCTCAAAAGCCTCTTTAAGTTTATCTTTTGAATTGTATAATTTTATGAATAGTTTTAGTAGTGCGGTTTTAGATACGTTATAATTATTAATTATGCTACTTTTGGGTTTATCACTTTATAGCAGGGTAATGTGGGTACAACTTTATGTTGACGTTTATTTTATTAATTTCAATGACAATTTCTAGGCTCGACAATTTGTTCTTGTTTGTTATTTTTGTAACTTTGATATATTGCGAACTACTTCAAAAATTTTGATAACCAACTTTATACATTGACTTAACGTATCGCTATCACATTTCAGCGTACTCAAATTTATTTGTGACACACGTGACACAAACCAATATATTCAAACTAATTGTTAAACAATCCATTTGATGTATTTCCTATCTAATAGCTATGCGGTATTCCGTAAAGCTAGATGGTTTGAGTGCGGTTAAATTTGATAATCAATATTAACCGACATTATTATTATGTATATTATGTAACTATGTTGTTAGTACATAACTTGGTGCTGCTTCAAAAACTATCAACAAATATTTATAAAGTTCATTTGTTTTGTTTTTTAAGAGAATATGATACGTTTTGAAAAATAATGTTGTTGTTTTTCATGTAAAAATATTTTTGGTAGCTCTTTAAATAATGTTTCAGATTTTAATAATGTTAAGTGACTCAGGTTATTCTCGATACGGGATTGCTATTTGCTATTATCGAGACGTGATTATAAAAAACGATATAGGCCTCCACAGAAAGTATTATTATTATTTATTTGTTTTTTTTTTTAAATAATATAACATCTCAACTTAATTTTTCTATCATCTTTTTCGAAAGCTAGAATGTCAGCATGTATTTTCGGGTTTATTGCATAGTTTAGTTTCTACGTTCCTCTAGAACTAGTCGTTACAACTTAAAGAAGTACTCTGTTTATACTGAATCTTCTAACCTTAAGGAAACACATTTAAAATGTACCAGTCTAATATATTCATACTTACCTTCGCACCGGTGTACTGTTTCAAACTAAAAGTTATTTTGAAAACTTATTCTTTAAAACTAGATATATAAAAGTATCTTGTTCAGAATAAAAATGAACCACTACATGTGTGGGAAACAAGTTATGGCATTTTTAGAACATACCTATAGTGAACTTCCCTTCTTTAAATTAGTCGTAGTTTTATTATCATTATATATTTCTTGTAAATTGATTTTGAAAGACTGTGAGAAACTATTTAAAAATTGTACTATATTTTTAAACTTTTTATATTTAATTATTTTATTCATATTATTATTATTATTGGCATATAAATTAATTTAATTCTTCTTTGTTGTAATTGCTTTTGAAGTGGGATACTTTTTACGCACAAATAAAAGGTTAGCTCTAGTTATAAAGTACTTTTAAAGCTATTGTTTATCTATTGAATTTAAACATCGTTAAAATAACAACAAACTTATTATAAAACAGTTTTACAATTAAATTTCAGGTAAATTAAATAGTACCTACGTATTGTTCTTTGTATCGACGCGGCGTTAGAAATTTTAATATCTAAACAAAATATTAAGGTACTTCGGGATTAAAGTAAAATTATTAGCACACATTTTCGTTGTTATCAAACATATGCAAAAATCATTCCATATAGCTGCAGGTCCAACGGAAAACTCTGTGCGGAACTCGTATGAAGATAATACTTGTGTGAGAATTTGAGGCGTATCATTACCATATTTTGATATGATATGTAAATCATCTAAATAATGTATTTAAGAATATGTACCCTACGTTTTCCGTATGCATTGCCGCAATCCGATTAAGATAACAAGACGGCTGTGTTTTATTTGATTAAGTATGTTCATCAACTAAGTATTTTATATGTACGATATACATAATATCATATGTGTATAAAATATTTTGCTAATCATTATTTTATTTGCTTGTATATACTTGTGGAATAGAATAGAAATCTTTTTATTGTCCTTACACTAATCATTATTAGACTACTTCTTATTATCTTATCATAGTACAAAAGAAAAAATAATGACAGAAAAAGTTTGAAAATATATTCTGTGATTTAAAATGATCATAATATCACTAGGCTGTAGAAATTTTATTCATCAGGGCCGTTCAATCAATTTGGATAAAACAAAGACACAGTTTATGTAAAATCTGCCGTGTAATAATTTTATATTCAGAGTTAAATAATATCTCTATTTATTCGGGCATAACGCTCTTGTAATGTACTTGAGTAATTCAGAAGCCGAACGTCTGTCCACCCACATAATGTGTATTGAGAGATCTCTCTATTCAGTTACCAGACACGTGTACAACATAATATTCATATGATAACAGCTAGCTAAGTAATTCTTGAAATGTTTGTATTAATTAGTGAGACGTTTTTATAATAATTAGCTAAGAAGATTCATAATTAGTACATATTCATAACTAGATAGGAGGCCTAAACAACCTTGTTTGAAACAACATGCGAGTATATAACACTTTTAGTATAAATTATCATAGACCCCATATCAAACAGGTTGAAAAATTCAATGTCAATAAACGTTTGTCTCTAGAAGAAGAACTCTAATCTTTTGTGGTCTTCATTGAACCGATATTCTTTTGTAATCGAGTCACGGACTCGAGTGAACCGACTCATTGCAGGGACAGTTTGTTATGACGTAGATACAAATAGTCACCTTTTCATTAATTTAAATAAAAAGGAAAATCGCACATAGAAATGAAAAGTACAATGAAAATTTTAATGTTATAATAATTTTAAGCTTTGTGGCGATAGCACATGATATACATTTTCTTAAAGGTGCATTGCATCTTATGATCTTTACTGCTGCAAGTTCTATGTATATCGAGATACAGAAGGTAAAAGTTCACATACTACTACTGAACTATTGTAAAACGTGTTGTGCTCTGAGCAACGACATAAATCGTATTATAAAAATATTTTTATAAATTTTAATTTTACAAGTGGGTTGCACTGATAAAATAACGATTGTAAAAAACTACGAAACGTGATATACCTATTAATTAAGTTTCATATATACTAAGAGGTAAGCCGAACTAAATTTCTCGCAACTTGTGTCACAATAAGTTTTTTTTAGGAGGACCTTCATCCACCTACATTTCAGCCCCGTTAAGTAACATCTTTGGTTATTGCTCTGCCCTCATGGCTCATAGCGTAAGCAATACATAACATAGCATAACCTTACTTAAGAACTGGGCTATTAAACGCAAAAAGAATAATTTGAATTCGGCTGGTAGTTCCAGAAATTAACGCGTTCAAACAAATACACAAACAAAAATTAGACTCATCCGTTTTGTTTATTAGTTTAGATTCGAAATCCAGCTAATAAGGTCCGGTGTCGACTATCCGATACAGCTAGCATTATATCGGTCAAGCTTTATTTTATTTTTTTTATTTATATTAGCCTACCAAAGTGACTCCACCCCGCCTAATGGTAAGCAGTCAGTGGAATCCAGAAGTGGTGGCCACCATGCCATCTTAAACTGCTGGTATGGTGGCCTTCACTATGGCGGCTGGGAATGGGGAATGGGAGGAAAGGGCGGAAATTGGGCCCCCGGCACTCTCACTCACCGAGCGAAACGCAGTAGTACGGATACTACTACTCTTACGTCGATCTTCTATGAGAGGGTAGTACTTCCCCGGATGATCCGGCCCATTCATGCTGAAACCAGCGTGGATCTACTACCTTACAAATTTATGACACAGTTATAAACCATTGAACCGATTTTGATGAAATTTGGAATAGAGAGATAAAATAGAACTTGGGAAACAACATAGACATATCTACAGGCATAACTTTTAAAGCGAAAAATGGCTTGAAGAGGTTGAAATAGGGAATGAAAATTAGAAAATAGCTAGTTAAAATATAATATCGACTCTATCTATTACGGAGAAAAGATTTAGTATCTTACACGCATTATGATAACGGAGTACTGCTTTCTACGTTAAGTAATTTAATTGTATTCAATCATAAAAAAATCTTTTTCAATTGGACCACGTTTAGTTCATGATAAACAATAAGTCAAAGTCAAAGTCAAAGCATTTATTTCATTTAGATCATAAAGTATGATGCTTATGAAAAGTCAACATTACATTTTGTCAGCCAATTGACCTACAGCCAGTTCGCTGACGAGGTAGAGCTGTGAGAAGAACTGGCAAGAAACTCACGCCAATAATATTACCGAGTTACAAGGTGGACTGTCATTTTTTAATATGTCACTTTAACAGTTCATGACTCAATCACTTTTCTCATTGTACGCACATAATGTCTTTTTATTCATCAATAGAATCAATCAAAGTTCATACACTTGATTCTAAATTGATTTGTGTGAAACAAAGGAAGTCTCCGCTCGCAGAATCTGGATACAACCAGGCAGCAATTTGTTGCGATGTCAAGTGATCTATAAAAAAATCTGTAATATACTCAAAACAATTGCACCGTCAATATATAGGATGTGAGGATGGATGACAGGTCTGCAAGTGATTTTAACCTATGTACCTGAAACTATTTAATTTAGTCTTATTAAACAAAAGCAAATTACTAGAGCGCTGTATAGGATGACTATGGCTGTCAGTACAGTAACTTTGTCCTAGGTTCTATCCTAATGTCCACTTTGATAGTCACTACACGACCGTGCACGAGTTTAATGTACATTAATAAAGAAATTTATTGCAAGAAGTAGCTCTTTATTGACTGAAATCATAAATTATTTTAAAATTTTACAAAAGAACTAATAAGATTTGTCAAAAAAGAACAAGATCTCGAAAGTAAGTTCATTATCATTTACCGTACTGGAATAATAATTCCAGTAGCTTAAACGGGTTCACAAATTTGCCTCCGTCGACTGGGAGCATGATAAAGCACACACTCAACGTGAACAGAGCCAGTACACTATTATGCTGCCTTATTTTATTATGAAGATAAATAGGAGCCTTTAGTGTTGTAGTGAGAACGACATGTTTACTGTTTCAGTTTGTATTTCAAACTTATAATGAAGTATTGTTCGAGTTACTGTTTCTGTACAAAGTAGAAATTGATAGATAAATTACGACACTTTTTTAATATAGGTATTATTTGAATGGCGTAATGTTATGTCAAATAGGGAGGTTAATGAGATGGCTCTAGACAAAGAGAAGTGGCGGGAATTGCATCAGTTCCACCGACAAGAGTGGGACTCTTAAGTTATGGATGGATGGATTTCATTTTATATGACATGACATTAAAAATTGAGCTGATTTGGGTATTTCTCGTGGCACTAATGACCTACCGGTGGGCCAAAGTACCTAATGGGGCCACGAGGAACGGCCCAACTAATTAGATAAATAGAAATCACAACGCATGAAGCAATACAATTTAAAAAACGACCATAACCCCATAAAACAACAAATAAAACCCATCCCGACAGAAACATAAGTTGCGTACCTCCACGCAATTTTTCATCGCAACAAAAAAAACAAGGTGTAACTAACATTTACAAATATATTTTTTGAAGTAGTACTAAATTAGCAAAGCAAAGATAGACGATACTTTTATCTTTTAATTTTTGCGTACCTTTATTTCAAATATAAATTTGATTAAACAGATTACTCTAAAGAGTCGTTTGGGTAGATCAAAGTTTTCCAATAGGCTCAAGTGTACAATAATCGTTGCTAGTACCGCCATTGTAATAAAGTGAGTGCCTCTTTACTGGTTATGAATTTTTAAGTGTTTTGATTTCAAAGTTGAATATTTGGCCATGTTTTGAATATTTGGCACTTTTGAAGCGAGTAAAAGTGATTCAACAATTAGTATCTATCATCCTCAAGTTTACTACTGAAAATTCTTAAAGTTCTCGCTTGAAGTGCCGTATTTTTAGTAGTGATGTATAGTATAGCAGTGATGTCCATGGTTTACTACTGAAAATAAGCCTCTTCAAGTGAGGACTTTAATAAGAGGCTTATTTTCAGTAGTAAACCATGGACATCAATCTTAGCAAACGAATTCTTTATTATTATTTATTCTTTAAAAAGAAAACTCCCGCACTGGGGAACAAGCCCTATGTCGCAGAGGACTTTACATTTATTCAACGGACGCAAAGTACACCCAGACTCGGAACGTATATTTACGAATTACTCAAACTTTTGTCCCGTATGGAAATCGAACCCACAACCTCATGCAGACCAGTTGCTTGCGCTCCCACTGAAAGGACGATAACAATAATAAGAAGATCCACACACTGCCCCGCACTATGCTGCGGGGTGCGTGGCCAAAGAACATCTAGAATATACCTACGCGTGTTTATGTTTATTGTGTTGCCCTACGCGTGATTTTAATACAAAGCAAGATACTTAAAAACAACGCAATAGCACACACTCCCGCCCTAAGCTACGTGATTTATTTAGGAACTGCTTCATGCAGGTATCGCTAGCATAACCTGGGAATAAGATTGATGTTTTTAATTCATTTTCCTTCATTCGCCTCACTGAAATAAACACGAATTGCAATATTTATGGTAAAATTTGCGCGCAGTAGTAAACAAACATAGAAGGTATAATAAAACATTATGATTTTATTGTTACAATGAAAATATTGTAAGCTTGTATTCTTTTGAAAGAAATTCGATTACCATTTGTGAACAGGATGTCCATCGTAAAGATTATTATGATAAGTATAAAATATGATTTTTATCATTTCGCTGTTTAAATTGAAATAAATCTAAAAAGCCGTCGTATTTAAGTTAGAACTTGTTAGATTTTTCTTGATAAGATAATAGATTATCTTATGCGGTCCAACCTATGTATGTATTTTAAAAATACAAGACTTTTATATATAACTGTGAGACTTGTAATACAGACAATAATATGTAATTACTTCAGCCATATATATCTTATAAAGTGCCTATAGTACAAGATTAGGCCGTCGTTATACAAAACACAATTTGAACGTGTGTAATTCTGGTACAAAATATTTTGCTCCTTAATCAAGTAGAGTGGCACATACAATTCTGCATAATACCAAATAGATATACGTACTTTACTTTCCTGTTCGGGTTTTTTTCTATTCTGATACTAGGTAAATTTGCATTTGACTAGCTTGGGCTACGGATATATTGCTCCTAAAACATTTCTGTAAAAATTCTAGAAAACCTTTTCCCTTAATGATATGGATCTAACTAAAATTTATATTAAGGTTCAATGTACTGTATCTGAAGAACTAACCCCCAGTTTCTGAAAGGCTGATCAACGAAAAATTAACTAATCACCTGTTAAATCTCATGTGAATTACCAATTGAGTTGTTAAAAGCATGAATAATTAGTTTAATTTCATCCAGTTAGTAACTAATTAGATCGAATCAAACTAAATATCCACGCTTTTTGCATGCTTTCAGGTACTTTACATGAGATTTAACAGATGATTAGTTAATTTTTCGTTGATCAGCCTTTCAGAAACTGGGGGTCAGAGTCTTACATTAATAAAACTGTTATGAACGAACTGTACACTGACTTAGGTAATTAAAGTTATAATAGGTTCGTTATCTATATTATGTGACGTGGTGTAGTTGTAGCCGTAATTGCATTAATTAAACTTAGTTTAATGACTGACACACATCTTAAGTTTGGTGTTGTGTATAGTTGCGTTATATTGTCAAGCATGCCAAAAAATATCCATGTATTAATATTATGACAAAGACTATATATAGTAATGAGCTTGAATAAAAGTCCTTAAAAGAGAAGTAAATATTAAACTACTTGGTTGATACGAATGCTAGTTTGTATGCTAGTAGGTAGCGCGAATGTAATTTTCTGATGCTTCAATTAAAATAAGTATGACGAATATAAGGGACATCGTGCGTGACATGACTCAACAGAAGCTTAGTACAAAGAGGCCGTAATGTGTATGTTGTTATGTTAATATTATAAATTAAGTGAGTTGGTGTTTCGATGAGATTATGCCATATTAACCAGAGAGGAACTTTGCCAAGATTCTGCCATCTTTTTGTATTTGGCAATATTCCATTTAAAGTCTTGTTTGTTATTTAAATACCTAATCTGTCTTTCATTGTAGTAAAGTGAAGTATTTATATTATAATTTTTGAGAATTTTGTGAATGCTCAGCGTCTCGTATTTGTATAACGGCATAATATCAAGGACTTTTGTTTATCTTTAAATCCACGCCGTAACATTTGTCTTTATTGTTCTATGTGACGAATGTATTAAAAAACGGGTGGTATTTAAACAGCTTTTTAGTTGTAAAAATGTCATTTTAGATAAAATAATAGTCACTAGTGCACATGTGGTTGCGAATTTGTTTAGTCGCCTGCTATGCAGTAGCAATATCTAATAGCATCACATGTCTGATTCTACTCTGTATAATAGGACTAGCTTCCAGCGGCGCAGTTTCATTCGCGTCTTTGCTTACTGCTCCCGTCGCCAGAAGCGTGATGTTACATAACCTTCCTCAAGAACAGGGCTATCATAAGCAAAATGGATTTTTTAAATCCGACATATAGTTCTAGAGATTAGCGCGTTACAACAAACAAAAAAACTTTTCCGCTTTATATAATACTATATATAATTATCATTCTAAACATAAAAGTCGTATAAATTGAGACAGTATGATACTTTACACTTTACTATAATACATTATTATTTTTATTTACCTACTTACGTCTAATCGTTGCACATAATAAGCGTGGGTTTTTCTGGTTTTATAATGAAATTCATAATTGTTCTGCATACTTGTAGCACAATTAAATATTATCAAAGCTGGACAAACACGATACAGCAGTGCTGCTGCAACACAACTATAGTTTTATTTAGTATATCTACATGCTAATATGTAGGTGAAAATTATTCTAGTCGAGCTGAAATCTTTATAGTCTACAGTATTGAAATAAGCTTACGAATATAAATATCTATATTATCTCTTAGATTTTAACATTCTTTAGAATATTATATCGATGCGACATGTTCCACGAACGTATTGGATAGAAACGCGAAGCTGAGCTCGTATGCACTACAACGGATCTGTTCAATATGTTTGTAACTATTTGCAGTGGGTAGATATCGCAAACATTTACAAGCACATTGAATATATCTATCAGATTGTCTGGATTTGTACTCCTGTCATTGACACACGAACAATGAGCTACCTTGTATACACAATTACTTTAAATATGTTTGACTTATTTTCATTTATGCTAAAAATTTTGGCAACAATTTTCATTTATCCTAATTTTTTTTTGCATAATTTGTGATCCACTTTGCATAGTAACAATATCCTTTTTGCCGTTCCCTTATTTGAATAATTCACTATAACTAAATTGAAAATAATGAATAAGGCAACCGCTTCGTAAAGACTAAGATAGTGTTTACAATAGGGTTCGAATCCGGAGAAGTACCAGTGTGATTTTTCAAATCATATGTAGGTACTTTCTAAGTTTATCTTAGACATTTCTGACTGACTGTAAAGAAAAACATCGTGAGGAAATGTAGACTTAAAAATCTGAAATTGCCAATCCGCCTTAAGCAAGCGTGGTGATTAATGCTCATGCCTTTTATATATGAGAAGAGGCTTCTGCCTTGCAGTGGGACAGTAAACAGGCTGGTATTATTATTATTATTAAACCGAAAATAGTGGTACTACTATTTCGTAACTCCCAACTATTGTACAAAACAAGTTTAACTGACAAACTTTCATGTTACCTTTGTTATTATAACAAAGGCCGCATGAAACTTGTCTCACAAAATCACACCGTCTTGAAGGGGCGTTATTACAGACTAAGATTCCAAACATCTGAGTTCAACTTCAGTTACTGATAAATAATAGCATTGCGTATCATTTAGTAGCGTTCGTGATCTAGATTCTACAATTACATGAATTATGTTTAATTAAATAACGCAATCAATATTTACTTGCAAACAATGAAAAAATATAGGTACTTAAGAATACAATTAAAAATGACAAAATCAATAATAACGACCGTAATCTACTTGATATCTTTAGTATTTATGTTTTAGTTTGCGACTTACCTTGCTTCGCGTGTAGAATCTAATATTTTACATATCTCTGAAATTCTAGTTAATTTAGACTACTAAGAATTTGCAACTTCCGCGGGCTGTCGCGGCAGAACTACCGCGTTGTTACCTGATACAGTATTTTTGTGTAGAGGTAGGTATATTGTGACGAGTTTTCATTTAGCAATTAAGTGGGTGCACAATCAGACTCTCGACTAATTTGAGTGGATGCCTTGACGTTTGTAAAAAAAACTGGGGCTAGTAAAGTACGCTGTTAGCGAATTGACTTTTAATACCGTTATCCTTCTTTTGTTTTTGTTTATTTGACACTGCGTGACGTATTATAGGTACCGTTTTGCTCCATTCATTACTCTTTTTTTCAATTCCTTCGTTATACATTTAATAATACTTACTGCGATAGTCATTTTTGTGCAAAACAAATTCTTGTCAATATTTCAAGTATAGCGTTATAACCTACGTATCCTAATTTCAGATATTAATAAGATAATTTATCAAATTAAAAAGTAATATCAAGCATAACATCATTAAACAATAACTTCTTGCCAGAAGCAAATAATAATTGGATTACCAACTTTCAAGAATTTCATTCTCTGAAAACCGCCGTGCACTGAATCATCTGAGTTCGCGGCTTGACAACGAACAAGCAATTAACTTGTCTGGACACAGTCGCAATTATGTTTAGCTCTCGTTGCATATTACCTACTATATATGCCACTGTAATATTTCTTATTACTGTGACGATAAAGCTTATTATCACTTGTTAATACCTTAGCTATAGTGTTATATGCTGTATATCGAAATGTTTCAATAAATTAAAAAATATCTAAACTGATGACATAGTAATGTAACCTTTTGAGAGACACCGTCAATTGAGGTTTTAATCGAATGCATATTAAAAGTAATGATTATAATATCAAATTAACTGAATATGATAATAAGCTTCTACAAAAATAAATATAATGATCAATTAATGGTTTCTGCTTTTCCAAAAATGTATTATTATTTACTTAATGTTTACGTAGAAACCTTTTTAAACTCGTAAAAATTTTACAGTAGCTATATAATATAAAACCTTTTCATGCACTCCCATGTTCAACATAAAAATGTTTATATTTCGTGGTGATATGGTCTGACCTGAAAACATAAACTGCAAAGCAGAAAGTAAACATTAAACCGAGTGAAACAAAATATAACTGTTTATAGAAAATATAAAACATGGTCTTGAACATTTATACCAAGTTTTAATAATTGCAACTCAACGTAGACTAGCAAAATGTAAGACTACCCACTTGGTCTTATTTGTATTAATGCTTCTTTTTGCCCATTTGATTGCTCAAATGTAAAACTACTAATATGTTCAAATTGAGGTCGAGATGTTCTGCAAGCAGCTAAACATTACCGACCAAATATAAGCTAATTATCTTTAAGTAAGACTGAAAAATTTTATTGTTGCTAAAATTTTCAAGTGACAGAGATAACATGAGACGTAAGATGGGGTCAATGACCACCTAAAACTGAGTGACACTTCAGTATTTGGAGGTATTACAATCAGTTTAAAGTTTAAATATAGCTATTCTGATTAAGTATCTCTATGCAAATAAACTCTAGAGTTTTCCATTCATAATTAAATTTTATACATACGCTTGGGAGACAATATAAAATGACAACTACGGAGTCTAATTACCTGTTTCACGATAGATTCATAAATTATTGTCGTATGTCGTAGGCCGCAGGGCAACAGTAACTAATTTGTAACATTAATTCATGTAAAATTGGAGATATTCTTTATTGTTGTTATAGACCTGTCAGTGTTAGTCAGTGTAATGCTTATGTTGTGAAGGACAATAATACATTGTGATGATATTGTGCACTAGTGAGCTATATCTTTTACAATTAGTTCCTGAAAGATTTAATTTTGCTAAACTAAACAACCATATAGGTACTAATACACCTTATAAATAATAAGCATTTTAACTTTTTAAAAATTCACATTTTTTGGTTGTGTACTAGAGTGGTACTAAACCGATTTTCTTTGAATATTTTATGTATTTAGTGGCGAATGCGGTTGAAATCCGCGTACTTAAATTTCCTGTCGATAAATACGACTGCGGCATTTTATCCAACTTATAGCATCGCTCTTGATTCAGTACGTTATATTTCATTCACATTAAACACATGTAAAGCATCCTTTAGTGGGGCGTTACAAGTTAAAATTAAATTGTATTTGTTTACCTATCTAAAAGTATGGTACATGTTTTATTAAGTTTATTATACTGTTTAGGTACTTTACAAAATTATAATTAGTTTATAAAAGAAACGATAATGATTTTTTAACGCAAAAAACAACTCTGTAGAAAACAGAAAAAAAAAGTGTATCTGTCTACATATACTCTTATTTTTATAAGATTACGTAATAACTTCTACCAAGACTTTGTTATTTTATCATCATCGCGCTTAGTTGGACAATCCTGATTGGAGTTTGATTATTGCTAATGTACGCCAGATTACATGTATTTTTACACGTATCCTAAATTAAATTTTTTGGCTGTTTTCGCGAAAATATAGATATTTCTAATTTATCAAGTGGTCCAGTACTAGCAATAAATATAGTTAAATTAATCAAAATTTATAATCATTTAAATAATCAGTTGTTTTTAAATTCCAAACGTGACATGGCTACTTTTAAAATTGACTACCAAAACTGGGAAAAGCTTGCAGAAAAAGAACAGATTGGCGCAACGTTTGGTGGAGAGTCGTAAGTTTTGCGATGTCACCTAAATTTCAACATTTGCCGACAAGAGACAAAAACGTCACATAGGCGGGTTGGCACTAACTACAGTCGATTTCTCTTGTCGAGCCTGCTAGTAAGACTATATCGCACTCGCATCGGTCTGTACAGCTACTAACAGAATTGGTCCATAGGCAGACACGCCAAAGATCGTCTGCAATAGAAAAGGCCTATATATTTAAAATTCAATTTAAGATAAGGTAAGAAAATCTCACTTACTAATTTGAAATATATTAGCATATATTAGCGGTTTTGTGTTGTATAAAATAGGGATGTATGTAATAATAACAAAACTTTACTGAGAAAACTTTTAAAATCAATTAAACAATAAACATCTTTATTATAGGGTCATTGTTCCCTGTTTTATGCTTTCCTCTTTCAACAATGAAAAACGTCCTACCATATATCGTGCAGGTATTGAGAATGATTTTTATCATTGTAGTCCCATGTTGCATTTTAATTAAGCATCGACGACACAACCAAAAAACTGAGCGTTAATATTGCCTACGTATGTAAGTGTATAGTGTGGAAGGTATACCAGGGTATATCATCTACACGATGAAAGCTGTCCATAATTAAAAATATAGCACAAAAAATGTTAGAAGTCGCTCTGCTCTAAGTGAAGCGCAACTATGAAATAAAAATTCAGGTAGTTGAAAGATACTTTGAACCAATGTATACATATGTAAATACTGTTAAGCTTTTTGGGGATGACCATTGCATTATATTAGCATGTCATTTGCAAGAAAGCTTTTAGTTATTTAAACATAAAATATTTATAATTTTAATTGTATTAAAGTTAGATTCTATAATTATGATTCAAAGAAAAGACCTTAAATCTCATTTGTTACCTCATCTCATGTCCTCTTGTGTTTAAAGGTTCCTTAATTCTAGCGCCTAAATCTCATAATCAATAGTGATGTATAGTTTGTCTTAGTAACATATAAATTCAAACATAAACGTTAGATGTGATTTAGCTGTCGCTGCAACGTCTTTGAGTAATTGCCGCTTGATGTATAAATCGAGAGTCTGTCATCCCTATCACGCCACGTCCATCAAGCCTACCTATGTTGGTTTACATGCCCTTGGTAAAAATAACTAAGAAATATTATATGTCAATAAACTGATTCATTTCTCACTGTACCTCGTTGCAGTGTGACTACATATTATGTATTTGTAATAATATTTTAATAACGGGGGCCCTACTGCAACTTCTTGTAGCAATCTTATTATAACCTTACTTTGTCTCTATACTTCTTTTTAATGGTACAAAAGAAAAAGACAAAACACAAAGTGACATTAAAATAATACTGCTTTAAAAGGTAGTGGTAGGCCCCCTGAATATGATTTTTGAATTTTCTTACGAAAAGGTCTATGTTATTCTACTCATGTTATTTCTATCTATCTATGTTATTTTACTCATGTCCTACCTTGTTGGTTTGATTTTGTTGATAAAAATTCTGTAGGATTTGATCTCGTTAGAGTCTTGGGGGTTTTAACATACGTAATTACACGTTTATAAAGTAAAAAACCAGTAACATTTCATTTTTCACTTAATTAAATAGCAATAAAATATGTATATTCCAATTTACAAATTTACCGATGCTATTGATGTGCACGTTCTTACATAATTTTTATTTTAGTATTTTTGTAGTAAAACCACTAAGTACCTACGAGTTTATAAATTAAACTTACTAAAAAAATTAAACTTAAGACTAATACTAAAAGATAAAAATACTAAAAGACTATAACTAAAAAATTTAAATAAAGTAAATATTTAGTCATTAGTTTTCAATCAAAACTTATATCATAAAATGTTTAATAAAATAAATAATAGTTTTGCTATAACCCTGAGGGATTATTGACAGGATATTCAAACATGTCGCACAACTACAGACAGAAAATAATATTGAAAGTCAATGTTACAATCTGCTGGACATTGCTAAAATCACGTACCGTTTGGGATTACTTTGTAAAGGAAATGCGACACACAATATAAACCTTACTTTACAACTTTGTTGTTTTACTAGAGCCAACATGCTTTCTTGAATTTGCCATTTTGAACTAACTGCCAAAAATAGTTACCAATAATATTTATTTTATTTTATTTGTTTATCGTATAGCAACCAAAGAAATACCAGGAAACCTGTCGTAGCGTACGTTATCGCCGTATTAAATAACATTTTACTGCGGTCATAACTGTGGTAGCTGTAGTATTTTTCTTATTAGTAGAGGCTTATCCAGTAGTCTTTTAGACATAATAACGCTCATGAACGTCCGAAGCACAGGGAAATGGCACAGGACAATTTTCTGTAAAGTCGTCACCGTCAATGGTAGAAATAGGAAACACTATAGGCACGAGCAGAAATATAACGCTATACAAGTGCAGTATTGCTGCTACTATGATTTTGTGTAGAGGTGGGTACTCAGGTCCAAGTTATGCGTGAAAACTCCTAAGTAAAATCCCACTGTGTGTAAAATTGTAACGTTTACTAGAATGTACTTTGATTTTCTACATTATCATTATCACAATGTCTACTAATACTACTCGTACTTTTACTGTTAATGGAAGTCTTAACACTTTGCAGTGCCTTTTAAAATAAAACGTTTTCGATTCTATTAAAATTTCACGACAAACGTTAAGATATTTTCCTTTATTATCGTTGTTCCATCTTACGTAACATTAAGTGTTTATTGAATTTTTTGTAGCTTTGTTAATGCAGCAATAATGCAAGTAATTTTGTTGCATCATAATTATTTATAACAAACACTGAAAGAAAGACTTATTATAAAATTTGCAGACCAATTTAAGTAATCTTTTGGTAGGCTAATATAAAAAAATTACAGTTTGTGACGGTAAAAATTAACACCTGGTACAAAGTATGTAATTTTATTTTCAAGAACAGTCATTAATTTAGTGCTTAGTAACGGTGATAGAACACGCGCAATTTAATATATACAACGTAGCTATCATTTGATTGCCGTAAACCATAAATGCGCGATAAACTGCACTATAGACTGGGCGTCTGTCGCGTATTTACGCTTTTTAGGATTCGAATTAAAAAATTCAGTATTAAAGTACAGCTAAAATCAGTTGAATGTTTGAGTTAGTTATCAACTCGGCAGCAAATATTATCAACGCCCGCAGTACTTTTAATTGCATGTTTACTACTATTACATTATTTTTATTTTGTGGTTAGATCTTTCTGTAATGATATAAAAAATGTTTTTCAATGAATAAATATATATTTAGTATTCGCAATATAAGTCCATAAGGATGTACCTACAAACTGCATATCACATCTCAAGTTACATTCACCTCAACGTTTATCTTCGAACGTAAATCACAGATATGGATGCGTTGCTCTAAGTGTTCCAACATCAATCTGGAAAGAACTTATTGGAAAACGTAGTTTGCAAACAAATGTAAAGTTTTATTGTTATTTATTGTAGTCGTAAAATATCTACGGACGTTTTCTGTCTAGAAGACGGAACTGTGGAGAGTATTAAAAGTCTCACAGGAAGAAACTTTAAGCTTGCTTGTACTTGGGTGGGAGTAAGCTTTCTTACTTTTTATGACTAGACTTGAATGATTTTAAAGCTAGAGTTTTTATAAACGTTTAGTTTTTTTTATGAAAAATAACTTTTTGATGAAGTATATTGTCGAGGTATTTATTATCTTGACAGACGTCGTTTCAAACAAAAACCCTGTGTCTTACCTTCGTACAAGCCTTCGTACAGCAGATAGATACCTACCTGGCTAATTTCGGCTGAAATCATAAATGATGAATGAAATGATTATTCTTTTATTTTATTATTTTCCTTAAAAAGGCTCGTTTTTAAGAGTTCTTTACTGGTATTCTTAGAAAACAGATTTCACAGTGAAGTGCATGTAAATGGGAGTATGCCAAGATGGTAATAAATTTCCTTTGGAATTACCGGATGCGTTTAACTAATGTAACTCGAGAACCAGGTCGATTTTCGGGATAAAAGTATTTTATGTCCGTCTCCGGCACTACATCTATGTACCTACCAATTTTTATCAAAGTCGGTTCAGCCGCTTAGACGCTGAGCACACATATACACACACACACACACACACACACACATAAACTTTCGCATTTATAATAATTTTGCCGCAGATTGCATGAAACTTAATTATTCAAATTTTCGTTTACGTTTTAATTTTAATAACTAGTTAGTAGTAGCCGTAACTCTAGTTAGAGTTACGGCTACTACTAACTATTACTACTATGGCTACTCTATATATATATATCAGTATCTCATAGAGAGTACATATAGTCTCCTAATACTGCAGCAAGGTAAGGTACAAACGTATTGAATAGATCCGTTGCAATACAAGTGAACTCAGCTTGCGAGTTTCTCTTCAATACGTTCTCGTGGATAATATGTCGCTTCGATACATATCTCGAAGAATGCAACGAATTGAGGAAATATAAATTTATATTGGGAGGTGCATTGTAGCGTTGTTGTGGAGTACAGATTTGAAACCCATGCCCATCCAATAGTATGAAAGGTTTCAAATTTCACTTAAATATTATTGCTCTGTATGATAAATAATACTAGTTTCGCTGTGGTATTGGCTTTACATTAATGGTTATTGTTAAATTTACTCATGATGAACTTATTTAGTATACTTATAATAATGAAGTTTATTCTATTCTAAGCTTATTAACAAATCTTAACGTTTACAATAGCAATAGTTTTATTGTTACCGAATTCAAGACAGACTTGAAAGTACTAAGAAATCGCAAACGTTGTTAGGCTACTAAACTACTTACTATGAAACAGGAGACCACTTGAAAAACATATCGCAAAACTGCATTAAATTACGCCACATATAAATATAACCTGAGGGCCTGGACAAGTAAAATATATAGGATTGACATAAGCTAACGCCAATATTTTGTCACAACAATTGTCGCTAGCTTATGTCAATCACATACATTTTACAATCTATTCTATTAATAGAATAGAAATCTATGCCATTTATATAGAGCCTCTTTATAGAACAAAGTTAATATTAAGTTTAATAATAAAATAAATAATTCAATAAAAAGAGGATATCTCAATAACACATTTTTGATTGATGTGTTCAAATAAATCAACATTCACTATAAGTACTTAAAATGAATAAAATCACTTTATATTCACAGGTTATTCAAATAAGAGACGCTAAACAAAATACTCTAAAATTTTAATATGAATACTTCACTTCAATACAGTGAACAATGAATTAAGTATCTAAATAACAAACAAGGTCTTAAATGGAATATTGTTAAATAGAGTTGAAAGGATGGCAGTCTTGGCAAAGTTTCCCTCTGTTTAATATGCCATAATCTCATCGAAACACTTACTCACAAACTCGATTTATAAGATTATCATAATGGGCTAAATACGTAACGGGCAGGTTCAAAATGTAATATTCATGATGCCGGTCTTTATAATAAACTGCTGTTGAGTTTGTCTGTAAAAAAAATGGTGCAACGACACTGTGGTATTTTTAATAATAACTATAATAATCATATCAATAAAGAAAACTTAGCACCTCTAAGTATTATGTCATGATAGGAGATCCTTTAGCTTGAATGGGCGATAGTAATGCCTATTTTTAACATATAGCTTTGCTTGAATCAACAAAATCACGTTTCTACACGTTTAAAAGTGAAAAAACTAAATTTAATGTTCACCTTGTAAATTAATTTACTGCGTGCATACACGATTATTATTTAATATTCGTTGTATCACAGCATTAAAGCGCCCGTAACTAAAGACGTATTGTCAATCATTAAACTGAGCTTAATTATCACAATTAAGCACACCGCCACTACCTACACCACTCAATATAGAATATAGGTAACCAACCAGTGTGCAGATCACTGTCATTGCCTTAATTAGTTTATAGTAATTAGATACCTGAAAACGATTAAAGAGAAGGTTTACTATTAAAGTTTGGTATCAAAATATGTACCAAGTTTTATTACTACATAAACACACAACCAATGGTAAGCTTTGGCAAAAAGAAATCAAAAAAGAATTCGATTGGGACAATATAGGATATCTACCGACATATTAAATAATACACAAGATAGTTTCTTGTCGAAAACTTCATTTCGTAGTTCTTCCACAGATAACTAGAAACTGTTTAGCTCTACTTGTGACATAACAAGTCAAATCATCAGAGGCCCTAGACAAGTAAGTGTCAAGGATTTCTATTCTATTTATAGAATAGCTAATATAATGTATGAGACATTTTTTAATCTATTTTATGAATAGAATATAAATCTTTGCTACCTGTCTAGGGCCTCAGTACTACCATGTTATTGTCGATATACACATTACAAACAATATATTATTATTATGTAGGTATTCTAAAACACGAGAAGGCAAAATATTCATCAATCAGCTTAAACTGGCATTCGAAATTTTACGGATTGCACAAAAAAGTTTACTTGAATATAAATCACTATAAAAATTCTAGTAAATACTTTCTGTGTTACGAAATTAGCACAATTTGGTATTATGTAACCAATGTTTTTTCTTATAAATAATACCTACAGACAACAAACATTTTACGAGTATGAGCCCCAAATATGTTTATTGCCATATTTGCGACTGTAGAATTTAAGATGAGAATTATACAGCTCAAGAAACGACTTATCATCGTGTGTGTATTACATGTTGTATGGTATACTAGATTCCCGTGGAGCGGTTTCAACCGCGTCTTTGCTTATTGTTCTGCTCCCGTCGCCAGTAGCGCGATGTCATATAGCCTATAACCTTCCTCGAGAGCTGGGTTATTATACGCAAAAAATTTTTTTCAAATCCGACTGGTAGTTCCAGGGATTAGCGCGTTCAAACAAACAAACTTTTCCACTTTATATAATAGTACAGATGATCGTATGTGCATGCCATGAAAATACAAGAGCTCGCAACTCATGCATGGATATGAGTCGAACATGAGAAGCAAAGTAGGTACAATGGTTCAATACATTCTTTTATTCAATATCTTACAAAGGTGTGAATTGTTTGTGCACATGTTTTGTTATGTATACCATACCACAGTATAAGATAAAAGATTAAAAGGATTTACTTGTTATGATAAGTAATTTCTTTTATCTGCGTCATTCCCAAAACGTGCGTAACAAAAATGTATAAAATAATCCGTTGAATCTTTTCAATTGTATTCGACATAAAAACAACATTATCGCAGATTCCGTAATTTTAAAGTCGCTTGCTTGAAGCCAATACCAGAAGAATGAAATATATTTTTTTACTTATCCTAATGATGTTTCCGACGTCCTGTTCACAAATTTAATAATAATCGAATCTTTTTCTGAAAGAAATATAAGCCTACAACGTTTTCCTTATAATATTAAAATGAAAATCTTATATTTTCTTTTGTCGTTTACCTCGAAACGTGAATTAAATATAATGCTACAATAATGTTGTTACAAGCCCTAGTATTTCTATCTGTATTACTATATCCTCAGTATTCGTATTGAAAAAAATAAAACATGTTTTCTTTAATAAATATTCAATGTACTTAAAATTTTATGTTTATATTTATTGCACGTCTTTACTATAAAATTGCATCCATGTCAATTCAATGAAAAAGCATTCACAACATTCTATCGGTGCCGGTGTAACTCGCCTCAATTTCCTCATAGAAAACATGGCGGCATTTAAAATGCATAGCTTCCTTAGTATGTATGTAGATGAAAAGATAAAACCTTGGGGCATATTTTTGTTGGCAGCGTATAACTCGGTCACATCACAACAGAACTTGCCTTTTATCTCCGAGCCTACTAGTCTTTTAAACTTACTTTGTCTTAGCTTTACGTAATAGTGAAATGTTTGTAACACTGAAACTGTGTTAATTTAGGAATTTATTAAATGAAGCTACGTTTAAAGTATTAATATAATTTTACATAATAAGGTGAAAAAGTGCTGTCATGATAAATAGCTTTATAAATGATAAATAGCTTTATAAGAGTAAGTGCGCTTTTCATATACCCACTAACTTCCATTCAATTGTATCGGTGTAGATAGCAAGCAAGCGTTCGATGGGAGTGTGAGAGAGAGAGGAATTGTGGACAGTGGTACTAAGCTGAGGATAATGATGGCGAATCTATTAAGTCCTTAAAATGTTTTCTAATAAAATTAACTTAATATCAAATTTACTTCCTCGTGGTACATATAGTTGTTGAGTTAGTCGTGACAAGGGCGTATTCATCTCATAATAATATTTTCTCTACATGAGTTGTTTAACGAGTTAGCAATGAATCAAATAGCGGTGTGCAAAAAATGTCTAGTGGCTCTCGCGTATAACAAATATATTATATAAATAGGCTTTATATTTTAAGGTGCGAAAGATAAAGACCTCATCTTTTCGAAATATATTGCTTGTAAATGTTAAGGTTTCTTTTGTTGAGAATTTATCTTAAATTACATGCAACTGAAAAGCGTATGAGTAATTTGTGCTAAAGTTAGACATTAGGTATGTAAATGCAATATGGTTGTAATTTCATAGTATATTGTACTAGAATCATGTTAATTTAAGTAATAAACACTTCAAGCTGTTTTAATATCTATTTACAGATTATTTTTAGAATAAATTTTAAGGACTCTGTTTTATTTTGAATTAGAAATGTAGGTAAATAAATCTATACTACTATATAAAGCGGAAGAGTTTGTTTGTTTGTTTGAATGCGCTAATCTCAGTCGGATTTGAATAATTATTCTTACGTATGATAGCCCACATTCTGAGGAAAGTTATAGGCTATTTAACATTACGGGCCGGGTCATCACCTTCTCTCTAATATGGCGAAGGTGATGATGACTAGTCTGTGCGTCATGCTCGTGAACGGGTGCTATCTGGGGTGACTGGTCAATCTTGGTATACATCCAGTATTACCTTGTCGTTCAATATGACCGCATGCATTTACTTTTTTAATTAAAATACGTAGTCAAATTACCATACTAGATGAAACTAAATAATTGAAATCCTCTATTTTCTTTTTTTTTAAATCTTAGTTATTAAATTAATTGGTTGTTTTGTAATAATTACTTCGTATGGTTCTTTGGTTGCGTTGATATGTCAAAATTGTTAACTCATAAAAAAAACTGTCATTATCTGGCGATTGAAAAGAGTGCCGTTAGTTTTTTGACAGTTATTCTCACAGCTCTACCTCTTCATCAAACTGACTGTAGGTTAATTATCTGACTTCATGTAATTTTGACTTTTCTGCATCATACTTTATGATCAAAATGAAATAAATGCTTTGAGTTTGAGTTTACGTAAATGGCGACGGGAGCAGAGGAGTAAGCAAAGACGCGGGTGAAACCGCGCCGCGGAAAGCTTGTAGTAAATATCTAGAGGCCAAAAAATGTATAGGTAGTCCCATATATTTTTCAATCTATTCTATGAATAGAATAGAAATCTATGCCGCTTGTCTAGGCCCTCAGTATAGTATTAATGACATGAAATTCAACACAGAGCATGTCGAAAATTGTATATGAACTTTTTTTTACTTATAAAACGGAGCACAACTTATTGCTGTTTTCGAGTGAAAGACATTTTCGTTTAAATTTTTTAAATCTATACTATTATATAAAGTCTAAGAGTTTGTTTGTTTGAACGCGCTAATCTCTGGAACTACCAGTTGGATTTGAAAAAATATTTTTGCGTACGATAGCCCAGTTTTCGAGTAACATCACGCTATTGACGACTTGAGCAGAGCAGTAAGCAAAGACGCGGATGAAACCGCGCCTCCAAATACTAAACTTCAAAATCAAAATACCTAAACATTTTTAACAACGTAATAATTATTGACTGTATGTAAGTATTGACTGGCCTGTTGGTCTAGTGGTTAGTGACCCTGACTGCTAAGCCGGAGGTCGTGGGTTCGATTCCTACCCAGGACAAACCTTTGTGTGATGAGCATGATTGTTTGTTCTGTGTCTGGGTGTAATTTATCTATACATATAATAAAAATGTAACCGATCGCTGTCTGTACATGGAAGATATATGAGAAAAAATACTATTGGGACCTATATCAACGCAAATAGAACCCAAAACAATGATTTTTAAAATTTTTGTCTGTTTGTCTGTTTGTCTGTTTGTCTGTGCGTTTGTGCACGCTAATCTCAGAAACGGCTTATCCGATTTAAATATGGTTTTCACTAATATATTGTGGTAAGCTTCACTTAACATTTAGTGTTTGTTTCATGTCAATCGGTTCATAAATAAAAAAGTTATGCCAATTTAAAGAATCACATCGAACATTCGTTAATTTACTACGAAATCTTATAGAAGCAGATATTTTAACAGGTTGCGGAATAGCTGATAGTGTTTTTATTTCTCGGATTCCTGTCATTCTAAACAGTCTTTCATTTAGTTTTAAACGAGTCCAGTTTCCAGTGAGCCTATGTTTTGCGATGACTAATTAAAGTAATTAATTAATTAAGTAATTAAAGTAAAGGTAAGACACTAAAAGTTGTGGGTGTGGATCTAAGTATTAGCTGTTTTTCGGTCAGCTTTATGTGGCTCTATCACGTGTAAGCATTACTAGCAGCCTGTATGCTTTGATCCCTGATGGCTATACATCTAATCCATACATCCATACATATTATAAAAGGCTTTGTCCTGACTGACTGACTGACTGACAGACAACGTAAAGCCTAAACCGCTGGTCGTAGCGACTTGAAATTTGGAGGGTGTGTTTGTCTTAATGTCTAGAAGTGTACAAAGAAAGGGTTATTAAAAATTCAACCCTTAACTCTATGAATAAGGATGAAATCGATTGTATAAAACGTCTTCATTTTTTAAGTTACAACTTTGAAATTTTGTTGTGGAATACTTTTATTTAAATAAAAAATACGCTCATAATTTTTTTTTTACTGGGGTGGATTTATAGGAGTGAAATAAGGGATGAAATATTGTATGGCAAGATCTTTGCTTTTGAAGTTGGCGACTTGAAATTTGGAGCGAGGGGGAAGGGAGGGGGAGGAAGAGGAAAGGAAGGGAGAAGTGAGGGGAAAGTGCGGGGGTAGTGAGGGAGAAGTCAGGGGAAAGGGAGGGGAAAGTCAGGGGGAAATCGAGTTTCAAATTCACGCTAATCTCAAAAACGGCTTATCCGATTTAAATATGGTTTTCACTGATACATTGTGGTAAGCTTCACTTAACATTTAGTGTTTGTTTCATGTCAATCGGTTCATAAATAAAAAAGTTATGCCAATTTAAATAATCACGTCATACATGTGGTATGTATTTAGCTTAGGTTAGTGTTATTTTAAGTTAGGTTAACACGTCTTATTTCTTTATTAAAATGTAAATACTTTATCAGTTAAAATGTAAATAAAAGTTAGATTTATATTTTTCTGGACTTATTTTATTTTTTATGATAAAAACATGTTAACACGTCTCATTACGGAATAGGTGGAATTAAAGTGAATTACGAAATAGTAGTAGTCGATTTACGCTGATTTCAGCATGAATGGGTCGGATCGACCAGGGAAGTACTACCCTCTCATAGAAGATCGTTGTAAGAGTAATAGTATTCATATTATTGCGTTTCGTTCGGTAAGTGCGAGAGCCGGAGGCCCAACTGATGCAGAGATGACAATCCTCGCAGCATGTGTGGGACCAGCTGAGTATCCGTGGAGTCATTGTGTGGGTGGTGTGGGTCAACCCGCTGGCCAGTAAGACCCGTATAAATGGTGGTGCATTGTACAGGGGCCCAATTAGACCTAACCGTAGTATTACGGTAGTAGATCCAAGCTGGTTTCAGCATGAATGGGCCGGATCGTCCGGGGAAGTACTACCCTCTCATAAAAGATTGACGTAAGAGTAGCAGTATTCATACTACTGCGTTTCGTTCGGTGAGTGAGAGTGCCAGGAGCCCAATTTCCCCCTTTCCTTTTTCCTCACTTCCCTCACTCCCCTAACCCCATTCCCAGCCACCATAGTGGAGGCCACCATACCAGCAGTTTAAAACGATGGCTTTTTGTATGGTGGCCACCACTTCTGGATTCCACTGACTGCTTACCATCAAGCGGGATGGAGTCACTTTGGCAGGCTAATATATTTTAAAAAACCTTATAGCGTTTTTATTCCTCGGATTCCTCTCATTCCAAACCATTTCCCGTTTAGTTTTAAACGAGTTCAGTTTCCAGTGAGCCTATGTTTCGCGATGACAATTAATAAAGCCTAAGGTCAGACACTAAATGTTGTGACTGTGGATCTAAATATTAGCTGTTTTTTGCATAGTCAGCTTTATGTGGATTTCTCACGTGTAAGTAATCCTAGCAAAAATCGTATCATTTACTGTAAAGATTTTTCTTATTCACCTAAACGAAGATGTTTATAATTCAAAACAAAAAGATATATCCAAAAAATGCTGTCCAAAATCACTATTCCACGCGGACGAAGTCGCGGGCACAGCTAGTCTATAATATGTATGTATTTACAAAAAAAAAATGTATTTAAGTTGTATATCAGTTGTTTAGTACCCATAACACAAGCAAATATAATTGCTTAATTTGGGGCTAAATGGCGCTGTGTGAATGTGGTAGAATATTATTATTATTATTATTATTAATTATCATAACAGCGCTTATTGTAAGCACTTGAGCCTATTGGAAAACTTTGAACTACCCAAACGCCTCTTTAGGGTAAATTTTCTGTTTACTCAAATTTATATTTCAACTATAGGTAGGTACTCGTAAATTACAAAGAAAAGAGTCTACTGTCGCTATATTATTTGTCTTGCCAATTTAGTACTTTAAACAATTTTGATTGTATAGACTTTTGTTTTACATTGTTTTTTATCGTCGTTATGAAAGGCCAAGGCTAAGTTTGAAAATACAAAGTAAGATTATATTAATCAAATATTTTATTAAGTTGTCTTTTGTTTACTTTGAAAGCATTTCATTTTTAAATATTTTTCTTGCTTTTTTAAGTTGGTATTGTTTAAATTTTCGTATACAAGTTTCGGTGAATTATTGATCGCCTCTTTGTTTAATTTATTTTTACTTTTGTTTTATTTATTTTTAACCGACTTCAAAAAAAGAAGGAGGTTTCTCAATTCGACCGTATATTTTTTTTTTTTTATGTGTGTTCGCGGATAACTCCGTCGTTTATGAACCGATTTTGATGATTCTTTTTTCGTTAGAAAGGAGATATCCCGAGGGTGGTACCATGGTTAGGAAACCAGGATCTGATGATGGAATCCCAGAGAAATCAAGGAGAACTTTTGAAAATCGTACTGATGACTAGTGCATTTGTTATATTTTTCATTAAGTACTATTTAGTGAAGGTTTGGAGACGATCTGATGATGCACAATAACAGTCGAGGGAACTACTCAACGATTTATAGCAATTACTTGGTGTTTGGACTTAATTCGTTTCTAATGACGAGAACTTTGCTCCCATATTGGTTATAAGTGCCATTACAGGTGACCATAGACAGTCGAGAGAATTCCTCAACAGCAGTTATGTCGGGCTTACTTCATACGGTTCAATATGCTAAAACGTTTAGTGTATACAAAAATAATACCTAATTAAGATTTAGGTCTACCTACCAATCACTAAAAATGAAATGAATGAAAATTTATTTTTTACTTTTTAGTTTCCTTCTTGTTTTAAGTCGGTTTTCTTTTTTTGTTAAAAATTATTTTATTATAATTGGTTCTTTGTTATTGTTCCAGGTACGTACGAGTCTGGGTAAACATGTTCTATATTTATTGCAATAAAAGCAAACAACAACAACACGTATCTACCTAATCAACCAAGAATGGACTGAATACACTTGCCTCACTAATTCGTTTCACTTAATACGCTCTTAAGAATAAGAACTGGTGGAAGGTTACATTTATTGGTCATAAATTTTACTGTTATAAAAAAACATGTATAATTATTTTTGTATGAAATGTATTTGTTTTTTTGTATATTTCAAGCTTATATTAATTATTATTTGAAACTTATGATTTCAACACACATAATTGCCTGCCTTATGAAGACCATAATACTAAGACCATGCATTTTAATATAAATCTACATCATCTACCTTATTTTTTGTTTTTTATCCGCAGTAGGCCAACACGAGCTGAGCTCTATCTCCGAACACTTTCATTTATTACGGCTACGAGCGTAGGTACTTGGCGAACAAATCGACTTTACACAACGTATCGACTTGATTGCACTAATATTCTGATATTACCAATCTAGTTACGAGGGTGTTAAGTTAGTTCTGCTTGTTTATAGAACATGTTGGAGCATAAATTTTATGGTGTACATAAATAAGACATAGTATTACTATATTAATTGTAGTTTAAGCGTTAGTTGAAGGTGATTGCACAAGTATGTTAACAGTTTAGTATATAGAAGACGTTCAATTATTTAACAAACGTAACGTTTGATCGTAAGAGTTTTCAAGGAGATCGATCATTTGAAACAATCTTAAACTAGTATAATCAGAAATAGCCTGATGTACCTTTGTGCTCCAAACGTTCATTATTACCGCTGCTTTATAAGTAAATTGAAACGCTGGTTTTACTATATGTATAATAAACCAAACACATCGCTTCCGCTAGAACATTAAAGGTCCTATTTATCTTCCTAATATAGTAAGGCAGTATAATAGTGCACTGGCTCTGTTCGCTTTGAGTATGTATTTTATCATGCTTGCAGTCGACGGAGGCAAATTTGTAAAGCCATTGAATGCGCTGCCCTAATAACAACGTCTTTTGAATAACAACGGGAATTTATATTGAGCTTGGACACAAGATTTTATTGTAGCCTGACCAAATGTTATTAGTTTTCTCGTGAAATTATATTTGTTATTTACTAAAATAATACTTTTGTATATACTATAGCTTTTTCTTTTTAGTGTGTCTATGGTTATTCTGGCTATAGTTACTTAGATATTGCCCCAAATTTTATTTTATGTATGTGTGTCACGCTATTATTAACGTTAATCAATGCCTGCATGCTGCAGGTGTTTCGACCACGCAGGATACGACATAACAAGGTGTTTCATGATTTTTGTGGAACTGCATATAGTATATCCCAAAATTAAACGTCTCTAAATCCAAAACAGTTTTAGGTGTGAAAACTTAAAATCACAAACAATGCCTATAGCATACATACACAATAAAGTATTTGTTTGTGAAATGAAGCGTCCTCTGGTATTTACTATGTGAACTAAATTATGTTCATAGTAAATCAGAGCAACCGTTTATTTCTCATACAAATATTTTACACTGTCACATACCGGTGAGATATAATATATATATATATATACGCTCGTTAACTCATGGTGGATGTACTGATTCTCTACTAACATTTAGAAGGCGGCATTAGGTAGGCTGATTTATGTACTTGAAACGAATTGTTGATATAAACATTAACCTCTCAGAGTTTGTCTGAATAGTCTATCTGAAGATCCGTTGCGATTAATTAATTATCCATAGTTACTAACTAATAAGAACTTAAGTTAAAGTTTTTTTTCTAGTGTTGTATCAAAATCAAAATATTTAATAGCTTGAACCACAATTAATTATGTACCTATTTACATATCATTCTGTGTATCATATTTTTCAGTAGCTCTAATCGAAATTACAACTTTCAGCTTAGTGTTACTTGTGAGATCACACTGTCAATCAGTAAATTATAATCACAATTTGTATAACATCTGCATTATCAAATTGCTGTCGGATACAAAGCAAGCAGATTTAATTAATTAAACGCAGTCAATGGTAATGACATTCTGTTACAAGCAACGTCAACAGTATAGAATCTAGCCGAACAGTGACTTGGTCTCATTTGCATTATGCGTTGTTTGATGACTTAGTTGATTTAAAGAGTAGGTATTTGTCCACATAAGTTAACCATTTAAACGTAATGCTTGCCTATACAAGTTCTAATTGGTGTAACAGCGTATAGAACACTGACATTTTGCTCAAATTAAATTCTATAAACGGAGTACTAACATTCACTTTTAAACTTTAAAGAAGTATGTTACTATAGCTGTAATTTACTTGCAGTAAAGTAAATTACAGCCATAGCAACAGAAACGAATTTTGTAGCTTGTTGATCGATCGCGATTACTGGTACGAGTATACATAACTAGACGTCCGCCCTAGCTTCGCTTCGGTATCAAAAGTTTTATTCGGTCTCTCAAACGCCTTCCGAAAATATCATAGCAATAGTGACGTATTACATCATTCAGATTTACAAAAGCGCTTAAAATATTGAAATTTGGATATGACTAACAAATATGTTAAACATAATAAAATATAGTCTATGTTATCTATACCTATCGGTACAAACAAACAAACGTACAAAAAATTAAATCTTTTCTCTAAATATCAGTTTGGATGCAAAGTTTGCATTCTATAAGAACTGTATTATACATTGTGTATAAGTTACAAAGTTTAAAATAATTCGCAGAACTGTATACCTTTGTTATATTGACGGAACAATCGAGTTAAGTATATTACCGCAGGGAACCTATTCAAATTTCCAATAGATCAGCTGGCGCCGCAACAAATTGCTATCCGGTTGTACCCAAATCGTATTTTCATTTCTGCGGCCCGAGACTTCCCTTTGTTCTTCACAAATCAATTTAGAATCAAGTCTAAGTTTGATCGGTTTTATTTTTGAATGAAAGTCTTTGTGTAAGTAGAAAGGGAAAGTAATTGAGATGCCTGCTAACAATTTGTAAAATATAGCAGTATGTATTTATGACAATATGTCTTATAAGACGCAGTTTAAATAACAACGTGTCATTGAAATATTTTTACTTATACGTTACGAATATTATGTTACTGTAGATGTACTCATTTTAAAGTTTTGTGTTTCTGATTTTATGTACTAGAATATAGCTACAAAGGTTGTCTCAGTTAATAGCGTATCGAATCGAACAGTCTAGAGCAGAATATATAACTGATTACGAACTGAATGGCGATCCCAGGTGGTTTTCGGAGACGTCTAGAATTATGCCAATTGATGAAGATTATATGACTAGGTTGCTAATGTCAATAAATGGATAATTCAATAGAAAGATAATTATCTTTACATTTATTATCAAATATAAAGCTACAGGTGATTTTTAATGCTAAATTATGAGATTATTTATATTACGTAATTCTTCGTTATTATCGGGAGATATTACTAGCATTCATGACTATTAAATTAAAATTGATGTAGGTACAAAGTTCTTAACATAGTTTACAGCTGACATTATTTTTTACCAAACAGGCAGAATCAGTTTAATAGTTACAAACATTTCTCTCCCTAGAGGCGTATTCCAAAACTTTTGTCATCTTTATTCTTTAGTAATCGAGTCACGGACTTGAGTGAACCGGGTGAGACGGAGACAGTTTGTTATGGCGTACACGACGCTAATAGTAACAAATGCGCTTTTTCATTTATTTAAGTGAAGGAAAAACATTGGGATACAAAAGATAAAAGATGTTGTGACAAAAATATTTTTTCGATATGACGTCAAGCATATCAGATTTATATAAAACTAGCGACCTGCCCCGGTTTACACGTGGGTACATTACAAATTGTTGGAATTTTTGGTTTTTTC
The DNA here is from genome assembly GCA_963082885.1 of Parascotia fuliginaria. Taxonomy (NCBI): domain Eukaryota; kingdom Metazoa; phylum Arthropoda; class Insecta; order Lepidoptera; family Erebidae; genus Parascotia; species Parascotia fuliginaria. The sequence goes on along the minus strand of OY720178.1, from coordinate 10,269,360 downwards.
TGACGGCAGATGGAGCAAAGCTTTAGCAGAACGGTTGCCGAGGACGGGAAAAAAGTGGTGGCGCGGTGGGTAGACTACATTCGCCAAGTCGTGCGTAACACCTGGCTTGGTGCAGCACAAGATTGGCGTAAGCGGGATTCACTTAGGGAGGCCTACACCCAGCAGTGGGTACCTACAGGCTGTGGATGATGATGATGATGATAAATATACATGTATAATACACGTAAAGCAACAGAAAAAAATCTCAAAACAATCAAAATCCATTACGTGGTTCAAAACTTAGCGGAGAAACAATCAGGAAAAAACAGCGCCTTTACTTTGTACTATTTTGAGATTTTCTCCAAAATGACTGTTTTGTAGGCAAAAACGACTCTTTGAAGATGGCCAAATTTGTATCTGAAACACATGTTCTAAGATTCACTTAGGAAACTGTAATCACACGGGTCGTACACACGTAGTAACTAAATAGAGAGGTAGTCATTATGTATAGTGGACAGACGTCGGCTAGTGAATTACTCAAGGACCTTTCAAAGCCCTATGCCTTAGTGGCTCGCAATGTCTCTAATATTTGGGGTACAAAGCTAATTTGACACACTAGATGCAATGAGATTGTATACGAATTTAGCAAAACGATTTATAAGACTATTTGGTTAGTGTTTGTAATAGATTTGATAACATTATACCATCTAAAAATAAGTCTAAAATTACAAGTGAGAAATGTCGTGCCTATTCCTAGAAATATTAACCTGGTGTAGGTACAGTTGGGTGATAAACTATGGTTACCATCGTTACTATGTACCTACTGCATATAAAACTGCTTTGTTTGGAAATATGAATAATAAGCAGCCGTCTTGTCATCTTCTTGGAATCTCTTAGTAATCTCGTAATCTGCATATAGAAAACGTAGGGCACACATTCATACATACATTACTTAGATGATTTACATAGCATATCGGAATACTTGAATATGGTAATGATACGCCTCAAATTCGCACACAAATATTATCTTCATGCGAGTTCTGAACAGAATTTTGCAATAACATTTTACATTAGGGCCGAGAGGCCATATTAAATGATTTTAGCATACGTTGGTAATGACAAAAATTGTGTTATAAATTTCACTGAGAAGCTGATGTTTTGTTATGTTGGTTTTAGTTATTGAATTTTCGAGCATCGATACCTTAAATGTAGGTATAAAATAGTTTTGTGTGCATGATTGCAATGATTTGGTCCTCATTCGATATAATTATTATGGAGTTTATAAAAATTTGAATTTGCTTTACTGTCAAATATTACTTTAATCGGGATCTTTATTTTAGTTATCCAGTCTAATTTAAAATGTTACGTTACAATTATTATAACACAGATACAGAAAATACGAACATGAGTTTTCTCTTAAAGTGTAGGTAAGTAGTATTTAGAAGATATGAAGCACGTTTCGACCGTTATGCTAGATGCTATGTCGGGGACGCGTCTGTTACTATTTCTAGACTGAGTATTTCTTAAAATAAAAGTTGAAATAACTTCTTGTGCTTTCTGCAAATGAACACAGGTTGGAATCACATCAACTTCATTAAATTATAATTACTATCTTTTCTGTATTTAAGGATGTGCATTTTACTAAATTAAAATGTCAATTTTATACAAAGAATCAAATTGTTTTATCAAGTAATTATGTACCTATCTAATTAAATTCTACAGCAATAATAATATGATCTGAAAACTAAATGTTTTGGCACAAAAATTTAAACAAAAAAACAAACTAACTACAAAAAAACTAATATTTTCTCTTTAAAATAATAGTTTAAATATTTTTTTTTTTATACAACTAAGGTGACAAACAAGCATACGGCCCGCCTGATGGCAAGCAGTTACCGTAGCCTATGGACGCTTGCAACACCAGGAGCATCACTAGCGCGTTGCCGACCCTGTTAAAAACCTTTTAACTCCTTTCTTGAAGAACTCCATGTTGTAGTCTCTCGGGAAAACCTCGACGGGGAGCTCATTTCACAACCTTTTCGTACGAGGGAGAAAGTTTCTCTGAAACCTCATTGTACGGGACCTAAGAGGTTCTAAGGTGTGACGATGAACTCCCAGCCGATGGCGGGAGGTGCAATGATAAAAAGTGGCCGTTGGCACCATCCTAAACAATTCCTCAGAACACAGCCCATTGTACAGGCGATAGAATACACATAAGGAGGCAACGTCTCTCCTTAAGCCTAGTGATTCAATACCGCCTGTTAGCCTGGGATTGTCGACAACTCTTACAGCGCGCCTTTGGGCCGCGTCAAGGGGCCCAAGCTGGTATCCGGGTGCTCCCGCCTAAAGATGGCAGCAGTACTCCATGTGGGGACGAACTTGAGCTTTGTAAAGCAATAGTCTTTGCCCCGCACTGAAGTACCGCTTCGCCCTGTTGAGCACACCGAGCTTTTTAGAGGCCAACTTGGCTTTAGCCTCCAGATGACTGCGGAACTGGACGCTGCTGGAGATGTCGATTCCAAGGATCTCAAGACTTTCAGATGTTGTAAGGGCTGTGTCTTGGAATTGCGGAGTATCTACAAATGGAGCTTTTTTAATAATAAAATATACTAAGTTGTTAAACTAATAAAACAAATTTTCATTATCTCAGTTTATAAACTCGTCGAAAGTAACCAACTTGAATGTTTGCAAGCTTGTTGTGTGTAGTCACAGTTACGCATATTCTCACTATAACAACGAGGCTGAAGCATTCATACCTAACTTCACGCTTGTCTCTCATAAACGAGGTATGCAGAGACTAAAACGCCATTTGCTGCATCCAAACATACCTTGACGGAGTATCTACAAATGGAGCTTTTTTAATAATAAAATATACTAAGTTGTTAAACTAATAAAACAAATTTTCATTATCTCAGTTTATAAACTCGTCGAAAGTAACCAACTTGAATGTTTGCAAGCTTGTTGTGTGTAGTCACAGTTACGCATATTCTCACTATAACAACGAGGCTGAAGCATTCATACCTAACTTCACGCTTGTCTCTCATAAACGAGGTATGCAGAGACTAAAACGCCATTTGCTGCATCCAAACATACCTTGACGGAGTATCTACAAATGGAGCTTTTTTAATAATAAAATATACTAAGTTGTTAAACTAATAAAACAAATTTTCATTATCTCAGTTTAAAAACTCGTTGTAAACCAAAACAGTCGTACATTTTTATTCCAAACAAACAACTATCTTGTTTTCAAGGAGAAATTAAAGTTAGTTCAACAATCTATACCGGTGCGAAGGTAAGTTTGAAAACGAATGGTCTAGTTCTTTAGTTTGTTCCGTTACTAACTTAGTTTATATTGATATTTTACTTTTTAATTGTTTGCAAATGTTAAATAATGAAAACAGAGTCAGTTTTTTTTGGTCAAGTAACATAGTTTTACAAACATAAAATTACATATCCTTGCTACTTATATTTCTACTAGGTTTCCGCGGCATGGTTTCACCCGCGTCTTTGCTTTCTGCCCTGCTCCCGTCACTAGTAGCGACTAGTAGTTCCAGAGATTAGCGCGTTCAAACAAATAAACAAACTCTTCCGCTTTATATAATAGTATAGATATAGATAATGAAGGTATTGATGTACTCATATTTAAGCGGTAACTAAATTTGATCTCACCTGTGGAATGTGAAACATGTAGTGCTATGCTTGGTGTCAACGATCGTTCAGTTTAATATTAACTTATTATTAAACTCCTTGTGTAGTAAAATTAAACCTAAGGCTTTTCTAAATATTGGAGGCTTTCAAATTCTGACGGTAGTAGATCCACGCTGGTTTCAGCATGAATGGGCCGGATCGTCCGGGGAAGTACTACCCTCTCATAGAAGATCGACTTAAGAGTAGTAGTATCCTTATTACTGCGTTTCGTTCGGTGAGTGAGAGTGCCGGAGGCCCAATTGCCCCTCTTTCCTCTTTCCTCACCTCCCTCATTCCCTTCTCCTAACCCCATTCCCAGCCGCCATAGTGGAGGCCACCATACCAGCAGTTTAAGACGATAGCTTTTGGTATGGTGGCCACCACTTCTGGATTCCACTGACTGCTTACCATCAGGCTGGGTGGAGTCACTTTGGTAGGCTATTAAATATATAAATATATCCATTCATTCACATAACTGGCCGTCATTGTATTATCGACATAATAATGTATTTAGAACTTCTCCTAATTCTATTGAAATTGTAATGACGGGATTTTACGCGCTGGAGCGAGGAGCCATTTAATTGTTTTAGATAAATTAAATTATTTTTGTTTTTGGTTATTTTTGTGTTGTTTTATAAAAATATATTGAAGTATGCAGTAGTTTCTTTTTAGCTAAATAAAAAAATGAATTTGATAATAATTATGTGCTCTCACAGATAGATTACCATTCTGTTACACTTAACTATGAACAACAAACGAGTAACAACTGCTAGTCCTAAGGCTAAGAAGGACCAAGTGATTAAGGTCACAACAGTAACTGCATTAGTTACACAATTTTTTGAAATGGGGCTGCTAATATTAGATAAGTACTTTAAATCTACAATTATTTACATATTTTTAATTCACCGTATTAGAGGATTGACTACTGCATTCATGGCACATAATGCTTTTCAATTTAGAAGTACGTTAAAGGTGAAGCCAAGTTGATTATGGTAGATTAATTAAGTAGGTAATTACATTAAATTTTAAAAGCATGTACGTCTGTGGAGTTTTGGAAAAGATAGAAATAGCACGACTTTTTGAAAAAGTTCGTCTGGAATAGAATAATAACAAAGATATTACATGATTGTCTCGTAAGTGATCTACGATTCTCGTAGACCTACTACATCGCGTAGCATTCGTAGCATGCTATTCGTAGACATAGTTTTTGATAACTTCAACACAAAACTTAACATCATAATGAATGTACAAAATATGAGTATTGTGTATCTCATTATACCGAACCTTTTTCTTATTATATTAAGGTCGGCTTAAGTCTAACCGTTTCGACCCTACTTTACAAGGAGTGACTACGATATTATTATTAAATAAATTATTAATTTAAAGATAGCGGTTTTAGGCTTTTTGATACAAACATGCGAAGGTCTCATGGAATCAGCAATTAATGTTCGTAGATTAAAAGAAGATGATAAAAGTAAAATAATTTAGAACCGTAGCTTAGTTTTCTTATCTGGCAATGGACAAAATTACAAGCACCCGTTACCGATGAGCGAGTATTAAAATATTATTTTATTTATTTATTTATTGCACACAAAAAGATACATAACAAGGAAAATATATAAATAAAAATTATGTACAAAGGCGAGCTTAACTCAGAACTGAGTTCTCTAACAGCATACCTTAAGAGTAATAATATATATATATTAATTAATGTTGAAGAGTCAAGGTATGTTTGGATGCAGCAAATGGCGTTTTAGTCTCTGCATACCTCGTTTATGAGAGACAAGCGTGAAGTTAGGTATGAATGCTTCAGCCTCGTTGTTATAGTGAGAATATGCGTAACTGTGACTACACACAACAAGCTTGCAAACATTCAAGTTGGTTACTTTCGAACTCGTTAACGGGTGTATGAACATTGTTCATTCATAAGGAACAGCGTGTTCGGGTTGTATTACAGCTACACATCACGCCCATGATTAATTTAAATACACAAACTTGGTAATCGTAGTAAAATTAAAGTTCAAAGTATATAAACTCGTAATATATTTATTCTTATATTGTCATGATGTTGAGTTACATAAATAAAATCATAATTCAACGGATCAAGCGCCGTTGTTGAATTGTGGTTTCCTTGTGGTATTTTTGACGTTTGAAAAAAAAAGTATATAATATATAGAACATTACTAATATAAGTAGGGTTTGCATAAAGCTGTTAATTTTCCGTCCGTCAACTGATGGTATAAGTAATTCAAAATTAGTCCAAACTTTCTTGTAATCAAAATTTGTCAACACATTAAAGTAAGTAAGAAACCACATTAAGTCGATGGCACCAAATCATTAGTGTCGGAATTGCCAGTGCTAGCGCCTCAACGTTTTCTATTATCTTGAGTCGTGAACACCATCTCAAAGAGAGTAAACTCGAGCGGAATCGTAAACTATTACCCGTACAGTAGTGTTAATTAGTAACTAAAGTAGTTTGTTACGTTCCGCTAGTCTGTGAATTGTGGGACGAATTGTTCAAGTACGAGTATGTGTCACTGCCTATGTGATATATACTTGACTTGAACATGCTGCTTGTGTGTATGTGTAATGTTTCAAATATTTTCATATTGTAAATAAAGTAAGAAACTAGTAACCAATAAAAGGTCTCCTAAATTTTAGAAAGAGAAACAGCTGTAATGAGAGTCTAACGAATAATTTAATTCAAATTTTAAATTAAAACTATTATATACTGATAAGATTAGGTACTTATTTAATCTTCTCCACAATAAAACAGTTAGCTTATGTCTCCGAGAGCAATGATCATTCAGCTAACAGGATAGCGTTTCTAAACAAACTTTTGAGCATTCAGATCACGACATTAATAGCAACTTACTTACTATATTGAAACGCACGTAATAGGAAGTAAGTCTAAGGGATATACGGTCTACAATCTTATGGCGTATTAGCAAGATGTACAAACGGACTATTTCAATTCTCCAGTTAATGGGATAGCACAGTTAGTAATGCGTCAGGGCGTTACACCGAAAGAGCACGGCTTCGAGTCCCGCTTCGAGGTTAAAATACATCTTTATTTCCTATGACTGACAGTGCTTGAAGCGTTGTGACATTAATATACAGTATATGAAGAGGAGGTAGGTTTATAAAAACTAAAGGTGTCAAAAAGACTAGTGTTATGTTAGTGCCAAAAATAAAACGCTTCACAGTTATTTTTGTATGCCATCGTTTAAAAGTACAAACAAACCACTGTTGTAACTCTGTTCATTTTATCTTTCATAAACGCTATCTGGGCTTAGTAGTATTCATGAGCGTTCCATTTCCACGCTGCGTGCCAGTGTCATAATTATATCCGCTCTGTAAACTGTTTCACTAATGCTATTCATTTTAAAGAGTTTACTTTGTCTACTCTTTGGCGTTAATAAAGTAAACCATCCACTACATTTTTTTTAGCCTTTTTGGACCTATTTCGCTTATCTCTGCGCTATCGTGGTTAGTAGAGAGTGGCTATGGCATTGTTTACCTTTTTATATAATGATTAATAATTAATGATTGTATGTTTTTTTTTAAATAAATAAACCTAATTTACCTTTTTGATAGTTTTCAGTTTTGAAACATATTTGTCAGAATAAATGGAATTATTGAAATCGTTCTGCATATAAATTCAATAACTTTTCCATTTCGAAATATTCCTTGGTTTCGTTTTTCAGGAAATTGTGTAATAAATTGGTTTACTAACTTTTAATAAAATATTTTCTCATTCCACTTAAAAATCTTTTTTAATTTACCGCTGAAGTGGTACATGAAAATAGGATCCAATTAATCGTAAATGTTTTCTATAGGCTATATCCGTCCATAAGCTTGACAATCGAGGCATCCTTCTTTTGTATAATATTTTTTCTTTTTACGTATATATACTAAACACAAACAAAAGTATCTTAAGTGTTTAAAGGCTTAACTGACGCTATCTTTATTTTCTCGTTAAACTTTTGCTAAGTTTAGAAATTTCGTAACATTCGTAAATTTCTTTAAGAAAACAATATTTACGTAAAATTATTGGTAATGGCTGCACTTTAAGTTTAAAAATAATTTGTATACAGTACACAATAGTTTCCGTAAAATCGATGATCTAACTAAAGCGGTTAGAACTCGTTCCTGGAGACCATAAATCGCATGCAGTTGGTAACAAACTTAGATTCGGCAATGTTATCTTAGTGATTGTATTGTTTAGTTCATAGTTGATATTGGGTTTATGGAATTGCGACTCGGAAATGTTTTCAGATGTTTATAATAAGCCAATAAGATTTTAACAAGCCTGCTTATGAATTTAACTATTCCGTTAATTTTGAATAAAAATCAATAATAATTTGGCTTATAAAATTATTTTATAAATAAAATACGGAAATAGAAATTCCTTTACTGGTATTCAAATAAAAACTCAATAATGTATCACATATACGAAATCTGATTAGTACATTAAATTAATTAGTTATTTACCACACAGCGACCAAATCGATAGGCACTCGTACAGATTTCAGTATTAGACAAAACAAATATTAAATTAGTGGTGAAATAATTAAATAATGAAACTGAGCCTCAGGCTTGTTTTGTTATTTAGTTCTGTATTTTCCTCCTAAACGTTTCTCGTAAGTGATTTCATTATTGTAATCCGAGTAGCCTACTGATTACTCTGGGTCATTCAACCTTCGAGAGTTATTTAATTGCTGCTTAAATATTAATCAATCTATACTTTCATATAAAGCGGAAAAGTTTGTTTGTTTGTTTGTTTGAACGCGCTAATCTCTGGAACTACCAGTTGGATTTGAATTTTAGCGTATGTTCATGAGGAAAGTTTCAGGCTATGTCATAATGCTATTGACAACGGGAGCGGAGCAGTAAACAAAGAAACTACGCCGCGGTAATCTAGCAACCATGTAATCCGAGGCCCTAGACAAATGGCAAAGATTTCTATTCTATTCATAGAATACATTAAAAAATGTATGGGATTGACATAAGCTAACGTCACCGCTTATATCAATCTCATAAATTTTTAATCTATTCTATGAATAGAATAGAAATTTTTGACACTTGTCTAGGGCCTCTGATGACAAATCCTATGTATCTTCATAGAATTTATATCATCTTGTCTTTAGTTATTAATTAAGAATCTCCATTTATAGATTGCTTATTTTTTATCTGTTTTCAAGAAAGGAAAATTGCCAGGCTGTCGTAATCGTTTTTTTAAAAGATAAACCTAGTCAAAAAGAATGATCTTGCAAGAAAGATACATCAATGTTACGCAGACCCTATGTAATTGGTTAAAGGTAAAAGGGCAAAATATGTTGAAACTTTACCGACGAGAAATTTAGTATGAACATTCAGAGTTGCATACTTTTACTTTTACATATGTAAATGTAACTCGTAATATATCGTAAATCAAGGCAATGGTTTTTATGATCTGGATAATTAATCTACACGAGTAAATCTTACCCTCGATATGGATTCTTGCTGATTTGTGCTCTAATCATAGAATAACTAGACGTTCGCCTTTGCTTTGCTTCGGTATCAAAAGTTTTATTCGGTCTCACAACAAATGTCTACACAAAATATGATTGCAATATTACCTACGTATTTATTAAATATTATTATTTCTATACGGCCAATTTACTTTTGCTCTCTTGTGTATTGCAAATTTCAAATAATGCAATTCTGAAAATTGCTAAAAAAATAGTTAAACATAATAAAAATACACCTCAAGTTACGCCCTTTATTTATGATAAGATTTTTTAAACTGTGAAAACAAACAAACATACAATCAATTAAATTATTAGTTTAGACGACGCGGCGACGTAATGTTGTTTTATCCATAATATTGCAATGATGAAAGTGATGCTGTAATCATTGATTCTTCCGAAACAATCATCGTCATCATCCACAGTGACCCACTGCTGGGTATAGGAACATTAAGGACAAAAACAAGGCTAAATATTTTAAGTTTGGCAATGATGTTTTAAAAATATATCAGATTCCTCGATCAAAGCCAAGGCTGGCTGCTAATTTATTACATGACATGAAAAAAAAACAATTAATTTGTCTAGCACGAGTAGATACACTACTTCGCATTTTAAATAAGTTATAAATTCTAAAAAAGCAGCTTCTGTTCTCAGCGTCATTTCCAGGTTTCGTTTTTTGTAACATGAGAACGTTAAAACGCGAAATGACATAAATATTTAAGCTCGCTCACAATGCGAATTTAAACGAATTATTGTTGCTACAAAAATACGTCGTTGGTGTTGCCAGCATACATTTATTAATTATTATTAATTAATTTACAGATGTGTTTGCCGAGGCTGTTTGCCAAATGGGAATTTTGTTGCATAAAGTTAACATAACGTGAGGCTTTTCTCTTACCTTCCAACGGGGTAGACAGTAACACAAGTGATATAAATCTAACCGGGCTTAGACTAACGCTGATACTGACTAATTTGAAGCAAATCCAGTACTAACCTTCTTAAAGATCAGACTTGGATTTTAATACAGAAGTCATAAGCATAATAATTGTTCTATAGATATAGTTGTGATAAATGTAGGTATTTGGTTATAATTTTTAACAAAAAAAAACAACTACCTACTTTAACACATAATTAATTATAGCACGTGAGTGTCAACACACACGTTTCTCAATATTTACTAATTTTTGATCATGGCATTTAATTGTTATTTCTTTAGTTCTGCAGCATCAATTGAACTTTCACGACGTAAAGGCTATCTTAAAAAAAATCCGTCTACAAGCCCAACGGCGCTTTTACAGATATTTTAATTGCAAACTTGTAATGCTCCGTAGTTCTCTATTTAGAAATGTTCGCTAACTGTTAACAAGGGACTGAAGCCATACAGTGTGAAAACATTTAAAGGTATGTACTTTAAATCCATCTCATAAAATATACCGCTTCTGTAAGATTTATTTCTTTTTACAATGTAAACGTGTGATATAATATGCGTCATAGAAGTTAATTATATTTAATACAATTGGTCACAAATGTTGATAGGTTTATAGGCACATTACATAATACAAAATGTACTCGTATATAGACCCACAAAACAACCAAGATTCAAAAAGAAAGTCATTAATGTCGTTGCCAATATGAGCTCCAGTGTACTGTCAAAATAAAATGACAGACAGAGAAGTAAAGCTTATATGTAGTCATGTATCCAGCAATGCGAAGCCTTTAAGAAAAATATTAGAATTGGATTCAGTTACTTATATGCTACCTAATTACTTTATAGTTTCAAAATTGCACATACGTCAAATATTTTTATACCTATGAACAATTAGGCACGAATTAATGAGCCTAAATTGTAGGCTATGTCGCAGTAAAAAAGTTATATAAATATTTGAAAAAAAAAACTACCCAATGTTAATTCGAATTAAACGAATGACTATATGTTTAACCGAACAGATTCGTATTAAGAAAATATAGTTATCTATTATATACTGGTGTCAAGGCTACCACTACAAAAACAAAAGACTCGAATCCTCCGTAGCAGTGTGCGTAAGGGTATAAGGTCGGCGTAAGGTCAGTAGCTTCCATCGATCTTAAGGACAGGTAGTGCCATTAATATTGCTTGTAGACATCTGGCTACTGAATACTGGAAAATGCTTTGGGAAAATATATGACGAAAAAAGATTTTGACCAATAGAACATAATGTTATAGGCAAAGCAGGAAGCAACGAAATAATGTTTGCACCTTTACTACTTGAATAGAAATATAGTATCTATATCTATAAAATTATATCATCTTCTCATAGAAATGAATACGACTCGTGTCAGAAAACTAATTATATTCGTATACTAAAACTTCTACCAGATTAGCTATTTACCAGCATTTGAATGAGGGTGTTAAAAAAATTGTCGCCACAAGTTGGCGCCACTTTGGTAAAAGGTCTTCCATTTTGACAGCGCTATCAAAACAAATATTTTTCAGTGTTCATTTCAAAATTGCTGAGGGGGTTTTCTGAAATGGCGCCTACGAAGAGGCAGCACCGATGCGTCAGATCTAGCTGTCAAGCGCTTTTTGAAAGGTAGCCCCTGATTGGCTCAATGTGACAGTTGAAGTGGCACCAACTGGTGGAAAAAATTTTCTATACCCTCATTTAACCGATATAGCGACTCAGAACAAGGACTTATAGCGAAATGTTATAGTCCAGACCAGTTTATAAAAAAAATGGAGCTTTGCGCCTCGTGTGGCTGAAAAAACGCCCTTTGAAAGTATAAAGAGACCTAGCTGACACGATCAGTAAGAGTTTTATTTATATTATTATATTATTTATTATTATATTATTATTATTTATATTTTATATTATTATTTATTATATTATTATTATATATTATTATATATGCGGTTATGTGCGGTCAGGATAACCGTGAGTAATAGATCTATAGTGATTTTCAGTGTTTATATGCCCACAAACTCAAATGACAATCTTGTCGAATTTACATCTTGTCTTAGCTCAATTCGTTCTATAATAGAAATAGAGGAAAACAAGGGAGTTGAGGCTTTTTATGTACTGGGAGACTATAATGCACACCCGAGTGAGTTATTTTATAACGAAATGATAAATTTCTGTGCGGATCTGAGTTGGACATGTGTCGATGTAATTATGTGTGACAGTAATACGTATACTTTTACGAGTGAGTCGCATGGCTGTAATAGATGGTTGGACCACTGCGTTGTCACTGAGTCTGCTCTAAAATCAGTTATTAGTGTAAAAGTACTGTATGACATGTATTGGTCCGACCATTTTCCGATTGTGGTCAAGTGTGATCTACATAAACTTCAACCCAAACTGGTTGATACATTTATAAATGAAAAACCTTTAAATCGTGTTATATGGGGCGATAGATTATCAGAGCAAATTAGCGAGTATCACAACCACTGTCATTCTGCACTTAGACAGATAAATATTCCTCGGGAACTAAGTACTTGTTGTGACAGCTTTTGTGACATTAGTGAACATCAGTCGGTTCTTGATAAAATGTATCTAGATATTGTAGACACCCTGAGACGTGCCGCCGTAAAAACCTATAAAGACAAGTGTCAGAGGAAAGGTGGTTATGTAACTGGGTGGAACAAGCATGTCACGGATGCTCACCGTGAGGCGAGGCTTCGATTTCAAGTTTGGACCATGGCTGGACGCCCGGCCAGTGGCCCGTTATTTTGTGAAATGGCAGAATCGAGGCGAATTTTCAAAGCCAAACTTAAATGGTGTCAGAACAGGCAAGATCAGCTTAAAATGGATTTTCTTGCTTCTAATCATAGCACGAAGAACTTTAAACAGTTTTGGAAAAACACAAACAAAATGAATGTGAGGCCGAGCCTCCCGGTGAGCGTTGGTGGTATGACTGATCACAAACTAATTGCTGATGCTTTTAGGGACCACTTTTCTGTACGCTCGCCCTTGAACTCAGGGCCTTGTAACGAGGGGTATGCTGAGACTATTATGACCGAGCGAGTTACTAAAATACCAGCCAAGACAGTTGCTAACATTATTTTCAGAATGCAACATGGAAAATCGCCTGGTCACGATGGTCTCAGTATAGAACATCTTAAGCACGCGGGAGTTCATTTGCCTAGAGTGCTATCTCTGTTTTTTACTCTGTGCCTCAGTCACTCTTATTTACCTGAACCGCTTATGCGGACAATAGTAGTACCGATTGTTAAAAACAAGACGGGCGACACGTCCGATATAAATAACTATCGCCCCATCTCGCTCGCTATCACCATGGCTAAGGTGCTTGACGGTGTGTTGAACGGCTGCCTTTCAGAACACGTTGAATTGCATGATGCCCAGTTTGGTTTTAGGACAGGCTTGTCCACGGAGAGTGCCATACTTAGCCTGAAACACACAGTCAAGTACTATACCTCGAGGAGGACGTCGGTCTACGCGTGTTTTCTTGATTTGTCAAGGGCATTCGATCTCGTAGCCTATGACGTGCTGTGGGACAAGTTGAGAGACACGGGTGTGCCGGCGGAATACACAGCGCTCCTCAGATACCGGTATGCTCACCAGACAAACCGTGTGAGATGGGTCGGTACTCTGTCTGATGAGTACACAATGGAGTGTGGTGTAAGGCAGGGCGGGTTAAGTTCACCTCTGTTATTTAATTTATATATTAACCAGCTCATTGAGCGACTGAGCAGCGCACGTGTCGGCTGTCACATAGACGACACTTGTGTCAATAATTTGAGTTACGCGGACGACATGGTGCTCCTCAGTCCATCAATGGGTGGGTTGAAAGAGCTACTATCGATCTGCGAGACGTATGCGGAGGTACATGGCCTTAAATACAACTCCAAAAAAAGTGAGGTTTTGGTGTTTAAAACCCAAAAACAACAGCCGCGCCGTGTGCCTCCAGTATATCTCAATGGAGTAGTGTTAAATGTAGTTGATAGTTTTAAGTATTTGGGACATATTGTCACCAGTGATTTATGCGATGACAGAGATATAGAGAGAGAGCGCAGGGCGTTGGCGGTGAGGGGTAATATGCTCGCCCGCAGGTTTGCCCGCTGCACAGTAGACGTCAAAGTGACCTTATTTAAAGCATTCTGTCAGTCATTTTATTCGTGCGGCCTGTGGGTGACGTATACAAAACGAGCCTACAACGTATTGCGCGTCCAATATAACAACGCTTTCAGGATGCTGTTGCGGCTGCCGTGGCGTTGTAGTGCATCGGGCATGTTCGCTGAAGCTCGCACAGATGGTTTTCACGCAATCATGCGTAAAAAAGCGGCTTCCTTGCTGCAACGCTTACGTAGCAGTAGTAACGGCATTCTGAAAATGATCGTTAGTAGACCAGACTGTTCTATACAGCGGCACTGGGTGGAAGTAGCTATAGGTACGCGTACATAAATATTTCATCACATACCAACTTAATAGCATCATGTACCTATAGTGCTTCCACACTGAGTCTCGTGGGCGTATTGTAACCGTCTTCACTTGTTTACTTACTAACAATACTAACATAGACTATAAGTACGCTTTGTTACTAACTCATTACTAAACAATTTATGGACTGTTCATGTCTGAAATAAAGATATTTTATTTATTTATTTATTTATATTATTTTAATCTTATTAATATTATAAATGGGAAAGTTTGTCTGTGTGTGTGTGTGTGTGTGTTTGTAAGTGTTTGTTACCACTTTGCGCCTAAACGGCTAAACTGGTATGTAAATAGATTCGGTGCCGGAGACGGACATACGCTAATTTTTATTTCAAAAATCGGTCTGGTCTCTGAGGGATACAACAAAACATATTTTACGGGCGAGCGAAGCCGTGGGCCACAGCTAGTACTTACTATAAGTCTTTCACACCGTATTTTTTTGCCGCAATTTAAATATGGCATGAGAAACGAATATTAGATCAGTTTCGCAAACATAAATAAAAACATACATTCAGATTTAAATTACAAACATCTGCATAAAGTTGTTAAATTAAATGCAAACATGTTTTGATGGCATCGAATTCATTTGGTCAGTCAATATTGATACAAGTGGGTATTTGGCAATTCGATTGCGCGTCAAATAGTTTATAACGGTGGTTATTAATATTCAACAGTGGCAATCTGTACAGAACACGCTCCGTGGCGTACTGTTCTCTTTGATACCAGATTATTGCTCTAACAATATTTGATATGTAAATATCTACGTAACTCAGATCTAAACAACAAATTTACTAACATATAACAAATTTAGAGAAATGTTATGATAGTGCTGATTAGTCTCAAAGATATAGAGTTTGTTAATTGTAAAATACGTTTAAGACATTGAAAAGATGAATTCTTGCTAAGCAAGGGTAAACAAAAAGCGTGACTACTTTACTACTTTATGTCACTTTGATGAAAATAGCGGGCTCACGCTGCCCTTTCTCGTGAAAGACTTATATCCATTTTAAAAATTAAAGCGATGAAGATTTGTAAGCATTAGGTAGATAAACAATTTTCTTTACACAAAGAGAAAAATAAAAACAAGTAGGTCGCGAAAATAAGAGGGGAGGCCTTCAAGCTGTCTGTGCTTACGAATTTTTGTGTAACGTTTATACGATAAAGGTGTGATAAATGAAGTTAAGTGTGGGGGCACCTCAATTGTGCCTAATATTCACTGGTGCGATGCCGAAATGTTATGATGAATTTCACTTTTACGGCCAAGGTAACTGTCACTCAGGAACCTTCATTATTTTTATATAGGAGGGTGGTGCATGTTGGCGTTGAGTGAAATAATATGTTTCGTTATATTCGCTTTCTCAAACCATGTCACCGAATTAGTGAGATAATAATGTTGCAGCAAAAGTCAATTCTTCGACTGAACCGGCGGATTTTGATTAATTCTTCAAATAAATATTTTATTTTCTCTTATAATGGTTATTTAGGTAAACGTAAAATGTTAAAAAATTACCGTACCACCATAAAATACCAATAGTTAAAGACGATATACAAAAGTATATTGTCATTTTGGTAGGCTAATATAAAAAATAATAATTGTTATTTAAACAGACAAATAACTGTTTGTAAGACCGCCGGTCGAAATTTAGCTTTCAATGTCAAGTAATTAAGGTAACTTTCTCATTTGCTCCATTCAGTATAAGTAAGGGAGTCGGTAAATAAGAGATTTCTTGAGCATCGGGATCAGTTCATAGGGGATCATGTTTTAACCGACTTCAAAAAAAGGAGGAGCTTTCTCAATTTGACCGTATATATCTATGTACGACCGTATTATGTGTGTTCGCGGATAACTTCATCATTTATGAACCGATTTTGATGATTTGTTAATCATCAAAATCTGTAACAATCAACAGCAGTACAAAAATAATACCTAAGTAAGATTTAGGTCTACCCATCATTAAAATCGTAAAAAAAATAATTAAAAAAAAACAACTTCAAACAGAATGGCAACTAAAAAAATACTTAGGAAAAAGTAATTCCATTTATTTAATCAGAAATGATTACATAAGTATTCTATAATTTTGAAGTTGGTGCAAAATAAATACTATAAGAACCTTACTACAATAGCAAAATAAGATTGATAATACCTATACTTAGTTATTGTTTTGCTTGGCACCAACTTCAAAATTATAAAATACTTATTTAATCTTTTCTGATTAACTAAATCAAAATACGAATTACTTTGTCCTAAGCAAATTTATTTTTCTTTTTAGTTTCTTTCCTGCTTGAAGTCATTTTTTTGTTAAAAATTATTTTATAGGTGCTACCCACATACAAAATTCTTTAGTAACTTGCAATACAGATGAATAGATTTAAATAAAAGGTTTATTAATTTAGAGAAACCTAAACTCAAGCCAGGCCGAATGAAAAGATAATTCAAATTAGTACACGTGTGCTTGTATCTTTCTTTACGTTCAAAATATAATCATTTAACTATAATTCATGTTGTTCAGTATATAAATGTGCTTGCAAATCATTACATTTTCGTGAATATTTATAGAAATAATGCCAAATGCCCACACTTATAACTGTGAGTTTCATTTATATGTTGTGTAATCATTGTTATCCATCTGTGTGTTGTTATTATTATTTATGCTAATATATTCCTCTTAAATGTTCACCTATCTATGACAATGCATATCCTGAAGTAGACAGTTACGGCCTATTTTGGTTGATTAGTTATTCATAGACATCGGTATATATGTTATAGGTTCTGTGGTTTATAGCTGAAGGTAGGTTTCGGAATAGTGTACCTTACTATACGTACGTATGTACTTAATGAGTTAGGGTTATTTTCATCTTCCCAGTTATTAACTTCCAGTATTATCAGTGCATCTTTCTGACTGCTGCAACTCAAATATACGGACCAATTCGGAGTTGATAATTCAACTATTAGATACTACTGTAGATAAAACACATGCCCGAACATAAAAAGCTTAGATAGATACTGTCAATATTCTAGATGTGGATGAATACCAAGGCATAAGACTCGACCGTGCCATTTTTTTTTTATATTAAAGCCTACCAAAGTGACTCCACCCTGCCTGATGGTAAGCAGTCAGTGGAATCCAGAAGTGGCGGCCACTATACCAAAAGCCATCGTCTTAAACTGCTGGTATGGTGGCCTCCACTATGGCGGCTGGGAATGGGGTTAGGGGAAGGGAATGAGGGAGGTGAGGAAAGAGGAAAGGGGAGAAATTGGGCCTCCGGTGCTCTCTCTCACCGAACGAAACGCAGTAGTACCACTACTCTTAAGTCGATCTTCTATGACAGGGTAGTACTTCCCCGGACGATCCGGCCCATTCATGCTGAAATCAGCGTGGATCTACTACCGTACAAGCCATAAGTCTTCATGAGTGTCATCAATGAGTATGAGTACCTAAAATTTAGATATCATGGTATAGATTTCTTTGTGAAATCGACCTATGGAAACAACCATAAGACTTAAAATCTTCAACAAGCTCATATACCTACTGCATGGGTGGGGGCAATCGATGAATGAGGGCAGGTACCGATCGTCCAAGGCAGGGTGGCAAAATTTAGGTGAGGCCAGTTTCTAGTAGAGGTCGTCTTCGGACTGAAATTGATACCTACTCCTACACGGAAAGTGATAGAGTAATAAACGTTGGCAATACAAACTGCATGGCTGCAGTTTTTATGTTGAGAACAAATATACCTATAGTACTATACGTTATTCCGTTGCATTCGATGTAATCCAATAAAAGTAAAACTAACGAACTTATAAAATATTTAATTAAAAATATATAAAATTCGGGACACATACATTGCTAGATTTTACTACAAGCACAGCATGCGTATGACGTCATTCTGACTGAAGGCGGTGAATACAAAGCTTACGAGTGCTTCCGTCGACTTTTTTTGTAAAACAAATTGTAAGGTGGTAAAGTATGACTTAGGAATATTATTATGTTTTTGATAGTATTTTTTATACATCACCGGATTTGAAATTGTTGGTGTATGTTTTAATAGGTACTTCGTAAGAAATTTTTTTTATATCCAGGTATATTCTCGTTTCTCCATCGTTTACGGTAGCAAAAATTCTATTTAAAAGGCAATAGTAGGAGTATCTTAAAATCTTCTGACGGTGCTTCGCACTAGAACGTTGCACAGCTCTATTAGAAAATAATAAGAATCATATTTGCGTAGATGTTGCTTTTATCTCTAGGATTGCTACGCACTTACTCAGTGCTTCTTTTTTGCATAATTATAACTTAGCATAAATTGCGAAAGCATAATAAAATTTCGCTAGCAAACAAAGTTTCGTGCGTGCTCCATCGCGACAAATCACACTGCCCGCATTGAAGCGCTCTTGTATCAATCAAACTTATCTTTTAACGATTTACATTTATTACCTTCTAGTTACCTGTTTATATTTTGCTTTAAGAGACCAATGAACTTTAGTTCCATCCAGTTTTTAAAAATGATACGCAGAAGTTGTCTTTAAAGAAACAGCAACAGTGACTCATTTAAACTATTTCTTTGAGAGTTAAATTAAATTGAAGATCGAAAGAAATACGATTAAATGAAAGCAATGACCAGTAATTTAAGTCGAGTTTAAAACTACAGGCTATGTAACATTTGCCTTAGAAACCAAATACAACGAATGAATTTCATATTCAATTTCAACGCACGAAAAAAAATAGACCTACAACCGCAGTAAAATATTCCAAGAAACATAATAAGTTGAGAGATGTACGACACAAACGAGATTGGAATAAGAATTACATATCACAACTCGTATATTGAACGAATGAAGTTAAACGTACATGTGTGTAAATATGTCGCAATGGTAGCGGCTCTGCAGATTTTATTACACAAACTTTCCTCGTAACCGAATGTAAATTTTAAACGACACGAGACACGGTTTGGATTTAAAATATTTTATTTGCAGCTGCGAGTTACCCATTATAATGCTATGAGCTGCTGCTAAGGTTTTGGAAAATAAAAATATATAGGTACCTATTAGATTATGTAGGTTGAAGTCGCTTGTAAATGACACTTTTACAGTAGCTACACAGTACTTAGGTCCTTATTAGTTTCAGCATATACGAGTATAAGCCTAAGTTTCTACCTTGTTCTACAATATTGTATTCTTGCTACTGCGTTTTGTTTGGTTGGTAAGAGCGCCGGAGAATTTTTCCTCATGTTCGTTGTTAGTATTCTATTAGTCTAATAAAACAATGCTGAGAGCCATTTAAGTACGCACATATGTATAAAAAAGTCATCAAAACCACAAGCATATAATATAAACTTTGATCCCTACATTTTGATTTCAATAAACATAGTGCCTGTGTCGCGATACTATAACGCATTTTCTTTTATTGCTTATTAAAGGTGTAATAGATAATAATCATTTAAGTCAAAAGTAAAATCATATAAATTTAACAAGAAGTTGAAATAATGTCAAGCTTACTTTCATCCATGATTAAAAATTAGAAAAGATATTAAGTACTTGACTCATTAATCATATTTTAATACTTTGACTTATTAGCACGTAGTCTGTTGAAGAATATTTGAATAATAATAGCTTTAGGGATCAATTGTTTCTTTTATTTTATTGGGTATACGGTGGGGTCTAGTTTAGTCTAGTTTACTGAGGTTACCTACTGAACATACATATGAATACCTACACCTATATCTGCGATTATCTGCGATTTGTCAGCTATTTTAGGTTAAACGTAATTGTATGTAAGCCAACTAGACTTCTGTATTGGACGCTATTTCAGATATTGCGCCAACAAACGAACGACATAACTCACATTATTTTTCTACTTTATTTTCTGAGCGAGTGAGTAATAGTATTCTTACCTACTTATAACCACTCAATATAGAATCAATATTTCTGGAATTTTATATTTCGATCATTCGCATAATCAAAATCAAAAGAAAACGACTATATAGTATATTTTTCACTCACTTTTCAAATACCTGAGCAGCTTTGAACCACTTAAAGAAATTTGTAGTAGTATTTATAAGTTACTAGCTGTTACCCGCGACTTCGTTCGCGTGAAAATTTAGATAAGAAAATTGCCTGCCTGATTTTATGGCAATCGTACATTGTATCAGTTATAAACTATTGGTTTTTCCACATTAAAAGTAACTTCGTTATTACGCAATCAACCATTAACAGCGTCAAAGCTGTTTTGAGCCAAAGAGAAAGCCTGAGCCCAACTATCACCCCAAAAGAGTAAGGCTGTGTCATCTGCAAATGTGCCTATTTTAGTATTCGGAAGTTTCAGTTGACACAAGTCATTTACATAAGCTAAAAAGAGGGTTGGGTCCAATATGCTGCCTTGTGGAATACCAAAACATATATAGGCTTTATCACTAGTAACGTTGTCAATTTTGACCCTTTGCGTTCGATTGCTGAGATAATCTTTGAAATCCAACTGTGTACCTCTTATTTAGTAATTTTCTAGTTGTTCTAACAGTAATAGGAATAGTAAGGGCAACGGTATATATAATGTAATAAAACTCTTCGATCACCTTTATATTTTCTCGTACCTATTTACTTCAAGTCTTATATTATTGGTACGGAAACCTACTAAGATCGTTGTATCATGACACAAACATCAGGTAACGACTCTTGGCGCCCTGCCAGAAATGTTGAATCAAGATATTTGTAGGCCATTGGAAACTGCAGCGAAATTAATCAGTGAAACTGAGAGCAAGACCAGGCATTTTTTTATGTAATCTTAACTTTTTATTATATAGGTACATAGTTTTGATAGTGCAGTTCACATAATATACAGCAATTAATAAAAAGAAAAATTAATTTATTTATTTTGGAATCTTTTTCACGGCAATATTATATTATTTTAACTGAATTTTCATCCACCTGCATACCATCGGAGCTTTCCACCGATCAGCAAACACATATAATTTATTATTTCATATATGTAACTAGAACCGTACTTACTTTTAAATCCAGTAGGTGCTATTCTAATTCACGACGGTAAAAGTGGTAAACACAGTACTCTGCATAAGAATAGCATTCAGTGTTGGTGTCGTACAAACAACTGAACTACTTGCATAATTTATTTGAAAACCTCTGACACCTGCTTCACGGCGTCGCGCAATCCAATATTTTCCATCCTAGAAATAAAAAGGTATAGTATGTTTTGAATAAAAGTATCCTGAATAACGATGTATTATTTATATGGACCAGACGGTTACTGAGAATACGGATAGGTATAAACACAACCAGAACCCAAGTAGATATGAGTATATTCAAAATTGGTGGCAAAAAAATACCTACTTTATTCGTAAAAACATGGAAAATTTTCGTATATTTTTTTAGAAAACAAATGTTTAAAAAACAGCTGTTGCCAGCAGCTCTGTTAAATGACTTCATTATGGAAAAAGGTAATGCTATTGTATTACTTTGAGTAACGCCGAGACCGTATTTTGTAAAACAAAGTCAATCGAAATAGGTTTTTATAATTGAAATACGCCGTGATAAATTTCAAAACAATTATGTAAATTGCAAATGCGTATATGCATAAAAATCCAAATACATCACTAACTAAAGGCCGCGGAATAATCTCGTTACATATACCTCGGACTGGACGTAAACGGGAGGGGAAGGTTACTGCCTTGATCGCACGATCTATTCCCAACCAGTACCACATTCTAATACCATTTATCCTACAGATAAGCTGTTTTTAATAAGCAAGGCAAAACCTGAATGTAATACTGCGTTTAGAAATAACTTTCTGCAATCTCATTTCTATAATTACAAGACTTTATGCACTTACTCGTACATATTATATTGGTGGACTTTGCCATAAAAAGGCATTCTCTACCATTCAGCCAGGGTAATGCAAAGATGAACGAGGTAGGTGCGAGAAATAAAAGACACGTTGAATTAGGGGGTACTTAACTATATGCAAATAATACCAATAATACCGGTGATACCGAAACGAAGTGTGAGCTAGTAAGTACTATTTATAATTCGGAATCAAACGAACTTACCTAGTGAAGTTTGATCTCCAATTATACGAGTGTCTTGACCGAAGATGATTGTGGTTTACATGCAGCAGCACGCGAGATGATGCTGTCCTAGTCACACTTTTAAAGATATTTTTATTGCCTAAAAATATAATATTTTAAATAAATATAAAACAGTAGTGTTTTTGACTTTTCCCTCACCACTGCTCACGCCGCCATTGCCGGCACAATGCTAGCTGTGAACTCATTATTTAAGAGCCCAATTTTTTCGATGCTACTTGGGAATACCACGGGTGGGTGGGAGTGTAATCATCTTCGGTCAAGACACTCGTATAATTGGAGATCAAACTTCACTAGGTAAGTTCGTTTGATTCCGAATTATACTTCGTATCTCTCCCGAAGATGATTGTGGTTTACATGCAGATGTTTAGAGTATCGAAAAAATTAAACAATATAATGATCGATAAGTGCTATTTATTAAATCAAAGTATTACAGATAATTTTCAATAAATAGCTCTAGACTTTAGTGACAATATAGGTTAATTATCTAAAAAGCGCATCTATAAATTCAGTTTCCGCAGTCGTAGATATATTTTTATTATAGTATTTTAGGAAGACATGGGAAGAATTGGACCAGCCTGCTGCTTTACGAATAATTTCAAGATTATCACCTGCTCTATGTGCAGCTGACGTGGATGCGTGTCTCGTACTATGAGCACTGTACATTTTTGTATCTATGCCACTTTTTTCTAAAGTTAATTTAACCCAGTGAGATAAGGTTTGAGAGCCCACTTTTTTATGTGGTTTTTGGTAACTTATAAACAGGGATGCCTCTTGATGGCGTAAACTATTAGTTTTATCAATATATTGTTTAAGAGTTAGAGCTGGGCATATTTTAGGGTTTTCAATAATGTATGGAAGCAGAATCATCGGTTGGTAGGCACCTGGCCTTGAAGTTTTTATTAAGTCTTCGATTTTAATTTTAATGTTATCTGAATCAAATATAATATTTTTTATTTTGATTAGACTTAGCGTCTGCATTCTTTGTGCAGATGCTAAAGCTAGGAGAGTTATTGTTTTAAGTGATAAGTCCTTTAGTGTAATAGAATCATTAGGAAAATAATTTGTCAAGTAATTTAGCACAATAGTGGGGTTCCAGGTGGTATTGTATTTTGAGGCTGGTGGTTTTAATCGATAAACCCCTTTAAAGAATCTTTTAATACAATCATTACAAGTCACATCCTGACCTAGTACAATAGATAAGGCTGAGCGATAGCTGTTTAACGAACTGTAACTAGCACCTGAATTAAATCTGTCAGTTAGGAATTCTAAAACTTGATTAGTGTTAGAGTTCCAGTACTCTAACCCTCTATTATTACAATATAGCCACCATGATTTTATTGAACTATTATATTGTGTAAGCGTATTTGGAGAGAATGATGCCATCATTATATCGAGTGACGGGTTAGGTATTCCGCGTCTTAGCAGCGACTCCCTAATAATTTCCCTGCCATCAGGGTAAGATCCACGTGGAGTGGATGTTCCTCCCTGAAAGGAGAAGACAACAAATCCTTGTTAGGCTTGAAGTATAACACTTTTGAGATAAGCAACTTAGACCAGACCGGGTACCACGGTTGTGTAGGCCAATAAGGTACAACTACAACCCCTTCGGCTTTGTCAGATTTAATCTTGTGTGGGACTTTTGTAATTAGACTAAAGGGTGGAAAAGCATAAAATTTTAAATTATTCCAGTTGAATGTGAATGCATCAATAATTTCAGAGTTTGGATCTAGTTTCCATGAGGCATATCTGTGGCATTTATGATTTTGACAATTTGCAAACAAGTCAAATTCAGGAGTGCCAAGCGAGGCTATTATTTGGTTAAATGCATAGTCTGCCAATTCCCATTCTGTGTCTATATTGTATGTCTGACGAGATTCAAAATCTGCAACAAAATTTTCTTTAGACTGTATATAAGATGCAAAGACATATAAATTACGCTTTTCGCACCATTGCCATATATCACGCGCAATATTATTTAGATGTGTGAATTGTATGCCCCCCATTTTATTGATATAAGCAATTGCTGTAGTATTGTCTATTCTGAGTAAGATATTGCAATTTTTGTGGTGTGAAGCAAAGATCTTAAGTCCATAGAAAGCAGCAAGTAATTCAAGAGTGTTTATATGTAGTGCTAATTGAGAATAATTCCAATGCCCATGAGCGGTTTTATTGTTGCAAGCTACGCCCCAGCCTGTAGTTGATGCATCGGTGAATATGACGAGTGTATAATTTTTAGCTTGAAACGAGCAGGACGCAGAACTAATGTGTTCTCTCCACCATACGAAATCATCTTTTAAATAATCCTGTAGAATCATCACTTTATTATAATTATCTGAATAATTAAGTGCCAAGAATTTTTCTCTTTCAAACAGTTTTGTGTACAACCAGCCGTATTTAACGGTCGGGCATGCGGACGATAGCAAGCCTATGAATCTAGCAAATTCTCTGATTTTACATTTTTTTGTATTCAAAAACTTAGTAGACAATAATTTTATACAATTTTTCTTTTTACTGGGTAATGTCAGGCACATGTTTGTAGAATCGAATATGAACCCAAGAAATAAGCACATTTTACTTGGGTTCAATTGACATTTAGCATCATTGATCAAAAATCCTAGTTTAATTAGTAAATTTTTTGTCGTTTCAACGTTATTACGACAGCTAATAAATGAGTTACCAATGCATAAAAAATCATCTATATAATTTACTGATAAATGACCTAATGAGCGTAAATAATGCAATGCGGGTTTTAGTAATTTCGTAAATACGTAAGGTGCCGTACAAAGTCCAAACGGTAAAACGTTAAACTCAAATAATTGATTATGAAATAGCTCAGAACTCCAGTTAAAACGAAGGTAAATTCGATCACTTTTAGCAATTGGAAGTAAGAAATATGCGTCCTTTAAATCTAGGGTAGCCATATAATTATTTTTATCGATTAATTTTGCAGCTGTACGGTAGTCTTCCATTTTAAAATGATTTACATGAATAAATTTATTCAATTCTTTTAAGTTTAGAATGAAACGATGTTCTCCATTATGCTTAGGTACTGTAAAAATAGGTGAAATGAATTGTTTCGTACATGGGTTACACCGAGAAATAAATCCTGATTCTAGAAGCTCAGTAATGCAACGATTGATTACTTTAGTTTCTGTTGGTGTAAAAGATTTTTTTGTCAAACCTCTTTGGTAGGGCTCACGAATGAATGGTATTTGGTACCCCTTAATCCACGACAAGATGGTTTTATCATGTGTAATACAAGTCCATTCCTTATAGTAATGTTGAAGTCTGCCAGCTATAGATACGTTATTGTTATGTACCTGTGATGGTGTAGTTAGCGACGTCGAGATGGATGGTTGGTAGTCGCTGGGTGAGCCGCAGTCGGCGCGCGGCGATGTTCCTGTGGTGGCGGGCGCGGACGCCGAGTCTGGTTGGGGTACACACGCGGCTCGGCGGCTGGTGCCCGCGGTGTCCCCCGTACGTTTAAAGACCCAGTTTGACGTTGCGTAAAGCTACTCTGGTGAAAACGCTGCGGTTGGATGAATTTTCTATTATTTATGCTAGGTCTCAACTCGGATGCAGACTTTGTTATGGCATTGGTTGATTTTAAGTATTCGGACAGGTTAGGGCCGAATAAATATTCACCTATTTTGGTATTTTTTACGATCTCTCGTTTATGTTTGCTTATCGAGTTAGCGACAGCGAATCTTCTTGAAAGAGATTCCCTGTAGTGCGTGTCACATAGTAGCCGGCCAGCATCGCTTAGCGTTTTTATAATATCTTGTGGGATATTTTCAGTTTGTGAGAGAGCCACGTTCAGCACTTTCCCGATTGCAGAGATACAACTGGACATTTGATTTTGTTTCAGCTCACTGTATGAGTCTCTCTTAACGTTAACATCAGATAGTGCCGATTTCAACTCAGGATTCAATGTGGGTGCTCTCATGTATGTACAATTTTCAGCCGGTAAATACTGCTTTAAGAGCTCGACCTTTTCTTCCTTAGGCAACCCGTTAGCCAAGATATATTTCCATCGCGTTGCCAAATCTTTGTGTAAATTATCACCAAATGATTTATTTTGTGTAGGGTCTGAGCCTAGCAATTGTAAAATCTCTGGGTCTAGTTCAAGAATTTCATCAGCCGTTCCTTCGCCGTCGAAAGGTACCTCAACGGATGGGATCTTGTCTGTAAGAGACGTACAGTATTGTAGGCACGGCTAGAATTATATAATTGTTTGTCATAGTACCCACACACGCTTTACGTCGGGGTATCACAATGAATATAATCATTTTATGACACTATTTCGATATCCACACACGAATTACGTCGGGATAATAGAAAAACTATTGTAAGTACCAGTTAAAGTAAGTAATTTAAACTCATAATTTTTTGTTGTCATAGTACCCACACACGCTATACGTCGGGGTATCACAATGAACTTAGTCATTTTATGACATTAAATTTAATATCCACACACGATTTAAGTCGGGATATTTGCAAAGGTTTATACTGTGATAGGTACAAGTGATATCTTATGAAAAATAATGAAGTAGTTGATGCAAATAAAGGCGGTATGTGGAGATAATATTAACTAGTTATATTTTAATTTAAGCATTCTCTTACCTTGTGGTTCTGGATCACTGACTAAGTCGTGTGGCAATGATTGTGCAGACGATACTGCTGGCTCGTCTTCCGATGACGACGAGGAGATTCTTCTTCGTTTTTTTACGAGTTTTTTCACTTTCTTCAGTAACGTTTCGATATTATCACTATCATGCTTATTGGTTCGCTTCCTTTTACCCATAATGTATCGCAATGAACTTAGTTGTTGGACGAGGTAGAATAACGTGTGACTCGGACAACACAAAATCACGTAATGAGTTCACAGCTAGCATTGTGCCGGCAATGGCGGCGTGAGCAGTGGTGAGGGAAAAGTCAAAAACACTACTGTTTTATATTTATTTAAAATATTATATTTTTAGGCAATAAAAATATCTTTAAAAGTGTGACTAGGACAGCATCATCTCGCGTGCTGCTGCATGTAAACCACAATCATCTTCGGGAGAGATACGAAGTATAATTTAAACAGCGACAGCTATAAAAATTGTTATTATTCTGCGTGTATTGGGACACACACCAAAACATTATTATTACAGTCCTAAGCACACTCTAGTTGCATTATTATCGATACAAAAATAGCAATGCAATATGCTGTTTAATCGCTAACTTCAAGGAGAAATGTTAAAAAAGAGGAGGTTATCAATTCGAGTCGTATGTTTTTTTTTTTTTTTTTGTATGTTTGTTACCTCATATCTCGGTCATTTATGAACCGATTTGAAAATTTTTTTTTTATTTGAGAGGGTATACTCTGAAATTGGTCCCATTTTTTTATTATAAGTAATGGTTCAGTGGTTGTATGTTTGTTACAACAAAATTTGGTCATTTATAAACCAATTTTGAAAATTCATCTTTTATTTGAAAGGGTATACTCTGAAATAAGGTCCCATGTTTTTTTTTATAAAGAATGGTGTAGTGGTTTGCTTTCAATTTTATATTTTGTAACAAAACGTATGCAAAAAGTGAAGATGTGTAAAGCAACACGTCGATGTCTTTTGCGACGAATTATCTGACATTGACATGTCCATGCTACAAGTGCGAAGTGATTATTTTTCATTCTTTGTTAGAAACGAACTGGCCCTGGATGAGTGACCATTTGTGTCATTTCATTTGCAGCGTCCTCATTCTTTAGAAGCAGTAGACTATGGTTATCACTATAATTAGGTAGTCGTTAAGCCAAGTTGGAGGTCTTATGGTCGTGAGAAATTACAACAGCAACGGGCGGCCTTGAATCTGCCTTTACAGCACCGCTGTTTATTTTTTGTATATCTGTTAAGCGATTGCTCGGTCAGTTAAATTATGATTTTTGATGATTCTTTATTGTTGGTAGATCATCACTTTTTTGTTTTGATTTGTGGTTTCTGGGATTCAGAGTTTAGCGATCGAGAAAGTGTTGACAAGGACCTTATATATCTATTTACAATCTTACCTCTCGTCTCTACTTTCTTTCAAACGGCGCGGCGCTGTCTCATTTGCGCAGCACGTTTAGTAGGTCTACCCATATTTAATATATTTATACACAATTAATTCCCACTAAAAGTTTAAAAATAAAATTATTTTTAGAAAAAAAACGAAAATCGACTTCAAACAACACCTACATGTTCAATCCTTAACTAAAAAGTAGAAAATAATATTTTAATTACTTCATAGCAAAGTACATTAAGGGGACTCAACGCAATCCTTGATACCTGATATCATAATGACCTTCATAAAAATAACCTACCTACTAGCAAAAAATACCTTCTTGTTTAATCTATTAATATATGAATAAAAAATATAGATTTAATACAAGAAATCGAATGGAATCAGATAAGTACGCCTCAAATTTTTTATGTATATCTGAACACAACTACTAATGACGTCTGCCTTCACGAGTATGACCGCGTTCGGGTAATGCACTCAGGCACCACGCGTGCCATTACCGCCCCGTGCATTTCAAAAGTTTGTTGCAAAGGCAGAATTAAAGATCCTTCTTGGCTGGCACCGACTCCAAAATAACTGATTAAAAACTATAAATAGTAAAGTATTATAGGTATCAAGGATTGCGTTGAGTCCCCTTAATGTTCTTTGCTATGAAGTAATTAAAATATTATTTTCTACTTTTTAGTTAAGGATTGAACATGTAGTGTTGTTTGAAGTCGGTTTTCGTTTTTTTTCTAAAAATAATTTTATCTCGCTCAGATTTTAACGCACCCTCATTTAGACAGCAATTACATACTTTTTGGTGCTCGCAAAAAGGTAGTTCCAAATAAATAATTCTGGAACACTCTTATGCATAACGGGCACAACGTTAACATCAGGGGGCCTACCACCATCTCTTAAAACATTTGATATTATTTTGTACCATTACAAACAAGAATAGAGACAAAGTAAGGTTATGTATAGATTAACTTCATTACATAAAACTGCTCTGACACATACTTACGAGTACATGACCTTTCAAATATTGCATGTAAATGTGAAGCTTTAACATTTATGTGTGTGTGTTATATATAATTTATTATTTTACAAATGTAGGTCTTTATGTAGGCATCAATAATTAAATAAATTAAGTTTGATCTAATATTTTTGTCGATAATATTTATAAATATTTAAGTGACCGAAATAGCATTAAGTAATAAGGTCTACTTAAACTTAAGTCTCGAAGATTGTAGCTTATTTCCCTAAAATAACCAATGAAATATTGAACATTAATGTTCTATTCTATTCAATTATATATTATTCAACAACAAATTAAAATTTGTATCGGAAAATAATCCTTCACTTATATCAATATACGTCTCGGTCATTTTCCCAACGGTAACGGTAAAAACCGATCTTTAACGTATACTCTTGTCATAATATTTGGGCTCAAATATCCGGACATTTTTTTATGACGTAACGATGTCATCGTTATAATAATGCGGCTGAATAAAACTATCGTAATAATTATGATTCATAATAAAAACTCTGGGAATGCCTTCAATTAATAAATATATAAATAACTTATTTGTAAAAGAATAGGTTTCACCATAAACAATAGTTTGTTGCTTAATATCAATTGATGTCCAGGTTTAATGCAAGTTTATTAGAATAAACAATATGAAAAAAGAAAATCGAAAATACACGTTTCTTAAATAACATAGGTAGGTACATTTATTTCTTGTCGGCGTTAAACATTATTTAAACCTCTTTTCCATAATCTAGTGACCCCGAAGGTCATAAAGGATTGAAGGAGCAGGGTTCGCAGTCCTGAATCGCTCGTTATGTCAAAAGCTTTATATTTCCTTCTCGATTGAAAATGTAAGATACGTGGTGGTAGAATATAAAAGAATGTATATTATAAGGGTGTTGAATAGTAGCGATATGTGGTAATACTGGTTAGGTTTTCTGACTATTTTGCAATCTATACTAATAATAACTTAATACAATAAAATCTAGTTAAGATGAGGAAATGTTCCAAACTAAATGTTAGGTTATTTTAGTCGAAAACATACATTAACTCGTATATTTATAACATCGTGTTTACTACTCCAAGCGAAACTAATATTAGAGCGCCCTGCAGATATGTGTTCCTACCTGAAGTTTAATTTATAAAATACTGTTGCAGTATAAACCAAGGTGTTTGTGAAATCTCATAAAAATATTAAATAACTAGCAGTTGCCCGCGACTTCGTTCGCGTGAAAATTCAGATGTGTGCCTGTATGAGAATATTTCTTACCTAATCTTACGGCAATCGTACATTGTATTAGTAATAAATATCAGTATAATCCGTCTCTAAGGCGAATCCGATTTAAATCTATTCACCCGCTACCCCCTAAAACAGACGAAATTTTGCGATATTTAACGAAACTTGCCACTCCTATTTTCCCACTTAATAAGAATAGTTCCTAGTTTGGAAATCGTATTATCAAAACTCCCGTTTAAAAACTATAGAAGCTTCATACAAATTTTGTTCCCCTTTATACTCCAGGGAAATGAATTTCGCAAAATCCCGTCTTAGAGAGCACCTATTTCCAAAATTTGAAACTCCTAGCACTTGTAGTTTCTGAGATTTCGTGATGAGTGAGTGAGTGAGTGACCTTTCGTTTATATATGTATAGCTTTTGCCCGCGACTTCGCTCGCATGAATATCGTTTTTCCAATAGACATTTTTATTTTGTTTAAATACTGTTTTGCATTTCTAATCTCATCATCATCACCGATATCCCCGTAAAACAATATACAATACACAAAGGCAAATTTTCACTACAATAACTTTCCCCTTTCCCTCATTTCCTCTCCCCCTTTTTCCCCTTCCCCTCCTGTCTGCCTCCCACCTCCCTCACTTTCCCCACACTTCCCCTCACTTTCCCTCACTTACCACTCACTGACTCCTGACTTCCCTCACTTTCCCTTACGTCCCCCTCACTTCCCCCTCATTTACCTCTCACTTGCCCTTCACTGCCTCCTCACATCCCCCTGAGTTCCCTTTTACTTTTTTTTTACACAACGCCATCTAGACCCAAAGTAAGCATATTATATGCTTGTATTATGGGTTCTAGAATACGGATAAACATACTTACTTTTATTTTTGTAAATACATACATATTATACATACAAACACCCAGACCAATGCAAATAGACATGTTCATTCTACAAATATTTGCACTGAGCGGGAATCGAACCCGCGACCTCTGCGTGGCCGTCACGCCATACACAGTACCACCGAAATACAGAGGCAGTCGATTTCCCCCTGACTTACCCCCGCACTTTCCCGATACTTCTCCCTTTCTTTCCTTTTCCTCCCCCTCCCTTCCCCCTCACTCCAAATTTCAAGTCGCCAACTTCAAAAGCAAAGATCTTTCCATACAATATTTCATCCTTTATTTCACCTCTATTAATCCATCCCAGTTAAAAAAAATATAAGCGTATTTTTTATTTAAATAAAAGTATTCCAAAACAAAATTTTAAAGCTGCAAGTTAAAAAATGAAGACGTTTTATACAATCGTTTTCATCCCTTTTCATACACTTAAGGGTTGAATTTTTAAAAACCCTTTCTTAATACACTTCTAGACATTAAGACAAACACACCCTCCAAATTTCAAGTCGCTACGACCAGCGGTTTAGGTTGTACGTTGTCTGTCAGTCAGTCAGTCAGTCAGGACAAAGCCTTTTATAATATATGTATGGATGTATGGATTAGACGTATAGCCATCAGGGATCAAAGCATACAGGCTGCTAGGAATGCTAACACGTGATAGAGCCACATAAAGCTGACCGTGCGAAAAACAGCTAATACTTAGATCCACACCTACAACTTTAAGTGTCTTACCTTGGGCTTTATTAATTAGTCATCGCAAAACATAGGCTCACTGGAAACTGGACTCGTTTAAGACTTAACGGAAGATTGTTTAGAATGACAGGAATCCGAGGAATAAAAACACTATCAGCTATTCCGCAACCTATTAAAATCACTGCTTCTATAAGATTTCGTAGTATTAAAGAATGTTCGATGTGATTCTTTAAATTGGCATAACTTTTTTATTTATGAACCGATTGACATGAAACAAACACTAAATGTTAAGTGAAGCTTACCAAAATATATTAGTGAAAACCATATTTAAATCGAATAAGCCGTTTCTGAGATTAGCGTGAACAAACGCACAGACAAACAGACTAACAGACAAACAGACAAACAGACAAAAATTGTAACAATCATTGTTTTGGGTTCTATTTGCGTTGATATAGGTCCTAATAGTATTTTTTCTCATAAATCTTCCATGTACAGACAGCGATCGGTTACATTTTTATTATATGTATAGATAGATTATACAAATTAAATTCAATTGTAATCCATACTACTACTATATAATAATTTTATAAATGCAAAGTAACTTTGACTGTCTGTTACACTTTCACGCCAAAACGCTGAAACGATTTTGATGAAATTTGGTATAGAGATAGAATAGACCATGGGGAACAACATAGGCTCATAGGCTCATAGGCTCATAGGCTCAAAGGCATCTCATACTGCGAAAAATCGCTTGAAGGCTTTGAAATAGGGAATGAAACTTTGTATGAAATATGCGATAACTGACATTCACGCGGGCGAATCTTCGGGCAACAGCTAGTAATGAATATATTATAACTGTTAGGTATTATTTAATATGTGTATGTAATAAAGGGTTACCTAAATATGATACATTGTAAAATCTATTTGTTAACATCAACATCAGTTCACAAATAATCTGATGGCTTTTACGACTGGCGGAAATGCCTCTATGGCAATTACAGATACATTTAGGTTCTATAAACCAACATTACTGAAAGCTTATTTTACACATTAATATCTCTTGTCGACCTGTGATTCTTTTCTTTACTACCGTATCGAACTCGAGAATAATTACATATTATTATACATGCAATTGTAAACTTCATGCATACTTATAAGTGTGCTTAGAAATACCCAGTACACTTTATTCATTTAATTAAAATTTTATACATTGATATGTATTGGCAGACCTGCCTTGAGCATTTTTTACCAGTCTACCATAGGGTCATGTAGAGACACTATCTACTGCAGGTAAGTCTAACAAGTGTTAGACTTACCTGCAGTAGATAGTTTTACTTTTATAGTGCATATACAAGTGTATATGCACTATAAAACTAAAACGATGGATAAAGTGGAGAAAGCTGTACCACAAATGCTTTCAAGAAATAAAAATAGGTAATAAAGAAAAAAGTTTGGATTTCGCAGAATATAGTGTTGCGGTACCTAAAGAGCATTGTCCAAATTCTAGCACTGATGGGACACACACTTTTACCCTTCATTTTATGTTTCATTTGTGTTTTTATTAGAATTTAAATAATTAATGCTGCTCAATGACAATACTGGCTTTGTTTTGTTTTTTAAATTTGTATCACTAACTTACTCTCTGTTCACGCGCGTCAAGCAGGCGGGAATGTGGTGTTGTCAGTGAGCATAAATGGTTTTTTCTTTTAAACTTCCAATTTATTTATTATCCTTCTAGTTTTTTTATTACTTATATTTTGATTTATTCTCTTTTACCTCTAGTTTTAGTTTTATTTTTGTAACAATTTAAGTGTCCTCTTTTTGTGTGCCAAATAAAACTTTTTTTTTTCTTTCATATCATTACTTTGTAGTACGTAGTATAAGAATTGCTGTAACATAAAACGGATAACATTTTCAGATAAAGCATAATATTATACAACAAATATAATATTTTCGTAGCATGGTGAAGCACCACTCACTACCAGGACCTGGGTAATACATTAATATTACCTAGGCAGATAATGGTACGAGTAGATCTGTTAGAGTGAAGATTGTTTCACAGCCGGGCAGTGATGATAATTATATAAGCAATGTCATTATCTTATATTAAATAGATCATTTTAATAAATAGTATTTATTTATCGTGAAATGCTTCATTTAATAAATTAAACAAGCTTTGAACAATTACAAATGTCATAAAATAATAACATGGTACCCAGGTCAACTTTTTGATATCAACAACAGATGGATTACGTCAGTATCAAAGACATAATCAATCCGCAGTAAGCAGTGCTCTCTTTTCACAACTTTCGTTAAAAGACATACAAGAGTGGTTCATATACACTACCTCAGGTAGTTCATTCCAGAGCTTACATAAATGAGGTAGAAATGAATGCACGAACCGTTGTGGACGAGATCGTTTGAACTCAATTCAGGCAAAGTCTGCTGTGGAGTCGAATAATGAGAGAATAGGACGATAAATAGGTACACACGAAGAGCTGAAGTCAATTTTATTAAATATATCAAAGTTCTAAATTTTTAAAATATCTGCCACGGATCATAGTTGAAAATAATTATGCTTTAATACGGAAAGTATAGTTTAAAAATTCAGCACGTCTGATTGAGAGAATGCTAAGCAAAATACATATTTTTATAACAATAAATCTGAAATCAGCCTGTATTTCTTTCATAAACTCGTATAGTTTTATAAAACGAGAATAAAATAGATGTGTACTGTTGTGCAGTTGTTGGAAAATCACATTTTCTTTTTGAATTTGATATAAGTTAAACTTAGATCGTGGATATAAATTGACATTTGGATGGTCAGGCGACCCAATAAAGATGTGACTTTTGAACTACAGTTAAAAACGAACATCACATTCAAAATCTCTTTGTTTATTATATTAGTTTAACTAAATGGTGTATTTTGTCACACTTTAGTTAGTAGTATAGTCATAGATCTATAAGCCTTTAAAGCACAGAAATAGTTTATGGTAAGGCTGGCTTTATCCTAAAAATTGTTTATTTTGACATCAACGGACACCATCGTATCGATCGAAAGAAACAAATTTTCTTTGGGTCACACCATTATGGTTCACACGTATGAAGTTAGAAACTTCAGGGTTGTCTAATGTGTAGCTTAAGGAGCATTTTTTTTAACATAAGAGCAGGTTGAGGGACAATCTCGGTGTCGAAGTATTCCCGAGTGACTAACTAGCATGGAGTTAAGTAACTATTAAAACAGAAAGATTGTTCGCAACGTATGTGCGTCGCTGTCACCCGTAGTCGACGGTAGAATAAATGGATCGTTCGTTTAATAATTAAAACAATGATTTTTGTTTAGATTTAGATAGAAATCACAAAGTAATAGACGATGAACGGAGATTGTAAGTTATAGAGGTATACAATAAGTCTATTTCATCATACAAGTGCCTAGTAGCTTGACTGTGGTTTTGAGCAGCTTATTAGTAACTACGATATATTTATTATTTTTCTAAAGCAATTATTGTAGTTTACATTAAAACATTTCGCATATACAATAGAAACAGCCTTGATTATACCGAACACGATATTCCTGTGTGCAATTCAAATTTTTTATCTAAAAAGCTTGTGTTGAATGTGTCTGTATAACACTTCGTACCTACACTGCTTATTATACGCGGAAAACTGCCTCTATTGTCATGAACAGACGTCACCACTTACTTTTTAGAAATGTAGTTCAATTTATCTCAGAAACCTACGAGAACAATCACATTTTGCGAGTGTTTCTCAGGAGTAAAATTAATATGTGTCAAGATAAAACTATGTTCGCTTTTTGTTATTGTTAATAATATTATGTAAACTAAGTACTTTAGGCACCTACTTGATTGTCTCTGCATCACCCAATGGTAGACTGGTAGATAATGCCTCAGGCATTAAGTCCGCCTTTACATGTATGTGTGTAAAGTTTAAATAAATAAATAAATTATGTAAAACTATTTACATACATAGGTAATCGTTACTATCTCGAATTGTCAATATTGTGTTACTACTCGTCTCTTTTTCAACTTGCTCACCCGTCTTTGCTTTGGTGATGATGCCCACTTATCCAAAACTAGCTTGCCGCGGCGCGGTTTCACCCGCGTCTTTGCTTACTTACTACTTCCCATCGCCAGTAGCGCGATGTTAAATAGCCTATAACATTCCTCGAGAACGCAAAAAAATATTTAAAATTCGTCTGATAGTTCTAGAGATTAGCGCGTTTACACAAACAAAAAAACTCTTTCGCTTTATATAATAGTATAGATGAACCTAGTTAAATAGCTAACTATTCTATTAATACTAAAAAGATAAAAGCATTTGCGATATAAAGATAAGAGGTTGCTACTACAGCCTTTTTGTTGACCATAATAACCAAATTTTTTGTCATATTGGGTACCTATATGAATTTCAGCGCACTCACAAAAATTCTTTTCATGTCGAAATTTTTTAATATTGCTTAATAAAATGAAGGCAGCCAATATCTATTTTATAAACTATACGTAAAAACTATTTTTAGAAATGTTCTTTCCATAATAAAAAAAAATAATAACAAAATCCGTTCACCACATTTTTTACTAGCATCTGGGACGTGCTCACTTTACTAGCGAAGTGTTACACCTCTCTACTACTCAATACATAATTATTCTTGAGACTTTCTATGTCAGGTTTACTGTAATCTTGAAAACTATAAATAAATTTAATGTTAAATCAAAATGGTATAAATAGGCAACCAATAAGGGTATACAATACACACTTTGTACATTGATTCCTGTTACACATTACTCTAAAATAATATAAAAAATAATTAGCGTCTTGTATTGACCACAGAAACAGTTGATGATCTTGTAATGAGGCATTGTAAAAAATGTGAGCTCAAATCAAATATGGCGGATAAACTGCGTGCACTGCGCTAATATTCCGCAGCCGGTGTACTAAACTTTCGCGGTGTAAGTACATCATGTGCACACTTTATGTGGTCTACGAGGAAATACTCAAGCCATGAATTCGCCAAAGTTCTATTCTCATAACACCAACAAATCAAATTTCGGATTTAAGTTTATTTAATTTAACTGTAGTTTGCATGCTCAGAATTACATGTAGGTGTAGTGCAATTATTTATTTAGTAATTATGACAATTTAACCACCGGTACAACTAATAAAATGAGATTAAAATGTATGCGGATCTTTTGTTGAGTTTCATGTTTCTTAAGTGGTCACAATGGCGATACTTGAAGAAGGCCTATGTACATACAATAACAATCCACTGTTACTATAGGTACATAGGCCTCCTTAGAAAAGCATTGTACAGTGAAAAACAAACTCATTCCTGCTACAAAGTACGGGCTAAAATTCTATTTTTGACGAGATGGAAATGCAAAAACTTGATCTAAAAATGTACCTAAAACGGCAGCTCAGGCACAAAATATAACTCCCATTGAAATAAGAAGTAAAGGAATTCAATTCTCTATTTTTCTCACGCTAAATGATTTACTGGTACTTGATATGAAAGAAACTTTATAATCTAGGAATCGAAGTTAGAAAAAAAATCGACTGAAATATTATAGTAATGTGAGATATTTTGTAACAGAATCAAAAAATTATGTCTTATTATCCAAATATACTAAAACGCAACCCAAAAGGAATTAAGAAGATGAGTAAGTAATTATACAGAATAGTTTTATTTTAGCTAAAATTTATGTTCACTGCAAAATATAGGTCTATATAATGGACCGATGACCTGATGAAGGACAATAAATGGATGAGGGCGTCTATGACACTTAGCGAGGGTCAAAATTCTGTGATTAATTTCTGCTAAAATTTTAATTTCTATTAGAACAATTTCGAAGTAAAATAATTTTATTTCAACTGGGCTACTCTATTACTTAGAAATACTACATTTATAGCTGCAATAATATTTTTCACCTTGCACATTTTGCACTATCAAGGCTTCAAGACACGGAATGAACTGCAGAAATTGCACCATATTTTACATTCATCTGTCGCTCTTTGTCAACAAAGTTAAGTGTTCTCTACTGAAGAGGATATAATTAATCATTGCAGATACGACAATAATTCATTCATAGAAGTAAGATTTTTATCTTAGACGATATAATTTTAAGGAAGTAGAATGACTAAAAAATTTATTGTCATATTTTGTGTTCAAAATTATTGGTTGATTTGTTCAGAAAATTCTGTAAAATAATTTTATAGGGATCGTTTGTCTTTCGCGAAAGTCTCTTTCTGAATTTCTGATTCGGACCATAGTTTGACCTTGGGTTAAAACAACCAATTCAAAAAAGATCGTTCAGCGATTCACCCCAGGGGCCGAATATTTCGTGGAGTGAAAAAGAACGACCCATAACTATGTCCATACAAACTTGCGCTCAAGTGCCTTTCTGACCCAACAGGAAACAAACAATGTAAACAAACCAAAACTACAGCATTAATCATAATTATCTAAAATATTAATGAACGCTAGTTAGTTATCTAGCGTCGCCTAGTCATCCATCACTTTTGAACTTTAACAGCTCGTTACAATAGAGATGGATGAGATACAAAAAACCGACACACATAAAAGAAAATAATACTTACTGTTTGCGTCTATGTCAGCTTGAAAGTCATTCAGTACTTATTAGTTACGAGAAGGGGACGATCCATAGCGTAGTAAGCTCGGCCAGATAATTTCTTGTTCATTATTTTTTTTTTTATATTATAGCCTACCAAAGGCCCAACTGATGCAAAGATGGCAATCCTCGCAGCATGTGTGGGACCAGCTGAGTATCCGCGGAGTCATTGTGTGGGTGGTGTGGGTCGACCCGACGGCCAGGGAGACCCGTAGAAACGGTGGTGCCGCTGGCCGCCCGCGGCATAGTACAGGGGCCCAACTATGCCTAACCACCCTAGGAGGCTGCCCACCAGGTCGCGCATAATCCCGGAGTGGTTCGTCGTGCCGGTTGGTGACCGGATGGTGGGACCCGGCGACCATTTCCGAGAGGGTACGGGGGCCCTTCCGTCCGGCGGATCGGCTACCACCATGCCACACAGTGACGAAAAAATAAAGCAAATGACGAAGCAATACTCGGCACCTTGTCTAGCCTTGCTGCGAGGGCAGTCATCTTTTCCACGCCCCTCCCTTCACCCTCCAACATGGCAGCACGCAAAAAAGCAGCAGGTCTAACAGCGGCATCTTCCTCCCCCACCAACCCGCTTTTTGAGGTGGAGTTCACTAACATCCGTGGACTCCATTCAAACCTCAACGCCGTCCACCAACACCTCGAGACGGCACGGCCGGCTTTGCTTTTCCTAACGGAGACACAAATACGCCGCCCTGATGACACGGCATACCTGCACTACCCCGGCTATGTGCTCGAGGAGCGCTTTCGCGCTAAGGCCGGAGTATGCGCATTCGTCAGGGCGGATGTTTGCGTTCGCCGTCTGCGCTGCCTAGAGGACCCATCCTACCCCATCCTTTGGCTTCACGTTGATCTTGGTTCTCTGAGCCGGGTCTACGCGTGCCTTTACCGTTCCCACTCCGGAGATTTGGAGACAACTCGACTCTTTGACCATCTGAGTCAGGCGGCAGACTTAGCGCAGTACTTAGCAGCGTACAACAAAGCCACTAGAGAATGCAAGAGGGCTTACATCAGAGCGGATGCCCAGCGCATTGCACGGATTGGGCAAGAACTCATTTCGCATCCTACGGGTAGCCGTAGCTACTGGCGACTAGCCAAGGCCGTGCAATCCAACTTCTGCAAGCCTTCGCTGCCCCTCTTGAAATGTCCTGATGGATCGCTGGCCCACGAGCCGCAAGAGAAAGCAAACTTGCTTGTAGAACTCTTTGCGGCTAACTCCCGAATCGACGACCGTGGCTTGCACCCGCCGACTATATCTGGCTGCGACTCCGTTATGCCTAATATTCGTATTAGGCATCGTGATGTCCGTGCGGAACTAAGGTCGCTCGATGTTCGGAAAGCCAGCGGACCGGATGGTATTCCAGCGGTGGTTCTTAAGAAATGCGCAGCGGAGTTGTCTCCTGCATTGACGCGCCTATTCCGCTTATCTTATTCCTCGGGAATTGTGCCGGAGGCTTGGAGAGAGGCGAATGTTCAACCCATTCCCAAAAAAGGGGATAGGTCCGAGCCAGGCAACTATCGACCCATAGCTGTCACCTCAGTTCTCTGCAAGGTGCTTGAGCGGATAATAAACTCCCAACTAGTCCGCTACCTAGAGGATCACTCGTTAATTAGTGACCGACAATATGGCTTTAGGTCAAAACGGTCTACGGGTGACCTTCTAGCGTATATCACGCACCAATGGGGTGAAGCTATGGACAGGCATGGCGAGTCCTTGGCCATCGGCCTTGACATAACCAAAGCCCTCGATAGAGTCTGGCACCGTTCGCTTCTGTCCAAGCTTCCAGCATATGGTCTGCCACCCCAGCTGTGCAACTGGATTGCCGCATTCCTGCGTGAGCGCCGCATTAGAGTCCTTTGTGACGGATCGGCCTCCAATTATTTGCAGGTCAACGCTGGGGTGCCTCAGGGGTCCGTCCTGTCGCCCACTCTGTATCTTCTGCATGTCAATGACATGTTGTCCCTTGGCAACATTCATTGCTATGCAGATGATAGTACAGTGCATGGGCGATATCTCGGACATCCTGCGGCTAAACAGACTGACATCGAGGCAAAACGCCTAGAACTTGTCGCTGAGCTCGACCAAGTATTATACCGCATTTCTAAATGGGGTTGTGAGAATTTGGTCGAGTTCAATGCCAAGAAAACACAGGTGTGCGCGTTCTCTGCAAAAAAATCTCCGTTCCTTCCCCTTCCCTCTCTTCAGAACACAGCGTTACCACTACAGGATAGCCTAAGTATCCTAGGTATGGACATCAGCCGAGATCTCAACCCCAAGAACTACATCGAGTGCGTCATTAAAACCGCCTCCTGTAAACTCGGTGTCCTGAACAGGGTGAGGCGGTACTTCACGCCCGAGCAGCTCTGTCTTCTTTATAAGACACAGGTTCGTTCCTGCGTGGAGTACTGCTCTCATCTTTGGGATGGCTCCGCACAGTACTTACTGGATGCACTCGATAGGTTGCAGCGGCGAGCAGTCCGTATCATCGGAAGCCCGGAGGCTACTAAGACCCTTGAGCATTTACAGCTGCGAAGAGACATCGCCTCAATGGCCGTCTTCTATCGCCTTTACCATGAAGAGTGTTCTGAAGAGCTCTTTGAATTAATCCCACCCTCTCCCTTTTTATCCAAAACAACACGTGCGGGACTAAAGTGCCACCTTTTCACAGTGGAATCTAAAGGGTCTCGAACCAAATGGTTCAGCACTTCATACTTTTGTCGCTCAATTAAAGCCTGGAACTCTTTGCCAGCGCATGTGTTCCCATCTAATTTTGATCCTGGGTCTTTTAAGCGGGGCGTGAAAAAGCATCTCACTAAGCCGCCATAGTGGAGGCCACCATACCAGTAGTTTGGCTTTTGGAATGGTGTCCGCCACTTCTGGATTCCACTTACTGCTTACCATCAGGCAGAGTGGAGTCACTTTGGTAGGCTAATATTAAAAAAAAAAAAAAAAAAAAGTGACTCCACCCCGCCTGATGGTAACCAGTCAGTGGAATCCAGAAGTGGCGGCCACTATACCAAAAGCCATCGTCTTAAACTGCTGGTATAGTGGCCTCCACTATGGCGGCTGGGAATGGGGTTAGGGGAAGGGAATGAGGGAGTTGAGGAAAGTGGATAGGGGGACTTCAGAAATTCTTACCTTTTCAAACTAAAGTTACTCTTGCACAGTCCCTTCTACTACCACTCTTAGACTATGCAGATGTCTGCTTTCTTGATGCTAAGGAGGAACACTTCAATAAACTCGAACGACTGCAGAATTTGGGTATCCGCTTCATTTTCGGTTTGCGTAAATACGATCACGTTTCGGAATTTCGTAAGAAACTGAAGTGGCTACCTATTCGGCAGCGTCGAGATACGCACATTCTTTCTCTCCTTTATTCTGTCCTTAATAATCCCAGTTCTCCATCCTACTTGAGTGAACGCTTTGAGTATCTTGTACCTCGTGGTAAACCTTGTCGGTCTTCATCCTCTCTTCTACTCCGTACTCCTCTTCATAGTACTAGCCGTTATGACGGCTCTTTTACTGTGCACGCGGTTAGGTTGTGGAATTCTCTTCCTCACGTCATTCGTGAGAGTACTTCTGTGGATGTGTTTAAGAGAAGAACAAGAGAACATTTCCTATCTTTGGTTAAATAATAGGTATATATAAGTAGATATATTTATTATAATTATGTAAGTTTATGCATTTATATATTTTAATATATTATGTGTGTATTATTAATATGTAAGTTTATTTGTTTAAATTATGTATACACTAGGTATACAATAAATTAATAGGTACTATATTTCATTTAATTTCCTTTCTGTCTGTTTGTACACTTCATTTGTTCTCACACTTGATATTTTTCCTCTTCCACTCTGAGGTTTGCTGGAAGAAAACTCACTTTTGAGTTAAGCTCGCCTTTGTACATGATATTTCTTACCAATTATGTAATATGTTCTATGTGTGTACAATAAAGAATAAAGAAGAAGAAGGAAATTGGGCCTCCGCTCCGGCGCTCTCACTCACCGAACGAAATGCAGTAGTACGGATACTACTACTCTTAAGTCGATCTTCTATGAGAGGGTAGTACTTCCCCGGACGATCCTGCCCATTCATGCTGAAATAAGCGTGGATCTACTACCGTAACATGTCATGTTCATGCATCAAAACAAATAGTTTCAAATTCCGAAAGTTATGCCACTAGACGGTAAACAAAACCTTGGTTTCTGAAAAACAATGAGTATTCATCGAACAAGACGGTACGGCTTCACATATGGTTTAGCATAATCCGATTAGTCGCTATTTTCACGTATTTAACACAAAATTAACTAGCCAAGTAATCTCTTTAAATGACATTTGAGTGTTCTAAAGCACGTTTGAAGAGTTTGATTTAATTTTTGTTGCTAATAGATCTGCGCTATTCATTCTGATCGTTATCTATAATTTTGAATTTATATTATTTAATTGAAAATGTACTCAATGATACATGTCATTGAACCACCCTCTAAAAAATCCACATCATAGTTCGAGAGCGGTATATGTTCGTCTGGCATGTAACATATATTATGTCAGACGAATGTCTTCGTCTAATAATGTCGAAACGGTTTCATTTATCATTGTAACAATATTTCACAAGTTTGTAGCCATTCCCCTATTGTTCTTTTGTGTTTGCACTATGTAAATGTATACAAGTGGCATTATGAGGCTTGTAAGGATTATTGTATTATAGTTAAGATGGCTTGGCTTTAGTTGATGCAGGCAAGGGTTTTAGAGTGACCTACAATGTGTGACGTAATAAGCAAGTTTGTATAAAAGCTATATTTTAGCCCCAAAACACTATACTAACACTAACGCTAGCATAATTATGATAATGAAGTAAAGTCAAACGCAACACAGAGCTTGTTTCTTAGTGAGACAGTTAATTTTAACTGCGTTATCTTATATATTACAAAATAAAGAATAAGCGATGGATAAAGGCTGATTTAGATCCACAAAGAGTACAAGTAATGGAAGGTCTACATTATCCGATATTCAGAATTGTCAAATTATAAGGAAAACAAACGCAAAAGCAGGCAAATTAAATTTAACAAAAATTAAAACAAATTTGGCACTTCAGTTGCTCCCCCAATTTTTGTCTGTCATTCTCAGGATTACTTTTTTAGCAATACAAACTAAATTGAAAGAACAGATCATCGTATCACAAACAAACAC
Organism: Parascotia fuliginaria; assembly: GCA_963082885.1. Taxonomy (NCBI): domain Eukaryota; kingdom Metazoa; phylum Arthropoda; class Insecta; order Lepidoptera; family Erebidae; genus Parascotia; species Parascotia fuliginaria. The sequence goes on along the minus strand of OY720178.1, from coordinate 10,224,941 downwards.
TAACAATTAATAAAAGGTTCAATTATATTTTATTGTTAGCACAATCTTAATATCAATAGAATACTTTGTATGAAAATATGAATATTGATTGATGGTCACATATCGTTTTGTGTAGCTGTACGAGTATATAGCGCGTTTCCCAGACGTCACGGCAGTAAAAAGTATAAAGCCCACTGTGTCTTCAGCTTACCATCCAATTTGAGTGAAGGCGACTTCAACTCTCTGAGGAAATCTCGCTCAATATTGTGTTGTGTTTTGTTTGTTTGTATCATTCTCTCTACGCCGCGATCATCTACTTTTTACACCGCAGTAGATATGAGTTTTCATAACTGAATGAGGCTTGCGGAAAACCTTAGAATAATTTATGGTGCAGGTAAACTGAAACTCAAAGCAGCTACTATATTACATATTTTACACACTAGACTTACCTATTATTTATAACCTATCTCGTCGTACTAAAATTTACTATGTATTTTCGTGTTTTTGTTTGGCAAGAAAACTGATTGGTAGTTTTTGATATGACCTTATTTCACTTCATTTATTATTTTGTTTATTAGGTTATACGTAGGTTACTTCACTGGTGTTACAACAATGCCAACAGCGTTTTTTTAGGTAAATGTATATTTTTCATTTGTAAGGTAAAACTTTTATGACGATAGCAGCAATATAGTTATTGACACAGATTCACAAGTGTGTACAAATACGAGTGTGCTTTCGAGCTGCAATATCTACTTATCACTTGTCGGGACAGTAAACGGAAATGCCCCTAATGACAATAAAACATCTATTATGTCTACATCACTATCCATGAAAAGGTTAAGTACTATCATAGTAAAAGAGTAAAGCATAGACATCAAAACTGATATTGGATATATTTTAAAAAGACATCATCAGGATCAATAGTTGTAATTAGACAACACAAACAGTTTAAAACAAATAAAATGGCAAATTGTTGATACATTTCGATAGCAGGTTCTCTGGGGTATTTTAAGCCTACCCGTGTAATTAGAATAAAGGGCTACCCTAGCCTCAGGCTACTAAAGTGAACCTAGTCGCCGACGCCGTCGTTACAAAATACACACAGCAGATGGACTTCGGTGTTATCAAGATAGGGACCGTGAAGCCACCCCAACTCATCAACAATACGAAGTAACTTAATTTACCCAAAAGGGCGATTTGATTAAGTTAAATGACTAGTACATAGTGATTAACTGAATCATTAAACTGAAATCCACATAAAATACACAAACGAACTGTCTTTAACTAGAAAATATAACAAAAATGTTCATAGATTTAAATTTACTATATTTATATTTTGCTGTAACGACCCAGTGGTTAAGACATGTAAAAAGTATTTTTCTGTACAAACTAACTAACTAACTTAGAAAAATACTTTCGCTTCATGGTAAGAAAACCAGAGAATAACTTTGTTCATAAAACAGGAATTAAGACCACCGCCTCTTACTTAATAATGAAAAAGTCGTTGGTCAAAGAAAATCTTAATGCTGAATAATTACTCAATATATAACATTCTTGTATCCCAAATTCTATTTTGAGAATTTAGTACTTAAAGCGGATTTCGTGCGCAACTTTAATTAGTTTAGTAGAATCCCAATGAAGTTTGAAATGTATATTGTATGTTTTGTTTACTTAATTAGCGTTTATTTTAAAAGTTGGTACTGAAATGACTTCTTTGCTGCTTACTTAAAAAATAATGCTAGTACAAAAAAGGGTTCTTAATGTAGTGTATGCGGGCGGACAGGGGATATTCACTCTCATTCTGGTGCGCGCATAGAACATGCAGTCCAGAAGCGTTAATGTTAGAAGAAAATAGTAGGTTCAACCAAAGTCTAAAAAAAATAACTTCTTCATCGATTCATAGATGGTAGCTCCGTGAAAATTTCACTATAATTCAAATAGATGGCGATAATCGAAGTAAAACTATCTTAAGAAGTTATGACATTAAGCTAATTTCTACTAGAATGGTAGTTATTGTAAAATTACGTGAAAACGTCTCTGGAAATTGGATTTACAAATTCCATATTATTTTATTTGGTTAATAAATGATATATATCATTTTTAAAAGTTCTCCCGACCAAGACATATTAATGCCCAGAAAGTATTTTGTGTGTTGTGTTTTGGTGCTAAATCTGAGATAGGACTCCTGTACTGTTGTTTTAGTTTAATTTTTTTAATATGTCTTCTGACAGACACTGTTACTATTATATTACTATGTATTTGTACATAAATCCCACTTAGGTACCTACTTAAATGTGAATGATATATTTTACTATGGTTTCTCTCATGTCTGTAAATAATATTAAATAAGTTTTGTTTTTAAATAAACTTATGAAAAATCATTAAGTTCTATTAATTCATTCATCAGCAATTAAAATTAATATTCTGCTTTTATACCTATATATACGTACCTACCAATTTAGCAACGTATGTGTATCTATGTATCTATATATTCAATGAATATTACTGACATTAAAGTACAGATGGCACTAGTTTTTATGCAAACAAAACTACCCCCCTTCGCGGCGAAAGACAGGTCTCTATTTCAGTATATGTATAGTGTACTCTGTGATGTAGTCGCTTCCTGACCGTCGACCGAGTAACACGTATTGGTGCGCGGGCGCACTTATATCTTATATGTAGCTGGCTACATCGTGTAGTGTCAAGCCAGAGAACAGTAAAGTGTTATATACTGAACACCACACGTATCACAAATACCTCACTTAATATCAAAATTGGTAACGACAAAGTATATTTACGCACAATGTCCCACATACCGTTGCTAACGCAAATCTTCAAATAAAGTGTAAACTTAGTAGGTATATAATTTTGAGACTAGATTTCGTATACCGTAAATTTAATGGACAGTAAAACTGTCAGTGTAAATAATAAATTAGTGAATCGTAAACATTATACAACTCTTTGACTCTTCCAAAAAGGAAATTAACAAAACGAACCCGCTTGTTTCAATACTGTTTCATTTAAATTGAATTATTTGGCTGTAATGAGATAGAATAAGACACAATAATATGGTGCCTACTAGGGCAGGTAATAATGTAATCTTTCTTGTTGAGCATTATACCGTAATCTTTAAGTAAGGAGTCTACTAAAAAGAAACAACAACGAAACATTCGAATTTGTCTGTTATACTTTTCATACGATTTATCTACCATAAAACTACCATCACAAACGTAAAGCATAGTTATCTATTTGCTTCCTGAGTTCCATGTCATGCACGTAATCAAAAGATTACCATCACAAGGTTGACAGTTGTGTAACGAAGACCCTCGTAAACCTTTGGAAACGTTCTACGAATTTCTTATGAAACTTTTTATAAAACTACTGGGAAACATAAAAACCTCTTAAGGTTCTGAGCGGTATGCGTTAAAATTGTAGTTTGCGCAGTACTTAATAGAATATTGAATATTTTATGTTTAGGTATTGTTGGTACGTACTTTATAAATAAAACATGTAAGTATAATGTATAATTCTTTTGTGTAGTTATTTTATTTAAATTATTATGTAAATCATCTTGAGCCGTGCGGTCTAAAATATAAATTTCACCCCGTGAATGTCATAAAAGGCATCTAAGTGAATGTCAGTTGACATCATCAGTGTTATCTGCGTTCTAAGAATAAACTTACTACGGTTAGCAATTCACTAAGCTCTGGCTAGCTAAGTTGCTAGACGTCGTGACTATGGCAAGTACCTCCTTTTGGGAGAGCCTTGAGATTGACTAATGTAAAACGTTGATCTTAGCACTTTCCGGGACATTAAACGGATATGGCCGTGAAGACAATTAAACAACTATTTAATTGTGTCTACAGTAGTGTCCATGAAAGGGTTAAAAATAATAATAATAAATAAAAAAACGACTACGTGTTTACCATCGTTCTATAAACTTCTTACGTCTATTCTGCGAATCAAAATTACGAAACATATTGAATTTAATTCGGTTATGTCTATCTCGCAGAATGGATGTAGGAAAGGGGCTTTTGGTACTAAGAAGCTCCTCCTTATCGATGCCACCATTAGCCAGCAGGTTCGCCGTAACCGAAAGGATTTGGTGACATGCTTGATAGATTATAAGAAGGCATTCGATTCCGTGCCGCACTCATGGCTCTTGAGGGTGCTGGAGTTATATAAAGTAGACCCCATAATACGCATCTTCTTTCATGCGACATTGACACATTCATGCGGCAATGGAGAACGGTTCTTACCTATCCAGAGTGTCGACAAATCCCAGGCATTAGCGAACCACTATGGATTAAGTGGAGTATCTTCCAGGGTGAGAGTCTGAGTCCCTTATGGTTTTGCCTAGCACTCAATACTGGAGAGTTCAGGGTTAGGTTATAGGCTGCGTAGAGGTGGTCAGATAATATTCCACCTGCTATACATGGATGATCATAAATTAATTGCACCAACTGAACCCCAAAGAGTAACTGAAGATAACTCAAAACTTCAGTAATTCTATCAACATGGCTTTCGGAGTGGACAAGTGTGCAGTCATGCATGTAAAGCGAGGCAGGGTAGTGGAATCTGATGAAATTCAACTATCTGATTCTACTCATCTTAGATCATTTCTAATCGCTGACATCTATAAATACTTGGGTATGTCGCAGTCGTTAGGCATTAAAGAGACAGATATGAAACAATCATTACAGGAGCGCTTTTTCAGCCGCCTAAAAAAAGTATTAAAAAGTCACTTATCAGGCGGCAACAAGGTGCGCGCCTGTAATGGTTGGGTCATGCCTCTTCTTACATACTCCTTCGGCATACTTAAGTGGACACAGACTGAATTGGATGCCCTGGATAGGCGAGTCTGCACATTGTTAACAGCATACGTTGTTACGTATGCTGTTAACAATTACGTTTTACGTATGCAACATCTGCGTTCATTCATCCGAGGTTGTATATCCCGAAAATGTGGAGGCCGGGGATTTCTAAATGCCAAAACCCTCCACAATCGCGAGATATGCAACCTTAGAGACTTTTTTCTCAAGGCTAGGGTGTGCATCGTGATATGGTTACAGTGGATAGTGGACTTACTCCGCTTGCCCTGGCTAAGAAGAACTGGTGCAGGCCTGTAGTACTCAGTGTGGACGACCGTATACCGGTATGGCAGAGCAAGGAGCTTCCCGGGAGGTTCTATCGGGCCTTACATGGGCCCGATATAAACTATGTTGCCTCCGTTGCCTGGCTACGCTTCGGCGATATCTTTGGAGAAACCGAAGGGTTTGTTTGTGCAATTGCTGACGAAGTAATCATGACGAACAACTACCGAAATAATAATACTAATAATAATAATAATAAGTTCTCGAGAATGGTCGTGCGACTTTGTACTGGGATCGACCTATCATCACTGACAGGACTGTTGTTGCCAATAAGCCTGACAAAGTGGTGATAGATCGATTAGAGCGCCTTGTAATGATCGTCAACGTCACCATCCCTCATGATGATAATCTCGTGAAAGCTGAAAAAGACAAACAGATCAAGTATTTGGATTTAGCTCACGAGGTTGTTGACATGTGGGATGTGGATTCGGCGATCATTGTTCCGATAGTGGTTACAGTGAATGGACTTATTGCTAAGAGCCTCGATCAACATCTTAAGAGGCTCGCGTTAGCTGGTTGGGTCAAGGGCCCGATACAGAAGGTGGTGTTGCTTGACACGGCCCGCATTGTGAGGCGGTTCATATCTCAGGAGCTCTAGCCGCCGGTAGCTTGGTCCCTGTACCCGATGCCGGTGGGTCTACAATTTTTATATTTTTAAATGTATGTGTTTTTTTATATTTAAAAATGTAATTTTGAGAATTAATTTAAATAAAGGAAACAATAATAATACTAATATTATCCAATACTGAAATAAATACTGATTAATGAACCAAAACCGAATTGAACAGTATTCAGTATTTTATGGTCCCAGGTAAACTTATTCATACGAGGGTTATGAAAATACTAAAATCCTTGACCTCAGCAAAATAATAAATATATTTCCATCTTTTCTAAGGCTGGCAGTAAAATCCCACAAATTGGGGCAGTGTCTAATGGGTCGTGGAACAGTGGAGGGCTCTCGTGATTGCGTAGCAGTAAATGGAGTGTTGTTTTATTCGCTTGTCAGCACTTTTTACGCATATCGAATGAAATGTTTTTAGATTACACGTCGTGTAGAACGCTCTAACGCGATATCAAGAGTACCTATCAATATTATGTGGTGTATATAGTATAAAATTTAAACTGATCATGCTAAAGTTCACCTACAATGTAATTGTTAAGGTAATCAAGCGTTATAGGTCCGAACGCAGATAAATATTTATGGGCTTGCGAATTTATTATGTTGCATGCATGCTATATTAAGAATTAGAATTTGAATAGACAAACTTATTATTTGCAATATTTCCTGCGCTATTAATTCTATTACACAAGTAAACATAAATTTTTGTTTTAATTATATTTGAGAATCTTAATTAAGATAAATTATTATGCAGTAACTTGTTAATGGCGCCTTATTTGTATGGTAGTTAAACTTCGCTGTAACACAAACAGTGTTCATTATTGAACAAACATCGAATTTAAGCGATACCAATTACAGTATTGCGGCTCCGAAACCAACTCCGTTACCGACTCCAATAAATACCGTTCACACTGTTTATACTCGAGTACACTCTTCGCGGATATAGATACATACCACGCAATAATTATCGCACCTAAAATATGTCGTTCCGAAATATTTTATATTTACGTTGCATATTACAATTAAATTTATGTAATTATTAAAACGACACCCAATTATGTTGTAATGAATTAATTAGTTAATTTGGCTGAAGTAAAAAGTTTTTTCTTTTTGTAGTTTTAGTTGAAAATATCTTGTATAAACTAATAGTATTTTTGGAACTAATTTTACATAGACTTTCGTGTTTCGGGTCAAATATTTATAGGTCTAATTTTTTTTGTAAATCTCTTACAGTATCAAAAGATTTATTAAGTGCAACATCGTATATAACGTCCTCGCATAACAAAATCAGCACGAATCCCAAATCTTTTAACATCCTACAAGCCAGTTACTGTAGTAACTAGTAACTGGCTTACGAGCCCAAAATAAGAATTGAATTGAATAGTTATACAGGTACCTATTATTGTTATATAATTTTGCTTATACGTTTCCAAAGAAGTTATATATTAAAACTTGTAATGAAATTGATAGTGCACAAAACATCATTTGTGTAAGAATTACCTACATTTATCTGTTCTTGTCCCGTCATTTGAAGTATCTCAAAGTGTTTGCGTAATGAGCTTAATACGGATGTTATTATTAAAATTATTAAACTTAGTGACAATTGCCTTAGCTCAAATGTTTCATTTTTTAATTTTATATTAATTAATTTCAAAGAGAATCTATAGCTGTGCATAGTTCATAACTCTCAAGCATACATTTAGGTTACCTAAATGGAACTTCTAGCGAATTGCACCAATGCGTTTACAAAGGCCACCCATGTGGTAATTCCTCTCTTGTTCGATGAACACGTGCAGATAAAAATAAAAGACATATGAATGATGTTCAGGAACAGTTACAGACGGGTCTATCTATCATGTTCCGAATGGATCGTAGCGCAGATATGTAAAGTGTCGAGTCTGAGTGCCTATCACGAATACGTAACAGAGCGGTTTAATTTTACTACTACTACCTCATATTATAATAGTGTAGATAATTATGTATAATTTGCATACGACTACAAGACAATATTGTTTGTTTGAGAAATATTTGGTTAGAACAAAATTATTAAATTTAGTTCATATTAAAAGCTTAAAATTGATAGAAATTTTAATACAAGTTTTGTTTGCCAGCATCTGACCTCTGTTGTTGGCAAGGTATTTATTTGTTATACAAGCAACAGCAACACAACAGTTTAACGTGCAATCCAATCAAATCTTCCCTTTCTCTAGCAAACACTCAACACCATCCGGATCATCACGGGGAATAAAAAATTGGGGACAAAACCCACAGTAATGAAGTCCCGAGGGTAAGCTACACAATATATTGAAGCGTAATGTCTTTGTCTACCCTTGCCCTATGCACCGTCAAATTACATACATTACAAGAACTCTACAAAAGATTTTCATTAAGAAAATTCATCAACGCTAGCATTAAACCTATACACTGAAGTGCTGTACATTTATGAACACGCGGAACTGTAGTAAAAATAAAAGTTTATGTCGCACCCGCCGGTTCTTATTATAGCTTCACGTTGTTCTGCAAATCGTGGACTTAATAATACAGTGTTGAGAGTGAATTGTCTTTTTTCGTCTATTGTCTTAAACGTAAAAATTACTCTTACGGTCAGAAACCCGTGTTCACCAATCATGGTACGAGTCTACCAGACGTATACCTATCAATCATAATATACCTTTCTACCTATTGAAAATTTTACTATTACAGACCGAGTTTTGCGTCGAGGAGACTTTATTAATATACAATTAATGATCACAGTGTATCTCTGACTCTCGAAACACATTTTAATTTCTTTATCATGGTTTAGGTGAGAATTGAACCCTTAATTACCTTAAATTAATTAGATTAGATTATGTTTCATTTGTAACATAGTTTATTGGTATCCAGATATTTAAAAAATGTAAGTATGTAAGTAAGACTCTTATTTTATTACTTCGATGACAGTCGTATCGTATAGCTGTGCTAAGGTCGAGCCAATATTCTGTCAAGTAATACTTAGTATCAACTTGATGCCTAAAATTATGTCTGGTATGCGGCAATAGGCTCGCCTTCTATTATGTACAACCTAACATAGCTGGCAAACGGCAGGCGTAATACAACAAAATTATTTTGTATTTTACCTACATATAAGAATTTGAGGATAAATACTTAATATATTAGGATAAAAATTATTAAAATTTTGTTATATTATTTGTATTATGTACTGTACGAAGTATAGGTATTAAATAATTAAAAATGTACACTGGTTTGCCACAGATAAACAAGATATTATTAGTGGTATGAAAGATAGTACGTGCAGACGACATTGAATATTAGCTACGTCACTGGCCTCAAACAACATGTGCGCTACATGTATTGTGGAAACGCCCTTACCATTTGTAATTTGATGTTATCAAAATAATGGAATATACTTAATTATACTATAACAAAAAACTCGTCCTACAATTTCCATTTTGTATTTATATGCAAATAGTGAGATATGCCGAGTCAACTCAGTGATAACAGTAAATTATATAAAACGCAGGCATGTAAATCATAAAAAACGCCATGTCCTATAACTGACGATACGGCGACAATTTTCCAGACACTTGTGGCGACTAATAAATCTCTCAAACGTAACAACTGTAGTACAAGAATAGTCATAAGTTTTGTCATTTCCGAGTTAAATAAATAAACTTTTATGTGTTATTATATTAGAGTGCAAATGCACTTAACGCAACCAACACATGTAATTTGAATTACTGCTAAACTGACCGTAAATCGGTTCATGACGATGAGAAGTTATTGCCTGTAGTGCTTGCGAGGTCTAAGTATGTCAGTAGTTTAGTTAAATTTCTAATGTATTGACGCCTAACTGTCAAATTTATAATGGTAATTTATTGCAATTTTTACGGTGTTACTATAATATTTTATACGTTTTTCTTTAGTAATCTTAACACGGCCTCCCGCGATACAGGCTTGACCTAGTGCGGGGATCATTGGAAACTAAGTTGTACTAGCTATAAGGCTTTTTGGAAATAAAGATTTTTGTATTTCGTATTTTTTGTTTTTATTGTTTACTAGTTTTCCGCGGCGCAATCACCCACGTCTTTGCTTACTGCTCTACATCCGTCACCAGTAGCATGATGTTTTATGTATTATAACCTTCCTCAGGAACTGGGCTATCATACGCAAAAAGAATTATTCAAATCCGACTGATAGTTCTAGAGATAGCGCGTTTAAACAAACAAGCAAACTCTTATATAATAGTATAGATTAAATGCACATAACTCCTAATTTAGTTGTATAAAATTTGTTTTTATTATAATACGTTCATGACACAGCAATCGAGTCTAATATTATTTGTGTATTGGCATATTTTTTGTACTTAAAAATACAACTTCCCCATAAGGAAACGCGTTCATCACGTCGTGTGTTACAAACATACAACTACACATACAAAATGCACAGCCAGACTTGGAACAAATATTTATGGATCACACAAAGCTTTGTTGCTGTCCCACTACGACACCCAGACACTCATTAATTACTTGTTTGGATTAAAAGCTACCAAGTTTATTCAACGAAATATTTTTACACTGCAGTTTATTTTGGTTTAATAAATAGCTTCGTATGAATGTACAATGTGTATGTAACTGACTTAGTCATTTTGTTTACATAACTAAGAAACAAGATAGATTGCGCTGAGTTGTTACAGAAGATACGTTTTAGAGTTCCGATTCGTATTCTGCGGAAACCGATTACACCCTTATCCCGGCTGCGTAAAACAGTGTTTGGCTCCAACTTACCTCTTTGTAGAATTACCAAATTATATAATGAATGCAGTGATTGCAATACAATCGTTAAGGAATAACATAAATAGCAGTTTAAGATCTCATTGTAATACTTAAGTAGCACATAAGTAATTAAATTTTATATTTATAGCACTTTAAGCTCAATATAGTTGTGAATGTTGTGTTTACCTATAAGTTACCATTTAGAACTAAGCAAATGTTGAACTTTATACAGAGTATATACGACGGTATGATATTAAATGCAATTACGTATAGTATGTGTCGTTATAAAGCGAGACAAAAAAAATCAACTAAATATCTTCAATAGAGTTTTAAGTAAGTTTAGACACAGGACTACTTTTTTAATTTTTTAAATTCTAAACACTCTGTAAGTACGTCAAACGGTCACTGACTTAACTCATCATCCACGTCGAAGGATAAATGTTGCCGCTCTATACAGTCATAATAAATGGTGTATTACTTTGTTACTATTAAAATATTATTTATTTTGTTACAAAATTTAAAATTTTTGTTTTTCGTGAAATCATTTTTGTGGTTAGTTTGAAATCATTATACGGACTAGTAACAGCTGCCTTTTCATTTAATATCAAACCTTCGTATACACTCTGTATATTAAAGAATGATGTTAAGTTGTTGGTGAATGAAATAAATAAATAAATTGTTGTATTATAAATAGAAACCTACCGAAAGAAAATCACTAAATAACAGTAAAAACCGTATCAAAACCCATTGCGTGGTTCAGAACAAGTTGGCAAAAAAAAAAACAGATGAAAACAACGACTTTTGAATATTGAGCGAAGAAGAGATACCAAGATGATTATACTTTTTATTTATTTAGGTATAATTAACGTTACCTACCATAATTATATAAGACAAATCTCACGAACGCTCATTCGATAGACTGGGAAAAGCAAAATAAACACCATTCTATATTCAAACATTTCAAATGCTCGAAAATGAGCTACTTACTTTACCATTATATTATACAAACGTGTTTAAAAGTACCTCAATATTCACTCAAGGCAACATTAATATAATTCTGAATACTCAATGCGAAGTTTTCAATTAAATTACGTTAATTACTAAATTCAGAAAGCAAAAGTTTTGCACACTCGGCAACTTCTTCCATTTCAAAATGCGGGCGTTTCATTTTATGAAAGTTATCTCAAATAGAAACAGTTGTCAACATTTGCATTACCTATAAACAGAACATTAACAAAATGCCCTAAATTTATGCGAATTGAGGGTATGGTGAAGCAAACATTTCAACGTAATGATACCGCAGGCCACAGCTACATTACACCAGACTTTCTCAAACTTTCAACATCCGTAGTCACGTAATCTATTCCCGAAATGGCTACGAATTAGTTTCGAAGAAAGTATCTGATAAATAATAAGGAAAATATCTGAAACAAACACAATTATTTATAATTTAAAACTAGTCTAATACAGGCCATTTTCTCTCCCCCTTTAATTGAAATAGAAAACTACAGTGACATTAATAAGAACGAAGGTAAAACAACAAGTGAGCTTGTTGTTTTCTGCTGGTGGATAGACTACATCTTGGACAACAATTACAGAGAATTTCTTTTTCACACAATGATAGTAGCGGGTAGATCTTAACTGTGTTTTCGGCATATAGGACGGCCAAGGTTTGTCTGGCACCATTATCAAAAAAAATAATGGTGACAGAAACACGGAACGTAATTAATAATTAGCTAAAGATCAAACCAGGTCGCTCAATTTGAGAAACACAGTTCTACACCATATCATGTCATTGTAGAGTTTGCCTACATCGCGATCGCATACGCTACGCATACTACATAATTATATGTATACATAAGCTACGCGTACGTATACATAAGCGCGAAAACCTTATCTTTGAATGTTATACGGTACGTGCCTACGTTTCATTTTGAATAGTGCAGTATTTTTTTTACACTAATGTTGTGTGCTTTAATTTAACATTCGAAGGCTTGTAAGCGCAAGTACACAAGTATTTAAAACGGACATAATAAAATTCTGCAGGAAATTTATTAAATTAACTATTAACCTCGGATTCAAAATGGCCATCTAGACAGAACCACGTTTTAGCTCACTCCTACATTTTATACGAGCGCTTAGGGATAAAATAAATATTGAATTGAATGGCGGCTGCATTCGTATAACCTTATAACTAACTTAAACTAGGCTGTAAAACGACTGTCTGTTTTTTATGTGCCAAGGGAATGACTAACTAGAATATCAACATAAAGTATAGTTGACATATTATTCGACAAAAGAACCTTAATATCATTCAAAGTTTTTTAACTAAACTGCAAAATAATACTCTTCACGTAAAAGCCAATGTGCTTTTTATACCTTTGCGTTTATATATTTGTACATTATAATAAACTATTTTTACAACATACTTGAACATAAAATAGTGTAGTCATTCCGACGGTGAAGGGAAATGTACGGAAATTACACCCGATTGGAGACACCTCCGGAGCCTACAAATTACGAGCGTGAAATACACCAGACCCATAACTATAGGTTATTTTGAGATTATGTTGTACATGTGCTGATTTGGTCGGATATCAGTGTAGTCTACATTTTTGTGATAGAGTGTTTTTGATGGTAAATAGGTAATATACAAATAATCCCATCATGTCTTTCTGCCCGACTACCGAAGTCAAGGAGGACGAATGTTTCGAGCGTATGTACTTATATATGTATGTCCATTTCTCTACAGCCTAAATTAATGGTTTAATGGATTTTAACATATGAGGTGTAATTAGATTTGCAATAATTGTGGAAATGACATAGGGTATATAATATTGCAACGGAAAAAAGGGGCTTCTTTCTTCTCAGTTTGTTTTAGGCTGGCTGGCTTTTTGTTATTTAATAATATATTTTGCTTGTTAGTCAGTGTCCAGTAAATTGACACATCTTATATCTATCTTATATAATTATGTGTCCTAAGCTCGAAACGCTTCAAAATTTTAAGATATTTTATGCTAAATAGAGAATACATTTTAATAAATCAGTCTATCGCAGTTCAATGCTGGACATAGGCATTTAATAATTTACGTCATCATACTCAGTCTTCCGCCTTACGCACCCAGTCTACACCCTCAACCTTCTTTCGGTCGTCTGTCCACATACATTAAGGGAATGGCAATAACTTCTAAATAGTATAACGAAAAGTCGCTGTTTCCTTCAGTCTGTTTTTCTGCTACAATTTTCTAAAACAGTTAATGGTTTTTGGAAAAATATAAGTTCATCGCATTATAGGATACTTTCTTGTTGTGGACATAAATCATTTAAATGGATGATTACTCTTCGAAACTACAATGTGTCAAAGTTAGAGTACCCTAGGAACTATTTAGTATCAAGAGCGTACAAAGGATTAATGAGCTCCTTCGTGTATCGGTTTAATTTATGTAATTGCTATCACTATAAATTATTGTGCTTCTGTATATTGTTAACTGATATGTGAGCAGTTAACTGCCTTAGTGTTTCAAAAGTTTTAAGTCTATAAGGTACAAATACTTCTTGCCTACAGTCGACTTTTTTTGATTTTAACTGTTCCTTTTTACACTGTCTTTACTTCGTAGACCGATAAATGAGAGCAAATAAAAACCAAAAGATGTACTTGTAGCCAGTAAATTGCACGAATGTATTAAGAAAGAAAATATAGTTAGAAACTAAATAAATAAATAATTAATGTCGAAAAAATGTCGGCCTTTATTCAAAATAAACAGAAGTTCAAAAAGCCTTTAAATATTAGTTACATGTTTTTTGTTTATTAGTTTAACAATCTCTGTGGTTCAGTGGTACTGTGTATGGACTGCCACGCAGAGGTCGCGGGTTCGATTCCCGCTCAGTGCAAATATTTGTGTGAATGAACATGGCTATTTGCATTGGTCAGGGTGTTTCTATGTACAATATGTATGTATTTACAACAAAAAAAAAAGGACATAAGTATGATTATCCGCATTCTGGGATCCATATCACAAGCTATTAATATATGTTGTGGTAATTACAAGTCCGTACGTCTCTGCTTAAGATTTGCATATGTAATCAGAAATTACTCAAGTTAATAAATTTAATTGTAAACTTACACACCAAGTTTAGAGATAGATAGGCTAGCAGGTTTGGCAATTATTGTCGCAAAATTGTATACATATACCTACCACCATTTTTCACGAACTAAATAGATTTATTATTTGGACATAAAGGCCAGTATCGTGCCTAATTTAGAAAGGAACTATTATTATTTCATCTATTATTATATCATCAATCAATTTGAGTTACCAGTCATGCTTACCAATAATATACCTACATATCAAATTTGTAATAAATAGACATATTGAATTTGTATCGTAAAATTAATTAAAATATTTTATACATCATATTCAAACTAACCAATTTGATCTACATTATTATTTACTGTATTGTGTCTCCACTTACGGGCATGCAAAATCGTATATGAGAGAATTTAGTTATTATTAAAAGAAATAGCATATTTAGTTGCACTTTAGAATTTTATTATGAACTTGTAGTTTCTGTCAAACAAATAATGTAGCATTCTAACTAGTAAAAAACATATATATCTCCTGGTTCAAATTATTACTTCCACAAACAATCTAATTATACCACTTTACAAATAATTTATACCTCAAAAAATACAAGCCAAAAGAGACCAATTACTTATTTAAGCCTATCACAAAGTACAAATCCCGGTGACTATAAATATTTAAAAAGCATACCAACTAAACTGTACGTAATGGTATATTTTTGTTGAGAGACTTTGCCGCAACGTGATTAATAACTTGGGCAGTGACGAGGCGCCTAGTGGATTTTTCAATCGAAGTTAGCGGGTACTCCTAAGCTCGAAGCAAAACGTGACATTAAATTATTCAGAGGCCCAAAGCCGTTCGTATTGATCGAAAAAACACTTTTACTGCTACTAAAAATCACAACTTTTACAAAGATTTTTTTAACTCATTTAACAGTGTCGAAAGTTTTAATTTTGAAACCTACCTTTATAAGTTAAAACGATAACTCATTTTTTCAACTTTAATGAACGTCTTCAATGTAAATTATTCCTTATTTTCAACAAAGTTTTGCTACTAGTTTACAAGTATTGTTAATAAAAATTATCATTAATCGACAATCTTACTTGGATAATAACCACAATAATAAGCTATTGAAATATTTTACTCCATTTTATTCATTTACTCCACAATATTGCCATCATAATTCATTTTGAATGGTTACCGGCATAATTTATAACGCATTGATAATATATATTATAATATAATTTTATTACACATATTAAATTCTTGGGTAAAGCTTTTACAGGTGACAGTGCGGACGTGTTAAGACTACGTCGTGAATCATTGTTGTTCAAGTATTGTGTGTGGCAATCGCCACGCCGACCTACATTTACTATGAGCGACAAACTCATAGCAAATAAGTTGCTGGCCTTCCTGCAGTGTCAGCTGGATGTGATGGACGAGGTCAGCGTCACGCAGATCTGCACCTCGAACTTCACAGAAGATGAGATCCGCAGCGCCAAGGAGCTGCTGTATACGTCGTTCAACATGAGCGACCGAATGCCATCTCGTCGGAGAGATGAAAAAGGGGCGCGGAGTCTTCAGGACATAATCAACGTGCTGAAGGTGACCGACCCCGATGACGTGCCGACTTTCGTGGCTAAGGAGCAGAGGAGTCTGCCCTCTGTCACGTTCGACCACGTCGATGTTACCAGACTCTTAAAGGACATAACGTCGCTGAAAGCAAGTCTGGCCGATGTGATGCTGAAGTTTGAAGCCTCAGAAACAACCATCGCTGACCTACGTAACGAAGTAAAAGAGTTACGAAATACTACATCGGTATTTAGGTCAGCTGAGACTTCAAACGTAAATACGAAACGCGGAGCATTCGTGTTTTCGCCGGCAGCCAATTTCGCATCAGCGATATCTGAAACGTCGCCGTCCGTCATCGCGACTGCGCGCAGTAACCCCGTAGTCCCCGCGCGCCCCGTCGTTGCCGCGCGCTCCTCCGTCCCCGCTGCGCCTGCGCCCGCGCTCGCTGCACGTGTCACCGTTACGTCATTTTCTCGACGTGACTATGCGCGCGCCGTGAGTCCACTCGCCGCAGTACAACATCAGGGTGCCAAAACGGGGAACAATAAAGAAGAGGACGTCACACCCATCTCCACTCGAAGCTGTGTTCCGGATGATGATGGATTTGTGAAAGTCCAAAAGAAACGTAGGAGTCAAACCTGCCGAAATAAGTGTGGTACAGCACCCACAGGGCCCAACTTCCTGTTGAAACCTGCCGTACCCACTACGCTACTGTATGTCTCGCGCCTGCATCACTCCACAACGACTCAGGACCTCGTGGAGTACATCAAGGTCAAGGCCACTTACATCGTGAGGGTAGAGCCTTTGGAGTCACGTCACAGCGTGAACTTCAAGTTGTTCGTAGCGCGTGTGCCGACAAAGGCTCTTGAAACCTTCACCAAAGAAGAATTCTGGCCGAAGGGCGTGGTGTGCCGGCGGTGCCGGGGCAGGCTGCGAGACAACGGAACTAACACCGACCGACAGGCACAACGAGAAGTGTCATCATAGATTTAAGTTATTTTTAATATATATTTTAGGTTACGGTATTTATTGATTAACTTTTATTTAAATATTGTGTAGTATACATATATTATAATGTATGTATGATAGTCTGTAAGATATATATTGAAAATTGTAATCCCGATGGTACCCAAGATACAAGCACTAGCTTAGTTTGGGACCAAAGGAAACTACTTATTTGTAATAAAATGTAATTTATATTTATGAAATAAATTGAATTGAATAAATTGAATTTTAAAGGCCAGACTGTAATAATTATATAAAGTATAAAAAATACCAAGGGCAAGTGCTAGGATCAATAACCCCTTAAATCATAAGATATGAAACCTATATTATGTAGGTACCGACGCATATAGCCACTTACACATTCAGTTTATATGTAAACATTTTTTAGGTACAGGCTCTAAGCTTAGTGCGAGGTTCAATATTCTATGGATTATTATAAGTTTTAAGACGAATATATTTTAGTTTATAGTTAAGCTGAAAGATTCTACTCTAGTCAGTTGGCAGTACTGTAGGGAAATTAGATGACATTTTCTTCTGGACATCCTAAGATTCATATTACTTTCAGTTTAACTTTCTTGTATTACAATAGAATATAAAATTATTTATTGTACACTAGCTGCGCCCTGCGGCTTCGCCCTAGCGAAAATTGCTATGTGTTTAATTAATGTAACTCGGGAATCAGAGCGATTTTTGGGATAAAAAGTAGACTATGTCTCGAAACCAAATCTATCTACATACCAATTCTCATCGAAATCGGTTTAGCGGTTTAAATTTAATATGATGATATGTATTCTTAAACTTTCTAAATCACCGCGCAATTTTCTTAGTTTTTCTTTCATAAGAACCTTCTCCTGACAATAACAAACACAACAAAAAAATAATTAACGAAATTGATTTAGCCGTTCACGCGTGATGCCATGACCAAGGGAAATAGGGAATCATTTTTATATATATAGATTCACTAATTTTATGTTTACATTATTTAAATGTATACAAAAAAATTACAATTGACGACCTTATCGCTAAAAGCATTCAAACCGCTTGACTTAAGCATTTAGTTAAAGTTCCAAAAACATGCTTACCAAATTACAAAAACTAGGGCAGAACAGTCTTTAACATAAGTTGTCCGGAAGTTACATACCACTTAACATACAAAATGGTGTTATTTTTCCACCACAAACTTTATTATGTAAATGACAATGTACACGTAGATACCTATGCAGTTTTTTTGATAAGGTACTTTAATTTTATACTCTTTAGCGACACTTTTATGAACCTTGTACCGGTACTTGCCTGGAACTTGTAAAGTGTTTATCATAACTTTGAGTGCATTATGAAAGAAATCTTACAAATTTCAAAGTTAACAAAGAAAAATTAACATTAATTAATTAGTGACTTTAAAATTTCATGAAAATTTTACTAAATCATTTGCGTGTTATTACGGTAACATATAATATCACACATTTTTGTAAACACAACATAATTCATTAAGAATACTATAAAAATTAACGTAGGTACGAATTTATCCATGGTAATACGAACCATTGTATTACATTACACACTTAGTACATTATGAATCAATATACATAATTTGTTTTAACGATATTATTTTAGTGACAATGTTTACACTTATTCTTTACGATTATTATATTATAAGTTAGTAATAAAGAAATATAAAGAACACAACAATCTTAATAATAAAATATTATCTTGATCTATTCCAATAAACCCAAAAGTTTATATGGAAAAACTTAGTATTTAGAATATTAAATTATGTACCAACATATTCAAAACATTGTTCTACTTGTATTTATTTTTCGACCCGCGACTATGGGAGGCAGTTGACTCATCTTTTTCGAATAACTCTTCATCAATAAGTAAGTCGAAGTTACCTAAAGCTTCGGCAGTTGGCAGCTTGTTCCAACGCACATCTGGTACACCGTCCGGCGGCAAAACAACTGATAGTATATTATCTATTAACTTATATTTCATAATTCTGTCATTAACCGTCGTGGATGTCAACGAAGGAGACGCATTCACTTCTACTAACCACGGCTTTAATTGATTGTCAATAATTATGTCATAACCGTAGCACTCAAAACAATGTCTGTCGTTAGCCATCACAGACGAAACAGCCTTCAAAGAGTGAACAATAAGCCACTGCATGGCCGCGAACAACTTTTCCGTCACAGCCCTGCCCTTAGTTCCCTCCAAGTACAATCTCAAATTCTGCACAGTCATTTTCCCGCCATGAATATTATTATACTCGCCTCCATGTTTCTGAACGCTAACATTTGTAAGGTGCACATACATATTATCCAACTCCGTTACACTTGTATCGTATTTCACCGTACAAAACCTACAAAAGCCAAGTTGGAACAGATAAGCTTTAAGAGGTCGAAAAGAAGTAACCAACACGTAAAGTCTCAGATCAAACTTTTTGCCCCCTATTAGTAAGGGATTGTCTATATAACGCGAAATAACGTAACTTTCCTTTGTCAGTTGCGGATGGAATGGCGTTTTTGCCTCGCGAGACCACTTTTTTAGTTTAGAAAGTTTGTTTATAAGGAAAATACCCGTCCCTTGCGATTTACCACACGGTTTCATGATCCAGGTACTTTGGGGTGATTTGCGATATTCTTCGACGAACATATTATAGTCGGCTGGCAGCACAAACGTAATAGGCACAAAATCCAAATGAACGTATCGCGTCACCACTTGACCTCCATGTAAAACGACCTCTGCCTTCTCAGCGAGTGGATTACCCTCCCTCTCGAGCTCCTTACGATAGCGCTTTATATTTTTCACAAGTAAGTCCTTTCGCGACAACTCGTAATGGTTTGGAAAGTGATTTATCATTTGGTTGTCATTCATTCGATATCCGCTTTCGACGCTGAATAAGTTTCTGCAAGTCTGCGTAGATGCCCAGTAGAAGTTCCACTCATCGTCGGGGCCAACTTGGTTCCACCCACGCCTTTCGAAGTTGCTCATCAAAACTGACTTTTCTAAGTCGGTACAAAAGTTAACTCTACATCTTTCGACAGCTGGTACGTTTACTCGTCCATAGAGGTTGTTTGTGATTTTCTTTACTTCTTGATTCATCGTTAAACTGTGTTTTTGTTTATTGAAAATGTTTGATGTATTGTCCAAATAATATTTGTATCACAGGTGCGTATTCGTCGTTGTCATGGGTTTCCGCAAACATCGCTTCGTATTGGCTGACGTCCAATACAGCTCGTTTTGCTATGACTACGTGTAAACATTGCCGGTACGTATTGATTTTTAACGAGTTTTTCGCCCGTACACGGCTTACATGCAACTTTTATATTACGGAAAAATAAAGGCGGCAATCTTTACAGGTAGCAAGAAAACTTTGTGCTAAGTTATAATCCGCCTCAAATATTATATAGCAGGAATAACTATTGGAAAACGTGTCTTTAAACCGAAATTTTAACAAACAAAACTTTAGCTTTCATTAGGTATATAATATTAATATGTAACGAAAGCTAAAGTTTTGTTTGTTTATATTTATAATGAGTTTATATAAAGCAGCTTATGATCCAGAACGAATAATTTCTCGTGCATCAATTACATAAATTAAACTTAAAAAGAACTTTGAAGTACAGTGGTTTTAGTTGTGCGGTGTTGCTATAAAGAACTACAAGTTTTGATAAGCACAGTGTTTTGGCTATATTTACTTACCTCTCTAATGTGGTATTTTAGTATCTGGCTTAGCCATTTAGAAATTTATGACAGGTTAATTGTTTCATTCCATTTCGTAAAATAATCTTATTAATTGTAAATAGCTACATTTGTAGTTTGTAAAATTTATTTATTGATTAAAAGGAACTCATTAAAAAATGCAGAGCTAAGTACATTCACACGTACTATTAAGGAATCACATGATCACAAACTAACTAGAATCAAACTTGAGACAAATTTTATAGTGGTTTATTAGTCCTTTTAGTATTTATAAATATACGTAATTTATTCGTAAATAGGAGAAGTCATTTAAACTATTTAAGCAATATATGTAGGTAAAAAAATAATTACAATAATATCTAAAGTATAAAGAATAATGGCACAAAGAACTGTGAATATGCGTTGATCATTTACACGAATATTACGAGAAATAAATTGCTCACGCGATACAAGTTTTTCGCAGAACAATGTTCACAAAAACTGTAGCTATCGGACATTAAAATACCGAATAATAAACATTCTTTAAGTACTTAGAGTACAAGAAACACTAGGTACAAGAAAATTAACTCCTAATCATCACCATAAAATAAGGACCTTGCCACTACAGGTACTTACTTTCACAACAGCTTAGGTACCGCTACAGACTTGGGTAAGTGCCTGTTTACCGTGCCAGCCCTCATGCTGACTAGATACACATTTAAATCCCTTTATTCCCCGTCGAAGGAAGCTATTCCACCTATTGCTTATATATGAAACGTACATCTAGTGTCAGATTCTGCCGAAATTAGATAAATTTACATAAATCAATTGCATTTAGCAGACAAAGTATTGATTTATAACATCCTGCTTGCTCGAATAGAAATTTAAATGGACAGTGTATGTTATTGACGGGCGTTAACATTATAATTACTTTTTACCATAATTGACTACCTCTGTGGTTCGGTGGTACTGTGTACGGATTACCACGCAGGGGTCTCGGGTTTGATCCTTGGGTCGGGTAAAGTGTCGGGTAAATGTTATACAGAATGAAAAAGTGAATTTGAGAGATAGCCACTGGTAAACTGCTCCTGAGTCATAAAGTTAAATGTACACGAAATTTCATTCAAAATTTGTCCAATTTTTTCCAAAGTATGTCGTTTTTTGTAGTTGTGATTGTAGATTAATCGATTTAGAATGCAGGTTTTGCAATGCGAAACTTTTTAAATCTGAAATCAGTCTTTGACAATAGTACCTTAATAATGTTTAACCTTAGCGACCACTAGTATTATTTAAATAATAATAAATATAATTGAGATTTAGACAGACATGTTTGTCATGTTTGCTTTGAATTCATTCACATTTTAGTCTTCACTGTATGAAATCTTGCGTTCAACGCTCACATAATCAAAATCGTCTGAATATAAGCTAGAGTAATCTATTATCTCACTAATAAACTTCTGGAAATTGCTATTTAATATACTCGATTCGATGAAAATACCAATTACACTATAACAAAATTTAATATTCCTTTTACAATATAACAAGAGTACTTAAACAAAGCACTGGACTAGACTGTTATAATAGTTTAATCTTTCTACGTCGCCGTCGCGTCGTTACAATATTTCGCCTTTGATGTATTCACAAACTATTAACATTTTACAATAGCCTGCTTGCAATTATGTGTATTGTGAGGATATTTTTAATCGTTATTTAATTAACACAACAATAACACTATATGTAATTTATTTATAAAAACGATTTCTATTTTCATAACTTACTATTGAATGAATTTAGGCACCAACCCAAAAGCTTAATACTACTGAAATGACAAGCAATCATGAAATCCACGTAATGGTTAATTTTTACAGTAATGTTAGCTTAAAGACATAATCTATACCTGATTCCTCGATATTTCCCGATTGATTGGTCATATTTTCATTCATTCATAATGAAATCAACAAAAATCTGTTACCGTAATAATTGACATAATATATGTTAATCTCTATCTGGCATTAAGTCCATTATTTACACAACGGGTGGAGACAGAAACTGGATGCAAGGAACTCTGAAGAGTTCTTTGTCCAGCAGAGGACCGCAGGGTGATGATGATGCTGATACACAATTTTGTTCAGGAAGATTGTACTTCCGTAGTACAATTATATGACAAAAGTGCTAAGTGGAAAACACCTAAAGTGCCGCACGGTGTGTAGTTCACTGCGCCGCACCCGAGGCTAGAAGCTTATCAGAATTCTTACTAGTTATAAGCCACAATTCTTTTGCGTAAAATTAGTCCACCAAAATTACAAATTGATTGTTTTCAGCACTAATCATCGGTTGCATGATAAAACACTCATTATCTTTTAATACAATATTAAATATTTATTTTATTTGAGTCCATGGAGTTTTGTAATTATCTTGTTTAAATGTTTTTACTAAATACGCATTAAAAGCTTTATCGCCGAGAAACATTTCATTCTTCAGCTCATCGAAATTTTATACCGTAGAGAATGGAATTCTAATTACAAAAGAAAAAGTAACAATTTTGTATTTTGTATTGTAGGCTTAACAAGTATTCAAGTTTAATTTTTTTTTGCTTTTTGTAGTTTAGTTTCTTTATCAAATTCACAAATTTATGAATCTAGATAATTTTATTCCTTTAATTCGTTCACATGAAATTTAGAAACTCACTGACCTTTAGAAAGTGACTATTAAGGTATTAATAATTAATATCATTTTATTTTCAAATTTAAAACAAAAATTAAAAAAAGCATAAACACACAGACACTGTTCATTGTCAAGAAAACTATTTCTTGATAATGAATTTTTTATTGTATCTATTGTACGACATAGCGTTTAAGCGTATGCACATATTTTCGAATAAAACTTTCTTAGTAAAAATAAATGTAATAATTATAGCTCGCGTAAGCTTTATTATGTTTATCTATATCAAAAGGGAGTTTTGAAAATTGGTATGTTTATAGATTTTTATATGAAATGAAATGAAATGAAATATATATATAGTTTTTCGATATTAAAATATGTCTTTTCAAACTTGTTTCACTATATTTCACTTTGTTAGGTACAAAATAAAACTAGAGGAAATTGCCTACAATTTATGTACTGACATTGTTTTCGTAAAATCATCAATTTTGGCGTACGGGCGTCGAAAAATTTAGACGCAAATCTTAAATGTTATGAACTGAAAAGAAAACATACTACCTATGTTATTTTATTTTTTTGCTTGTTGTGTAACTGTAAATGTTTGCATAAGTTATAGTGTTGAGCGAGCACATCCCATCGAATACGCACGCGGACCCATGGCCACGCGTCGTGAATTTTTATCTCTTGGCTGTGAAATGAGCCAGGCCAGGCCTACTTTAGTAAATAAATCCACGAGAAACCTCCATTGTGCGCGGTCCGGCACTTGCCCTGTTTATTCATGAGCTTGTTTCTTCCTATGTCTATAAGTAGCATTTGTGTTTATTTGATATATTCAATAAAAAATAAATAAAGCCCAAGTTAAAGAAATGATTTAGGTTTACGAAAATGTTAGCACTAAAACGATAAATCGCTAAATAAAACTCTGTAAGAAATTTTAATTTACATCTATTTATTACGCGCTATCTTAGGCTGGTATTACATTATCATATTTACATCATATATAATATAATGATTTCATATCTTTCAAATTCTATGATCATAGTTCTAGGATGACGTTCTTCATTTTTACGTAATACGCATAGTGATCATATAAACGTCATATACCATCAAGCCGTGTTTTCCGTTGGTATGGGTGCTACGGGTTTACGCTAGTGTCACAGTCTAGTTAAGGGATCCTTTTCGACAGCTAGCGTACAAGTAGGATCATATCAACAGACTAGCACATTCTATTTACATACAGACTGTGTCAGTGTGTTAAGTATCTTATTTGTACGCTAGCTGTCAAAAAGGATCTCCTAACTATGATCATAGACACATGTAGTTATTATAGCGTAATATGTTCTTCATTTAAAAATAACTCACATATCTATGATTATATTTCATATCAATTCATATATATTATGATATTGTAATAGCGGCCTTAGTGTGTGTAGCGTAAAATAATATATTTAAAGACAAAGCTACAATAAAATGAAAAGATACATGGCCATTACACTTGTAACGTTGATTCAAACACTTTAAATAATTCTAATACCTTTTTATGAACATTGAAAGCAAAATGTTTAACATTAATAAGCTTTTAGGCTGTGAAAGCACAAAAAAGTATTGGAACAAGTAACGGTGGTGTAGAATGTCCGCAGGCTAAGAGCCTGGGCGAATAGATTAATGAACGTAGGCGAAACAAAAGAGGCTCGCCTTCAGGAAAATAGCATCCCATTCTTCCCGCCTAAAAGAGATATTACTAGTAGCTGTAGCTTTAAACAGCGCTAAGGTTTTGTGAAATTGATACGCTGCCGGCTGTTTTGTTAGTGACATACTTTAATGCTCATTTATAACAGTTTGTTTTTAATAAAGCTGGATTACTTTTGCGAAATTTATCTTTATAAGTAGCGAAATTGAATTAGGTTTTAGTTTATTTTATACTTATCTCGAACCATAATACTAAGTAGGTACCTAATGCTATATTTATTTATTTACCAACTTACACTGACAGTATAAACCACACGTACAAGTTATTGGTAAGAACTTACATAAAATTAAAATTATTAGAGAAACAGAATAGAATATTTATACACAAAAACACTTAAGATAGTAGGAACTTTAACATAAGTACATGACTTATAATAATAAATAAAAGTAGGTAGATAGATACATAGTAGTTTCTTTTAAGAAATTGTACTAGGGGATGAAATTGACTCAAGGTAACGCTCCCTTATGGTCAAGAGTCTCAGTTCCTTATCAGTAAATAGATCCAAAGATTCATCGAATAGTAACATATTATTTATGTATGTATTGTATATGTATTGCTGCGAATAGTTCCAATAAAGGTATTCAATCTAAACGAGCTCACCACAGAATATCTTTACTTTTTGGTGTACAAAACTTTTAGAAACAGGCACTGTTCATTTACACATAATATACACATTTCATATACATAGCTAGACTAACGTTGCTACCGTCGACGTGGATCAACCTATACTACTTTATAACAATAAGCTAATAGCTGAATCTATAAATGAGTCATTTAGGGACGCGGTACAGATTTTCTAATTTCCCACGTACTACGTACGTTACGTAACTTTTTCTATACTAATGTTTTAAAGCTGTCATTATGATCGATTAAAGTATTAAAATTTGTATAATAAATCGGAAATATTTTTTTTAAAAAGCTTTATTGAAAAATAGTGTTGGTTGTAGGTACATACCTATTTCAAAGTTAGTAATGATGACACATCGCTGCAAACTAAATCGTCTAATGACGTTGCGACGCAGGAACCTTTGGAGTAGTTTTAAATAAGTATAAAAAATTGAGGTTTTTTTTAAGATTACACAAATGTTTTTGTATTCAACTTATTTCAGAAAAGGTTAAGTGAACCTATGTGCGAGGTTTTAATGACTTTTCGTTTAACTGGAAGTCTGTACTTGGCTCCTACGTGTTGCTAAGCCAAGCCTGTCCGCAGAATACAGTACCGTCGCAATTTTCCTATTTATTTTTATAGAGGTATCCCTCGCGCTGTTGAAAAGGTGGCAGCCCTTGTTCGCAACGCTTACAGACTGAGTTTACGGGTTGTCAGGCCCGAGGGCAAAATATGTACCAAGCGCTTTAAGAGATATTTTTTATAGAGGTTTTCTTCCTCGTTGCTGAGGGGACTCGGTGATAAGAATAAAAATAATTAACAGATAAACAGTTATTTGGAGAAAGCTTAAATATTTATAAAACTTAGGTAGGGCGCACAAGGTTTTTTTATTAAATAAAATCATTTAGAAAGGGATATTACTAATACTATAAAATAAAAAACTTCCAAAAGCTTTTTCTTCTTCTTTCTTCTTTCTTGCTTTATACAAATTATATATCTCAATTCTCAAGTCATAATACATTGTGTCATAATGTAAATCATGCAAAATTAGGATTAATATACAAAAGTCTAGTATAAGGTTTCATATTCAGCAAAGTATATAAATCGTGATAAATTTCTATCGGTAAGTAAGTAAGTAAGTATGTAAGTATACATATTGTGGGAGACTGGTGCCTAAACTAAGCTCGAGGCTTGTATTTCAGGACACCAGGTCTCCACCCTTATTGAACATTGTACTTATTATTTGTAATTTATAATTATTATTATACAGTTATGAAATGGTGATTTGATTTTTAATTAAATTATTGGGTAGTTAGTAGTATTAGTAGGGTGTGTGAGTGTGTGTGTGTGTGTGTGTGTGTGTGTGTGTGTGTGTGTGTGTGTGTGTGTGTGTGTGTGTGTTTGTGTGTGTGTTATACCAGATTATGAAGAAGTTTTTCAGTTTGTTCGTAATCAAGTCTCTGAAGCCAGGCTTCTATTTTCTTTTTACATTTGTTTTTTGTGAGACTGTAAATTTCAAGACAGTGCATATAAATTCACATGGTCCATTGAATACGACGCGGCCCAAGAAATATAATTATTTAGAAATGTCGTTCGTCTCGTACCGACTACGTTTTTTACTTACATTTTACTAAATAATATTTCAACATCAAGAACTTGCGTTAGGCGTGTGCAAGCGTACGTGATTCAGAGACCCTACACGGCATCAATGAGCTTTTATAGACGACAATTTTTAACCGACTTCAAAAGGAGGAGGTTATCAATTCGGGTCGTATGTTTTTTTTTTTTTTGTATATATGTTACCTCATATCTCAGTCATTTATAAACCGATTTGAAATTTTTTTTTTTATTTGAGAGTGTATACTCTGAAACTCTGAAATTGGTCCCATTTTTTATTATAAGAAATGGTTCAGTGGTTGTATGTTTGTTACAACAGAACTCGTTCATTTATAAACCAATTTTGAAATTTTTATTTGAAAGGGTATACTCTGAAATGGAGTCCCATGTTTTTTTATAAAGAATGGTTTAGTGGTTTAGCTTCAATTTTATATTTTGTAACAAAACGTATGCCAGAAGTGAAGATGTGTAAAGCAACACGTCGATGTCTTTTGCGACGAATTTTCTGACATTGACATGTCCATGCTACAAGTGCGAAGTGATTTATTTTCATTTTTTGTTAGAAACGAAGTGGCCCTGGATGAGTAACCATTTGTGTCATTTCATTTGCAGCGTCCTCATTCTTTAGAAGCAGTAGACTATGGTCATCACTATAATTAGGTAGTCGTTAAGCCAAGTTGGAGGTCTTATGGTCGTGAGAAATTACAACAGCAACAGCCCTTAAACCTGCTTTTACAGCACCACTGTTTATTTTTTGTATATCTATTAAGCGATTGCTCGGTCAGTTAAATTATGATTTTTGATAATTCTTTATTGTTGGTAGATCATCAATTTTTTGTTTTGATTTGTGGTTTCTGAGATTCAGGGTTTAGCGATCGAGAAAGTGTTGACAAGGACCTTATATATCTATTTACAATCTTACCTCTCGTCTCTACTTTCTTTCAAACGGCGCGGCGCTGTCTCCTTTGCGCAGCACGTTTAGTAGGTCTACCCATATTGAATATATTTATACACAATTAATTCCCACTAAAAGTCTAAAAATAAAATAATTTTTAGAAAAAAAATGAAAACCGACTTCAAACAACACCTACATGTTCAATCCTTAACTAAAAAGTAGAAAATAATATTTTAATTACTTCATAGCAAAGAACATTAAAGGGGACTCAACGCAAGCCTTGATACCTATAATACTTTACTATTTATAGTTTTTAATTAGTTATTTTGGAGTCGGTGACAGCCAAGAAGAATCATAATAACCTTTATAAAAATAACCTACCTACTAGCAAAAAAACCTTCTTGATTAATCTATTAATATATGAATGAATAATATAGATTTAATACAAGAAATCGAACGGAATCAGATAAGTGCGCCTCAAATTTTTTATGTATATCTGAACACAACTATCAATGACGTCTGCCTTCACGAGTATGACCGCGTTCGGGTAGTGCACTCAGGCATATCCCCCATGCGTGCCATTACCGCGCCGTGCATTTCAAAAGTTTGTTGCAAAGGCAGAATTAAAGATCCTTCTTGGCTGGCACCTACTCCAAAATAACTAATTAAAAACTATAAATAGTAAAGTATTATAGGTATCAAGGATTGCGTTGAGTCCCCTTTAATGTTCTTTGCTATGAAGTAATTAAAATATTATTTTCTACTTTTTAGTTAAGGATTGAACATGTAGGTATTGTTTGAAGTCGGTTTTCATTTTTTTTCTAAAAATTATTTTTACTTGTCAAGATGTTACTATTGGGATTAACGTTATATTACGCCTTAAATTGGTATAATGATAGACTGAGTAGAAGTATCTTTACGTTTCGGCTAGAATTCATTTATAGCATTAAATATTACAAATAATATTATTAGTTAAATTATGCTGTGACCAATCTTCAAAGAATTTAATGAATTTATAAGATATCATCACAATGGTTGGTAAGCGTGATATAGGTTTATTCGTAAATTCAAGTCAGATGAGCGGGAGAAGTTCTCATAACTTTTAAAAAGTTCTCGGGTTAAAATTCTTATATTAGCTGAGTCATATTTCATAAAGCTCTTTTCACGAAACTAGTTTTCCAAAAGAATTTTCACAATGATAATCTCATTACGTAAAAAATGGAGTTTGATAAAAGTTATATTAAATGCCTCTCATTAGGCGATGAGATTATCACACAGCGATTTCCCGTTCACTCGCCTTAAAGAAAACCGCAATTTTTCTACTTATGAGTATCCAGTAGTGTTACCAATAGTATAAGTACGGACTATATTAACAACAGTAGGTACAGATTGTATCTTCAGTTGCGGGTACAGAGGCCCTAGACAAGTGGCAAAGATTTATAATCTATTCATAGAATAGATTAAAAAATGTATTGGATTGACATAAGCTAACGCCAGCGCTTATGTCAATCTCATACATTTTTTTATCTATTCTATGAATAGAATAAAAATCTTTGTCACTTGTCTAGGGCCTCAGTATGCTTATTTTAGACTAGCATTCCGCGGCTTGGTTTCACCCGCATCTTTGCTTACTGCTCTGCTCCTGGCGCCAGTAGCGTGTTGTTACATAGCCTATAACCTTTCTCGTGATCTGGGCTATCATACCCAAGAATTTTGAAATTCGACTGGTAGTTCCAGAGATTAGCGCGTTCAAACAAACAAACAAACTCTTCCGCTTTATACAATAGTATAGATGATAGTGTCTGCATTTACTAGCACTACCGAAGTACCTACACTACCGAGGTCCCTACAAGAACGTAAATTACCATTTATTATCAGATATTTCGTTCCACTCAGTTTATAGTGTAGTAAAATGACGTAACGCAGGTCATCGAATCTTCAAAGAAACTAACAAAGAAAACTAATTAACTGAAGTAGGTATGTGGGTAGAATATTTTAAGAGCCTTTCTTACTGGCTGAGTTTTAAACTTTCCAATGCGGGCAAAGACGAGTAAAGCCACTAGTGAATACGTGGAAGTTTAATTAAACTGCATAGTTTAATGAATAAACGACGGCGCACGTCTTTATGAATCTTACACAGAGTTATTAGAAAGTTTTGAATATCTTGACAAAGAACTTTAAAAGGAAAGTAGAGCTTGTTGTTATTCGCCTAGTTATTTGTCGTAATTGTGGGTTGTTCCGTATTCATCCTATGATGTTTCATCCCATTTCTGTGTTTTTTGGTTTATTTTAATACTAGTTTTCCGCGGCGCGGTTTTACCCACGCCTTTGCTTACTGCTCTGCTCCCGTTGTTAATAGCGTGAAGTTATCTCAGGACCTACCAGTCAGTTTTGAAAAAGAATTTTTCAAATCCGATTGGTGGGTCCTAAGATTAGCGCGTTCAAACATACTCTTCCGCTTTATATCATGTATTCTAATATTTATAGTATAAACTAACGTGTACATTTGTAGTTATAACATAAACGAAATAACAAGGAAAACAACAGTCGTCCTTACATAACAAACTGTTCCTTTGGGGTCTTGAATTGATGACCCTGTTCCGCGTAAGTAAATATTTAATTTCTAATCAGTTTACTTTATGGTATATTTAACCTCTTTAAACGTTTCTAATAAAAACATGGTGTGTTTTTATTTTAATAATTATGCATTATAATGATACATAGGGCGGTCACCGATTGCTCGAAAGAGAAAATAAACCTTAAACCTTTTCTTTATATTAAAAAAAACTAATTGAATTCGCAGCACAGTCAGCATAAATATAATAACACAGGTCTTCATAATTTTACTTAAAAAAAAGTGAAATTGATACCATAAGAGCCATTGCACAAAATTGTAATGCCCGATTAGTTCAAATTTAGGTAAAAGATGCCAGCATCGTGCATGTGACAGTAATTAACTAAACAATTTAGGCAAAGTCGAGACTCGAGATAGGTTAAATAATCTTGAGCTGGATAAATAATTATTGTAGTCTACCTTATTAGAACGGTTCTTTTTATGAAAATTTTATCAGTCTCAGTGAATAAGAACATTCTAAACTAGTAAAATAAGACAAAACTATTTAAAAAAACGAATTGTTTTTTTCACTAACATTTTTTTATTTGAAAAAATGTGTAAAATATTAAAGTACTTATACTTTGATTGAGTTTATTGTATAGAATGCTAAAAGATGACGATTTTCACCTAAATAAAATACTCCACCTAAATCTTTACCTACTTCATAAAAAATAACACAACGACCCACAATAAGTTGGTGTATTCCTCGAAGCGCGCCAAATGAAGCGCGTTTCAAATTGGTGCGCTTCGATGAATACCTCAAGAAGTTGGGTTGCAGTACAATATTGTTTTTACATCGTACTAGCTGTGTCGTGCAGCTTCGTCCACGCGGATAATAATTTAATTAATGTAACTCAGGAACCAGACGAATTTTTGGAATAAATTGTATCCTATGTCCATCTCCGGTACCGAATCTATGTACATACAAAAATTAAACGTAAATTTCATACGTAAATTTCAATAAAATTGAAAAAAAACTTTTTTTATAAAACAAAGAGTATAGTGAAATATGATATTTATAGTAATTACGTTTTTTTTTAAACCAGAACATGCAATAAAAAAATGAGGAGGTTTCTCAATTCGACCGTATATATATATTTTTATGTGTGTTCGCGGATAACTTCGTCGTTTATGAACCGATCTCGATGATTTTTTTTATTGTTGGAAAGTAGATATCCCAAGTGTAGTACCATCATAAGGAAACCAGGATCTGATGATGGCATCCCAGGGAAATCGAGGGGAACTTTCGAAAATCGTACTGGCGACTAGTGCATTTGTTATTTTTTTCATTAGGCAAATACTATAAGAACCTTACTTACTACAATAGCAAATTAAGATTGATAATACCTATTTATAGGTACCTAGTTATTGTTTTACTTGGCACCAACTTCAAAATTATAAAATACTTATTTAATCATTTCTGATTACTAAATCAAAATACGAATTAGCTTGTGCTAAGTAAATTTATTTTTTACTTTTCTTCTTGCTTGAGGTCGGTTTTCTATTTGTTAAAAAATGTTTTATACATGTATATAGTTACAAAGCACTAGGCAAACCTGGATTTACGAACACAGACACCTCGGGGAGTTGTCTTGCCCTCAGCCAGGCAACGGAACCTATCTAATATGTTAATTAGGTGTTCAAAAACTTAAAATTTCTGGAATGACTTTTAAGTTGGCGTATATATTACCCACTTGGCGTATATTGTATTATTACCTTAAAAAAATTTAATAGAAATTCACAAGACAAAGCATCATGTGCTCTTGGTTTGAACAAAACAGATTATGTAAACAAGACTATGAAAAACTTCTATCCCAAACCTCATACCTAAAATTATCGTATTCATCTGATCGATAGAAATCATATCGTAAATACTGACTTTCTAAGTACGGAGTTATGTGGTTGTAAATAAGCAGTAAGTTTCGCTATTGTTTCCGAAACTGTACAACCTAGCTATCTCATCAAAATCGTAAAGAGAAAATGCTATAGAATTTTCTTAATAAACAAGCCACAACAGTGTTTTATGTTTATACCGTAACATGATTTCCTCTTGTTCTACAGTCTTAAGTTTATTTGACAACAGATTAAGTTGAAATATTTTTGCTTATGAAGGAGACTGACACTAATGTTACGGTTATAAAACGGATCACATAGAGTGAACACGTATTTATTTTTTATAGTCTACCGAAATGGCTTTAGTCTACCTGGATTGTAAGCAGTCAGTTATGTCCATGGTGGTGAATAGGTAGGTACTTGTTTTATCGCCAAAGAGCAGGATTGCATTTTGAACACCTTATCAACAATTTTACCCGTCACCGGGTGATGCATTACAGTATACCCGTCACCGGGTGATGCCGCACCTCTAAAGAATAACAAATGAAAGTAATTAATTTTATATTTTTAACATTGTTGTAAATAAATTAAAAACAAAACGCTGAGCAGTACGCTATACGGTGTGTATCGACTGTGTAAACATTAATTGAGTGTCGTGCACAATGTAGGCAATTTACAGCATTGTCTTAGACTAATTTCTTTGGGTGTGAGCCAGCGCCATGTGATAGCTTTGCTATACAAATGGTTACATCGATTCTTCATAATATTATATAACCATTACTGGGTTGTGAAAGTTAGTCTTGTTTAAAATATTAGTAGAATTGTTATGGTGTGAGACGCTCCTCAATTCATACCTCGAAAGAGTTATTATAAAACGTAATTAAAAATTGATAACGTACTGAGAAACACTTGTAGGTGGTGTAAGCTATTCTTGAATTACAGAATTCAATTCTGTGTTCTATAAGTACATCACCACTGTAATATTAACTAAATCTAAAAATAGTTAACCGTTACGTGTGATATCAACCGGTGTAGCTAGTTGGCAAATAGAAATTGTCCGCGGTTTAAGCCAAACAACGATTGAATTAGACTAGCATTTAAAGAGGCCCAATTAAACGTCGGGTCTTTGGAATATCGAGTAGCGTAGAATATGCTCAAGTTCTAATATTGCAACGTAAGACTCAGATCGTGGAATCTAAGATTGGTAGCTTATATAGGCTTATAATGAAATCCGTAAATTCATCTCACTAATTGTGAAAACCAAAATCTCATATGCATGTTATTTATTTATTTATATTATAGCCTACCAAAGTGACTCCACCCTGCCTGATGGTAAGCAGTCAGTGGAATCCAGAAGTGGCGGCCACTATACCAAAAGCCATCGTCCTAAACTGCTGGTATGGTGGCCTCCACTATGGCGGCTGGGAATGGGGTTAGGGAAAGGGAATGAGGGAGGTGAGGAAAAGGGAAAGGGGGGAAATTGGGCCTCCGGCGCTCTCACTCACCGAACGAAACGCAGTAGTACTTATATTACTACTCTTAAGTCGATCTTCTATGAGAGGGTAGTACTTACCCGGACGATCCGGCCCATTCATGCTGAAATCAGCGTGGATCTACTACCGTAAATCAGCGTGGATCTACTACCGTAAATCAGCGTGGATCTACTACCGTATTAGTTCAACTATCACAATGCCGAACCATTAAACAAAACACATCGAAGTGCTGTTTCAATTTGTGCGTCCATGTCCATGTAATGTTATTACACATTATAGGTGTTTAAACATACATCGAAATTATTTATATACACTACATTAACCTTTTATGCTATTGGAGCTATGAAAAATTCTCAGTAACGTGTATGTAATATTTATTTATAAGCAGTTACCGTAGCCTATGATGGCTGGTAATACCTGAAAGCTGGTAGCCCTTTGACAAGCTTTAATTGGCAAGAAAGCGTCATGAATTGCATTGACATTATGAAATTACCGCCACCTCACTGCTCCGGTACTGCTACAGTACCTCCTAACTGAGACTGGCCTCATCTAATAGAACAGTAAAATCTAGTCTATTGAGGAGGTAGCACACCAAATACCTCCAACCAAAGGGAGGATCCTCCGACCAGGCTAGGTGATCGTGCCTGGCGGGCTACTGCCCGACAGTTGGTAGTCGGGAACTTGTATATATAGTTAGTTGGTGTGAGAATGTTAATATCGCGGATTCAGGCTTCTATGGGGAGGTCTATATTTGTTGATGTTGGTCTATATCTTTGACTTCTATGCTGTAAACTCGTAGTCAGTCGTCTTCACTTAGATTTTTCTCTGTGTGTCATCATTGGCCAAATAGATGACGCCACAGTACTCCCCCTCGAGACCGGAGGTCGATCATGACTTGTGCTGTTGATGAGTCAGCTGTCGGTGCTTCTGTAGAGCGTTGCCAGTGCCAGAGTTCCAGTGAGTCGGAACTGTTGATGCCGCGTAAGTCCAGTGATTCGGACGAAGAGCGGTGAGAACTTCCCCAGTGAGTCGGGGTGTGCTGCGTGGTGACTGACTGCGTAGACGGTGAGAGGAGAGCTGCTTTGCTTACGGGAACCGTGGAAGTGCAGTGATAGTGCCACGAACAGGATAGGCCGTAGGGTAGACCAGGAGTGCGCGACCGCAGGCGTATGGAGTATCCTTGATGATGGCCGAAGATGCTGGCTGGCTGCGATTTGATTACTGGTACTCATCTGCTGCTGCTAGAGGGGTGAGGCGAAGTAGTAACTGACGATAAACCGATGATGATGCTGATCTGCTCCGTGAAGGTTGCTTGCAGACAGGGGTCACCATTGTGGAGGTAGCACACCAAATACCTCCAACCAAAGGGAGGATCCTCTGACCAGGCTAGGTGATCGTGCCTGGCGGGCTACTGCCCGACAGTTGGTAGTCGGGAACTTGTATATATAGTTAGTTGGTGTGAGAATGTTAATATCGCGATTCAGGCTTCTATGGGGAGGTCTATATTTGTTGATAGAGCCATCTTTGACTTCTATGCTGTAAACTCGTAGTCAGTCGTCTTCACTTAGATTTTTCTCTGTGTGTCATCATTAGCCAGATAGATGACGCCACACTATTAAACACTAAAACAATCAAAATTTACCAGGTATTCTGGTAAGGTAACGCCAAATCTCAAAAATAAATAAATTTTAATCAGAGCGTAATAGCAATAATGAAAACTAAAAGCTCACTTTCCGAACCACAACACACACTAGTACACATTCATAACACGATAATGTGTAAATAATGAACGGCTATTACACCGCCGCAAACTTTCCAACTTCCGCCACAAACATACTTTGCTCACATATTTCTCTGAATAGCTACCATATATTTTTTATTTCAAGCAAACATTTCACCCCTTCTAACATACACGAAGCCATTTCATTCAAAAATATACAATGACGTCATCCAATCGGGCCTTTCCAAATCATTTGTTGCAGGAAAAGTTCTACTGAAATATGACACCTGTTAGTCGGGCTTGCTTGAATCAAAGGGCGATGATAAAGACGGGGTATTCAATAAAGGGAAACGATCCCTTTTCTTACAAATACCTTTTTCGTATATATGAGTAGGTTTTTGTGTTCCATGAATTCTAGGTACATTAACTCGCGTTTTGGATAGGAGTTAGTATATGCCGACATCAATACGCGCATAGCTTTTTATAGCATATCATTGTGAAAGGAATGAAGTGTTTTTCGAATTTGTAGTAAAGTTAGACTCAGGTGAACACAAATCTGTAACGAAACTCAAACGCTATCGGAATCGAAAACTTGTGGTTGCGCTATTGATTTCTGATTTATGACAATGTAAGGCGGGCGCCGACCATGGTGGTAAGTAAGTTATTGAACAATGCGTCGAAACGTAACTGACAACTGGCTGCAAACCGTTTGTTCCTGCGGGCCAGGTACTTAGATATTGGTAACAATATAATGTAAACTTGTATTGGTATTAGGATCCTAAACAGGTATCACAGCAGAAAACTTTATAACATATACTGTAAGTTTTAAGAAATTAATCATATAGGTGTTGAACATTTAACAATGTTTGAAAACTTCTTATTATTTTATACAGAAGCATTTAAAGGTGAAACATTTTAACCTTAATAAAAGCTTTAAGATTGCGTCTCTCCTTTTCGACTGAGCTCCGTAATCGAGGCGTCACATCTATCCATCTGTTCGAAGATATTACTTCTAACTTTCTACATTGAATTTATTCGCCGTCAGTTTTGGTTTGTTTGCTCCACTAAAGCTGAAAACTTAAGACTAACAGGAAAAGTAAGAAGTTGATTTGTTTGCACCATTATTCCATTTTAGTTTTAACTGCAGAAAACCGTTTCAACGAAATTCAGGGTGCCGAGTGAGTATAAATTCAGTTACATGTATTGTATAATTATTAAAACAAACTTGAATACCTTTCTATAATACGTTTGAGAGCCTAGTGCGAGTTTGTTTTACCTTAACGGGATCGACACATTTATGACGTACGGTGCGCCGATTGGCCAGCTCCAAACTCTTAACCAATCAGAGAGCCAAACGCAGTAAACGTTTCAATCGCGTTAACGTAAAACAAACTCGCACTAGGCCCTGACGTATTATAGAAAGGTATTCAAGTTTGTTGTAAATATTATACAATACCTGTAACTGAATTTATAATACTATAGTAAAAACTAAATATTTACCCACACAAGAAAATAGAATAATTCAAATTCTTTCTAGCGCGCGTCGCAGGGATTCAATCTTTATGGCCTCACAAAATCATGTGGCCATTTGTAACTGCGTATCTTCAGTAACCTCAATTAGTAATTGAACGGTATGACATAACCGAAGTTGACTACTCCATAATCTAGGAGGGTGATACTCAAAGCATATTAATCTATTGAACCCCACCTAAGTCTCTTTGATACTATTACGTCTTTATCCTTTAAGCTTCAATGCGTTTTCATAAGACAGTAAGTGGAAATATGAAAATATCGGACAGAATGCTGCCGGATTTCAAAGTATGATGTATGGAGAGAAAATTTTCAAAACTCGTCAAACTATTTATCATATTTTTTTCGTATCACAAATCGAAATAGCATGTTTGAGATACAAGATGTATAGTGGCAAACAACTGAAGATGCTGCTTTAAACATTGACAACAAAAAGTAGAAGTAAAGTAAAGATAGAAAATATTATCTATGCTATTATGTATATAAAGCGGAAGAGTTTGTTTGTTTGTTTCTTTAAACGCGCTAATCTTTGGAACTACTGCGTAGGATTGCCTAGTTCTTAAGGAAGATTATATGCTATGTAACATCACGCTCCTGGCGACTCGAGCAGAACAGTAAGTAAAGACGCGGGTGAAGCTAGTCTCTTATAAATTTAGGCAGCTATCACTATAAATGATAATGTAGTTCTGCAGTAAAATTATCGTCACCAAATGATGAAATTTCTTTGGCGCATAAAAATACACATCAGATGCAAACATCAAATGGAATTCCGAGGCCATCCGTTAAAGCCTACAATTTGTCTTTAGATGTTTGCACACCTCGGTGACATCAGCCCCGAGTTATCTACTTGAGCTTTGA
The DNA here is from genome assembly GCA_963082885.1 of Parascotia fuliginaria. Classification (NCBI taxonomy): domain Eukaryota; kingdom Metazoa; phylum Arthropoda; class Insecta; order Lepidoptera; family Erebidae; genus Parascotia; species Parascotia fuliginaria. The sequence goes on along the minus strand of OY720178.1, from coordinate 10,186,500 downwards.
AGACTATTTATTTTGCCGTAGGCTACGGTAAAGTGATAAGACTTTTGTACCATTAAATCATGATTACTACTCTTCGAAATGGTGATACTTGAGAGGGGCTAATGCCCAACAGTGGACGTTTAACGACTAAAAAGATGATGGTGATAAATTTAAAAGTTGTTTTCTTTATCCTTGCTTGCATATTTTGACCTTTTATGAGCAAAGCCCATCCCTCAGATGCGCGCTGCGTTCACAACACGCATATATATCAGCCAACATAAATATCTAAAATACTTTTTTATTTATTTTAAAGAATTCAGAACTGTCACAATAGTCGTTTTGCATTATTAATTGTGATATTTATTGAATTTATAAATATAAAATTATAATAAAACCTTGTATGCCCGTAGAATAATTTTCTCACATGCGAAATAACAGCGACGGTTAAAAAATCTGCTTTCTTTGCTTTTGATATTCATTGCTGTTTTAGCTAAAGAGTTACATATGACAATTGTTATAATTCATAATACGGAAGCAATAACTTCAATTGTGGACATGGAAATGAACTCTGTGCAAATACAACTTTTTTTTTTTTTGTTTTGTTTTTGATTGCCATTTGCGATCGGTCGGCAGACCATAAGCAAGTTTTTGCAGGGTTAATAGTAACGTTATGGAGGAGCGGCCATCGCCGCTCCGTCCCAATTAAAGTATGTGGTCTCTTTTCAGTCTACTGACCACGGTTGTTGAGTTTAACATCTCAGCAATGAGTGGGTTGGGATGCTGCTTTAATCGCTCTTTATGTCGTTTCTTGTAGTGTTCTATTACTGTCGCAACAGTGGGTATTCCGAGATAATTGTGTACTTCGTCGTTCTTAATGAACCAAGGTGCGTTGCTGATTGCCCTCAATATGTTGTTTTGTGCCCGCTGGAGACTGAGAATGTTGGTTTTGCATGCAATACCCCATATCTCAATTCCGTATGTCCAAATTGGTTTAATTACTGAGTTATAGATCAGTAGTTTGTTGTCCACCGAAAGTACAGAGTTCCTTCCCATTAGCCAGTACAATGAGCGAAACTTGTGGTTAATTTGTTCTCTCTTTTGTTTTATGTGGTGCGTCCATGTTAGGCGCCTGTCAAGATGAAATCCTAGATACTTCACACAATTGGCGTGTTGAAGGGTATCGCTCCCAAGCTTTACGGAAGGGCAGTCTCCTTTTCTTAAAGAGAAAGTTATGTGGTTGGATTTCGTGGCACTGGCACGAATACGCCATTTTGTAAGCCAGTTTTGGACTTCATCCAGTTGTAGTTGGAGTTTCTGGCTAGCAATAGTTGGACTGTCATCGACAGATAGGTAGGCAATGTCGTCGGCATACGTAGCTACTGTGATGGTCTCACGTACAGGCAAGTCCGATGTGAATATATTGTAGAGTACCGGTCCAAGTACGGAGCCTTGTGGCACTCCGGCTTCAATAGCGTAAAGTTGTGATCGTGCTTCGCCTAGTTTTATCTGGAATAATCTGCCAGACAAGTAGGATTTGATGAGTGGGAACATCGAATGTGGAAGTTTTTCCTTGATCTTTACTAGCAAACCCTTGTGCCACACGCGATCAAAGGCTTGTTGTACATCGAGAAAGGCCGCTGAGCAGTACTTTTTTTGTTCAAAACACTGACGTACAGTGTGGTATACTCTATGAACTTGTTCGATGGTGGAATGTGATTTACGGAAACCGAACTGGTGGGTTGGAACTACGAAATACAACTGGCAAAACTACTAACAATTTATATTTTTAATAAAGTTATAGGAACAAATAGACTGTTATTGCGACACGATACAAAATATACAAGATAAAAGCTTATTCTGTGACATTGTTAATCCATTTTTTTATTAGCAAACAACGTCCACATGTTGATTGCTAAATAAAAATATGGATTAACGTTAACTGTCACAGGGAAAGGCTTTTATGTTTTTGTATTGTTCGACAATATTTTATTAACGCAATTTATTTTAAAATATAAAACTTTGTTATTTCACTGATTACGTTACCTACAATACCACTCACAGATATTATTGCAAGTCATAGGCCTCTCCAAACTGTATACATAGATTACTCTTCTTGGCGTTTATCCTACTAAACCATTCATATTTTAAAACGCTTTGTCCTGACTGGCTGATTGGCTGACAACGCATAGCCTAAACCGCTGGTCGTAGCAACTTGAAATTTGGGGGTGTGTTTCTCTTAATATCTTAAGTTGTACTAAGAAAAGTTTTTTATATATTTTACCCCTAAATGTGTAAAAAAGGATGAAAAAGATTCTATGAACCTTCTTTGTTTTTAACTTACAGTTATGAAAGATATACTTCATGCCCTCATAAATAATTTTGACATAATGTGAAATACAGAAACATTCACAAACACACATCGATGTAGCCATCACGAATAGGTTCTGTATACTTAATTGTTTTTCATATGGACAATTTTATGTTGCCAACTCTTAGGTGTAGACACACTCCATCTTCACAAATTATTTTAGCTGCCTGGATAGAAAACAAAAAATATTGTTTACAGTAAGTGCCTTGAACAGATTTGCCCTGCTCTCGATAGCGTCTCTTAATACGTAAATAATATAAAATGTCTGTGGAAAAAACGATATCCACGCTAGCAAAGCCGTGGGCAAAAGCTAGTAGTATAATTAGTTTTGAGAATACATAGTGTTTAGATAGTTTGTGATCGCTGATTGTCTTGAAACAAATCAAAAATTATTAAAGATTGGTCGCTTACCCTCTTCAGGTAGGTACGCAGTCTCATTAATGGTAATCAAAACGGTTGAACGAATGTTGGTCCCTATCCACCCTCTGATATTCCGTAGTCATGCAATGATGTAATTAAGTGCAATTTGTACTTATCGTGTAAGCACATGACCGAAATATTTTAAAGGAAGGTGCGTATAAATTTCCTAGGCATACCAACGGTACATAATTCCATTTCTGACTTTCTTCGTTCAGCTGTTACTGAGTGGGATGACGATCATGACGACGTCGTATGTCTCCAATGCTTTGTCGTATTTTAGTATCCTTATCCTTGAAAACAGTAAGATATCGCAGGCCAAATAAAGCACAATAAGATTCTAACTCAGAGCTATATGTTTATTTGGAGACAACACAAAATTCGTCTCATTTTGTTTGGATGACCTCATATTCTAGATGTTCTCACCGTTCAGAATTTGAATAATACCGTGACTATAATATAACAAATCAAATAGAGTCCCTTCTACTTTGTTTAAATTAAAAAAATATATATACTTGTTTATGGTCGTGGCAGGTCCTTTGTAGGTATACAATAAGTTTTATTAATTATATTCCAATTTAAATAATGCTTTGATAAATCAGCAAACGATAATGGCATATTAGCATTCCTCGTCTAGCAATATACGAAATGATAATAAACTTGTCGACATCGCAATAAATTTACTATTTGCTGGAAACAAAACATAGAACTACATGATATATTACTCAATAAGGCGTTATACAGACAATTGAGAAAACACCCCGTCGTAAAGGCGAGCTTACACTTGAATTGTTGTTACTGCAATACGAGATCAATAGACATAGTTGTTAGCTTACTTTGTTTTTACTTGGTACTTTACATATTATTCGACTGTCATGCAACTATTACTTGTGATTACTTTATATAAAAAAAAATTCTTAATAGGCTACTCATTCTCTTGTTTAGCTTATTATATAAACGACTTGCAAAAGAATCCTATAGATTTGAAAACTTATGTATGTTGAGTTGCAGGTGTAGTTAAAAAGCTAAGGTTTATGTAATGTGTTAATACAACCCATATACTTATATTTTAAACACAAGTTGCTTATAACTTTAGAGGCTTAGAGATAAGTCGCAATGGAAACATAGCGGCAAAGGATCTACGAGTTAATCCATAGTGACAACAGGGGACATATCCTTCATCAAGATAAAAGCCGAGGAGAGCTCTCGGCCGCCCCAAAACTTAAGTGGGGTACGTAAGAATATAGACAAATGTATCGTTTTATATAATGTTTAAATGTAAGTGATTTTCCAATATGCTGATTTATTAAAATAGGTACGTATGTAAATAAGTTATATTATATGCTGGTAGTTGCATGCACAGAAGGCAGTGAAGTAGAAGTAAATCATTTTATTTAGATATTATACTATTACATGATGATACCAATAAAAAAAAAATTATTTAAAAATATAGTGAGTTATTTTTAGACATACAAATAAGTGTGAGCTTCACTAATCACGGTTGCGGCAGGTATTATTCCATAATGCTGTTTTAGAATTTTTTCATTTTATTTTTAAGACAACTAAAATAAATAGTATAGGTAATAAAAAAAATATATAAAAACAGCATAATACTCAATTCAAGTAAAATACTGATCACAATGTTATCTCTGCTGAATTAACTTTAACGGAAATTGCCGTATTATATAAAACACTGAAAGGCGCGGCACTATAATTAAACGCAAACCGTAGCAACAAATACTAGATCCTTACTACAATAGCAAATCAGGATTGATAATACCTACAGGTACCTAGTTAATATTTTACTTGGCACCAATTTCAAAGTTATAAAATAATAATTTAGTCATTTCTGATTAACTGAATCAAAATACGAATTACTTTCTGCTAAGTAAGTTTATTTATAACTTTTTATTTTCCTTCCCGTTTGAAGTCGGTTGTTTTTTTGTTTAAATTTATTTTATATCGTACCGAATGGTTTGGTATGGTACCGAGAATGCTTTTTTGGTAACCATAGCGATACTGCGTAAGTTGTTTTGCACTACTGGTATTCCTGCTGTTCCTGCTGTGAGTAGCAGTTCTGAAGCCTCAAAAGGGTAGACTATACTGGTTAGGAATTTTGTTTATTTATATTGTACTTGGACCGAAGGCCTGAACTACGATTCTAGGAATTTCAAAGTCTATAAGCGAAGTCGACACTTAAATTGTTAAATATTTGTCAGTGCACCTATATCATAAACCAGTCTTTACGTGATATGGCACTTTAAATTTTAATCCATACCTATCTAGTGAGTAGAAGCAATATATCGTATATGTAATGGATTACGCGTACGTTCTAACTTGATACTGATCGATCAGTAAGTTTAAAAACCTTTTTGAGATAAGTACTTTCACGGCATCACGTAACACTTTAGATTCGTGCGCAAAATTATAAGTGAATCGCAATTACTCGCATCGTTACACTGCATATCTTACATTTAAGTTTAACAAATATAAACAAAATATAATATTTTAAATATCTACATTGCGTATTTTTGAGTTCCGTATCCAAAAGGTACTAAACCAGACCGTATTACTAAGGCTCTGCAGTCTTTCTGTCCGTCTGTCCCGTCCGCCCGTGTTTTATAACACTGTATCTTTTATGCTGTAAAAAAGTAAGAATTAGTTGAAATTTACGCTATTGCAAAAGCTTTCGTGTTCGAGCGCGATTCGCACTTAGCAATATTTTAATGTTATGTGTAACACCAAAAACGCTATTATCTGTCGAAACATCTAAACGCTTGCGATATATTTATACCCGTACAAACGTGTAACCAAATTTTTCATTATCAATTTTTTATAAAATATAATATAATCTAAGAAATCACAATGTAAGCACAACCTTACAGTTATTGAGTTAGTGAGTAATAAACCGGCTATTACGTTCAAAAGTGACTAAGCCCGGCACTCTCACTTTATTGCCGTTTCTATTCCCTGCACACTCGTTCACAACACGTTTTATAACAATTACTACTATACCACCAATTATACCACATTCAGGTATCTCTTGCTTCTTTTAAAGCTTGTTTTTTATGTTTAGGATATACCATTTTGTGATCAAATGCGTTTATTACTTTATTTCTGACTTACCTAGTCAATAGAAACAATTGAACTAAAACTAATTTTGTTGTAGCCTCAATAATGCTGAGTTTGCCGCGTCGCGGTTTCACCCGCGTCTTTGCTTACTGCTCTGTTCCCGTCGCCGGAGCGTGATGTTACATATCTTATAACCTTTCTTGAGAACAGGGCTATCATGCGCAAAATGATTTTTTTAAATCCGATTGGTAGTTTCAAAGATTAGCGCGTTCAAACATACAAACTCTTCTGCTTTTTATAATAGATAGATAGATTTAGTTAAATTTATATTTGTATTAGCTGGTTTGCGAATATACATTTTATTTTTTATTTTTACCTGGATCAGGTAGCACCTTTTCATAGGCTCATATTAAATCATTATATTTTATACCAATATTAAATAAGAAAAGTTCTATTTTCGTTTTAAAAGAGCCATCCTAACACATGCTATACAAACCGAAAGTAACGCCTAACTTAACGCGATAACAGCCATTTAAAACTGCGCAAAAATTCAGGAATGGTTGCTTTGTTCGCATAACGGGCTCAATAAAAATGTAAACCCGGCTAAAACAAATGTTATCTGCTCCAAACGAGTTGTAAATGCTACCACAACAAACTTTATTGGTCACATAACACACACTCTAGTTAACTGAAGTAAAGAAGTTTTGACGAACCGTAGCTAATAAACGTTATGGGTCTTTATGGTGCCTTAGAAAAAGAATAATTACGTATTTCTATATATGAATTAAAATAGTAACCGTCAAAAAGTTATTTTTAGCAAGACTTTTGAAAGCTTTCTGTATCTCGATAGTCTTGCAGTTAGGTGTGTTTCAAGTCTTTTAAGTTAAAATATACCTAATTCAAACGTAATATTATTTTTATTGCAATCATTTGTTAGGATTAAAATTGTCAGTTAATCTCAAGTAAGTCTTAATTCGTTCACTGGGTTAACCGTAATACAATATGTCTTAGTACATATAAACGGGTTTAGTGAGCTAGATCCTATTCCCTAAATGTACAGTTTCCGAAAGCCTATTCTGAAAGTCCATTCCTGAAATGTCTAAATCCTCGAATATCTGTTCCTCAAACGTCTATTTACCCGTATGTCCATTCTCCGAATGCCTGTTTACTTTTATGTTTGTTACTTGTCTATTTACTTGTATTCCTTTTCTCCAAATGTCTATTTCCCGAAAGCCTACTATATATACCTACAATCTGCACATTATGACTACATTGAAGTTTAGGAGTGGGTGCTCGTGACGTCATAGCTCTGTATAAACGTATAAACTAAGCCGAGCCGAGAGCCGTGACTTCACTGTCTAACTGACAGTAATGTTTGACTAAACTTTGTTTAGGAATAAAAAAAGTCAATGCTCACGGAGGGACAACATTCGCGGAATTGGAAATCTGGAGAATTGGAAGTTCATAAAATAGACATTCTGGGAATCGGACGAAATAGACAGACTGGACATTTAAGGAATTGTCATGGACCTAGGTGACCTAAACCTAGATAAACGTCTATATTAATTTCCAATTGGAAATCTTCAATTGTCTAGTAGTAAAAGGATAATCGAACTAACCAATCTATTTGCTAATATTCTTTAAAACAATTCAAGATTTACTTAAAAATATTATCATACCTATAAGCTAAAACTAATTCAGAAAATTAATCGTAAGAAGCCTCAGGTACTCATCCTTCGATTCATGAATTATTACAGTATAGAAGTACGACCAATTTTTCAAACCAACTTTTTATTAAACCAAAATGAAAAAAAAAATGTTCCAAATGTTCCACGTTACTCTGAAATAACGTCATTATCGTCGCGAACTCTAAAATGTCTTTCTGATTGCCATTCGGCAGTCTGCGGATGTTGACATTTACAATAGACAAGCAGCTATGATGTTAGAAGGTCCGATGTAATAGCTTTCGTAAAGCTATCATCCCTCAGGCCATCAGTTTTGTAGGAAGCGGACACATCAGTGAATATGAAATCAGTAGGCACACATTGAGTTAATGGAAGTACTGATTGCAATTAACATGATTGAATTGAAGATTGACTGCTGAGACAGAGGTTGAACCAAGTTATTTGTAAAATGTAATGGCGGACGGCTTGGAAGCAGCTTGATTGGAGAAGGGTCTCTCTCTCTCTACCTTACAAAAGACTGCAGATATTGAACAGTAACTTGGTTGAGACCTTTACTTGATGGTGAGTTTTAAATGTTTCAAAGGAAAGTAGTATTGACACCGATAGGCGAAGTTGTTCGAGGTTAGAACTGTATCCTGTCGCTTTCACCACTTACCATGAATTATAGATACATACATTACATATAACGGATATTACTCATAGAAAAAATGCGTTTGAGTAGCACTATTCGGCTCAGACAACCCAAAAAAAAACATTTTAATCATACTACACGCTTTGCAATTTTAATCGTTATCATCAATACCTTGGATAACTATTCCACAAAACTTTGAAATTTAATTTATTATTTAATCTCTCATGGGTATTTTTTCTGTTGGTTCTGTGAAAATTTTACTTTCTTGCTATTACTTAAAAATAATAACATTTTTCATAATAATTACGATTAGAGTTACGATTTAACTAACTCGAAAGTAGGCTACGTTTAATTTATGATCAAAGTAATTATTTTACTTCATAAAGCGTGAAGAGGGAAGAGCCTCCTCCCTGGCGGGCATAACGATACTACCTGTTTTATATTGCTGTTGGTATAAAGCAATTTCTAGAACTCTTAAGAGATGCTTAAAACAGAAGCGTCTTTAAAGTAAAAGTAAGTGTTTTAATTTTCTTTATGAATTCAGTCAGTAGGTAGGTTATAGTTAAAAAGTATAATTACCAGTATGAAAACACAATGAGGACTATGCAGTTGTACTTTGAAACTGGCACTACTGTGTTATCACTTACCATCAAGGAAATTGGTTGCTACTATTAGTAAAAATAAAATAAATTCAATTTTACCAATAATTTTGTAACCAATTATACACGAAGTAAGAATAAAATTACTACATTATAATTCAATTAAAGACAGTACTAGGAAAATAAATGTACCCATTGTTATAACGTCGCATACAGGATACACCTCTTTGGTGAAAGACGGGTACCGATGTAATACATTCAGCAAACAGGGATCCTTTCATAATAAAGCCGTTACAAAGGAGGAGATGAAAGAAAAACAACATAAAATTGTACCATGTATCCGGCTTATTTAGTTCTTTCGCTTTTGTTTAGAATATCAAACAGTTATGGTATATTTAATAAGTACAAAGCCGCTTGTGGCTATTTTTAAGCGCAATTTAAAAGCGCAAGTATAATTAATGTTCTTGAAATATAATTTTAAACTCTATATACGTTTCGTGTTCATAATTTCAAAGATGTGTGAGATGTTTTTCGAGTAGAATTATTCACAGAAACTTATTAATTATTTTAATTATGTTTATGGCAAAACTTATCTATTCAACTCATGTTTTGCATGTTTTAATTTATAAAAACATTTTAAGTAGGTAGTTTGTGTTTTGACAACATCATATAATTGACAATTTCGTAACTTTTTTTTATTCAGAGTTTATAGAAATTTAAACAAAAAAAACCGACTTCAAACTGGAAGGAAACTAAAAAGTTAAAAATAAGTTTACTTAGCAGAAAGTTATTCGTATTTTGATTTAGTTAATCAGAATTTTGAAGTTGGTGCCAAGCAAATGCTATAAGAACCTTACCACAATATCAAATTAGGATTAATTATACCTATAGGTACCTAGTTATTATTTTACTTGAATATGGGTGCAAAGTTCTCATCATTAGAAATGATTAAGTAAATAATAATTAAGTCCAAACACCAAGTAATTGCTGTAAATCGTTGTCGAATTCCCTCGACTGTCTTTCGGCTCCATCATCAGATCGACTCCAAACCTTTACTAAATAGTAGTGCCTTAAAATACTTAATGAAAAAAGTAACAAATACACTAGTCTTCAGTACGATTTTCAAAGTTCAAAATCAAAAAATAATTTTTTAGCATAATTAAATTAGTCAACACATACCTGAACTTTTTGTGTAAATATGTTTTTTTTAAGTTTAAAATTGTCGTCATTTTATTGTTTTTAAAATAAGCATAGCCAAAGTTTGTTGCAAAATTTATGTAACGATACTTATAAAAATATAATGAAAAGCAAATGAGGATATCAGTAAATTTACCTTATTTGAACCCTTTGCACGACTTATGATCAATGCAGTGACATTTATAGAGTTGTTAAAGAAACTTTAACAACTGCGATGGTGGAATGGCAGTGCATGTAACTCATGTGAAAAAACATCTCATATAATCGCCATAGTGTAGGGCACCATGCCAGCAGTTTGAATCTAAAATTTTGAAAATCTAAACTAAAAATCTAAAACTTTGAAATTTAAAAAAAAATATGTGATTTTGAGTTCGAATCCCACAGGGGACAAAAATTTGTGGGATTCATCAATATTTGATCCGCGTTGTACGTAGTACTTAAAAAGAAGTAGAAATGACCACACTTTGTACACGCCGGGTAACAATTTGGTATATCAGTTAGGTAAGTTCCAGTTTGACACCCACGCGTAGCTGCTGCTCCATGCTGTAAGTGTCCACTTAATTTATATTCTATGCACCTCGACAGTTTATTTGGATCTCTGAATACTACGATAATTTTAAATTTCAAATATAGTTGCGATTTACCTACTTAGTTTATTGGCAATCACATTGGTTGTTAATCACTGATACATTAGCAGAAAGGTTCTATTTGCTTTAAAAAGAGTTATTTAGTAAAAAAAACGGTGAAGCACGATGCTGAAAATCCTAGTTCAATCGGCCAAACGATCAAAATCGTATAAAATCATAATATTGGGTTTAAAATTAAAAATATGCTTAGAAAAGCTTACAATTATTATCTTTTTCTTAAAAAAGTAATTTATTAAACAAAATGTGCCAATTACAAAAAAAATAATAAAAAAATTAAAAATAAAATATAAATAAAATATTTAGAAAAACATAATTATGTTTTATAAAACAAATTAAATCTACTTTTATTTTTATCTACAATTAATATCATTTAATTATAAGTTTCGTAATAATATTTTATTTCTATTGAAATTTACATTACTATGCAGTCTAATACTATGTCAACCAGGTAACGGACTCTTGCTATTTACCTATCTACAAATATTTACATGGTTCATAAACATTTTATTAGTTACTCAAAGTTTTGTACCTAGTAAAGGAACTCAAAGTCAAAAGTCGTAATGACGCAGTGATGAAGCCGCCCGCTTCGTATACACGAGGTCAGGGTTCGGATCCGGGCTTGTATTTTTCAAATCATTTAAACTTTCTAAGTTTATCTGGACATTACTGACTAACGGTTGAAGGAAAACATCGTAAGGAAACTTGGACTTCTGAGTAAGTCTGAAATCGCCAATCCGCCTTGAGCAAGCGTGGCGATCAATACTTATACTTTCTCTGTAGGAGAACAGGTCTTTCCCTGCATAATAATGGGCCGATATGATGAAACGAACTCATAACCATCACCACACCTATCAATAAGCACGGTCAACATTATTCATTGCTACGTTTTTACATGACATTTTGAACACATCAGATTCTTCGTATTGCAAATTCCGTCGAACTGCTGCTGTGAGACCATGCATATAGTCTACATACCCACACTGACCATTAAGGCTCGGCTCTTTTGTTTTATTCATACGTCTAGCACATAAGGTTAAGCGTTTAGCATACATTAGAATGTGAATGTCGTCTCATTCGAAAACTGTTCTGTTTTAATACGGCCCCAGTGCAACGTTCTTGCTGATAGAGGGCAAAGAAACGGCTTTTGCCAAATCGAATGCAATGTTTGTAATTTTTTTTATGAAATTATAATATACGTATGTTTTTATTTTATTGCAAAGGTGTGAAGAAGAATAAATAACGAAAAACATAGTTTTTTTATTGTCTTGTAGATTGACGTTTAAAGATTTGTTAAAAAATTTAATAAAAGTATTAAACAATTCCCGGCACATGTTGTACAGTACACGCAAGATACCATGCTCGACTCAGTTTTACAATGGTAATTTTTTGTGATATAGTAGCTTATTTAAAACACACAAACTTTCTTTTTGTTAAACATTTACCAAATCTACTCAATTTTCTTTCATCCTAAAAAACATCAAGGAACAAAAGCCTGCAATTCGTGTACAAACGTTTCTAGCCAAAGATTTAAAAAGATAATAAAATTCTTGTTTAACAGAGTCGCGAAAAATTGAGTTAACATGAAATAAAGTGTAGGCGACGTATTGTCTGCCAAACAAACTGCCATAGAATAGTTTGTTATCCAAAGTTGCGACGCTTTAGCCCCTTATTCATATTAAGTGAGATACTATCTTCAGTGATACATTATTGTGTATTAAATCTTGTTGGTAAACTGGATTACTTTATGTCAAGCAAACTTGATTCTTTTATAATTCAAGCCTTGGTTTACGAGGTCGTAAAATTGCGTTACGAAATTATATGGCTCTTGACAGGTGCTTGTACAGTTTTGTAATTTTTCCCTACTCGCCTATTATGCACCGTTATACAGCTTGTTGGTACAAAACTTTTTTGATCTCGAGTCGAATTACCTACGGGAAGTATTCTTAAAAAGTTTTATATTTACTGTACATAATACTACCTGCTGCCCGCGACTTCGTTCGCGTGAAAATGTGAATGTGCGCCTGTATGAGAAAATTGCCTGCTTGATCTTACGGCAATCGTACATTTTATCAGTCAACAACAATCCGTATATAATTTATGTTTCTATGGCGAATCCCATTTAAATCCGTTTACCCATTTTGACATGATTGAGTTTAAAAATCCATACCTACTTCCATCCATTCATACGCCTAAACCTTCGCGTTTATGTACCTAGCTTTAGTTTAGCAATCTGACTAAGAATCATATAAGCTTTTATCTGTCCCCTTTTAACCCCTTAGAGGTGTACTTTCCAAAAAGAAAAAAGATAATATAATCTTTTGTTTTAATCATGGACTCGATTCTGCGTCGGATTTGTAATCCTTCGAAGACGACTGTTACAATTCACACATTTTCCAAACAAACGTAAGCTTAAATCCTACTAATATTACCTATAATATATTCTTACTATAAATGCGAAAGTTTGTGTGTATGTATGTGTGTGTGTTTGTTGCCATTCAGCGCCTAAACGGCTAAATCGATTTCGATGAATATTCGTATGTAGATAGAATAGGTGCCGGAGACGGACATAAGCTACTTTTTATCCCGAAATTTAATCTGGTTCCCGAGGGAGGCAAAACATATTTTAAGCGCGGGCGAAGCCGTGGGGTGCATCTAGTAACTAATAAAAATCTACGTTTCAGGTACTCAGCGGCTAAACAAATAAAACAAATTTTACTAAGTAATAGAAATGAAAGTTTGAAATAAATTTGAAAGTAAGCAAAAGTACCGAATAAAAATATCGAAGTCTTAGCAGAGTTTAGGTATACGTATAGTATTTCAGTTAATAAAAATGTGTACCTACCATCATAAAAAAACTTACCTTGTAAGGATTTTATGAATAATCCACCACCTTCTTTGCCAAATTTTTTGTTTCCTTTTATTTTCTCTCTTTTAGTTTTTTTTTTGTAATAAATGTAAGTTAAACTAAATATTATAGCTGACAACAGCTGGACTTCCAACATGCTTGTTTCTTCAAGACACACAACACATTTCACTCGCAAACGTGTGGATATCTCTGTTTGGACCACCTAATATATTCATAGCGATGTGTAACTCATGAGTGAATTGAAAAAGAGATGTACATCTTTCAAAAAGATTTATTAATTCCCTAAATCATCGTTGTTTAAAATACATCTTTAAATCTTTTAATTTAGTTTTACTTTTACTTTTTCAAGTGTGAAGGATGTAGATTGAGACGACTGTATCAGAGTTATATTGAACAAAAATATAGAGAGAATGATTAGAATAGTTGCGCACGCATGTACATTCCTTTAGCCGCGCATAGAAAACTATTTCTTATGCCTTTATTACTAAGTGCATAATCAAATGAAATAAAATTCGTTATTAATTTATTAAATTGTTACTTTTTAAATGAGTGGAACATAATTCTAAGCTACTAATATTGCTTGCATTACGTTGGTTATTTTGATGTGCAATTTTTAAAAAGTATATATTTTACCGAATAGTGGAATAAGTGGACATTAATATTAGTTATCTAGTTATTTCAATTATCAGACTTATTTTTAAATACAGGCAGTACAAAAAAAGAAAATTATCTCCATAGCAACGCAATCCAAACTAATAAAAGAAATGAAACAAAATAGATATGCTGTATCTACCTAACCTACTTAGACGATACGATATCATACCAACCGTAACAGTAAAATAATTTTTAGATTTTCTTTCAAATACATCATGAGACCAATTGTAATTCAAAGATGTAAAAGAGTTAAAGATTTAAAAGAGGGATTTAAATCTTCAAAAGTATAGGATGTATAAATCACAAATCTGTTAGATGATTTAGTTTGCGCATGGCTAATTCAAGCGTTTGTTTATGTTTATAGGTTGTGCCAAGTGACAAGCGTGTGGATCCGGCATTAAATCTGAGATGTCATTTATTTTATTCTTTATATTCTTTAAAAAAAAATTTTTCAAATCGGTTCATAAATGACCGAGATATGAGGTAACAAACATACAAAAAAAAAAAAAAAACACGACCCGAATTGATAACCTCCTCCTTTTTGAAGTCGGTTAAAAATAGCATTCTATAGCAGTTTCATACAAATTCTGCCACCCCTTTTTACCTTCTTAGTGGGTGAATTTTACAAAATCCCGTCTTAGTGAGCACCTACGTCCTAAAAGGAATCCCCATGCAAAATTTGAGACCCGTAGTACTTGTAGTTTCTGAGATATCGTGATAGGTGAAGTCAGTGAGTGAGTGACCTTTCTCTTTTATATATTATAGATAGATTACGTGCAAAATGAAAAAGCAAACTTTCTTTAAATAAAATAAATTACCTTTATTTGAACATTGACAAAGCTAACGCATGTGCCATCTGTTAAGTACTAAGATAAGAAATACATTTAAATAAGGTTAAAGAATGACAAGAAAAGGTAATTCCGTAGAAGATTTGCAAATGTCTAATAAAGGTTGCAAACGGACTGATAATATCCCAATGTTACGTAAACGTAGAGCCGCGTGTAATGAGCCCCTGTCACATATTCATGTGACAGGGGAATGTGCTGGAAATATCCTACCTAACCTATCAACTCGACACAAAACATTTTATGACAATTACATAAAAGTCAGTACACATTACATCTAAGTATCTCTTTAACTTATTTACATTATAATGTCGAAACTGTTTGCAGACTTTGATCGTTTCCGGAAACAAAATGACAATTTCACTGACGATATAAAAAGTAACTAAATTTAGTATTTATAAGCAAATGAAAAATTTAGTTTTCTGTTTATAAACCTTTGAGTGTTAGAGATTTTATTACAAAACAACAGTTAATTTACTCGACTCCACTCAAGGTGATTTGTTTTACATTGTACTTACTAAATTTGTTTTTGTTAAGAAATGGATACATATCCATTTCCCAGCCGCCATAGTGGAGGCCACTATACCAGCAGTTTAAGACGATGGCTTTTGGTATGGTGGCCGGCACTTCTGGATTCCACTGACTGCTTACCATCAGGCGGGGTGGAGTCACTTTGGCAGGCTATAATATAAAAAATACAGGAATTCGCTATTTAATAGCTAACTTCTGTTTTGAAACCTAAAATAATATATACTTGTTTTAATACAGTATCAAATAGATTGTAGACGTCTTAAGTTTGGTTTCAAGTTTAATAAAATGAAAGAGAATAGATTAATTTGTTTTTGTGAGTGCAACGAAGAGAGCAACTTGAAGCCCATTATGAATTTTGTAAAAATAATCAACAAGACTAGTAGAAGTAGTAGAAGTAAGCTTATCAGTAAGTGCGAGAAAAACTCTGCTAGCATACCATACTAGATGATATTGAATTCAGATAGCATGGGAAAACTCTATTCTCCGATGGAATAATGTCAAATACCTAAAACAACTTCAGTCTGACCGTGAGATTGTGAGAGCCGTCGGATTAGTCCGATTCAATCAACTTGCGTTAAAAGGGAATCGAACATGTATTTGGCTCCTCCTTCTTTTTATTTATAACTTTTACCTCGTATATTTTAGTTTAGTACTCATTGCAAGAGCCTACCGATACATAATGAACTTTCAGTCTTCGCCTACCCACTTAGCATTATACTAAAACTTTAAAATTATCGTACGCCACACACGAATTTAATCTTCTTCGTAAAGTTTAAACTTTACCGTGAATATTGTATCAAAGCAGGTTTAGCAGCTATCAAACCTAATTTCAGGCTTCATACACTTTTCATCGCAAATTTCTCTAGCCACATGTACAAAGTTTTGCAACTGAAATTAAACAAACAAACTACGAATCCTTTAGGTAGAAAAGAAAGAAAGAAAAACAGTTTATTTTTCACATGTAGGTGACACACACAAGAATATGTAAAAAAAAACATTCAGCCACAGTCAAAAAACAAAAACATAAAACTGACAAAAAAAAACAGAGGTATTAAAAATGGTGACGTAATACTTTTAGTTTGCTGCACTTTCTATTATTGAAATCCACACTGGCCAGATACAAACTGGGTGAGAATAAAATATTTTATTATAATTAAAGAAATTACGAATAAGAAGAATTTACTGGTAAGTACGTAAGCTGCATTATTATTTCAGATACGTGATTAATGTGTTATCTTGGCCCGTTTTTAGTCTTTATAGGCTTCTAGTTCTAGATTAAAAAATTCAAATGTGTTAGCTGCTAAATGAATATTAAGTAAACGCTAAAAATGAGTACCTACAATCAAAATTCTTAAGATTTATTTCAAATTCAATGCTTCTCAATGCGGATTATTTTCGATTTAGTATTCTATGGAAGCCTCGCGAAAAGTACTCAATAAATCTGTAGGGCAATATCAGTTTAAATTTACTGACGTGGTAAATTGATATCGGGATTGGTCGTAACTTATTAGATAACGAAATGGGCAAAAGATGAAATTAAAAGCGTATCATTATTGCCGCCAGTGTTATTTTTTTACCTTTTACGAGTATGTCTACTAAGATATGAAAGTGTTTTTTTTTCCTGAACTGTTACGAGCGTCTGCACTTAAGTGCTATTATATTATTTAAATAATATTCAATATTTTATTTGAGTTCCACTATGTAGATAAAATGTTACACGTAATAATACATGGTATCATTATGGACCCTGTCGGGCACAGCAAAGTTAGAAAAGAGGAAAAAGTCTTTTGCTTAAAAAAATACTTATATTAGTTATTAAACAATCTAAATTAGTTTATTGTTTCCTCTCTTTACAATGTTCCACTTTATAATATTACAGTCTTACAGAGTGTGTGACTGAAACTTAGAACGTCAAGTGTCTACTTGACGTTCTAAGTTCTAAGGGATATTTTAATTAGTTTCATTTAATTATTTTCAGGAGTGTTGTAAAAAGCGGCTTAAGGTGTACCGGTAGCATCGTTACCTTAGCTCTTACTGTGGTTACGAATATGCTTGCCAAGCGAGGTAACTATGGCAAAATCTTCCCTTCGAATGAGGCCTATGTGCAACAATAGACGTTTACAGATTTATGCGGTGTATGTCCGCATGTTAGATGTTGAATAAATCTGAATAGATGTTATTAACGTTATTCTCTACAATAAATTAAATATGATATACCCGGTTTAGCTACACCCACGATATACACTCAATTACCTGCCCGGTATAAAATATCGAAAAATAGTATTAAAAATAGTTGTCCATTGAAAGCGGTAGGTAGTGACCGGTTTTGGGTAAAGGTATACTTTAGTGATTCAGTCATGTGTAAAGAGCCATGTTATTGATGGAAAGGATTTATGGAGTGAATGTAAGTGGATAACGTAAGGTTCTAAAGATCCGATTATTCTGATTGACGGAATATTTCAAAAGACGTTCGATCAAAAAATCATTAATATTTTTTTTATAAAATGTTAAGCCTAAATCTTTTCTTACTTATGTAGGTAGGTATGAGTAAGCAAACGCGCATACGGCACCCATCTCATAATAAGTGATTACCATAACTTATAGACTGGGCTGCGTTCACGGCTCTAGCAGAAAAATTGTAGCGCAAGTCAGTCAGCTTACAAAATACATGCTACATAGGTCTCCACTGAATATCTCCACTTCGAACGCTCTTTCTATTTGCCTTACTACATCAGTAGAAAAGGTGACACCTCATGTACAAGGTAAACTGTCGACTGTGTGGTATAGGTGATGGGCAACTGGTGGATGAAGGTTGCTTATCACACTTAACA
This sequence comes from Parascotia fuliginaria, assembly GCA_963082885.1. Classification (NCBI taxonomy): domain Eukaryota; kingdom Metazoa; phylum Arthropoda; class Insecta; order Lepidoptera; family Erebidae; genus Parascotia; species Parascotia fuliginaria. The sequence goes on along the minus strand of OY720178.1, from coordinate 10,168,178 downwards.
TACATGTTACATATAAATCTAATTAACACTTCAAATTACATATAATCAAACTCAATAAAAAACCTATTAGATATTTGAGGACATTGGTGAATCATGTTCCATGAGCCATTGAATGGTAGAAAATGCTTAAGGCGTTAAATACCGCTCGTTTAGTTAAATAAAGTAAAACAACCTGGTGTGATCTGTTCCAGAAATTATGTGGCAAATTTCTTAGTAACAAAATACCTTAAAGTAGGCAATATGTTATCGTAGCACACTAAAGCCGCGATAATGTAAGACGGTAAAACTGCGCATTGTTGTTAAATGTACCGCTAGCGTGGGACGGTTCTTTTAAGTACCCTTTTGACAGCTTTATTTGTAACTTTGCAACTATATGTTTAGAACTAGGTATAACTTGTACCATAGCTTTAGCCTAGATAGTTCTACTGCCATATTGGTTGATTATGAGTAAAGTAGGATGTATGCGTAGATTATATAAAATACTGCTAGATGGGTTTAAAATATCACTACATATTGACTACCACGTAACTGACACACTCGTAGGTAGAAGTCAATCAATTCTTTCATTTCGTTTATTTCCTCAGTTCCGTGGCTTTCACAGAAGGGTCAAAGGATAAGTCTTAATCAGCAGTACCTATCTCACACCCTTTCGGATATTCGCTGGGGATTTACCTACTTAATTCTTTTCCCTAACAAGAAAACTTGATACACGGATTTCCTCGTAAAGTTTAATTAAAGTGCATTCTATTTTTTTGATGCAACGTAAACGTTTAGGATGAATATTTTGTTTTTCTTAAGTTTTTGGATAAAAGTTAAAACTTTTAATAATTAAAATTTAAGTAATATAATAGTAAATAATATAATAATAATATAATAGTAAGTAATATATAGTAAAGAAGATAATGAACTGAAATTTTTAATTATCAGTGCTTGCGTTAATTGTTTTAAATTGAACCCTCAATCATCACTTTATTTTGTGTGGTAGTCAGCGATTAAGAATCTCTTCGTATCTCTACCACTATGTAGAAGGTTTAATTTTAACTCGCGGCAGACCTTGGTATCTGTAATAAGCTTTACACTGTGTCTCACCAAGAACACAACGAGTCGGTCTTCTGTAGAATGAAAGAAGTTCCTTAATCAGACCGCTCCAATTTAAACGAGAAAATTCCCTAGAGAAATCTTACTGTGTAAAGCAGGATACATAAGTTGGCCCCAACGGCATCCAAAGCCTTACCATACCTTTTAAAAGTTGAGAACTCTCTGAATAAATTTTAATGAACACGTGTAGACTTGCGGTCAACGTTAACATGTAAAGATTCAATTCGCACCATACGAAAATATTTATATAAAGGTATAACACCGTCTCGCCACGGCCTGAGTAGAGAAAAATACTCTAAATATAATCTAATTGAATATTATTGATTGCTTGGAGGTAGTGAAGTATTTTGCAAACACAGTTATACATAGCGCTTTGTAACAGTTTTTAAAAGCGGCCTTGAATAATAGATCGACGACATCGCAAGCCTTTTTGCAATCATTACCTATTACTGAAAATATTTGAACCGTAAAAGTCGTAAGAAAGAAAAAAAGGTAAATAAAAGTGTAAGGTAAATTCAATTACGATAAAACCACACAATTACTAATTTAAATATAAATAAAATGTAAGAATTACAATTTTATTGCTTTAAATTTATAACCATAATTTCAAAAGTTAAAATTAAATAATTTAATTTTGACATTTAGCTTCTAAAAATATCGGTAAGTACTACATTGTTGATATAATGGAACAATAAAAGTACATTTCAAGGTATTTTAACTTTATAGTGAAAACTATTTAGATAAAATAATTAGCCTTTCTTAGGTCTATATAATTAATGCTTATTGCCCTACGTCACATTAATTTTAAACTTAATTAATATATTATCTAGGTGGACCTGATACTTCAAGCATTCTCTACCAGTCCACGATTCATGACAAAAATAAGTGTAAAATGCATGTTGTAAGCGGTCGATAGAGTAAGTAAATGGTGCAAAAATATCGCGGACATGCACTCTTAAATCTTTATGATTATGTTACCGGTATTTTAACTAAACTGTCAACTTTTCAACATTAACATAACGCCTACTTTCTCGAGGGGAGCGGTAGGCACAAGTAGATACCAATTTTGTTTCGCACAGTAATGATGGGATCAAATTATCAGAAGGCAAGCCTGTTGTCATTTACCGGTTTTGCGCTAATACTGAGAGTTCCTCGACTAACATCTCTAATAATACCTCTATCTAGGCATGGTAGTCCGTACACAGTCTTTTTCCATAGGTGCACATTATGCACTGCAATTCATAACGATACTTGTAGCATGAGTGTGCATTTGTGGGATTATTAAAATTTATTTCTTTGAAACGAAATCTGTCAAAAATACATTGATGCTGTGACAATCATACCTAATAGAGTCAATAAGCGTAGTTGATATTAAATTTTAAGAAACATTATTACTTAAACGAAATACTTGCCAAATATACATTTAGCTTTAAAAATATATTTATAGCCGTAAAAACTTTGGTAAAATTAAACGCAAACTTTCGAACTGTGATACTTTTAATACTCAGTTCCGTCTGCTAGACAGAAATCGTTCGTCGTAGATATTTTACGACTACAATAAAACTTTACATTTGTTTGCACTACTACATAAGTACGTTTCCCAACAATTTATTTTTTAATTAATGTCAGTACATTGACAGTAATGCCTCAATTTCTATATGTTTTATGTTCTTTGAATAATATAGACGAATACCTTGTCGTACTCATTGTTACAAATAAATAAACTAAGAAATTTATTACACAGCACTCAATATTCATCTTACGTACAATAATCTTCTATCTTTATATCCAATTACAAGGGAGTACTCAAACATTTTTATTTGCCCCTAAAGACTCTCATAAAGATAACAACGGGTAGGATTAATTTCAATTCATTGCCGCGTTGACAACTTTCAAATTTAGCGGATCACTGCCATCTAGATTTACGTACTTTATAATAAGTAAACATTAGTATTCAACTATCTCAGTGTCAAAGACTAAGGAATTCTGTCACCATGAAAAAAATACAATTACCACCAGAGAGACCTATTTGTAATGCCGTAAATGTGTTTCGTGAAAGAGGGTGAGTATGAAGCAAAAAATAATTGAATAAGGAAACAGATTGACTAGACAAGCAGAGGTATGTAGTGTACGTGTATGGTACAGTGTACATGTGTTGCAAGAATGAACGAAACGCTATTACGGTGACGGAGCTATCCATGGAATAATATATCAGTCTGTTGGGGATTTATTAATCTTTCTGTGGTGTTATCACTGCACGCATAGTGCAGTTATAGGTACATCCCCAATTCATACTAATATTATACATGCGATATTAACTCTATCTGTCTATTACGCTTTCACGCCTAAACCACTAAACCAATTTTGCTGAAATTTGATATAGAGATAGACTAGACCTTGGGGAACAATATAGGTTTGCTATTTGCTATGTTGGCTATCTTTTATCGCGAAAAAATGGCTTGAAAGGGATGAAAGTTTGTATGAAAAATCGTCAATATATATAAAATCAGTTATAGTTAAAGCAGTGTATTTTTATTCCGGAAATAAAAATTTATGCTATTACCGACATTCACGCGAGCAGAGCTGTGAGGTGAAGTTCTAACTAAAGATCAATTTAATTTTGAAATCTTTTATTATGCTCACGTAATATAAATCTTAGACGTCGTCTATGGACTTGACTTTAAAAACTATTTTATTTAATCTGAGTCTAAACCTCGTTTAAAATAAATTCGTCGTAAACCTAACAACAAGCAAACATTATATATATATAGTTTAAACAGGTTTTTACTTGTAAATATAAGAATGTCATAGAATATCCCTGTGACTATCTATATATCTATATCCTTTAAGAGTAAATTGAGTAAAACTCATGTCATTTAATTTAGTTCATTTTGTTAGTGGAACAAGCTGTGAGAAGTTTAACAACGTTTTTATTTCCTTTAGCAACTATCTACAACGATTGGAGCAGTTCGAGAAAGCCATACTCGCGTACAACGAGGCTCTTCGCTGGAATGTGAGTTGAAAACAAACAACTTCAGATTCCATTCGCCGCCGCCGGTAGTAAACATGCAATTAGAAGTACCACGGGCGTTGATAATGTTTGCTGCCGAGTTGATAACTAACTCAAACATTCAACTGATTCTATCTGTACTTTAACACTGTATTAATTGTAAAATGTTAGAATGCTTTTAGATTGGGTCTTAATCAAAATTAGAGAGTAATCTGTTAATACATTTTCTTATATCACTTTAGTGACAAACAAGGTTTATCTGATGGTAAGTAATAACCGTAACCTATGGACCGGACATAGTTGTGTCCTACCATCGCACAAATAATAATATGAAAACAAATAAGTCATTGTAAGCAGTGTAGCGAAAAAGGAAAGGAAGAGGACTGAAGGAGGTAACTGAGGACCCGACGCTATGGTGCTGCGTCATGCAGTATACAGTATTAAGCCGTTTAGTTTTAATGGCCATAGCCTTTATTTACTCTGGTTTAAATAAGTTGCATCTTTTTTATAACGTAAGATACAAACAGCTCGCGTATAATTCACAGAGTTCCGATGTTCAGTCGTTGCTCGGCCGAAGTTTGGCTAGAGTCAAAGCAACACACTACAGCGGCGCTTTAGAAGATGCGGTGCATGCAGCTGGTACGTTGGTTAGGCAATAGTTTTAAGTGCCTACTGCACTTTAGTAACGGTTAGAACTCGTACCGATGAGTGTGTCAGGATTGCTTAAAAATTAAACTGCTGAAAAACTAAATAAATTACTCAAAACAGTCCATATTTAACAGTCTGAAAGTTGTGACATGTTACCGTACTGAATGCTATTAATATTATAAATGCGAAAGTTTGTATGTGTCTATGTGTTTGTTTGTTACCACGAGTGCCTAAACAGCTGAGCCGATTTTGATGAAAATTGGTATGTAGATAGTTTCGGTACTTTTTATCCTGAAATTCGATTCCCTAGGGATAAAACAAATACAAAAAATTCACCAATCTGCGTTTTAGTACGTGCGGACTATTTGACATGCTCTCTGAAGCACGATGTTATCTCAATTTGATTTTAAAAAACGCTCTCGCAAGTATTCTCACTAGCATACTGATTATAAAAGTAACCGACAATGAACTGCATGCGGCAATCTTTGGGTGGATGAAAATACTGTGAAGCGTAGAACAGAAATTAGTCATAGATACTATGGAATCACAAGCATTGCACACAAATTATTTGAAAAGACACTTGACCGCATTTTTTGTGACGTACCTACTGAATGATACGAACACATTAGTTCACTTTAATGGAAAGTAGGCATTTTAAATATTTCTATTCATTTCTGATAACCTGTAGAAAATGATTTTCTTTCTAAACTAGTATAGCCAGTAGAACAATATATTTTTTAATTATACGCTTGTAGAAAAATAATAGAAAAAAAAAGTAATTTCTTAATATTATTCATTCAGCTGCGAAATGCCAATAGATATTTAATGTTCCATAAAAAACGAACAGGATAAAGCGAAAAGAAAAAAATCTCTACGTGCATTGTGAAATTCTAAATAGAAAGGAAAATGTTTTAGTTGAAAAGGCATTACAAAAATTGAAAAACTTCCATTAAGAGTAATGGTAGTGACAATCTTCACGAGTAGCAATGCACTGTAGTTTAAAAATCAAAGTGCATTCTTGAAAAATAAATATTGAAAGAATGACTTGACAATTTTCGAATACAAGAGAAGATTCTCATGAAGTGTCTTTCAGAAATATGCCACAGCAACGCTTACTGATATTTTAAAGTATTGTCTATTTTATAATAATTAGAAACAATTTTTTTATGTTTGTTTGTAATTGGTAAACTCAGAAACTACAAAACAAATTTTTTAAATTTTTATTTACCTATAGAAAGCTACATTATTAGTAGGTGATATGGGATATTTTTTATATCGATGGCCTTGCGGGATAAGAATTTACACGGATGTAATTGCAACTGCCGAATCTATTCGCTAGTCTATACATATAATAAAAATGTAACCGATCGCTGTCTGTACATGGAAGATATATGAGAAAAAAATTTATTGGGGCCTTTATCAACGCAAATAGAACCCAAAACAATGATTGTTACAATTTTTGTCTGTTTGTCTGTTTGTCTGTTAGTCTGTTTGTCTGTTTGTCTGTTTGTCTGTTTGTCTGTTTGTCTGTGCGTTTGTTCACGCTAATCTCAGAAACGGCTTATCCGATTTAGATATGGTTTTCACTAATACATTGTGGTAAGCTTCACTTAACATTTAGTGTTTGTTTCATGTCAATCGGTTCATAAATAAAAAGTTATGCCAATTTAAAGAATCACGTCGAACATTTGTTAATTTACTACGAAATCTGATAGAAACAGAGACTTTAACAGGTTACGGAATTAGTTGATAGCGTTTTTTTTTTCCGGATTCCGCTCATTCTAAACAATCTTCCGTTTAGTTTTAAATGAATCCAGTTTCCAGTGAGCCTATGTTTCGCGATGACAATTAATAAAGCCCAAGGTCAGACATAACTAAAAGTTGTGAGCGTGGATCTAAGTATTAGCTGTTTTTCGGACGGTCAGCTAAGTAGCTCATCACGTGTTAGCATGTTAGCGTGTTAGCAGCCTGTATGCTTTGATCCCCGATGGCTATACGTCTAATCCATACATCCATACACCCATACATATTATATAAGGCTTTGTCCTGACTGACTGACTGACTAACAGACAACGCACAGCCTAAACTGCTGGTCGTAGCAACTTGAAATTTGAAGGGTGTGTTTGTCTAAATGTCTAGAGGTTGTACTAAAAAAGTAGTGTAGTTCCTAAGTGTGTGAAAAGGGATGAAATCGATTATATGAATCTTCTTCATTTTTTAACTTACAGTTTTGAAATTTTATTTTGGAATACTTCTATTTAAATAAAAAATATCCTTATAATTTTATTTTAACAGGGGTGGATTTAGAGGGGTGAAATTAGGGATGAAATATTCTATACAAAGATCTTTAGCTTCTGAAGCTAGCGACTCGAAATTTACAGGGAGGGGGAGGAAGGGAAAGGAGGGAGGAAAAGGAGGAACTGAGGAGAAGGAGGAAGGGAGAGGAAAGTGAGAGGGAAGTGAGAGGAAAGTGATGGGGAAGTGAGGGGGAAGTGAAGAGGAAGTGTGGGGGAAATGCGGGAGAAGTGAAGGGAAAGTCAGGGAGAAGTCAGAGGGAAGTAAGGGGAAAGCCAGGGAGAAGTGAGGGAGAAGTGAGGGGAAAGTGAGGGGAAGTGAGAGGAAAGTGACGGAGAAGTAACGGGGAAGTGAGGGGAAGTGAGGGGGAAGTGAGGGGGAGTGAGGGGAGATAAAAAATAGTATGAAAAACAGTATTTAAACAATATAAAAATGTCTATTGGAAAAAACGACATTCACGCGAGCGAAGCCCAATAGGTCACTCACTCACTTAACACGAAATCTCAGAAACAACAAGTGCTAGGAATCTCAAACTTTGCATTGTCATTCCTATTAGAATATAGGTGCTCACTTAGACGGAATTTTGCGAAATCCATTCCCTAAGGGGGTATAAAGGGGTGGCAAAGTTTGTATGAAAGTTCTATAGTTTTATAGTAGGATTACCAAATTACTAGAAAATTCTCTTTTTTTAATATTCAGAAACCACCCTTATTAAAAGGGCAAATAAGAGTCGCAAGTTTGTGTGAAAGTGGTTTGTCAGTTTTAGCGGTAGCGGGTTTAAACTGGATTCGCCATAAAGACGGATAATACTGATACAATGTACGATTGCTATAAAATCATGCACGTAATATTCTCATAGAGGCACTATCCTATCACCATCTGAATTTTCATGCGAACGAAGTCGCGGGCAACAGCTAGTTTAATAATAAAATTACAATCAACAACGTTTCGTAAATAGGCATGAAAACATTAAGTAACTACAAATACACCCGTATTAATCCAAATAGCTCATACGGAACGTAGTAACCGCATGTAAATGTGGTTTTGATCCGAACGTCACACGCCTGTATGAAGCCTGATCTTTCATACTCATATAAAAAGTTATAATAATCTATATCGTGATAAATTTCATTGAATATATTAGCAGTAAGCGAAATATCAGAAATATGAATGTCTGTCAATCACGTCTATTCATATGTTCTAATACCTAGCTCAATCGAAGGTTATAACTCCCTTTACTTCACGAGATTTTCTAAACATTGATATATTCATTATTAGAATCGAGTTTAGTTGACAATCAACACTATTTACTCATTTCTGTCTTCAGCCTTAAACGAGTAGATTTAACTTTACCAATAATATTTAAATTCTTCTCACCAGAAACATTAATGTGTTTCTTTACAAAGCAATCGTATAAAAAGATTACAAGCTTAATTGTTTACTGCTTACATTAAATGGGTGCAATTAAGTGCAATTAAATAGGTGTTTGAACTTGAATGAAAACACGCGATGTATTCATTATAAAAAAATCGTTTTGAGGCGTACCGCCGTTTTAAAACATTTGACCATGAGAAGTAAAATATTGATTAGTTAGAATAATATAACAACTTCAGCTTGATCAAAAATAATGCACTTCATTCTACAGTATTAGTCTAATTATGTCACTCTTCAGAACTGGAACCGCAAAATTGCAAAGCTATGCAAATAAGAGCGCAGACGGAGTATGAAAAAAGCGCCTTCGAACGTGCCTTAGTTCTCGCGCACCGAGGCATACGTATCAGAAGATTTCCGCCAGATTTTGCTGAATGCGCCAGATGCGCTGAAGAAACGGTAATTGAGCAATTATTATTATTAGTTTAATTTTCATGCTGGGAAATGTTCGAGTTCATAAGGTTTAAAATAGTGAAATTATAACAATGATATAAAACTAGACCTTGAATGTGTATGATAATTTCGATACATATTAATTATTTAACAATACGTTTAATAAATTAAAAATAATTACACCTAAATATTGCCTATCTGTACTTCTGCCGACGTATGTCAGTATCATGTCAAACATCCCTGAGGATTATTGTCCACCATTATTTGTTATTTGTTTCATATCATAGTATCCTCTGGAGATTTCATTGAGTGTGGAGCTTCTATCGTAATTTCGTTCCATATGATGCTACGTTTTCAGGCACTATATGCTACGAACAAAGACCTCCATTAATTAGGTCGCAATTAATTAAAACCCTTCAATTACATTATAATCAAATTCCTTGTACATTTTATTTTCAAGGCATGTTATAGTAATATAATTCACAGAATAATGGAATAACAATTTCATGCAAACTTTTTACATTTGAAGTATTTTTTCATTGAATGACATACTAAGTGCTTTTTAAACTTGTATGTTAGCAAAACTTTTATTACATTAAGCTAATTTGTTTAAAACTGGCTTAATGCCAACCGCATTTTTCAAAATCGATAATATTCTGCAGTGGGCGTCGCACGATTGATTAAAAATTCAAAAAGTGGATAAGTTAGTCACACTCACATCACATTAAATTCTCGAGTGTTTGATTTAAATATAAAATTTGGGTATAGTTTCAACCATGGTCAATTTTAATTTTAAAGTATAACGGTAATAATAAGTCTATATTAAATTTGAATAAATTAAACTCCCTTCGTTCCCGTAAACTCCTCCAGATTATTGAGTCCACCAGCCTTCATGTCCTCCCATTACAAGCCACTCATCACAACATTGAAGGACTGGATACCTGGCTAGACCTAATCCTGACCTCTACTCCTACCCTGGTCCAATCCCATGGTCAAATTACAGCCTCTGGCTTTTCCCACCATGACCTAGTATATGTTTCCTACAAATTAAAGCCACCCAAACCGCGACCAGAGTTCTGCACACGCGTTGTTTCGGGCGAATTGACTTTGAAATGTTGCGTAAAGATGCCTCAGAAACAAATTGGGATCCTCTGATGGCGGCTACTACAATTGACGAAAAAGTTGATTCTTTCACAAGCATCGTTGTTAGTCTATATGACAAACACGCCCCCATCAGGAAAGTCAAATTAAAACGCTCTCCTGCTCCTTGGATGACAAGAGGCATTCTGATGGCAATGAGGCGTAGGAATCGTGCATTTCATAAGTTTAAAAGGGAGCGTTCGGACGATAATTGGTCACACTTCAAGACTGCGAGAAATCGGTGTAACCAGATGATACGCAATGCTAAACGCCGTTACATTACAGACAATATCAACTCCTCTTCCCCTGCCAATATCTGGGAGTTTCTCGGGACGCTAGGTATTGGCAAACAGCCTTGCTCTTATCTGCCGTTGATAGTTGGTTTGGATGACATTAATCGTCATTTTCCCACTCATCTCCAAATCGATCACCAAACCAGGTGTCAAACAGTGGATTATATAGCTGGTTTACCCCATCCCGACGTCGAGCCTTTTAAATTTTCTCCAGTCACTCCGGGTGAGATTAAGAAGATAATCCTGTCCATCAAATCCAATGCGCTTGGCGCCGATGGCATCAGCCGTCGCATGATCCTACCTATCCTAGATTTCCTTATTTCTCCCCTTACACACATCATCAACTTTTCACTCTACGACAACTCCTTCCCTTCTCCGTGGCGTAGAGCCTTTATTGTCCCCATTCCTAAAATTGCCAATCCTTCTCTTCCTGAACATTTTCGACCCATCTCTATCCTTCCCTTTGTTTCAAAAGTTTTGGAGGCTTGTGTACATAGACAGCTCTCGCACTTCGTATATCAGAACAACCTCCTAAGTCCTCTGCAATCTGGTTTTAGGCCTGGACATAGTACCACATCCGCTCTCCTAAAAGTGACTGGCGACATCAGGGCCGGTATGGAGGACGAGAACGTCACAGTCTTGGCTTTGATTGATTTCTCTAATGCCTTCAATGCCGTCAGTCACGACATCCTTCTGGCTATCCTTTCTCATTTCATGATCTCACCCGATGCACTGGAATGGTTTTCAACATATCTTCAGGGGCGTCAGCAGTCGGTTCGCCTCAACGAGTCCTCAACTTGTTGGCGAGGCCTCGACTCTGGTGTACCTCAAGGCGGAATTCTATCTCCATTATTATTTTCTATTTTTATCAATCTCATTACCCCCAATCTTCAGAATGCGTATCATCTTTACGCCGATGACTTGTAGTTATATTCACAGGCAAGCACATCAAACATATCACTTGCTATCTCAAACTTAAATAAAGATCTCGCTACAATTATGAGTTGGTCTGATAAATTTGGCTTGTCAGTGAATCCAGCAAAATGCCAAGCAATAGAGATAGGCAGTCATCGAATGATGTGCAGACTAGACCTTAAAACACTCTCTCCACTTATATATAATGGTCTGCACATCCCATACAACGCTACTGTTAAGGACCTTGGACTACTTTTAGACTCTACACTTAACTGGCGTGCACAGGTTACCAGTGTGAGCCAAAAAGTCACAAGAATTCTGCGTGCCTTTTATCGTCTAAAGAACTTCCTACCTTTTAAAACAAAGACAATGCTTGTGCAGACTCTAATCCTTCCCGTTGTCGACTATGGTGATGTGTGCTATTATGACCTGAATGCAGACTTACTCAACAAATATGACCGACTTCTTAATAACTGCATTCGATTCATCTTTAATCTTCGTAAGTATGATCATGTGTCTACCTATCGTTCCGAATTAAACTGGTTACCTATTCGTCAACGCCGTAGCTTAAGTGCTCTCACTACACTCTATTCTATTCTTAACTCTCCTTGTTCCCCATCTTACTTAACTCCTTACTTCCAATACTTGTGCTCCATACATGACAGAAACCTTCGCTCGTCAAATAACCTTCTTCTTACCTGTCATTCACATACGACAGATTTCATTCACTCCTCTTTCATAGTCCAAGCTGTTCTTCTTTGGAATAACCTTCCTCTAGAAGTCAGGATGTCCTCTAACCGTTTGACATTTAAGCTGAAAGTTCGGGCTCTCCTCTTCGAAAATTGTTGGAATCATCTCGTTGATTATCCATACTATGATATGTATATATATATATAATATATATTTATATTTATTTATATATTGTAATTATAATATATTAGCCTCTAATAAAAAATATATTACTTTTATGTAAGTACTAATGTATATTTCATGTTTATATATATTTAATTTCCGTATCTTATCCATTAAAATCTGTGTTCTTTTACAAACACCCATTAATATCACTCTGCTTCGTTGACTGCACCTACTTCGAGTGTCTCTTCACCACCTTGGGTTGACTGGTAGAGAATGCTTTTAGCATTAAGTCCGCCGTTGTACTTTTGTGCATGAAGTTCAATAAATAAATAAATAAATAAATAAATAAATAAATAAATAAATAAATAAATAAATAGATGGAATCAAACATTAATTAATTCATTAGAACTTTAGATAGGATCTACTCAATATTTAAAGCATCTGTAAAAGCCTTATCGTGTAGTAACAAAGGCAAAAGAGCTGTCATTAATCAATCAATACTGCCAGTAATTATCTACAGCAATAGACACGGACTCTCCCATAAATCCCGACAATGAACAATCACGAGGGTATTGGTACGCTTTGTGGCAAATTAGTACTTGCATTCAGTTGTTCGTTTACATCGAGAATGAGCTTGTACATCTGATTTATAAATGTACCTTCAATTGTTAAATAAAGGTTATCATAGTAAAATAGCTCTTAAAACTATATCTATTTCCCCGAGATATTTAAGCCTTTAGGGAAACAGCATCTTCTAAGCAATCGAATGCTAATGTTCTAAAGAATCATCATTTAGTGCATCATCATCATATAAGCCCGTTACTATCCCACTGTACAGAAAGGCCTATTTTCATACAAAGAAGGCATGTATAAACCACACGAGAGATCAGCAATTAAGTCCAGGTTTCCTCACGATGTTTTCCTTCACCGTAAGTCAGTAAACCATTTTGTGTCACTTCGTTATTTTCTCATACACGATTACTGATATTGTTTTAGGTTCGTGAGTGTGCTGGAAAGACAGCGAATAAGACGATGCAAGCAGCTGTAACTTTGCTGGCCGGCTACCGGCATGTTGATCTAAAGAGGGAGTCAATCGACGAAAATGCACCTAAGAAGACGATTCGGCTCACAAGGATCCATCCTCAGCAAACTTTGCAGGTAAATCTCGTAAATTATTTAGTTCTATTATGATTTTTACACTCCTTATAGGTATAGATAAACAAGCAAACAACCGGTATAATACATAGTTCTCAGTTAATTGCTTTGATAAAGTCAAAAGAATAGCTATAAATCGCTAAATTTACCTTTGACAAACACACTAGGCAGTTGATTTCCAGATATACCAAGCATCGCAGTACTTGTAATTCCATTTTATGTATGTTATTTTTGTTACGATTGCTGTCGTGCTAAAATTGATCAAATGCATGAAAACATTTTTAATAAAACGCAATGTCATCTGACAAATATATCATTGCTTATAGCCTAACTTAGCAAAAGTAACGTTAGAGTGATACGTTTCAGTTTATATCAATTGATAAAAATAACATCATCATGTTTACTTCTAGCAAGATTATATATTAAATGTTAGTTCCTGTTTTGTAGTTACCATACTATAAAACAAAGTAAATTATGTAGTTGTCACAGTTTCCGCAACTTTCTTATCTGCCGATTCATAAAAGTATAAATACGCCTTTGCTTACAACGACACATAGAAATGTGAGCAATAACCATAATTCTAGGTTCAAGATATATCTCGTGCGGAAAAACAGAAGGCCGAACAAATCAGCCGTTTAATGGCCTCGAAATATTTGGAGCGAATGGCACATGACAAATATTTCTTAAGGGCCTTGTGTAAGGACGAGAGGTTGGCTTCAGCAAATAAACAAGGGTCAAAAAAGCTACAGGAATTGGCGTTTAAAGCTCTAGCCGATGTGGAGAAACGTCAAGTACCGTGATATACTATCTAATTAACCTTTGACCCTTTAGACCACTAAATTTAATACAGTAAATGCCGTGGTAGGTAATTAATAAATAGGTAACTATTTAAAGGTATACTTGAATATGTTATTTGTACATTTAATTTTAGATTAATTATCATGCCTCAAATTACGGTAATAATAGTTAAGATATTGAATTAATATAGTAACGGATATAATATAAAAGTATAGGCATGAGGCACTTCAATGAATGATGAATTGTGATGGTTTTAATGTTTGTTTATGTTTCGTATCTAAAATTAAATGTTTTAGTAAAAGTCTATTAGTGTATTTAGCACTTGGTAGCATAGGTCTGTCACACGGGCTTAAATTGTAATTATACCTCTTAGTCCTATCTCTACTATATGCAATTATATTATATTATAATATATTAAATTTAGGCGGTACTTCGTGAACGTAGACCTTTGTATGCCGCACGTGCGTCCGAAGCTGCCGCTCGAACGAGACTTTCAGCTGCACGTAAGGAACAAATGAAGCGCACGCAACAACAACACGCGACCGACGCACGCCGGCTCATACAAACGGCACAAAACTACTATGAGGAACGCGACACAAACAAATGCTTAGAAAACGCTGAATTCGGAATGGAACAAATTTCGCGAAAACCAATCACGTTACTACCAGCAAAAGATAAATTCTTACAAGAACTGTATAACATAGTAGCGAATGCCTTCCTAGACCAGGTACTTTCGGATTTTGTGGTGCATTAATGTTGTGGAGTTTTATAGAGCTTGTTTGCCAAGTCACGTAGAAATGAAAAATCTTTTAAATCTTTCTTATTTTATGTTCAGAAGCGTGTTCGAGAAACTATGAGCGAGTCAGATCGTGAACGGCGAGCATTCATTCTCCTCGGTATGTTGGTGTCTCGTGAGCCGAGCCATGACTCCGTGATTCGTGTACGACCCCTTGCGCCACCCCGCGACGTTAGGTAAATAATAATAATAATAATAATAATATAATAATAATATGTGGACACTATCACACACTGTCGTCTAGTCCCAAGCTAAGCAGAGCTTGTGTTATGGGTACTAGATAACTGAAATATAATACATATACATACTTTTTTTTTTGTAAATACATACTTATAATAGATAGGAAACACCCAGACTAAAGACAAATACCAATGTTCATCACACAAATATTTGCCTTCCGCGGGAATCGAACCCACGACACCCGGCGTCACAGTCAGTTACACTAACCACTAGACCAACGGTGCAGTCAGGTAATATTATATTTTAGAATAATAATTTATTATTATTCAAACCTACATTGTAATATTTTTGATCCACAACTAATCAGGCATACTACAGACGTGACAAAGTCAACCGCATTATGTCATAAGTTGTTCTCGAGATTTGTAAGACATAGGTAAGTACCTATTGCATGTCTCACCTTTATCAATAAAGATTTAGTTTCCTTACAAAAGAAATCAGAAAATGTAACTCAATGACCTTGGCTTGTTTTAGATTTTGTTTTGAGTTGTGGCTTAATTAAATGCATGATTTGCATAATCCAAATTGGTCTCTTATGTACCTTAGTGGATATGGACAGCTATTAAAGGTATTTAAAAAAATAGGATTGTAGCTTTTATTATTTTTGATGACAAGTTCATACAAAAATGTTACGCAAAGTAGAATGTTTATACAATAAATAACTAAACGGTTTATTCGAACGTAAGTGGTAAGGTATCTTACATAAGACATGGCTGTGTCGAACATAGAAATAATGCTAAGAAAACACAACGAAGTCATTGTCGCCAGTAAGAAAAAGGAAATGAGGAAATATAATAATGGAAAGGAGGGCATCTCAGCAAAACAGAATAAAAAGCTTGAGCCCAAAGCTGACGCTTTTACTCATTTAACAAAACGCAAAAGTACGGATATTACTACTTTATTTCGATACTTTTTGAGAGGTATCCTCGATCGAGCCCATTCATGCTAAAATCATCGAATTACTCTGTAATCACTTTTTGTAAAACTAGGGAAATTGTTAATACAATTTCGTTTTTATTATATCAAGTTACAAAAGCCCATTCTTTCATTTGACCTATTGTTTAATGAAACAGTGAACTCAATCAAGGTCGCAGCGTGTTCTTAATTAATAGGGCATCATTCTTGTTCAATAACGCTTGACAATTTTCCTTCCATAAATATTAACCCGATAAGTAAGTATACGTTTTAAACACAATTTCGTAGTGAACTTAGTTGTAATGTCGTTTATTGTTCATAATTGATAATGATCGTATAAGCCGTTATAACGTAGGTACCCTTTTAATATTACGGTCGTGTTTCATCGTAATATTATAAGGGTGTGCTTCTATCGGTAACATAAATAATTACAAATAACTTTTTAAAACGATTTTCGTATAGGGAACAAGTCCTGAAGTCCCATATGATACTTTACAATCATAAATCGGCACAGTGGGAGTTGAACCCACAACGTCTTGCACAATAGTTACAGACACTCCTACTGCATTACCAAATCTATAAATAATTATATAGAGCGAATTTAAAAGTCTACTAAAATTCTCTGAAATTAACTTCATAAACTCGTATTAAGTAAGTAAAAGTAAAGTAAACTCGTTAGTAAGATCTTATATGTAAATTATTTTACCTATTACATTATATTGTATATATCTTATTATATTTGATAGATCCACGCTGGTTTCAACATGAATGAACCGAGGAAGTACTACCCTCTCATAGAAGACGGACGCAAGAGTAGTAGTATACGTACTACTGCGTTTCGTTTGGTGAGTGAGAGTGCCGGAGGCCCCGGAGGCCTAAATTTCCCTTTTTCTTTTTCCTCACCTTCCCCTACCCCATTCTTAGCCACCATAGTGGTGTCAGTATTTTATGTCATCTTTGTCTATGCACAGAATGCGCCTACGCAACTTAGAGCGTTCTCTAACAACGAGTAGCCGTCGATCAGAACGTTGTTACTTGTTGCACGAGCTAGCACGTCTGCACGTTGACACTAGATACGCAATGAAAGCTCGCTACTACGCGCACAAATGTCAGACTGGTGAGAAAGTAGAGTAGTTTTCTAAGTATTGTAGAAACAATTTAATATATTTAGGTCGTTCGCGACCGTGAAGAAGATGGAAACTGATTCAAAAATCAGTTCTGCAGGCATCATCGGTGGTAAAACTCTGTAAGCCAACAAATTAAGACACACAATAGTTCTCCGCGATAGTGAATTCACACTACTAGAGTTGTACAGCAGTACGTTCTCATTGCCCCATTCTCATTGAAGCAATCGTTATACGCCAAAACATCAGTCCCATGAACTACAAAAACAAAGTTGAGGAAACGCATTTTACGAACAAAATTTGTTTTCTCAACTTTTATTAGCCTACCATACCACCAAAGGCACTGGCGCAACTATTTAGAAAATTTTAATTGATTTATTAAACTTATTTACAGAGGCTAAAGCAGGCAATCAACGTATATGGCTACTAAATGGTTTATTTCTTCTTGCTCGATGTCATTTACTTCAAAGTAATAGACCCGAAGCTCGAGCAGTGCTACTAGAGGCAGCGGGGCTGGCGCGCTCCTACGGTTTCTATGACGTGGCCGAGTTTTTTGATACGGTAGGTATCATTAGGTTTCGTAATTAATTGTTTTACTTTCATGCTTCACTGTCATTGATAAAGGCATCCAGTAGAAATTTTGATAATCAATAGGCACAGACAAAAGAAATTAGAACGTAGGCATTTGCTAGAATAAAGGAAATTTAAATGTTTCTGGGCGTTGAGACAAAAAAGGTACATATTAGCTATCTTTATCAATCAAAAAGTTGAATATTTAGATTCATCATCATATCAGCCAAAAGTAGTCTACTGCTGGACATAGGCCTACCTCCAATTTTCGCCACTGTGGCCGGTCGTTCGCAGGCCTCATTTATCGGTTGCCTGCCACCCTTACAAGGTTATTAGTCCATCTTGTGAGGGGTCTGCCCACGCTGCGTCTTCCGGTTCGTGGTCGCCACTCTAAAACCTTTCTGCCCCAACGTCCGTCAGTTCTGCGAGCTACGTGTTCTAACTATTGCCACTTCAGAGAAGCAATGCTACAAGCCACATCGGTTATTTTGGTTTGCCTGCGGATTTCATGATCTCGCAAGGAGACGCCTAACATGGCCCGCTCCATCACCCTCTAGCGACCACGTCTCTGCTACATATGTCATCACTGGCAACACACACACTAGTCAAAGACGCTGGTCTTGAGACACTGAGGTAGTGCGGACGAGAAGATATGTTGTAGCTTTCCGAACGCTGCCCAGCCGAGTTGGATTCGACAAGTGACCTCTATCTCGAAATCGGACTTACCTAATCGGACTGTTTGCCCTGGGCATATGTACTGTAAAAGTAATAGGAGTGGGTGTAACATGGACATTGGTCATGACTTTAGTCATGTCCATGTTTATTTTTGCTGTCGAGAGACTCTAGAATCGAAGGTGAGTGATGTACTCGCCGTTTATGTTGATGCCAATTCCTTTCCAGGTCAGAAGCTTGAACACGTCCTCCAGTGCAGCGGTTAACAGTTTCAGAGATATAACATTTCCCTGTCGTACTCCTCGCTGCAACTGGATAGATCTTGAGCTCTGCCCATTAATTCGTACTGACATAGTGGCGTTTTCATACAAACACTTTAGCACTAAGATGTATTGGTTGTCAATATGGCACCGTTGGAGAGACTGCAGCACGGCCCGGGTCTCGATTGAATCAAAGGCTTTCTCATAGTCCACAAACGCTAAGCATAGGGGCCGGTTATATATTGCAGACTTATGTATATAACCTGCCGCAGCGTGTGTATGTGGTCTATGGTATATTTTATTTGTATTACTTGTGTAGAAAGCACAGGGATATTGAAATCGTATTTGCATGTTTATTTCCATGCATTTGACGTTCAAATTAAGCTTCAATATACAAACAAACCTTATTGAAAATTAATATGTGAAACACAAATACAGCGTGTTCAACTTCGGATTGTCGACGACACAATAAGTTCATTTTGTCATAAAAAACACACACAAATTATACAAATTAAATATTATTTTAACAATTTTACACTAGTAATAATATTAATGTTTCGAAGCCTCCTACTAAAATAATGAATATGAGATTTTTCATTTCTGTAGATTTTTACTCAGCTTTACCAAATTCATACTGGTACACTTTTTCCGGGCAGTGTTAAAATCATATTACTTTTTACTATAATATATTGACTGGCCTGTTGGCCTAGTGGTTAGTGAAGCTGGAGGTCGTCTTTTAACGGACTCCTGCTCTAGGACATCAACCCTATGTGGATACTGTACAAAACTGTATCACAAAGTACACTTTGATTTATAGCAATTAAATCTTTTTTGTCCCAAATTTCATGTACCTATACACAGCGACAAGTGTAAAGACATTTTCCCGCGGTTGAATAATAAGAGACTGTTTAACACCCACAACAGTGGTAATATTACATCATGCCATGCAAGTTAATAAATGTTTTTTTTATACAATTAGTGCGTGAATGTATCACTTGAAGGCGAGATGATAACATCCGCACATGCAACTCTTGAAAAACGCAAAAAAGACTTGGTTAATCTCATGCAAGACGATGACCTTAAGTCCGCAGCCCAACACCTCTTCAAACGAATGTCGCTCATACCGGCATCCAGGTGAATACTTCCTTACAGTTTTAATTTAATTAACTCAGCAGAAACGTGATGCAGCCTAAGTTATCGCATAACTGAAAAAAAAACCTAGCCATGTTGCTAGGTATTTGTCAATGCAAAGTTTGGACAATCTAGGAATTACACGGGTTAGATGTCAGCCGCATATTCTTTGCAGCAATACACCGTGACCGTTAATAAATATACTAAAATACCTCTAAAGTAAAATGGGTCATTGTTACCTAATACTTCAAAAACATATCTAAGCTGAAAACAAAAGTTAAAAATATTAAGACTATAATGTCAATCAAAACCGAACCTATATACTTACTTACCTTGTTTGCAGACGATTCTCTATTTTACCAGGCACACGTGCCGAAGACAGTGAATATGTACCCATGCCTAACCGCCGTCGTCAATCGATCATACCGAAGATACTTCAGCCTGCAACAGTATCTTACAAATCAGTATATCCATTGGGATTCCAAGAATTTGACGTGTAACTCAAGTATAGTAACTTTACCACACTAAGGGTTCCGTACCATTATCTATAACGAGCAAAAAAAAAACACGTCAGTTGTATGGGAGCCCCTCTTATACATTTGGTTTATAGTCATTTACTTATTTATTTTAAGTGAATATATTATAATAACTAAATATTCTGTAAATATTTCAAGCGTCTATCTGTTGCTGTTATCTATATCAAGTAAAAAATAAGAAAAAATCACGTTTGTTGTATGGAAGTCCCCTTAAATATTTATTTGATTTTGTTTTTAATATTTGTTGTTGTAGCGGCAACAGAAATACATCATCTGTGAAAATTTCAACTGCTATTACGGTTGTAGATAGGTAGACAGACAGACGGATAGCGGAGTCTTAGTAATAAGCCTCGTTTTACTTTTTGGGTACGGAACCCTAAAAAACTAAAGTTGTAGTTCAAGAAACACTTGGTGCCAGTAAAGCGCTAGCCTTAGAAGCATTCTCCAAGCAACTTCATAAATCTAATAGACCTAAATGCAGTACATGAAACTGCTTAAAACAACGTCAACTTTTAAAAGCGGTGCGCATTAAATTTTGAAAAATGAAAGGCAATAGAAACTCTTCTTTGAGAAACTTTTTCTTAGATTAGAATACCAAAGACTGTGATGAATAATGAAGTTAAATTGTTGACCCATTTAAGATACATACTATTTTGAAATCGAATGATTATTTAATAATTTTAATGTTTCGGGAGTTTATTGTTTGATAATTAAATATTAAAATATTGTTTATTAATGAGCTAATTGTAGTTCACTAATTATACGCTGACCCTATCGCAAAAACTTTAGTAAAAATCCAAAGGCACTTTAAACAAAATCCGAGTTCAATAATAATGATTGCAAAGAAATTTGAATTTTCTATAACATTCATAAAATTGCAAGTAGGTTACACACATTTTATCCTAAGAGCAAGGAATGAAAGACTATTTGCTTTTTATTACGTTGATTTAAGGATCCAAGACTCAAAGTGATTAAATCCTGGCAAGATGCCAACATTCTAGCCAAAATCAACGGACTTGAATACTTTAGCTATAGGAAAGGAATAATTTTTAACGTCTTGTAATAAAAATAAGTAGCCATTTTATCTTTGAGCACGCCAGTATTCACTTTATTTCATGTAAGCTATATCGATTTAGTACAATAAAGGCTTTGGTGATAGGTATAGATACATTCTATCTTTGGACATAGTCAATAATTATACAAGAAGTAATAAATCATCATCATTATCATATAAGCCAGAAGACGTCCTCTGCTGGACATAGGCCTCCCCCAATGAGGAATTTAAGAAAAATTTCGCCTCCATTTGGCGCCACTGAGGTGCAAAGGTCTTCCAATCACAAAAAATCAAAATCTAAATTTAAAATTCATTTACAGTTCGAAATCAGTAGAATCATTCACGGTTATCTATCAAAGATTGAAAGCGCTTTGACGGATGCCTGGACCTGACGCCTCAGTGCTGCCACCTCTGGGACCATTTGAGAAAACCCTCATTTTCGCCATTTTGGCCGGTCGTAAGCCTCACCCATCGGTTGCCCGCCGCCCAGTAAAAATAAATCTTAGTAGTTACATTACTCACTTTTATGCGTATCCATGTAAATACATAAAAAGTAATCTTCAGTAAAGTACACGGCAAGAAGAAATGAATTTAAATTGGCTATATTCTGGGTCAAAAAACATGTAAAGGTTTGATAAATAATTTACTTAGTATTTGGGTTAACAACAGTTAAGTTCTGAACTTATAACTAAATTAAATTTCAAAGGAGAATGCCCAAATATGGTCCCATTTTATGGCAGCGTGCAACAAAATCAATAAATTAAAAAAATAAGTTTTATTTTTTTATGTTTACTTGTTATTTGTTACTATTTTTTTACCCTAGCATTGAAATTTGAAATAAATACTTATTAAACTGAATTATAGTATCTGTTATATTCAATGTTTTTTCGGAAGAATGTTGTCAGATGTCAGATTTGTTCTAATTTCAATAATTGTAAACGATTTAAAATAGCAATATATCAAATCGATTCCGATTACTTTGGTTTGATTTTAGGAATCACGGTTTCTTGAATTTGTACTAAGTAAATATACATGCTTTAGCTAAGATTTAATACTAGAATGAAAATTTTCCAGTACAAAGCACAAGTAGGTAGATATACAATACACAAAGTTTTGACGAAGGTTTTAATAGATATGTTAAAATATATGTCAAAATCAAAAGAATTTTGAACTTGATAAAATTATTTTACTACTCAACCAAGCGAAGTAAATGTTCATGTTGAATACGTACCTAATTTTTAAGTTATTAAAATAAGTAAAAAACAAGAAGTGGTTGCCGAATTTTAGTGTTATTGGTCAAAGATTAAATTGCGTCAATTTCAATTAAATATAATCCTATCGCTATTATAAATTGGTTACCATTTGAAACAAATCTGGCATCTATTCCGGCAACATTCTTCCAAACAAATGTTGAGTGAAGGATATTATGATTCAGTTCAATGTGTATTTATTTGGAATTTCAACACTAGGGTACAAAAAATGGTAATAAATTACAAGTTAACATAAAAAAATAAAGATTAATTTTTCAATATACCTATTGAATTTACAAATTGTAATTGAAAATTATTTTGGAAGGAGTCAAATCGTATTTTATAACCTCAATTTCAACAACAAAAACATTGATTTCTCTTGAATCTGCATTTGAATATAAAACAGTATTTTTTTGTCTATAAAAAGTAATTAAAATCACTAAGACATAGGCCCAAAGCTCATAGGATTGTGGGCATTCTCCTTTCAATTTATTTCATAATATTCATAAGTTACATTTTCTTACAAATAGGTAGTTTATTTTTGGTCCCAAACTAAGCTAGTGCTTGTATCTTGGGTACCATCGGAATTACAACTTTTCAATATAATATATATCTTACAGACTATCATACATAAATTATAATATAAGTATACTACGACGCTTTCTTCAGCTAAGATATAAATAGAAATAACTACGATACCTATGTTATGCAAGAACTAACTTGACGATAGAGTTCTAGCGAAATATAAGACTGCATAACTTCCATTATATTTTTCAACAAAGTATTGTATGTAAATAGAACAAAATATTGCGCAATAATTTATGTTTAGTATATATTTATATATGTAGGCACTATTACACACAGAATTATTACATACAGAATCACTCACTCACTGTCTGTTATTAGATTCCAGTCTTAATTCTCCGGTGTCATGGTTCTGGCATCGACGCCGACAGTTGATGAAAACAATACAGGATCACAAAGACGAGAACCCTCACTATATGCATGTTAAATTTAACAATGGCAGTTGCTATCCCTCACCAAAACAGTATTTCTATGAAATAAAATGTTTCCAGCGCTTCTATTCTTATTTATATCATTATTTCTTATCTTAAAGATTGTACACACATGCCATTATAAATTGAAAGATATGAACCTAATAAATATGACTTCTAAACGATCTAGTACGCTGATCTCAAATATTAGCTCAAAGCAATAAGATTGTGCTACGCAATATAAAATAGATATAGCAATAACATAGAAATATTATAATACAATTTTACTCTTTCGGAATTTTGGCGTTAATACTAGCTTGTGAAATATTAGCTCTTAGCCTAAATTCTATAAACAGCCATAAATAATTTATTAAATTTCATCTAATAAGTTATTTTTTCATAGACAATTACTTTTTCTGTAAGTAGTAGTTGTAAGTAAGATGTTCGGGTGAATTAGCCGCAAACCTATCTTTTGAACATAAGTTTCCAGACAAAGCCCCAAAAGTAAACAAGCCCTATACTATATACACCAAAAGGGCTCCACGCTAATATTATTACACAAACGCAATTTCATTTGGAACTCATATCGCCGCAAACAGTTGCAGTACATGTGTTTAGTGTTCGTATATTATATATTGCTTGATTTTCCAGGGACAATCTCGCAGTTGCAGTTTATCGACAGGAAATTAAAGTTGAAGTAGTTCAACCGCACCCGTCACCAAATCGACATTATAAAATATTCAAAAAGTCGGTTCATCAACATAACATAACAATATTAATTGTTCTTACTAACTCGGCGATACTGTGAACATTGACATGCAGAGTTATCGTTTCTCGATATAATGATATTTTTGTCAAGGACGATTCAGTATTAGGCCGAAGTCCAGCACTCTGCCTGGTAAATGGCAACAAGCTCGTTCTCTGTCAGATACATGTGATCCAATACTTCTGTATATCCCTTTGTTTAAAGAGACACAATACTTAATTTACCTATTTTGATTCACAGTTTTAGCATCGATATACATTTATTCAGTTTAAGTTAAAATATTAATTGTTTGTTACTAGTTTCAACGGTAAGTTATGAAATGCGGCTAAACAGGGATTATAGTTAAATGCAATAGTGTAAGTAGGTACAGCATTAACATTGTGTTCAAATAAAAATAAATACAAGAAAGAGGGCAAGGCTCACAAAAGCGCAGGGATAACAAAACGTATTATTGTGTAGTTATTAATCATTCACAACATCGAGCATTGATATAAGACACATTGTAAATTCACATCTGTTTCTTCTTTCAGACGAACAGATTATTTATCTTCAAAACACTGACAGATCTATGACAACAATAAAGGAAATCTCCAATTGTACATTAATCATACAGAGCAACGTTCTAAATTTGTTATCGCACTGTTGCCCTGCAGCCTACGACATACGACAATAATTAATGAACTCATCGTGAAACAAGTAATTACACTTAGTCATTGTCATTTTATACTGCCAACCAAGCGTTTGTCTTACAGAAATATAGATGCCAATGGACCACTCCAGACTGCTTCATTTACATAGATAGACAATCGGAATAACAAAAGATGCTGTGAAGGAAACTCATTGTCATAATTTTTCGCTGTCTGGTAGCCAAAATGTTTAAATGTCACTTGAGCTTTAAGTAATGCTTAAGTGTAATATTGTATGACTATTATTTTATAAAAATACCAATAATAAATATATATATACCAATATTATAATAATAATACCAGCCTTTACTGTCCCACTGCAGGATAAAGGCCTCTTCTCATATAGAGAAGGAATGAGCATTAATTACCACGCTTGCTCAAGGCGAATTGGCAAATTCAGACTTAAGCTCAGGTTTCCTCACGATGTTTTCCTTCACCGTTAGTCAGAAATGTCCAAGATAAACTTAGAAAGTACATATGATTTGAAAAATCACATTGGTACCTACTTGTCCGGATTCGAACCCACTACCACGTGTTTACAATTCGGGTACCTTATCCACAGGGCCATTTCGACTTACAACAGTACATAATTGTGTTTAAATACGCCATTATTATAGTATCCAAAAATACAAAACTTTAAGAACCAATAGTGTAAGGAACAAACCAGTCTAAGCCGCTTACACAATGCTGAATACGTTGAAAACAGGGAGCAAACTATTTATGTATCAAAATTGTCAAAGTCTTCACACTATCCCTCAATATTAAATAGTTTCCGCAATATTGAATAAAAAGCACCCAAACGCCCATAAACTTACATATAAATGAATAAACTGATAAATAAAAGAGCTCTGACTGCATAGGTTAACAAATCAAATATTCATTACATTTAATAATCGGTGTCATGCTGCAATCGAATGAACCTATAGTCATAAATATCTTATTATATTACATACATTTTGGGTTGGATTGATAGCTGACACGTTATTACGAAAATGAAATGGAATTTGTACATTTTCCAATAAATTTTCTGTCTGAATGTATTAATTATTGAGTGCCCTTACCCCACCCATGTGTCACATCGATTGCCAATTAGCATCGCTAACATTAACCCTTCTGTTGAACGTAAAACTTACTTTTGTTATTACCACAATTGAATTTTAAACATTGTAAATTCATGAAGAAAAACGGTATTGCTTAAGCTGTTACTTACTTTGATAGTTGAAAATTTATAGGCATCAAGTATTCATCGCTACGTTAACTCAAGGCGGATTGGCAATATCAGACTATTCTTTTATATCTGATAAATTCCACACCGTACCAAGAAGTCAATAATGACCTGCTCACTGTAACCTACATACCAACGATAAGTGGTGCAGTGAATAATGCTACATAACCTATAATCTCGCAAGAAGGATACAGGAATCATAAAATATAATTACATAGAAAAATTTATTCATAAATTACTCGCTATGGTAGCCTAAAATCAACAAGGAAACATTTGTTTTGTGGTTATTTCCACATCGATCAGAATACACCGGCGTAATGAGAAAAAGCCACAACATGAAACATCAATCAACGTGCGTAATTTATACAAGCGCTCTCAAGAGGCAAAAATAATTAAGTAAATGTCTGGTGAAACAATTACTTTAAATTAAATCGCAGTTGGTTACCAGAAATCGGTATTTTACTTAACAGTAAAACAACATAAATGTACGTGATAGCCAACAGTATATATATAACGTTTTTAACCTAGACGATTTGTTCTTCCTAATTAAACCAATTACTCTTCTTTCACGTCATACGTTGGCACAAATTAGACGAGCGCTGCAAAGCCAAGGTTTTACTCAAACGGCGACACTGATGAAGGCTCTACCGTGCTTTCCTTAAGCTGACAGTCGGATTATATACGTACGAGGCAGCGCAACTTAGCGCCAATTCCATAATAATGGCACTATGTATTACAGATTTGTGAAATAATTTCTTCTTTAGTGACGGCGAAGACAAAATTTAGCAGGATGTTTTGCACTTAAAAAACAAATATAGTTGAATACTTAAATACGATAAAGCTAATAAATTATGATTCGTTATTATTAGCTTACATCATACAAGGGCATTCATCAAAGTAAATTATTTTCTTAGTATTTTATGCTCTTACTTTGTATTATTTTCAATATCTCAACTTACAGTCATTATGTTGTCCTTGTCTATTTTTTTCTTTTCCTTGTCCTTGATTACCTTGTCTTCAAAATAGTGTAGCGCAAAATGTCAAGTTTTGCGCCAGGATTACGTATTATTCACCAGACAAATATCAGTATCTATGTTTAAATATTAAAACCAAAAAGTCGCAACAACTAACTACAGCCAGACTAAACTCGAAGGAATTATAGGCTTCAGTATGAAAGGTTAGACAACATATCACGAACTTAAATATTCCAGATTGTAAGTTCGTGATAAGTAAGAAAAGCTTTTCATAATCGCGACTGCGTTCGGATATTAATTGCTTGTTCGTTGTAAAGAGAACACGTGTGCCAAGGACAAGCGGTTTTGTAAAAACGAATTTTAAAATTGTTAATTGTTTTTTTATATAATATATTTTCTACATAGATATATCTTTTTAACCACAATAAAGAATTCAATTAGTAACATTATTATAATTTTGAATAATTAACCAATTTCAATACCTTGGCTGTCGCAAAATTGTGTTTGGCAATAAACTTGCCTTTAGTACAGCATTTTTTATTTATGAAACATTTATAAATCATATAATATCTTCAACTTTTTTTGCCGTAACTAAATATATCTAAATAAAAATCAAAGTATCAAAAGCCAACTCGCTAACACCCCGGTTTGCTGAGCGTAGGCTTTTTTTGCAAATGTCAAGGCATCCACTTATAGGGGTCGAGAGGCTGACTGCGCACCCCTAATTGACCAACGACCACGCGTGATAATTTAACCATCAGAAAAAATACTGCGTAACTTTACTTCGAATATTGTTCTGTCTGATATTTTCTTTTTTATTTTTGGTTTAGGGGTGTAGGCTTTTGAAACGCCGCGTAAGTAGAACCTGTATAGGTCACCAGTGGCAGACTTGCCACTAAAAGCTGAACCATCCAAGTGCGGAGCAGGCTCTCCTTTGCGCGTGAAATATAAAAAAAATGCATATGATTATTTATGTAATAGTAATAAGGTTATAGTAAACTATATTGATTATTTTGTTATTTAAGATACAGGATATTCTAAAAAAATATAACAGTATGGTCAACCATTAGATTAATATGTTCTGGTCAATTCGCAGTAACTGAGTTGTTGGTTCTCAGAGCAAAATGTTAGGAACCACCAAGATGAGTATGGATAGAATCAATTATTTATCCCGGACCGACTTATTAAGTATTATTTCTGAAAAAAAACGTTAATAAGCCAAATATTACGTCATCGCCAGCTACCAAGAGTCATCTACAAACCCGCGTCAAACAGCACTTGGGTTGACGAGCGTTCCACTTCTCCTAACATATGCATACGACGTCATAGATCCTACAGTGAATAGGTACTCTAAATGAGAAAATTAGTGAAATATTTTTTTAATACGATCACGCACTCGATACATTTATGAGTGTTTTTAAAAAGTTGAACCAAGTACCTAAATACATGTAGTGCCGTGGAAGTCGTATCATTCTATTATATATTATATTATACATATAATAATATTGACTGGCCTTTGATATGCGGCTTGAGCTCGCGCGGTTAACATTCGTTAAAAATACAATGTAAAATTGAATTGAAGAATGAATGATAACCGAAGTAGTTAAGTATATCGTGATAGTTACACAACACCTTAACAAATCACGCACAAAGGGCACTTCATTCACTCATAGTGAATGTTTGTAAAGCGACGAAGATTCTCTACCAACGTTACAATTATAATTTTACCCATGTTATATTTTAAGCTCACCATAGTAATGCCTGTTTGCAGATGTTAGACCACTTCATTGTATGTAGTTTATGACGAGATTCAGGTACAATGTCGGTGCAACTTTAGATTTCAATACCCGTCTCAGTTCTTAAAGTTCCTAAAATTATCTTAGCTTCATATACACATTGTTTTAAATAAAATTTTAGTATTATATTAAGTAGATAGTGAGTTACTCTTATCCATCGGTTGCTTTCTTTATCAAGTCGTCCGTCCATTTTGTGAGGGGTCTACCCACGCTGCGTTTTACAATTCGTGGTCACCACTTTAAAGCTTTCATAATCATAGCCTTATTCCATCCAGCAGCGAAGGTTATTTGGTTGATTATATTAAATCAGATTTTCAACCATATTTTCCTTTACTGGTTGCCTTAATCTAACTTTAAAATACTAAGGAAGTTTGAAATTTGTATTCGATGAAGTTTGCACATAAGTATCGATGTGTATTATAAATTGTATTATGCTATATTAAATAAAAAAATATACTGATAGTGTACTGTCCGTGTTTATAACTGTAATCGGTTTTAGCAGAATAACAGCGATACCTATTCAATGAAGAGGTAGCAAATAGCTGAGCTAAGACCATTTTTTGTTTCTCACCTAATTAAGTTGACTTGTTATTGTTGTTTGAGAGCAAAATAAATTTATTTACTTTCTTTCTTTCTTTCGCGTGAAAATTCAGATGTGTGTATATATGAGAATATTGCCTGCCTGATCTTATGTAGGCAATTGTACATTGTATCAGTAATAATCAGTATAATCTGTCTCTATGGCAAATCCCTTTTAAGTCTATTCACCTGCTACCACTATGACTCACTAAATTTCACACAAACTTGCGACTTCTATTTTATCACTTAGGGTAGTTTCTAAATAATAAAAAAAATCAGTAAAGAGTATAATTATGTGAGATTGGAGTCGATATCTTCATAAATAAAAGATTTTCCATACAAACTCACACCCCTATTTCAACCCTTAAAAAAAAAATACTAAATTTAAATTTCTTTAAATAATGAGTATTTTCAAGGAATTTAGAAATTCTACTATCAAAACTATACAAGTTATAGAATACAAGTACCTATAGTCATACAAACTTTGCTACCTCTTTTTATTTTCCTTAGGGGACTAATTTCGCAAAATCCTGCCTTAGACTTAGTGCAAAATTTGAGACTCCTAGCACTTGTAGTTTCTGAAATTTCGTGATGAGTGAGCGAGTGAGTGACCTTTCGCATTTACTTGTATAGATATATCAAAACGAACTTTGTTGTGCCTCTAACATTTTAATAAAACACACAAAAGGCTCTATATTCGTTATCAAAACTTTCATATAGGCGGCATATTTTCAGCTTAACATTTTATAATAAGTATTTTAGCAAAAATTATTTTTTCCAAGAATAGTAATTTTAATTAAAACAATTTTCTTTGTTTTTGCTGGAATAAAATACAACACACCTACATTATATATGAAATTTCTGGTAACCACGGTAAAAAAGAGGTAAAAACATTATATCAGAAGTGAATTGGGAACAGCGGAAGAAGATTACACATAAAATAAAATAATAACGAGTTAAAATAAATTTAATTTTATATAACGTGCTTTGTTTGCTGTATTAAACAGTTTCCCTTTCCTTTACAGAAATAATACAGGAATCAATATTCGTTTTCTACACACACTATATAATTGCAAAAACCAGTGTTACATAATAAATAGTATGATTAGTTACATCATCGGTAGTACCACGGTTAAACATCAATAAGAAATCACCTACACCTAAAAATAATGGGCGTATACATCGCCAAATAAAGTAACAGCTAGAAATTTGTGTGATATTGACAAGTGGTGCTTCACAAGTACCGTAGTAATAACCGATTTCAGGGATCCTACTACCACCTAGCAGTATTATTTCAATGTTACTTAGTGTTTTGTCTTTTTCTTTTGTATTATTAAAAACAAGGATGGAGAGAAAGTAAGGTTATAATAAGATTGCTTTAAGAGTTTGTGGTAGAGCCCCAGGGGTATATTTTGATACTATTATAATAATAATAATAATATTCTATCACATTCACACAGCGCCATCTAACCCCAAATTAAGCAATTATATTTGCTTGTGTTAAGGGTACTAAACAACTGATATACTACATATATACATTTTTTTGTAAATACAAACATATTATAGATAAATTATACCCAGACACAGAACAAATAATCATGCTCATCACACAAAGATTTGTCCTGGGTGGGAATCGAACCCACAACCTCCAGCTTATCAGTCAGGGTCACTAACCAGTAGACCAACAGGCCAGTCAAAGTATTATGATGATTACGAGCGAAGATGCCGCCAATGTAATTTATATAAATTGTGTAATGTGTAAACCACCCAAAAATTCTATAATACAGTCCCCATTGTGTTGTTAATAAATTCCCTTCATTGTATTCATTGAACCAAAGATAGTGGAGTAAATAGAACGAACAAATGTTCTTGTGAGAGATCAAACAATTTAAGTTTGTATAATGAGACGAGTCGAGGTCAGTGGAGCGCAGTTACTAAAGGCTATTGAATGCTTTGATACTTGATTTCAAAGAAAAAACGATTCAGAGGCAAATGTTTTGTTATTGAATTGTACATTACTATAAGCAAGACAATGTATCCGACATAGTTATGGTATTGCTAGCTATATTTTTAACACACTTCAAAAAAAAGTAGTTTAGCTTGACACTCAAACTCATTTCAAACTTTAAACACTTATTTCTGATTTAAATTTCAGGTATGTTAAGGGGTTACACGGATATTGACTAATTTCTTCTACGTGTATTGACTTATTCGCATTTTGACTTATTCTTGTATAACATGTATTATATTTATATCTATTAATAGTATAAAGCAGCATTCTGATAGTTTCTCTGCTAACTTTTCCTAAGCCAGGGATACAATTGTAAACTCTCGTGCGAAACAAAGCGGGTAGCTAGTTACAATAATAAAAGTCAATAAAAGTTAATTGATTTTATTGACGACAATTTAGCAATTTATAGCAGTTATTTTAGAATACATGTAAAATATTTTTTTAACAAAAAGAAAACCGACTTCAAACAGGAAGGAAACTAAAAAGTAAAAAATAAATTTACATAGCACAAAGTAATTCGTATTTTGATTTAGTTAATCAGAAATAATTAAATAAGTATTTTATAATTTTGAAGTTGGTGCCAAGTAAAACAATAACTAGGTACCTACTTATTTATAGGTATTATCAATCTTAATTTGCTATTGTAGCAAAGTTCTTATAATATTTAGTTATTGAATATTTACTTGCCACCAACTTCAAAATTATTCAAGATTCTTCAAATTATTAAGGAATTCCCTCGACTATCTATGGTCACCTGTAATGGCACTTATAACCCATATGGGAGCAAAGTTCTCATAATTAGAAATGAATTAAGTCCAAACACCAATTAATTGCTATAAATCGTTGAGGAGTTCCCTCGACTGTCTTTGTTCATCATCAGATCGACTCCAAACCTTCACTAAATAGTAGTGCCTTAAAATACTTAATGAAAAACATAACAAATGCACTAGTCGTCAGTACAATTTTTAAAAGTTCCCCTCGATTTATCTGGGATGCCATCATCAGATCTTGGTTTCCTTATCATGGTACCACCCTTGGGATATCTCCTTACTAACAAAAAAGAATCATCAAAATCGGTTCATAAACGACGGAGTTATCCGCGAACACACATAAAAAAAAAATATATATACGGTCGAATTGAGAAACCTCCTTATTTTTTTGAAGTCGGTTAAAAAGGGGTTCAAAGTGCTCGGGCACTACCGTAGTGAGCTAATTCACTTATTACTGCTTAGTAATCGGTTTACGTAATTAGTCTTCAAGCAAAAACCGTATGTAAATATATATTTGTACATACAATATATTATAAAATATACAACGCGAAAGTTTAAAAGTCTTCTTCCCGAGTGGTTAGTGGTCAACCTAGTGTCAGGATTTGTTCAGGTCACCCATAATTTATTATACAGGCATCCGACTTGACCCAACGACTGTTATCAACTTGGTAACAACCAGGATCGACTTTTATCGTGCCCTCCAAAGCACGGAGCCGCTCAGAACAAATTACACTATGCGGTCACCCTTCCATGGGCCAGCCTGACTCTTAGTTGCTTAACCCGCAAATCGATTACCGATCAGTGAGTGCAACGAGCTATGAGCGCCTCGGTTTAAAAGTTATTAAAGCAGTAATTTTTAATCGTTTGCGTAGCTGTTTTTGTCATAAAAAGTAATTTTCAACTTTAATGTAATAAGATAATGTAAATTTTATCTCATAGTAGGTATATTATGTAGATTGTTAAACTAAATTACTTATTAGTTTGCATTTTTATAATATCTACAAAAAAACATTTTCTTGCACTAAGCCACTACGCGTAAGTGGCCACTTTTATGAGTTCTCGACCTACTGTGTACAGGATCTGAATTTTATTTCAATTTCAATCATTTTAGTTTTCACCGTAGAATCGTAGAGCCTAGTAGAGTATGCTATTTACATTCTGCTATTTTATATAGTGACTTTAATCATTCATGTCACATTTATTTATTGATGTCGCCTAAATCTTTATGTCCAAGTATTTGTAGGAAGGCTGATCTCAATGCGGCATCCCAATTTGCGATCAAGTTACGCGAGTAATATTCTGGATCAATTTGACTACAAGGACTATTGGCACGAAATATTAAGTGGCTGTAATGATTTTCTGAATTAATTTCTTCTTTAATTAGATACTACCCTCGGCAAGTAACATGTTTGTTAATATATACTGCTTTATATAAATAAAGCGGAAAAGTTTGTTTGTGTCTTTGTTTGTTTGAACGCGCTAATCTCTAGAACTACCAGTCGAATTGTAAAAAATCTTTTTGCGTATGATAGTCCTGTTCTCGAGCAAGGTTATAGGTTATGTAAGATCACGCTACTGACGACAGGAGCAGAGCAGTAAGCAAAGCCGTGGGTAAAACCGCGCCGTAGAAACTAAGTCTCAAAATAAAAAGAGAAAAATATAATTCAACCAAACGTTTTGCTACACTTCTTTAATTAAACTTTACGAGTAAAGCCTTAAGTTTTCTTGTTAAGAGGAAAGAATTAAGTAGTACACTCCTAGCGAGTACAAGACGAATACTGCTGACTAAGAGTTCACCCTTTGACCGTAATTTTGTGATAAAGACACGAAACTGAGAAAAGGAAAAATGGTTCCATTTACCTATATTAGTTTAATCAAGTTAACTGATCCAATACAGCAAAGAAATCCTGTAGTCTGTTGTAATGTAATGTTATCAAAAGGTTGTACTTATTATCTGTACTTTTATATAAAGCTAAAGAGTTTGTTTGTTAGTTTGATTGTTTGCTTGAACGCGCTAATCTCTGGAACTACTCGTCGGGTTTGAAGAATTCTTCTTGGGTATGATAGCCCAGTTTTCGAGAAAGCATATAGGCTGTAGAACATCACGCTACTGGTGACGGAAGCAGAGCAGTAAGCAAAAACGCAGGTGAAACCGCGTCACGGAAAGCTAGTTTTTGATAAAGATGCATGATAAAAGAATTATTTAATGTTCACAAGTAGGGTATCATTCAGCTAGAATTCCTCAAAATCCTATCACTACCTTATATTATGTTCTGTGTCTGGGTGTAATTTATCTATAATATGTATGTATTTACAAAAAAAAATGTATATGAGTAGTATATCAGTTGTTTAGTTCCCATAACACAAGCAAGTATAATTGCTTAATTTGGGGCTAGATGGCGCTGTGTGAATGTGGTAGAATATTATTATATTATATTCTGTTAGACACAGGCATTTTAGGTGCAATTTCACTGCTCCTCAACTCAGCTGTGTCATTCACTGAGGTGCACTCATACACATATCTAATAAACACTTATAGTGCGCTATCATAGTAGATATCTACATTTATATTAGGTGATATTGGATATACCTAGGTGTTGTTTCTTTCTATTTCTATTGTCTCCTATTTGTTTCTAGTGGCGGTGCTTATTTATAGTAAATTGTAACATTACCATTCGCCGTTTACTATTGACTCATGGAAGCTTATATTATTAAGTGCTTACAATTTTATTGTTGAACCAATAAATAATTATGTGCCCAGTGGGAACTATGTACACTATTGTGTGGGATGGAAAGCGTGTAGGTACGGGGTAGTTGACCGATTTGATAACTTGAGTGTGTTTGTGTTGATTTAGTGTTAATTTGGTCTTTATTTTCTATTATGACTGGCCTGTTGGTCTAGTGGTTAGTGACCCTGACTGCTAAGCCGGAGGTCGTGGGTTCGATTCCCACCCAGGACAAATCTTTGTATGGTGAGCATGATTGTTTGTTCTGTGTCTGGGTGTAATTTATCTATAATATGTATGTATTTACAAAAAAAAAATGTATATAAGTAGTATATCAGTTGTTTAGTACCCATAACACAAGCAAATATGATTGCTTAATTTGGGGTTAGATGGCGTTGTGTGAATGTGGTAGATTATTATTATTATTATTATTATTATTATTATACACGGTCACAGGAGAATTCAGAGAGCCTTGATTTAAATGGTTAAGTGTATTTTACACTTCTTGTGCATAATCAAAAACTAGAACTCATTAACTTTTTGTTACCAGTACATGTGTTTTAAATTTTCATCTGGGGTAATCAGAGCGTGAAGAACCATCCTACGAAGCCGTTATAGTATAGTGGTGGTATGCCAACAGCAGTTTGCCATAATGGTTTGGAATTCACTGACTGCTAACCATCAATCAGAGTATAATTATTTTGGTAAATAAATAAAAGGCGCTTTCATAGAATTTTCCGCCTCGCCTTATCTTGATTTCTGATAAATATATTTGAATATAAAGCAGCTAAAAGGAATGGCCAAATTTTTTGTTTATAAAAAGATTAATGTTGTGTCGTATTTCATTATCAAGTTACTTTGTTATGATAAACAAATATTATTCTATCAAAAGTGGCTAATCACTTTAAGATTATGAAAAGAAAAGTTTGTCTCGTTTTGGCTTCAATCCCAAAGGAATTGTTTTAATACTTTGTTGGATATTTTGACTATTTACTATTTTCAAAAGAGCGGTTTCTTTGGAATTGGGATCAGCAAAGATTTCGAACTTAATGTATATCTACCCGACCGTCTCTTTTCCGTGAGTGCTATTATTGTTACAGTCGAACATAATATGAATCAGACTCACGCTCGGTTTTGTACAAACTTATATACAGTTTGTCCATTAAGCAAGAGTGGTTTTAATTTTAATGCTTCGCTGGCAGCTGCCATCGCATTGCGTCACCCAAGTACGTCACTCAAAAACAGCGTTGCGGTGTAGCACGTCGAAAATAAACTACAACGATGCCGCACCGCAACATTCGCTGTGTGACTACCTTTCCACATTTCCGCATCCTTTACGACTGTATCTCGTTCTGTGATCTAATAAATAAATAATTTTACTATCTCTTCCAGATTTCAATATTTAAAATGTTAGCTCACGGTCACATTGTCGTGATTGCTAAGTAATTAAGAGAGTAAACATAGAGTATAAATATATTTATTGCAGTTTAGTAAAATCCAGTAAAATTTATGCTTTATTATCAACATAATAATAATTAAAATAACATTTAACAACAATGCGCAGGTCCTAAGGTCTTAAATATCTCGGCATGTGCGACAAAACGTATTATCCACTTCAAGATAATTTGTTATATATAAATTTTTCATATAACTTGAGAGAACAAAACACACATCTGGATAAATGGTGGTAGATCCGTAGTGATAAATGTTATTTACTGTTATATAACAAACTTTGTTTATATGTAATGCGTCTATTACGCTTTTGGAATTAGTCTTAATGTATAATGTCACTTAAAACATGTAGATGTTTTAAACTCGGTTATAATCTAAAATGAGTAGTAGAGCCTTCGTCGGATGGGGATAAATATTGTCTTCCAAGAGTTTTTTGAAAAATAGTCACAGCGCTAAGAGATAGGCTTCCAGTTAGTGAAATTAAATCGGTAGTTCCAGCCTACGGCCTACTTTCGCTCTACTAAGCGACATTCATCCCAAACCCAGAAACACATTGCCTCTACACATAGGTAATATAGGTAAAAAAGTTAGTAAACCAGGCCGTATCACGTAAAAGCTCGGGCACAAAAATTCATTTTTTCGTTTAAAAGGGACGGCAATTAGGCTATGCTATTAATTTCACTGGTTGGCCATCCTGTATCTATTGAGTTACGACCAATTTCGATATCAATTTATCACACCAGTAAATTTTAACTCATATTGCCTTGCAGATTTATTAAGTGGCGCTTTACGTGCTTTAATAGAATGGTGAACTGAAAGTAATTCACAATGACAAGCATTTTGAATGCGCGAAATATTTTTAGAAGATCTTTGATTCCTTGTAGTGCCAATTTTGATAAAAATGCTGGTATTATACGACATTAATTTCTTATTTTGTTATAATATAATAATTATTTTTAATAGTGGTATATACGTTAATTTGCAATCCATTGTATCCCAAGTTTTATTATCCCAAGGTTATTCAATTGGTTGTTATCGTTAAACCTTTTTATACACGCAAAAAGGAAGGGTTGGTTTTTTCAACAGATCAAGACTACCTAAATCTTAACTACAATTAGTTGCAATTATTACCGAACTAAATAACTTCCCTCCTCATAGATCAACTGTTAGTTCAAATTTTCTTTACTTTATTCTGAACAATTTACCACAATACTGAACAACACTAGTATGCAATCTGCATAAAATTTTATTATTACATCATCCCTAACTCTTCACAGAACGATTCGTAGCGTGTATGTTTAATATTAGTTGCAGAACTTTGTTCTTGTTGTTAGAGAAATATGTATGCGATTAAAAGTGAATGAAGTCTGGTAGTAAGTTTGATGGCTGCTAAACCTGATATAATTTTCAGAGCAAAGTTCAAACTTTGGGAAGGAAATAATATTTGTATGTGATGTAAAATTATTTGAAAGTTTTAGTTTAAAACAAAGTGGATAAAGTAATGCTGCTAACATCATTATGCAGGAGCAAACGCTCGTCATAAACAGTAAAATAAAATACATATGAAACTACATTTTACACATTATTTAAAAATTAACCATATAGATAGACGTAAAAGTTTATGATAAAATTACTAAATACTGTATATGATATACCACAATAACTACACAACCCTATCTAGACCCAAAGAACGATAAATAAATCGCTAAATTATATAAAAACCTACAGACTACACTGGTTCCGAAATCAATCAACAAATTTAAGCATTGCTTCTATATTGTATATTAATAAAACTACCACAAATTCACACAGTGTGCATAAACGAGTAGGCAATACGGCACTCTTCGTGTACAAATCTCAATCTAAGTTAGCAACCTTTATAAGTCATCAGTCATCAGTTATCACGTATTCTTTTTTGAACGTTTAGATTCGATTTTAAAAAGCAAGCAATTAAGACACTATATTGGGACCAACTCAATCTACGCAGATGCGACTGAATATCAATATATTACGTAGAGCGAATGTAATCTAAAACGATTACACGTGCCGAATGCCATCGATTTCTTCAAATTCCTCTTAGGTATAAAAAGATCTCGATTTTATTTGAAATGTAAGTTAAGTGTTAAGTGACGGTTTCCTAAAAATATTACGTATTCTTGTTTGAATAAAAAAAAATATTATCAAAATAAAACAACTCTGTAAAAAGTTATGAGTGGTCCTACATAAAAATATATAAATATATTTAATCTATACGCGTCGACTTGAGAACCTCCCCCGTTTTTTTTCGTCGGTTAATAACAAAACGCGCACTAGCGTCGCCTTGCGTTAGGTAGGTACGTCTAGTCTCGCGTTCCACACCTGGCCACCACGGTTACGTCAAGTGAGGTTCAAGCATTCGATTTTCAAACAAGTGTATCTCTGGATCTACTAATATTTGTTTCGAAGGTCTGTCTACTTTGTTCTGATCCGACCGATTATTCAGTTTTGTTTTACATAGACATTGCCAAATAGTAGTAGGTACTTAACGTGCCTATCTATAGACATGCCAACAAAAGGATAGTTCAAACAAAGGCCCTATTTGTATTTCGAGACTTGAATAAAATCAGAAAGTTCGAGAAGAACGTTCCCAACACTTTCTTGATCAGGCCAAGTTGCTAAGTAAGACGTAATTGCATAAATTAAGTCGGAGCACACGATCAAAGACAGCTAAATGGGTACCGGTCGCCTACTCAGTACTGAAGTTCTCTTTACAATGTATGCATTGATATGACGCTACAGGAATGATTAAATATTAATATATTTAAACTAATGTTTATGCTTACATTAGCTGCTGCCAGCAGCTTTACCCGCGTGTTAGATTTTGAGTATATCTATAATTATCAAACATACAAAAAATCAAATTTTTATAAAATTAGTACAGAAGGTTAAATTTTATTAAGTAAGTGAAATTTGATACTAAAATGAAACTTGTAAGACAATTCTGAAATTAACTTGTTTTCTGACGTGCATGTAATTTTTTTTATAAAAAAGATGGGACTCGCCCACATCTATTGTTTCAAAACTATAAAGGATTTTATGTATTTGGTTCTTTAAAAAATTTTGCACTGAGGGTTACGGCTACACAAAATGCCTCGCCGGAAACTGTTTGTCGATTGGTACAACATTACAAAATTAAATATACAAACTCAAGGATGGCATGATGATTTTACTGCATCAGTAGGGCACTGATGCAGTAAAAATTATTTTAAAATTTTATGATTTAACGTATTTATTTTCTAATCTAATGAATGTGACAAGTTACTGGGATTAAAGTATGCTATAGGTACTTATGGTTATCTAAGACAAGGCCTGGATACACCCAAATTCGTTCATTCAAGCATTATCACAAAGATCTGACATTATAATTGACGAGGAAGGTATCCCGCTTTGTACCAAGTTAAAATTTCTACATTTATTTAACACTGGCTCATCACACGCGGCTCTACGTTTACGTAACGTTCACTTGGGTTATCAGTCCATTTGGAACCTTTTATTAGATATTTACAAATCGTTACTGCCGTTTTACCTTGGATTTATTATGTGATATTGTTTAAAATCCAGGAACAGTCAGAAAATTTGTATTGAAGAAAAAAAACAAGAAATAACTTGACATATTTATTAATATCAGATTCTTAACACGTGTGATAAAATCTTAAAACTAAAAACACTTATTATGATATTAAATAAACGCTTAAAATATTATTAAACTATGCAAAGTAATAAATTAGTGACTTATTCCTTTGTCTTATTTTTCGAAGCAATATAAAATAAGTAAGCATACAAAATAATCTTACGTTATACGAACTAATCGAGGGAAGATGGTCTATTGTAATGTGTGCAAAATATTGTTATTGTATGTTAATTTTATGACCTATCCTGGCGTAAGTAACAAAATAATATTTAACGTCTGTTAGAAATACGTAGTTAATGGGCATTGTGGCTTTACGATAAAACCTCAACATTGTTTAGTTTAATTTTTCATTCCATAGATTTATTTTTATTTTCATAAAAGTTTAAAAATATGTCAACCCAATAAAAGATGCAAATTGACTCATGGGTGTGTAA
The DNA here is from genome assembly GCA_963082885.1 of Parascotia fuliginaria. Classification (NCBI taxonomy): domain Eukaryota; kingdom Metazoa; phylum Arthropoda; class Insecta; order Lepidoptera; family Erebidae; genus Parascotia; species Parascotia fuliginaria. The sequence goes on along the minus strand of OY720178.1, from coordinate 10,127,515 downwards.
ATTGACTCATGGGTGTTGGTGTGAACTCAGATCGAGTACAATTACCCATAGATACATTAATTATATTAAATTAATCATTGTCACACTAGTGTGAGTACGTATAAATAAAATGAACCATAGTCACACTAGTGTAACAATTTGGTGTGACTACGGATCGGTTGGGCACAATTCATCGTGAATCGACTTTCAAGTTGTTGACATTAAAATTCACAATATCCATACCTATTATAAGTATGTGCATCCCTAATTTCGATGCTTTAATTACCCCATTATAAATCAAATTGCTATTCCAATAACTTAAAACAAAATTATTACGCGTACATATTAAATTAGTATTCCTCTTAAAATATGTCTCGTAATTGCTTAGAAGTAAACTGTCAAGTCAGTGGAATACCGGAGGCTTTTATTTCGTCTAAAACTGCTTGCCTGTATTCCTTTTCCGCAATTACTACCTGAGCTTCATAATTATCGGTTACCTCTTCTACCTCAAAGAAGGTTTCTTTGTCAACCTTGGTTTTTACGCGAATTTCTTTGACACGTGTTTCAAGTATACGCTCACGGTGCGTTTCACGATCATATAATTGTATTATCTTCTGCTTGTCTCTTTCATCAGATAGAACTAAATTTTCAGATAATGATATTACATACAAATTGCCTTCAGAATCTCCCATGGCAACAATACGACCGTTACTTTGAGGTTTTATTTTTAACAATGGATTGTTGCACATAGGCATTATAATTACTGGCTCATGTTCTTTTCGTGTTAAATCCCAGTAACAGAATTTACCGTCGCGACCTACTGACATATAGCTGGAGACCCTTTGAGGTGCCCACACAACGTCTTCTATTTGACAAGGCTGTGGGCTACCGCATATAATTGGTGAAGTACAGATGTCATCACTCCAAATGTGTGTGGTCCAATCGCCACACGAGATTATCATTTTTGAAATAAAAGGGTTTCGTTGTAATGCCTTCACTGGACCTAAATGAGCTTCAACTACAGCGGACATTACCTCGTTGTGAAATTTACCTTTGCGGTTTACATTTACGATTAAACCAGTATCAGTGCCACATAGAAATCTTGTCGGAAACATAGTATTAAACGACAACACACTAATTGGCTCTGCATTAGCCATAGCAGCTAGTTCTCCAGGAGGTAAATGCACTGATATACAGAGTGAATCGATAGGTTTCGCTAAACTACGAATATCATACCATAAACATTTTCCATCACTTGAACCACTGAAGAACTCGTTATTTAAACGAGATTCTAAATAAACCAGTGCTGATATTGGATCTCTATGAGCTAAATGCATTTCACTGATTGAAGTTGGACTCTTACCAAGTCGGATATCAAAAATACAAACTCTGCCATCTTCCAAACCTCCAACAATGATATCAGGTGAGTTAGGTGCACAAACTATTTGCCAGCAAGGTGTAGGAGGTACAAAATCATTAATAGGCAAAGATGGGTTTGCTAAATCCCATACATAAAAATCTAGATTAGCATTAACAAGATTACTTCGTATAATACATTTTTTGTCAGAGTATGTCACAATCATCTTGGGGTTATCTTCGTAGGTCCATCCAATAGATGCAACAGGACGTTTATATGCCTCATGGAGTGGATCTTTAAACACGTTAACAAAATAAATGGCAGGTTTTTCTGACTTTTTAAATTCTGGCATATCTTTATAATAATGTTCATACATATGAATACCATTATTTTGTTTGATTAAATTCTCTAATTGCGGACTTAGAGATAGGACCGCCTCTACATACTCATCACTGCGTTCTACATGTCGGCAATGTCGAGTAGTAGTTTCTTCATCTGTAAAGTTGATGTCTTTTGGCCAACCGCCTTCAGAATTTTGCATACCATTAGTTACAATCGTAATATACTTAGTATTAGTATCATGTATCCTTACAGATGGAGTAGCTTGAGAAGGGGTGTCCACTGGATTGCGTAAACAATATTTTTTCTGCTCCAGCACACCTGGAGGTATGGTATCCAAAAAGTGTGACATCGTTTCACTGAATTTAGGTTGACAGCCGAAATTCTGTCGGAGTTTTGAATATTTATACACAAGATCCATTGTTAATTAAATTTTAATAAATAAATTGCACAATAAGTCTATTGTGTATTAAATAATTAGAACATCCAAAGGATTTTTATTTGACAATATCTTCTATTACTGTCATATCGTTTGTGTACCAAAGATAACATAATAAAACTATTTCTGCTCTACACATTGGCCAAGATAAACTCAAATATAAATCTACCAATATGTTTTACCTTCAACCCATAGTTGTAATAAATTCATCAAAAAGACAGAATCAGATGTCTACATAATAATATGAATTATACCTATCGATGTATAGAATATAGGGCATAGATTTCTATAGCGAACTTGTATCTTTCATATTGACTGAGTTCCGATCACTGTGTATCTATTCATGCGTTTCTCTATTCGGCTTCCTATTCAAAGCCGTTAGTCAAGAACTATCTTCAGTTTCTATGCTCATCAGTATTTGGCTCATAAGCTTCAAAGGTTTTATCAGTTTCTTTTAGTTCTTTTACGTATTGCCTCATCGAAAATTTTTTTGCTACGAAGAACGTTAATGAATGTTGTTGAGGCTTAGCTTTTGAAAATTAATATAAGATGAGATAGACATATCATAATTTTAGAGTTCTACGGATTTATGTCGAAATTACGTATTTGATACGTAAATACGTTAAACTTTCACATTGTATGGAACATGCTAAAATTAAAAACAAAGCCTATTGACCAATAAGTCACTCTGTTTACAAGAACAAAGTATATCTTGAAAATATTTCACAGTTTTGGTTACGAGAAATCATAGGTTAGACTTCATGGTACATAAATTTAATAAAACTAAAAAAAATTGAAGAATGCTTTAGTTTTTAATTCATCTCGTGATTAAAAATTGTATAATATAAATAGACCTTTCATTTAATTTCAAGAAGCTGTTATAAAAAGTTAAAAACATCTAAACCATTAAGAAATAAGTTTGCTCACTTACGTGTACAGCAGTAATTTCATTTGCCAACGTGTCTGCACAATACTCTTTTACTGTAGATAGCCTCGTGTGATACAAATTAGAAAATAAAGCGTCGTAAGTTTAGATAACAAACTATTCCATGGCAGTTAATTTGGCAGACAATACGACGCCCACACTTTATTCCATGGTAACTCAATTTTTTCATCTCTGTTATCTTAACAATCTTTAGCCGGTAAAATTGTTGCACATAGAGGATTTTGTACTTTGATATTGTTTAAAATAGAAGGAAATTGCGTTGTTTCGACAAACGATTAATAGAAAAACAGATGTAATTTGCTGCTTTGAAAAAACAGATGTGAGTGCTAAATACTATTTTACACTAGTAATCTCAGAAGTGCAAAATTGTCGAGCGATGTATGTGTCCTGCCCATTGTCACTTCAGTAAAACATCTAGTAGGTATATACTATTTCATATGTTTTCCTATCATGTTAATTGAAAGATACAAGTATAATATTTTATAGACTACTTACGAGATAAATATTTATCTAAGAGAGCGTTGTTATGAGAATATTTCACTACCTCTCAGTTTTCCCTTGGCAACTATGACATGATGACGTAATTTTCTTTGTTCTCAAGTAGGGTGGTAACTATTGTAAGCATTGTTAGCTCAGAGCACACCATTTAGGTAAGTGTCGAATATCAGGTTTATAGATACTGTGTGGTTAGGATGGAGTGCATAGTGCTCGATTTCATAAAGGAATTTTCGACATATTAATAACTTAAATTACATTGTTTTAGTAAGTTATTTAGGATCGTTTTTAGGTATAAATAATATTAGTAGCTGGACAAAGGCCTCTATCAAAAGTTTCCAATTACCCCTATTTTCTCCTGCTAGTCTCTCCGGAACGTATTCAGATCGTCCCATCATATTCGTCTAGAAATATCATAGTCATCTTTAAAGTCATATTTACTGCACCATTTTTTATTCTAAAATTTTAAGAGGCAATTATCAGCACTTTTGTCTGAACCTAAATGTAATAAGGAAACAGAAGAGTAAACTTTAGATTGGACAGGAAATTGCCGAATAAAATAAAACGTTGTTTTGACTTGTCCAACGTTATCTCGCCATCAAAGTGCCTATAATCTTTGCTATAAATTTAACCTTCTACGATCTAATGGTAGCTGAAACTTGTCATTTGTCGTTATTTGCTAACTCGACGTATTGTCTATTGGGTTCGGATGTGCAGCTAGTACGTAAAAGGTCACTGGATAATTTATTAACGTGCTGTTGTTTCTTGAAAGGGCAACAAAGGAACTTTTTTTCTGTAAGTACCATATGAATCACAACACCTACGGGATGAGTGTCACACATGTTCACATTAATTGTGTTAATATCTGATGTATTTTCTCTGGTTTAGAATATGAAAACACTCATCTCGTGGGTAAATGATGGATAAGGCTTAAAGGCAGGAGCGAACTAAATACCTTTTACAAGTCACTTATCATCACGACAAGTAGTTATTGTAAAAGGGGGTAAGCAGAGTCGCTCTGTACCTAGCACGACTATAGGTGCAAAAAACACGAAGTGTGACGAGGAAGGTTTCATCAAGGTGGAAAAGAAGAAAAGGAAGCCTACTCGTCACAACCTGTGTGGTACAGGTCTGACAGGACCCAGCATGCTGCTACGTGCTGCAACACCAACGACGCAGCTTTATGTGTCCCGCCTACACCACTCTACGAAGGCCGAGGAGATCGTGGAGTATATCAAGGTGAAGACAAACCTGATCTTGAGGGTGGAGAAGTTAGAGGCGCGCCACAAAACCAATTTTACATCGTTCGTGGTGCAGGCTCCAACTCCACAGTTAGAGACCTTCCTCAAGGAGGAGTTCTGGCCGAAGGGTGTCCTATATCGCCGTTTCCGCGGCCGGCTACTTGACACCCCGCAGCGAAACACGACGCCGACCTCTCGTATACAGTAGTTTTTAGTTTTAAATTATATAAAATATGTATTAGTTTATAGTTTTTATTTTGTTATTTATGTATTGAAATTTTATGGGCTCTAAATGCCTGAAATAAATGGTTATTATTATTATTATTATTATTATTATCCTCACCACGTCTGCCAAGCGTGCCTCAGGGAAACACCTCTCTTTGGCAGATGCCTATATGTACAGCAAGCGCTGCTTGCGGCCAATAAGGCAGTCTGCGGCGAGGCAGACTAGCTTCAATCTTTCAATCTTGTCACCATCCCCATTAAATATAATTCTAAATAAATCTGGGAATATATGTCGAAACCTGAATAAACGTAGAAACTATTGAACTCGGAACATACTCGTACTAATGATGAGTATCAAGTATCAGCCGACGTTTGTTCTGTAAAATAGAAGGTGAAATATTGCCATGAGATATCGTAGAATTCTGAAAGTCACTGAGATCTAATTTAATTCCGTACAATTTAACATATCAATTGTTTTTGAAAATATATATTTTCAAAAACAATTGATATGTTAAATTGTACGAAATGTGTTTTTTAAATCTATGTATTTTTATTTACGAGCTTAAATATATTTAAGCTTAAAATTACATAGATTTAAAAAACACATTCAACTTCTAACACACAATTCACACTCTTTTATAAATTTTGAACAAAACCCAAATATTTATACTACCGAGCACTATCTACAGAATTATTTGTTCAGAAATTTAAACTGGGTACATAGTCGTAGAAATCTAAAACAAATAGGAAAGCACTTATGTGCTTAAGCAAAAGCTATCTTGCTGTAGGTAATGGTCATTTAGGTGTTGCGTTGGTGAACTATCCGGAGATACTCAAGTTGGCTAAAGATTTATTTCTTCGAAAAAAGCAGAACCATATCAAGACCGTAGTAGATCCACACTAGTTTCAGCATGAATGGGCCGGATCGTCCGTGAAAGTACTACCCTCTCATAGAAGATAAATAAGAGTAGTAGTATAAGTACTACTGCGTTTCGCTCGGTGAGTGAGAGCGCCGGAAGCCCAATTTCCCCCTTTCTTCTTTCCTTACCTCCCTCATTCCCTTCCCCTAACCCCATTCCCAGCCACCATAGTGGAGGCCACCATACCAGCAGTTTAAGAAGATGGTATGGTGGCCACCACTTCTAGATTCCACTGACTGTTTACCATCAGGCGGGGTGGAGTCACTTTGGTAGGCTCATATAAAAAAAAAAATATATTGATAGTATCGAGTCTTGAAATCGCTAGTTTATGACTGGTACCTTACCACGAGTTTAAATTGCAGCTATATGGCAGTAGAAGAGTTGAACCTTCGACCAAAACTACGTTATTCTTCTCATATTTATGTCGGCCACGTAAGATTTTAATCATTCTGAAATTCATGACTTCTTACTATCCAGGTGGGTCACGTGCTTTCTGATACAAAATATAATAAACACAAGCAATATATATTATTAAAAAAAAAGCCCGCCTGCCTAAAACAAAGTGTAAAGAACAAAACACATTTTCTATTCTTGTGCTGACGCTACATTGAAATTTTAAATACTCTATGTCAATCCCACAATCAATACGAATCTAATGACACCTTATACGTTGAAATCCATCTAGCTATTTAGGCCGTAGAGCGTGCCAAAGAAATAGACATACATAAATATATACATACATACATACAGGCATACATACGGTCGAAAAAGATTACCCTACCCTTCTTGACTGCGGCAGTCAGGCAAAAACTAATAAAGAGAATGAAATGTTACATTTTTGTACTAGTTCTATAAATTGTATTAGCTATAATTTTATAGGCGAAGTTATAAACACGTCATAACAATCAACATACTTACAATTATTTCATATGTCCAACGTTAATTAATGTAACAATCAGACTCGTATTTATCATAAAATCACGCAATAGGGAACGCTATTAACATACATTAGGGTTCACATTCATAAGCATGTATAATAATAATACAATATGTAAGTACCTACTCTTATATATATTGCCCCACGACCACTTCAGGTAAAAGCTTTTTCCAATAGATGTTTGGCCATTCGTTCATGCAGTGTGATGGGAAACGACGTGTTATATTCACAGTTTGAGCTAAATATATTCTCGCCTTTATTAACATCACGTGTAGGTATACCTACATAGTTTCTAGTATATAAATATTAAAAATAGGTGCTTTTTCTTTCTGTTTTACCGCTAAATTCTTCTAAAGCATGGAACAAATTATGCGACTCTCACTGTCGCGACATAATTTCGCTTAGAGCATTTCTGCTGTGAGGATTTAAATATCATACATGCATAAATATAGTATAATATGCATGTCATTGTATTATATGTAATACGTCGTAAAACATTGTAAGTACCCGATACGCAGCAGAAGTCACTAGTAATTTCTAAAAGAAACCATTTCCATACTACTCCTATTTGAGTACTTGAAAGTAACTTACACTTCAGACATACTCGCAGTAACTTTTATCGACCTCAAGTAAAGCTCCTTTCTTTTCCAGCCATCCTTCACTGTTGTGAGCCAATCTTTTTTAATAGATTTCCTAAGGTGTATTCTAGGTATCCTATATCATTCTACAATACTGTATTAAAAGTTAAAAATATATTTTTACGACGTCGAGAAAAACATAAATGGGCGAGATGAAATTTAATTTTCATTATAAAATGCGAATAAATTTTAAATTTCTCAAATACACGCTTATGTGGTACCATAATATTATAAATTGCTGTAAAATAGTACTTGTATTATTTTTAAGTATAAAGATATAATGAAATCGATAAGTTTGTCTCTGACAAGCACTTTGCTTGTAACGTATCCAGGAAAAAAGGGTCAACATCGTCCTGTAACTACTGCTGTGAGACTGCTGACTCAGCGATCGCCAATTTGCTTGCTAACCGTGGCGATTATGATATAAGTTTTAAACGTCACACGTGAGTACGAAGGAGACCTTTATCAAAGACTAGGTTATTCTGTTAAAATAATGTCTCTTACTATGTTTTAATACACGTGATATTTTCGAAAGCTAATGTTCTGCTAGTAATAATTGCAATCAGTATAACATATGTTTATTATTTTCAAAATAGTTATTATACTAATTAACAAAAAATTTTATAACATGGTAGATAATAATGTTTGCACGTCATTCACATGAAAAAACTTTCTCGAAAACATTCCTATTTTGTTTTGCCCAAAATATATTGGAGTATTAACGCTTAACTATTCTCTCGATCCCATCTATATTGGTGTTCAAAGATTGGTATCACGCACATAAAGTAAAATGAATGTGCAAAAATAAAATCGACATTCACGCAATAAACAATGACTCGTGTATTATGATGAAAGAAATCATAGTAGGTACTTAGTATTACAATATTACGTTTTTGCCGTCGAATAGATAAGAAGGGATGTGTTATTATGGGCATTCTCATTTTGGCAGTTATGTTAAGGATCCTGTAATTAAAAACTATTCAATAACCATTATTATTATCAGAGTTTGGGTTGACTCTGAGATTACTCGGCATTATATTTTTTATGAGAGCACAATTGGATTTCTCTTAAATAATGTATATTTTGTCTTAGTGGCGGTAGCAGCAAGCACACCATTTCCAACTCCACTGAAATGATTGCCAAAGTAACAGCTCTTTGCTTTCTTTACCACTACGTAGTCAAGCAAGTCAGTCAAATCGACGACAAAGGTAATAAAAAAACTATATTAATTACATCTTTTATTTTGTTACCTTATGTTTAGTTTAGATGAAGAATGAAGACATCATTTTGAATTTACAATATGTAAATTAAGGTTTAGGATACTAGTAAATATAACAAAAGTCTACATGTTAGTAACGAATAAAATCTTTGAATGTCTATGAACGTCACTTTATATGGGTATCAAACGGGAAATAATAAAAAAATATTGATAAATTCATAACATAATATTACGATTGTGAAGAAAACAAAAATAAATCTTGTTTCACTTGAAAACAATAAGTAACAGAAAAATACTGTCGTAGAGCGTGTGTATGCCATGCAATATAAATTGTGTAGAAAATCGAACACGCTTGTATTGCAAAATCGCGTTTTTAAACAAAACTGTCAATAGTATCTACAAAATTAAAATCACAAAACTACGGGATCGTTCGAAAGTAGAATACAGAAAACATGCCCGTTTATCAATCATAAAACTCCCATTTTTGTTTTATATCATTCCAGTCACGTATTTCGGGGAGATCACGTTCATCTTTGTTATTTTTTTCGTGAACACCTAATCTTTGATTTTTTGCTGTACACTCCAGCAACACATGGGCTTGATAAATTGCTAGTTCAGAAGCGGTTCGTAAAAAATAAATGTTCATGAAAAATTGATCTGGTTCTGACCTCACTCGGTTTATGTATTGTATTATATTTTTGTTTTCTTATTGACATATTAATAGAAATGGCTCCGTTTTATGTTTTTGTATTTGGCAGCACAATTTATGATGTCACTTTGTGAATAAATAATGTCTTTGCGGTCTTATAACCTCGTGAGTTAGGACAGAGGTCAAACAATTTAGTGTAGGTATCGATGCGATATTAATTTGTAACAAAGTTATTTTATAACTGTGTAATTACAACATTTATTATTTAGACACAATGTGTCTTATACATAGACCATACATGAAAACCTTGAGAATAACTTTACTTAATATACAAGGCTGGCGTAAACTCGTGGATCTAAAATAAAGACATTGTACGTACTAAATTTATCACTTTCTCGCAAGGATATAAATAATGTCATTGATTTCGCGTCAGAACCACGAGTTGGGAGACATTGTTCTTACCATGTGAAAAACTTTGTCGAGTGCTTCAGTTTTCTCCTCGTCTGTGGCACCTACATAAATACTAGCTTTCCGCGGCGCGATTTCACCCGCGTCTTTGCTTACTGCTCTGCTCCCGTCGCCAGTAGCGTGATGTTACATAGCCTATAACCTTCCATATGGACTGGGCTATCATACGCAATAAGAATTATTCAAATCCAACTGGTAGTTCCAAAAATCGTATATATAAGTTTACCTATGAAAGTTGTCTTATTTTTCCTGCTAATTGTACGGTATTCACGTAAAAGCCTACTTTTAATTAATACGAAAATGATAAATAGAAGGAATAATATATTGGGAGCCATTTATTAATTCTTGAATTTAGAAACATATTTCTTGGACATCCCTAAATATCAAAATTTTTAAGGTTAAAATAATATACTTTACTGAAATCTACAGTACTACTTGTTCAGTAAAGTCTACAAGTAGGTATACAAACCTTTCTTTGCATCTAGTTAGTATTTAGGAGCCCAAAAGTAAACGATGAGGTTAAATCGGAGCATTTCTTACAAGTGTTACCTCGGCGGTAGGTATATTGGTGTTTAAAGAGGTCGCTGTGGACGAGGAAAAGTAAACACGACTGTTTACCAAAGGTGCTTTGGAGTTTGTACAGAGATCAGTTCCACCAACGGTCACGATGAGAAACATCCCTCTATCCTGTCTGAGAACGATCTAAAAGAAATGTTTGCGGAAAGAAAATAATTGCAAATCTTCAGAGAGCTTACACGTAATACAGAAAGATTTAAGAAAAAATACGGTATAGATCGCTATTCAAACAACAAAAATATATAAAAAAAATACTGTCGAATTAAGAAACCTTTTCTTGTTTTGAAGTCGGTTAAAAAAGAGATACGTGTGTGAGAAAAATAAACTTCCGTTTTATATAACCTAAGTATTTAATTGTTGTTTGGTTGTACCTACGCAGTCGGCAAGGTAGTGAGGAAATTTCGATAGCCATAAATGACGTATATCATCAGTCGAGTTCCTTCTCGTCTGTGGCCATTAGCATTTTTTATTAATTTTTTCTTTTAGTTAGGTATTAGGTTAATTTTAATTAGGTATATCAGTCAGAATGTAATTACCTAGTAATATAACCTACTCGTATTTCTTCAACTTTATCGAAAACAACGTAAAAACTTTGGTACATTATGGAAAATATGCTTAATCATGAAATTACATTATTTATACATTATGTCCAATCTACAAATATACCATGAAGCGTAATAATATGAATATAACTGCCAGTATATATATATGATTAATTGACTCTCCCCGCCTCTGAACAGTAAAATTTCTTTGTTACAAAAACAGCACTACCGACTTATTGTTTCTACAAATATATAACGCCCTTGTTTTATTTTTCTATCGCACTTCTGTCATCTTATTTCTGTTATTTTTCCAAACATATTTTACTTCCAGACTAAAATCTTTTCAACGTAAAAGAAGATTGTATGAAAACATCGTAACGTCCTAAGAGATAAGCAAATGTTTTAGGTCAGCCAAAAAATGAAGATGAAAATCACAGATAAGATTTGCCTAGAGAATGCAAACAAAGGAAAAGCATTTCTTTGTTATTGAATTAATTAAAAATGTTTCCCCAGTCTAACTCAAGGGCACGTAACAAAAAGAATGAAAATTTATTCTTATTCAAAATTGCACTGTGAGTGTCGTGAGAGCGTTAATTAATTTTAACCCGTTTGTTGCTATTTCGTACTCGTTCTGAATACAAAAATCTGTTTATTTTTATAAATCTCATTTCAAAAAATGTTTTCATAGGTAGTCAAAATTTTATAACAAAACAGTGCCAACCTAAGCTTAACGACTCAATCGATCATGATGTCAGTTAGGTATAATGATAATTTATCAACTTTAAGCACACTTTGCGAAAAAGCATTTCGGTGGAGACATAAAGTTCTTTCGTAACCACTTTAATACAAAATTCAAATTTAAGATTTATTACGTAAATAAAGATTATATTATATAAACCGTTTCTGTATACGTCTGAAGATTAAAAAATAACATGGCTTCGAGTTGCTTTTAAAAAATAAGCTGCTAGAAATATTTATTTTCCTCAAACTTTGTTTTATTGTAATAAATCGCTGTTGATCGCAATCATAACTTATATGCTCATTATGGTATGAGAAAACACAAAATGTTGCCGACAAATTATTTTGGAACTTGGAGCAAAGTGTTTCTAACAGGCAGTATCTGACATGAATTAAGACTACATAGCACCTCAACAAAATACATAGATTTACGCAGGTCTATGTATTTGGCTGGCTGATTTAAATAATTATCTTTGAGACACCTGTACAAATAATATATAAAATGTGAAAACACATTTTGTGACTATTTACTTTCGAAAGACGAAAGTATTTGTTTGTTTGTAAAGACTTATACATACACAAGAAGCAAGTAAATTTGATGTACTTAGGATTTAACGAAATAATTTTTTTGGTTACAGAATAAAATTCAGTACTAATTAAATTAATTTGAAAGTAGAAGGTAAGCAATAAAACAAAGTTGTTTTTGTGGAGAAGTTTATTTTTTAATGTTTGTTTTTATATTGATATATCAGAGATTTGCAAATTTATTTTTACCACTTCAAAGTTACTCAGAAAATGGCGATGAAACAGAAATCTATTGAGAACACTACTTATGCAATAACAGACAACAATATAAATGGTAATTACATGCGTTTGAAGGAAACTATAGGCATAACTGTACAATATCGGGCAGAGGCATGAAAATCGAATGAAGCGCCTTTATTTTATTAACACTGTGTTCAGTTGGAGTTATTAATCGCGACATGAACAGTGCCGCAACAGTATAATCTAGTTGTCTTCATAAAACGATCGAACACCGGCGCCATCCTTGTTGGTCCCCTTCATATCTACAAAAAATATGTACCTTTGCAGTTCATTGGCTTATTCTAACGCTTTTATTACGCACTATCTCACAGCTGACACCGCCACCACAACGTTTCTTCTACTCTTACTTCGATTTAATTTTACGATTCTATAACTGAATTTGTGCTTCTCGTGAAATTCTATACTATGGTTATCTCCTCTTTTGGACTTTTTCTCTTTGATGCTCAATTCTTTTAATTTTCCTTTTACTTTTATCCATCTATCGTTTTTCCAATCATACTTTTTACCCATGGCTAAAAGAATGTCTTCGAATTTTGGCCACGAGGAATTAAATGTATCAGATTTTTCAGGTTGATTGTTTTCCAAGGTTATCTTAACTTTAGCAAAATTGTCTTCATTAATTTTATGCTTTTGAGATATACCGTTTGTAATATTGTTAGAGAGATCGAATAAAAACTTATTTTCTTTTTTATCGCTAGGATCATCTTTTCCTGTTTCTGTTTTACGATCCAATATATTTGTTATATGTTTGTAGTGTATTCTATCAAAATTATCGTCCTTGTATCGTTCCTCTGGATAGTCATCGTAAAAGCTTTCTATCTCGTGTTCAATTTTTTCTGCAAAGGAAATTGAAATATGTCAGTCACATTTTTTGCTGGCAATTGTTACGGCATTGCGGAAAGGGATAACATTTAAAAGGAACGATTCCGATACTTTTATTAACAGTGTTTTTATCCCACTACCTAATAAGTAAGAAAAATAATATATTAATATACTAATAAAATATTATATATTATATATATTAATGTACTAATTTAAATGCGCATATTACGTGCGTCACACTATTTTTGGCGAATTGACCATCGAAATAAAAATTTAGTTAGGTTATTTAGTTTACCACTTTAACAACAGCGCGTGGCCATTAGATTGCTTGATAACATCGCAACTTTGTCGTGATATGATTAAATTATTTCTTACCTGCCATTTTCTTATATAACTGAATATCATGTCTAAGGTTTTCTCTCTCCCTTTCTTTCCAATGTCCGTCACCTTGATCTGTAGCAAAAAAATTAAAGGTATATTTTTACTGTAATAGTAATTTTGGAATAAAAAGAAACTTCTCAGCGTACAATCAGAATTATTTCGTTTTCATTGTAGATAGAAATTCCCATTGATGTTTTGCCCGCCAGTAACGATATATTTCTTTTCCTTTTTTTATTACGAACGTTATTGAATCAAGGCTAGTCTTTGTAATAGTTTTTGTTTGTTTATACCTTACAATATTATAAACAAAGGTTATTCTATCTTATAACACTCATATATCTACAGTTTTTGTACACTTGTTACACTTGTAAAATAGTACAAAAAATGTTCAAGCACTAGATACTCGCTCTGCTCGAACGAGCTCTTTCATTTTTATACGCTTTATACGCTAAGCTTATTTCTATCATAATAAAAACAGACTTACCAATATATATTATAAAGATAATCATAAGAGTCATATAGACCTTCACAGGCTCATACATTAGTCTTCTCATTGCCAGAATCTGTAACAAGTGAAAATTAAATATTAAAAATATTCACTTCGATAGCTTGGGATATCTTATATTTCAGCGCATAATATTATGTTTAACATAGGTAAACATAGCGGCACTATGTTACGAACAATACTATAATTGGAATGTGAAATAGCCAATACCACAAGGACTGACGGAGATTATGCACCTTTTACCTATTATGTGAATACAATTGTTTGGGCTACTAAATCCTGATTAACCTTTTCTTAAAAAAACCTCATTAATATTAGTACTAAACCACAAAAGTACACAACCAGTGAATTTCTGATGCATTCCCGTAATTGAATACTTTAAATAACTATCTGATTTGAATTGGCGCAAATTTAGATGTTTCTACCGTCTAAAATATCGTGTATGACATCTTGTGCAAAGAAAAATCCCTGTTCTATCAACGTTAAAATAAAGTTTCTCGGACTCTTAAAACAATACCACCCGACGAAACCTAATACTCGACGAAAAATAAGAACACTACGTTACCTAAATGATGTTATTTGGCTGCAGCCTGCTACCGGAGCTCGACAGACCGACGCGCGACGGTTCAATTTAAACATACAAGACGGTGGGTTTGCTTCCAACGTATAGATAAAACTGTATGTGATCTACAGATAATTGTTTGTAATGTTGGTGTAGCTACTTTGGGTCTGGATAGATGACTTGGTTTGTTCTCTAGTGCAGGAGTTATTTTTTATTGAAATGTACCTTTATTTAACTCATGGATAAACAAGAACATTGGTTTTATTTTCCAATTCATTTGAAGCTTTTGAATACGACACTCAATAGCCAATTCATATGAAAAAGGTGGTTAACGTTCAAACATCAATAAAGTACCTACTTGTTTACAATTCGTTGCAGATATTTTAATTTCAAATTTAATATTCGAATGAAAATTTTGGACTAATTTAATCACAGTTTCAAAAAAGCCTTCTGTATGCGATTTGTATGCACATAAAAAACCGATGTATACTTTTATCAATCACGATTTCACACATGGTATAAAAATTGTATGTTACAATTGCTTATTGTAATAGAAAATTAATCACTATATAAAACTGACCGTATTTGAAATACATATACATCTATACTAACATATAAAGTGGAAGAGTTTTTCCATAATTATAAGTACAGATTTAAGGGATCTTTGTACTAATGAATAAAAGCGAAGTTGCGAAAAACCTTTATGAACATACTAAATTGCAATAAAACACACGGCGCGGTGTGTTCATACGAGTACGTCACAGATGCAGTCATTGCGGTAACAGATCATGTATATATTTTTACTAAAACTTGAGAAATAATAGGTAAACGTATTTTTAACGCTAACAATATAAACTCAGTTTATTGAAAATTACATAAACATTTTAAATATTTCAAAATTATAAGCTTTATACTATGTGTACTATGTCAATATTAACAATAATATTACCTACTATAAATAATACAGTGCCCACAATTTTCTCACGCATGAAAATTGTATATTAGAAAATATTTATAATAACTTCAAAACACTTCGTTATGCGACTATAACAAAGCAGTATTTTTTGCAGCACTTGTTTACGAGATTGTAATTCATAAAAGGGTCTATCCTACTCTCACAATTGGGCTAATTTTGTTTCAACATTAAGTTCAAAGAAATATAATAAGATAATTCAAGTTGTGGACAAGAAAAGTCATAAGCGGCAAAGTCTGGCGATTTTGACAATTGAATATTAAATAGAATTTCCTTTTGTAAATGTTTCGCAAATTTCAACCGAAATTGAATTTCAGCGCTCCATTTCAATTCAAAATTATAATTAATATTTTTTTTTGTATTTTCCACCGTTACTGAACTAGAGAAAATAACAAAAATATACCTATTGAATCATATCACATCATCAGGTTGAAGACGTCCACTGAGAACATACCTACATAGAGCCGACCCAAAAGGAGGTGCAGGTAGATGACAACAGTAAGTTATTTACCAGTAATACCTTTTGTCAACTCTATTTGGCTTGAGACTACACGATTTAATAAGTTATTTATAGGTAGTAGATCCACGCTAGTTTCAGCATGAATGGGCCAGATCGTCCGGGGAATTTAATTTATTTACAATTTATCCCTTTTCCTCTTTTCTCCTTCCTCATTTCCCTTCCTCCTAAACCAATTCCCAGCCGCCATGGTGGCGGCCACCATACCAGCAGTTTAAGACGATGGCTTTTGGTATGGTGGCCACCACTTCTGGATTCTATTGACTGCTTACCAGCAGGCGGGGTGGAGTCACTTTGGTAGGCTAATATAAAAAAAAGTTACGATTTATTTACAGTCATATATTTCATACATTTAAATAAAGTTTATTTTATAAGAAAACCGTATACCGAGAAAATTTTGAAACGTGTTTGTGTTTATACTGTAGCGTGGATACAGTGTTTTAAACTACATTTGACCCATAACCCGATTTAATAGACATTGTTATCGTGTATCTATTCTTCGTTTGCACAATACCGTACACAAAAATATTTATGTAGATACAGCTGCAAAGGCTTTGCACTAAGGCATACTGTGTTGCGGTTGAAAATGTTGTTTAGAGTAGCGTTATAGGTGGAACGCTTGAAAGTTTTATACAAATATGGGCTGTTGTACTTCAATACACGTAGTAAGTGATTCGGTAACCTTGAC
Organism: Parascotia fuliginaria; assembly: GCA_963082885.1. NCBI lineage: Eukaryota > Metazoa > Arthropoda > Insecta > Lepidoptera > Erebidae > Parascotia > Parascotia fuliginaria. The sequence continues at coordinate 10,110,534 of OY720178.1, read as the reverse complement.
CCGTAAAATCGCATTACACTGAAAGACTGACTAATCCAGCAAAACAGTACATAGATCTCAATAAGCTTACATTATTAGCGTTTGCAAGAAGGTAATTTCGGGTACATCAGCACTTATTTTGTCAGTGTCGTGACAAGATTATCAGCCAGTTTCTCTATACGCCAATATCTAAATTTTTTAACACCGTATGAACATCAGAGCATCTTATGACTTGATGAGTTTAATAGGTCGTATGCAAAACTTGTAGACAAAATAAATAAAATCGCAATATAAATAAACAATATACACACTATTTATAGACTTTTTTACGCTCAGCTAATGGATTCAGTTAAAGAAGTGTATCAATCAATATAAAAAATACGGCAAATTCCATATCGATAAATCCACGTGACTTGGGATACAACTTCAGTACTCTGGCAATTTTACTACCCGTCCTCCTAATGGGATTTTTCACAGTTCACTACGCGTTAGGAGGGACGTATGCTTGATTAAGCGGATTAATTAGTTATTAACCGTTGCAAGTCTATAGGCAATAATATAAATCTCAATATAATGATACAAACTCTCTCGAATATCACGACAAATCTGTTTCACTTGAGTTTCGTGCGACGTGCGAATATTACTGTGCCAGGGCCAATACGCCAGGTTCTGAAATAGCATCGTTTCAAGAGAATTGGTACATACACATTTCAAGAATGTACAGAATATGTAAGTAACGGGTGGCGCAAAAGTAAAGACCCTATTTGGTTCAGCTATAACATTTTTTCTAAATTAGAAAACTAGATTTAGATTTTTTTAAATGTATATTTGTGCCATTAAATTTCGTACCATTAGGATTTAAAGATGATGTCTTTTAAATGGTGACCTCCAGAGTTGATACACATTTGAGCCCTATTTATGACATTTTGCATAACTTGCCGTAACACTTCCTGCGATATGTTCGTTATTTCTTGACGAATGTTTTCTTTTAGAGCTGCGAGAGTCTGTGGCTTGTTCACATACACCCGAGATTTCAAAAAACCCCAAAGAAAGAAGTCTGGACTGGTCAGATCGGGTGATCTTGCAGGCCAAGGCAAATCGCCAAAACGAGAGATAGCTCGGCCTGGAAAAGCGTCCCTCACTAAGTCCATAGTGTCGCGCGCTGTGTGTGCCGTAGCGCCGTCTTGTTGAAACCAGATGTGCTCCAGCCCCAATTCGTCCAAACTGGGTATCAAAAACTCACGTAACATGGTTCTGTAGCGTTCTCCAGTGACAGTAATCGCATTGCCTCCAGCGTCTTCGAAAAAATAGGGTCCGATCACTCTGTCAACACAGATGCCACACCATACAGTAACTTTTAGTGGGTGTAGAGGTGTTTCTTGAATAATGCGCGGATTATCAGTGCCCCAGAACCGAGTATTCTGCTTATTGACATGCCCTGAGAGATGGAAATGGAAACGCAGGAAGTGTTACGGCAAGTTATGCAAAATGTCATAAATAGGGCTCAAATGTGTATCAACTCTGGAGGTCACCATTTAAAAGACATCATCTTTAAATCCTAATGGTACGAAATTTAATGGCACAAATATACATTTAAAAAAATCTAAATCTAGTTTTCTAATTTAGAAAAAATGTTATAGCTGAACCAAATAGGGTCTTTACTTTTGCGCCACCCGTTACATACAATCCATATCACCTGATATTGTGTTTTAGGATTGTATTTTATCCGGCAGTAGCAATTGAAATGCCAGTATTTACTCTTAACCGTAGGTACCTCAATAAAGCGACCTAAAAACCATCAAATTTGTTTGATACATTTGTTGGTCAAACTTCACCTTTTCATCGAACAATAGCTTAAATCAATCTAAGGATCAAACGGCGTCAATCAATCTTTTCATCAAACACGATAAACACGTAGACTGTTCGACAAACGCATCAGACAAGGCTGCATATTATCAAATAATTTAATCGTTTATAGGGCAGGGTGCCTTAGGGAAAGTTCTCTTATTGCCCGACTTCCGAAGTCAAGGAGGGTAATGTTTTTCGAGCGTAGGTATGTATATATCTATTTAAGTGGGTATGTATGTCTATTTCTTTGGCACGCTCTACAGCGTAAATGGCATAACGGAGTCATATAAATTGTGGGGAGTGACATAGAGTGGTATATAATAAATATATATATATATATGTAGTGTCAGCACAAAAAATTTCTTTCACTCTGTTTAAGGCAGGCGGGCTTTTTGTTTTTTAATAATATATATTGCTTGTTGATAATACTATCAAGTCAGGGTAAAGGATACCCGTCACCTGATAGTGCTTATTTTAGCCGTGATAATTTTAATATTGAAATCGTCGATAAATTAAATTGATTTTCGTGTATCGCGGCCAAAAAAGTGATTTAAGACAAAATAGGTGCGCCCTTTTGGCAATGTTTATATTGTACAATGCTTGTAATCGTTGAAATAAGGTGTACCTACAATCGCTTAATCCTCAATCGCTCCCTTTTCTATTGAAAATGATTTTGTGGTGTAACCTACATAAAATAGTTTAAAGGAACGTGAAAGTAAAAGGACAAGTAAAAGTTAATAATTTAATACTTTATTGTGTAAGTTGAGATTTAGTTCTTTAAATGGACTTTTAATTTAAACTTTGTTTTCTACCTTACTTTGGAATAATTTTTCAGTCCGTTTTTCTTTGAGGGAGCTGTTGATCAGTAAAATAAGATAAAAAAAAGTAAAATATAAAGAAAGCAAAAAAAGCTTTTATTTAAATTGCAGACACAAAACTTAGAAGGCATATATTACTGAATGACTTTTAAAAAGTCACAATGATAGAGATACGTTTGCTTTACCCGGTTCGAACGCCCGACCTTGTATAAGGACTTAACTACTAGACCCTCACAACTATTGATATAATGCATGTAAATATACTAATTAAAAATTAATCATTTTGCATATGTCAAAACAACTAAAACTGTCATCTCCTAAAATACGACCTATCCTACCTACATCAATTTAATTCAAACCAAAGTATGTGCTTGAATGTATAGATGTGTTGTCGCCACATTTTCGATTCACATTATACAAAATGCTAATGGAAAACGTGGCGAACCTACAATAACTCGTTTATATTATAACTGCCCTGATTCAAAGATCAATATAATATTAATAATTTGTTTGTGCTTTGACATACTTACTATAATATTACATAATTATTTTTGGTCTTGTTTGTTTTATATCTACACATCAATATAATAAAATACATAGGCAAGTGTATTAGTAAATAATGTAATCAGAGGCCCTAGACAAGTGGCAAAGATTTATAATCTATTCATAGAATAGATTAAAAACTGTATTGGATTGACATAAGCTAACGCCAGCGCTTATGTCAATCTCATACATTTTTTTATCTATTCTATGAATAGAATAGAAATCTTTGACACTTGTCTAGGGCCTCTGAGCTGAGCATTTACTTAGGGGAAATGTGAACGAGTGCGACGTCCCTTTTAATTTTAATCTCTCTCGTTTACGGGACTTGGGGTACGTTTATATAATAAATTACCTATCGACATAATGGATAAACCCTTAGACAAATTTAAACAAATTGTCAAAAAACATTTAATACTTAAGGGTTACTACACTGTTCATGAGTATCTGAACGATAAAAAGTCATGGGATGCTCGCTTGACGAAGCAGTAAATTAATTTTACTCAAAATTTTAATGACATTAAACTTTTAAAGACATATTTTTGTTAATTATTCTATGAATGACATTTTTTATGATTAATAAAAATGACATGCTTTATTAAATATTTTTTTAACATTAATTTATTGATACATTTTGACATAATATATAAAATGTTTTTTTTTGTATTAATTTTAAATGATATGATGCGCGAGCCATATTTGAACAGTTAAGTATACATTTTGTATCGTTTTCTTAAAATTGTATACTTAGAATAGTTGAGATTATACATTGTGTGTGTGTTGTTTACTTTTTAATTTTTCTTTACAACATAGAAAACTGTAAGTAATTAATTATCTATAGAGTTAAGTGTATTGCCTGCGTCACTTTGCATGCTACTTGAAACTGTAACTTACAAAAATTGGAATAACCTGGCGATTAAACCTAAGTTTTCTGCCAGTTCTTCTCATGGCTCTACTTCGTCAGTAGTAGGTTGTCAGTAGAGCTGTAGGTTAATTTGCTGACATTTTGTAAACTTTGACATTCATAAGCGTTAATTTAATTAACCTATATAAATAAACATATTTCATTTCATTTCAATCACTATCGACATTCCATACCTAACATACCTACCTACCTTTTTTACCATTAACTCAAGTTTTTGAAGATAATTAGATGAGAGTAACTTTAATTGTCACTGGTCTTCAGACAAACAAGTTTGTCTGAAAACCACAACGAAGAATACACTGAACTATTGTGCCGCGCATTAGATTCTTCAAGACATTTAATTTTCAAGAAAATAGATAAACACTTATTTCGTAAACCGTAACAATAACAGTTTAAATAACAAATTTCATATTATTATACTCAGTGTGAAAGCACAAAACATTTTTTTAAAAGCTATTTTCCTTCAGTTTTTTGTCGACATTGTGGGTTAAAATGAATTTTACGAATTTTCTCCCGCGTCAAGCGCAAAAACTTGGCCGATGTGGCAACTTTTTAATTTGTTTGAAATTTTTCACCTCTCAGCTCTTATTAAAATATGGTTTCAGTAATATACGGTGTTATTATCTCCACCTGCCACCTTATTTATTAGCATAATGGATTTTTCATACTATGTCTTGCTCTTTTAATTAAACATTGTGAGAGATTTGAACAATTTGTATGCAGAATGAGCTAACGAAAATTTTAATTTTATTTTATTAGGAATTTTACAATTTATACAAGATTTGTTTTCCAATGTATTTAAGTTAATTACGATCTCAGATCTTAGAATTGGTTAATAATAGTAGTTAATAATATAGTTTCAATATTGCTTTGTCATGCCAATAAATCGTTTGGATACAGGTCGACATATTATTGTTATCACTGCACTGTGAAAACTGCAAAACATAAAAATCTTGCAGAGCGGTTTTATCGGCTAAATAATGTTAGAAATTTACCAAAATAAACTATTACATATATTAAAATATTAAATCTCAAGTCACTAAATAATATAAGTTGCTGTTTTTTCCTGTCTCTTTCTCCGCTAACTTCTAAACCACACAACGGATTATGATACGAATTAATATTATTTAGAACATCTCTACTTGCAGATTTATAAGAATAATACATACTGTATAGAATAGAAGAAAAAAAACTGAATTTCTACGATTTGTAATCATATCGTAATAATTATTAAAGTAACCACGTGCAAAGCAGGAGCTGGACGCTAGTTTTATATAAATAGTTTTTAGAAAAACCACTATGTTATGTTAAAAACACGTCAATCCTATGTTAACTACATAAAAAAATGAAATGCTTACTCCTATTAGCACTGTATTTAATAAACGTAGTTTTAAAGTCTTACAAAATGTTAAAAGCGAAATTAAAGTGCTCATTACATTACCAGGTAACAAACTTCTAGACGAGGTCCTACATAGTTCCGACAAAAATAAACTTCACTCACGTTTATTTATAAAAGTAATAGGCACTAAGTATGTAGAAATTTCAACCTTGTGGCAAATTGCGTAAAGAAGTATTTTACTGATACACTCAAGGTCATTTAATCATTTACGAGTAGGTACGGCAATCGTCAAGGTACCTAACCAAGAAAAAATATCAGTAGTTAAAATTGAGAAGAATATGTAATCAATTATGGCTATTTAACTCAGGCATTCAAACAATAAATCATCACCGAACAATTATCATACGATAGCCAAGGGTGGGTTCAAAGATATTGAAGATTTTAATATTGATAGAAAAACCATAGCATTACCGTTAACCGAGTTTATCTCAACCAGGTACGAGTATAATTGAGTCAGTTTTTGTTAATCAGTACTAGGTTAGGTATTGAATCTAAATGTATATTAATATTCTTCACAAAACAGAATCTTATTTAATTTCATACCTAGCTATATATTAATTTATATCAATGTGTATAAAGGGATTACAAAATGAATTGGTAAGAATTCAACGGTGCTTTATTCACATAATTTTAACATCAATAAAAACGTTCGATAAAGGTAAACTACATTGTTATCAACCAATATAATCTTAAACCATTCATTTATTTAAATATATCCGAAGACCAGTATAGTAACGGTTAACGACGTAAAATATATGTACTAAAACTATTTTGCATGAAAATATACGTTTCATAAATTTTATCGATTCTATTTCATAGTTTGTTATAGCGATTTTCTGGCACGAAATGTCAAATATCGGCTGGTATTGAAACCTCCATGAATAGGATCTCTCATCTATAGAACATAACATACGAATAGATGCCAAAAAGGTGGATGTAATGGATGTAATACGGCTCTGTCTACCCATTGCAAGGTTTTGATAGAAACAAGTGTTCGTTAATAGATAATCTACAAGTTCGATCAGTTACATTAACTACGGAATTAAATCACGATCTAAAATGAATACGCAAAACTTCTGTCATTTATAAATTAAAATACTAAAAGCTATTGCAAATTATTTGAATCATTCTAAGAGTTTGGCACCAAACATACATTAAGCACGCACTTCCTAATACAGTAAAACATAAGTAAATTCAAACTGTCCACAAACCTTTGTTTAAATAAAACACGCACTTCCAAATGCGAATTTCAAACAAACTCTTCTCAGTTTGATTGTTAACTCAAAATCAACTAAACTTTAATTTGCAGTCACAAAACTTTGTTATATCCCGTTACGAATGCAGAGGAGGCAATCGAAAACATGTGCTTCGCCGTTCAAAGCTTGAACCCGACTGACTACGCGCCTGTTGGCTGACTCGTAGTTTCCTTATGTCATAGGTTTATCTTTCACCCCTTCTACCATCTCGCTTTTTCGTGTTACATTGCTTGCTGACTATCTAAACTCCATTAAATATGTCCTTAGTAAACGATGAATGAATGTTTCACACGAAAGAATCAACAACACTGAACTGTATATCATTGTGAGAGTGAGAGCTGGTTTTTCCGCCACCCCATCACTCCTTCACCATACTTAAACTTGTATAGCATGTCTGTAAGGTAGGCTTTTCAATCAGACACGTTGCCTTTTGAATTTGAATCGTATTGGTTGTTTTTGGTTACACTTTTTTTTGTTAATCAAATTCTATTCGGACGGTTAATTAACTTTCACTTCATTAGTAGCGAACTTTGCACTGTGGGTAGGCAATTCAAAAGATTCTTACCTTACTTTTATACTGATGTTTTTATTTCGTCGGTTTATTTGATTGAAACAATGATGACTCTGGTAATTTAAAAGAAAAACCTATCTAAAGATACGTAATACGACTATACTTAGTTTTTAGTGCTGACCACTTGTTAAGTAAAGGTCGTTGCTACCACATTTTGAAACGCGTTAATTAGATAATAAAATTATATTGAATTTAATATGCAACATAAATACAATTATAAGCAACATTAACGTGCAGATTATGTTATCTGAAACTGCCAAAAAAGTATTATCTCTTGCCAAATGAGAATTTAAAATTCCACAATACAGTTCTTAGTTAATCTGTTATTTTATCGTTCATTTGGGCTTTATTGGCTCGGATTGTTCTGAGCGAAATCATTAAAACGGTTTTCGTTTACAAAAATGTCCATTATAGACCCTCCTCAAATTCTATCTAAGCCAAGCTTTGTCTTTTACGTGTTTTTGTGGCTCTTTTCACAGAAGGTCGCAGTCGTGGACTTTCATTTCTTGCCTTTTGTACAAGGAAATATTTTACGTTACACTCTTACTTTTAGTAATTTTTCGTATTACTGAGTCTTCGATTTTAGTGTAGTCGTTATTCTAGGTACCTACTTTTAAATATTCTAACACCGCTTATTCTATACCGACGTATCACGCGTATTGATGCCATTGCAATACTTTCAATGCATTGCAGGTTGCTGGTTTAATACTTATACGAGCTATTATTTGCGTGGGTTACAAATTGGGGTAATGTAAGAGTTAAGTATCGTAGGTCTGAGTTTTGTCTATAGGCCCTGCGATACAGTAAACATTGTCTAGTGAGAGTCTTGGATATATTTAAATAAACATAAAAACATATAAATTTACAGATCATACATTTTATACTATTAGGTATTTATACCATATCATAACAATAATCTTCAGAAAATCCTAGTCATCCAAAAATATTTCAAAACATAACATAATCTATAATGGAAGTCGAGAGATAATAGGCCCTGACCGCTACACAAACACAATAGAATAAGTATGTTATCTTCAATCATCATCATGCGTGTACAAAATTCAAAGACACAAATTCCAATATTGCAATAAAATCAAATAAATTTTAGTGAAACAATATGAGATTACAGAATTCTCATCAAAAAGTTTATAATAAAAAGAAACCTCTGTTCTCATAGAAACTGTACCTACCAGTTCCCGGTACACAACCAAAAACAAAGCAGTTTTGTATGATAAATATTATTGTATTGTTACAATTCATACAATAAAGCATTGTACCAAAAACAAATCTATCAATTTATATAAATCATCGATATCTTTCCGTGAATACGGAAATTTTGTCACCGGATAGCAGAAAATATTGTCCGATAGGCCATACCCAAAAGCTATTTTCGTAAATCGTTAATCAGTTGCTCGTGCGGAAAACTGATAAGGCAGACCTTTCGCCAATTAACTTAATGGTGATTCTTTTTTGCCAACCTTGACGTAAATGGTTAGGTTACGTTGGGAAGGGACACCCGTATGTTGACGGGTACGCATTGATTGAATGTGTTGGTGACCCGAGTTAGTCTGTATTTATATAATAGAATATTTAATGTTTTTATATAGATTTCGTAACGTAACAAATAGGATTGGCCGATCTGTTTGAGATAATATGCAAAACGCTGCAGTTAGGTACTTATCTTTGTATTATAACCAAAGAGAATCTTTTTAAAACGTGGTACTACACGTATTATAAACATTAAATTTTATTATTTAATGCAATTGATCACTTATTCTACTACACTAATGAATAAATAATGTTAATTAGCAACAAAGACCCAATATTTAGGTTTAGCAAATTGCATAACTTCGGCTAATAAAGATTGCACTAAAATTTCAACATTTCACGTCACAAACAGTATATAATTCTAAAACCACCAGTTTTGCATTCATCATTTACATAACAAAAACATGAATTTGTACTCTAAATATTACGGTACAGCTAACAAGGAAATATGTTAAGAGAGGTGGTTACGGCAAGATTTCTCACTTGGCAGAGAAAGGGCAAATACTGAAATACAAATACACTCACGCCGAGAACCCCCGAGAACATCCGAGAAGCGTGAATGTGATAGGTTTCTCTTCTTCTCATTCTCGCGCTCGCCTGTTCTCCGTTCGGTGGCGGTCTTTTTGCCCACTTCATAGGGTTTTTCGGGTGAGAAAAAACAACGGTATCACATTCTCTTTTGTTCTCAGTACGATGATAGAAGTCACATAAATCGCACGTGTGTGCTAATGTTAATTTTATGCTTTTGCATGTATTTGTACATGTAAATAATTAAAAAAAAGCTTATTATTGTATTTTACTTTAGTCTTTGTTAATTTATTTTACTTTTGGTAAAGGTATTTTGTTTTGGACTTGAATGTTAAAAAAAATATTTAACGAATTAGAATAATTAACACAGAGCCTATTTTTGTTTATAATTTTATTTTTGGTTTTAATATTTCCGAGATTATAATATGTCAATGCACTCAATACCAAAGTCGCTGCACTGTTAAAGTCGTCCATTCCGGATAAGTGTCGAGAACGCAAGTGAGAAGGTCGCATGAGTGTAACCAGCTTCACGGTTCTCGTACAATATTTCGGAGAGACTTCTCGCCGAAACTTCTCGCGTGAGTGTGTAGGGCATAAAACGAATTTCACTGGTGAATTCACCTTTATGATTCCTTTGAACAAAAAATAATCAACACCTACCAAAATACAATGCAGTTAAATGATTGTGCAAATTATAGGCATTTTACAAATCAGACGTAATGTCAATGACAACGGCAAATTAACACAGTTTTGTAAAATATAATCAGCTACATTCATCTGGCTACTTTTAATTTTTTTATCTATAAATTGTATTAAAATAAAATTTGTACAGTAGTAGAGTAGATCCATGCTGGTTTCAGCATGAATGGGCTGGATCGACCGGGGAATTGCTACCCTCATAAAAGATACTTTTTTTTTATAGTAGCCTACCAAAGTGACTTCACCCTGCCTGATGGTAAGTAGTCAGTGGAATCCAGAAGTGGTGGACACCACACCAAAAGATTATTAAACTGCAGGTATGATGGCCTCCATTATGGCGGCTGGGAATGGAGTAGAGGAAGGGAATGAGGGAGGTGAGGAAAGAGGAAAGGGAGGAAATTGGGCCTCCGGCGCTCTCACTCACCGAACGAAACGCAGAAGTACGGATACTACTACTCTTGCGTTGATCTTCTTTGAGAGGGTAGTATTTCCCTGGACGATCCTGCCCATTCATGCTGAAACCAGCGTGGATCTACTACCAAAGAAGACTACTTCATCAAATCGGCACATTATTATCCCACTGCAGGGAAAGACCTTTTCTCATACAGAGAAGGTGTGTCATTGATCGCCACGCTTGCTTAAGACGGATAGGCGATTTTAGACTTCCTCAGAAGTGCAGGTTTTCTCATAAAGTTTCCCTTCACCTTTGAGAAAGTAGATAATTGATTTGGCAAAACACATCAGTACTTGCCGGATTTGAACCCTCGACCTCGTGATTACAAAGTGGGTGCTTTCACCACTGAGCCATTACGATTGATAGAATCACTTATTAATAATTAATTACCTATGTATTATTTTTAGCAATGTTTCTCATAAAATAGACATTCAATAAATAACTCAAACGTAAATAAATAGAAAAATTAATATTAAACAAATTATAGATATGGAGATTGGTATAAAATTACTGCGGCACTTGTAAGGCGTTACCTCGAGTTTTGAATTTCAATTTATAATGTAATTACTGCTTTCTTCGTTGTTATGAGAATTCGAAATGAATTTCTTGATTGGATTTCAAAATTATACTACATACATACATTTATTTATTTATTTATTTAAAAACTTAATGCACATGCGTACACAGGCGGACTTAATGCCATAGGCATTTTCTACCAGTCAACCAAGGTGATGCAGAGATGAACGAAGTAGGTGCATAGAAGTTATAAGATAAAAAGAAAGATAAGGTTTAGTTATACGAAACATTAAAGGAACCATGAAGGTATATTTAAATACAATACGCTAAATAATATAAATAATTTATACAAACTAAATAATATAATACATAAAATATACTGCTAATAATACATATACATAAGTAAATAAATTACATATTACGTATATACAAATATATATATATAAGGTTAACGTGATATTACCGATAATTCGTCCAACAGAAGAGAACGAACCTTCTGCTTAAATGTAAATCGGTTTGTGGCCAACCTGACCTCAAGAGGAAGTGCATTCCAGAGGAAAATAACCTGGACTACGAACGATGAGTGTATAAAACCTGTAGTATGAGAGGGACAGACAAGTAAGCGGTTGTTTGAAGACCGAAGATTTCTATTATGAATAGAAGACAAGTATTGGAAAAAAGACTTTAAATAGTTCGGGGAAAAAGGAGAGTTGAGGATGAAAAAGGGGGTAGTGAGAGCCCGCAAGCTGCGGCGTTGACGAACAGGTAACCATTTTAGCTGGGTGCGATGGATAGAAATATGATCATATTTACGAAGATTAAAAATGAATCGAATGCAGTTATTGAGAAGACGGTCGTATTTATTGAGAAGGTCTGCATTCAGGTCATAATAGCACACATCACCATAGTCGATTATGGGTAGGATTAAGGACTGCACAAGCATCGCTTTAGTATTAGAAGGGAGGAAGTTTTTTAGACGATAGAGAGTGCGAAGAGAGCCTGTGACTCTCTGGCTGACATTTGTGACTTGAGCCTGCCAATTGAGTGTTGCATCAATAGACAAGCCCAGATTCTTAACAGTTGGACTAAAAGGTATGACCACATTGTTGTAAATCAGTGGAGAAAGTGACCCAGTATCCAGTCTGCAAATCATACGGCGACTACCTACAATGATGGCCTGGCATTTATCTGGATTTACTCGTAAGCCAAACCTTTCAGACCAACTTTTTATTATGTCGAGGTCTTTGTTCAACATGTCAATGGCTAATTGTATGTCAGTTATAGTTGCCTGAGAGTACAGTTGCAAGTCATCGGCATAAAGATGATACGAACACTGAAGATTCTGGGTTAAGAGATTAATAAACACTGAGAAGAGTAAAGGAGAGAGAATGCCGCCTTGAGGAACTCCAGAGTTCAGATCACACCAACTTGATGAGGTCTCATCGGTGCGAACAGACTGCTGACGTCCCTGAAGATATGTCGAGAACCATTCTAGTGCAGCGGGAGAGATCATGTCATGGGAGAGGATTGATAAAAGGATAGGGTGACTGACGGTATTGAAGGCGTTTGAGAAGTCAATTAACGTCACAACGGTGACTTTGGCGACTTCCATGGCCTTCCTAATATCGCCAGTCACTTTGAGGAGAGCTGTAGTAGTGCTGTGTCCCAGCCGGAAACCAGACTGCAGAGGGCTTAATAAATTGTTTTGGACCACGAATCTGGATAACTGCTTGTGGACACAGGCCTCAAGCACTTTAGAAAGAAAGAATACATTATATAGTACCTAGGAGCAAATTGCATAAAAAAGTAGTAGACTAGAAAATGATAGTTGGTGCTTAGAAATGAGACGTTTTTCTATAATATTTATTTAGTACTATTGTGGGATAGAACACCATTATTTTGTTGTTGAGAGCGTTTCTTTTCCACTTACTATAATTACACTAGCTCTCATAACTAAAGATTTAACTTGATCTATGTTAGCCAAAATACTTAATACATACGTATTTGTACTTCCAATTACTTAACGTCGTCATCTCTGAACTTAAGGGTAATAATTCTTTATTTCCAACATGCTTACCTTAAGAAGGGTCTGACGGTGTAATAAAACTGTCTATTTGCAACCACCCTCATCAACTTACTCGTAAATTTTAGGTTTATTATGTGGCATTTAAAAATTTGATGAACGGTGCTCAGGTGCTTGTTATAGACTTGTTAGTTGCGCAATCGTGCGAAGCAGTTTTTAGTAAAAGTGTAGTTTACGGTATACATAGATGTTACTAAATAGTAGAAGCCTAATATGTGCTGTATAAAATCCAGAAAACATCATTATGAATGGTATATTAATTGTAAAAATTAACTGTGGGTTGAGATGGATGAATCGACACTTTCTGTTTGATCCATGTCCACCCGAGGCAAATACGTACAATATATGACCAATAAATAGATGATGAACTATATACTAAAGTTTTTAAATTTCCAGCATTAAGAATGTTCTCATTTTGTAAAAACAGATTTACTTTGACAAAGAATTAATTACCGTAGTAGTAATGTTCTATTACAGTTATGGCAATTATTTAACATAATCATCTGTACTATTATTACCAGCATCAAAAGAAATGGATTCAAATTTAAACTATAAAGTCTCCAATGCTATTAAAAGTATATGCAAGTGTGTGTGTGTGTTGTCTTTTTGGCAGTAACCTAAGTATTATAACATCAATAGTACCTACCACTATCATTACAGATAAAAACTATAAATAAGCTAGTAGTGGCCATAACTAAGGGATAATTATACGGATGTCAGTCATACCGATCGTCCGGGTCTCGATATAACCCCGTTGGGGCTGTGGTTTATGCCACAGTGACAGCTACCGTTGTGAATTGCTCTTCTGTTCACGCATAATTTATGATAACTCTCTTCAGTATTAAGCCCCAGTGCAATGGAATAATGTAAAAGTACATATTTTCGAATATTAATTAATTTATTAATAAGCCATCAGCATAAAACCCATAAATCTACAGAGTGTTTCAATTCGTTGTTGTTTTTTTTTATTTATTTTGTACTTAAACTGGTCAGTTACGCGTAAGCAAATATCACGTAAGTAAGCAAATATAAACGCGGTTAGCAATGCTCATATTTTCTTTGTGTGAAGAGCAACATCAGCCCTGTATTAGAACAAAAACGGGTTAGTACTTTACGTATATTTTTATGGTATGAACTAACATTATTTAGCAGTATGTATCTTCTATCTATTCTCTATTCTTTGTATCTCAATATTATTACCTATATAAATTTTGGCCCACTGTCGGAACGGCAAGACACGGCGTACTTCGCCATGCCATGCCATACTGCGATGTGCTTCGGCATGCCGCAGCAAGTCGTTTATTTAAAGAAGGCATAGATATAACAAATGAACTCTTGCTCAGGCCGCGCGCCATTCCTCGAAGACGACGACGTGCCGCGGTATGATTGTATCAAAATAAAGTAATGTGAATTCTAAACACAATGAAATATGGATAAATATAACTTGATGTAGTATATAAATCCTTTGCCGTGCCATGCCGTCAGTGGGCGCTGCGACCCTAAGACATGGCAAGCCATGACTCTTTTTTTTAATGCACTATAGTTTGCATCATTTGTTGTAAACTCGAAGTAGTCCAATCAATAAGAGGTGTTTTCTTACAAAACGAAAATGCTTATAAAATTCATGTACAATTTTTTTTTCATAAAAATACAATTTTTGCACTAGGGAACAAGCACCCAGACTCAGAACAAACATTTATGGATTACACAAAGTTTTGTCCCGTGTGGGGATCGAACCCACAACATCGTGCACAACAGTCGCTAGCGCTCTCACTGCACCACGAAGGCAGTCAATAAAATATTAAAAGACCAAAGCATACAAATGCGTAATGAGTCAACACAAGCTGCCCAATTGAATGAAAACTGTGAAAAAGCACTTTTTATATAATTCTCGACGATTGATTTATTTTTTAAAAGAAAATTTAAAGAGCTGACGGCCAACCTTCAATAATGAAGAGGCACATTAAGAAGAAGAAAAAGAAAATTGTGTATATTTTTGTTAACACACATTATTTTATTGTACTTACCTACTTGTAACAAGAAGTAACAAGAACAAAAAAAGTCATTACATACACAGGTAGGTTACGTAACGTTAGGTATTCCATAAAATTAATATTCCCGCGCGGAAAATGAAATGTGTTTAATAAATGTAACTCAGAAAAAAGACTGATTTTCAGAATAAAATGTATCCTATGTCCGTCTCCGGCATCGAATCTATGTACGTACCAATTTTCATCGAAATCGGTTCAGCCGTTTAGGCGCTGAGTGGTAACAAACACACACACACTAGCACACAAAAATTTTCACATTTATAATATTCGTAGGATTTCTTATTGTCACAGAGAGAAAAACTTATTTTTATAATACCTACTACATGTATACGAATACATTTTAATAGCGCATAAAAGTTAAGCCACAGAATACGAAGTAATTGCTATCCATATATTTTCAATAATGTCTCTAACTGTTGTAAAAGTATATTCATATATGGGCCAAAACCGAACATGTAAACACTTTGTAGTTTACATGTTCGGTTTTTTCCAAGGAGGAAAAACTTGTACACAAAGAAACGTTTTTTCAGCTTGACATAGGGGCTCTCACCTTTATCAAATATTTTAGTAAATGTAAAAAATAACAACTTGAAACGAACAACAAAAACATTACACCCAATACAAGATACTAATTTAAATAAAATTAGCTGTTTCTGTTCTAATACTATAAAGTCTATCGTCGCATTTAAAAATAAGTAGTAGTACTTGAGTATAATGGTCGAACCATTATAAAGTAAGTTCCCCACAAAACGTGACCGCAAGTAGTACGTTGCTAAGCCATAAAATCAGTATAGCGTAGTCTAACTTTACCGTTCGTCTACTCAGTTCCAATGAACGAACTGGTTTTTAATTAAAACCGAAGTCGAAATGAAAAAGTCGGAGTAGCTTCTTGCCGCGGCGTCATTAGAGCCGCCCTCGTTCCAATCTGAATCCGATATCAGACCGTGATACAAGAAACTTTAAAACAAGTACAATTCATTAGGTTTACAATAAAGGCATCGCTAAATCGGCCGTTAAGAAACGACTGTTTGAAAACTCGCTTCTAACTTATTGAAACTCGGTTCTGAAATCAATTCGAGTAAGTGTTTTACACTTTCCATGGGATCGAATAGAATAAAACGGGGTTCTATTTGCCAATTATTCAAATGGGCGTCTGCAATTCTAAAAGGATAAAAATGTAACACGATTCTGTAAATATTTCGACGCGATCTGAATTAGAACGAGTGCCCAAAGGATTTTGACCCGAGGTATCGAATTTACTTATGCTAATCTTACATCACCCGGAGGATAAAAGTCTTTTTCGACACTAATTAACTTGAAATGAAAAGCGTTGTGTATTTTCTACAACGAAGACGTTTTTGCGCCAGGCTTTGTAAAGACAAGGTACTTAGCAGCTGTGAATAACATTATTGTCCTAAAAAGATAGTAAGGGCTGGGATAACTATGAACAACGAATACCTTGTAAACTCTTAGTAAATATAAAAAAATTACTAACAAATTTGAATAAAAGGGTACAATTTCACGCGTAATAAATTATATTAAAAGTTGTTAAAGGCAAGCTAGTAAGTATCTGTTTTAGTCTTAGGTAATAAAAAGTGATATTATTAGATGTGTATGAATGCGTATCAATGTAGTAGCTAGCTTTAGTATAAATTTTGGCAATCAGTACTTTAAAACACGTCAGATTTAAGCAATCCAAACAGAGAGAAAGCATGAACATTGATGCAACCAGCGCTTAAGACGAATTAGCAATCTCAATTTTTTACTTTACTGTAAGTCAGTAATGTCCAAGGTAAACTTCAGACGCTTACACACGAGCAGCATATGAAATATATTTACGTAAGTAATGGCTTTTTGTCAGCGTGATACCACATCAGTGCGACCGCGAGCCCATTTGTTACGCACGTTGTGGTAAGTACCATACAATAATGGTTCAAACAGCACATAAATGTTATTACAATGTTCAGAGACTTATAAGCATTTATATATGCTCAGAACTTTCACACTGTGAGATGGTAGTGTGACTAAAATCGCAACTCATGAACGGGGTTCGAGTAATCATCATGTTTACAGCTATGATTTTATACACGTAAATTATCATCACTGTCCAATTTAGCACATTTGCTATATTAGGCTTTGCTTTTTTTTATTTTATTTTTGTTATGTTTTTATTCAAACTCTTATTAGATGATACATATTGTATTGACTAGTGTGTCTAGTGTGACTAGTGACATTTTGTTTAATATGTTCTAAAACAATAATACCCATTTATATATGGGCGAGATCAGATAAGGCTCAGACTCACAAGTGCAATATTAAATTTCTAAATCTGACTGTCTCTTTATTTCTTTCAAAAGAAATACCTACATATAACTAATTTAATTCTTTGTTTCAGTATGTCACTTCTAACAGACTACATAAATTTTAGAAATATTAGCCGTCAGTTTTAACATCGGAGTGGTTTAGATATCAATTATACTGACTTCAGGAACATTAATCACTCAACACTTAGGGTTAGAAGAACCTGTGACGTGTTTGCAAAGCCAATTTACTTAACCCTATCTCGTTACTGTGTGCTATCACGTTGTAGGTTGTTATACATTATTTATCTACTGATTTCAAATAACAAATTACATTGCTTTTGAAATTTACAATGCAATCTGACAATTTGATAGAATCGCCTGGACAATTAATTATTTATATTAGTAAATATGTATATTAAAATCTTTGAAAAATATGAAACATAAATATCGAAAGATTAGAATAACAAATGTTTAGACATATTTTAGATATATTTTTATTTAGAATACTTACCAAACACAAATCAATCTTATTTTTAAAAATACGGTGTAAAAAAACAAATCAACGTAAAATATCCGCATCCAGTCGCTTATCTACAAAATATAATAGAATGAGGATGCGAACAAAGGCAAAAAAGTGAGTGATGGTTCTACCTTATCTCTGCAAACCTCGTTTGCTGGTACAGATGTTTGTAATCCATCAAAACACCATTTCTTACACAATGCTTTCTTGCAACTTAAAAAAACAAATCGTTAGAATATGTTCTATTAAAATGTTCATAAAAATATACTATGCTTTTTTGCAGTAGGTAATTTTAAACAAAGCTGTTTCCACGAAACAAATCTACAACTTGCTCCGCACTTAGCACTTTGGAAATCCTACAAATTGCAAAGTTCAAAAGCTTATAAATATTTTGCATTTACTTGTTCGCTGTTAGTCTTTTTTCTATTATTTATACCTATTTAATTTATGTGGTTCCCTAATTAAATACGTAATTAAAATCGATGTAATATTAAGTGGAAATTACTGTTGAATAATGAATAATACTGGATTGATACAAAAATAAAATCTAGAATATAATTCTCCTTTATATCACTGACAGGTATAGCACATAAGTATAAGCTGTTAAGGTAGGTAATGTATGGACCTTTATATTACGAGGAGCATCGCTTATGCGTTGCAGACATTGTAAGTTTATTTTAGTATAAAATACTGAAGGCAACGAAAAGTGGGAGAGCTCATGATTCATAGTACAATACGAGGTGACTCTTATTACTAGAGCGAGCGCTCGTAACCCCTTGATTGAAATGACAAGTTACTAGAACTTCATTAATAGTGACAAATGCTATTGTCTTATTCAAAATTATTGTTTTCATGGATCTTAGAATATTTACATAAAGGTATGTACAAGGTAGACAATACGATTATGAATATTTTCTAATGAGATCGAGTTTTCACGAATCATTCAAAATATAGTTTTTGTAGTAATCCTTATAGATCTAGTATATGTTATATCTATATCTAGTATATCCTTTTTATTTTTAGAGATCGAGTGTATGCTCCATACAATCGATCCCTAAAAATAAAAAGGATAAGAAGCTACAAATATCCAGGACTTTTTAAAATGAATTGTAAGTAAGTTGAATAGAAGTACTGTTGAATTTGTTTCAACAGTACTTCTATTCAACTTACTTTGTAAGTAGATACAACTTTTGTACGATGGTTACTTAGAGAGACTTGTGCTTATAGACAGCGCTGAGACAGTGCTTAGCGAGCTGTCAATAAGTGGACAAGTGATGATTTATCTAATACTAGCTGTTGCCTGCTGCTCCGCCCGCGTGAATTATTGACGATTTTTTATACAAACTTTCATCCCCTTTTTTTTCGTGGGAATCGCATTACGCGTACGCACCCGCCTGGGCGAGGCGGGGGTTATGTCGGACTCTCCGGCCACAATGAGACAGCGGCCGGCATACCGACTAAAACCCACGGTGTTCGTCCAGACGGCCAGAGTGCCGGGGTCACGGGAGACGCTCGCGCATTCATCCGCGACCCCGACGGGCCACGGCCCGCTCAACGTGAGCGGGCCCCGTCTGGTTTGGGGGGCCTAGCCCTCCTTCCTTCATCGAGAGGCGTTCGTGGAACACGTACGCGGCCTTCTCGGGCCTGTGCTGTTCGAGCGGAGATTGCCCAATCGCCGCCCGCAGGCATCCTCCTACGGTGGCTGGAGATCCCGGAGCGCCCCACGGCGACGCCCGGGGCGGGCGCGACGGGCGGGGAGCAAGGTCGTCAGCTCCCTCTCCTGCTCGGCCGCCTCCTTGGCGAGCATTACCTGCTCGCAAAAGGAGGCGACTCCCTCCCAAGCCCTCTCGCTGCGGACCATGGACAGAACCACGGTCGGCAGCGAGAACTGGGCCTAAAATCGGTTTAGTGGTTTAGGCGTGAAAACGTGACAGACAGAGTTACTTTCACATTTATTAATATCTCTGTGTCAGCTGTGCATGTGTAAATGTTTGGTCTTGATTATTGTGATTATTTACCTGATTGACTATTGCTATAGAATACTCAATTCTATATTTCGAAAAATTAAGGTACAGATTTTGGTGTTTTGACAATAGTATAGTAGCATTAGCAGTATCAGAACTCTCTACACAGCCTATTTATTTATTAGTAAATAGGCTTTGAAAGTAAAGTAGGAGTTTTACATAATCTGAGTGCCATCTTCACTTAGATTGTGTATCTATACATAAAATGTATCAACTATCAGTAGGTAAACCAAATAAAGTAAAACACGAAATAATACATTAATTTACGTATAATTTGTACTTCAGTACTATTGTACGAGGGTAAGAACTTTCAATGAATACGTTTTGAAAACAAAATAGTCTTTAAATAGTAATAAGGTCTCATTTATCGTTTGTTCAATCACAACGATGACGATTAATTTTGTATACAGCTCATATTAAACCTTGTCACAATTTATATTAATTAATATTTTCATAACGACAATGTACGATGGGAGGACTTGAAATTTGTAATTATTTGACCAAAGTTTAATTTTAACTGCGGAAGGAAAGACGGAAGAAAATTTTCGTATAAACAGTCCTAAAGCCAGTTTTGAATAAAAGTTTTGTAACCCGTTTTCAGAACAGTATATTTTTTGGTGTATTCTTAGAAACATTTCGCAATGAGTTATTACTGTAACTACTAAATGTATTAATTAGCAAGTAACTTTTAATATGTCACCAGTCTATAGTAGGTATACCAATATACAAATAAGAAAAGCCTAGTTGAGACCGCTAATTTGATTTTCTCGCTGATGTCAGGTTAATTATGATCTTAAATCATAAAATGTTGAATATCAATATAATGAAATATACCTAGGCTCGATCTTTTCCTGTGCATTTATGTCTAAGCTTTAAAACGAGCTACTTGCAGTGATGTTTCTCGACCGCTACATATCGTTTTACTTGTACATAGTGGCTTCGCTGGTACCTTTTATAGTATAGCTGAAGTTCATATCATGGACATGACTGATTTACGATGAAGGAAAAGACAACGAAGGTATCAGCTCTACAATTTTATATGCCATTCGTATTGAATGTGTTCTCTTTAGAAGAAGAGAGCATTATTTGCAATGGAACAATAATGATCTGTTCCGCAACGATCGATTTTCCTAACTTTACCCAGCGCTAAGTGAACTGCCAGTAAAACTTATGTGGCTTGTTTTCATTCCATATTTGCACAGCGCCACGATTTGATTTCTGCTTTCCTAACTAGACTGACGTAATAATTGACGAATTCTAATTGGATATCTGCAATCGAATCTAGGAACGGTTTTGATAACAAGTAGTCTTTGTACTCTAGAATGTTCGTTATAAGTTTCATACACATGATAGCTAGGTTCCATTTGAATTGTATTGTAAATATACCTACTTGTCACTATTTTTAAGAGTCTGGAATGTACCCTACTTATGTATTGAGTTGATTTGAATCGTTCATTGTGTCTACACTTAATTCGTATAAAATAATAATTTCATAAATGAGCAGAAGTATTCTTTTATTGTATTTATACAACGAAACTTTAAAATAAACTTAATTAACTCTAAACTAAGTTGTATTTTATTCGTATAATATTTCAGATATAAAGAAAATAGCTGGTAGTTCTAAAAAGCGACGGCTTTATTGAACAAGCAATATAAATATATTATTAAACAACAAAAAAGCCCGCTTGCCTAAAACAAAGTAAAAAGAAAGAAACCAATTTTTTTCTCGTGTTGAGGCTACATTGAATTTTTATATATCCTATGTCACGCTCACAATCATACATACTCACATACATACATACATATATACATACATACTTATATACATACATACATACATACATACATACGCTCGAAAAACATTACCCTTCTTGACTGCGTCAGTCGGGCAAAGAAGATTTCAAACGAAAACATTAAGATACTGCATTTTCAAGCTATCCCTGGAGCGTACCATATACCTACTTTGGTGTACACTCTCTTCGCTCACTTCTAAACCTCGAAAAATACTTGAGCATGCTGTTTAATGCTTATTATTTTTCTGTATGAATATAATGAACGTACTTGCTAAATATTTTACCGTAAACAATGACAGAAAATATTACATAAAATAAATTATTAAAAGAATTCTTTATTAATCTTACGTTATTACGACTGCAAAGGCACCCACTTCGTAAACACGAGGTTAGGGATTCGAATCCGGGCAAGTACCAATGTGATTATTTAAATCATTTTTTCAAAGAAACCTGGACTTCTGACTGGAAGTTTGAATTCGCCAATCCGCCTTGAGCAATCGTGGCGATCAATGCTCATACCTTTCTCTGTAAGAGAAGAGGTCTTTCTCTGCAGTGGCATAATAATGGGCCGATTTGATGATGATGAATAGGGCTGCATATTTTGGTTACTATAATACAAAAGTCAGAACAGAAACGCAATGTTCTTTTACCTCAAGGTATCCACACACCATAGTTAAGTAACGTGTAATATTAAATTTGCTACAAACCAAATGCTCACCATACCTTTGAGAATTCTCGACTAGTTCCTAAAGCGTTATTTTGCGTATTTATCGCTTTGTTTACAAGCAACAACATGTTATTGTTTGTTGCTGAAATTGTAGAGATTGTAATCAAATAATTAAAGCTTGCTTGTGCGTTCTTGAAATTGTAATTGCGAGATACGTCACATTTTCTTGTTAAGCTATTTTAGGTTGAGTTTGTAAAAAAATCCGTTAGTCGTTTCTGTCTTATAGCGTAGACATCATGCATATTATGGAATATTATTCTTCAAGTATGTAGCAGCAGCAACGTCAACAGCAATAGCAATGTTATAGAGTGGGCAAAATTTAACTTTATACTAACTTCTCGCGGCGCGGTTCAACTTGCGTCTTTGCTTACTGCTCTGCTCCCGTCGCTAGTAGCGTAATGTAATATAGCCTATAACCTTCCTCTAAAACTTAGCTATCGTACTCAAAAATAATTTTCAAATCCGACTGGTAGTTCCAGAGATTAGCGCGTCCAAACAAACAAAGAAATCCTTTCGCTTTATATAATAGTATAGAGTATAGATTAAGTGGTACTATAGTACACCAATAAATGAAAGACACAGAATAGGTAGACCCCTCACAATGTGGACTGACGACATGATAAATTTTGCTGACAACCAATTGAAGAGGGTGGCTCATCGGTAAAAATGGCAATACTTGGGAGAGGCCTACGTCCAGCAATAGAACTAGGAGAGAAAACCTCATTGTCTTACCCATATCAACTACATTTTTTAAGCCTACATTTTCACTAC
Source organism: Parascotia fuliginaria (assembly GCA_963082885.1). NCBI lineage: Eukaryota > Metazoa > Arthropoda > Insecta > Lepidoptera > Erebidae > Parascotia > Parascotia fuliginaria. The sequence goes on along the minus strand of OY720178.1, from coordinate 10,087,181 downwards.
ACGTACTTTAAACTCTATTACTCATATACAACGGTGCTTAAAGCTTTCTATACCTATCATGTATTTTCAGCATTGAAATGCTTTAAACTACCGCTTATTGTGGGAGTTGAAACCACATATGATATAACATTCCTAAGTTATCTTGTGATTACAGTCGTTAGTTTCTAATGGAGTAATTTCGCCGTAATTTGAAATAATTTAAATCGTGAATACCTACGTTTTAAGTGAAAAGTGATGGCCATTACAAGTGCTAATAACTATCTATTTAACTATAGGGACATCGTTATTACCCTAGCTATTACCTGCAGGCTTTACCAAAACCCTTTATCGGTTAAATGACTATTAACTGTCAACATTCGTAGATGGATTTAAGTTCTACGATTCTACTGTTCGTAGCACATTCGTAGAACGTTGTTTTAATTGCTACGTAGCTATGTAGCCTACGAGATATTTTGTGACTAAGGTCGCTGCATACGTGACGGAATTTTATACGGACGCGGACGGAACGGTACGGGAAATTTTGGAAATATCTTTTCATACATAATGTATATGAAAGAGATATATTATGTCACGGAAAGATGGACCTGACGGGAACGTGGCCCTGACGGGGCCGAGTGCCCATGCACCTCCCTACCGAGGAATTATCTCGTTACGTATTATTATTGACCTTAAGAACTATGAAATCTATTTCAGATGTTTTTCTTTCAATAAATAATATTGTAACAAAATATATATTTTTTAATTGATTTTAAAATTAATGTATACAAAAGTCATAATAACTTACTCGTTGCAGTTTCCAAGTCTTTTTATTGTAATCTCATTGTAAACTTAAATGGAAATACTAACAAAGTTTTAAACTGAAACACTCAAGTAGAAATGTCAAACAACTACTGGTACAAGTTTCATAAGTCTGTCATGTAGTGCGTACTTCAAGAAACTCATTCAAAGAATAAACGAAAGGACTGTTCATAACCGAGCAGAACTTAAACTGTTTCTCTTGTTATTTTTATACAAAATGAACTGAATTATCTAAGTAATAAAATACATATTCGGATGTTTACACTTTAAGTTATATGCTTGAAAAAATGTTGTAAATGAACTACAAATACGACATTTGTATCATTAATCATTAGCCTGAAGACGAACATATATAGGCTATTTTGAGATGGTTTTCTGGTCTATTTTACTTTGATCACCTGGGTGATATTACTTGGGTGTTCATCGGCGACTCCAATAAAATTATTATTTTGGTATTCTAAGATCACCTTCAAATAAATATTACAAAGGCAAATTTTTAAAATTTAATTTAACCTTTATGGTTTTGCATAATATTATAATTCGTTTGTAATGATTTTTAAAACTGTATAATTATAGTGGATAAGGTACAATGGAGCTAACGTATCTACGTGGTTTTCAAAGAATAATAAAGATATTTAATTGAAGGTGATTTGATACCAAAATAATAACTTTTTTAGGGTCGCCTATCAACACCCAGGTGATTATATTCGCGAGTGATCATAGGACACTAAAGAGTTGCCTCTGAACACCCAGGTGATCAAAGTGGAATAGATGGTATTGTCATGTCTCTAGGGTTGACAGACGAAGAAAGAGCGATAATTTCATGAATCCAGCCTCAGAAACAACAGACCTAACTGCAAATCGACTTTGCCATTACTCGTGTTATACACTTACGGTATTTCTAATTAGTTAGAAATTTATATATCTAGACTAGAGTATATCGAACAACTACACTATTGGCAATAGTACACTCGTGTCGTTTTTAAAAAAGTTCGTTCGGATGGATGAAAGGAAAATCCATTTTGTATTTTCGGGGTAAAACTAGTTTGAATATAGATTGACATTCAGTTTGTGGTTCCGTTGAAATGATTCGGTGCGATAACAACTAACGAGAAATATCCAGTGCGAACAAAAATTTAATTTTTCTTCGCAATCGTAGAATAGTTTATTGTTTTCCATTTTCATTGATGTTATTTTAGGACCGTTTTGTTGTTACTTTATTTCTTTCATAAGAGATTTCATAGTTAACTATTTCCATTAACCGTAGTTGCCACGTAAAATATCATACAACGTAAAAAATATTATTAATAATTAGTCTAACCGACAAAAATGAGATAATATACAGCTGTAGGTACACAAAAGAATTTCGTTGTTTGTACATCCTTTTCCTTATGGATTGTTCTTCTCAAATAAATTAAAAACCTCATAAAGCTAACAGTCAACAAAAGACACAGGCAAAACACAAAACAAATTGAGGGCATTTCAGAATGATGACTATAGTTCGCTTCACTTTTATTCACTAAACGATGTTATTAATTAAAAGTTAGGTGATTAACGCCAATAACCTTTCAAGACAACCAACGCAGAACCCCTTTGTCAACCTTCAAACAAAGTTTGTTCTAAATTGAATCATTTATTATGCTTTATTTCACACTCAAGCGCCATTTATCGATTAGGGATTATTTTATTTATAATAAACAACGAACGGAACGAGGTCGAACCTAAATACAAGCATCTGGAGCAAATAAATCGTTTTATAAACAAATAATCTGTCTCTGTGCTTCAGTAGTCCTGTGTATGTGCTGATTTGCGTTTTCTATCAAAAAATTGTCAGTAAAAGCCCGAGCGAATTGTGCTCCGTAAATGTCAACAGGTTTACCTTCTCAATGGGAACGAACATAACTGGAGAAACTCGAATAAATAAAAAATAAAATAAAATTCATTTATTTCGGAATTATTTCCATAGTGTGTTAGTAACAATGATCTTACTGCCTAATGTTAGTAATTAAATAAATAAATGACAATTATTATTACATTTTTATTTGGTGTGAATGTTCACCCACCTGCGTACCATCGGGGTTTCCCAACGGTCGGCAAAGACGCTCAGGATAGTGTTGGTGCTGTCACGGAGACGCGTCATTAGAGAGGCGCATCTTTTTCTCATAATTGCGGCAAAGCCATCAATTTCTCCACAAGCATTCCAGACGCACTATACCTCCATGGCAGCCCCAACAGTACCCTAAGCGCGTTATTGTATTGAACACGCAGCGCAGGTCACTGTATGCCCGCTGACTAACTGACAGTAAGCCTTAAAAAGCGTTATTTTTACTGGCCTCGTACAACGTGCAAACCTGCACGCAAATATACCTACCCATTCAAAAAGGTATATTGTTATACTATGAAATATTTATTCAAATAGTAATAGGGCTATTGTCTATTAAGGATGTTTTAGCAAATTCTTAGTAAACCCCTTTGACAGTTATATATTTAATTTATGAAAATCTACATATTTATGTTTATGAACTATTGGATTGTGTAATATTCAATTATTATGAAATATGTGAATAATGTTAAGGAAATGGTATAATAATAAAATAAACGTTATGGAAAACAGTGATTATTATTAAAATCAGATGGTATGTGAGCCGATAGTACGTGATTTGCTGTTATACGATTACTTCCTAAGAGGTCAGCCAGAAACTTATTCAGGCCGCTATTTCAAAGAATTCTATATACATACATATTTTATATTCATAGTCCTATATGACACCCAAAAGCTAACAGGAATAGAGATAAATTCCCAGAGGCAAGGACACTCTTACCATGCATTCTATATAACAATATTTGAACTCAATGAAATCTACTGATAATTTCAAAAATGAATCAAGACTCACTTATCAACACCTACTTGAGTCTTTCCTAAAGTAAATGAATAAATCAATACTATTTCCTATATAGGTACTCAAGCCTGAAAACAAGGCCTATTAATTAGCCGGATCATTGACGTGAAAATATTCCTTACCCGTATAATATAGGCCTTTTTTCTTCATTAAAAACTTTTTGTTAACGTTTATTTTTTATAATTTACCTTGATTGGATGACGTCATTACGTTATATGAGGTCTCGGTTCGTTGTAGTAACAAATTGTGTGACATTATCTCGAAATAGTATAAAGTAAATTCAATGTTTTTCTTCTGACTATTTCGCAGTCTTCTAAACTATTTAATAGATGTTATCAATGTTTTCACTATTAGGCAGAGATTTACCAGAAATTTAATTATATAAAGCCGACAATCTCAAAGATTTATAGTGATGTGTGCAAATGTGTCACTAGTAAAGTACAGTTCTCACTCACTTTTTCTAGTACATAAGCAAAGAATAATGTTACGAACAGTTAGCGAATCCACCAATAAGTTTAGTTCGATTAATTTATCTGTGTAAGAAGAGATGATACTATAGATTTTATCATACTGTTCATAGTTACCTACTTACCTAACTTACCAAATAATAGGCTCTAATCTTATCCTAGACAAAAAATATACCAGCTACATAATTTAGATTTTAGTCTGTTGAGTATTTTATTTGTATCGGTGATAACTTATAAGCACAAATACTTTTCTTTGTCCGATCTTTACAAGGTATAAAAATTAAATATATCTTTAAAAAAAAAAAAAAAATAACTATATGACGGTGTGTGGTAGTGTCCACATTTTATTTCGAGTATATTATTACTATATATTGTCCTCCTTAAAACTTGCATTTAATATTAACATGATAGATACAACTCCTTTACAACCACAAGTCGTGCTTACTGAGCAGATTCTTCATAGTTCTTCTAGTTCTACTAGGAAAATAGTGCAGACAGTTTTTTTTAAATACGTGCTGTGTCTAATAAACCATTAACTACCATTGCATAAGTACGTATATCTATCAAAGTTTCGAGAGGGCTGTAAAATATGAAGGAGTTGTAGAACTATTACTGGAAATAATGAGTCAGTTTTGGCGAAAGTCGCAACAAACTTGGATCGTTTGCGGAGACGATAGTGAGACAGATGGTGTCGACCGAGATAGTTTTCAAGCTGTCATCTTCTTAACGCGTCAAGAAAGTCTCAAGTAATTTCAGAGTCACTCTGACGCACTCCTTATTTCTGTGGCTTTAAGATATATGACTGAAAGTTTGGATATGAGTAAACTTGGTATCGTGTACTCAGCTGTGATGTTACGTGAAGAAATAGGAAAAGTAGCAGTTTAACAGAACATCTTAAATGTTTACTTTGTTCTGTTGCCTATCTGTGTTTTTGATACCTAATCCAACACAGAGAACCTACTTTTTTAGTACTTCTTTTTAATAAATTGTTATGTGTATTTTACTTCATTATTAATTCTTTAATGACATCTATTAGTTAGTTATATTTCATTTTCCCTTTCTTCTTTATCGTTTGTTTAAATTTTTACATAGGCTAAATGCATAAATATTAACTAGTGGGCGATAGAGCCATCTCTTCCCAATGATGAATGAAAAAATTAAAGTTTAAAAAATAGTTTATTAAGATTTATTGATATTTACAACAGCAGGCATATTCTCAAATTGGCGATAAATAACAGTAGTATCGTGTACTACGTTATAATGTGATTTATAAGGTATAGAATTCCGTTCACGAGAGTCACGGTCGGGGTTGCGTGATAGCTCGCGGGTATCGACTAAATAAGGCGATGGAATTCTCTAAGGTCCAGGTGTAGGTACTCACTGACATGTCTCGCATGATAAAATAATGAAGCATTGTAAATGATACCCGCTACCGAAATATTCTTGACCTTTTTCTGGCTAGGGAATGCTTCTTAATGCCCAATGTGGGTTTGTCCCTGGCCGCAACTTTATTTTTATTTTATTTTATTTTTTATTGCACACACACAGAAATATACATAGGAAAGAAGATACATATATAGAAATCATGTACAAAGGCAAGCTTAACTCAGAGCTGAGATCTCTAACAGCAAACCTTAGATTGGTAGAGGAAGTAATATTAGTGAGAGTATAATGAAGTGTACAAATAAATAAGAAGAAAATAACAGAGAAAGACTTAACCTAAACGATAACATAGCTATTTATGGTATACAACACTGTATACTTGCTATAATAAACATACATTCTAAGAATACATAAATAGTATAATTAATGATAATTATATATAGTTAAATATACGTACATATAATAATATACATGTTTACAATTAGGTATAAATACATAGATATATAATGTTTACTTATATACGATAGATAAGAAATGTTCTCTTGTTCTTTTCTTGAAAATTTCAATAGAAGGACTGTCACGTATGGCACGAGGAAGAGAATTCCATAGCCTTACTGCCTGTACAGTAAAAGATTCGTCATAACGACTAGAGTTGTGAAGAGGCATTTTAAGTAAAAGCGAAGAAGTAGAGCGACAGGGTTTACCTCTAGGAACAAGGTACTCAAAGCGTTCACGTAAGTAAGACGGCGAATTAGGATTACGAAGGATGGAGAAAAGAAGAGAAAGAATGTGAGTATCTCGACGCTGCCGGATCGGTAACCACTTCAATGTCTCACGGAATTGGGAGACTTGATCATATTTCCGTAGACCGAAAATGAAGCGGATCGCCAAATTCTGCAGCCGCTCGAGCTTATTAAGATGTTCCTCCTTAGCGTCAAGAAAACAGACATCAGCATAGTCTAAAAGTGGTAGAAGAAGGGATTGTGCAAGAGTAACTTTACATGTTATTTACGTGCTACATTTCTCTAAGATTCTGAATAAATATTGATTTGACTAAGTATAAAAAATAGACAACTCAATTGTTTTATATATCTCTAAGATGGCTAGGATGCACGTGCTTAACATTTACAAAATAACTTGTGGTAATCAAAAAAAAATCAAAAAAAGAATATCAGTTCTACTTAGACACTCTAAAATAACTACCTACTACAATTAGTTAACGACTTGCCGTACCTAAGCGCGTTTTGAAGTTGTGATCCTACTATACGACGAAGTATGCGCTCGGCTATGCAATTTTAGAAAGCTGAGCCGAGCGCATAATCCGTCGGCTAAGCTTTTTATTCTAATGTGTAAAAACATAACATGAAATAACTTCTTTTTTCAATTTGTATTTCATGCATGTTATTACTAATTCATCAGGTCTATGTTTTCTTACAAAATATGTATATGTACGAGTATATAAGCTAATATAAATCTCTTAGAGCAGTGAGTTAAAAGAAAGAAAGAAAGAGAGAAAGAAAATACTTTTATTTGTTACTTAATATGCTTTAATTAATACCCGTCCCCTCTTATTTCAAGCTAGTTTTATCGAGTGTCATTGTGAAAGCCTCTTACAACATAGAGATTAGTGGGTAGAATTTTTTTTTTAAAACAAAGTGGCACACACAAATTATTATGTGTGACAATGGAAAATACACCGCGAAATAAAAAAACCGTTCGTTGCAGTTTCTACCTACAAATTTGCGATACAATCTATTAAGTTTGAAATAAATATTTTTAGTAATGTAATATTAAATCTGTGTATGTGTTTCATTACCTCTTTGATGGTAATAAATTATCTAAATAAAAGCAAAATCCTCAGAAAAATACAGGGCTTGAAATAAGTAGGTATGCCTCAAACATTTTAGTTTTGCCACTCATCATAATTAGAATAATCTCTTTATCATTAGATATATTAAATGGAAATTAATTAAGCTGTTTTTATAACTTTAAGCCCCTGCTTTTATCCGAGTACAAATCCATCTCTCGTTTCCTGTAACGCCCGATAAACCGAAGAGCCCGTACTACAGAGAAGGCAGTGAACGGCCGTATGCCGCCTGCCTGTTGTATCCCGACATATCTATTGAAAAATTGTCTGTAGGTATTCACCTCCCCTACCTTGTCAAGAGACAATATAATTGTGCTTGCCTCTATAGGTGAAGTACTCATTGTTGGCTTAGAGCCACGAGTGGAAGTATTTTTCCGTTCGATGTGTAGGTACCAAGAAAGTTTTTGTTAGTTTGTAGAATATACAGTCAATAAAATTCTATGAAACCTTAGCAACAGGTACTTTCTAATATGTACTCAGTTCTAAAAATGCTCATAAAAGAAACGTGGTTTTAAATTTAAGGAGTACTTTTCGGATTGTGTACTCAAAAGTCACTGTTGCTAAGGCTTTGTAATATATAATAAAAGAAACTCTGTTTTAAATATACCATCATATTCATTCAATTTAATAGTAGTCCGTTAGACTTACATAATATTCAATATTTCTTCTTCAATAATGTCTTGTCTGTTCGCCATGTGGTAACATATTGGCAGTGACACCCTTATTGAAACAAGTGAACTAGTCCAATTTCCATTTTCTTTACTCGCTGAGTAATAAAGACTACATGTAGGTATGTCGAGATGAAGGCCCTCTAGTTCGAAATATCTTTTGGCTAAAAAGTGTTTTAGAAGACATAATACGCGCGTTACTGACGTCCACGCGCTTCGGTACGTCACGCGATATATTCGCGGGGTAACACATCAATTACTTACTACGATACTTTACACTTTTACAGTTTTCAGAAATTTTCTGCGAAAGCTGCTGAATACATAATTATGTTATAGTATAGTACATAACAAAGTAAATTCTCTTTAAAAGTCAGCTGCATAAAGCCCCAAAGCAAATGGTTTTTATATAACTACATATTTTAGAATAAAATAGTATCAAATTCTTACATATTCAACGTTCATAAAAATGCAACATTTGTTACTAAAAACTGAAACAGCTGTTCAAAAACGGTACTCAGCTCTCCTAACGAGCCTTGAATCCATTAATTACCAAAACAGAAAAGGTTTTTGCACGAAAAAGCCCGAAACTGAACACCGCAATTAACTACAGGGCATAAATAAAATTAATATGATGACGTCATGTCAGGAAATATAATCTATGGATGATTAATGAAACCCATAGATCATAAAATACCCTGAAAAGATTTTGAGTTAATAAACTTAAGAAACCGCATAGTATTAGTTTAAGCCTACGCTTTGCAAAGTTCGCAATTTTTACTGCCAAGCCACAAAATACTCAAAGATTTTGAACTGTGAATTTAGGTGTCTCTAGTACATACATAATAATAACTGTAAAAGCGCATTGTACATTATACCTTTCTATAACACTTTCTTGAAGGTCTGAAACATAAGATTAGGGCGTTAACATGTTTATTTCGCTGTCTATGTTAGAAATATTTTCATAAGTCGATAGACGAAATAGGACGAATAAGAAGGGGAGGAGGCGTGAGTAGTTTTGTAATGTTTATAGAGGAATAAAATATAAAAATGTCGTAATGGCCCAGTGGTGAAGGCATCCCCTTCATAAACACAAGGTCGAATCCTGGCACTGGCCCGGATTTGAACTCGTGTTTACATATGATTGGTACTTACCAATGTGTTTTTCCTAATCATACGTACTTTCTAAGTTTATCTGGACATTACCGACTGTCGGTGAAGGAAAACATCGTAAGGAAATCTCTTCTGAGGAAGTCTGAAATCGCTAATCCGCCTTAAGCTAGCGTGGCGATCAATGCTCATACCTTCTCTGTATGAGAAGAGGCTTTTTCCTGCAATGGGATATTATTGGGCCGATATGATGATAGACGAAATTATCTCTAAATGGTTTAAATCTATCAAACTTGTAACTAATAGCAAAGTGAATTTTCCAGTTGCCTGTACTAGTTAATCATTGTCTTTGCCGTTAGACGACGCTTATTAATTTAAATGGATATAGTAGTAAATTTAAAGAAAATAAATACAATAGTAGTGTCTAGTCTGCGAATTATTTTCTATTACTGCGTTACTTGTTGTTAAGGCTTTTAATTCAACATTCCCGGGATGGAGACTAAGAAATCTATAAAATGTAGTCATCCAATAAATGAGGGTGTTTCGGAAAATTTTCGTCACCATTTGGCGCCACTTAGGTGAAAGGTCTTCCATGCTCAAAAAATAAAAAAAAGACATTCAAGTTTAAAATAAATATAATGGTTGATTGATTGATTGAAAGCGCTTTGACAGGTGAGGACCTGACACCTCAGTGCTGCCACCTTAAGCCATTTTAGAAAACCTCCATTCTAGTGAACGCTGTCGAAATTCAGACCTAAAAATCATATTTATTTTGTTGCTGCGAATAAGGTGGATGATTTTTACGCAATAATACGAAAACGCTCTGCGTCTTTTATGAACCGCATTAAGATAAACTAAACATGTAACTACTATGTATGTGTTAAGTATATAACTTAAAATTAAATATTATATGGCAGGTGTACATAAAATAAAAATTAAAAATTAAATCTTTTCATGAACACTACTGTAGACACAATAGATGTTTTATTGTCATTACGGCCTACGTTTACTGTCCCGGAAGGTGTGATACCAAATTCAAATACTGTGATATTAAATAATGAATTTTATCTCAATTTTCCTCAGGAGTAGTTTACCAGATTTTCAATTCACCAGATCCGCAACTCACCAGATTCTCAACTCACAAGATTCGCAATTAACCAGATTTTGTACTATCAAACAAAAAATGCTTATCACTATGATAAACAACAATATAAACATTTTGCCGACTATTCGCATCTGCTCTGTTGAGTAGTTCTGTTGGCAGAACTACGATGTTTTCCCCATTAGTTCTGTGACTTACAAGACAAGACAATTCTTTACACCGGACTGGTCTCAACTATTCTCACCTGTTCTCTTACTTAGTACTGTCGATGGAAAGTCTAGTAAACATAAAAAAATACTTTCATTATGAGAACAAATAAGTATTAGATACCTACGTATTTAAAAAAAACATATTACTTAGGTCGGCGAAAATTGATCTCATTGATCTTTTGTTTTTCTGGTTTTCTTTAATTTTATTTTTCTATTAGTTCTTATAAAATATAGGTTCTATTTAACTTTAATTTGTTTTTGATTATACTGCCGGTTAATTGCGAATCTGGTAAACTGCTTCTGAGGGCTCAGTTTAGTGTACCTATAAATTGATGATTGATAGATGTTTTTAATAATAATGAAATTATGAAGTAATGTTTTAATGAATAAATTATTTATGTTGTATGTTTTTTATGCTATTGCATAGCTTTTATCGCGAGCTTTAAGCGCGGCGACCGAATCAAGAAATTGTAACGAAAATAAAACCTAACACCCCCCACTCCGCCCACATTTAAACCTCGCGGCTGCGCAGTTTTAAGGGCGTTCCGTCACATATGACCTTGAGCGTTTCGCTTCCTCACCACCCCGCGCCTCACCCGAAAAAAACATTGCGTGCGAGTTCGCCCTCTAGCGGCAAGTAGCAGTAGCACAACTATAAGACAATGACCTTACTTGTCCGAAACCGCAGAGCTAAAATCTGATAGACGCGCTAATAATGAATTATTTTTTTAGTATCTTTTATTATTTCGTTTAGTAAGTATGTATATTTTTTAGTATATATTATTTATATAGTAGCGAAAGCAAAGATAAGTGTTTAGAATCATGACGTTTGTTAAATATGTACCTAGTAGAAATAAAAATAACTACTGTGGGTTAATATTTTTTGAAGTCGCTTAAAAATTAAGTCCCAATGACAATACACCATTGTGATAAATTCCTATAATTGACAAGATGTGTATTTTTCAACTAATACTAGTACACTTTAGTTTAGTAACCCTGCCGAGTTTATACTTATTTAGTTAGATATATATATATAGGTTTTTTGTACATGAACAAACTAAAACATTTTGACTTAAAAAATGTATTAACATCCTATTAATATTATAAATGCGAAAGTTTGTGTGTGTGCACGTATGAAACGTATGCGTACTTCAACTTCATTTATATTTTTACTATTTGCAATAGTGTCGCTAGTATCATGAAGCCGCTATGCTAGCAGTTTGAGACAATTTCTATTAAAATAGTGTCTTCCACTTCTGGACTTCATTGGCTGCTTACCGTCAGGCAGAGGAGTGCGATATCCCAGCAAAATGTTGATAAAAATGTGCTTATAAGAGGTGAGAGTATAACAGATAATTAGTGCGTCGTAAGGACTAATTTGTTTGCCTATAGCAAAATTTGTTTGCATTATAGTTTTAAAGTTATTCGAAAAAAAACAGATTTTGCTGGGGTCACGTTTGAAACATTACCCCAGCAAAATGTCTTTTCTTTATATTATCTAGGCAGAGTCACGTTGGTAGACCAGTATGAATAAAATAACTGTATCAATAGTACTAGTACATGACTATTTAAAACAATACTGAAAAATTCAATCCTTATTTATTAACTCCACTGCGTCTTCATGGACTGATGATATGAGGTCCTGCATCAATAATAAAAAAGCATCTCATAAAGACCACCTAGCCAGCAGTTTGAAACAATGACCTTTGGAATGGCGGCTACCACTTAGTCTTTTGGATCCCACTGACTGTATCATAAGGCAGAGTGAAGTCACTTCGATAGGCAATTGTACGGCACGGTTATATTGATGTATGTAAAGTAAGATTTTGTGCAAGACAACTTTTTCTTGGTTCTGTAGATACGTACCGCTACCAAACTCGAGTAACAAATCAGACTACACTTGTGCATTGTCCTTTCAATTCGGCCTCTATCATTAATTGGCAAATCTTGCGGAGTGTATAGGCTTGGAGCCTATTAAATGCAAAACAATTTTGAAGTGCTACAGACTGTGGACCTCCTAAACACTATTTAATTTCATCAGCCTTAGTCCACGAGGTAGGAATAACAGGCACAGTCTGCCAAAAATGAACACAAAATAGTAGGACTGTGATAGCCACTCATGAGTTGGTGTTGTCTGATATCTGGTCCACTGCTTTTAGCGCTTTACAGTTTGCCATAGTAAATTCATCCTTTATAATAAGGCTTCTATCGCGCAGCCAAATCAGTAAAAGGATTATCTACTCTACGAACACGAATCTAATCGAAACAAAACGCTGTTCTGTCTCGAGCAAAGATGTATACAGAATATTATACTAAATTATTCATAATTTATTTCCATCCTGTAATCTCGCTTATTGATACAATTTGGCATAAAATGTTTTTTTTTGTATTAATTATATATTACATAATGCTCGAGCCATAATTGTACAGTTAAGTACACATTTTGTATTGTTTTGTTAAAATTGTATACTTAGTATTATATAAATTATACATTGTGATTTGTGAAATAGAGGTGTAAATTAAGTTCATCTTACTTTATACTTATATCGAATATTAACAGTTTATATAATAATTACATAGAAACATTTATTACAGTTCACATGTTGCCTTTACCTTTTGTAGCAATATGCAAATTGAGGCAGCCTGTAAAGCACACATTTTACTTTTTATTTTTTCTTTGCAACATAGAAAGCTGTAAGTATTTAATTACCTATAGAGTTAAGTGTATTGCCTGTGTCACTTTGCATGCTACTTGAAACTGTAACTTACAAAAATTGTAATAACCTGGCGATTAAAAAGAGTGGCCTGAGTTTCTTGCCAGTTCTTCTCATGGCTCTACTTTGTCAGCGAACTGGTTGTAGGTTAATGTGCTGACATTTTGTAAATTTTGACGTTCATAAGTGTTAATTTAATTAACCTATATGAATTAACATATTTTCATTTTCCTTATTTATTTTCGGTTCATCTGGATATCACAAATATAACTTCAGGAAATCGTTCTGTATATTGTATAGCCAGCAAACATTTTACAGAAGTAGATCTTTTAGAATAAGCGGGACGGTTTGGCTGGAGATGTGCATTTAACATGTATATAACGACGTAAAGTGTAAGTTTTGTCTGAAAATCAGTGGTCCGAAGGCATAGTTACCACCTCGGTCCTCTTTATTTCCTTTTTTCTCCCACAGTATCTTTACTCTGTATGGCCACCACTGCACTGAATTTGAACAGCACCATACGCCAGCAAAACTGAATTCAAATGATGAAACTGATAAGGATTTTCAGTTACACATGCTTTAAACAAAGCGTCATCATTCCTATGTTGATTATCTTCTAGTAAGTGCCCGTACGTAAGGTACACAATATCATGTACCCTTAGCAAAATAAGTAACACGAACAATTGCCAAAGTAGACGCATTGTACCCACAGTTTGAGTGATTTGGATGTACCGTGAAAATTACCTCGCTAGAGATTCATTATAAGTATAGATTACTGCAATATGTACATACAAATATATGTGTACATACATATATTTGTATGTATGTACATATTGCACTATTGTAAATCTATACTCTATACATATAATAAAAATGTAACCGGTCGCTGTCTGAACATGGAAGATATATGAGAAAAAATATTATTGGGACCTTTATCAACGCAAATAGAACCCAAAACAATTATTGTTAAAATTTTTGTCTGTTTGTCTGTTTATCTGTTTGTCTGTTTATCTGTTTGTCTGTTTGTCTGTTTGTCTGTGCGTTTGTTCACGCTAATCACAAAAACGGCTTATCCGATTCAAATATGGTTTTCACTGATACATTGTGGTAAGCTTCACTTAACATTAAGTGTTTGTTTCATGTCAATCGGTTCATAAATAAAAAAGTTATGCCAATTTATATAATCACGTCATACATGTGGTATGTATTTAGCTTAGTTTTGTGTGTTTTTAAGTTAGGTTAACACGTCTTATTTCTTTATCAAAATGTAAATACTTTGTCAGTTAAAATGTAAATAAAAGTTAGATGTATATTTTTCTGGACTTATTTTCTTTTTATTTTTTGTGATAAAAACATGTTTGTTAACACGTCTCATTACGGAATAGGTGGAATTAAAGTGAATTACGAAATAGTCGTAGTCGATTTACGCTGGTTTCAGCATGAAGGGATCGGATCGACCAGAGAAGTACTACCCTCTCATAGAAGATCGACGTAAGAGTAGTAGTATTCGTACTACTGCGTTTCGTTCGGTGAGTGAGAGTGCCGGGGGCCCAATTTCTCCCTTTCCTCTTGAGTTTCCATCTAAATTTGATCCTGAGTCTTTTAAGCGGGGCGTGAAAAAGCATCTCACTAAGCCGCCATAGTGGATACCAGTAGTTTGGCTTTTGGAATGGTGTCCACCACTTCTGGATTCCACTGACTGCTTACCATCAGGCAGAGTAGAGTCACTTTGGCAGGCTATTATATAAAAAAAAAACCTTATAGCGTTTTTATTCCTCGGATTTCTCTCATTCCAAACAATTTCCCGTTTAGTTTAAACGAGTTCAGTTTCCAGTGAGCCTATGTTTCGCGATGAGAATTAATAAAGCCTAAGGTCAGACACTAAATGTTGTGAGTGAGAATCTAAATATTAGCTGTTTTTAGCATGATCAGCTTTATGTGGATTTGTCACGTGTAAGTAATTCAAGCAGCCTGTATGGCTTTGATCCCCGATGGCTATACGTCTAATATCGTATAAAGAGAAGCATTTACTGTAAAGATTTTTCTTATTCACCTAAACGAAGATGTTTATAATTCAAAACAAACCAAAAGATATATCCAAAAAATGCTGCCCAAAATCACTATTCCACGCGGACGAAGTCGCGGGCACAGGTAGTGTATAATATAATGCAAAATCGGTAAAGTAGAACTAATGTCATATTATCGCTAAGTAACGGATCCATGCGGACGACGTCACGGGGTAGTTTTACAGTACATACACTTATAATATAATATAATAAAGATACATACATACATACATAGAGTGCTAAAACATAATTCTTTTGCCTTTACCTAGTTAGGTAAAGACTGTACAAAAAAGAAGAGAATTCTTTATACTGTGCCACCGTGCCGGGTCTATTACTTTCTACATACACCTATCACTCGAAAAATACGGAATTAGTTTTGTTATGTCCAGTAGGCGCTCAACAATATATTATTTAATTTTAGGATTAAAAATTCATATAGTACGTTAATAAAGGAACAGAGAGTAGGATTTTTAATTTACCTAATTGTGATAATTTTAGTCTTCAAATATTTTAGTTTGGTTAGAGACTAAGACGTTTTGTAAAGCCTTTTTTTCTTTCTTTCTTGCAATCAAATACATAAATCAAAATAAGATGCATTGAAAGTAGAAGGGTAGGTATTTACTTTAGCCTAGTATCTTATCACTGATTTTATCAGCTCATGAAAAAAAATCTAACCAGGTAAATACTTGAATATTTTATCGGTATTACTTACCGATAGAATATTCAAGTACACACCGTATGTATAATTATATAGAATGTATAGGTATTTATGCTCGTGCAAGATAACGTAGATAGTTAGGTACCTAACAGCAGCGTGTATGGTTGTTTTGTGTAGGTACCTAACTAGGTCGCAAACCGACGCATGTCACGTATAATCATTGTAACTTGAGTTCTATGCTAGTTGTACAACCGACGCCGACGTTCGTGTTCCGACCGAAACACCTCGTACCTACGCCGGCGTCGCCGTCGTCGTCGGTCGGAATCGGAAAGCGCCCTTGCCACATGAGTAAATATCCAAGTTAGATATTTTACTCATGTGCCCACCTACCACACACCTAGTTCGAAATGATAGTAGACATAGACAATATTGTAGCAAGCTCATATTCATATCCCTAGGGTATATAACAGCAGAAATTTACTGATTCTTGAGGCCTGGTGTTGCCTTGATCTTATCATGAGCGACAATAGGCTCACCACCTGCTACCTAGTTTACGTGGAACTAAACATAATTAAAGGATATCCTAGGTAAGTATCTCAAAGAAGGTATTTTACTAAAAATATGAAGGTAGGTATATACCTACTTACAGGATATTCATGTGTTGAATCTTTTGCATTTGTATTTGTTTCAGTCGTGAAATTTTAGTCATTTTGATGAAAAATAATAATAAATATAGGTAAATACCTACGTATTAAATACACTAAAAAAATCTAAATAACTAATCTAATTTATTTGCAACACTAAATCTATCCACACAATATTTTTTTTTTTGATATTATTTATTTGCAATTATTGAATTACGTAAATATTTTTTTAAAAAACCGCATACGTCCGTCCGTCAGAAGGGCTTACGCCGCTCTGCCGCTCTGCCTCCCGTCGCCCGCGCAGAGCCCCTGCGACGCTGATTCAGCCAAATTATCAATAACTATTGAAACATTATCCTAATAAATGAAATAAATCTACAGAGTTAACATTTGGTTTATTCCGGTTGATTCAATATAACTTTTATATTTATAACTATAGTAATTACAAAATAATATTTCGATTTAAGTGAAATCACGTTGTTTTAATATCGTTGGTATAAGTTATATAATCAATTATTGTAAATAATTCTTCTACTATTCTAAAGTTCATGAATCAAAGTATATTGTAGGCAAAAAGAAAAATAAATAAATAGCATTAAAATCTACTAAATATCGAGATGAAAGTCGCGGATTTCGGCGAAATTTCGTCGGAACCACCTTAATATCGTGATATCTTTTAATTATTATATGGCAGGTGTATATAAAACTTATGTCATTGAAATCGTCATTTAATATACTTCAAAACAAAATATATATTAGGTCCGTATTATTAGTTTTTATATTATTAATACTCATTTAAAGTTATAAAAATCGTTATTATTCGAAAAAAATATCCGTTTTTGGAAAAAGTTGTTTAATATACATTAAACTGTATATTTAATCAATAAGAAAAAACCTGTGGCACTCGGGGACTGCTGCGGTAAAGCTATTGCATAGCATTTTTTATAATAAATTAGCAATTATAATTGTCAATGTTTTACTTATATTAGGTTTTAAGCTGTCTGTAATTAACATCTTAAATGGATTTTAATCTAAAATAGGAGTTGCCTGCAGCTCCGGCCGCGTCATTTTTTCGCAATTAAAGATATACATATGTTGTTTCCCGGGGTCTAATCTATCTCTATACCAAATTTATCTATAATATGTATGTATTTACAAAAAAAAATGTATTTAAGTAGTATATCAGTTGTTTAGTACCCATAACACAAGCAAATATAATTGCTTAATTTGGGGCTAGATGGCGCTGTGTGAATGTGGTAGAATATTATTATTATTATTATTAATTTCATTAAAAACGGTTCAGTGATTTAGGCGTGAAAGCGTAACAGACAGACAGAGTTACTTAAATAAATAAATAAATAAAATAAAAATCTTTTTATTGCCTAAATTACAGTACATATGACTTAAATAAAAAACTTAAAATTAGGTTAACAGTAAGTATGGCAAAAGGTGATAACTCAGCCGATACTGCCAGACATACAATAAAATATATATACCTATCAGGCAGCGCTGATTTTCAGTTACCCCTGGCTCCCTGAGATATTGAGCGGGCGCGAAGAAGGATTACTTTCGCATTTATAACATTATTCTGGATAAACAAATTATTATTATTATTAATTATATATCGAAAATATTCTAACATGCAACGTTGTACTAGCTAAGCTTAAAATGTGTGGAGCTTCATTAATCGTTAGTCTAATCGATTAATGTTTACGTTTAGATTAGGTACCTACGGTACAATTAGTAGTATTGTCTAACGTAGTACAAACAATACTGTTCACATCACCCAAAACAGAACATCAAAATACCTAACAAAAATAGTAGCATTCCATATCAATATAA
Source organism: Parascotia fuliginaria (assembly GCA_963082885.1). Taxonomy (NCBI): domain Eukaryota; kingdom Metazoa; phylum Arthropoda; class Insecta; order Lepidoptera; family Erebidae; genus Parascotia; species Parascotia fuliginaria. Next base: position 10,068,756 of record OY720178.1, on the reverse strand, counting down.
CGTATTATAAGGTACAAGAATAAATGATACTATTTAGAGGCAGAATGAAATGTAACTCGTGTAATAATAACAGCAGGCATCTGGCGTTGTCTACTTAGCCCTCTGATTACAAACAACACAACATTAATTATGTTTTTGCTTCGAAAGATACTGAAGTAATTTACGTGCGCCGGTTTTTGGAGAAATAAATGTTTGCAATAAGTCTGCGGTAAACGTTCGTGCATATAATTGTTTATATAGGCGAGCAAAAAATTAATTAAAGTAATCTTGGATTCTTACTGAATTTATTTATATTATGGTTAACATAATAAAAAAAACAGTAATTATTTTAAAAAAATACGATATTTAATCATTTCAAAATTTTATGTTGTGATCAAATTTATTGTTTAGAACACCAAGATCAATCAAATTCACATTACAAAATCGATTTCCAAACGCAATATTTTAGTTAATATTAGAGTTGATCTTCTTTGCTCTCTTTGCAGTTAAAAAAAAGTTTTATTTTATTTTATTTATTAAAGGACAACAATAGCTACCATATAAAATGTTTACAAAGACATTTTAAACACACATAGTTAACAATGTTAAAGCCTACTATGTTATCTTAAGTTAACAAAGAACAGTAAACTCAAGTAAACTGCAAGACTAGTTAATTAAACAGTAACCATAATAAACTTTTATGTACGTTTTATGTAGCCTAAGATTTAATTTTCTCAAAATATACTAGACCCCGATTGTATTTAGGAGAATAAAAGAAACTAGTGCGTTTGGTTGATGGAACATAAATGAATCTGCTCGGCCTTCGGCAAAAGAGTATACTGACATATTCTCCCGGCGGCGTAGACAGGACTTTTGCAATAGACGACAGGATAACGGTGCTTTGTGTGCAGACATAATTTTGTTCACTCACTTGGTATCATCATTAAATGTGCACTTATCTTTGTAATTAATATTTTTACTTATTGAATACTTTTTTATTTTTAAATACTTTTAGAATGACAATTCATAATTATATATGGAAAAAATTGGCGCGAAAATCATTTTTCTGTTTCAAACATATTATTATTCTATCCCAACTTTTACTGCTCGAAATTTCATATTATTATTTTATTGTTCCCAATATCGTGGAGATATCGTATCGGAATTTATAAAAATGACCGTTATCTGCAGCTCGCACCAAATTGAAATGCCAATCATTGTCTCGAAGGACGCTGCAATCACATTAAGCTTAATGGGAATCTTGTTTAATTCAGATACATCCTAATACATTAAGACTGGCCAAAATTATGTAGTTTGGTGAACAAAAAGCTTAAGATGTACAAGTTTTTAGTTTTATTGGATAAAATAAATAAATACTGTAAAATATCCACAGTTGATTCCTAAAATAATTTTTGAGATGTTCCAAGAATTATTTAAAAACGCAACGATTATAAATAAATTAGTAAATAGCATTTACGCTTTTTTTTTGCCAATTTCGTGTACATTTAGATAAATTTAAAAAAGGCTAAATAAATCACGCGCCTACTGAACCTGGTAAGTACGCACTAATCACTACCTAACAGGAGTATTCGTACTCCGACAGATTTTTTTTTTTTTCACATTGAATGGACAATATCACCACTTATTTTCCATGCGGGTTCACCTTAGACACCGCATTTAACGCTCTGTGACGCTAGTTAGACAGGTCTATCAATCATGAAAGATACTCGTATTTACCGCTTGAGTGCACTGTATTGCAAAAATCGATCAAGATAAACACACAACATACATTTGATTCCTTTCATATGGGTTAAAATGTAATTAAAATATTTATTTGTGACACGTTATGCAGCGGGAGCCAAAGTTGACGAAAATGTTTTCTGCTTACATCTCAATACCCTGATTTATCCCACGATATAATAATACAATTGCACGGCATTCATATAACGTCGATATCATCTAGTGCACTTAGTCTGCTCTGAACTGCTCTAAATTTTTCATAAAGCAGCTCTTTCAAATTTATAAATTAAACTAGTTATTTAAATAGTGTGGTAATTAAGACTAAAGCCAAACTTTTAACTAGTCTCTCAAAGCTAAGACTATAGCTAAACTTTTAACGATGTGATTTGTATTCAGTTAATTCAAACAATTCACAATTATCTTAATTATTGAAGAAGTAATAATTGCCATTCATTTGAATCAGATCGTTCAATTCGCAAAGGGAGTATTCAGCAGATTGAAAATCAAATCGTCATTGGAGCTTGAAGGATTTCATTATGCTTTTATCAGATTCTTAGACGAACAATGGCTTTATAAAAATTTATTGAATTAAATATTAGGGAGCGATGTTAATTACAAATCATGCGGATAAATAATTAATGTTATAAGTAACGGTATGTTGGACCTATTGTTAGCATTTTGTGTATTGGAGTTCTGTTATGATTAATGGCGTAGTATGTATACTTATTCACAATTCACCAGCATTACCTGAAAGACAACTGCAAAATTTCATATTTATCATACAGAGCCTACACAAAACACACACACACGCACGCACACATGCACGTCACACGCGCACACGCACGTCACACGCACACAAGCACGCACACGCACAAGCACGCACACGCACACATCTGAAAAATGTTATAATACAAATATATCGTAAGTGTTATTTTTAATTTAAACAGATAAACGTACATGACCTGATAATATATTTACTCACACCTTTATATAAAGATCTCTCTAGAGTTTGCGCGGTACCATGACCATATTTAACTTTACCTAAGCAGCTAATTAAAAACTTGTTCCATCCTTCATTTATTCAAACATAAATCTTTGATAATATTAGCTAAGTTGAATAGTGTTTCTTCGTAACTTCAATAGTTAAATGTCAGCTGCTGTTAGGTTCTAGGAAGACAGATCGCCCTAGAGTATAAGCTGTAGTCTGAGTAGCTGCAGTACTATATACTATACATAATTATATATTACAGACAGGTATAGAATATATTCTTAGAGGCTAAGTAGTAACATCGAAAAATATTACTGTGCGTAAACACGGAGTTCTTTAAGAACGGAATTAAAGCTTTTTAAAAGATCGGCAGCATCATTAAACTATATAAACTAACATGCGTATAGGCGGACGAAGACATTACCTATCAATCCACTCAAACTCAATTCAAACTTCATTCCTTGCATAACTTTGTAGTCCTTGATTTATACGTTTATTATCTCTCAAACCAGCTGATTACGAGATAGAGAAACAAACAAAACTTCATTATAATAGTGTAATAAATCAATTCTTAGCATCGACGGGAAAGAGCGGTGGTTAATAGTTGATTTAGCAGATATTTGCTTGTAACTTCACAGCTAACGTTTCTTTCAGTTCTTTAAATAATGTTTTATTCGAAGATAAAGTTTAAACTACTCATTTATAGCGGAAATAAAGAGTTAGCTAGTTTCTCTACTGTCAGTTTGCTGATCGAATCAGATAAAGCTCTGAGGAGAATTAGCAAGAAGCTCAGACCACTCATTCTACACAATATCGCAGCCTGGTTGGCAAAGTAGCTCCGCTTCACCCTACATTACAGTAGTCGTAGTCATAATAATACTACCTGAGCAGTGCTATATCTCTAATGACTGATGATGATGTCCGACGGAGTCTATTCAATAAGCACTGCAACAGACGTCATCAGTTCCTCATTATCATCAGTGTAGATACTGCTTTGGCATGAGCCCTGATTGTATTCTAAACGCCGGGTTATAACACTTTCCTTTTTTGCTACTGTTAGGCAAACCGCGAGCTCGTAGTATGTTACTATCGGTATGTTATAAAATTTGCAATATTATTTCAGACTTTTTTGCTACTTTTTGCCCTCTCAACTTAAGTAGGTACGCATTTTCTTGAATGGCACATTTTGTTGTAACGTATGTACTCGTATATTTTACATAAAATTATATATTGCCGGCTAACAATTGTCACAACCTTGTTTCAGTCTGTGAGTGGGTAATTAATTTGGTTAATAAGAAAAACACATCAATCCTATAAAATTGTGACGGAATATGGCAATAGGCTCGGCCCTTATTATACGGCACCTAATACAGACAGCGCAACGTGAGCGTAACACACCCATTCCGTTATAAAGTCATAAAACTATTATAATAACACCAGCATGTTACTGAATATTTGCAAAGACCTCGTCTCATACAGGGAAAACAGATTTTCAATTACAGAGATTTCTTAAAACGCCAAGTTTCCTCACGATGTTTTTCTTTACCGGCAGCCAGTAATGTCCAAAGAAAACTTAGCGCATATGAATTAAAAAAAAAACTACATTAGTTACCACCTACTTGCCCAATTTTGTAGTCACCGCCATTTTATATGAAGCGAGTGTCGGTAATCCCAGTGCAGTGGTTGAGGCACCTACTATTATGGCGATTAAATAAAACAATGCAATGAGATGGCCATTACAACTACAACAATGAAAAGAAAAATATTTTGCTTTTTCAAACCCAAAATGAATACCGAAAGTGCAAAAGCAAACCTCAGAATAAGCGAATGGAGTCAAAATTAAACGTGATATTCAAAACGAATTTCCTACCAAGCTGTTATTACAATATAACTTTATAACAACTTGTTAACAAGATCATTACAGAGCCTGTCGTAAATCACCACGTTTTCAAAGCAAAGGAAAATGCTGAGATAAAACGAAGGCCTCCTTGCGACTAAACGACATACATACTTTACTATTATTGCGTTTTATAAGATAACGGGTTGATTTATGTTATTAAAAGAAATGTAGAGATGTATATCTTGCGTTGTTTCACGCAACTTCAACGCATACTAAAATAAAACTATTTTATTCCAACTCTCGAATAATCATGTGTCTAAACAAAATTGCAATATCCACTCGAAATAGAATACACAGGTTGCGGAATGTAAGTATGCTAATTACATAAATGTTTTTAAATTTTGATCATTTTTAAATCGTCATAATATTTCATGTTTATGGTCTTTCTCGTGGTCTTTCGCTCTTACCTATAATTATAAGATATAGATGAAACTGTGTAATAACAAAATAAAATTTGCAGAATACATAATTATATTTTTTTTAAACCAACATAAAGGTATTATATCAAGAATAACCTTAGATTGCTTTTGAATATAGAGAAGCTTGTAGGGCGGTACAAAAAAAAGGGATCGATAAATCTGTGAAGTTATGTTCAGTTTTCGTAGCACACAGATAGATGCTCGCAGTGCTAGGGGCTTTACTATTGGACATCAGCATGTGCAGGCATCTCACACTGAATCGTGAATAGACAAACGTAACGGAATCTATAAATATGGTTGGTAGAGTAACGATTAAGTTAGTGTTTATTATATCTATCCTGCGATATCCAGTCGTATATATTTAATAGAACTAAGCTTATGTTTAAGAAAATGTAATGATTTATTCTGCATAATTAGAGCAATCGATAACTCATATGATAATCTGTGTTGTTCCACATTCCATTAGAAGCAAACCCAATGAATTAAATGGTCTTATTATCTTTAAGCCTTATCCCTTGATGGATGACCGTAGTGCTTATTGAGGCTCTTAATCTCCTCGTTTCCGATCCTAAAAGGTTGACCACAATCCAAACTAGGGTAATTTAGAATAATTTATTCCATGCTAACTTCGATATTTTCATATTTTCGCCTATAAAGGTAGTCTGCGCCAATTTTATAGCTCATAAATTCCGATGATAACTCCTTTGTCTGTGTGTACTTACCCGGTTTAACGAGTGACTATTGACAATTTGTATAACGAAGCTCTTAAGGAAATTGCCTCTAATTTATTATTGGATGCTCCAATTTGTATCAGTGGTTTTAATATTACCAATTTACCTTATAGAATTTATATGAATCCATACATATTTTATTGAAACGTATTAAGTAGGTACACGTAGCTTTTTGTTGAAATCTAAACTTATATTATGCTTTTGCTTAGACGAGTGAACCAAAAGAAAAGGCATTCCTTGAAAATAGTACTAATAAATGCCGGTAAACAACAATGTTGACAACTGCAATGCTTCCCCCTGTTACATTTTCTATAATTGCCATCAAAATGCCTTTCACGCCTTATTTCTTAAAGTAATCACATAATAAGTTAACTTACACAAATTAAAAATATTATAAAAATGATATTATTTGAAAATTCTAGTCAATTTAATAAAATTTCATCACGTTAAGGAAATCATTATACCGTCGGATTATTTATTTATTTATTAAAAACTTCATATACAAGGTATATTGGCGGACTTAATGCCTGAGGCATTCTCTACCAGTCAACCATTACGGGTGATGCAGAGAACAACAAAATAGGTGTATCTGAAGACAGTATGAAGAGATTATCACAAGGAGTTACAATACTAAATAAACATGCATACAATCATACATACACATACATAGCCTTACGTTCAAAAATATACCTACATAAATATAAAATATAAATATACACATATACATAAACTTAATAATATATATTTGATCTGAATCATTGTGATGAGTCTGCTTTTTTATTTAAAAGAAGTTCACGCACCTTTACCTTAAATATAAAACGGTTAGTGGACATCCTGATTTCAAGAGGGAGCGCATTCCACAGACGGATAGATTGGACAGGAAAGGAAGAGTCTACGAAATTAGAACAGTGGGATGGACATTGTAGAAGTAAATTATTAGAAGAACGAAGGTTTTTATGATGGTTACTGCATAAATACTGAAAGGAGTCCATTAGGTAAGAGGGAGGAGTGGGAGAAGTTAGAAAAGAATAGAGAGTAGTGAGAGTACGCATGCTACGGCGTTGACGAATAGGTAACCAATTTAGTTGCGAGCGATATGTAGACACGTGGTCATACTTACGAAGATTGAAAATGAATCGAATGCAGTTATTGAGAAGACGGTCATATTTGTTGAGAAGATCTGCATTCAGGTCTAAATAGCATACGTCACCATAGTCAATTAGAGGAAAAACTAAAGTTTGCACAAGTGTCACCTTAATCTTGGATGGCAGGAAGTTCTTCAGGCGATAAAGAGCGCGTAGGGTAGCAGTGACCCTTTGACTAACGCATGTTACTTGAGCCTGCCAGTTTAGAGCAAAGTCAATGTACAGACCAAGGTCTTTGACCGTAGCACTCAGCTCTATAGGGCAACCACCAACAGCTATTGTTGGAAGCGTCATAGTATCCACTTTACGTAGCATATTTTGACTACCTAACATAATGACCTGGCACTTACTGGGATTTACCATCAAACCGAATCTATCTGACCAGCTCTTGATATAGTCCAGATCATTATTCACTTTATTAATTGTCGTATGTAAACAGTCTACCCTTTCGTGTGAATAAAGTTGCAAGTCATCGGCATACAGATGATACGAGCACTGAAGATTTTGCGTTATAAGATTAATAAAAATTTAAAACAATATAGGAGAGAGAATGCCGCCTTGAGGAACACCAGAATCAAGATAACACCAACCGGACGAGGAATCATCCAGGCGCACTGACTGCTGACGTCCCTGAAGATAAGACGAGAACCATTCCAATACCTCGGCAGAGATCATAAAGTAGGAGAGGATGGCTAGCAGGATATCATGATTGACGGTGTTGAAGGCATTGGCAAAGTCAACTAAAGTCAAGATGGTGACCTTAGCGTCCTCCATAGCCCTTCTCACATCACCAGTCACCTTAAGGAGTGCAGACGTAATACTGTGACCAGGCCTAAATCCAGATTGTAATGGACTAAGTAACTCATGTTCATGCACGAATCTAGACAATTGTCTATGAACACAGGCCTTAAGTACTTTGGAAAGGAATGGGAGTATGGATATGGGACGGAAGTGATTAGCAAGAGTGGGATTAGAGATTTTTGGTAAAGGGATGACATAGGCCTTACGCCATAAAGATGGGAAACTGCCTACCTGGAGAGAGAAATTTTTGATGTGGGAAATGGCTAGAAGAAGGTGGTCAAGGATAGGTATAATCATACTGCGACTGATGTTATCGCAGCCCACAGCTTTAGACCTAATGGACATGATTATCTTTTTGATCTCTGCCGAAGAAACTGGAGAAAAGGAAAATGGATTTATGTTAGGACGGGGAAGGCTAGCTAAGTACTCCAGAGTATGACACTTAGTTTGGTTATCAATCGGAGTTGTAGAGGAGAAATGACGGTTGATGTCGTCCAAACCAATTGTGTCTGCAGATCGCTGTTTACCAATACCTAGAGTACCGAGGAACTTCCAGATATTGGCAGGAGAAGAGGAAGAAATATTATCAAGAATATGGCGGCGTTTTGCATTGCGTATCATCTGATTACACCGATTTCTTGCAACTCTAAATTGTTGCCAATTGTCATCGGTGCGTTCTTTTTTAAATTTTCGAAAAATACGATCTCTACGCCGCATCGCCATCCGAACACCCCTGGTCATCCAAGGCGCTGGTGGTCGCTTAAGTCTTATCCTCTTCACAGGGGCATGTACATCGTAAAGTTGTATAAGCGATTTGTTGAAAATTTCGACTTTGTCCTTAAGTGTGGAGGCCGCCGTTAAAGAATTCCAGTTGAGTGCAGCGGCGTCATTGCATAATTTTTCTTTGTCCATGCGACAGAAACAGCGCCTGTGCAAAACTTTAGGTGAGGATTTGGGAGGTTTAAGAACGTAGGATAAATAGATAAGGTCATGATGGGAAAAGCCAGGAGCAGGATGCTGACCATGAGAGGCAACAAGGGAAGGAGAGGAAGTAAGGATCAGGTCCAGCCAGGTGTCATTTCCATCGATATTATGATGAGTTGCTTGTAACGGAAGTAAGTGCAGACTAGTGGACTCAATAATATCGAGGAGTTTCTGTGAACGGGATGAGGAGTGGGCTAAAAGGTCGGTATTAAAATCTCCCATGATGACGTGATGTGCATACTCAGACCCTAAAGATTCCAGCACCGATTCGAGACTGGAGAAGTAATCAATAGCAGGAGGACAATAAACTACCCCAAGTAAACATTTGGCTCCTTTGACACAAACCTCGAGAAAAAGATATTCTACAGATGCAGAATAGTTACCAGGTGACGAGGCTAGAATTTTAAAAGAAAAGTTGGATCGCAGGTAAATAGCTACTCCGCCTCCTCGTCTATCAATACGATCATTACGAACTAAAACATTATTATTGTTTATCTTAATAGGCTTTTGACTCTACCGGCACGAAAGGTTATGTTAAAATATGTTCAACTGTAGATATATTTTATTCGAAACAGCCAAGAAAGAATGGGTGAATTTTGGTAAGGTTTCGATAGATTCATGACTAGGATAGATGAGGCTTAGGAATATAAGGATTAAAAACTGTAGAATGTTACTTTGCACACAATAATAAGCAGAATTATCACTACAAAGGACGCAATGCGCAATATAGCGTTATTGGTGAGATGGTCGTTTCAAGCAATCCAACATATTTTTACTGATAAGTAGCTGCTTGCCCAAAGTTTCGAGTGGGTAGATATCCTTATTTCGAGTCTGTTACAAAACTCAAAAAACAGCTTCTTATAAATTAACTTCATCCAAAATTTTGGTTTCTTATACCAATTTATTTATTATTTAGTAAGTTGCTCGTCGTTTAAATACATATAATTATTAGATCAGTTGAATACATAACAGGTCCTACCTATACATATATTACTCGTACATCACTAAGATTACACATAACAGGGTATTACTTTCAGATAGACGCACGATTGATTGCAGCTGCGACATAATGGCACATACGTTACCCATAATTTATTCATGTAATAGGTTTTGCAATGTTTAATCAGCGCGAGGTGTATTCATGAAGGAATGCAAGTTTACAAGCAATATTCTTTATACTTACTCACATAAACAAGAAAGATGTCATAAGAATTGCTTTAAAAAACTTGTATCGGAAGAAATAAGTTTCTAGACTCAATTATACAATGCAAATTAATAAGATTTTATTTCAGACTTTGGCTCACTTACATAGAAATACAGAAAATATATTATGAGACGAACTACTATACGCTGGAATTGTAAGCGGACATTCCTTAAACTCTTAGACGTAGAACTGCTCAACAGAGTCATATTATTACAGAGTAAGAGCAGTGATTTGCATTTTAGAAAAAGTAGAAGTAGACAGGAGCTATAATTACTAATCATAAGTATGGGTAAGTAATAATAGTAATAATATAATAATATTCTACCACATTCACACAGCGCCATCTAGTCCCAAATTAAGCAATTATATTTGCTTGTGTTATGGGTACTAAACAACTGATATACTACATATATACATATTTTTTTTGTAAATACATATCATATTCAATCATGCTCATCACACAAAGGTTTGTCCTGGGTGGGAATCGAACCCACAACCTCAGGCTTCGCAGTCAGGGTCACTAACCACTAGACCAACAGGCCAGTCAAATGAATTGTCTCTTACAACAAAAACAAAGGGTTAGCGCTTATTGAAAATATATACAAATAAGTTGCTACCCAATTGCTACCAAAATAAATCTTATTATTCGTCGTTACCCTGTAGCAAGATCCAATTGCTCTCAATGTATAAATTTAATTAAAATTTTGTATTCGTGGTGGGTCGTAATCATCTTATTGCACTAAGAAGATTAGTGAATAGTCTGTGGTCCTCCGTGTTGCGATAGGAAGGCATTTAATAGGTCAATTATGATATTCTTTATTGTAACGACAATCCTCTTTACGTATGCACTGTGTAGCGAGTGAATTGGTTTCAATGAAAAGGCTTTACTACAATACTACAATTCACTTAAATACATTTTTTTTATACAACTTTGGTGGCAAACAAGTATACGAGCCACCTGGTGTTAAGTGCTAACCGTAACCTATAGAGCTAGCTGTGTTTTCCAAGCATCGCAGAAGTAATAATGCTTATAAAACACCAAGCCGTTGCCGACCACGGAGAAGAGGGTGTGGAAGGAAAAGGGCAACGGAAGAGGACCGAGGGGGTATTTAGACTGCCGGCGCTCTCCCTCACGGTGGCAAAACACATTAGTATGAAAACTAATATTCTTACGTCGATCTCATATGAGATGGTAGTACTGCCCCAATCAATCCAGCCCATTCATGCTGAAACCAGCGTGAATCTACTACCGTATTTTATTTAAGTTTCAAATTAAGATTTATACTGTCCTGTTACTGCGGTTAACTTACTATAAATACCTACCTATAGTATAAGAATGTACCATATTGTCGTGTCATCGAAGTGAGATCGTTGGATGCAGACTTATAAAATTAAACAATGACAGGTTTTTATTTAATTGAACTGAATGACTCTGTAACGGACTAGCCTTCTTGATGTTACAAGAGTGCTTTAACACGTCCTTTTCCAAACGAGGTTTAAAGAACAGCACAAATTTCACGTTATGCTGTGGCTTTGTTGAGCCGCGATATTGCAGGTCTGTGTTTACTTATCCGGTGGGCCGTAAGCCCGTCTATCACTTTAGGTAGATAATAAAAAAATATCTAAACATTGAAAAGTCTGCATTTTTTGAAAACTGTCCTGTATCAATTGTCTGTTAGTCTTTTGTATTACAAATAATTTTAAAACTAGAGCCTTTGCATCGAAATTGCTATATTATTTAAACATTTCGTTCGTTAACTGTACGGTACAGTAACTATAGCTTAAAATGGGTGAAATCCTATTAAAGTGTCTGTTAGGAGACATTTAGGAGGTTAACGTGACAAGAAATGTTTCATTAACGCAAACTGTTTTCATTCTAACTATAGAGGAAATTCCGTTCAATTTGATGCCTACAATATTATTTTTGTACGATTTCCAAACTTGTTGATTCTAATCAACTAAAATAATTAAATGAAAGTAAACATTATTAATTAACACACACTTTAATTTGTACTTATAATTGAGACTACTTTGCAGTGTAGTGTGTTGCATGTAGATAACGCACAGTACGCCGCGTTATAATTTTATAAGTATCTACAAAAGTGCAAAGAAAAGATTGACCGAATTGATATGTTTAAATTTAAACCCTCAACGTCTTATAAACATCTAGGCGTTTTATAAAAAACTACTTTTAGACTGTCGCTTTGATAAATAAATAATAGTTTCTAAAATAGTTCATAAGGCAAAATATATTTAGCCTAGCCATTCTATATTTTGAATAAATGTCTTCTACTGCCTTTGCATAAAGTAGGCGAGGTCTTTATTCCATGACTACTGAGATATAGAGAAGCAATTAAATGGTTATATGCGAGCCTCGTTCAGTACATTATGTGTCTGACACCGCTGAGGCCTCCTTGCTCATAAATAACTACCCTATCGGATTATGGCGAAAATTATACGTGAGTAAAGTCGTATGTATGTAACAGTATAATAATATTATCAAGGCAATCTTGGCCATGTGTATGACATTCGCATATAGAATGGTTTGAGTTCATCTATCTACAAACTTCAAATTAATTACAGGGTCTATAGCTCATACAAATAATATAATATAATATCTATAGCGTAAAGTCACATTCTTCGGTCCAACTATTTTATATGGTAGTGGTGCCGTCATTAAATAACATAGGTACCTAAATTTCTTACCTCGGCGGCCTAATTCGCACGAAAGTTTTAAAAGCGTTACGTTAAAACCTGACTCCGGCGTTGGCGCTTTTATAACGCTCTCGTATAACGTGAATAATATAATCAAGTTTCGGCCATATGAAACTATTTCCAATTCCAACGCCCAGCGTTCGAAATACGACAGTGCTTGATAAAAAAGCATCGCGTTTTAAAAACGATGACGTATGAACATGTACTTGAGAATGTATTTGTTCTATTTGAACCAGTGCCGGATTAGCCACGTAGCAAGAGTAGCAAATGCTACAGGCCCCGCGAATTTGGGGGCCCCGCGCTCCAACGCCTGTCTGACCGTAATAAAAAAATAATAATTTAGATAGGGCCGTGAAATATCTTGCATGACTTAAAACGAAGCGCTTAGGCTATGCTTCACTTCCACTTGAAAATCTAAAACTCGATTTCGTCACGTTAAATCGTAAAAATAAGTAGGTATTTTACAAACTTTTTAACGTCAATGTTCTAATGCTTAATTATTATAATCGATATATTTAGACTAGTATCTATACCATATTTCATCTATACCCTTCAAGCGGCCAGATTTTTATTTTTTTATATAGACATACATTTTATTTTGCGAGTTTACGTAGCTAAGATTGTACTTTTTTAATCGATTTTAATATAATCTCGATTATAAGTATTTCGAGAAAACAGGCGAACTATTTAAATTTTATTAACTCAGTCACGATCCTATCTACTGTGGTTGGTTGATATATTATAAAATATAGATTCATTTTATGAGTGAATATAGCTGACCTTTTTTGAATCGATTATCATATCGATCATGTTTCGAGATTATTGAAAGCTAGTGACGGTAGATTAAGAGCAAGGTGTTTCCGAGTCTCAAGTAAAAAGGCGGGTAATTTAAAAATGAACTATTCAAATTATAAACAAAAAGTTATTCAATTAAAAATTACACATTTTATGTGTTCGTCGACATTTAATTTCCTTGAATATATTTAGTATAAAATAAGTGCTTAAGGTATGCACATTTAGATATATTAGATTTTAAACTTTTTTTAAATTACTATAGGTAGGTGTAGGTATAATACCTACCACGAGAAACGTTGGTATCAAAATCAACAACAATAATTTTAAATTGTACCACATTTCTAAAATTGAGCGCTGGCCACACCACAAGTTACCTATGTGTTGTACTACTTGCACTGCACTACACGCAAGTTGGCAGCACTGTCAAGTATGGTCAGTGCTTACGAAGATGATTTGGAGGACAGCCTAGGCGGCGAATTAGTGCAGTTCGCAGAGCTGCTGAAAACAGATGTGGCTACTGTTAAGCTAAGATATTTACATAGTATTACGTGGTTTCAAGTGGAGACCTGGTGACCTGTAGCACAGGTAATATATATACCTACCGCAGGCACCAGCGACCCACAACCGGAATTTTGTACTTATACCTTAGCCCTAAGTTGTTTTCACTGTATTTCGGTTTTGGTGAGAAATAAACAAATTATTTATTTATTTATTATTTATTGACAGCAAGAAACAGGAGCCTCTGGAACAGCAATTTTATAAACTTTTATTAAATAATTCTTTAGAATCGTGTTTCCCAAACTTAGAAATTGCCTTGCGCATTTATTTGTCTCTCATGATAACTAACTGCAGTGGCGAACGTTCTTTTTCAACATTAAAACGTATTAAAAATGAATTAAGGAACACGATGGGCCAAGAACGTCTTAATCATCTCACTTTGTTGAATATTCAGTAGTGGCGAAGGCGCTTACCTTAAAGCACGACGTATGGTCTATTTCTACACTTTAATAGATATTATAGTCTTTGTGATTTATCTCAAAGGGAAGCCGGTAGGAATCGGGTTATATGGACTCTTCGCCACTGATATACAGCATGATTTGCTTAGAGAAGTCTATATTGAAAGTGTTATCTCTAAATTTGCCCATATTAAATCTAGAAAAGTTTATATGTAACAGTTTTGTTTTATTTAATAAACTAAACTTGAGAACCTAAAGCAAACCATGGGCCCCTTGACAGAATTTGCTACAGGCCCCGCGATGGCTTAATCCGGCACTGAATTTTGAACGCATTTTTAACGCGCGTTAGAAAAGCTCTCGTGCGAATTAGGTCCGAACACTCTACACATCAAATCTGAGTTACATGTCTATCAATAGTCTTTTTCGATTAAAAAAAAGTACTTGATTTAGAAGAACTAAATAAACTAAAGCATTTCTCTGTGTCGATTTGCAAACAGCTATTCAAATGTGGATTTTGATGAGTTTACCTCCTTACACAGTACTTAATATTTTCATCACCTTAATGTATTGTAAAGCAACGTGTGCCATCAGATTAATGGCGGTAATACAATTTTATAATGTAGCCCTGACCGCAGCGGAAGAACGGAAAAACCAATTTAATTAACCTTCTTATGAATTATTCGCATCTGCAACGGCAGAGTTCACAAATCCTGAGTTTTAATTATATAAAAGTTTTCATGCTGGAATTTATTGTTGAAACAGTGTTAAGAAGTGCGTAAGTAGGTAGGTACCTACTAATATATTTTCGTCATAGGTACTTTTTTTTAATAAGAATTATTGTTCGAAGTAAAATTGCTTAGGTTCATTTTAGGTGTAAGACAGTAGGTTTAGGTTCATTCTGTGTTATGGACTGTTCATGGCATATCTCGTAGACTGCATACAATCTAGTGGGTATCCGTAGCTGTAGGTCCATTAAAAAAAGACATGTACATACCTAAATACTATTAACACGTTGCATGCGTTGTGAACTATTTATGTCCATGAACGATCATACCGAGGTGCGGCGGCGCTCTAAAATACATTTCTTACCATGAGGCGGAAGGTGCTTTTATAAGTTTTTTTATGAGTATGAAAGAGATAGTTGTATATTTGTCAATATTTTTTTAAGTATTTCAAATTTAAGAAATAAAAACGTATGGCAAAATAATGTTCATGACACACAGCGACTAATATTTTTGGGCTTTATGCGGCATGAGAAGTATTTTCACATAGACATTAACCTTACGTAGCACTGTACGTTGGCACGCCGCGCGCTCAATCGATTATAGTGTAGCGAAGCGTTGAAAAATATTATCGATAAATTTGCAACAATGAAAAGGTCTCATAAAATATATTCAGTTTAATGAAGACGGGGAGTGCAGTAGAAATTAATTAAGGAATGACCGAAACTTTGTTATAAAAAAAGGCACTTTGACCCGTAATTAAGCAAGATTTGTAAGAATGTTCATACTATTATTGCATTGATACAAATAGATACCTATGGCTGATTTGTTTAAGAATGAGAAATTGTTTAGTTGTTTTGGAATTACTTTGAATTGTTTGTTATGAAACATTACTAAGAATTAATATATTAAAACCTATTTAAACTGTCGATATTTTCTTTCACTACAATTATTATTACATATCCCAACACTATCAAATGACAGAGAAGTTAACAGAGTGCGTTATAGCAAAATACTTTTCATGAATTGTGACTTTTTTTAAAACGTTCAATCTCTGAAACTATTGATCAGAACTGCAGGCGAATTCAGCTGCTTATACAACATATTATTCACAAGCTTTAGCCTAAAAATGATTGAAATAGCTATAAAATTCATAAAGTTATAACCATTTAAAAGCAGGAGGTGATATGAACAAAATATGATGTTTACGACGCACAATATTAAATAAGGGTATGAGATGTGTGGAGGTCATGACGCACCCACAGGAAGTATTGTCATATAGTAAACGCATTGAACGTGTTAAGGTACCTATATGAACTTTAATACCTGCCTTGGTACGGCAGAGATATAATCCAATGTACTAATAATGAATCAAATCGAAACCATATTTGAAAAATCTAACATTGTGAAATTATGTGTACGCAAACGGTAATAAATTAATAATCTATGAATGTTGTCATCTAATTTTGTATTTCATCAAAATACAAAGAGCAGCAACGTTATAGCATAATGTCGGACGGGTTTTATTTCAAAATGTTATTAGTCAGTGACAGGGCTTGTGGCGTATGCACGGAATGCTGATGTGGAGTATTTGCATTGCAGATATGTAGGAACAACGCTATCTAGGCTACCCTCCACACACGACAGGATTTAGCACTCACAGATTATAGGGGCAAATTAGCATGAAACCTAAACACGTTTCCTTGTAACCGTAAAATGGCTTAAAAACTATTTGCATAATTGAGTGCGCAGAGAAGTTTTACCTATTTTGAAAAGTTTTCATTAGTGCGCCCATATTGTTACAATAGATTATCGCGGCTTAAATTTAATTAAAACTTTATTGCTTTGTGATATTATAACCACGTTATCATCACACGTTTCGATTTATTCTAGTAATTACTTACGCATAATGAATCATAGATACCAGATCGGAGAATGAGGTTTTAACACGCACGAACACACAACACACAAGAATTGAGTTTGGGCTACTTATTCATACATGCAGGTATTTATGTTTTTGGTTTGAATATTCAAAGATCTGTTGATAAAATATTTATATTGTTTTTTATTTCGTGTTGTATTTGATAGAAGTAATTATATTATATTCTAAAGAGTTTGATAATAATAATAATTAACCATTTTGGCGACCAAATAATAAGAACCCCGAAAAAAAAATAGGTATATAAAAATATTAAAACAATACTTTTAATCACATTAAACATTCATTTAGACGGTTACGTCTACTTACTTAATGTATATAATAAATAGAACAAAATAGAAATTTCTCCGTTAATTGTGGTGAGTTTTGGAATAAGTACGTAGTCTTTTTCTTGTTTTGTGTTCATTTAAGTAGTTAACAATAATAACTGCCAATAATGTAAGAAAATGTAATCTCTCTCTCTCTCTCTCTCTCTCTCCCTCCCTCTCTCTCTCTCCCTCTCTCTCTCTCTCCCTCTCTCTCTCTCTCTCTCCTTAACTATGTTTCACAAATTTTGAAGGGATCAGCCGTTTTTATCCCTCTCCTCCACTTATATATCGCATTTCTCTATCCTTGGACCCTAGGTATATGTTTATATAATATTTTATTAATTATATTTTAAAGGTATAATAACATTTTTTTTTTTTTTTTTTTTTATGTTATAGCCTACCAAAGTGACTCCACTCCGCCTGATGGTAAGCAGTCAGTGGAATCCAGAAGTGGCGGCCACTGTACCAAAAGCCATCGTCTTAACTGCTGGTATGGTGGCCTCCACTATGGCGGCTGGGAATGGGGATAGGGGAACGGAATGAGGGAGGTGAGGAAAGAGGAAGGGGGAAATTGGGCCTCCGGCGCTCTCACTCACCGAACGAAACGCAGTAGTACGGATACTACTACTCTTAAGTCGATCTTCTATGAGAGGGTAGTACTTCCCCGGACGACTCGGCCCATTCATGCTGAAATCAGCGTGGATCTACTACCGTAACATGCTTAAATCATTTTTTTCAATTACATAACAATTTCAAACTGTAAACAAACAAAATTGCTCTAAGCCTACAACAATTTACTCGTAGGTATGTGCTTAACCCTTGTAGACTGTGTTTATGTGACGGCATACAACACCGGCTCCCTAGATGGAAACTCTCTCAAATGTAAACTAACACTTCGATGCTTACCTTCTACCCACTAAGCTGATTATTTCCTTTCGACAAAAGCTTTGTTTACCTTTCCTTTTGGTCATAGATAACTGATTTACTGTGTCAGCTGAGATTTCTATCATCAATCTTTATTTAATTAACTAACATTCCGAAGCGCAGATTCACTCGCGTCTTTGCTTACTGCTCTGCTCCCGTCGCCAATCGCGTTGTGTTACATAGCCTTTAACCTTCCTCAGAACTGGGCTATCAAACTTAAAAAGAATTATTCAAATCTGACTTGTAATTCCAAAGATTTGCGCGCCATTATGGTAATAATTGCAGAACCTATATCCTATTTAATATTATAATTGCAAAAAATTGTGTGTGTGTATTTGCGTGTGTGTGTGTGTGTGCGTGTGTGTGTTTGTTACCACTCAGCGCCTAAACGGTTGAACCGATTACGATAAAAATGAGTAGGTATGTAACGAAGAAAGATAGAAAAAATATTTATTTTGATATAAACATACGACACATAAAAAAATAGTTATCGAAACAAAAATTAAATTAAAAAGAACAGTGCACACAGAAAACAAAATAGGGAATAACATTTACATACCTAAGCGTCATGTGTAGGCTCAAAAAATGACTAGTCTATGTAGATGAAATGTCTATGTAGATAGATTCGGTGTAGGAGCCGGACATATTATGCTACTTTTTATCCCAAAAATCGGTCTGGTTTCCGAGGGATACAACAAAACATATCTTATGCGCGGGCGGAGCCGTAAGGCGCAGCTAGTTGTTTTATAAACAATATGTTTGGATATCACTAACAATAAGCGTGTGAAACTATAATTACGATATCTTCCAAAACATTCTAATATAACGTTTTCCAACAAAGACTAGTATGAAAACATAAATCAGATAGCGATCTAATTCTGAATACACCAAACACACTAGAACCTCGATTACAACTCAAGAAATTTATAGTCGAAAATGAATTTTATTGCGTTAAAAAATCGCGTTTCGTTCCTGATATAAATCACGGGATTAAAAAGCTGAGAATGGCGAGGGGATCAGGGTCAGCAATATATTTTCGAGGAGAAAGCTGATTGCCTATCGAAAAACAAAAGTGAACTCGAGATATTGTCTAGTGGTGCCATCTGGCGGTCGTGACGTTAATGTATTAAATGTCATTTGTCTTCACCTAGCGAAAGCTTATTATTTTAGCGCTAAACGCAAATATAAAGTACAGAGTAATTAGACAATAAGATTTTTACAGTTTTGACGCGCAAGAGTTTATTTTTTATTTATTTAAATACAAAAAAAAATACAAAAATACGTAAAACTTATACTTACGTCGAGTTGGTGATAAATGTTAAGTAAGCGTCTCTAGGTCGTACCCTACACAAAGCTGATATAATAATGTACCAGCGTGTTGGCCACCTTATTTATATATTATAGTAGATTAGTAGCCAAGGGCTGTAAGGCATCAATTGCAGCTCGAGATATTTATATATATATAGTTCGAGGGTGCAATTGATGCTTAAACCCGAGCTAACTACTCTGCTTTACATCTCGATTGTGAGGTAAGTAGAAAAAAACCGGCATTATAAGAATAAAAGTTTTCTATTCCCGCCTTTTTTCATTTTTTTATATTTTTTTTAAGAATGAAATTTAGCTTCGCCGTTCGATATTTAAAATTGATGACTATTATTATACTCATACGAAGACAAGGCTGAATAGCGAAGCGACCTCTTTTGTCATTGGGCTGAATGCATGATGTCTATTGCCAGTATGATGGTTAGAGGTACGCGAACTTTTTGAAAGAGCGAAGTGTTTTTTTTTAATTACTTACCGCCCTAGGGCTTTTCTAGCTACATTATTACCCTAGAGCGCTAATTGGTCACCTACAAGCCCCATTTGGGGGTAATAAGAACCTACTTACCGAATATGAGAGATGTAAAAGGACATTATTTTGAAAATTAATAATAAGTATTATAACACAAGCAAAAAGTGGATAGGGCGAAATGGAGGAAGAACATTAGGATGGCAGCCCATTACGATGTGGGATAAATAGTCAGAAAGAGAGAGAGATACACAAGCAAAAAGTAAAGAAATTATAGCACAATTGGTACGCAATATCATCGGGGATCATATTTCCTCGATCGCAGGGACCACTACCATTTTAACCATGGTCTTTATACCAATATTCAGTCAAAATAAATATTATACCCTCTACACTACTACAAACTGCACTATTGTCTTTGTATTATTCTTGCTACTTTACATATCGGTTAGTTGATACGAAGAAAACTTATCTGTTCACGTAGCCTTTATTAACATACATGCATGTTAAAACATTTATTATCATTAGATAAATGTTACATAGGTTAATAAATTTTCAGGTAGATATTGTTAACTATTTGCATACATTATTAGAGATATAGATAAGGAGGCATACAGTCTTAGTAAATGCTGCACGTATACAGAACATAACAACTTTTAATCTGTGTTCAAAAGCAACAAAACAAAATTTTCTTCAATTCCTAATTGCTTTTTTAAAAGTTACAAGAATAACAGTATAGAATAAGTTGGTTCTTATTGAGGGTGCCTAGTAATTTTATCTTTCGATCGATACTAATATGATTACCTACACTTGAATCCACAGTACTGGTAGTATTTCTATTAAGACTTCTAGATTAACGCACTCTGGTTATAGGTGGCTCTATTGTCAAAGCTATGTATTTCACATACATGTAACATAAAATAATGTCATATTATATAATACCCACTAGGATTTAATAACACTTAAAAATGATAAGTACAAAAATATTGTATAGCTCTAGGCAAAATAGTTCACGTTTGAACAACAAATAGGTAGGTAAGTATTTCGCGATTATACAAAAGTTGTAAACAGCACTTATTATTGAGCATTATTCTTGGGTATAACAAAGGAAGTTAAGCAGGTATCCCACAAGAACTTGGAACTTGGCTTTAAGAGCAATTTTCTAAACCGCTTCAACGAATATGCATGGCTCTTAACTTACCGAAAAGTTTGCACGAACGGTACTTTAATGCCCATTAATCGAGAAATTGAACGCGAATGTTCGTGTTCAGAACTGGAGATTGGAAATAAATAGGCTTAATGCTGGTTCGTATGAAAGAAAATCCATTACGTTCTAAGTGGTAGGTAGTAACAAGACAGGCCCGGAGGTCAATAAAGAGGGATCGGAACGTTTATGTTGCAAGGAGAAGCATCATTTGAATGAAAATACATTACACGAATATCCCACTTGGTTGTAAGCAGTAAAATCATTGCTATCTTTATTATGGTACTTAGGCCCTTTGATATTGGCAATGCCGAAAACAACTACTGCCTAACAATACCTTCTGAATAGATACTTATCCCGTTTCACAGTGATTGAATTCTGATTTTTATAGAGGATGAGTGGCAATGGGTAGGGCATAGCTCGCAAAACTGACAGCCGTTGGCGCAGAAAGGTTCTAGAGCGGCGACCACGAACCGGAAGGCACAGCGAGGGCAGACCTCTCACAAGGTGAACCGACGACCTTATAAGGGTGGCGGGCAACCGATGGATGTGGGCGGCGAACGACCGGCCACGGTGGCGAAAATTGGGGAAGGCCTAAGTCCAGCAGTGGACGTCGTTTGGCTGATGTGATGATGAAGCTTATAGTTATATTGACTTAAAGCATAGATTACCATATAATTTTACACGCTAAGATTGTTTAGAGCTGCTAGTTGACGATCTCACCGGTCACTAACGAAGTATAACAGTGGTCCTACATATAGTATGTTTATGTTACTAGTGCAATAAGTACACAGCGTAATGGCGTTCAAGCCATCACATGAGAAAGTAGCAGATACAAAAAATATCCCACACATGGGCAGAGGCAGCAACAATCTGTGATAACAGAAATATTTTAATTTTAGATGTTTTGCGATTGAAAATTATTAAAAAATAAGATATACTTACATGATTCAATTATCGCCTTTATCAGACATACTAGCCTCCCGCAGTAGGCTTTTACGCGCGTCTTTTTTTTGAATTCCGACTAGTAAATTCAGAGATTAGCGCGTACAAATAAACAAACAAACTCTTCCGCTTTATAATTAATCAGACATTAGGTATTTTTATATGACTTTCTCAAAGTATGACATTTGCACTACACTCGAGGTCATAGCGTAGGCACCTATCGCAGAGAACTTTGCAAACATACAATGCGGGCCTAGCAAATATTTACCTATGTCTCTCATGTGGTGGTTCAACTCACAACATTAAGCGACGTGTTAATCTCGGGATGACAACTTGGATCACTATTCATGCTATTCATCCTTCAGGTTATGAGGCGGTTTGTTCGACATCATTCAGTTCTAGTCAGACTAATTATATAATAATAATAATAATAATACCGGCCTGTTTACTGTCCCACTGCAGGGCAAATGCCTCTTCTCATATAGAGAAGGCATGAGCATTAATCACCACGCTTGCTCAAGGCGGATTGGCAATTTCAGTCTTTTAAGTACAGGTTTCCTCACGATGTTTTCCTTCACCGTCAGTCAGAAATGTCCAAGATAAACTTAGAAAGTGCATGAAAGTGCATATGATTTGAAAAATCACAATGGTACTTGCTCGGATTCGAACCCACTACCTCGTGTTTACGAAGCGGGTGCCTTATCCACTGGACCATTTCGACTTATCAGACTAATTGCGCTAGTGAAATTTATACGACCACTAAACCGTCTATACCTGTTATACTTCCTAAGTGTATTCAGTTACATATAAAATATTATTTAACAAAAAGAAAACCTACTTCAAACCTAAACTAAAAAGTAAAAAAATAATTTACATAGCACAAAGTAATTCGTATTTTGATTAAGTTAATCAGAAATAATTATATAAGTATTTTATAATTTTGAAGTTGGTGCCAAGTAAAACAATAACTAGCTACCTATTGGTATTATCAATCTTAATTTGCTATTGTAGTAAGGTTCATATAGTATTTAGTTATTGAGTATTTACTTGACACCAACTTCAAAATTATAAAATACTTATTTAATAATTTCTAAATTAACTAATACAAAATACGAATTACTTTGTGCTGTGTAAATTTATTTTTACTTGTTAGTTTCCGTTTGAAGTCAGTTTTCTTTTCGTTAAAAATATTTTATTTTACAATTTTTAGTGATGGGTAGACCTAAATCTTACTTAGGTATTTTTTTTGTACACACTAAACATTTTGGCATATTGAACTGTTTGAAGTAAGCTCGACATGACTGCTGTTGAGGAATTCCCTCGACTGTCTATGGTCACCTGTAATGGCACTTATAACCCATATGGGAGCAAAGTTCTCATCATTAGAAATTAATTAAGTCCAAACACCAAGTAATTGCGGTAAATCGTTGAGGAGTTCCCTCGACTGTCTTTGTGCTCCATCATCAGATCGACTCCGAATCTTCACTAAATAGTAGTGAAAGTTCTTGTCGATTTCTCTGGGATGCCATCATCAGATTCTGGTTTCCTTATAATGGTACTACCCTTGGGATATCTCCTTTCTAACAAAAAAAGAATCATCAAAATCGTTTTATAAACGACAAAGTTATCCGCGAACACACATAAAAAAAATATATACGGTCGAATTGAGAAACCTCCTCCTTTTCTTGAAGTCGGTTAAAAATTGTTACCTATCTATTTTTTCGCATACAGGCGTCGAACGAAGTAGTCAATACGAGAACCGCCAATGAAACCATTTGCATATATGTATCCTAAAAATGAAATATTTTACAACTGAGCAGTATTATCATATTGCGGACAACGGTACACTGAAATTAAATCTGAATGTAAATCCCTGTAATAACATTTAACGACGGTATGCATTTGGCTACAGACAGTCCTTCTTTTATGGTTTTAACTTTAATGTGATACGACAGCCCAATCCACCATTATAAAAATATCCCAGGGGTTAAAATGATAATTAAATTGCGAAAATGTTTGCCACATTATCCGGCCGCGGTTGCTTTATTTCATTAAATTAATTAATTACATCTGGTTTATATAAAAATAGCAGACTGCATTTAGTTCGTAAAATATAAGTACAGACTTAAGGGTATTGAAAATAATAATCTTGATGCACACAGCTAAGTGTAAGCATAGTTAGTTAAATACAGGTTTGTAACCAAGGTGGATTGGCGATCTGATAAAGGTGACAAACTTTGAATGCCCTGCTTACTCTTTGTTGTAACCACTCAGGGCAGCTAATGACCGATCAAAAAGGAGATATTATTTCAGAGAGCTATTTGTAGCACTGCTGCACTGGACGTGACATGACTTTGGCTCTTTGGATCTCGGCTATCACTGCTTTAAACTTTGTGCCTATTTGGCTCAACTCGGATTTAGTAATAAGTTTTGACTAAGTTGTTCATGAGCTAGCGAGTATTTCGTTAAACAATTTGTATTACACCAGCGCTTCGTTGTACCAAATTTTCTTAACAATTTAACATGACTGTTGTTTCCTCTAAGGATTAACCAAACTACTTTGTAGTTCGTCTACAGCAATATTTGTCGGTACACGCTGTAAGCTTTGTAATGTAGGTATAATAGATTTTAATTAACTAGGTAAGTACATAGTTTTATACATCTTGTAAAAGTATTAGGTACCTATCTATTATTCTGTTCAGCAACAAAGACATTTTTGGGTTATTCGAATAATAATTCTAATGTGAATTTAATAATTATTAATACTAATCAATTATTAGATTCACTTACTGATTAAATAGCGGAATAATCTCATAATATTATTATGTATTATGTATAAACCAAGCTTTTCAGTCTATTTCTTTGTTCTGCGCAACGGATTTTAATGCTATTTTCAATACCACATTTCTTCAAAAAGGTTTATAGCATAAAACATGTACTTTTTATTATTATTAGGAAATATCTAGAGCCTTTTTTAACGATTTGTAATCATGGCATAAACCATTAATAGGTACCCACGAGAAACTACAACGCAAGCAAGCAAAATAAGTAGGAAAGTATTTGTTTTCTATTAGTTTTCTTGGCAGCTCTGGGAATAAACATAAAATATTCTACTTATTTGAATCATCGTCCTAAGAATGATAACCGTTATTGTAACCTCTTACAAATACAGAAGTTAGTCTTAGCAAGCATAAGTTGATATTCGCAACTCACTGCGAACAAATTTAGCACCCAGTGTTATTTATTATGCAAATACTGCTACCGTTTCTGATATTCTTATAGTCACGTCTTACGACCCCCACGGGAAGAAATTGGGTGATTCTATTTCAAGATCGGTGACCACACGGCCAACAACGGAATTTAAAATAGCCATGCAGAATCAACATTCTTTATTTTGTTGCTTAATATATAAAAACAAGTAACACCCTAAAACAGCCACACGTATATAATGCCGGTAATTCTTGTAAATAGTCCTTACCCTGAGTTACGGCGGTCCAGGTTTTTACACCTCCAACAATACAAGTAATAAAAACAAACTTGTATCATAATTCAAAGGGACTAGTCTCTTCGTGAATAACAATGTGATGAAATTTATTACTCAATGAACAGAAGATTTATATATCTCATGAAAGATCCCCGGGGAGAACTTTGAAAACTCTCCGAAATTATTTGCGGACTCGACAAAACGTTGGACCTTAGATACATTAGTTTCTCTTTAAAGACCTTCTTTGTTTACCCACCAATACAATTCAAAGGGACCATTATAAAAAAAATACTTTTAAAACATATTTATTCACACACTTATCTATTAAAATATCACTAAATAAGTATTTTGCATGATTCTGTAAATGCCTGTTTCGTATCTTAAAGTATTGCATTTATCACGGAAGACGTGAGTTTTCATTGAGGAAATACGATTATTATTAGGGATTATCTGTATTTTAATATTACCTAGTATTGTCTATGACTACATAAAACATTACTTAGTCTTAAAAGCTGTGATTTCATTTCAGTCGCATTACACTGTGCTCGCAATCGGGATATTGATGTATTTACAATTATACCACTTCGTTTTATATCAACTTAAATACATATCGATGAACTTAATGAACCTAAACTAACAGACAGAGTCGAAAACATAGTGTTCTACATAGATATTTCATCAATTAATATATTTTATTTCGCACATGTTAAACTTGGATCGAGGAAATGTTTCAAGTCTTCTTCAGAATAGTGATTTTCTTCAACACTATTGTAATTCATAGCTTCGCACACACGACACAGATGACAAGATGGTGTTTGGAAATATCCATGTTCATTAACCACTTTAAAATTATACCTCCAATTGTGGAGAGATAAGATTTCATCTTCGTATTTGCTGATACGTATTAAAGTCTTTGCTAATTGTTTTACGTGGTCTGCACTGCTTGTTATAGGAATATGTAAATAAGAGTTAGGAGGTAATAGATTCTGACAGTCACTCAGTGAAGGGCCCATAATAACAGGTATAGCTCCATTCCCATAGCTATTGTACCATATTTTCTCCGTTAGATACTCACGGCAATTTGAATTTTCTAAGGCCAAGTAAAATAAATATTTTGATATCGGCTCGCAGTTTGATTTAAAATGTCCTGGGCAACTGTAAGTAAAATATAAATATATTGCTTGGGTGAGATTTTTGTTTAGCAGTAGACGTATTTTGTATATACCTAATATCAAGATTAATTATTAACAATTGAGAGTACTCATAAATATTGATACTGTGAATTTTCTACGCAACTGTCAACAATTCCCTGAAGTAGTTAGGTCTTCTTCATACCAATTTTGTGGCGCTAAGTTGACTTAATTTTTATGGAGTAGATACGTTTTACTTAGTCATATTTAATGCATAGTAAATATTACTAGATTTATGAACGATACTATAAAAGAAGTCGGAAAATGCATCATGTCGAATTTTTGTATTTAGATATACCTACTCGCAATCCTATTAATATTTTAAATTCCATATAGTGTGTGCGAGTGTGTTGTGTGTGTGGGTGTGTGTGTGTATATGTGTGTGTGTTTGTTATCACTCAGCGCCTAAACAGCTGAACCGATTGCGATATAAAATTGGTATGTAGATAGATTCAGTGCCGAAGACAGACATAGGCAGTAGCCTATGTCTGTCTTCGGCACTGAATCTATATCTCGGGAACATGGCCGATTTTCGGGATAAAAAGTATTTTATCCCGAAAATCGGCCATGTTCCCGAGGGATACAACAACACACATTTTACGTGCGAGCGAAGCCGTGGGGCAGCTATTATAACAAAAACTTACCTTCGCGCTAACGTCTCATTACTAGAACATTTTCCATAAACATGAACAGGGATATGCTTCTGTAATTCCTTTAAAAAATTCATTCTGAACTTCACCATACAGTTTGAGATAAGAATTGTAGCAATTACATCGCGTCTCTTTTTCTGCCAATTTGGAATAATCTCTGATATAGCTTTAGATCTAAGGTATTTAAATTCGGCCTTGTCAAGGACCACTGTACGTCCGTAAGGAACTGGTATATCAGCATTGCTCCTGAAACAATCATCATTATTATATCAGTTAAAAGACTTTTTTTAATTTTTACCACCGTGGCCGGTCGTTCGCCGCCCTCATCCAGGTCGTCGGTCCACCTTGTGCAGGGTCTGCCCACGCTGCGTCTTCCGGTTCGTGGTCGCCACACTAGAATCTTTCTGCCCAAACAGCCGTCAGTTCTGCAAGCTATGTGTCCTGCCTATTGCTACTTCAGAGCAGCAACTCTGTGAGCCGAATCAGCTACCTTGGTATTCCTGCGGATTTCTTCGTTTCGATCATATCAAACGCTTTCTCATAGTTCACAAATGCTAAGCACAGGGGCCGGTTATACTCTGCGGACTTTCCAAGCGGTTTAGAAATTCCAGTTGGAGCTTTGAATCTGAATCGGTGCAGGACGGCGCGCAGACTTCATAAGTCGAGACCGGTCCAGCTTAGGGTTAATAATTAATGTGCCTGTCACCATCCAGTAATCGCTTCCGGTTTTCACTGCATTGATGACTGAGACATCATTAAGTATTATTATTTGCCGCCTGGTTGACATGATGAAGACATTTCTTATGACACCCTCGTCGACACACTCTCGTTTTTCACCACGTTGTTCACGAGGGACTTGTGGACGATAAGCCCGACTCCATCTTGGGACAGTTGGTTGCCCTCCCGGCAATTGAGCAAGTTAGTTTGTAAGTTATGTCCTCCCCTGTCTTCAGACTTCAGTCAATATTACTAAACTATTAATTATTTCTCCAGTTCAACAATAGTCTGGTCATTCCACAGTATGCGCACGTATGTATGTTGTATGTTGCCAGGGCCAATAGTCGTCGGTTTGGGTAGCCTGGCTGCACGTTGTCATCGTTTTTATCCTTTGGCGCCTTGTACGACACCCACGGACAAAGAAAGTTGGGACCATTTTTCCCGATCACCACGCGGGCAGTGAGCAGGCTGAAATAATTAACTGTAAGGTGGTGTCCTGCATAAGCGACGAACGCGATGCTTTGCGACGCGACACGACACGATGCCATGCGACGCGACGTTACACGCGACAAATATCCTACGTGACTATCGCCATTATTTCTCAAATCATGAGAAAAAACACAGTGAAATTTCGTAGTGTCAGGACACCCGGTAAAGAAATTTATAGCATTCCTTTATCAAAATTAAAGGGAGTTCAAAAAATAGATCCTTTTAATTACCTGTAAGTCATAGACCAATTGAATATATTTGCAAAATCCTGCGATTTCAACATTTTCGATGTTGATAAAGAAAATGCGTTCTTTGGAGATTCGTCATTTAAAAATATCCATCTTTGCTGTGGGTTTCTCAATGTAGTTTTGGGAATTAGGCCATGTTGCAAGTGAATGACTACTGCATCAGCTGTTACAAGCTTGTCATCCTGTCCAGTGAAAATGCAGTTTTTCACACTGCAGTGTTCTAAAGGATTATTTCTGCAAATACAATTAACGTGAAAGGTTAAAAAGACTTTAGTGTCTATGCGTTAAGGAATCACTCATAACTATGATACGTTTCGTAGTTATTTCAATTGGGACTGAACATCGACACATTTAATAAACGATTGTATATAAAGAACTAGTTATAAAAGACTTGGAGCAGCAGCCAGCAGACCAGCTGTGTAGCCAGTTAAGTGTTGATATAACTGCTGATATTTTGGCATATATTGTATTAAAGTTAGGTAACTTTAATAAAAGCTATGTCAAAATGCTGTTTGTGGACCAGAAACTCCATTTAAAGAATACTTGTGCACAGTAGGTATATTATTACAAATTGTAACAAATAGATGTTGTAACTTACAATATTATTAGGAAGAATATTATAAGTTCAATATTCTTCACTAAGGAAACAACTCTACTTCTAAACGTACAAGCAAAAGTGAAAGTTATGCAGTTATGCAAAATTTTAGCGCTACTTAGATCCGGAATGATCTGCCACCCTGGCTTACCACAATACTGTGCAGTATTCAGGTCACTTAAAGGTGCACGTTGCGTATTGTAGCTACCTACGTTATTGACAAGAAAATATTGTTAAAGTTGTAGTTAATTATTGTGAAATAATAATAATATGATACAAATATCTAGCCAGAGGCCCTAGACAAGTGGTATAGATTTCTATTCTATTCATAGAATAGATTATAAAATGTATGGGATTGACTTATGCTAACGCCAACATTGTCGTTACAGTATGTCAATTGTATACGTATACGTTTTTTATTCTATTCTATAAATAGAATAGAAATCTATGCCACTTGTCTAGGGCCTCTCTTTATTTTATGAAGAAAGAAAACTAAACACACTAAACACAAAAAACAAAACAAAACACGGAATAGTTATTTCGTCGCTACTCTGTTTATCTGCAGCTATACTATTATATAAAGCGGAAGAGTTTGTTCGTTTGTTTGAACGCGCTAATCTCTGGAACTACCAGTTGGACTCGAAATTTTTTTTTTGTTTGTGCGAGTCCAGTTCTCGGGCAAGGTTATAGTTTATGTAACATCACGATACTGGTGACAGGAGCAGAGCAGTAAGCAAAGACGCAGGTGAAACCGCGCCGCAGAAAGTTAGTTAGCTATAAAACTTCATATATGAGCGTTCACACATAAGAGTGACAACCTCGTAATTTAGTGTCATAGTTTTGTTACGTTTTCAATTTCTATCATTTAAAAGGAGCTATGATTTAAAATATTATCAGAACACTTTTTAGAATTATGTGAAAGCTGTATATAAAGTAAGTAACCATAAAGCTCAAAAGTGTCTTATGGGTAATCTTTTAAGTGTTTTAAACATTGTGTTTTATAAATAAACAAAATATCGTGAAGACACCTGAACTTTAATAAACCTATCATCACTCATAATCACAATGGTCATAGTGCTTTGGCCCTATATTAAGAAGAAAATTAACAATCAGTCTTTTTATCTGTAGCTTTGCGGCAACTAACTTTATTAGTTTTATTAAAGTAAATTATGGTACTTATTCTAGTGTCATAAATATATAAGAATGATTTATCTCACCCTGAACCGTAATTAAAAACATGTCGCTTCTTGAGCCAATTCCAATATTTCCACACCAGGATCGTAAACGTTCTGTTTTGTGGGACTAAGTCATTAGTTACTTCATTAGGTTTAAATAGCCGTGTGCCTAACACTGACGTTGACCACTTCTGCAAATAATAAACAAATTTAACTCTATTTTGATTAAGCGAACCATACCAGCGGTTTTAGACAATGGCTTTTAGAATGATGGCCTCCAATTTTGGATTCCACTGACTGCTTACTATCAGGCAGAGTTGAGTCACTTTGGTAGGCTAATATAAAAAACAGTAATGTATTTTTGCGTAACTTGCTTAACATTAAATGTGAGTACAGTATCTGGAATACAATAGTAAGTATTAGCTTTACGTTGATATTACTTATTGATTTTATTATGCGGCAAATTCACATCATTTCATGACACTTAGAGGGTAGCAGACTTCTTTGGTAGCACAGAGGAGTACGTGGAAGTGCTGCACAAAAACCAATAGCTCCAGTTACCAAAGCAGCTGATTGATCTATATCAGTCCCTGCCTTTGAGAGACCAAAGGTCTTAATCTAGGTGCTGAATATAAGCCTCTCCAAGAAAGTTATTTAGCATAGTCACCATGCTTGACAAGCGAGTTGGTGACCGCAGCTGTAAGATATATTTATTACGCAGATAACGCTGCTGCCCGTTTTCTGATAGTAGTAGATAAACATAACAAATTTATAAAATTACCCATGGAGGAACTGTATCAATAATAAACGGACATAGTTTCAGAATACTTTTAACCACAGGCGAATGCAATCATCTGCAGGTCTAAAGGCAAACGTGTATTGAAATATTGTAACTTATTATAAAGCAGTGGAGCATTTTAAGGGATAGACAGAGTTGGTTTCTTGCTTGTTTCAAGATGAATAAGCCAAATAAACTGGGAAAGCGTCTACCTTCTATTCATATATGTAGTACCTAAAAGCATGAAAAATTTGTTTATTTTGAACTAATTTCTTAGGTACTAATTAGATCAAATTAAACGAATTATTCATGCTTTTAGCAACCCAATTGGTACTTTACATGAGATTTAACAGGTGATTACTTAATTTTTCGTTGATCAGCCTTTAGAAACAGGGGTTTAGTTTACCTTATATAAGACTCTGTATTTGATATTTTACTATGTATTTCTATAAATGGTTTTTTGTATAATTAAAATTGTAAAAGTGACAAGCAAAAAGCAATTAGTAATATTATATAGCTATCCAATCAAATAATATGACTATGATGTGATTCTAACAGGTTTAGTAAAACGTTAAATTGTTTACGAAAGCAAGCCGCTGTGGCGC
This sequence comes from Parascotia fuliginaria, assembly GCA_963082885.1. Classification (NCBI taxonomy): domain Eukaryota; kingdom Metazoa; phylum Arthropoda; class Insecta; order Lepidoptera; family Erebidae; genus Parascotia; species Parascotia fuliginaria. Next base: position 10,036,637 of record OY720178.1, on the reverse strand, counting down.
GGACGTCCCACGGTACCTATAACATATTATTTGAAAAAATGTTTACACAAACATAGTTTGGTCAAGTATACCAAACCATCGGCACTTGCCACGCCATATGAGACATCACAAACATACAATAAACGTAGATAACACATCCATAAAAGTAAAAATAAAAACGTATATCGCATGTGTGACACAGCACAACAGTCGCAGTCGCACGAACTTTCACTGAACCACTAATTAATGTTTAACCACTAATCATTAATGATAATAATTTTTTTTTTTTTTATTGCCTACAGTGGCAGACGAGCCAACAGCCCACCTGATGGTAAGTGGTAACTGTCGCTTATAGACTTCTGCAATGCCAGGGGCTCCGCGAAGCCGCTGCCTACCGTGATATTAATGCTCTCTTTAAACCTCGTTTGAAGAAGGACATGTCATAGTGCTCGGGAAACACCGCAGCTGGTAGTTCATTCCAGAGCCTGCATGTACGTGGGAGAAATGAACCGTGAAAACGAACCGTGCTAGACGAGATCGTGTCCAGGTAGTATGGATGAACTTTGCTGCGATGTCGAGTGGTGCGATGATAGAAAGGAGACGATGACACCAAGTCAAACAGTTCCTCAGAGCACTCTCCGTTAAACATACGATAGAGCACGCATAATTACTCCACAATCCACTAGTAGAGGTAGATATTAAGTACTCCATATGAAAATACTCCGATGCTCGCCACACGATTTTAAATTTGTAGATCAGGGTTAATCTGTCTGTCTGTCCTTAACGATTGTCATAGCCACTTAAATAATGCCAATGACATCTTCAAAAAAATGCTTATTATTTTGCTACGTTACTAACGTATTAAGGGAATATAATATTTATAGTAAAAAATTATCTCACCTGACGTCTTTCGTAAAACTTGTCAATTTCTGCTACACGTGTATTTATACTGTCTATATTTAGTAAATAGTCATCATCTTCTGTGTGAAGAGTTTGCTGACCATAATTAGTTCGAAGAGCAAAAAACGTATAAATAAATAATGAACTTAACAAAATAACTATTATAGTTTTAGTCGATCGTTTTCTCAAAGTCGCGAGCAAATTTAACGCCATGGCATTAAACAGAAACAATGTTTTAAGGACCCAAAGAATTTTCACAAGCTTGTTGACGATTCAAAGAGTTCTTGAATTAAAAAAAAAAATTATGGACCCAAGAAATTTTCACAAACTTACTGACGATTCAATGAGTTCTTGTATTAAAAAAAATGTATTAGTAGTACGGGTAAAATTGATTTATTATGTTTCTATTCATGTACTAAGTGAGATACAACAGTACTTCAAACTAAAGGTAACGTAAAGTAGGTAGGTCCCTACTCCTCGTATTTGTTTTGTTTCAACATAGTATTTCGTTTTAGCACTGTCACTACCATATTTTTAGTTAGTTATCTTTCACGTAAATTATTCAAAATTGTTGCAATTTTACACACACTTAATGTTTTTGAAATTTACTTAGCTTAATTAAAACTACCAAAATATATTACATTTAAAGTCGTTAATAGAAAATGATTTAACAATAATCATCACATTTTCGGAGATATTTAGTCAAATTTTGTATTTGTGATATCGGGACTACTATTATGTACCTACCTAACTACTACAAACGTGTGATCCACACACAGTTGTAAGCCACATTGACTCATGTTTTCACACAGAAATAAAATGAACTATGACGGCGTTAAGTTGACAGAACAACTTGTATCATCAGCTGATATTATCATTCGTTGTTACCAAAATATAAACTTGTTTTAGTTAGATTATGTTCTACGAATGTATTTATATTTATGTCTGTCGTATGCAACGCTTCTTAAAACCGATTTTTACTTGGGTAATTCTAATAAAATGATTAGAAATGTGTTTCCTTTATTTAAAAAAAAAATTGACTTAATCTACTGTAACACCAACAAAACGCCTTTTAGGTAGGTACCCCAGAAATAAGATAAGTACTTTCAGAAGTACTTAACCAGTAAATAAAGTTGATAATATATTTTCTCTTATCAGCCTGTTACTGCCTCTCTGTAGGGCAAAAGCTAAGTGTCTTATTACACAAAGAAGGCATGAGCGTAGCATGCAATTCTTTCTGAAGAATGTTATTTCTTCGTTGTATTGTTTTTCGAAACCAATATATATAATAATATATACCATAAACCTTAAATAACAATAAGTGTTAGCCCTTAGATCTATCAAAATTGCCTATACTATGGTCTCATACTGAAGAATGATTATTGTTTTGTTCTTCAGTCTTATATGGTTTGAGTAAAGGAGTTACGAGATTAAAAGTCTTATCGTGGCAATCATGATGACGACAACAGCAAAAGTTTAAAACATGAAAACTTTCTGTTTTTATCAATTATCTAATTAGCTAGGTACTATTATTGATACCTAAGCGATCATCCATAATAGTTGTTCTGCGTTGTTCTGCGCATTCTTACTGTGTAAAGATTACAGTTTTCAAATCGCATTATTTATTTGAAAGTGTCATTATTTGTTCGCGGGCGGACTCGTACAATCCAGCACAGATCTACTTACAATCGAGAAACTCTAATCGCTTAACAAAGCATTATGAGACCTAACCATTAGATAAAAAAATTTGCATTGAGTTTGAGAAAAATAACCAGGGTAATTATCTTACACGGCGGGCGGGCAGCAGAGTCAACGTTATTATGATACCAGAAATTTCGATCAGCTAAGCTTATAACATTAACACAGTAATTTTATTATGTGCATGGATTTCACAAACCTCGGTACCCAGTTACTTTGAATCTATTAATGTAAGAGTAACTGAAATATGTTTTATAGGTCAAAGACTAAAATGTTTACCCATTCTTTTGAGTCGCTTTTTTTTGTTTTGGGGACAGGTTTAAAGTATCCAATTTTGTGTTTCGACTAATATCTCCAATACGGTGCATCACAGAGAATAGTGTCATTATATTAGATGGAATTTTCCTACAACTTTTATCTCGTGCATATTTTCCAATTATCCAATAGTTTTTGAGCTACACGCTCTAAAAAAACAGAAATGTTATAGTAGTGAAAACTCATAATTGGGCACTTTAAACTCCTCCGGTAAAAAAAACAGCAACTCAAAAGAATGGGTAAACATTTAAGTATTTGAATTATAAAACATATTTCAGTTGGTCTTACATTAATACAATGAAAGTAATTGGGTTTCGAGGTCAAACTCTCCAGGCACAGCAACATTATGTTTTGTTAGACAATTCACCATTAACATCGCCACAGGTACAATAAGTAGAAGGATCGAGATCATAATAATATTGTATCAATTAATTAGTTGACATTTAATCGTTTTTTAATCAAACAAAATATCTTACTTAACTTACTTACAATATATATCTAAGTTATCTCTTCTTTTAACGTCTTAATCCTTTACAGGTTTATTTTATTTTTATCTGTTTGATTATTGAAATAGATATTATCTTTTATTTCTTACTCCTCCATTTTACTTCTGGTTAAATTCGTTTCAAGGTTAAAGACATTAAGTTTCGCTGTCTCCCTAAGGACTCAGTTTTAAAGCTCGGTGCTTCCAAAGGTTTCATCGCTGTTAATCCTGGTTTGCAAGAATCACAAAAATGAGCGTAGAGATGGAATTTTCCATTATTCGAACAGGTGTGTGAATATTTTAGATAATGTCTGTCCACTATCTACGTTATGAGTAAAATGCGTGCGTAACGTGACGGGTGCTGTGTTTGTGGAGTTACCGGCAGCTTACGATACCGTCATCCAGAGACGGCTGTTGTGGAAAATGGACTTACTAACAAAAGATCATAATTTGTTCGAATTCGCCGAGAACTACTACACAACAGCTGTTTACAGATTAACCTTTTGTCAGACAAAAGTCGTTGGAGGTTGCAAAAAAATGGCCAACCTCAGGGCAGTGCCCTTGCTCCACGACTTTTTAACATAATATATACTAACGACTAACCATCTAGCCTGAACACCTCTCATTTCATTTATGCTGATGACCTTGCCTTTACCTCCTACTACCTTTAAGAAAGTTGAGGCTAACTTAACTGTAGCGCTAAACAACCTAGCTCCTTACTATATTGCAATCTCTCTAACGTCCATCGCGAATAAAACACTGTCCTCCGTGTTCCATCTTCGCAATAGAGAGACAAGTTGCAGGCTCAACATTGTCTAGTGCTAGGTCCCTATAGTGCATAATGACTACCCAGACTATCTTGGTGTATTGCTGGACAGATCACTCACATGCCGGCAAAACTGTGAAACCAAAAAGCAGAAACTGCACAACAACAACAACAACTGAACTAGCACTTAGTTTTTCTGCAGGTGAGTATGCGTGCCCGTTTGGAGTCGCTCAGCCCACGCAAAGCTGGCGGATACGGCTTTGAATTAAACGTGCCGGATCATCACTGGATGATCAAATCCGACCCCGGTATTAAAGCTGTATCCACTAGCAGGAATCGTTCCTTTAACGCTTAGAGCGGTGGCAAGCTCTATTGAAGGAGGCAAAATGGTAAAAGAAATCCGATATCCAATGCACGCTTACACCGCTGTGCCTCAAAGGGTACCGTGACAGTTCAAGGGCCAAACTCAGGCTGTTCTGTTTCAGTTACTATACCGTTCATCTCTCCATCGAAGAATCTCTCTCTGGACATGAGCTGCCTTGGCCAACTTGGAAGTCTCTAAATAGACTTCGGACTCAGGTTGGCCGAAGCAAGGATAATCTTGCCAGGTGGGGATTCATCAATGATACGAACCTAACCTGGTCTAAATGGAACACCTTATGTCGTGTCTACGTGCCCAAACACGTGCACCCTGTAAGAATTGTTCGACGCTACAGATAACGCAATATCTGTAGCTTAGTTCTGGTCGGACAAAAATTTATTGCCATCGTCGCGCTAAGAAGACTAAACTGCGTTGAGTCGATAGCCAAGGCATGTAATTCAAAATATAATAAATATTAATTTAACAAATGAAAATCACTTACAGGATTTTGATAGTTGTAATGAAAATTATCGTACCTGACGACTTTCGTAGAATTTCTTCACAGTTGCTTTATGTAAATGTAGAGCGTGAAGATTATCAACTTGCTGTCCATTATAAATACCAAAGTAAAAAAATATATTTATACAATTCAAAATTAACAAAATACCAACAAAAACTTTGATTGTTCGTTTTATAAACATTACATTTAAACCCATGTTAACTCTTATAGTATTATAGATATACGATACAAAAACATGTTAAAATGTTTTGATAAAATCATTGGTACACGGTTTTCTCATTATCAAGTCCCAATATTGTCTTGAATATTACCAGTACAACTTTTTATTCACACCAAAATGATAAGTAGGTATGTACAATCACAATATTTAGGTAATTAATAAATTATTACAACGTTGTAGTTATTATGCTCGTCAGAGATAGTTTTAATATTTTTCTATTCTTTCACTTTTCTTTAATTATGATTGGCACTCATCACCAGAATGTAATCATTTTATTTTATTTAAAACATTGGCAATATTTTTTACAATTTTGTTTAGAATACACACGTCGAATTTGTTTACTTAGAATTACAAAAATGTTTCTAAAACAAACACTCGGAACAACACTTATGTTTACTCCACGCAGATAAAATGTTTATAAGTAATTAATTGGAGTAAATTTAGTTATGCCGTAGTGTATTTAGATATGCCGTAACAATTGTGTTCCTAGTTGTGAATAAATCGGCACTGCGTAGGTTTTAGATGAGGACGTTTGAAACACAGACGGTTAAAAACTACATTGGTTACATGCAAAGGTAATGTGAACAATACTGTGACTCTGACACAGAACAATTACAACTAAATAAACTAAAGCACTCGTTGTATGATTTGCGAACATCTCTTCAAATATAAATTTTCGTGCGTATATTTACACAGTTGATGATATTTTCCACGGTAATGACGGCGATATGTTGAAAGAACAAATTCTATCATCAACTGATATTATCGTTCGTTGTTACCAAAATAAAAACTTGTTTTAGTTTGATTATGTTAAATATTATGTACGTCACTGGCGGAAGACCAAAAAAAAACCAAAATGATTTTATAACTAATTTAATTAAGATAAAAACTACAATATAAGTACTAAGTCTATAATAAAACCTATTCCGTTCGATGTTTGAATAAGAATGCTCAACAATAAAAAGTAGTTAGTTAAGTAAAACGATGTTGCAACATAATATGGTCTGATCGTCGAGCGTCGCTATGTGGCGTCAGCAGTTTCTGTCTCCACGTGCAGAGCTCGTCGTTTACTTTGATTCGAGGCCAATGCAGTATTAGCGTTTTACATGGTACCTAATACTATAACACCTCCACCGTCAGATCAGCAATTGTTTCTGAAGTTTTAGCTGAGGAAATATTGCTGAATGCGTTGTCGATGTTCCGGAATGTGTAGGTTTCTCAGCGGTTTCATTTTTATTGTAGGTGCCGCAACTTCGCGTTGACATATGATCTTACGACGTTTCAATACGATGAATACTGCAAGTGCGAATGCACCGAATAATATTACGTAGAGCGGAATCATTGTATGGTATAAGTATTCTGATGATATTGATTGCAGTTGTACTGAAGACTGGGACATTACATTATACTGCACGTTTTGTAATCTTGACAGATCAATTGACTTGAGATGAATTTGAGACGTTTCAGGCTGAATATCTTCGTCATAATGTAATTTCGTTATCTTCACTGGTTGGCCTTTCACACGGTCGTTGAGATTGGTAATGGTGAATTCTGAAGTGTACAGAAAACAGTTTATAGGTATTGTAGCTAAGTAACTGCCATTGAGTATGTTGTAATCTTCGCGTCCGCATAATGTATGTATTCTGGTTGCGTTTGGAAATGATATGACGTAATGTTTTTCGTCCAATTCTTCCATAGAAATTCTTGAAAGAGATACAGTTTTAACTTCGCAAGTTTTGTCTAATGATTGATTCAGGATAAGATTCTGGATGCAGTCCGGTTGCTGACGCAGCTGGTGGTCCATCTTATCTTCACAGAGATACCATGTGTTGTACTTCGGGCATTCAGCCTCTATGTACACGTAACCTTTTCTGTTGGTTGCAATCAATGGGAAAGGAGGGATAAGGGCCTGTCTAAATTTATTAGGAGCTATTGATAACCTGTAAAGGTCGTAACTATCTACGGAAAATAAAGGTAACTTAAATATAATTACTATTTGGTTACCTGAATAGTAATAACCTGGTTTAATTATGTCATAATACTCTCTAAGTTCTAAATCTAATATCTTATCTTTACCATAAATCTTAACTAACCTTTTAATCATGTAGCGGAGGCTATTAATGCTGATCATAGAATGATGTGAGCTGGAACTATGGATGAAAGCTAATATATTTTCGATTTTAACTAACTCGTTTAGATTTCATCTAAATTTTCAGTTAATATTGTTAAACATTGACTAAATTTCGCTAATTTTATAAGACTGTATTCATTGTGAATATCTCTAGTTAATAACGCTTGTAAGGTACTATTAATCAAGATCTGATTTTCTACTAATTGAGAGATAATACTGTTATGTTGAACCATCCATTCTTTACTGAAACTAATATGATTATTAAACTCTTCTGCAATCTTCTGGCTATTTTCCTGTAAGATTTTGATAGTATTATCGTATTTAATCGCGTCTTAATAGTCTAAGTTGCCTGTAACGCTTTTAACTATAGATCCTAAACCATCAATGAGACCTCGTTTTACACGATTCGGTTTTAACGTTTCTAAGTTATCAACTACTTTTACTAACTTACTTGATAGATAATCTATCTGAAGTTCATATAACATAATAGTATACGTGTTGTTACCTAATCTTATCTTAAAATAATCTAGTTGATGCTGTAATAACCTAACTTTTTCCTCGATATCTTCTAACTGAATATACTGTAAGAAGGTATGATAGTGAGTAATAAGTTTGGTTGCACCAAGACGAAAAGGAAGTAATCCTGGGCCATCGTCCAGGCTCTCAAGTGATATCTCCGGGTTTGTTGCCTGGGCTGCTATCAAAGGAGCAGTCAGGACCAGTAGCACCCTGTAACAATTGAGCACTTTTAGGTACTCTTTTTAATCTAATCTTAGCAACAGGCCCTCGCTTCTTGGAGGTATAAATGTGAATGGGTAGGTCAGCTAACACATTATCTTGAGCGTACCTAGGAGCTACCTTCTGACGACTTGCCAAAGGATTACTGGCAAAGATGCGTTGCTGAGGTTGGTACTCAACTTCAGGCTCGCGATCTTTATTAAGATTTTCTATGATTCTAGTACGATCTGACAATGTAGATTCATTTATTAAACTGTAAACTATTTTCATCTGATCTCTATGATGCTGCGTATACTGTTGAATGAGATGCTTACTTAAATCTATATCAGATGGATCGCGTGGGTCAAAGTGACCGGTTATAATATCAAATGGTCGGCATTTAGTAAAGCTATGGATAGCGCTATTGTAAGCTATTATGGCGTATGGAACAAGGTTAATTATATCTTCGCCTTTGTGAGTTAACTTTAGGATACGTAAATGCTCTAATAAAGTTGAGTGGAATCGTTCCACTATTCCATTGTCGTTAAGGGCATGAGGCAACGTTCTATGATGAATAATTTTGTGTAAATTAACGAATTCATTGAACAATTGATTAGTAAATTCTGTACCATTGTCTGACACAATAGTTAAGGGCAGACCATGGTGTGTACAGAACTTTAACAACGCCTGTAAAATACTAACCGCGGTGCCGTCTCTTATATGATACGCTTGTCTTTCATTTTCGGCCAATAATAGCGACGGGATAGAGCCAAATAACATTCATTGATACCACGATGGTTAGTTTTACCGTCGTGGTAATGCTTAATAATTTCTTGTTGTCTTAAATATTCTTTTACATTTTCTAATTCGGTTTTAGCTAACACTAAATTCATTGCAGAGCTTTTAAATTTATTTTGTATAATAGGTATAATATTGTACATTGCTAAACGGGGATTTATTAACAAAGCGGTTTTAACCTTAGGGTTAACATATTCTTTAACAAGATTAACTACGTCTGATTCTAAGTTAGATTGAGATACTTGAACGGCGGTTCTAGTATGTGTATCAAAAGGCTTAGATGCTGTAGGGCGCTTCTTAATGTCGCCAACTACGGTTATACAAATTTGTCTATGGAATTTATTTAATGGCTCGTCTACTATAGGTACTTCTAATATAGAATTTTCTTGACTGGTATGGACAGATGCTGTAGAAGAATTATTATTAACGGATGGTGGACGCTCAGTTGCGTTACTGCCATAGAACTTGTTTCCTCATTATTAATTTGAATGCCGGAAAGAGCATCGGCGTTCGTATTATTTGAACTTTTTTTATAATGAACTGTAAAATCATACTCTGAAAGTTTAAGTTTCCATCTAGTTAATCGGGAGTTGGGCTCTTTTAAATTCATAACCCAATCAAGAGGCTTATGGTCTGTAATAATCTTGAATTTTCTACGGAACAAATACGGTCTAAAATACTTCGTTGCCCATACTATTGCAAGAAGTTCTTTCTCAATAGTACTATAGTTTATATCGCTCTCATTTAGAGTGCGAGAGGCGTAGCAAACAGGTTTATCTGCGCCTACTGTACCTTGAGACAAAACGGCTCCTAATGCAAAGTTAGAGGCATCCGTAGTAAGTATAAAATCTTTTTTTAAAATCGGGATATTGAAGAATCGGATTATTAGTTAAAAGGTCTTTACATTTTTCAAAACTTTCATTGTACTCGGCATTAATGATAACCTTTCTACCTTTCTTTAAACATTTAGTTAACGGCTTAGTAATACGGGCAAAGCCTGGGATGAATTTTCTATAGTAGCCAATTAAACCAAGAAATTGTTTAATTTATTTAGGGGTAGTTGGAATGGGATAATTCTGAATAGCTTTAATTTTGTCTGGATTGGGTTTGATACCCTCTCTAGTTATTACATGGCCTAAATAAGTAGTTTCTAATTTAAGAAAATCTTATCTAACTGTATTTTAAAGTTAGATTCCTGTAACTTTTTGAAGACTTTTTCTAGGTTAATTATATGCTCCTGAAGGGAAGTACTGAAAACTACGATATCGTCCAGGTACACCAGGCAAACGGTGTTCTAAAGGTCCTTGAGGACATTGTCCATAACTCGCTGGAAAGTGGAAGGGGAATTTTTAAATCCCATGGGCATACGTAAAAATTCGTAATGTCCGTTCTCCACATTAAAAGCGGTCTTAGGTATGTCGTCAGGGTCCATTTCCACTTGGTAAAAACCACTGGCAAGGTCAAGGGTCGTGAAATACTGACAGTTGCCTAATTTATCTAAGACATCACTAATATTAGGGATAGGATACTTATCATCATAAGTTTTTTCATTTAATTTTCTAAAATCTACTACAAGACGCCATTTAGTTTTTCCAGAGGCATCAGCCTTCTTTGGGACAACCCAAATGGGAGAACTCCAGGCAGACTCCGAAGGTCTAATAATACCTTGGCTCAACATTTTACTAATTTGATCTTTAACTTCATCTCTATGAATATATGGATAGCGGTAGTTTTTACTATAAACGGGAATTTCATCTGTGGTTCTAATATGGTGTTTTATTTTATTTGTGAACGTTAAGGCCTCTCCATCTATGTAAAATATGTCGGCATATTTTCCACACAAAGTTTATAAATTAATACGCTCTTCTTCGTTAAGATGATCCGTACGTAAACGCGATAAAACGTTTTTCGCGCGGGCCGATACTTTACGAGAGTATAGGGTATCGCAAGGCGCGGGTGCAGTGCGCGTGCACTCGATATTATAGGTCTCGGCTTGAACGGCACGGTCCATACAGAATATTAAATCATGCGAAGTGGGATTAATAACTTCTATATATCCGCGATTATTTTTAACAGTAGTTAAGCAATCTCTAATAATGCAATTCGATATAGTTTGTTCATTAATTAAGGCATCGCCATCATGTAAATTAATTGGTACTTTAAGTAATTTAGAAGAATTCGCGGGTATTACGTCTTCGTATAAATTTATGTTTCGGGAGTTATACATACTAATATGATTGATAGAATTACGAGTAATTAACGCTTTGTCTTTAAGATCAATTCTTGCTTCCCACTGCTCTAACAAATCTAAACCTATCAATCCGTCAAAATAATCGTGAAAATTGTAAACGAATAATTTAATATAATCGGACTCCTGAAATTCATTAAATGTAGGAATAGTTATAGAATAATTATTACGCGTTGTAGCATGCACGTTTGTTACTTTGAATGGGTCAATATTTAATGGAAGATTACTGTAAAAAGTCTGTACAGCTTTAGGACTAATAAGATTGATTCGCGCCTGTATCTATCAAAAATTTTAATGGAGGCTGTGAAATCTGTATATACGGAAGCTGTCTCTGAGTCTGTAAATTTAATTCTATTTTAATTTGTCTGATCTCTCACGTCTCTGAAAATCCTGGTCATCTGAGTTAGATGAACTTGGACCGGGTTGCGCATCTTCTTGGGAAGATGTGGGACAATCTACATAATTTTCATAACAAAGTGGCTCAATAGTAAACTGAGGTTCTACGTTACAGTTATAATACTCCGAATTTGCAACGTAGTTGGGGTCAATAAAATACTCGGGATAATTATACTGCTCTAAATAGTCAGCACATTCGTTTATATTCATTTCTTTAGTTTTAAAATAATTAGTTGGAGGCGGGTTACCGCTCCTTCTCCAATCATGACTCGGTAACTGAGAAAACGACGGTTTCACTTTAGCAACATAGTGACTAACGCCACTCATAGGCTTAGGGCCTGTATTCGACTGAAAAGATATAGGTTGTATCTGAAAATTATTATTAAAACGATTATAATTAGGCGGCGGAGCCCTAAACATTTGCTGCGTACGCGACGGCATTATTGCAGCATTACTTTGCGAATTATTATAATTATTACCTTGATAATTATTAGGCTTAATAAATACCATAGTCGGTCTCCATGCTTGTTGAGGCTGCTGAAAATTATTAGCATGCGTGTTTCGTATAGGAAAATTGAACGGTTTCGTAATTTGATTTGCAAACTGGGCCGTCGGAGCGGTGTGTGAAGGCTTATTTAAATTATTACTTTGCGACTTTCTATCATGAGAAGGTTCATGACGATTCTGTAGATACATAACGTTCAATTCTTCTTGTACGAATTCTAACGCTTTCTCCACACTATCAGGACGCATACAGCGTACACGCGAGCCTAGAGGCTCCTTTAATCCACGAACAAATGCCTGCATCATTAACTTTTTATATAACGTGCGCTTGGCCTCTATCGTTGTCGCGATAGTCTCGTGCAATGTAACATAAGTCATGATAGTGCAGAATAATGTAACACAACGATCATAAAATTCCTGAGGCGAACTATTTCCTTGGGTGGCTAACATAAGATCATTATAAAGCGTGGTCTCATCTCTTTGATCTGAGAAATTATTTATTAAAGACTTTTTAATGCTAGCCCAATCTTCAGGTACGCCGTTAGAGTTAATAATCTGCGCGGCTTGGCCGGTAATTTTATTTAATATGCCGTTTATTAAGCAAAGCCTAGCCAAACTTTTATCCGGGTTTGCTACTATATATTCAGATACTATTTGGTCACATAACTGTATAAATCTAGGTAAAATGTGCGGGTTGCCATTGAATTCTGGCACCAAACACAAAGTTTTATATATAATATCGGCATCAGACATTATAACAGATTCAATATCAATCGATTTATATGAATTATCTAAACTAATATCTCTATTAAAATCAATTTCTAACCTACGTGCTTCTCTAGAGCGCGCAGGCCCTCTAGGAGTAGTTTGCCTAGGATGAAAAATGTTTGCGACTAAAATTAACTATAATATAAGGAAAGGATATTGAAAGCAACACACAGAAACGATTTTCAAGTGTACTTACAGTATCTGCATTTTAGTATCTCTGGGATCGATGTCTGGATGTATCTTCCACGCAGGACGCCAGGTTCTTCTTTCGGGATACTCGGTGAACGCGATCGCTCACGGCGGCGGTAGCGAATTAGCGAAACGGTATTCGATATTAGAATGTCCCTGAATCGCTATCTCGAGACGCCTCGAGTATCCTACCGACTGCGCCAAATATGTACGTCACTGGCGGAAGACCAAAAAAAAACCAAAATGATTTTATAACTTTAAGATAAAAATTACAATATAAGTACTAAGTCTATAATAAAAGCTATTCCGTTCGATGTTTGAATAAGAATGCTCCACAATAAAAAGTAAAACGATGTTGCAACATAATATGGTCTGATCGTCGAGCGTCGCTATGTGGCGTCAGCAGTTTCTGTCTCCACGTGCAGGGTTCGTCGTTTACTTTGATTCGAGGCCAATGCAGTATTAGTGTTTTACATAGTACCTAATACTATAACATGTTCTACGGATGTATTTATGTTTATGTTGTTGTTAAGGCTTTTTAGAACCGATTCTTACTTAAAATTTTTTTTATGTTAGCCTACCAAAGTGACTCCACTCTGCCTGATGGTAAGCAGTCAGTGGAATCCAGAAGTGACGGACACTATTCCAAAAGCCAAACTACTGGTATGGTAGTCTCCACTATGGCGGCTTAGTAAGATGCTTTTTCACGCCCCACTTAAAAGACCCAGGATCAAAGTTAGATGAACACATGCGCTGGCAAAGAGTTCCAGGCTTTAATTGAGCGAATACAAAAGTATGAAGTGCTGAAACGTTTGGTTCGAGACCCTTCAGATGTCACTGTATAAGGGTGGCACTTTAGTCCCGCACGTGTCGTTCTGGATAAAAAGGGAAAGGGTGGGATTAATTTAAAGAGCTCTTCAGAACAGACTCCGTGGTAAAGGCGATAGAAGACGGCCATTGAGGCGATGTCTCTTCGCAGCTGTAAAGGCTCAGGGGCAAGCCTCCGGGCTTCCGATGATACGGATTGCTCGCCGCTACAACCTATCGAGTGCATCCAGTAAGTACTGTGCGGAGCCATCCCAAAGATGAGAGCAGTACTCCACACAGGAACGAACCTGTGTCTTATAAAGAAGACAGAGCTGCTCGGGCGTGCAGTACCGCCTCACCCTGTTCAGGACTCCGTTTACAGGAGGCGGTTTTAATGACGCACTCGATGTAATTTTTGGGGTTACGATCTCGGCTGACGCCCTTACCCAGGATACTAAGACTATCCTGTAGTGGTAACGCTATGTTCTGAAGAGAGGGAAGAGGAAGTAACGGAGATTTTTTAGAGAATGCGCACATCTGTGTTTTCTTGGCATTGAACTTGACCAAATACTCACAACCCCATTTAGAAATGCGATATAAGACCTGTTCGAACTCAGCGACAAGTTCTAGGCATTTGCCTCGATGTCAGTCTGTTTAGCCGCAGGATGTCCGAGATATCGCCCTTGCACTGTACTATCATCTGCATAGCAATGAATGGGACAACATGTCATTGACATGCAGAAGATACAGGATGGGTGACAGGACGATTAATTTTAATAAAAATTATCAGAATTGTTTCCTTTATGTAAAAAGAAAATTTAACATAACCTACTGGAATGTCAACTAAACGCCTATTAGGTACCCCGGAAATGTGGTAAGGTCGTTTAGAAGTACCTACTTTACCCATATATAAAGTTGATATAGTTGCTACTATCAACCTGTTAGTGTTTCACGTTCCACTGCAGGGCAAAAGCCTCTTCATACACAGAGAAGGCATGCAATTAGCATAAAATTCTTTCTGAAGAATGTTACTTTTTCGTTGTTTTGTTTTTCGAAACCAATATATTTAATTTTTATTTTTATATATTATCCTACCAAAGTGACTCCACACCACCTGATGGTAAACAGTCAGTAAAATCCAGAAATGGTGGCCACTATACCAAAAGCCATCGTCTTAAACTGCTGGTATGGTGGCCCCCACTATGGTTGCTGGGAATGGGGTTAGGGGTAAGGAATGAGGCAGGTGAGGGTTTCACGGAAAGAGGAGAAAATTAGACCTTAGGCGCTCTCACTCACCGAACAAAACGCAGTAGTACGGATACTACTACTCTTACGTCGATCTTTTATGAGAGGGTAGTACTTCCCCAGACGACCCGGCCTATTCATGCTGAAACCAGCGTGGATCTAGGACCGTTATATGTTATATATTTCGCAGGTTTTTCATAAAATTTGGTTTTTGATCAAAAACCGGCAGATGACACATTTTAAACTCAACTTCATCATAAACCTATAACAATGCAGATTTTTGATCAAAAACTTGAACTAATTTGGGTTTATGATCAATCTGATATACATTTCCGTTGACAGGCACTTAGGATTTCTCCGCTTTTCAAATATCAAATATCTACTACTGCCTTTAACGAACCTGTATCGACAAATGAACTGAGTGTGCGTGAAATTAATTCAAAGATGTCTTTATTTGGAGGCCAAGGTTTTAAGATATACTCATGCGAAAAATCTAAAGTGCGCTGCAAGACAAATCGATGTGCATGCAAAAAAAAATGTTATTATGCAACTCTAGTAGTAACAAGTCAAGAAACTCTCATAATAAATAAAACATACTAGCAGATTTATAAAAAAAGCAAGCAGTAAATGTTTCTTTATTACATTTTTATTCTTTTTATAATTTTGACTCAATTTAGTCGTAATTAATAGTTACGAAATTTCATTTTCGCGGCTTATCAAAATCAGATTAATATAGGTACGTGAAATTGAAATATTTCATTTTTTAATTGGATTGAAGGAGGAGAATGTTGATAGGATCATGCATGTAATATTTTGATAAATCTATAACATAAAAATGAATCGCTGAATGTGTTGCTAAGCGCAAATCTCGAGAGCAGCTAAACCGATTTCCCTAATTCTGTTTTTATAATATTCCTTGAAGTACGAGGATGATTTTTACGGAGAGAAAAATTAAAAAAATTGCCTGTAAAAAATTTCATTTTTCTATATTCCCATACAAAAGTATCTTTATTTATCCCAAAATGTTTAAAATGTTAACCCGTGCGTAGCCGGCGCGGGCCGCTAGTAAATAATAAAATTGTTTTCTTTCTATTAAGTTGCAAATGATGATGGATTGTTTTATTTATTTCATTTGAATTGATTTATTTGTAAAGCGAATCCGTGATTTTGACAAGAACTCTATCATAAACCCAAACTAGTTCAGGTTTTTGATCAAAAATCTGGATTGTTACCGGTTTTTATGATGAAATTAAGTTTAAAATGTGTCATCTGCCGGTTTTTCATCAAAAAGCTAGGTTTTGATCAAAAACATAACAATATCAATAATGAAAAACCTGCGACATATATATCAATTAATAAAATCAACAAGGGCAGCCCTAAGATCTGTTAACTTCCTATAAGTAGCATAGTTTCGTCACAGTCTCAATATTACTAACAGTCAGCCGATTGATGTACTTGTGCGGGGCAACGATGAAGGGGACAAGGGGAAGCGAGCGGCAGGGTCGACGAGCGCAATCTCACTTAGTTTGCGCTCTCTAATCTGAAGGGGTGTACTGAGTTTAATACCAGCTGTCCATAATGGTCCATACAATTTGTTCTGTGTTTAACTGTAAATATACATCAAGGTATATTTATGGTATATATATAGGTAATATAGATTTAAAATTCCATCGATTTCCACGGGACGACCGATAAGTTATTTTAAGTTTATTCGCAAATTCATAGGTACTAGTAAATTAATAAACCTAATATAGACGTAATATTAGATGTTTACGGGTCGACTGATTAATTGTACGTTAGATCCAATTCTAGAAATTCGATGTTAAAAAATTATAAACAAAGTTATATATTTAATTAGACCGTGAGACGACGTAGACAGATAAACTTCTGTCTACGTGAGACGCGGACCATCGAAGACGCCGCGTAGCCGATCCGTTCGTGTCTCCTCGTGTTCAGGGCAAAATTTATTCGAATGACGAATAATGAATAAATAAGTTGTTTTATTTGTTATTCACAGATAATAAATAATTTCCTTTATTCAAAGAAAAATCATTCGAATTTCGAATAAATTCTTTTATTTGTTATTCGATTCGATTAACAAAGAAAATAATACAAAGAATTAGGTAATGTATATTTACTAATAATAAAATAAAGTAATTAGGTAATGTATATTTACTAATAATAAAATAAAGTAATGCAAGGAATTAGGTACCTACATATTGTATATTTTTCGCGCAAATGTGTTGTAGTGTGGATTTGGAACACTTGCACGAGCAGAGACTTGCGAAATTTGCTGTTATTAAACCGATTTCTTTTAAAATCAATATCTGAGTATCGCAGTGATGACCAAATACCAGTCGTGAAGTTTAATAAAAGCAGCCGCCATTTTGAATTTTGCTGATATTGATCTGATTGCTTTCAAAATCGATATCTGAGTGTCTCAGCGATCACCGAACATGAATCTTAAGCCAAATTTAATAAAAGCAGCCGCCATCTTGAATTTTGCTGTTTTTGAACCGATTGCTTTTAAAATAGTAATCTGAGTGTCCCAGCGATGACCGAACACGAATCTTAAGTCAAATTTAATAAAAGCACTGCCATTTTCAGTTTTGTATATAAGTACAAAAACAGCAAAGTTTCGCGCAAACGCCGTTCGCGCAAATGTCCACTCGCTAAATTGTATATTCGCATGAGAATCCATAACATAGTAAAATTTAACAGCAGAACTCTAAAAACATCTAAAAATAAAATAAGTGGAAAATATTTATCGGTTACGCATTTATAATTTTGTATATTACGTATATGACTATATACCTTCGTTATTAGTAATTAATATTTATATAAAAAATTTAAGTAGTTTTTGTTGCGACAACCCTGACCCTCGACTGAGTTTCTGTGCCTAGGTATACGCAATGGCGGCATGTAATCAACAACAAAGGAGTCGGACTACTGGTAGGTGCATTAAAATACTGTGGTTTCGTACTGAAGAATAAGATGGTTATTTTGTTCTGCAGACTGCATATGGTATATATGGTTATATATGGTTTAAGGAAGGAAGTTTCCGGATCGTAAGTCTTATCGTGGCAATAATGATAATAAGGACACAACAGCAAAAGTTTAAAAACATGGAAACTAAGTGTCTTTATCAATTACATGATTAGCTAGATACTATTATCAATAGCCAATCATCTATATCTAATAGTTGTTCTGTGCACTCTTACTCATATTCTGTACCTAAAGATTACAATTTACAAGTCCCATTAATTATTTGAAAGTGTAATTATTTGTTCGTAGGCGGACTCGTACAGTGACACCGGGCAAAATTCAATTATAGATCTACAATCAAAAAACCGTAAACATACGGTTAATAAACGACTAGGTAACCTAACCATTAGATCATAAATTTTCGCAATAAATGAATATGAGATAAATAACTAGTCGTCGACGGATAAGCAACAGCGTCAGCATCATTATGATACTCTAGAAATTTGGATCAGCTAACACAGTAATTTAATTATGTGCATGGATTTCAGTGGATATTCGCAGGTTAATGCTTAATGGACTTGTCCAGGCTGATAATGATGACCAGTATGACCATTAAAGACCTAAAATAAATGGACTAAAATAATCTGACCTAAATAGCCCCGGACGTACCTAAGTCTTTAACACTTACTCTCCTCTCCGCTTTGGTGGAAACCGGGCGTTATAGGAGGTTCACACACAAGATAACTTTTTTCATTACTAGTATAGCCTTATCGTTTATTTCTTATCTTTAGAAACAACCATTGATGTTGGTTTATTCTACAAAAATCAAAATCTGATTTCGATCAAGAACTATCTTTCTTTTTTATTATTATTATTTTATTATGTTCTGATAAACAATTCATCATTTAAATTGCCGCATATAAATAAGTAGCTGGATCAAGACCATTATTGTATCAATTGATGAATTGCTATTTAATCTCCGTTATCCCTTCTCTTGACGTCTTAATCCATTACAGATTTATTTTATTTTTATTCGTTTTGTTATTGAAATAGATATTATCTTTTATTTCTTACTGCTCAATTTTAATTCTGATTAAATTCGTTGCGGGATTTAAGACATTAGTTTCGCTGTCCCTAAGGACTCAGTTTCATAGCTCGGTGTTAACAAGGGTTTCATCGCTGTTAATCCTGGCTTACAAGAGTCACAAAAATAAGCGTGAAGATGGAATTTTCCCATTATTTAAACAGGTAGGTATGTGAATACTGTAGATAATGTCTGTCAACTACCTACGTTATGACTAAACTGTGTTGAGTCTAACTAAAAACTAGAACGAAACTAACGTCGGCAACTAGACGTCCTCTCACGCTTCACTTCAGTATCAAAAGTTTGTGTACGTCAAGATGGAGGAACCAAGTCTTGGATGTTGGTCATACATATATAAAAGATTAATACCATTAATCTACTATTTGCTACCTTTGCTATAATTTTAGTTTTACCTCTTCGTTAGGCATATTTTTTAACAAAATCTTTGGTCGCTCCATTATGACGTTATAATGAAGGGACGAAAGATTTTGTTAAAAAATCAAAGCATAGGTAGCAAATAGTAGTTTAATGGTATTAATCTTATTTATATGTATTACCGACATCCAAGACTTGGTCCCTTCATCTTGACGCACACAAAGTTTTCACATGTTGCCTTTACCTTTTGTAGCAATATGCAAAATGAGGCAGCCTATAAAGCACACATTTTACTTTTTCTTTACAACATAGAAAGCTATAATTATTACCTATAGAGTTAAGCGTATTCCCTGTGTCACTTTAAATGCTACTTGAAATTGTAATTTACAAAAATTTTAATAACCTGGCGATTAAAAAAGTGGCCTGAGTTTCTTGCCAGTTCTTCTCATGGCTCTACTTCGTCAGCGAACTGGCTGTAGGTTAATTTGCTGACATTTTGTAAACTTTGACCTTCATAAGTGTTAATTTAATTGACCTATATGAATAAACATATTTTCATTCATTTCATTTAACAAACGCCTACGGAAAATATTGTTGCAATAATGTCGTATTACATCATTGAGATTTACGAAGACGCTTAAAATTTTGAAATGACAGAAAAACATGTTACATATAATAAAATATAGCCTATGTGACCCGTCTTATTAGTAGCTTTCCAAAGGTGATAGAATTTTTTAAATCGGTTTCGTAAATTTTGAGTTAAATCGGAACAAACAAACAAACATACAAAAAATGTAATATTTTCTCTTTATAATATTTATACTCTATACTAATACTAGCTGCGCACTGCAGCTTCGCCCACGCGGATAATGGTATGTGTATAATTAATGTGACTCGGGAACAAAATGAAATGAAATGAAATGAAAATTATATTATTAATATCGATTAATAATATATGGAAGGTATCGACCTTCCATACCTAATATTATAAATGCGAAAGTAACTCTCTGTCTGTCTTTCTTTCTGTCTGTCTATCTGTCTTTCTGTCTATTACGCTTTCAAGCCTAAACCACTAAACCGATTTTCATGAAATTGGGTAAGTATAGAATTAGAATAGAGCTGGAACAACAAAGGCTATCATTTATCGCGACATCTGGAAGAAATAAGGGATGAGAATTTGTATGGAAAATGCGATAACCGATATCCACGCGGGCGGAGCTGCGGGCTCAATTAATATTTATTATATAACAGTAGTTATATAATAAATAATAATTACATAAACAAATAAAAATCACGCACAGGATTTTGACAGTTGTAATGAAAATAATCATACCTGACGCCTTTCGTAGAACTTGTTCACCGTTGCTTTATGTAAACGTAGAGTATGAAAATCATCAACTTGCTGCCCTTGCAGACCGAAGTCAAAAAATGTATTTATACTAATTAAAATTAAAAAAATACCAACAAAAATTTTGGTTGATCGTTTTCTAAACATTACGTTTAAACCCATGTTCACTATAATAGTAATATAGATATACAATACAAAAACATGTTATATAAAACGTCCTGGTAAAATCTACCTACACGATTTTCTCATTATCATGTCTGAATATTGTCTTGAGTTTCCTTAACATCACATTAATCACATTAATCCCATATCAGACTGGTAAGTACACCGTATGCACGCAAAAATGTTAAGTGCCCTTAATCACGATATTTAAGTAAGTAATTAATAACTTATTGCAACGGTTTTGGTACTATGGTCGTCAGGGATAGTTTTCACATTCTTATATAATTTTTGATGGCACTAATCACCAGTATGTAAATTGTATTTTATTCAAAACATCGGCATTTTATTTTTATTTTTCTTTAGAATACACACGAGTCACAATCATTGATTTATTCAGTTAGAATTACAATAAACCTTTTAAAACACTCTAACAACACTTATCTTTTATTTCACGTAGTTAAAATGTTTATCACTAATTTCTCTAAGTAAAATTAAAGTGTTTTTAGATAAGTATGTCGTAACAATGATTGTATTTATAAAATTTTCTAGTTGTGAAGAAATCGGCACTACCATAGATCATACACTATAAATTGGCAATAAGTAGGTTTTAGAAGAGTACGTGTGATCCACACACGGATATAAGTTACATTGGTTTGTTATACATGTTTTAACTCAAAGGTAATGTGAACAATACCGTGACTCGGACACAGAACAATTATTTGCTGATATTATCAATAATTGTTACCTAAATTTAAACTGGCTGTAGTTATGTAGTCCGACGTGCATGTTAAACATTTTGAATTAATTATAATTCGTCAAGGACATACATACGAATTTATCATACGAGTACTTACACGCAGAGCTATAGTCGAAGAAAAACAGAATACTTATAATATTTTTGATAGTGAAAAGCATAACGTGTGGTATCATCATGAGCATACACCAGCTACTACTCATAAGAATTATAGCTAGGTCATCATCATATCAGCCAAAAGACGTCCACTGCTGGACATAGGCCTCCCCCAATTTTCGCCATCGTAGCCGGTCGTTCGCCGCCCTCATCCATCGGTTGCCCGCCACCGTTATAAGGTCGTCGGTCCACCTTGTGAGGGATCTGCCCACGCTGCGTCTTCCGGTTCGTGGTCACCACTCTAGAACTCTGCCCCAGCGGCCGTCAGTTCTGCGAGCTATGTGTCCTGCCCATTGCCACTTCAGAGAAGCAACTCTGCGAGCCACGTCAGTCACTTTGGTTCGCCTGCGGATTTCTTCGTTTCTCAAACGATCGCGCAGGGAGACGCCTAACATAGCCCCCTCCATCGCCCTCTGAGCGACTTTGAGCCTTCGGATAAGACCCATAGTTAGCGACCACGTCTCTGCTCCGTATGTCATCACTGGCAACACACACTGGTCAAAGACCTTGGTCTTAAGACACTGCGGTAGTGCGGACGAGAAGATATGTTGTAGCTTCCCGAACGCTGCCTAGCCGAGCTGGATTCGACGAGTGACCTCTTTCTCGAAATCGGACTTATCTAATCGGACTGTTTGTCCCAGGTATGTGTACTCGTCAACGAATTCGAGCATCGAGCCTCCGACCGTAATAGGAGTGGGTGTAACATGGACATTGGTCATGACTTTAGTCTTGTCCATGTTCATTTTTAGGCCCACTTGTCGAGAGTATAGCTAGGTACTTAATCCGAAATTATCAAAGCTAGTTTGATTCTATACATGCCCATCAAGTAATTTATATACCTACTTAGGTACTTGTGGGTTTAGTAAGTTCAAATTTATTCTACATACTTAACAGTTTAAAACTTTCATCCATTATTATTAGACATGAGGCGTATTTACTATAACAGATCCGCGCACTAGGTATTTTACCAGATTATGCCGCCGCACCTATTTTAATTTTCGAAATTCTAGAGGCTTCAGTCTCGTGTCTCTCCTGATGGCTTCCCTAGGGGAGACATCAGGATTTTTCAGTCTTGTTGTCTTCCGTAGGTTGCGGCGATCTCAGAACTTACTTTTAAAATTATATTTTGAGCACCATGTCACCCCTCCGGATCAGAGTAGTATTACTGAGTAGTTCAACTGGTAGTAAAAATGATACAACCTTGTGTCTGTACTACTAGTTACTAGTGACCAATCTATTACCCGTGGTACAACCAGGTGAACTATGTACGAAACAAATTAACAACGCAAAACAAATGAACATCTCCTACGGCTCAGCCTGGCGAAAAACTAATGCAAGCAATTTTGGACTTTATTGACAAATAAATAAAAACATATTTTTCGTGTTTTATTGGTGCTGCTGAACACGAATATTAAAAAAAGCAAAAACATTAGTAGTGTTAATTAGATAACTAGATTTTTCCAGGCTGTGGCAAAATATTATCGAAGGCGATGTTCATTTGTTTCATTTGTTCAAATTTGCGCTTAAGTTGTCTATTACGAATGCATTTCCTATAACTACTGCATTTTCAGAATTTACCTGTAGGTACTGACCTGCACTTAAGGAAAACATCGTAAAGAAACTATATTAAAAAGAAAGTCTGAATTAATATTAGTACCTACATATTTTATTATTTCAAGCATAAAGTTCTGTTAACAGATCTATAAAACCCAGTTGCTTTTTATATAAGCCTACCAAAGTGACTTCACTCCGCCTGATGGAAATAAGTTAGTAGAATTCAGAAGTGATGCCCACTATACCAAAAGCCATCGTCCCAGCTGCTGGTATGGTGGCCTTCATTATGGCGGCTTTGTAAGATGCTTTTTCAAGCTCCCTTAGATGGGAACATAATCCGCCTTGAGCAAGCGTGGTGATTAATGCTCATGCCTCCTATAAAAGAGAAGAGGCTTTTGCCCTGCAGTGGGACCTAACTACCTTTCAACGTTGTCTCTGTGAGCTCTGTGGCCGATGATTTAGGCACGCATTAGCAATTTTGACAGTTTTGTTTCTGCCACTGCCACTGCCATCGTGTAACTGTCACTGCACTCGCTACGCCCTGCAGATAAAAACGGACAAGGACAAGTAGATTTTCAAACCTAACTTATAACAATACGACCTTAAATTAGTTTTTATTAATTAGGTGCGCCGTAGACTCAATCGCACAAAAAGTATGTCGTCTGAGCTGCACCTTATGGTTAGCATGTAAAATGCACACGGTAGTTGATGTGATGCATCAGTCATGCATGTGCAGATCTGTGCTTTGATGTAATATTATGGCTGAGGAAAGATATTAATTTTGTAATGATGTGAACATAAACACGCCGGCTGCATATTTAGCGTAACAGAAAAAAAAGACCGAATATTCTTTTTGAGCCACATTGCTGGCTTGTTTTTTAATTTAAATTTAGAACAACGTATTTTCAAATTAAAAATCAATAGAATGTCTACATCTAAGCAATTGTTTTTGTTTTATTTGAACTCGCACTAAATTTGAGATAATTTTCTATTGTCGTTATTTTATGCTTTGCCTAGAAAATTTGTAAAATTAGCATTAAGATACAGTTTGGTTCGTTATTTTTTTAAGTTGTATTTCTTTGCGAACATAAAGGACATCAATATGCCCGATTTGGCCCCAACAGATTGCCAGGGCACTTAAGATGAAAAGAAAGTCAAAGCTACAGAATGATCGCCGGAATTCTTCGTCGACCTGTTTCCACTATTAAGAGATATTAATACTTATGTGAGAAGACCAGGACAGGGCTGAAAAAGGCGTACTTCGGACAGAGATGATCGTTTCATACAGCTTCGTATACGCAGGAACCCCCGCCTGACTGCTGTCCAAGCCAGAAATAAGCTTGAGTGTTGCTCGAGGTGTAGCAGTAACTTGGTCAACTTTGGAATGTTGGAATGAACTTTGGAATGTGTGTGACCAGAAGGGTAACGTATTGTTTACTGATGAGTGCAGAATTCTTTTAAACCAAGTTGATGGAAGGCAAAGAATAAACAGACGCCAAGGGGAACGATATAATCAAGCAAATTTTGAAACAACTGTGGCATATGGAGGAGGATCAATAATGGTGTGGGGAGGGACATGTTTGGGAGCTCGTACAGACTTGGTGGTGATAAATGGAGGGAATCTGATTGCAGATCGCTATTTATGAGACATTTCAGAAGAGAATGTTATGCCATTTGCCCCCTTTATTGGTGACAACTTCACTTTGATGAAAGATAATGCTCAACCACATACTGCCCAATCAATTCGTGCATACTTAAATGATGTGAATATCAGAGTCATGGAGTGGCCGACGAGATCACCAGATATGAATCCGATCGAGCATGTGTGGAACTTCTTAAAAAATAGAGTTAAATCCAGAATTCCAGCTCCAGGCAACATCAATGATCTGCAAACCGCCGTAGTCATATTTTACATTACTTAGCTAACTAAAAATAGCTAAGTAATGTAAAATATTATTTAAATGTATACAAGCAAACGATCATTCGTTTTTATTTAACCCAAAAAACCTGCTGTGTGGTTACCCTGATGGTAGATTTCTTAGCAGGAATTTTTTTTTAAACAAAAATTTTTTTTGATATTGTTTAGGAAAGTAATCGTTAGTAAAAAACATTTACTAAAGGATAGGCAGTAGTAATGGGCTATTTGACTTCCGAATGCTACTTAAATTGATCGTTTCTTATGGGAAGCGTTTTGACTGAGGGACCACCTTTCACCTGTTGTAACTTTTAAAGGGCTTCTTTTGCAAACTAGAGATTAAGTTTACAGCCGTTTAAATACTTTTACTAACACTAGAGCCATACGAAATTTCCAAATTCCACTGTGGTCTCCACTTATGTGTAGTTATGGTGATCGATTGAGGGACCACCTTCTGCATGCTAGTTCTTTTTATATAATGAACCGGCAAGGCTGATATTTAATAAAGTAGTGTAATAAATCTTTTACTAATAGTAGTTATGAATAGCAGTTGTAAATTTAAACAAGGTTTTGAGATATGAATACCTGTCAGCCACGATTGAGGGACCACCTTTGAACTTTTGCGTGCCTACTTTTACAAATAAAAGACTGAATTTACAATCGTTTGAGAACTTTTGCTAAAGGCTGACGCATTTAAAAGCTTAAAATTCAGATGTGGTCCCTCAATGGGAACGGACACTCACAAAGTCCAGGGTCGAAAGCTGAGTTAACAATAAAGGCACATGTCACAAATTCCAAAGTTCAATCCAAATCGCGTCCTTTAAACTGTGGAGCCTATAAATGTTAATTGCGCACATCTGTGGCGCTAATTACCGCGAATCGCGAAAAATCAAATTTCGCAACTCAGCAATTTTAATTTCGCGATATCTCTTAATTTTCAAAGAGGAGCTAAAAAGGGAGTCAAGTCCCGTTACGCCTTCTACCAACAAATGAATAAAAGGGACTATAGTCCCTTTTGGTCTACAAGGAAATATATTATTATTATTATTTTTTTAATTAGGTATTTTATGACGTCTCAAATTACATAAATATTTATAATCCGAAAAAATTGTATGAAAGCAAGAAAGTTTTGACTTAGGCTGTCAAACTGAAAATCTTCATTATGACTTACACTAGCTAGCTCCATCTAACGTAAATAAGTGAACGATATAGAAGTTCACGAAGTTCAAAAATGTGACGTATAGATGGCGCTCCTTTGCATACATTTGATTTTTACTATCAAAATGTATAAATATTAACGGTATGGACACCGAGTTCTGCAGTAACGTGCGTGATTGATGACGCAGACCAGCACTGTCGCATCTGAACGCATGGCACCGTCGCCACGCTCTTGCAGCGTAGTGCGGGGCAGTGTGTGGATCGCCAAAATACCAGTATCGGCTCTGTTCTTTTCTGACTTTCTTAGTTCAGCATCAAAACAGACACCCCAAGGTTAAAATAAAACACAGCGTATGATTCATGTCACAAATGTATGATTGATTATATTGCCAATAATATTAAAACACATTATTACTGCCCCTTAAAAATACAGTTTTGTTTAAGAATGTCCAGATTATTTGTGCATAAGCAGAAATATTTTTTGTTATGTTATGAATTGGTACTTTTAGAAAAATTTTCTGATCAATTTTATCAATAAATTTCTGTAGTCATCTAGAAAATAATTCTCTCTTAATTTGTTTCATGGAACTTCCGGTCTGATCTTTCGAAAACCTGCAAAAGAACACAATGTATGAAACACTATGAAAGATAGCTACCACAAAATCGTTAACTACAAATTATAGTAATATTTTCGTCATCGATAAAATAAGCAGCACAAGTCACAACACTATTGAACATGACTACACAAATTGGTAAAAATGTAAAATACTTAAAAATTACTGAATCGAATGGCAAACAGACGATTATAATATGATTGCAGTATAGTAAAGTATAAATCACTTAGGTATTTTGCACATATATGTCATGTATTGGTTTTTAGTATACAGGTATTATTGGTTTGTTATCGACTCAACTTCATCGGTCGATGAAGTTGACGATTACTTAATTTTCTTTGCGAAAATAATGTAATTTACAACCTACAATAACGCAGGACATTCGGTTTAAAGAAACGACATTGCTTATCCAATGGGCTTAATTTTGCTTCACAATAGCACTATGTAATTATTAAATAACATACATAATTTCACAAAACAGTTAAACAACAATGAAAATTACGAGCGGCAGTTTAACCCGACTAAATTGTCTAGAGGCCTTGACAGGTTGGAACATTTGATTTGACATTAGTTCGCTTCATTTCGGCATCCAAAGGTAACCAAAGATAACCAAATTGACGTGTCTACAGTGGACACCAGCCGTCCTTAGCAAAATTATTTCTCTCTTTCTTTTCAATGTATCCGGCTTATTTGGAAAATTAGGACAATTATATGAGGGCGATTAACACTCCTTCTATGTTTTAGTACTTGTTCTGAGGTGTGGGCAGTGTTACTGGTTCAAAAGTAACGTCTGCTTAATTTTGACATGGAGTGATTAAAGTGTAAAGATTATACAAAACTTACTCCGTGAATCATTAGCTTTTAAGCTTCCTGCGGCACTTCCAAGATTCAAACAACTTCTTCTAATTATATAACTTATTTATTTTCTTACAGTGAAATCACATTTTCAACTTTTATCAAAATGTGTCTTTTAAACCCAGAAAGAATCCACACTTTTTAAATTCACATACTGAGGAGGTTTTACTACAAACAAAATTTACAGACCATATTTTTAACACACCTTTGCTTTGTAGGAAAACATAACTTAAAACAATTCAACAGTAAACTCAACAAATAACATTCACATAATCGTAAAGTAAATAAAGTATCCTAAGCCTTCATATTCAAATAACTACCAACATTCCTACAATATAATCAATAAATATTTATCATTTGCTTCAATTTATGAAATTTATTTTTACCTAAAGCTTTTGTTAAAATATCTATATCTGCTAATTGATCATCTGTATTTATTTTAGTTACATTTATAACTTTCTTCTTTTCATAATCATTAATAAAGTGGTAACTAACATCTATGTGTTTGGAATTCTTACAAAATTTTCCATTTTTTGAGAGAGATATGGCACCACTATTATCTTCAAAATTTTTTATCGGTTTGTTTAATATAATGTCTAAGTCACCTAATATGCCAATAACAGGTAACACTTCAGTTACACAATCAGCTAATGCGTAATACTCCGCATGAGTTGATGCTCTGGAAACGATTTTTTGTTTATGTGTCTTCCACATCACTGGGTTATTAAAAACTCTTAACACAATCCCAGTCGTCGATTTTCTGTCGTTTTTATCTGCAAGCCAGTCGGCATCCACATATGTATCTAAGCATTCTTCATAATCTGCATTATAGTTTAGTACCAAGTTTCGAGTATGATACAAATATTTTAAAATCCTTAACGCGTATTTGTAGTGTGTATCGCTGTAACAGTTTTGAAATCTACTTAAGTAGTTAACGCTGTATGAGACATCTGGTCGCGTTCCACTTGCAACATATGATAAAGCTCCAATCAAATTTCTATATTTCAAATCATAGTTAATTTCTTCAGGTTCAATTGACAAGTTTTGCTCCATTGGCGTTTCATATTTCTTGTATTTCTCTGCTAAACTTTCTATGTACTTACATTGACTCAAAGTCATTTCCTTAAGTTCCGGGTTATAATCAATATCAATGCCCAAATATTGTTTTATTTTTCCTAAGTCTTTCATACGGAATCTGTTATTTAACATTTGTTTCACCTTCTTTATTGTATTTTCATTTTTTGCACAGATTAGAATGTCATCAACATAAAGACATAATTATATACACTTTTTCATTATTATTGCTCCCTGTGTACAAACAATAATCATAATAATATTAATATCGATCTGGCAACACAAGTGTAAGCACGAGCATTTTTTTATCTCTTTAAATTTAATTAATTTTCTAATATTTTTTGATATACAGTGCACATAATTGAATACAAAAACAATATAAAAGTAAAATATCGTCCTTTTTGAAGAAATCCTTTTTAAAATGATCAAAAAACGTAAAGAAATTATAAAATTAAGTGAAATAGCTCCTGACAGCTGTCGGATACAAAAAGAATAATGCTAAGCTGCTAATACCTATGATAACAAGATCGAAACGAGCAAAATTAGCACAAATACCACCTTCGGACTCGTCGCTCAGCTCCGCCGCGCAGCAGCCAGACCCTGCGGCAGCAATACCGGCTCCTGCTGAGGCGTCGAGCTCCACATCGAGTGATGAGTTTTTCTCCCCTCCGACGTCGCCAACACCTGTGCGTCGGCGGGGAAGAGGCCGACCACCAGCGTGCCTGGGATCCCGCGGCCCACCGGCTGCGAATAGGGTCCCCGCTGCTGGCGGTAATGTGCAGCGCATGCGATGGTCCTCGACAACAAATAAGAACGTCATGCGCGCATATTTTGCGGCAACAGAGGGAGGAACCAACCTCACTGCGTATCGCTATAGAATGCTTGCTCTGTTTCAGGATCTTGAACCATCTACCAATGTTACAGCTCAACGGTTATCGGATCAGGTACGAGCCATCCAACGCTGTCGGATGTTGGATGATGCTGTACTTGATAGGCTGCGCTCAGAGTGTGTACAATCTATCGCTGCCATCTCCATCCAAGAATGTCAGATTGAGACTAATACTTCACGGACTACGCCACAAATGCAGAGTGTTGTTAGCCTGGATGGAGATGACAGAACGCCTATTGTAGACACTCAATGCAATGAGGAGGTTTGGGACGCTTTTAAATGTGCGATTGATGAATATCGATACACACCTCTAGAATTTAGACCTCGTCTGCCTCGGTTACCGATGCATAGAAGAAACCTAGCGCTAGTAAGTACCCTTGACTCACTTCTACCGGACTACTTTGATCATAGTCAAAATCTAAGTGATACGCATTCAATTCTGTATTGTGCGGCTGTCCCGGTGTGTCGATTGGCGGGTGTCAACTTTCCAACTTCTGACACCCCTATGCCACGCAGGACTGCTGCGCCAGTCTGGCAGTGCAGGATTGAACAGCGTATTGCTAGAGCAAGGGTGCGTTTGCGTATTGGCAAGCTAATCTGCTGTAGGAATGGAAATATACGTCCGAGAGTGATGCGCTTTGTGAACCAAGCATTCTCGGGGACGGGAGTTAGTCCCCACGACTACTTATCTCGGGTCACAGAGCGCATCGACTTCCTAAAGCAGAAGGTATATGCATGGGCTAACCGAATTGGCAGATACAGAAAACGAGTGGATCGATATGATCAACCGCATATTTCAAAAGGACCAAAGGTGGGTATATAGGAGCTGGGAGCAATCAAATTCTGAGACCCATGATGGTAAGTTGCCAGATGCTACTGCCACAAGAGAGTTTTGGAGTAGCATCTGGTCGGTATCAGTTAATCACTCTGAAGGTGACTGGATGCGAGATGTCAAGCGAACATGTGAGCAAGTTACAGAAATGGATAGCGTAGTCATCACAGCTGAAGACGTAACTAATGCAGTCCGTCCTATGGCTAACTGGAAGTCACCGGGACTGGACGGACTGCACAACTTCTGGCTGAGATGGCTACGCAGCTCGCATGTTCGATTGGCATCTCAATTTCAATCTACACTGGGGAGTGGATTGCTACCAGACTTTCTAACGACAAGTTATACTCACCTGCTCTATAAGACAGGTTGTACTACGGAACCCGGTAATTATAGACCGATTACGTGTTTACCATCGGTCTATAAACTTCTTACGTCCATTCTGCGAACCAAAATTACTAAGCATTTAGAATTTAATTCAGCTATGTCTATCTCTCAGAATGGATGTAGGAAAGGGGCCCGTGGTACTAAGGAGCTCCTCCTTATCGATGCGACCATTAGCCAGCAGGTTCGCCGCAACCGAAAGGATTTGGCGACATGCTGGATAGATTATAAGAAGGCATTTGATTCCGTGCCGCATTCATGGCTCCTGAGGGTGCTGGAGTTATATAAAGTAGACCCTACAATATGCACCTTCTTGGAGGTATGCATGCGGCAATGGAAAACAGTTCTTATCTATCCAGGATGTCGACAAACCTCGGGTATTAGCGAACCGTTATGGATTAGGCGGGGTATCTTCCAGGGTGACAGTCTGAGTCCCTTATGGTTTTGCCTAGCACTGAACCCTCTTAGCTCAATACTGGAGAGTTCAGGGTTAGGTTATAGGCTGCGTAGAGGTGGTCAGATAATATCCCACCTGCTATATATGGATGATCTTAAGTTATTTGCGCCAACTGAACCCCAGTTGAAAGAGTTACTGAAGTTAACTGAAGACTTTAGTAAATCTATCAACATGGCTTTCGGAGTGGACAAGTGTGCAATCATGCATGTAAAGCGAGGCAGGGTAGTAGAATCTGATGGAATTCAAATCTGATTCTACTCATCTTAGGTCACTTCTAATCGCTGACGCCTATAAATACTTGGGTATAAATAATGACTGCGACATTCATTGGGCATTAAAGAGACAGATATGAAACAATCATTACAGGAGCGCTTTTTCAGCCGCCTTAAAAAAGTATTAAAAAGTCACTTGTCAGGCGGCAACAAGGTGCGCGCCTGTAATGGTTGGGTCATGCCTCTTCTTGTGTACTCCTTCGGCATACTCAAGTGGACACAGACCGAATTGGATGCCCTGGATAGGCGAGTCCGCACATTGTTAACCGTATTTCGTATGCACCATCCGCGTTCATCCGTCATGAGGTTGTATATCCCGCGAAAATGTGGAGGCCGTGGATTTCTAAACACCAAAACCCTCCACAATCGTGAGATATGCAACCTTAGAGACTATTTTCTCAAGATGAGCGAGGGTGTGCATCGTGATATGGTTGCAGTGGATAGTGGACTTACTCCGCTAGCCCTGGCTAAGGAGAGCTGGCGTAGGCCTGTGGTACTCACTATAGACGACCGTAGAATGATATGGCAGAGCAAGGAGCTTCACGGACGGTTCTATCGGGCCTTACATGGGCCTGATATAGACCATGCTGCCTCCGTTGCCTGGCTACGCTTCGGCGATCTGTTTGGAGAAACCGAAGGGCTTGTTTGTGCAATTGCTGACGAAGTTATCATGACGAACAACTACCGGAAATATATCTTGAGGGATGGCACTACTGACATATGTCGGGCATGTCATCGCCCTGGTGAATCCCTCAGGCATATTGTTTCTGGCTGTTCGCGTCTTGCTAACGGAGAGTACTTGCACAGACATAACCAAGTAGCCAGGATCATCCACCAGCAAATTGCTCTGCGATACAATCTTTTGGATGTCGAGGTGCCGTACTACAGGTACGACCCAGAGCCAGTTCTCGAGAATGGTCGCGCGACATTGTACTGGGATCGCTCCATCATCACAGACAGGACTATTATAGCTAACAAGCCTGACATTGTGGTGGTGGATCGATCTGAACGCCTTGCAATGATAGTTGATATTACCGTCCCTCATGACGAGAATCTCATGAAGGCTGAGAAAGACAAGCAAATAAAATATCTTGATTTAGCCCATGAGATTGTTGACATGTGGGATGTGGATTCTGCTGTCATTGTGCCGATAGTCATTACTGTAAATGGTTTAATAGCAAAGAGCCTCGACCAACACCTAAAGAGGCTCGCATTAGGTGGATGGGTCAAGGGCCAGATCCAGAAGGCAGTGCTTCTCGACACGGCACGTATTGTTAGGAGGTTCCTCTCTGGAACCCTAACCGCCGGTAGCTTGGACTCTAGTCTCGTTGCCGGTGGTAATCTATTTTTATATTTTTAAATGTGTATTTTTTGTTTTATATAAATATATACCTGTTTAAAAATGTAATTAATAAGAAAAAAATATAAATAAAGAGAATAATAATAATAATAATAATATTCTACCACATTCACACAGCGCCATTTAGCCCCAAATTAAGCAATTATATTTGCTTGTGTTATGGGTACTAAACAACTGATAAACTACTTATATACTTTTTATTTTTTTTGTAAATACATACAATCATATTATAGATAAATTACACACAGACACATAACAAACAATCATGCTCATCACACAAAGGTTTGTCCTGGGTGGGAATCGAACCCACGACCTCCGGCTTAGCAGTCAGGGTCACTAACCACTAGACCAACAGGCCAGTCAAATCATAGTTCGATCTTTGAAATTTTTTGCTCAACATGTATTCATTGTAACACTCATACCAATCTCTTGGACTTTCTCTTAATTCGTATAAAGCTTTTCTTAGCTTGCACACTTTGTTATCTCTAATTTCATAACCGTCTGGTGGATAAATATAGACTTCTGATTTGATTGTTCCATTCAAGAAAGCTGTTTCCACATCCATACATTCTATATGCCAACCTCTTACACATGCAATCGACATCAATGTTGTCATGGTTGTCATTCTAGCTACAGGTGAATATATTTCTTCATTTTCTTCAAAAATCTGTTGGAATTCTTTTGCAACACGTGCTTTTACATAAACCACATGGTCTTTAAATCTCTCTGGTATTTTTCTTTCTCTTCTTGGCCTTGATTTACTCACTTCTTCAATTATATTAGGTTCATCATCATCTATATTGTCGTAAAAATCGTCATCGTTGTCACTTGGTGCTCTTGATTTTAAGTTTTCATTTGTCTTTTTGGTATCATCTTCTTTGTTACTTTCTCTGTTTTGTTCTTCATCTTTAGTGTCTTCATTTCTAAATCGGATTACTTGTGCATGAGGATTAATAAAAATTACATGTCTGCTTATGACAATTTTGTCATCGATCAAAATTTTATAACCTGTGTCTATGTAACCAACTAAAGTTCCAGCCACTCGTTTCGGATTTAGTTTAGTTGTTCGTTTTTCTTCCGTTGTTCTTCTATTAAATCTTTCAGCAACACCGTTTAACGCATGTGTGTATGCTGGTCCAGGTTTTATATATGTAACGGTGAAGGGCCACCTCGTTTGTAGAACGTGGCGGCCAGTAGGGAGTTTAGTTCAGCGAGGAATAAAAATACAAGTCTACCAAAATTTACATGAATGTTATATTCAGTATAATTTACATCGAAGTATTAACACTAAAAGAGTTTGCCGTGGCTCATACAGAGCAAAAGAATATTTACAGGGCGTGGGTGCAACGTGTGAGATTTCGTAGGTGTCTGGCCAGGAACAAACAGGCAGACACTTAGCTTGGTTTGCAGGCTGGAGCGTAAGAGAGCGGCTGCGACTGTTGCCGGCGTTTATATACCCCGGCGCCGCGCGGCGGTGGTAGGTTGGTGGTAGGGTTCGGAGCGGCGGAGGCGAGTGGGGTCAGCATCGCCACACACTCCCCTCGTTTGGGGAGAATTTTTGCTGGGCGAAAATTCTCTGCTCCTGGGCCCTCCCGGCGAGATGTCTGCTACCCTGGAACAGTTTTATAGGGGAGAATCAGGTTCGAAGTAAAAGTATATATATTTTTAAAAAAAGATAATGTCGAGGAGTAACGAACAAAAGTGCTCGACGGGACGGAATACTAAATTATCAATCAAACTACTAGGCAACAATATATCTATAGCTAAGTATTTGCAAACGCCGAGTGAATGACTTTTGTCGCAGGTGGCTTACGCATTCCAATGCACAAAAAGAGTGTTAATAGAAAGAAATGATTTCCAAGTTCTTAAACATAAGATATAATTTAGGGTGTACAATGAAATTTGTTCAGAATAGTTTAGTTATTTCTTTTTTTTTTTTTTTTTTTTTTTTCAATTATGTTTGGTTTTATATTTTAATAATGTATATATTTGTTTAATAAAATGGCTGGTTGAAACAATAGTAATTAGTACACCATCCGGAAAGACTTTAGAGAAGGGATATGCCCTTGGAGAAGAAAACAAAGATAGACGAGAAATCGAACCTTGTGTACATGGTTTGGTAGTGACCTTTTAACCACTGGACCATTTAGTGAAAAAAACGATTATTTTAGAGTATGGTTAAAAATTCATAAAGCAATATTTCTTATAGCAATTGGTAAGACAGGAACGCTGTATTTTAGAATTTAAGTTTGTTTATGAGTAGCAACACGAAAACCAAACAACCCACGACGCAGAAAGGTGTTGTCTGATCGTATTAGACTGTGAGCGTTATTGTTGTGATTGTTCAATTTTATGAATTATAGAATTTTAGTTTAGGTACTTAGATTATTATTCCTTATAATTAATTAGTTTTAAATCTTTTATGTGCCATTCACCTAGTGGCTTGCCAGACATATCGGCTAGTTTGTAAACTAGAGGAGATTTTTTAGCAATGATTTTACATTTTATGTATTTAGGAGCTAGTTTTTTACTAAAGTATCTTTGTCGCTGAGATAGAATGTACGCTTCCATACTATGTCACCCACATTGAAATCTGCGGGTTTACGGCGAAGATTATAAGACTGACAATTGCGGCGATGTGCCGTTAGGAGGGCTAACTGTACCTTCTCAAATATAGAGGATAAGTAGCCTAACGACTCAGCATAACTGTCTCGTGGCTTGTGCACTATATTTGGATCAGAATCGTTAACAATATAGTGGGATCCGCACATAATTAATTCGCGACCGTAGACGAGAAAATTAGGAGAAAAACCTGTTGTTTCGTTAACAGCACAGTTGAGAGCAAATTGAATTTTATTTATTAAAACATCCCAAGTTCGATGATCGGATGTTACAAAAGTAGAAATAGATGTCATTATTGTTTTATTATATCTTTCTACCATGTTTACGTGAGGCGTGTACAGAGGTGTATAATGTAAATTTGGAATTTTGTATTTAGATAACAAGTTTTTGAAAGTTGCACTAATGAATTGTTTACCATTGTCTAGAACAATGGTTGATGGAATACCATGTACCAAGAATACGTTTTCCTCTAGAATTTTTGTTATAGTTTCTGCGGTAGCCCGTTTAATGGGAAAAAGTAAACAGTATTTAGAAAAACAACAACTAACGACAAAAGTGAAAGTGTTTTGTTTCCTGCTAGGAGGTAGTGGACCGATCAAATCGATACTTATCATTTGAAAAGGCTTCTGACAGGATTTAGGCCTTCCCATATGACCTAAGGTGGAATGATTTTGATGTTTGTGAGCAATACAAGCGTCACACGAATTTATGTACTTGACGACGTCTGAGTACATACCAGGCCAAAAGTAATTTAATGCCAGCCGGTTATATGTTTTAAAAATGCCGAAATGGCCAGCAGTGGGAGAGGAGTGATTCTCGGCCATGATATTTGACCTATGTTCAAATGGGATTACCTCTTTCCATTGGAATTCTCTCGTGAGAGGATTTAAACTTTTTTTTAAACGAAATAGTTTGTTGTTTATTACTTGATAATCAATAAAGGAAGTCGGGGAGTTTTTACACCCGTTGTATATATTCAAATACCACGAATCATTAGTAGAAGCTGGTCGGTTTGAACTAGAATTAACATTATTGTTATTATCGTCGTTTGTAATAGACGAGACAGATACAGAACGAATATTTGCGTACCAAGAATCATTAGTAGAAACTGGTACATTCTGACTAGAATTAGTATTGTTATCGACGTCGTTTGTAATAGCAGATACGGATATAGAACGAATATTTGCGTACCGAGCATCATTAGTAGAAGCTGGTACATTCGGACTAGAATTAATATGAGACTTGCGATAACAACGCTGACGAATTTTTGAGCTACCAACTGTATTGATTGAGTGAGGAACGATAGATTTACCATTTGTATTAAAAGGAATATATGGAGAGCGTTCGACACTATTACGAGTATTACGGATTGAGGAGAGGTGATAACATTTAAAAAATTTTGATATGTAAGATAACCAATTTGTCCATTCGGTTTTATTAGTTTTAGAGAAATTATTATCTCCGCAATCCTTGGTATTTAGTTTTTTGAATGTGTAGTATTTGGGTTAGGTTTGCAATTAGGGCAATCGGAGACACGAAAACCTTTCGTCCCGCATTTAAAACAAATTAAATATCTCGGCCGACGACAGTCAGCGAGCGAGTGTGAGGTAGATCTACAGCGAGGACAAAATCGATTATTATTGTTGTTATTAGAATTTGA
Source organism: Parascotia fuliginaria (assembly GCA_963082885.1). Taxonomy (NCBI): domain Eukaryota; kingdom Metazoa; phylum Arthropoda; class Insecta; order Lepidoptera; family Erebidae; genus Parascotia; species Parascotia fuliginaria. The sequence continues at coordinate 9,999,084 of OY720178.1, read as the reverse complement.
CGGAGATGAGTTGTTATAGGTTTTATTATTGGAATTTGAATATTTATTGTCTAGGTTTTTATTATTGAAGTTTGAATATTTATTAACAAAGTTTTTATTATTGGAGTTGCCTTTAGAAGGGCTAGAAGAATTAGAAGAAGGGTAGTTGTATGCCAGATCTGGAGCTAAGGTGTTAGAAGACACCTTGGGAGGCTCCTGGAAGTCTCTTCTGCGACTGTCGAACCTTTCGAAATTTCTGCACACATTAATCAGACTAGGGATGTCGACTATGTTTGCAGTTAGAAGAGAATTTGTATAACAAGGCCTAATATTATTTAAAAGTATTTCCAGTTTGTCCGATTCGCCTATAGGGGCGTCGAGACGGGAAAATAGACCTTGCATTTTTGCAACGTATAAGGTTATGTTTTCGTTTTCGCCTTGTGAGCGCAATCTTATCTCAGACATTAGTTTATAATCGTAGTTATGAGGGCTGAAATCTCTTTTTAATAACTGACATAGCTGAACCCATGAAGAAACACTATCTTTGACGCTGCGGAACCAAGTCAAAGCATCTTCTGAGAAAATTTCGAAAGCAAAAGGGAGTATTTTTTTATCGGGGATGCCCCTACTCGACATAAACTCGTTCACTCTTTGTATGAAAGCGCGGACACAAGATTTACCATTATATTTGAATTTAGACAAGTCAGAGAATAGTTTCCGCTCGTAAATGAATGAGTTGATTGAAGGGTCTAACGTTCCGTCCGTTAAGCCGTCCGTCTGTAATACACGTTCGGGTGGTGGAGAGTTTAGTAAGCTAAATTGCGCGTATAAGGAATGAAATTCGTTCCAGGCGACTTCGCCTTGACTCCTATCTGATAGGGCGTCTAGGTCTAAGCGGTTCAACCTGTGATAAATATGGTGTAGAAGAGCCTCTGTCCTTAGCAAAAAAATTTTGTCTAGTTTAGCCTTTAACATTTTGATATTGTTATTCGCTTTAAAGATTGAACTTTCGATAGCTTCGATATCTTCTTCGGGAGGTAAATAAGACATTGAGATGTCCTCGGAAGGAGAGGTTGGCGCAAGCTTCGAAATTTGTTTTCGCAACTCGTCGACGGTGTTAGATTTTACACCGCCTCGTAAGCAAACTTCATATTCTAGTTCCGCTTTATGTAAGCACGTAAATTTGATCTCGTAAGCCATTTTAGCCAAACGAAGTTTAAAAGGAAAGACCGAAACAAAATCTAAGTAGGTATTTAAGTATACCTAGGCAATTCACAGACACAGGCTAATATTAAATTAGAACAAACACGAGATATTGCGCGATTTAGAAAGAAAAAAAAATTACAGTAGAAAATCGGCTAAGAATGTGTAATGCAATTAGTGATTAGTTAATAATTATGCGTGAGGGCGTTGTCCGTCTCGCTCACTCTCACGAGTAGAGGACGACTAAAGGTTACCGGGCGACCGCGTGGTTGCAAATACCAGTAGGATTTATTACATGCGGTAATATTTCTGTTAGTGAGAAAATTTAAGGGCACGTGGTCTTTATATCGATATGGTCACCACTAAAATATATAATTAATTCACGTATAAAAAAAAAACACTTTCTTTGCCGAATTTCACACAACACAATATAAAAAAGACACAGAACACGCTACGAAATCTCCACAGCCTGTTTTATTGGGCGCCAGATGTAACGGTGAAGGGCCACCTCGTTTGTAGAACGTGGCGGCCAGTAGGGAGTTTAGTTCAGCGAGGAATAAAAATACAAGTCTACCAAAATTTACATGAATGTTATATTCAGTATAATTTACATCGAAGTATTAACACTAAAAGAGTTTGCCGTGGCTCATACAGAGCAAAAGAATATTTACAGGGCGTGGGTGCAACGTGTGAGATTTCGTAGGTGTCTGGCCAGGAACAAACAGGCAGACACTTAGCTTGGTTTGCAGGCTGGAGCGTAAGAGAGCGGCTGCGACTGTTGCCGGCGTTTATATACCCCGGCGCCGCGCGGCGGTGGTAGGTTGGTGGTAGGGTTCGGAGCGGCGGAGGCGAGTGGGGTCAGCATCGCCACATATATATATCTTTTTCTTTCGCAAAATCATAAAGATCTCTATTCAAGTACTCACCACCTCGGTCACACCTAATTTCCTTCACTCGCTTTCCGGTTTGAGTATGCATTGCGTTCACATATGTTTTGAAACAGTCAAACACTTCATTTTTATTTTTAATCACGCACACTGTCGCATGTCTGCTGTAATCATCTATAAATGAAACAAAATATCTTTGATCATTGTAACCTACCGGTGTGATTGGTCCATTTACATCTGTATGTATGATTTCAAGTATTTCTTTTGCTCTCCTTCTGTTATTTTCGAATGGTAAATTTGTCATTTTGTTTTGTAAACAAATTTCACACTGAACATAATTAATATCGTTTAAGTTCTCGGGTAAACCGTTCAGCAATTCGTGCCTACACATTTCTTTGAGTTTTGAAAAATTTACATGACATTACTAGTATTCGGTGCCATTTCTCTTTCGTTGACATTACATGCTCATTCGAGTTTACAAATTTGTCACTAACTATTTTACCTTCTAGTTCGTACAATTTGTTATTTTTCTTAGCAACAGCCACTAATATGTGTTGTGCATTGTAAATACACGCTGTATCATTCTGAAATTTAACCATGTTGCCTTTGTTTACAATGGACGACACGCTTAGTAAGTTTCGTTTCATATTAGGAACATATTAAACATTCGAAACCTCAATTCTATGCGACTGACCGTTCGCTTGACAAAACATTGTAATATTACCTATCTTTTCCGATTTTAAAGCGAAACCATCACCTACTCTAATGTCTACTGGGTTATCTAACTGTTTGTACTCACAAAAATATTTGTCATCATTCACAATATAGTCGCTGCACCCACTGTCAAGTAGCCAATTTGCCGTACAGTCATTCGCTCCTGCTGTCAGTACTTCCACATTGAAGCCACTTAATGGTTTTCCTGTGGAGGGCTTACCTTGCTGTCCTCTGTAACCTCTCGAAGATTCACCTTGATGTCCTCTATGACCTCTATAACGTCTGTATCCTCTGTAGCCTCTATTACTTCTATAGTTACTTCCTCAATGATAATGTCTTGTATATTTTAGCTTTGGACAGTCTCTCTTAAAGTGTCCAACTTGTTTACATTCATAACAGGTATTCGTATTGGCGTTTAATGTGTGCTCGTTAATTTTTAGAGTCTGCGATTCGTTTTTCTTATATTCCAAAATTATTTTCGATTTGACATATTCGACCGTTTGGTTTTCAATCGGTAATGCATCCACGATGTTGACAATATGCTCGAATTTTGATGGAAGGGCAAATAATTTAATTTGTCCTCCTTTCAAATCGTTTATCTGTTTTTCAAACATCTGAAAAAAATCTATGGGGTCTCCTTCTTTAAATTTAGTTCCAAGAATTTTCCTCTTTAACAATAGTTTGTTTGCGCATCCCTTTATTACATATATTTCATCAAATTTTTTAATCATGTCTTATGCCGTAACTTCAGATATTATAATGTCCAACTGCGAATTGCTACTGTTAACAATATAGTTTTGAGCTTTTGTATCTAGTTTCTTCCATTCGCTATCTGTCATTTCTTTTGTTTTTCCAGAACTTTCTATTACTGCTTCGCAATTTTTCATTTTCATTTTAATCTGAACTTCCACTGTTCATAATTGGTTCCATCGAAAATAGGTATTCTGAACTCGTCTTTCCCTTCCATTCTGTACTTAGCTTAGCTGTCTCTCGCTCAGCTACCATGTAAAGATTATACAAAACTTACTCCGTGAATCATTAGCTTTTAAGCTTCCTGCGGCACTTTCAAGATTCAAACAACTTCTTCTAATTATATAATTTATTTATTTTCTAAAGCCCGTCACAGACTTAGCTATAATATATATTAATATTTTTATAGCTAGGCATATTACCATATATTTTCTATACTAATTTTCCCGTGACCGCACACTCAGCTATTATATATATTTCTGTGACGTCACCAAGCGATACCGTAATATACATTATTGCATATTACTATATATTATGGTACAAGACATATTCCGATCCCCGCACACCTTTCCCCTTTGCCTCACGCGCCCGCGCCTCGCTGCCTCTCCTTCACCTGCAGTTTCTTTTCATTCACCAAAGAACGTGCACGTCACTTTAATTATAATGGAGCATTTGATTGAAAGTGTACGAAAACGTCCCTGTTTATGGCAACTTGATTTGAAAGAGTATTTATTAAAGGACAACGAATTAAAAGAAGCAGCGTGGGAAGAAGTATTTAATGAGTGTAATTTTCCAAGTGGTAAGTAAAGTAAAACATTTTTTTTCTTACATATTACGTTCTATCTATTCTAATTACGCCTGATTTGATTTAGCCTCTCCGTAATTCGTGTTGACTGCCATGGGACTGCTCCCACTGTATAAAAATAATTACAAAATTCTTCTCGAATAAAGAAATAGTCGTTTGCAAACCTGGCATTTTGCGTATCTGGCATTGAGCGTGTAACGTTATTTAAATTGTCAGGTAGACTGAGCAACTGATGCTCACTGTCAATTCGGACACTGCGATGATTTTGAATGTTGAAATAATCAATGGTATTGTCTATACAATAGTTGTGTAAAACACAAGTGGTCTTAACTATTTTGTCTATAAGATCAATTTTGCATTCAAATGGTCTCTTAAAGACTCTCCAACGAGTAGATAATATACCAAATGCATTTTCCACGACTCTGCGCGCTCTACTGAGTCTATAATTATAAATTTTACGACTTTTAGTTAAGTGACCCTTTGGATATCATCATATCAGCTAAAAGACGTCCACTGCTGGACATAGGCCTCCCCCAATTTTCGCCATCGTAGCCGGTCGTTCGCCGCCCTCATCCATCGGTTGCCCGCTACCCTTATAAGGTCGTCGGTCCACCTTGTAAGGGGTCTGCCCACGCTGCGTCTTCCGGTTCGTGGTCGCCACTCTAGAACCTTTCTGCCCCAGCGGCCGTCAGTTCTGCGAGCTATGTGTCCTGCCCATTGCCACTTCAGAGAAGCAACTCTGCGAGCCACGTCAGTCACTTTGGTTCGTCTGCAGATTTCTTCGTTTCTCAAACGATCGCGCAGGGAGACGCCTAACATAGCCCGCTCTATCGCTCTCTGAGCGACTTTGAGCCTTCGGATAAGACCCATAGTTAGCGACCACGTCTCTGCTCCGTATGTCATCACTGGAAACACACACTGGTCAAAGACCTTGGTCGTAAGACACTGCGGTAGTGCGGACGAGAAGATATGTTGTAGCTTCCCGAACGCTGCCCAGCCGAGCTGGATTCGACGAGTGACCTCCTTCTCGAAATCGGACTTACCTAATCTGTTTGTCCCAGGTATATGTAGGTATATACTCGTCAACGATTTCGAGCATCGAGCCTACGACCGTAATAGGAGTGGGTGTAACATGGACATTGGTCATGACTTTAGTCTCGTCCATGTTCATTTTTAGGCCCACTTGTCGAGAGACTCTACTGAGGTCATCGAGCATTGCACTGAGCTCCTCCACGGTCTCAGCCATGACCACGATATCGTCCGCGAATCGAAGGTGAGTGATGTACTCGCCGTTTATGATGATGCCAAGTACATTCCAGGTCAAAAGCTTGAACACGTCCTCCAGTGCAGCGGTGAACAGTTTCGGAGATATGACATCTCCCTGTCGCACTCCTCGCTGCAACTGGATAGGCCTTGAGCTCTGACCATTAATTCGTACTGACATGGTGGCGTTTTCATACAAACACTTCAGCACTTCGATATATCGATAGTCAATATGGCACCGTTGGAGAGACTGCAGCACGGCCCAGGTCTCGATCGAATCAAAGGCTTTCTCATAGTCCACAAACGCTAAGCATAGGGGCCGGTTATACTCTGTGGACTTATGTATAACCTGCCGCAGCGTATGTATGTGGTCTATGGTCCTTTTCGGAAACCGGCTTGTTCGGGAGGCTGGAAGTCGTCGAACCTGTTTGCGAGACGATTAGTGATGACTCTTGAGAACAGCTTGTAGACGTGACTCAGGAGTGTGATAGGTCTGTAATTCTTCAAAAGGGTTTTATCGCCTTTCTTGAAGAACAGCTCCACCACACCCCTATGCCATGCCTGTGGCGTTTTGCCCTCGAGGAGGATGGCACTAAAGAGCCTCTGAAAGGCCTTCAGGACAGGATTTCCGCCTGCCTTCAGTAGCTCGGCTGTGATTCCATCCTCACCCGGCGCCTTGTTGTTCTTGAGCTGTCTCAGGGCCATACCAATCTCGCACAGGCTGACGTCTGGGATGTCTTCGGTGTAATGTCGAGTTAACCTAGCTCTTGGATCTGATGCTAGGGAGTTAACAGATGCATGTTGTGTCGTGTATAACTGTCCGTAGAACCTCTCGACCTCCTCTAAAACCTCTGGCGTAGACGAGATGATCCTGCCGTCCCCAGTCTTCAGCTTGACAAGTCGGCTCTACCCGACAGACCGATCTCGTGCAAACACTTTAAAGCCTTAGTTGCGCTCTATAGCCTCTTTAACACGTTGTGTGTTAAATTGGCGAAGGTCGCGAGTCAAAAGACTTGGAGATCCGTCTGTTGAGCCGCCGATAGTCACTAGCTTCCTCTGGGGACCGCAGTATCATCCTGCGTCTTTCATCATAAAGAGGCCCTCCTTCTCCATGAAGTCAGCCAGCATTTGGCCCCGGGGATTCCTGGATCCAAATCCAAACTGCCCCACTCTCAACTCGTAACCGCCTCGTTTACCTAGCTTCGCGTTGAACTCCCCCATGACAACAGTGTATTGGGTCCCAGAGGCATGTATTACTCTGGAAATGTCCTCAAACATAGCCTCGACCTCATCGTCGGGGTATGTCGAAGTGGGAGCATAAACCTGTATGACCTTCAGCGAATACCGTTTGGTGATTCTGAGTATAAGGTATGCTACCCTCGTCGACACACTCTCGATTTTCACCACGTTGTTCACCCATGTTGCACCCTTTGGATATGCTCTCATTAAATTTGTCATCAGCGCAAAGGCTTCATCGCCCACAAAAACGTATGGCATATTTATACCGCCCGAAGTTAAGGGTTCTTCATCAGGAAATTGTAATTCATTAGTTAACATTTTCCTTCCCAAGACACTGTCTGCAAATATTCCACCATCACTAAATCGTCCTTTTGAGCCAACATCTAGCAACGCTAGCAACACAATAGAAAATGTGTTTTTGTAATTATAATAATCAGACCCTGAATTAGATGGCGCTCTAATAATAACGTGTTTGCCATCTATAGCACCGCAGCAGTGGTCAAACTAGCACGTTTCTTTAAAAACTGAAGCAATATCCTTCCATTCTTTTTTTGTAGGTTCTGCGAGAACTTTAGGCTGAAGGTGCTTTCACAAAGAATCACACACTTCTTCCACTATACTGGACACAGTATTCTCCAATTCTATAACTGAAGCCTATGGTTCTAAATGAATCCCCAGTTGAAAGACACCTGAAATTTCATTTATTATCAATTATTTTGTTTGTTTCAGTGGCAAAAATAAAAAAAAATATGGAAGAAACTTAGAGATGGGCACCGTCAAGCGATAAATGCTAAAAAAAAAACTACGGGACAAGCATCGGATTCTAAACCAAAATGGAAATACGAACATTTGATGGAGTTTTTAATTCCACACATGAAAAATAGACATCAACATACAAATGTAGGAACTACTTCCAGAAACACGACATATACCCTGAACGATGATAGCTTAACAGGCGATGAGTCCATGGATTCTTTGAAGGAATTTAGAATTAAAAAAAACAAAACGATCCATTCTATGCTCGAGCATAGAATGGATCCCTTCTTTTCTGTTCATCTTCGAAGATGAACAGAAAAAAAGAAGGGAGAAAAGAACTGCCGAGAGAGACCACCTGTAGAACGTATCAGCAAATACGTCCCAGATCCAATAACTGTAGAGGTATAGATTGAAATAACTTAAACTCCAGATCACAGTTAATCACTTTTGTATTAAAATGTTCACAATCTTTCAACACATATCACTTAAACACAATACAACACAATGTATAATATTTATTATTGGTAATATTCTATAATCTTTTAAACACAACCGCACTAGTCGACAGTCGAATTAAAAAGTGCCATCGTGCCTTCGAGTCTACGCCTTTTATAACCTATCCTACCCACATTCGATATTATATTGTTAACTGTCATTTTAAACAACCATAGACTTGTGAACCGGAAGTCAATAGTGTGTATTACTTCGATAGCCTGGGAAGCACGCTAACAGCTCGGCCATCTGACTTTCGGTAACGCCCTCGTACCGAAGTGAAAATGTGCAACAATAATATTAAAAAGCAACAGAACACTATTGTATTTAATCAAACAAAATAGATTCTAAAATAGTAACGTAATTAACTACTAAGCTATTAACAAAATTTTGACGTTTGCAATATTATTTTGCTATTCATAATCTACAAACGTTTTACAATCAGAGTAGACTATCATGTACTTCCTTACTAAGTTGAATAACTAATTATGTTACAACAAAATATATCCATTAGCTCATTATAGATATCCGAGAAAATAAATTATTATAATACTAAATGATTTTAAAAGTATTAATTAAATAATAATTTACCATAGCCGTCTACACCAACGGTACTCATCTAATTATAGTAGAAAATAACTTTGTACAGACATATATAGGGTCCGATTTTGTAAATTAATCGCTACTATGTTCAGTATACACTTCCACCGGCTCAACCCTAATTGCGCAGTTCTCCTCTTCCGAGGAGCTGCTGCCGAGGTCAGTATTGAGATTTAACCAAGGTCGCAATTTATCCCTAGCAACAATAGCCTCGTATTTCTTATTATTTTTCCTAGTGATTGGTGTATCTTCTATGAGGAAACGATCATTGGGAAATATTTTGGTAATGCGGTATGGCCCTTGATATTTAGCAACTAATTTCTTTGATTTACCATCGTTTTTATTAATATCTCTCTCTACTCTTACTAAATCTCCTATGTTATAAATTGTTTTTGTTATTTTCCTAGTTGCATTAAATCGTTCTCTAACCTTTTCCTGTTGAATCCTAATAAGTTCTCCTGATCTCTCTCTGGTTTTTGTAACATTATGAATGCTATCGAACGTATCATCAACAATATCGTTTAAAATATTTTCAGTTGTATTTGTTACATTGAAACCGAAGAGAAGCTCTGAAGGACTTTTCTGTGTGGTTTTATGTGTAGTAGTATTAAGCCCTATTTGTATATCAGGCACATACTCATCCCAGATTCTGTCATCCCTGCCGTGTGTCTTAGTTGAGAGAGCATCTAAGATTGTTCTATTAAATCTTTCAACCTGTCCATTAGCTCTTGGGGTTGAAAGATTTAATCCTTTATGAATTTACAAAAAATGTGACTAGTAAAACAAGAACCTCTGTCAGTGATTAGTCGCGTGGGAGTACCGAAATAACTGATATGTTCTCTGAGAACTCGAATAGTAGTCGTGGCTTTTGTGTTTCTAACAGGTTTAATATTTGAATATTTTGTGAAGCCATCGACTATGACTAATAGGTAACAGTTGCCACGTTTACTACGCACAAAGGGGCCCAAATGGTCCGCGTGAATCGTATGGAATGGCTTTTCGACTTTCGGTATGGGATGAAGCTCTCCCTCTCGCGGTCCTCCGGATGCTTTATGATGCGCACATTCTAGACACGCAGCCACATATTTCTTTACAAATCTGCGCATCTTGGGAAACCAATATAAATCTTTTAAGCGCGCTAATGTTTTATCAAAACCAAAATGACCAATGTCATCGTGGTTTTTCTTGAGGATTTGCCATCGAACTGCTTTTGGGACCACCCAACGCAAACCCTTATCGGTGACGCGATAAACACGATCGTTCTTAATTTTAAAGTTATTACAGACGTCAATTATCTTCTCAGTATTGGAATTGGCGAGAATATTTTTTATTGACGTGATCTCATTATCTATGGATTGGGCAGTACTTAACCAATTTTCGGTTTCAATATTTAGAACATCCAAGATGTGACTTTCAGAAATAGGCGGCTCTATAGGGTTTCTACTAAGAGCATCGACGTGCAACATACTAGTGCCAGGTCGATATTCGATATTACAATCGTACTCTTGGAGTTGGATCCACCAAAGTGCAATGCGAGGGACGAGGTCTCGTTTAGTCAAAGTGGTCCTTAAGGCACTACAATCCGTATAAATTTTAAAATGAATACCTATTAAGTATACTCTAAAGCGATTAAGAGATGCAATCACAGCTAACGTTTCTAATTCAAATGAATGTAATTTTTGCTCATCAACTGTTGTTTTTCTACTATAGAACGAAACTGGCCGGTATCTGCCATCTCCATCTTCTTGTAGTAAAATACCAGCTACACCAAGCTTAGACGCATCGGTATGCAATTGCGTCTTAGCAGAAAGGTTATACAAAGCAATAACGGGGCGTTCTACAAGGGCATTTTTCAAGGTCTGAAAGGCAGCACACTGCTCCAAACCCCAGTTCCACTTACGATTCTTTCGTAACAGGTCTGTTAGGGGTCTCGCGGTAATGGCAAAATTTCTAATAAATCGTCTGAAAAAACTTGCAAGTCCCATGAATTGACGTACCTCATTAATGTTTTTGGGAGTCGGAAATTTGGAAACTGCATCGATTTTCCTAGTCCCAGGGCGGATACCGTCAGCGCCTATTTCAAATCCTAAAAAATCTATATTTCTATAAAAGAAATGACATTTGCTTAGCTTTAGGGTTAAGCCCCCTTCTCGAAGCAATTGCAAAACCTGCCGTAATCGTTCCATACCCTCATGAAAACCATGAGCAGGAATAAGAACATCATCCATGTAGATAACAGCAAATTTAACTTTTGCAACAGCTAATATCTTATTAATTGTACGTTGAAAAATAGACGGGGCATTTACGAGACCAAACGACATTCGTAGATATTCAAATTGACCATCGGGCGTCACGAATGCGGTTTTCGATCTAGATTCTTCTGATAACGGTATTTGATAGTATCCGGATGCCAGATCAAGTGACACAAAGTAATCATGGCCAGCCAGAAGATCGATTTGATCGTCCACGCGAGGGATCGGGTAGTGATCTTTTATAGTCTTACGATTTAGGGCCCTGTAGTCAGCGCAAAGACGTTTCTCCCCGGTCTTCTTTTGGACTAATACTATTGGACTAGCAAAAGGAGAAGACGACTCTTGTACTATGTTAGCGTCGAGCATCTCCTGAACCATGTTGCGAACTAGTGCCCTTTCGGAATGTGACATGCGGTAGGGACGGTATACAATTGGTTCAGAATCAATAAGCTTGATCTCCATTTCGCTTACAGTTGTAAAGCCAAGATCTTTGAGGTTTATCGAAAAACAATCCTTGTATTCTAATAACAAGGCTTTCAAGGCTATTAATTCATTTGCTGCTAAAGTATCACCGTAATGGAAAGACTGTTCATCTTCGATGTCTGCAACTGTCAACTGAGATACGTGACTAAGATTATGTAATGGTACTGCACGAGCAACTAGCGTGTCTTGAGTAAACGTTACTGTATTTAAAGTTAAACTTTGTACTAGTAACGATCCTTCGCCATTAGTTATGGTATATTCTCCAGGCAGTAAATAAAATTCTGAACCAATTCTACCTCACACAGACCCATTGATATATACTTGACCCGTGAAAGAACTATCGGAATAGACTGGGATGGATTGAATACTGTGACTAGGGACACAAATTTTAACTTTCGTCATTAAAAATACTTTGGTAGTCCTTTGAAAGATAATACGATGAGGAGTCTTGGTAATTAAAATACCTGGCCGCTCCGTGAATGATTGTCCTAGCAGCAATGGATATTTCAAGATACAGTCATCTACTACAAAAATATCAATGGTTTCTCTTATTCTCTGAATTTCTATTGTTGCTTTGACTCTACCTAATGGTTGCACTAAGTTATTACCAAGTCCTTTCATTAAAGGTAACTCGGTACGATCTAATAATAAGTTGTGTTTTTCCGCATCAGTATTCCGTATGATTGAACACTCGCTTCCAAGATCTACATAACAGGTAATGGGAGAGCCGTTTATCATTACAGTAAGAACGTACTTATCATTCGGATTGTTCGAGTTTGGCACTTTAGGAGGGCTACTAACACTATCACCACAGACTATTTTTAAAACTTGCTTTTCTTTGTTATTTTCATTTTGTTTTATGGTTTCAGGATGTTTTGACGTAATACTAGAGCAGTTCGTAATAGTGTGACCAAGTTTATGACAATTACTACATCTTACAATAGGTTTTGAACATCTAAAACTAGGGTGGCCTTCAACACCGCAGTTTTGCTTGACCGATTTTAACCGATTTTAAATACTTAAGAACCTGTTCTGGGGTTTCGAATCGAGCCGCTTGTGCTCCAAGTTTTATAGCTCTATCTTCTATCCCATACAATATGCAATCGACTGCCTTTTTCCCACCTATCTGACATCTATGCAATAAATTAAGTTTAGCATAATAGTATTGTTCCAATGTTTCCCCAAATTTAGCTTTCAAAGCAAGCATCTCTGTCAATAGCTCAGCATAGTTTTCTCTGCATGGAAAAGATTGGAACAGTTTTGTTTTCCATTCGGACCAAGTAAATTTTACACTAGGAAGGCTTTGATACCATGATTTAGCTAGACCAGTGAGTTTAGGAAGTGCATAATGAATAATTTCCCGTTCACTCCATTCATAAATCTCTGCACATTCACAGCCAGACGTTCTTCAGAACTAATACTTTTGCGCAAAATCGTATTTTTCTTTTTTATATAATTTTTTATCAATTCATGTAGCTCTAGAAATGACGATCTTGAACTTCTAAAATATTGGACAAATTTTTTTGAGGATAACTCGCGATACAAATTAAATTCGCCACGAGTTTGCTTATTTCTTATATGTGATTCGATCCATTTGGTTCTAGTTTTTGTGCCTGACCGGGCAACTAACATATCGAAAGCAGCGGCGGAATCGTCTTCTGAAGAACTGTCTATTAAGTCCATTAACAATGTACTTGTTGAATTCATGTTAGTATTTTGAAATAAGAACACCCTTAATTACAAAATACGTGCGAACACTAGGACGACCATCAAAATATATATTTCTCAGTGTGTGGTAGCTTGCTATAATATATATTATAGTACGGTATATTAATATATATTATAGCTAAGTCTGTGACGCAGTGAAATCACATTTTCAACTTTTATCAAACATACACAGATGACACATTTTTTAAACTCTTTAAAGAATCAACACTTTTTAAATTCACATACTGAGGAGGCGTTACTACAAACAAAATATACAGACCTTATTTTTAACATTAAGTGCTAACATATTTTCATTAAAATGCATTTTCTTTGGCTACTCTTGCTATCTTTTGTCACGTAAACGTAATTTGAACTCAAATAAAAGATAACTATTTAAAAACTTCTGATTCGTTCTTTTATTAAGTCCCGCTTTCGACCTACGAATCGCCATTTCCCTTAGAGCATTAAACCAACCGGAGAGGCCACTGACAGGCGTACCCCTCTGCCAAAGGTACCAGCCCACCGGTCATACCCGTTATATAAAACTAGTTGACGCGCGTTCCGCATCATAAGTCACCTATCAGTGCATGCGTAATAGCGTCTCAATAGAAATGCCGAATTGCAGTGTATTTTGGTGTAAAAAGCGTTCAGCGACATCAAGTCTACAAAAGGATAATATTACATTCCACCTGTAAGTATTATTTTGTTCTAATATTATTAAATAAGGCATTAAATTAGCAATTTAACCAAATAAAATGCTAATCAACAAGTGTTGCCAGGCTTATCATCAATACTCCAATCTGGGGTAATATTTTAAGTTGAATTAACATAAAAACTAACCTTTCCTTTTTTATATCTCGCCTTGTTGACATATCTAATAAGTTTCATTTTGGATGTACATTATTGTGTCACCGTTCCCATATTTATTTATTTTTAATTAAAACCAATGTTTTTTTTACCAAGTAATGCACAAAATAATATTAAATGAACAAGTAAAATGAGATTATAAATCCAAATATACAAGATTAGTGCACTTTATGCCGAAAGATAATTGCTCATTCCTTACAAAAATAAGCGTATTTATTTTTAAGAAACTGGTCACACTTTAACATAATTAGAGATGAGACAGTTTAATCACAAATATCGATATTGGTTTTCCAGTATTAAATTATTTTTTTTTGTTTGTTTTAGATTTTCAAAAGAAGCAGCGCCTCGAGTCGCTTGGGTCCAATATTGTAGGAACCATATAAGTGGGTTCCTAAGCGTACAAGTATCTGACTAACAGCTTAAAAGACAAAGCCTTCTGTGCTGCCAGCACTGCTACCTCCTCCCTACCCCCCAAGCGGCGGAGAGCTCAGTTCTTAGCAAGTAAACTCGCTGTGCGCTACCTCCTCTTATTGCATTACCTAGGATTAGTTAAACTAGATTTATAAGGTTAATTTAAATTGCACAGTTTTTCAGTATTTTATTATACCTACTTAAATAAAGACTTTCTGAAATATGTTCTGTTGTTTTTTTGTTATCTGAACAGATAAAATATCTCTCTAATAAAAATCTACTCATACATTCTCATATCAGTGTCTTGTTATTATGTAATCAGAACAAAATCCTCCAATTACAAGCTCTGCTTAGTTGGAACGAAATTTAATAGCAACAGACAATTAATTCAAAGTATTATTTGGTTTGAATATACATACATAATTAGGAATAATACACGTAAAATTGACACGTAATAATTAATTACAATCTTTAATCCACACTAGAACAAATTTCAACAGGTGGTGGTTATTGAACATACATCCTTGTGCGCAGTAGTAAAATAAAAAAAAAGAGTGGGTACCCATGTACGCACGTAAGAAGTTATACTTCTTTGGCATAACAATCCAAAAATACCAAATAATAATACAACGCATACATACATAAATATTTGAATTGATATAAACGCCAATATATTTTTTATTTATTCACACAGATTATTTGTACTGATACGACACACAAAGATCCGCAACTAACTTCAGTATGTAAAAGGTTCGCAACTAACTTCAGGGTGTTGCTTTTTTCTGTCGGTGTGCGCGCGCATCGTAAAAATTCACTTTCATCATTTTTCCCAATCGCGCAAAAAAAAGTATAACTTCAAAAAAAACGGCTAAATGCCAGTAGGACTCGCGCGCCGAGGGTTCCGTACTATCAGGGATCGGAAGTATTGAATAAACATTAGTAAACATAGTAGGAGAGCCCGACCGCATAACCAGATTTGTTTGTCAAACAATGTTTAACAAATAAATTTAGCCCGACCGTATGACGGGCTTTTTTGATAATAATTACAAAAAAGTGTGCTAGTTAGAAACACTGTTTTATTCTTCCTGTAATATTGACATAAACATGAATTAACAGAATTACTTCTAGTTAATTCATGTTTATGAACTATTTACTTTACTTTCATCTATTTCAAAGTGCTTAAATAAAAAAAAACCTTAAAATTATAATAGATTATTATTACCTAAAACTGTTCTATATAATATAAGATAATGCTCATTTTAATAAGCAAACATAATAATCATGAAAATAATTAAATCTTTCGCGTACTTATATGAAATCCTTTAGGATTTCATATAAGTACGCGAAAGATTTAATTATTTAGTATCGATGTTTACATCGATACTAAATATCGACAGAGTCAAGCTCTAACTGTTATTATATTATGCTAAGGAAGCGTAAACTGATAGATGTCACTGTGTGTGAATGTGATTGTGTGTGTTTAGTTTAAGCTAGTGTGTAATAATTTTATTGTGTGCGTGTATAACGACGCGATTTAAAAATGCATTAGTAGTTAACATTGTAATTAGTGTGCGTTGCTCGCGTTACCCCGTCCCCCGCCGAAAGTGGCAGACTTTTGCGCAAGGGAAATAGAGCGCGTGTCCACTCCTGTTGGTTTAATGCTCTAAGCCATTTCCACTCAAAAAGTTCCAAAACTCCGACATGACAAAAAATGCTCTGGCAACTCTGGTGTCATTTAAAATGAAATAGAAACGTTCATGACTTCATAAATTGTCAGCCAACTCAACTTGTCAACTTGTCAAGACATAGTATATCAACGAAACATATAACCCGTCCAAAACCAAAGAATGTCCATTCCAACTCTAATTTCGGACAATGTAAACAATCCTCCATATTGCCATTGTCTATGGTTTCATGAATTTACTAGTGATGGGGAAAAGGATGATAAAAATAAAATTAATGTCATCAATCATCATCATACATAATTAAATAATAATTCTTCATTCTTTTTTTCTAACATTTTTAAATAATATTACGTTTACTAATACTCTATTTGCGTAATCGATTAATTCTATTTGATTTGTTATTTTTATTACTCCAAATACTTGTATTTATGTTAAATATGGCATTGTATTTTATTGTAACCGTTGACTTATAAACTATAATATATTATGACAAACAATTTACATACCTAATTATTTATTAATAAATAAATGTAATTTTAATTAAGCATTGACCTCTAATTACAACTATTTGACCACGGACTGAAATGGAATACTGGGATACTTTTGAAGATTTTCCCGCCTGATAAAAAATAGTGAAATATTGATTATATGGAATTTGTATGTATGTTACGATTTTATTATACTATATTACAATAAAACAAATGAACTCAGACTTGCGAGGGCAAATGACAAAATATTATGTACCTATGATATGTATTAGTTAAACTTATTTCTTCTGATAAATTACAACATTGGTTTTCAAAGACAATATAGAGTACAGAAAAAATAAAACTGTCAATCATTTTGACGTCTTAATTCGACCGCAAAAAGTAATTCGTAATTTTATTAAATAAACTAGATTTGATTATTAATCATTAGTAGAAATAGTTGCAAAATGAAGTGTATAGTGAACAGAATGTGTATAAACCCATGTGTCATCGTATATGGAGTTTTTGATAGAAAAATATTGAAAAAACTGTTTGTTTACATTGTCCGAAAATGGATTTGGTCGTGTAGTACTGAAGAAACTTCCTAAAACACGATCTTCACAGTTGGAAACAGTACATTAACATCTTAGCAACCGAAGCAGGGCTTAGCGACAGACGGCAGCCGGTTTAGGTACCTAATATAACTTTTAATATAGTTCAACCATAACAAATACTTCAAAACATGTAAACTGTTTATTTGGTCTTAGAACAAACGACTATAAAAATATAATTGCAATACTTCTTAATTATAATAATTTAATTATTATTAAATAATGTATAACTAGAAAGTTATTTTAAAGTTACTCGTTTATATTATAATTTTTATGCAGAAGAATTTTTAAATTGGTTATGTAGATTTTGAACTTATCCTTACCAAACAAATATACAAAAAAAAATAATCCTTCCTCTATATATAATTAGTTTAGATTGCCGTTGCAAAAAGGAGCCAATCCTAGTGATCTCACGCCAGTGTTGGCGCGTGGTTTATGCGTGGTTTTCCCATCTAGACGTAACACTAACAGCTAGTGGTAGGTCGTTGACGTATTTCGACACAACGCAACGAGACCGTTTAGCGTCAACGATAAACTAGTTTAAAAAACAGTTTAATTTTCGACTAGTTTCGGCCGTCAACTATACAACGCGTTGTTTTGTCAACAACCAAAACTAGTCGACAAAACCAACACGTCGTTGTGTCGACGGCTAGTCTTAGTCTTTGATGATGGTTCGTGTTCCTTCAGGTTCATAAGGTCTAAAGTATGTCTAATCGGAAATTGGAATGTTGTCGGTCGTTCATTCTCGTTCTCGTCGAGTCATCGCACGGCTTATTCGTTCACGAGTAAACTAGTTTATTGGTAGACCGTAAACTAGTCTACCGTTCATGCGAGATAAACAGTCTAAAAAAACGGTTCGTTCATTCAACGCTCACCACCACTACTAACAGCTGAAACCGTGGATTGAAACCACGCTTCCGCCAAGGAGATTTTTTTTTTTTTTTTTATTTGCCCAAAGGGCAGGCTATAGTCTTTCGACCATACTGCCTAGTCTTCCGTGTAGCCGCCAAGGTGACCTTTGTTTAAAGGCTGGTTGCCATCCGTGAAGATTGTGCTTTTATTATGAAACATTAAAAAATAATCTGACGTTTAGTAATCTTATTATTATTAAAAATAAAATCTATAGCCCGGACTTTACCTGAATCTGACCCTTTGTTGCAAGTTGTTGCCAATTTTTTGAAGAAAAACGCGTGGTCTGCTGTAAATGCTGTAATCATCAATTCATTCATTTATTGTTCCAGTGCCTGTAAGTAAAGTCGTGCCTTTTGTGATTCGAATAATTTTAGTCTAAATCACGAGAAATATCTGATTTGAATAATTGTATATCTTGTAAGTGTTAACTTTACATTATTATATTAGAAATAAAATCATATCCTCTAGTGTCAAGTTAGGCCAGCCAGAAGTGCGCAAATTGAATGAAACACGTCATATACGTACTAAAAACTTGCAAACAGCTGGTATTTTTCCTTTTAACTTACTCAACTAGCTAGGTACCTACATAACGTAATCAATTACCACTTGCATTGCATATAAGGCGAAAACAACATGAAATCTGAACTCTTAGTATGAGTCTAGGACATTATCTTGTCTTTCATAAATTGAAATTCATAACGTCCGTAAATATATATTCACTAACATGTAATTTAATTGATTTGTTACAGCTGATACTTTTGACTGTGATAATAATTATTCTATTGTGTAATATGTGTCAATGAACTGTGATGTGCATTATGTATTCTTTATATATTCAAATCAGCCTTTCGCAGTCCACTGCTGGACATAGGCCTCTCCCAATCTGCGCCACAACACCCAGCCCTCTCCTTCCGCATCCAATCCCTCCCAGCCACCTTCTCGGGGTTGTCGGTCCACCTGGCTGGTGGTCTAACCTTATGTTCATTTCGTTTGTTCCATCGGCCATGTCCTTGGGCAGACATGGCCAACCCATTGCCACTTCAACATGCTTATTATTCGAGCTATGTTCATTACTTTAGTTCTTTTAAAGAACTTTAAATACCTATTATTTACGCGTAAATATATTTAATCCTCATTATTTATCGAGGTTTTATTGTTATCAACTTATCATAGATGTAGATAGGTCTTAATTTTGTTGTCCTTTCTCCAATATCTAATACATTTTATAACAAAAATTATGATCATAGTCACCATTTAGTGCATCATACATAAGTAAGTACTGGTGTAACTTGTAACAGCACAGTAATTCCGTAAACAGTGACACTGTTGAAGGGACAATGAATTTGTAAAATTTTTATTTATCTAATTATCTAGGACTAGATCATAACCTTGTCTTGTTATTGAGTGTAAGAAATACCTACTCAATATAGATATTTGCTTAATCATCATCATTATAATGATTTAGGCAAAAATGTCCATTGCTAGACTTAGGCTACTTACCCAATGTTTGCCTACCTTCTATAACAGACCATCATTCTATCTTAATTGCTAAATAATTAATGTCACTGTCACATTTTAACATTCCCTGTGAAGCATTCAGGGGTCCAATGTATCCAAGAAAATGTTTGTTTTGATAACTCAACCTTGCAAACTGGTTGTTGTTGATGCACTCTCTGTTCTCAGACTGCTCGGACCATTGCATTTGCAATCTGATCAACACCATTGTTTTATAATTCTTTTTTTATTTTGCAGGTTACAATGGTCGAACAAGCTTCATATATAAAACATGTTGAAAGTTTGGAAAATGTTGACAACATAGAAAGTAACCTGATTAATCAGTTGGAGCACAACATGGAAGTAAGCAATGAGGATCTAATAAACCTGCCAATACAAATGTCCCCTGTTCAAATACAGCAAGAATATTTTGAGAATGTCGGTGATTGCGATTGGGTAAAGTGAGTATTGGTCATTATTTTTAAATTAAGTCAAAAAGACTATTATTTCAGTAAATAAATTCAATATTGTGCACAATATTAATTAACTATAAGGATCAGCATTAGGTGAATTCATGATTCTAAATTCATGCCTACTATAATTTTAATATGAATAAAAATTAATTTAATAGAGTAAAAATTCAATTTTGTGTTATAACGGGTGGCGCAAAAGTAAAGACCCTATTTGGTTCAGCTATAACATTTTTTCTAAATTAGAAAACTAGATTTAGATTTTTTTAAATGTATATTTGTGTCATTAAATTTCGTACCATTAGGATTTAAAGATGATGTCTTTTAAATGGTGACCTCCAGAGTTGATACACATTTGAGCCCTATTTATGACATTTTGCATAACTTGCCGTAACACTTCCTGCGTTTCCATTTCCATCTCTCAGGGCATGTCAATAAGCAGAATACTCGGTTCTGGGGCACTGATAATCCGCGCATTATTCAAGAAACACCTCTACACCCACTAAAAGTTACTGTATGGTGTGGCATCTGTGTTGACAGAGTGATCGGACCCTATTTTTTCGAAGACGCTGGAGGCAATGCGATTACTGTCACTGGAGAACGCTACAGAACCATGTTACGTGAGTTTTTGATACCCAGTTTGGACGAATTGGGGCTGGAGCACATCTGGTTTCAACAAGACGGCGCTACGGCACACACAGCGCGCGTCACTATGGACTTAGTGAGGGACGCTTTTCCAGGCCGAGTTATCTCTCGTTTTGGCGATTTGCCTTGGCCTGCAAGATCACCCGATCTGACCAGTCCAGACTTCTTTCTTTGGGGTTTTTTGAAATCTCGGGTGTATGTGAACAAGCCACAGACTCTCGCAGCTCTAAAAGAAAACATTCGTCAAGAAATAACGAACATATCGCAGGAAGTGTTACGGCAAGTTATGCAAAATGTCATAAATAGGGCTCAAATGTGTATCAACTCTGGAGGTCACCATTTAAAAGACATCATCTTTAAATCCTAATGGTACGAAATTTAATGGCACAAATATACATTTAAAAAAATCTAAATCTAGTTTTCTAATTTAGAAAAAATGTTATAGCTGAACCAAATAGGGTCTTTACTTTTGCGCCACCCGTTATATATATTGTAACCATTCACAATGTGTAAGTGGAGTAACAATAAACCAAAATATTGGTTATGGGCATTTATTTGGCTCACAGAACAAGATACAATCATAAATAATGAATAAAATACATATAGTAGGGTATACATGGAAAGCCAGATTGTCACTCTAAGTTTGTGTGCACAGATGCTCCAGACAGTGGTCAAAGTGGTTTGTTTGATAGTGGAATAAATAAATATTCATATATTATTATCCCAATAAGAGATTTTGATATGTTCTGTAAGTCAAAAGTGTCTTCTAGACAAATTTTGTGTTATTTAGCCTTCGATCATACATAATGTTTGTTGAACAATGAATTAATTTGTGTTTTTCCAATATTTCTTATCTGATACAGGTCACTTCACTAATAAGTGATTTCATCCTTGTTGGTTATCAAATATTGTTATGCTACTAATTTTAGAGTGATGAGTTTATATTCTATTTTGAACTTTATGGTTCAGTAATGAAGTTCATATTAGTTTGGCAGATTCCTTTAATACTGATTTGTGTAGGCCAGTGTAGGCATTAGTCATTGATTAAAAATTTATCCATTTTAATAAGAATACATTGTGTTGTTACAAGTTGCTTGCTACACATTGTGAATCATGCAACCTATTGTGATCCCCTGCTGTACAATTTATTCTGTTATATTTATAAAGAAGTCAACTAAATTTACCAATGAATAAGCTTCCAGGTAATAGGTACTGAAGGATAGGGTAATGTTATCAATTATAGAAGCATTATCATACCTTGCCTTCAGGCAAATGCAACATTATTTTCTTTGTAAAGTAGAAGTAGCACAGTCTTATCAGTTTTGGTCAATTAAGTATTTATTGTTATACCTTAAGATAAACCTAGAGAATAAATAAATAAATTAAAAGTAATTTTGATACCCACAGCTCAAAGGGGTTGTAATATTTCTTACAATTGTGATTTGTAGATATGAAAAAAAGAATAGAAACTACTTGGTGCAAAATATTGCCTACGCACTATTTGGAGGTCCGAGCATAGAAGGACAACTGACTGAAAAAAAGGATGGAGAAAATGCACATCTAGAGGGCTATAACTCTAGACAAAAAGAGCAAGTCATGAGAGTTTATGAGAAAATATGTGAACAAAGTATGTATAACATAATGATATAATAACTTAGAGCATTAAACCAACAGGAGTGGACACGCGCTCTATTTCCCTTGCGCAAAAGTCTGCCACTTTCGGCGGGGGACGGGGTAACGCGAGCAACGCACACTAATTACAATGTTAACTACTAATGCATTTTTAAATCGCGTCGTTATACACGCACACAATAAAATTATTACACACTAGCTTAAACTAAACACACACAATCACATTCACACACAGGGACATCTATTAGTTTACGCTTCCTTAGCATAAAACAGTTAGAGCTTGACTCTGTCGATATTTAGTATCGATGTTTAGGATTTCATATAAGTACGCGAAAGATTTAATTATTTTCATGATTATTATGTTTGCTTATTAAAATGAGCATTATCTTATATAGAACAGTTTTAGGTAATAATAATCTATTATAATTTTAAGGTTTTTTTATATTTAAGCACTTTGAAATAGATGAAAGTAAAGTAAATAGTTCATAAACATGAATTAACTAGAAGTAATTCTGTTGATTCATGTTTATGTCAATATTACAGGAAGAATAAATCAGTGTTTCTAACTAGCACACTTTTTCGTAATTATTATCAAAAAAGCCCGTCATACGGTCGGGCTAAATTTATTTGTTAAACATTGTTCGACAAACAAATCTGGTTATGCGGTCGGGCTCTCCTACTATGTTTACTAATGTTTATTCAATACTTCCGATCCCTGATAGTACGGAACCCACGGCGCGCGAGTCCTACTGGCATTTAGCCGTTTTTTTTTTAAGTTTTTTTGGCGCGATTGGGAAAAATGATGAGAGTGAATTTTTACGATGCGCGCGCACACCGACAGAAAAAAGCAACACCTTGAAGTTAGTTGCGAACCTTTTACACACTGAAGTTAGTTGCGGATCTTTGTGTGTCGTATCAGTACAAATAATCTGTGTTAATAAATAAAAAATATATTGGCGTTTATATCAATTCAAATATTTATGTATGTATGCGTTGTATTATTATTTGGTATTTTTGGATTGTTATGCCAAAGAAGTATAACTTCTTACGTGCGTACATGGGTACCCACTCTTTTTTTTTATTTTACTACTGCGCACAAGGATGTATGTTCAATAACCACCACCTGTTGAAATTTGTTCTAGTGTGGATTAAAGATTGTAATTAATTATTACGTGTCAATTTTACGTGTATTATTCCTAAGTATGTATGTATATTCAAACCAAATAATACTTTGAATTAATTGTCTGTTGCTATTAAATTTCGTTCCAACTAAGCAGAGCTTGTAATTGGAGGATTTTGTTCTGATTACATAGTAACAAGACACTGACTTGAGAATGTATGAGTAGATTTTTATTAGAGAGATATTTTATCTGTTCAGATAACAAAAAAACAACAGAATATATTTCAGAAAGTCTTTATTTAAGTAGGTATAATAAAATACTGAAAAACTGTGCAATTTAAATTAACCTTATAAATCTAGTTTAACTAATCCTAGGTAATGCAATAAGAGGAGGTAGCGCACAGCGAGTTTACTTGCTAAAAACTGAGCTCTCCGCCGCTTGGGGGGTAGGGAGGAGGTAGCAGTACTGGCAGCACAGAAGGCTTTGTCTTTTAAGCTGTTAGTCAGATACTTGTACGCTTAGGAACCCACTTATATGGTTCCTACAATATTGGACCCAAGCGACTCGAGGCGCTGCTTCTTTTGAAAATCTAAAACAAACAAAAAAAAATAATTTAATACTGGAAAACCAATATCGATATTTGTGATTAAACTGTCTCATCTCTAATTATGTTAAAGTGTGACCAGTTTCTTAAAAATAAATACGCTTATTTTTGTAAGAAATGAGCAATTATCTTTCGGAATAAAGTGCACTAATCTTGTATATTTGGATTTATAATCTCATTTTACTTGTTCATTTAATATTATTTTGTGCATTACTTGGTAAAAAAAGATTGGTTTTAATTAAAAATAAATAAATATGGGAACGGTGACACAATAATGTACATCCAAAATGAAACTTATTAGATATGTCAACAAGGCGAGATATAAAAAAGGAAAGGTTAGTTTTTATGTTAATTCAACTTAAAATATTACCCCAGATTGGAGTATTGATGATAAGCCTGGCAACACTTGTTGATTAGCATTTTATTTGGTTAAATTGCTAATTTAATGCCTTATTTAATAATATTAGAACAAAATAATACTTACAGGTGGAATGTAATATTATCCTTTTGTAGACTTGATGTCGCTGAACGCTTTTTACACCAATATACACTGCAATTCGGCATTTCTATTGAGACGCTATTACGCATGCACTGATATGTGACTTATGATGCGGAACGCGCGTCAACTAGTTTTATATAACGGGTATGACCGGTGGTCTGGTACCTTTGGCAGAGGGGTACGCCTGTCAGTGGCCTCTCCGGTTGGTTTAATGCTCTAAGTATAATAATAATAATAATAATAATAATAATAACCATTTATTTCAGGCATTTAGAGCCCATAAAATTTCAATACATAAATAACAAAATAAAAGCTATAAACTAATACATATTTTTTATAATTTTAAAATTAATAACTACTGTACACGAGATGTCGGCGTCGTGTTACGCTGGGGGTGTCAAGTAGCCGGCCGCGGAAACGGCGATATAATACAACCTTCGGCCAGAACTCCTCCTTGAGGAAGGTCTCTAACTGTGGAGTTGGAGCCTGCACGATGTAAAAATAACATAAAATACAATTATTTACCAATTACTTAAATAGTGATTTTTGTTGATAATCCTAATCACATCAGTTACTATAAAATAGCCTATGGATTCTAGTGTGTTTAAAAAATTTAGCTCCTTTGCACACGGGTCGTAGCGTAAGCGTATCGTAATCGTTATACGTGCGTACGACGAGTGCAATACGAGCACGTAAATGTTCAAACAAGTCCGCACATGAAGCGGTGTTGCAGCAAATCGTAAGAGATGATTAGTGTCCTCATTTACATCATTACGGTAGACGTAGCGTACTGGCGTAAAAACCAAGAGTGAAATTTACTTTCTTTAAAATTCTGAGAGAGTTAGAGAATACGTATGTGCTTCTCGTCGATAGCATCAAGACAATGAAATAGTTTCCATAATTCGTGATATCGCTAACGTCGCTTTCTATCAACATAATCAAATAATAAATACTTAATCCTCTTAGTCTGAAGAGAAAGTCAGAGAGTCTATAAATTCACCCAACACATCTGGTACCGTTGACGCCATGATTTCAACTGTGTCTTATAAGACGATACTCGACGTTTCGTTTGTAGAACACTGCAGGTTTTGTACGCGTTGCGTCGTAACGCTACGCTTACGACCCCTGTGCGAAGGGGCTTTGAATACAATCACTGGTAGTAACTCCCTAGTACCCTTTTATCGAAAAAAGGTAATAATAATAAAAAAATATAATAATTTATTTATTCTTTAAACAAGTAGTGATAGTATACATAGATGTAACTAATGCTAGATAGATACATAATTATAAGTAGAATTTTGCAGGCCATAACAGGTGACTTAACAGTTTTGAAATCCAATATTTTTGTTGTACTGTGGTCAATACCACAATACAACTAACACTGCCACAATTACTAGAAGGTGGTCTAACTGTTACGCTGATTTTGTACTATTCTTCCTCAAATTTATTATTACAATAAATTTTGCTAAAATTAGAAAAATATTCTATAAGTTTATATTTTTTCACAGGTAAATTTTCGTACAATGATGAGGATATAGTTATGTCTGTGCTTCTTATAGTATGTGCTCGGCCAAAACCTTTAAAAATATTTCAAATACAACCATCCAACTATTGGTACGACCTACACGATCGAACTGACATTGATATATGGTGTACTGCTGTTTTTAAAGTAAGGAAATGTATTCCCACAACAGTTGGTGGTAAGTATTTTGTCACCAATTTTTTGTCTGAATAACTGTTTATGATATGATGTAATTTGGTCTTCAATTTTAGGCAGTCTAATTAAAACAGACGTATTGCCGATTTTTAGTAGAAAACAACATAGACAAGACAAATTTGTGTCCCATTAATACCTGTTCCAATTACACAACCCCAGGATCAAACTCAGCATGGCAGTCCCTACACAGTAGGTACCTGGTATTGAACCATCGACACAGCCCTTTTAGACATAGAGAAAGAGAATCATTTATTATGTTGTATTATTATTGCAGCAAAGGCATGTCGCATATACGTGGACGAAAACGGAAGAGTGTATCAAGACTGGAATTCGTATTTAACAGAAAATACTCATCCAAAATGTGTTATTATTGTGCCTGAAAATGGGGAATACACTGGTTCTTTACGCGAGGTTTGTATCTGTAGTTGTTGAGATCTAACGCACACGGGCCACCGACCACAACCACAAAACGCCGCAACTAGCATATTTTCATACATTTTTGGACAGACGTGTGGTGGCCACTGGCGTAAACAATGTGCGGCGAGTCCATATAAAATGTATGGAAACTACAAGGAAATGTGCCTGTGGCGCCGGCGCTTTGTGGCTGTGGCCAGTGGCCCATGTGTGGCGACCCTAAGTATACGTGACTTTTTTTATATAGGTACATGAATGAAAGAGCCTGATTTCAGTCGTTATTCGGCGTCGTTATTTCTTTATATTATGTACAGATGGCTTTATTTTGTCTTGACAGGGTGAAGACGCTTTTTCAGTAAAATTGACAGTAGCCCCGTCACCATCATTGGGTGTAAAAGCACGCGTGTTGAGTTCAGCGGATACGGCCAGCACAGTTGCGTCTATAGGTGCGATCGGCGTGTTAGGCGTTGCGGCCTTTACGCCCGTCGCGCCCGTAGTACTGGCTGGAGCGGCGGTTGCAACCGTCGCTACTGGCGTATACGGCCTTGTCCGATCCTCGCTACATCTGCGCGACAGAAGTGTTCATGAACAGGTATAATTTCTCAACTTGTTACACCAGATTTAGAATGAATAAAGCTCTAGTTATAATATAATAATTTCAGCCTGTTACTGTTCTTGTACTGTGCAAAGACTTATTCTCTTATATGCATGAGCATTGATAGCCACGCTTTGCTTGCCCAAGTTTATAAGTCCAGGTTTCCGATGTTTTCCTTCATCGTAAGTCAATAATAGAACAGGTATGACATTTTCAATTTGTTACAGCAGATTCACAATCTATAACATCATCATCATTTCTAGTCTAAATCAACGACAATTTTTTTGACGTTTATTTATAACTAGCTGTTGCTCGCAGATCCGTATGATATATCTCTGTTTACATTGACTGTATTTCATACAAACTTGCATCCCCTATTTAAACCTATTTGAGCCATTTTTCGCGATTAAAGATTAGCCTATGTTGTTCTCTGAGCTCTAATCTATCTCCATACCAAATTTCATCAAAATCGGTTCACTGGTTTAGGCGTGAAAGCGTAATAGACAGACGTACAAAGTTACTTTCGCATTTATAATTCTAGACTATAAGCCCAACCGATGCGGAGGCTCGAGGCAGTTGGTTTAACATCGCAGCGTCCAGTGTCGGCTTAGCTGCAGGAGCCGCCAGTTCACTGCTGTCTAAGTCTGCCGCAGCTGGTACCAACATGACCAAGGTAAGAACAATATTCTTTTAATGCTCTATTGTTGCTAATCTGAAATCGTGCTTTTTGTAGCCACAGATAATCCCGCCTAATACATACATATTAATATACACGCAAAACTAATACCGACATTCGTAAGCATAAGAATTTAATACGGACACTACGGTTGGTGCATATCTGTGCATTCGAATGCTTGACCTTGAAATAGCCAATCACAACGCATCTTTTATGTTCAGCGTATCCCGCTCCTGTCTTAGGTGTGCCCAATTGCATTAATTACCAAACGCGAGGCCTGTGTTCAACAGTAAATCTAAGATGATGATGGTAGTTACCATTCTCACAATATAGGTACAAGCAATAGATTTATACCAAACTGCCCCTATAAGACCATCTTAATGAGGTAGACAGGAAATTTAATTCCCGTCTGCCCCATTAAGATGGGTTAGATAAGTATTTGGATACCCGCATGCTTCATTAGTACTAAACTTGTAAAGTTATTCTTAACATTAACTTGAGTATTATTATTATTACCTTTTTTTAGACGGGGCAAGCTCTGGCCGTGTCAGTTGAAGTACTCAGACATGCGAATGTTGTGACAGGTGGCGCTGGCGTATTTAACAGTCTTCTGCATATAATAATGAAGGTAAGAAAATATATTAATTCTGTATCAAAATTGACAGTATTGCTATGACAAAAGGCATATTTTATTTTTTGTATTTTCTTATTATTTTACTGGTGGCTAACAGTCAGTAGGGCCCAGTTAGCCTAAAGGCAGTTTTAGACTAGTGTTTTTTCGAGCACTACATTTTGTGCTTCAAAAAGCCGGACTGGTATACACGAGCTTATGGGTTTTTGCTCGAACCGGTAGTGGCAAGTAGTATCAACTTGCGCATAGACGTTATAAGCGCGTCAACGCTCGTACGAGTTGCGTGTGTAGCAGAAGGCGCGCTTATACCAAGCGCTTCCACAAGCAAAGTTATACACGCGCATAATACACTAGTTTGAAACCAACTGTTATGTAGTTTTCAAGCTATTATCTCTCGGGTGTAATAATGACTTGATTATTTATATCAAGAAAGTGACCATTCTGATAAAGTGGTCATTTTGATACAGTAGACATTTGGATAGAGTGGACTAAATGCCCCTAAAGGAAAATTAGATAATAATTATTTAGTAGTTATAACTTGTTAATTAAATATATTTTTTCAGTATCGCAAGCACGGCGAAGCGCCTACCAAGCTAGAAATATTCCAGTTCACTGCGGCAACATTATTTTTCTGTCACGCCGTTGTTTCATACAAGACCGCTCAGAACATTATCGAAGACGCTCAAGCTAAGACTATTAATGAGTATAGGTCTACGCTTAGGAGCAATAGACACAGGTGAGCTAGTACACAGATTGTATTTTTAATCGACTTGAATACTACTTTGTATGTTAGGCATTCTAGAATGGCTTTACGACTTAATAATCTGTATCTTTAAAAAAATATTCTAATTGAAGTATTCGGTTTGATTAAAATAATTTCACCCAAAATGTCCTAACATATCCAAACTCCAACACAAAAAAAACGAAATACTGTGTTAGTGTGTTATTTGAGCTACAAATTTAAAAAGGTCGCTCTCAAAAAGTCGGTACCTACCTAATCTATAAACTAGAACAATCCATCACTACGTTCTAACGTGACAAAAGGACAAATAACACACATTTTTAAAATTAATATTGATGGTTAATAAATTGTCGTACAATTTTCAGAAAAATATTCGACAAAATCGGCGCTGAATCAAGAAGGGTTCAAGGAGTGGTGCAAGGCAACACTGAAGTCATCCGAGGCATAAATACTATTGCAGACAAAGATCAGTTCTTCGCAGACGCGCTTAGAATAAACAAAGATGTTAACCAGCACAAGCTTCGTATATCAATGACGGCTGATGGGCAAGTGAATATAAACGCACAACATAAATTTAACCCTTCAGACTTATACAACCTACCTAAGGAAGAACGATCACAATTGTTTAGTAGTATAGGTCCTGCCGACCTATCTGTTAAGAACATGCCAACGCGTATAACACCGACCCCTACTGCGGTCACAACGTTTACTGAACACGAGGAAGAAAGCAATAATATGCTAGTCGGTATACATCCCGGCGAAATATTAAGAATAGGCACTCTCTTAGTGCGAGTAAGTACTTCTGGAGCGGAAAGCGTCGGTTTAATGCTTCAAAACCTAAGCCAAGAAGTATACGCCAATTTGGTTACCGTGTCTTTTAAACTTTTGACACAACTCGTCCCTGAAGAAATCGCTAGATTGAGGCTCTTGAGCCCCGATGAAGATTTGATAGTACAAATAATCAAGTTTGTGTTTAACTATATGAAACATGAAAGACCTCTAGGTGAGCCGTGCTATGATGATAACAGTATCACTATTGTATTAAAAGAATTCTTCCAAGAAGGTATGGTGCGTCAAGAAACTATATTAATGTTGAAAGATCGTCTCTTAAGTTGGATGGAGGATCAAATGCAAGAGAGGCGTATTGAATACCCGACTAAGAACTTTATTATATGCGAGTGTTGTAGAGGTGTTAGATATGCATAATATTATACAGCTGTATTTTTAGACACACAGTATAAGAAATCTACACGTTTTTTAAATATTTTCAAGAGAAGTTTTTACGTAGATAGACGACTAATATAGTGAAGTAAGACACAGAATTCACGGGGCGATTTTCGTCTAGAAGTGCAACTAAAAGAAACGCTTTCTATTGATTGCATACCAAAACGCTATTTAAAGGCCACATGCCAATTCTGTATTTGTTATGAAAGAAATGTGTCCTGTAACAGTTGCAGTAGACAATGACCATAGTGATTTACTATTTTGTAACTCTTTTTAACCCATAGATAATCTATGGCATTCTTATAATATCTCTGGTATATTCATAATAATAATTATACACTATTAAATACAACGAAACATATCACAAATTATTAAATAGTACTATGCATAGGTAAATATATCATTGACCTGGGTGCCTTGTGACTAACTATATTTTGTACGAAATATATAATATTTTTTAGCTTCCAATTTAAATAGACTGGTAATAATAATATGTATTTATGTATTAAATTCGGAGAGTATATATATATATATATATATACACATATGTGTGTATATATGTAAATAATTTTATTTATTTTCCTATTAAATAAATAAATTGATTAATATTTTTACTACAAAATGATTATGCTAGTAATTGCACTAGATACAATAGTTAATTATAACTCAAAGTTATTTCAATTATTTACTGATTGCCTTTTCAATGCATCCTAATAAAGATACTATACATATGACTATTATTCGAAAGAACACAATTAGATATAAATATTATCATCAAATACTTGCTTGTTTTGTGTCTGTATACCTATAAAGTGCAATGTATTACCATTAAAAATATTATTTATATTATATTGTCCAGTGATGTCTTGACTTGATTAAGAAACACATAACTCATTTATCAGAAGGCTGAAGCTATACTATGCAAGTTGTAGACCGATAGTTACTGATACTAGATACTGCATTAACATTTGTTTGTTTACGTAACGACAAGATTGCGATACGCGGCATTTAAAAGCTGCCCTGTGATTGGCTATTTCAAGAACAAATATTCGAATGCACAAAAATGCACCAATCGTAGTGTCCGTAGTGAATTCTTATAATAGCGAATGTTGTGTGTGAGTTGTGCGTGTCTGTTGCCTTAAAACGGAATCTAGAGGTTATCTGTATCATATATATATAAACTATTTTAATGGGTAGATGCAATTATAAAATGTATGCATATGCACTGTGATAAGGATAACACAAACTAGTATTATATATAAACATCCATAAATATGTGCCTTTAACAAAAATGTTTTATTAATATACTATATTTCAAAGTTTAATCAAAAATTATTGAATTTATTGAGCCAAGATTTGTCATGCGCCTTTACTACAGACCTATTTAAATTTAATTAATGGATATTTATTTTCTGTACTTATTGGGCTATAGCTACCCACAGCGGCGGTGTATCTCGTCTAATTATACTTTTGTAATGCACCTACAGATATCACATTAACATTTATTTGTTTTGAATCGAGCTCACAAAAATAAGGACAGGAATGGGATGTGCGGAGCGTAAAAGCTGCGCTGTGATTGGCTATTTTAAGGTCAAGATTCGAATGCACAGAAATGGACCAATCGTAATGTCAGTAGCGAGTACTTGCTATATATACTAGCTTACGAATACCGCTATGAGTTGTGTGTGTGCCTGTCGAATACTTGGTTAAGCTCGTACTAAATCTAAAATTTTACTAGTATTTATATGGGATATATTATTAATAGGTATTTAAGTTTGCATATTGTAATGTCATTGTTATTGTGGCAATAAAGTATAAAATTTACTCTTTTGTTAATTATTACAATCCTACTATAACATTAAAACACTGTCACTGAATGTGTTCTGTGACGCAATTTTGCAGTGCGGTGCGCTGCGGCCGTAGTATACACTGCCTTTAAGCTGTACCTAGTGAAGCCCACAGCTGAAAAGAGCTTTAAAATCATGCCCAAAGTTGAACATAGCCATTTGAAAATGGTATAAAGTGGCTGATTTTACCTGTGAATTGCAGCAAACTTCTTAAAAACTACACAATATTATTTTAAGTACCAGCCGTACATATACTTTGTTTAAATTATGTATACATAAATATTGTTGTACCCTCAGAACAAAGGACTAAAGCATAGAAGAAGTGTTAGTCGCCCTCATATACTTATCCTATTTTTCCAAAAAAATCAGATACAATGAAAAGAAAGAGACAAATAATATTGCTAAAGACGGCTTGAGGTTGTACCCTATACCCTATACTTGTAATACTCTATTGTACAAATAAATAAATGAGTGCTAAACAACAGTTGTTGTTCTATATTACAATATGCAAAACAGAATTAATATCTACTCTTTGATCAATATTGACCTTAAACCAAGTTACCACAGAGTTACTTTATCTAGTCTATATTAGAAACAAGACCAAGACACATTTTTTTGAAGTTATTTTGACGATTTTGTATATTTTTTAATTACTAGTACAGTAATAAAAAAAATATATTATTTAATTGGATGTGTAAAAATAAAAATCGATAATAATGAATTACGCACAAGAAATACTTTTGTCATAACGAGAATTTTATATATAAATATTGGCGTAATGGAAAATGAAGTTACCATTTAACATAGTATTGGCGCCGT
This sequence comes from Parascotia fuliginaria, assembly GCA_963082885.1. NCBI lineage: Eukaryota > Metazoa > Arthropoda > Insecta > Lepidoptera > Erebidae > Parascotia > Parascotia fuliginaria. The sequence continues at coordinate 9,965,871 of OY720178.1, read as the reverse complement.
TATTGAAACCTTATCTTGGCAGTACCAGGCACTTTTGCAACAATTCAGCGTTTATAATCAGCATTTATTATACATACGTCTATGGAGTTCTTGGCTTTGTAAGAATTTAACGTTTACAATGATTATTTTAGCGAAAATAGTAGGTATTAAAACTCGAGCCATTCCTTGTGAAATAAACTCATTAATTATTACCTAAGTAGATAGATACGACTACCTATATATCTATAGTAATTTATATTAAGTAGGTTTCGTTACTATACTTAGATACATTTTAGCAAGTAAAGGCAGAGCGATAGTAGGTACCTACATATTTGTGACGGCATCTTTCTGGCCAATATAGTTACCATGTATGTACATATAATATAACTAGCTGTTGCCCGCGACTTCGTTCGCGTGAAAATTCAGATGGGTGCTTCTATGAGAATATTGCGTGCCTGATTTTATGGCAATCGTACATTGTATCAGTATTATCCGTCTCCAGTCGGCGAATCCAGTTTAAACCCGCTACCGCTAAAACTGACAAACCACTTTCACACAAACTTGCGACTCTTATTTGCCCATTTAATAAGGGGGGTTGCTGAATAATAAAAAAAGAGTATTTTCTAGTAATTTGGTAATCCTACTATAAAAACTATAGAAATTTTATACATACTTTGCCACCCCTTTATACCCCCTTAGGGGATGGATTTCGCAAAATTCCGTCTAAGTGAGCACCTATATCCTAATAGGAACGACAATGCAAAGTTTGAGATTCCTAGCACTTGTTGTTTCTGAGATTTCGTGATAAGTGAGTGAGTGACCTTTTGCTTTTATGTATATAGATAGCATTTTTATATTGTTTAAATACTGTTTTCATACTATTTTTAATCTCCCATTCATACAAATCCTCTTTCACCTACCTAAAGATATCTCTCGTAAAAACAATATACATACAATACACAAAGGCAAATTTTCACTACAATAACATTCCCCTTCCCCTTCTTCCCTATTGCACTTTTTCTCCACTCTCCACAGTTGCTTCTTCCTCTCTTCCCATCCCCCTTCTCCTCTTTACCTCCTTCAGCATTTCTTGCCCCTCCTCCAGCATTTCTTGCCCTTTCCTCCACTTCCCTCTACCTTGCCTCCTCGTTTTCCCCTCACTTCTCCCTTCCTTCTCCTTTCTTTTCTTCCTGTCCTCTCCCTTCCTATCGCTTACTATCCCTTCCCCTCCCTTTTTCCACCATTCGAGAACACCTTTCTTTCCGCGTTTCTTCCCCCTCCCTTCATCTACTGTCTCCCTCACTTCCCTCTCACTTTCCTCTCATTTTCCCCTCATTCACCCCCCACTTAACCCTCACTCTCCCTCACTTCCCCTCTCACTTCCCTCTCACTTCCCCCTCACTGCCCCCTCACCCAACTCACTTCCCCCTCAATTCCCCCTCACTTCTCCCTCACTTCCCCGTTTCTTCTCCGTCACTTTTCCCTCATTTCCCCTTACTTTCCTCTTACTTTCCTCTAACATTCCCCTCACTTTCCCCTCACTTCTCCCTGGCTTTCCCCTGACTTCCCTCTGACTTCTTCCTGACTTTCTCCTCACTTCTCCCGCATTTCCCCCACACTTCCTCTTCACTTCTCCATCACTTTTCTCTTACTCCCCCATCACTTTCCTCTCACTCCCCCATCACTTCCCTCACACTTTCCCCTCCCTTCCTCCTTTTCCTCAATTCCTCTTTTTCCTCCCTCCTTTCCCTCCCTCCCTGTAAATTTCAAAAGCTAAAGATCTTTGTATAGAATATTTCATCCCTAATTTCACCCCTCTAAATCCACCCCTGTTAAAATAAAATTATAAGTATATTTTTTATTTAAATAGAAGTATTCCAAAACAAAATTTCAATACTGTAAGTTAAAAAATGAAGAAGACTCATACAATCGATTTCATTCCTTTTCACACACTTAGGAATTAAATTTTAAAAACCCTTTTTTAGTACAACCTCTAGACATTTAGACAAACACATCCTCTAAATTTCAAGTCACTACGACCAGCAGTTTAGGCTGTGCGTTGTCTGTTAGTCAGTCAGTCAGACAGGACAAAGCCTTATATACTGTGTATAGGTGTATGGATGTATGGATTAGACGTATAGCCATCGAGGATCAAAGCATACAGGCTGCTAGGAATGCTAACACGTGATTGAGCCACATAAAGCTGACCGTGCGAAAAACAGCTAATACTTAGATTCACGCCCACAACTTTTAGTTGTGTCTGACCTTGGGCTTTATTAATTGTCATCGCGAAACATAGGCTCACTGGAAACTGGACTCATTTAAAACTAAATGGAAGATTGTGTAGAATGAGAGGAATCCAAAAAATAAAAACGCTATCAGCTATTCCGTAACCTGTTAAAGTCTCTGTTTCTATTAGAAAATGTTCGACGTGATTCTTTAAATTGGCATAACTTTTTTATTTATGAACCGATTGACATGAAACAAACACTAAATGTTAAGTGAAGCTTACCACAATGTATTAGTGAAAACCATATCTAAATCGGATAAGCCGTTTCTGAGATTAGCGTGAACAAACGCACAGACAAACAGACTAACAGACAAACAGACAAAAATTGTAACAATCATTGTTTTGGGTTCTATTTGCGTTGATAAAGGCCCCAATAATTTTTTTTCTCATGTATTTTCCATGTACAGACAGCGATCGGTTACATTTTTATTATATGTATAGATTATTAATAAGTAATTTTTTTGGAGACATTATATCGAGTACCTACTTAGCTGTCTTCAAGTGAGTACCTAGATATGTTCAGAATTCTACCCTGTTGTTCTTTTTTGTAGATAGGTACGATTATAGCTATATTTGATAGACAGAACTTAGGAAATTGTAGCAGGTACCTTCTATGAAAATGCTTTTTCTCTTCGATATTGTCTAATATTCTGTAAAGAAAAGATTTGATTTTTTGTATGTTTGTTTGTAACGATTTAACTAAAAATCTATGTTATTGTTTATTATTATCACATCAGTTATCGATTCGAAAAATTCTTTCACCTATCAATCAATGAAGCGGGTAACATACTAAGGCTATATTTTATTATGTTTCTAACATATTTTTTAGCAATTTTCAGAATTTCAATATTTGTAACTTTTCAATACAGGAGACATCAAAAATTAATTTGCAGTACATGTAGAGCAATAAAATTAAATATTTCTTAGGCGTAGTTACACTATGTCTGTGAAATATTGAATTTACGTACCTACTTAAATACCTACTTATTGCAATCATATTTTATGTAGGCATTTGTTGTGATTATAACTTGTGATACAGAAGCGAAGCGAGGGCGGACGTCTAGTGTTATATAAAATTTAAAATGTGTGTCTGCTGTGGGTATTTATCTAATTGATACAGTTCCTATATTCTTCCTCTGGAACGAAATAGGTAGTACCTACCAGCTGCGGTGTTTCAAAGCGCAATGACCTTTGTATGTCCTTCGTCAAACTAGATTAAATAGAGCATTAATATCACGGTAGGCAGCGGCTTTGCAGTGCCTCTGGCATTGCAGAAGTCTATGAGTGGCAGTTGCCGCTGTAGGCAATAAAAAAGATGTTCACTGCAGGACATTGCACTGCTCTGAGTGACGATCGCCGTGTACAGTCTTGTGATTGTTTGTGTCTCTGTTTAGTAATTATTTATTTATGTACTATTAACTATTGCAGTTTATAAGTGTAAATCATTTACGGAAACATCTAGGTGAATATCCACCGGAATGTATCTACAGTCCGTGTATGCTAAATACAAACAAGTTTATGATAATTCATGATTTGAAGATTATTACAACTTCTATGGGAATCGTGCAATATGTTTGTTTATTCTTTGGGTGTTTATCAGTAAGTGTCCTATTTATTTTTGGATAGTTAGTTTTTATATGATTCATGTGCCACTAACAAGCTATCAGAATCACACTACAATAACAGTGTAAAGAACTTCCACCACCTACTTCAATTCAAGTTAAGGATTTTTGCTTCACTCTGCTGTCACTTGTGAACCAGAGTGCCTGAATACCACCTTACAAGTTACTCAAAGATATTGTCATTTATTATATTCGAATCAGAAAACCCTGCTTGATGTTAGTAGACCCATCATGGTAAGTACTAGACAATGGAACAGCTGAGACCAAGCGGTAAAAGCGAGAGATAGGTATAATAGCACCTAGACCCCATAGTGTTGAAGAGCTTTTTTCTATGGTGTAGGTATAGGCTCCGACCACACAGAATTACTTATTTATTTCTATGAATCCGACATTAAGAAAACAATCACATAAAAAAATTGTGAGATTAGTTACCATAAAATGATGACTGCAGTGCTAAAAGAGCCGATCCGATGTTTATTCGCTAATGTACCTACTTGAAGACTAAGTATATTTGTTAGTATTATTCGATTGATTTTTCAGGGAAACCCGTCGTTATTCCTGCCTCATTTGCTCGGGCAGTTGATAGTTATAGCAGTGAAAATGCTTCAAGCCCTACTTCTAATGGTTTCTGCGAATACCAAAGCTATGAAAAGAATTTTCTCTACCATACCTGCTATATCGTTATTGATATTCAATTGGTGCCAAGAATTTTGTGTATTCAGACAATTTTTATGCGTTTGTGATTTGTGACATGTATTTTTTACATTTTTAAAGAAGGATTAAAAACAGTAAACGTATGATATTTTTTTTCTATTTACCTCTTCTCCGCGTTAGGGAGGGAGCTACTGTTTAATTTATTGTTTAAATTACACACTGAAATGCTCATCGGGGTCGGCTTTTAGTCAGTGTTAATTAAGTATCACTCCTCGGTACCTCTATCATATTAATAATAATTGCAATACTTACCTACATAGCTTTATACCCAATGCCCGGAAGGAATAGTCAGAAGTGCATGACACTCATGTTTGCTATAAAATTATGTTGGGTCCCGTGTAACAGATTTATCAAGAATTAAATAGAAGAATTTCTTGAAGGAAAACCTATTAACACTATACCCGATCCAGTGATCTAACCCGAGGCGGTTTACGTAGTAGTAGCTGATCGTAATAGGTATTTAATGAATAAGCAGGTAGGTACTCTTTTCGATAGGTAACAATAATCCATAAGTACATTGATTCAGAGATCTACTTAACTGCGGGGATATACCTAGGTATAATAGATAGGTAAGTATCTAAACGAGTCAAGTGGCCTAAGTACACATAGTGCCAAGGGTCAACAGGTTCCTTTACCTATTTACTCCATGGTATTACCACAATATGAAATACCTAGCACCTACAGTAGGTACCTACTAGTATTACTTAGTCGCCTCTAATGACATTGCAAGGAGAGTTGTCGGTGGCTCTATAGTTTACGTTCGTTGGCAGTAACGCGCAAATTAAACACCTACTTACTGTTGCTCTAGACATTCTAATAGATACGATGAGGTACGGCAGACTACAAATGAAGCGGAGTTCTACAAGAAAGGGATGAAAAGGTTTTTACTGAGTCAGCGACGTGCAAGTGATAGTTCTGATGTGCCTAAGCGCCAACGTAACTGCTTACCATTTACCATCAGACTGTATGCTTGTTTGTCACCTCAGTTGCATAAAAAAATCGATAAAAACTGCTATTTCTCACGCAGTCCTCATTGGTTTAAATTGGTCATGAAAATTTTTTTTATGACCAGTATGATTTATGAAGTTGAAATTCTGAGTTGAAATCATGAAATCATACTGGTCATAAAAACTTCATAATTCACTTTGACATTGCCAATTAATTGAACACAATGTTCAATACCTAACATAATAATTTGAATAAATTGTTATGCTTTAGATACATAATGTAATATTTATCTTAATCGTTTCGCGTGAAAAATGTGCTCATGAAATGTATATTTTTATAGTTTACGCCTATCAACTAGTACCATGAAGACTTCTAGTGGTTGATACAAAACCAGAATGGAAACTGCAAGCAACAATATACTAAATGAGCTACAGTTCAAGCAGAATAATCTCGCGAATATTGTAAGTTTTTCAATACCTGCACCTTCAAACAAATCTTTAGAAAATTTACCAACGTCTCGCGTAAACTACGTCCCGTCCCCTTTTGTCGAGACTACAAACTTTCTAATTTTTTTGTCACATGTGAGAAAACCCAATCTATCGATTACGTAAGGTAACCATCTAAATACGCTACACGCAAAGTCAGTAGGAACATGAACATTATAATTACATCACACGCAAAGGGGAATACCGCGTACCTTTTTGCCTATAGCTAATATTATTATTCTTCGGTATCGGTATCGGTATTCTCGTGACGAACCCACCATACCCGGGCCGGCAGGCAGGGACAAATACCATACCCCCAGACTATGGAGTTAGTGTTTATTTATTTATTATATACTCATTGTACCTACACCAAATTAACGATGACCATAGTTATTACAATATGCAGTATTATAGTAGGTACAATGGGCGGCCTTATCGCTATGAGCGATTTCTACCAGGCAAACTTTTGAATGAACATAAATGTGTGCAGAAATTTAACGGTAATTGTTGGCGTACCCTAATATTACAATACAATTTTAATATAATTATATAGAGAGGTAGGTATATATATTTATATAGGATGATCAAACTTATTTATATGATAAATAGATAAATTCATAAAATATATTTATATTTAAGTAATATTAAATACAAATAATCATGAACTAGGTAAATACGTGAATAAGTACCTAATAATTGTAATAATGGGAAGGAAATTTAATCAATTATTTAGGAAATTTAAACTGGAATCATCGCGACAGATAGTATTCCTTGACTATAGCTTTAAATGGTGCTAAAGTTTTAGCCTATCGTATAGCTACAGGTAGTGCATTCCACAGACGAAGCGCAGTTACTGTAAAGGATTTGTCGTAGAATACTGAGGAATGTTGTGGCATTTCTAGTCTCGGGCCTTGAGCTTCTAATATGAGTGTCATGGAGGAACTTAAGACGTTCCTTGAGATAGGGAGGTGATGAGGGATTAAACAGTACATTGTAAAGTAACGAAAGGATTTGAGTATACCGGCGATGACGTATTGGTAACCATTTAAGTTGCGTTCTAAATTGTAAAAGATTTACAAGCGCAATTTTGGTAGCAGTTGGAGGGATCCTGCAGAAGCAAAACTTTGTGACTTATCTCTTGAAGCTGTGGGTTCCACGACAGATCGCGATCGAGAATAATACCTAAATTCTTAACATTTTTACTAATGGGGATCGTAGTACCATTAAATATGTTCTGTTGAAGCTGCAACCAGTCTATTCTGAATATTAACCTTGAGCTTCCGATAATAACAACCTGTGATTTGGTAGGATTCACTTTAAGCCCAAAAGATTTGCTCCAGGCGTCTATGCGTGCCAAATCATTATTTAAAGTATTGAATGAAATAGAATTTATAAAAATCGTTGGAGTTATGTTAAGAGAACTAAGTATGCAAAGAAGAACTTCAAAGTCAATGGTAGGTATTGAAGGCATTACTGAAACTTAACAGAGCCAGTAAGGTTAGTTGGCCGCCCTCATACCGAGCCTGATGTCATCCGTAATATTGACTAGGACTGTGGTGGTACTATGTCCAGGACGGAACCCGGATTGAAAAACACACACACGCACGCACACAAACTTTCGCATTTATAATAATATTAGTTGGATTGTTTTAATAGATAATGTCGATGATTCCTTAATTGCAGCAAACACATGATTTAGAAGAGAATTCGGAGGGATTCAGGATAAGATTGAGGGCGTTGTTTGTGGCACTACTAGGATTGTCGATGTCTGCGTGTGCGTTTGCCTCGCAGCCCGTCGAACTGGAGTTAGAGGATGATGACGTGGCGCAGAAGCTGAACAATGTTAGCTTCGCTAGACGGTAATGTGCTAATTCCATTTTTTAGGTTTCTTTATCTACGATTTCAAATGTGTGTAAGGTAACCGGTTGCTTGACCTAAGGCGACGAGTCCTGTAGTAACTTAGTGGTAGGTTGCACGTAGCTTACTAAACATAAATTGGAAAAAAGAGGCGCCCAGCGAGAGATCTGATACAGTAAGGATATCACAACATGCTCTGCTTAAGCCCAGATCTATTATCAAGTTAAATACATTTAATTAACCTAACTTGGAATAGATATCTATTATGTTATTACTAGGTCAGTATCATGATTGTTTATTTACAGAATTACAAAACCAACGATTCGTCTAGTGATGGGATATGGCAAACTTAGTGCGTTTGTTACTGCTACGTCCTCCTTGCTGTTATTAGTGGCTGTCATGTCCAAGGTGACTTATTTTATTTTACGGCTACTGCACTTCTTATATAAATAGTCATAAGGTCAAATGATAAAAAGCACGTAAACCACTACCACAAAAACCACTGTTGTACTATACTAAATACACATTGAATGAATGTCTTCACCAGGTCACCAACAGTAAGTAATTCTCGCGCCATTGAACAAGCCGTTGTCATAGTTTACCTACAACTAGAGACGCACTTTTAAAACATTTGTAGATTATACAAATTTTGGTTGAGACTTTAGAGGTTACAACAGAGGGGACGCAGTTTTGTATTATTATTAAAGATATATTAGCAAGTCGCATCCTTGGAGTATTAATCTAGGGAGATGCTGTCGGACGTGTTTACCTTTCGACGAAGAACCTACATAACAATTTTGATTCTGTTTTTTACATTAGTGAGATAGTTATGGTTTAGTGTGTAAGTATGTGACGGAACACGACATTATGTGTTTTAACGTGTGTGATGGTATTATCGTGTGTTGTTTGTAGGTACTATCACACCCCACCAAAAGTTTTAGAAAAACTTCTACTTTTTTAGTAAGAAGGTTCACTTCAAACATTAGAAGAGACCTCCCCAGCTTCATACTTGTCGCATCGAATAATTTTAGCATATTGGTACATTATTATTATAGCAATCATGGTGGCGTCGAGGCGCGCGTTGGTTGGCTGCCCCGGCACTGTTGGTGGCTGCATTAGAAGTTGCCTCTGACGCCGGCGACGCCCTGCTAGCGGCCGCACTGCGCGGTTCGGCTGAACCGGCCTGTATGATCGCACAAACATTTGCTGCCGCAATCCTGGTCACTGTCGAGATATTAGTTTGGTACGTATTCTTCTTCATTCGGCTTTGTCTACTATTATAGCGACAAAGATTTTTTTTGTATTACACTATCGATATCCCACGGCTTCGCTTGCGCTTAAAATATGTTTTGTCTCACTCGGAAACCAGACAGAGTTTCGGGGTAAAAAGCCTATGTCTGTCTCCGACACCGGATCTATCTACATACCAATTTTTATCAAAATCGGTTCAGACGTTTAGGCGCTGAGTAACAGGTAACAAACACACACTTTCGCATTTATAATATTAATAGGATTAATAGATGATTGCAATATTACCTACGTCTGCGAAATATTAATCGCTGTACCTACCTACTGCAAATTTACTTTTGCTGTCTTCTGTAAGTATTGAAAATTTACGAAGTTAACAATTTAAATCAATAGCGTAGATTTTTAGTTAAATTGTTACAAACATACAAAAAATCAAATCTTTTCTCTTTATAATATTAGTTTCGATAGGTAAACAGGGTGAATAGAAACGTAGAGGTGAATAGAAACAAAATTTTAATTGGGGAATTCTTGAGTATTTTTTTTTCAAAATCGGCTGTAATAGGAATATTAGATAGTTATATTAGGCGAGAACAAAATATTTTTACAGGAAACTAAATACAGTTAAGTGATCTAATAAAATAATTTATTCAAGAAAATTTCTAATTATAATTTCGTTTCTATTCATCCCTGCGTTAATTTTCACCCCTTTTGACTAGATATACCTATTAGCACCCGTAACCGACGTACGTGTATGTTGAAGCGGCAAAGAATTAGGTGTGTTGTCTTTCTATGGTCTCGTCTTACCCCATTAATGAGACCCAGGCGTGATGTTACTTTGTTTTTATTGCCGACAGTGGCAGACGAGCAAACAACCCCTGTGTTGGTAAGTGGTAACTGTCGCTCATGGACTACTCAGAGTCCCTAGCATTGCTCATGCAACGCAAGAGACTGCAAAGCCGCTGTCATAAACTAGCTGCTGCTCTATCTTGTCTCTCCATGGTAATGAAGGGAGTGGGATAGGTGAAAGGATAAAGGGAGGTGAGAAAAAAGGAAAGGGTGGAAATTGGGCCACCGGTACTCTCACTTTCCGAACGAAACGCAATAGTACGGATAGGTACTATTACTCTTACGTCGATCTTTTATGAGAGGATAGTACTTCCCCGGTCCATCCGGCCCATTTATGTTGAAATCAGCGTATATCTGCTACCGTCTAAATGTATGTATGTTTAGTTAGTAGGTATAATATCTTATTTCCTTCAGGTTCATAAGTTCTAAAGTATTTAAATGTCTATAGTATCAAAATGTGTATTATTATTAAAAACTAGCTGACCCGGCTAACTTCGTTCCGCCTAACAGTCGATCAACATTACTTTATTTTTCAAAAAAAACGTAGCCTAAGTTACTCCTTATTACATCAGCTACCTGCCAATAAAAGTCCCGTCAAAATCGGTCCAGCCATTTCAGAGATTAGCCGGAACAAACAGACAGACAGACAAAAATTGTAATAAAAAATATTTTGGTGTATGTACCGTATATATATTCATATACATGTAGTAAAAAACGGTATTACAAACAGACACTACAATATGTATAGATATACCTAGATTACCAGTTTGAAATGTCTGTGTATCAAAATGACATAATATTAAAACGTCAATTTTATTTTAAAGACTTTTTTAAATATTTTTACAAATAAGCGCTCTCTAAGAGGAGTATCTTTTTGTTCGTAGATTATAAATTTATAATACAATAAACATTGTTGGTCGGAGTGGAATAAGGGGTGGAAACAACCTAATCCATAATATAAGTACGTGCTCGTTGAGTAGCTCTTATTACAATCATAATAATTGTATTTATAATATTATTATATTATAGACATTTTAATACTTTGGACCTTGTGCACGAACCCTCCCGGTCCTTCGCGGAGGAGAGTAGCGGCACACTTCTTGTGCTGGGATTGGGGATGTCTCTAGGCGCTGTCGGCGTGAGGTATACTCGTGGAGTATGGCGGATCGAGAGGGCGACACTGTCGTGACGACCGTGATAGAAACAACAAGTAGTCTCTCAATCTTGTATTGACGTATATAGGTACTCGCTCGGTACTTGCAGAGCTTCAGGGCTTCAGTGGTACTTGCGGGCTTCAGTGGTACTTGCAGAGCTTCCAGACTTCCTGCAGTACTTGCAACGCTTCAGGGCTTCAGTTGGTACTAGCAGAGCTTCCAGGCTTCCTGTAGTACTTTCTTCAGAGCTTCTTTCTTCTTTCTTGAGAGTTCTTCTTTCTTGATTGCTCCGTTGCTCGCCGTGAAGTGACGATCCGTGCAAATGTTCCGCCTTTTATACACGTATCGTAGGTACCTATCGAACGTTCTACAAGGTTCCGACCAATCAGCGTAGTAGGTACCAATTGTTCTACAATATTCCCGCCAATCAGCGTTGAGTGCCCTGTCTCGCGGTCTTATTACCTAAACGTGATGCTATACAAAGCAAGAATATTCTCGAATATTATCTAAATATTATTAAAACATTATGAAACTATATAATAACAATAATCATTGTTGTTCTAACAAGAAATTAACATATTCTAATACAATCTTAAGTAGAATCTTTACGAAAACATACCTAAACACAAGTATTAACAATAGAATATCGTAATTAACATTACAAGTGCATAAATCAACCCTATCTATCATAAAACACTATTTAAACATCATTAATTACATAACTACGCCCTTATCTATATAAAACTACTATGACTTAGTACATAAGATAACAGAATATAAACATATCTAAGTAAATTACATCTTTATAACGACATATCACCCCTATCTGCATTTGAGAAACCTATTCTAATAAGATTATATCATAATTTCGTATATAAACTAACACTATTCTGTTATATAAAGCTAATATATAAGGTGACCCTATCCTAACTATATTATTTATATGTTCAACTTATCTCTATTTAGACGTCGTCGTGCACATCTCTCCCGCCGTACGACTCGTCGTATTTTGTTCCGGTGCTAAGGCGACGTCTTCTATCGGCAGGATCACCATCTTTCTCACTGGTCTCCGTAGTATTCCAGTCTTCGTCTTCACGTCTACGGTGCGCACGATGCCGTCGGGTCCAGGGTACGTAGCTACCACCTTGCCGCGTAGCCACACGTTGCGAGGGAGATTGGTGTCGATGAGTTGCACTAGGTCACCAATCTTGACTTCATGCCCCTTGCCATGGGGCTCCCGCCGGTGTTGAAGCTCGGGGAGGTATTCCCGGAGCCATCTTGTCCAGAAGATGTCTGCCAGGCGTTGTGATGCACGCCAGGTAGACCTGCTCGCGGCGTCTTGCTCGGAGAATGTTCCTGGAGCTGGAACTCTTCCTGGTGAGCTGAGCAAGAAGTGGTTCGGCGTCAGTGCTTCTGGGTCTTCTTCCGAGGTGGACACGTGGGTGAGCGGACGGCTGTTGACTGAGAATTCAACCTCCGCTAGCAGGGTAGCCAGTACTTCTTCATTGGGGTGACGCTCGTGGAGAGTCACTGTCAGGGCAGTCTTGACAGATCGCACCATTCGCTCCCATGCACCACCCATGAACGGTGCACCAGGAGGGATGAATCGCCACACGATGGTTTTCTTGGCCGCTTCTTCTTTTGTTGCCTCGTCGATTGCTTGTCGTAGTTCTCGATCTGCGCCCTTCAGGTTGGTCCCGTTGTCTGACCATATCTCTGATGGGCATCCTCGGCGTGCGATGAGGCGTCTGAGTGCCATTATTGCGGAGTCTGTGCTGAGTGTTGCTGCTATCTCTAGGTGGATAGCTCTAGTGGTCAGGCAGGTGAATATATAAGTAGTTCTTCTGCACGGCGTAGGAGTTCTGCAGGGACTGGTACATACTTCTGTTCTGTCTTCCCTATCTTCTGTGTTTTCTTCGTCTGTGCGGGCTTGGGGACTCGACGCCAGTCAGGGTCCGCTTCTCTATTCTTCTTTGTCCGCTTGTAGTTCACTGTGTACGTCCTTGTTCTGCAGAGTTGAATGAATAGAAGAACTCTTGCTGTGGTGTAGCGCAGTCTATCCCAACTTGAGAATCTGGATGCGTCAGGAAGGGCTTCGGTGATCTTCTGCGTCTTCTGTCTTTCGGCACTGATGTGGTTGACCTTCTCTTCGCCTGTAGGTCCTTCTGCGGGTGACGACGATTCTTCTATTGGCCAGGAATCTTCATCTTCATACAGGACAACTGTGGTCCCTGGTACCAGCGATGTTCTGAGTTAAAGTTGGCTGGTACGTGCCTGGTTGCGTCGTCAGCTACGTTCAATTTTGTTGGCACCCATCTCCACTCCTTGACAGCTGTCGCCTCTTCTATGGCTGCCAAGCGATGAGCCACGTAAGGCCCGTATGACCTGGATCCTGTCCTTATCCAAGTCAGCACGGTCCTGCTGTCTGTCCAGAACGTCTTGGTTATTGGCTTCCTCTCGTGCTCTTCTATCACAGCCTCCGCCATTCTTGTGCCGGAGCCGGTGCTCGGGATCGATGTCAGCTTCAGCGGGGTGACTCTTGCTTTGGCCAGCACGAGGGAGACTCGCACTTCTTCGTTGGGCAGGACAGCTCTCCAGTACAGGACTGCGGCGTAGCTACTCTCGCTGGCGTCTGTGAACACATGTAACTGTAAGGAGGTTGCGTCACTATAGTTCAAATACCTTCTTGGGATTGCCACTTCTTTAAGGCTCTTCAGATGACCAATCCAGTCCTGCCACTGCTCTGCGAGGTCTTGATCCAGGTCTTCATCCCACGCGGTTCCTCTTCTCCATACCTCCTGGAGTATTTGCTTTGCTCTTATTGTTACCGGTGAGGCGAAACCTAGTGGGTCGAACAGCGACATGACAGTTCGAAGAGCTTCCCGTTTGGTGGGTGTCTTCCCGGAGATGAGTGCTTCAGGTACCCGTACGAGGTTTAGGTTGAACGTTAGCTCGTCTGTAGTCGGCTTCCAAATCAGGCCTAACACACATTCGATGTTCTCTTCGGTCTTGAACTGCAGGTCTTTTGTTCCTTCATTACTCTCCCCTATCGCTTGAAGGAGTGCTTTTGAGTTGGACCTCCATTGTCGCAACTCGAAGCCTGCTGCCTGGTGTATGTTCTTCACTGCTGTCGCTACTTGCACTGCGTCTTCGAGCGTCGCGAAACTGTCTAGATAGTCGTCGACGTAGTGTTTCTTAATTATGGCGTTCGCGGCTTCCGGGTACTTGTCCATGTGTCTTCTAGCGTTCTCATCCTTCACGTAGATCGCTGTTGAAGGTGAACTCGATGCACCGAAGATTAGTGATGTCATTCTGTACTCTTCGGGTGGCTTGTTGTCCCTGCGATCGCCGCGCCACAGGTACCGGAGGGCGTCCCGGTCTTCTTTCTTGAGTTTCACCTGCATAAACATCTCCCTGATGTCTCCTGTGACGGCTATGGCGTGCTCCCTGAAGCGCATGATCACTCCAGGCAGCGACTGTAGGAGATCCGGGCCTTTCAGCAACACGTCGTTTAGGGAAACTCCTTTTGTCTTGGCGGCGGCGTCGTGGACCACTCGTAGTTTCCCGGGTTTGGCGGGGTTCATTACTGCAAAATGAGGCAAGTACCAGGTTTTATCCTTTGTTTTAGTAGAAGGTGCAGGTTCGGCATACCCTTTGCTGACGAGTGCTTCCATCTGTTCTGTATACTTTTCTTTTAGCTGCGGGTTGCGATCTAATTTCTTCTCTATTCCTGCCAACCTTCTCAGCGAGTCGCCGTAGTTGTCTGGTAGCGCGATATCTTCACTTTTCCAGAGCAGCCCTGTCTCGTATCTTCCTTCTGGCATCTTCTTTGTCTTCTGCTGTAGTTGTTGGAGTGCCTGTTCCTCGGGATCAGACTTCGGTTTCTTGGGGGCGATGCACAGTGACTCCAGCGCGAAGTATTCTTTCATCATGTGGTGCATCTCCTCTTCTGCCACGTCTGTCATGTGGTGCACTCTTGCCTTTTGTATTCCCTTACCGAGAGTCCTTGTATAGCTCCCGTGTAGTACCCAACCTAGAGGGGTCAATGAGGCAACAGGTTGATCCTTATTACCCTTTCTCACCTTAGTTGCCAGAAGAAGATGCCAGTTGTCCTGCCCTATCAGGATACCCGGACGTGCTTCTTCATATGCCAGGATGCTGCTCATGTCCCGGAGATGCTTACAGTTCTCTATGCAATCTTTAGGCACCTGTTGCGTAGACACCATCAGCCGCTTAATTGTTCTAGCTTGCACTCTGTGTTGCCTTTTATTCGGTCCGGTGATGGTGATGGAGACCCTCCTTGACTGGTCCTCAGACGTAGTCATCTTGTTGATCGCTTCGATCTTGAGAGGATTGACAGGTCCGCGGGCGCCGATGTTGTCGGCTATCCTCTCGTCGATCAGGGTCACCGTCGATCCATCGTCGAGGAGCGCATAGGTGTTCGCCTTTCCCTTTGGGCCAGACACCTGTACAGGTATCAGCTTCAGGTACGACTGCTTGGCGGCTGTCTATGCGGAGTTGATGGCCTCGGTCTTTTCGCTGTCATCCTTTTCTTCTGTTGAGAGCTTCTTCCCTTTGTGCAGCGTTCTGTGATGCAGATGCGGACAATTATTTATACCACATTTTCTAATTTGACAGCGATGTACCTTACCCCGGTATCGCAGACACCTAAAGCACAGGCGTCTGGCCTTGGCGAGGTCCCATCTGGCGTCGATGTCCGCTTTCTTGTATTCGGCGCAGTCAGGTGCAGCGTGTCCCGTCATTTCGCATACTGGACACTTCGGTGTGTACGGCTTCTGCTCGGTCGCGCTGTTAACTCTCTGCGACCTTCTCGGCTGGCTCGATGACGTCGGGCCAGGTGCGTGCACGTTCTCCGGCAGTGCGTATGGGGCGCACAGTTCAGCTTCTGTTTTCAGGAACTTTTCCATCTTCAGGAGGTCTGGGTCTTCTTTAGGCTGACTAGCTGCGAATCGATAAAAATTATTCTTTTGAGTCGGTGTCAGCTTCTCTATAATTGCTTTGGTTACCTCCGGGTGATGTAGGTAGTGCACGCAGTTCAATGTCTTCAAAGTCGATACAGCGTTGGTCACCTTTGATGCGAAGATGCAGACTTCTCGCGGTGACTCGGTGAGGCGTGGCAGTGTCTTCAAGTTTTCCATTTCCGCCATGGCCATCGATTCTGGTCTTCCGAACCTGGTCTCCAGGGTCCTCATGATCTCCGTCGGGTCGGTGATGCTGAATAGGAGACTGTTCACTGCTTCCCTGGCCCTGGACTTAAGGTTCCTGCGAAGACGGTTCAGATTTTCTACATTAGAAAACATACTTGCAGTTTCAAAGTAAGCGGCGCGGAAAGGTAGCCATTCTTGATGTGATCCACTGAACTCTGGCAGGTCGATGATCTTTGGTCGTTGTCCCGCTTTTACAGCTGCGGTAATTGCTTCCGCGAGCTTCATTATGTCCGTTGGCCCCTTGTCCCCTCCCGCCGGTGTTGGCTTCTGTTCCAGAAGTCCCTGGCTACGACAGCGAGCTTCAGGTTCTTCTGTCTTCTGTACTGCAGGGCGGTTGCGCAACTCCGGCTGGGGGTCTTCTGGCGGCGGTAGCGGCGGCTCCTGGTTGTCCAACCAGGTGTCGACGCGGGCCACGGCTTCTCTCTCGGTGCAGGCTGACCCATCTTCTGAGTGTTCTCCCCTATCTTCTTCTTCTTCTTCTTGTGCTGCTTCCGCTTCTATTGTCGCTATGCGGGCGGCGGCGAGTTCGACCTGTAACCTAAGCAACTCTTCTTTTGCTTTGGCTAACCTTATTTGTGTAGCTAGCGATCCTCCTCCCCGTGAGGAGGGCGCGCGCTTGTTCTTCATATCCGCACTCCCCCGATGCATCGAGGTTGGGTGCGGCGTGCGACTTCCGGCGGCGCGTTCGGTAGCGTTCCCTTCCACCTCCCTGTCGGCGGCGGGCGCTGTTGTCCTTGTAGCGGCGGTTGTGCCCGTAGTACCCGTGGCGGCGGTGGTACCTGTTGTACCTGTGGCGGCGGTGGTACCTGTTGTACCCGTGGCGGCGGTGGTACCTGTAGTAGTCCCCGATGTGGCGGTGACCTCCGTTCCTGTACTGTCCGAGGCTTCAGCAGACGTTGACTGTCCCTTTCCTACCGAGCGAGTTATCGGCGGCATGGTGACAGTGCCTTACCCTCAACTCCACAAGCTACCCTCCCAGAGACTCCCTTGATCCGGCTCGAAGGACCATAAAATGTGCACGAACCCTCCCGGTCCTTCGCGGAGGAGAGTAGCGGCACACTTCTTGTGCTGGGATTGGGGATGTCTCAAGGCGCTGTCGGCGTGAGGTATACTCGTGGAGTATGGCGGGTCGAGAGGGCGACACTGTCGTGACGACCGTGATAGAAACAACAAGTAGTCTCTCAATCTTGTATTGACGTATATAGGTACTCGCTCGGTACTTGCAGAGCTTCAGGGCTTCAGTGGTACTTGCGGGCTTCAGTGGTACTTGCAGAGCTTCCAGACTTCCTGCAGTACTTGCAACGCTTCAGGGCTTCAGTTGGTACTAGCAGAGCTTCCAGGCTTCCTGTAGTACTTTCTTCAGAGCTTCTTTCTTCTTTCTTGAGAGTTCTTCTTTCTTGATTGCTCCGTTGCTCGCCGTGAAGTGACGATTAGTGGTGAGCGTTGAATGAACGAACCGTTTTTTTAGACTGTTTATCTCGCATGAACGTTAGACTAGTTTACGGTCTACCAATAAACTAGTTTACTCGTGAACGAGTAAGCCGTGCGATGTTTCGACGAGAACGAGAATGAACGACCGACAACATTCCAATTTCCGATTAATCATACTTTAGACCTTATGAACCTGAAGGAACACGAACCATCATGAAAGACTAAGACTAGCCGTCGACACAACGACGTGTTGTTTTGTCGACTAGTTTCGGCCGTTGACGACGGTTGACAAAACAACGCGTTGTATAGTTCACGGCCGAAACTAGTCGAAAATTAAACTGTTTTTTAAACTAGTTTATCGTTGACGCAAAACGGTCTCGTTGCGTTGTGTCGAAATACGTCAACGACCCACCACTAGTGACGATCCGTGCAAATGTTCCGCCTTTTATACACGTATCGTAGGTACCCATCGAACGTTCTACAAGGTTCCGACCAATCAGCGTAGTAGGTACCAATTGTTCTACAATATTCCCGCCAATCAGCGTTGAGTGCCCTGTCTCGCGGTCTTATTACCTAAACGTGATGCTATACAAAGCAAGAATATTCTCGAATATTATCTAAATATTATTAAAACATTATGAAACTATATAATAACAATAATCATTGTTGTTCTAACAAGAAATTAACATATTTTAATACAATCTTAAGTAGAATCTTTACGAAAACATACCTAAACACAAGTATTAACAATAGAATATCGTAATTAACATTACAAGTGCATAAATCAACCCTATCTATCATAAAACACTATTTAAACATCATTAATTACATAACTACGCCCTTATCTATATAAAACTACTATGACTTAGTACATAAGATAACAGAATATAAACATATCTAAGTAAATTACATCTTTATAACGACATATCACCCCTATCTGCCTTTGAGAAACCTATTCTAATAAGATTATATCATAATTTCGTATGTAAACTAACACTATTCTGTTATATAAAGCTAATATATAAGGTGACCCTATCCTAACTATATTATTTATATGTTCAACTTATCTCTATTTAGACGTCGTCGTGCACAGACCTAATGAATAATAGACATTTTGATACTGTGGACATTTTAATACTTAAGACCTAAACAATAAATGGAAATTTTGATACTAGGTATAGACATTCTAATATTGCAGACCTCATGAACCTGAAGGTCTTATTTTGTGATAAAATTGTAGATATAAATAAGGGTCGTTAATGATATAGGTAAATATATTCAGCACTTCCTATGCTAAATCCCATACTATTCTATACCTACGTGTTGAGAAAAGGCAGCAACACTATCCCTCCGCGTATTGATATAGAATTATTATTATTCACAGGTACTTTATAGCAAAATTCTTCGAGTACAACCCACCGACTGAAGATCGATCGCATTGCACAGAAAAATGAAATACCTACTAAGACTACCACGTAAAATACCTATAGCCATAAAATTTTCGATATTTTCTTTATTATTAAAGCGTTTAATCTGTTATCCAGTTGTGTTTTATATACTTATACAACTAGGTACTTTTATAACCAGTTCTAAAATGTTAGTGGTACTTTCGATCCGTTTAGGACCATAATGTCCTGTAATGACTACTTTCAAAAACTACCATAACCCAGAATTTCCCTGAATTAACAAACTGAGTGTACCACTACAATTTTATAGGATGTGATCATTTTATGAAGTGGATGTTTAGAGATGTGGTCATTTTGAGAAATGGTCAGTTTAAGAGTAGTCTTTCTAAGTTATAGACATAATCGGATGTGGTCATTTTGAGAAGTGGTCATTGTGTGCCGGAGGGGAGACGAGTCCGCGTGTGGACATATGCGTCGGAACCCTTAATCCCACGGTCACACTACACGCGTCGGAACCCTTGATCGCACGGTCACACCACACAGTGTGACTACTAGTAAAATAATTTCCTGTTGGTCATGACAGTGTGACAGCGCGTCTTGTTCAATTGCCTTTTGCTTGCTTTGCATGCTACTTGAAATTGTAATTTACAAAAATTGTAATAGCCTGTTAAAAAGTGTGGCCTGAATTTCTTGCCAGTTTCTCATGGATTTACACTCACGTCAGCAAACTGGCTGTAGGTTTATTGGCTGAATTTTGTAATTTTTAACGACCATAAATGTTAATTTAATTAACCTAAATGAAAATAATCATCTTCTGAAAATTGGCTGTTAATTTTTAACGATCATAAATGCTAATTTAATTAACCTAAATGAAGTAATCATCTTCTGATTTAGATTTTTAAAATAATTACCTCTTGGTCACACCAGTGTGACAATCTAGTGTAACCATAAGTCTGCAGCTGTATCAAAAAGCGCTTCGAGCAGTGTAGGGCAAAATACCAATTAAAGAAACTGACGGATGGCGACCCAATTCACAGAAATCTATATATATTTTAATTCAGTTAAGTGCGATCCTTTACAGTGTAGTGTGATCACGTGTAAAATAATTTCCTGTTGGTCATACCAGTGTGTCAATCTAGTGTAATAACGAGTCTGCAGCGATTTTTCCCTTCGTTTTCCGCGGTTGGTACAAACAGTAGGTAGTTCCACCAGTGGTACTATGTTTTTTTATTACCGTGGTACCCCTGGCGGTAGGTACTAACCCCTTCGGGCGACCTTGTCCATTTCCTAACTTGACCATTTCCAAAGTTGTCCAGTTCCTAAATTGTCCACTCCTACATTGTCCTTTTCCTGAATAGTCATTTCTCATATTCTAATTAGTCTACATGCGTCTCGGACCCATGACACCACCCAATGGCACCACCAGTAGTGTCAAGCGTATTATTCAATCCCCATGGCACCACCGGTAGTGTCAAGGGTATTATTCCCCTTTTGATCGAGTTACCTTAAACGCAAGATGCCAATGAAGGCGTTATACCTAAACATGAAATTTGTCTAAAAAGCTGTTTGCCCTAAATGAGAGATGCCGATGAAGCAGTATGCCTGAAATGTGAAATTGACTAAATAGCAGATTCCCTAATTTTAAATTACCTATAAAGCAGTTTGCCTTAAACACAAGATGACTCAAAAGCAGTTAGCCTGAAATACAAGATGAATGAGAAGCAGTTTGCTTGAGATACCTACAAGATGACTGAGAAGCTGTAAATTTAATATGTGGATAGGCTGGTAATTATTGAAAAATCAATAAAATGAAGACAGTTATCGACTATATGGCCTATTTCATTGTAAAATATAAGACCAAGCTCTATTTTTTCATTTGGCTCTCACAATAATTTTTGAAGGAAATTGACGAACGTCGAATTTAGTGGCACGCGGCTATTATTTATTTATTTATTTATCAACTTTATACATACAATATGTAGGTAATGGCGGACTTAATGCCTGACCCTACACAATAACACAACAGTGTGTCAACAATTAACTACACTCGGTGTCTCTTTCAGTCGTTATTCTTGACGAAATCTAGTGAAAGGGATAAATCACTGGTAACTTCTATCTTCGATTTTCAAAGTAGCCCCCAGGAGTCATGTACCTATGTGGTCAATGCAACAACTACAAAATGTTAAATATTATTTAGATATAATTTATAATCAGCTGTCCACAAAACGCTATCTCAGGTACACACGAAAACATTTAAAATTTTCACAAATTTAGGCACTTTGCTTTGTATGCATTTAACCACTTAGGCATTTTGTTTTTGTAGACATTTAACTTCCTAGGCAATGTGCTTTGTAGACATTGACTTTAAGCAATCTGCTATTAAGTCAATTTCACATTTCAGGCATACTGCTTCATAGGCATCTTTCATTTAGGGCAAACAGCTTTTTAGGCAAATTTCATGTTTAGGTATAACGCCTTCATTGGCATCTTGCGTTTAAGGTAACTCGATCAAAAGGGATTATTCAATCCCCATGACACCACCGGTAGTGACAAAGGTACTATTATGTTATATAATGAAACCATCGAATAAATAGTGCAAGAACATAGTGCAATTTTTTTAAGTTAATTAACAATGAGATCTCCCTAGGACATGCGTTAGATAAACTCAGATTTTAAAATGAAAAATAAAAACAAACACTATGCTCTTGCATAGTGTTTGTTTTTTCAAATTTCAACAACTTTTCAAATATCTAATATTTCACACAAAATTTGCATTCAAAAATTACACACGTTGTAATTACTGTAACATTTTAATATTAAAATTATCTAAAGGTCGTACACGTTTCACAGTGAGTAAAATAAGGAAAGTAATTAATAGAATATTAATATACATTGCGTTACAAGAAATTAAAACTACAATAAATAAATGCTGTTGCAGTAAGAGTCGTCTTTCAGTATTCCTGAACATCGATTTAGTATTGTATCTTGGATTGCAGATTTAGGATGCATTCTTTGGAAACCAGCGCAAATTAAGCGGCTTAAGAAAGGATGAAGCCTTGCAGATGAAGCTATGAACGTACCTTCATAATGTAACGAGAGAAGATACGAGCCACTGTTCAAATACTTCAGCGTTGGTTTATTTTCTTTCTCTTCGGGACCAATCATAGAACGTGCTAAAGGATCAGGAATCATCATTGAAGGTGCAATGTTGTCAGAAAACACTGAAAAATCGTAAAACAATACTAATTGGGGATGTTTGGACGTATTCAATGTTTCAGACCGCACTTGAGTTTTATTTAGTTTTGCCATGTTGATAATATTTTCTATGTCTGAAGAATCGTTTTCCGGCGCGCTTTTTGTAACATTTAGAATAGCATTAGTGTCCACAATTGTTTGATATTCAATTTTCTTCAAGTCCAGATTATTTGATGAATTTGAAACATTCACAAAGATCGGGCTTATTTCAGTGCTGTTAACGTCGGATGTCGTAGACAGGTTGTCGCGTTTAATTCTATGTAATCGAAATGATTCAGTTTTTGTAGTAACATCGTTCTCTTGAGGCATTGGAAAAGTTTTGGATAAGAATGAACGTGTTTCGTTCAAGATTGAATTAATTAATCCATAAAATATGGAAAAGAATTCGCTTTCCTCTTCACGATCGATTTTGTTTAAGGCAGTAACGTATTCTTCGGGGTTTATTCCATCGTTGTGCTGTTTTAATATAGCGTCAATTCTCCGATCTACACATTGACGATTATTGAAGTAGTTATTAAAGGTACATAAGTCTATACCGATGCCTCCATATTGCCAAACTGAGAAAACTCTTGCATAGAAAGTTAAGTACGAAAGTGGTATAAATCTCCACTTGTATCTTAAAGGCGTCATTGCCATATACTTGCTTAAAGGCATAATAGTCACGTTAATGTTATGATGTTTTCTTTGAAATGCCGCAAGATCACGTTTATTATTGTCGTCCAGTTTGTACAATGGATAAGAATTAGATAAAGATATTGGTATCAGGGTATTGATAAATCTCGGATGCCTCGGTACTCTATATCCACTTTGAACCGATTCATCGATCAAAAAGTATACATGGAAATTCAATAAAGGGTATTCGTTAGCCATGTAAGATAGATATTCGGCGTAGAGCAAAATAAATGCAGAGCTTCCTTTTGGAATAATTTGGTGGTAAAAGACGTCGCTTGCAGGCTTGGAACCATTACATTTAATGAGTAAAACTGGTTGTCTTCGATATGCCTCCATACCGAGTGAATAAAACACTAGGAAGGATATTCCAATCAAGATTAGGGTCATCCAGCATGCTGATATGTATTCTGAAAAATGTTGTGAAATCTGAATTTATACATACAAATTGTATGACGTACGATGTATGAGGGTATGTCAGTATTACTATACACAATTTATGATGACATTTTGTTATAACATCGTATGAATTAGTTCAAATAGTATAGGTATAAACAACCCGGCCAAGTATATACCTAATCTATATAAAAGAATCACGTTTGTTGTTTGAGACCCCTCCTCAAATATTTACCTTATTTTAATTTAATTATCTGTTTTAAAAGTGAATATATAACTTAATATTTTGTGAGTATTTCAATCGTTTACCTGTTAAAGTTATCAATATCGAGCAAAACGAGGCAAAAAAAAACATTTGTTTTAAAAAGCCTTAAATATTTATTATTTTATTCTCTTTGTTGATATAGCGGCTACAATAATACATCATCTGTAAAAATTTCAATTGTCTAACTATCACGGTTCGTGAGATACAGCTTAGTGACAGACAGACATACAGACAGGCGGACAGCGGCGTCTCAGTAATAGGGTTCCGGTTTACCCTTTCGGTACGGAACCCTAAAAATTATGAGACCGCAGTTCAAGGACAAGTGTCCAAAGGTATTGTAACAGTTAGTGACGACAGGTTTATGTCGCGCGATGTTTTTTACTCTACACAATTTATTATGCTATTGTATGAGTGCTACCTTCCCATGTTTGTTACGAATTACGAGCTTTCTAGCGTTAGCTATACATATAACGCTAACGTGCTTTTCGAGGTTCCAGTGTGTTCCTCCTACTGTGCGATCGATACCTCCTCGATAGAGGAACACGTTTTATTGCATAGTAGTTAATTTATTGAAAAATAATGTAACTGACTAACCCGGCCAACGCACAAGCCATGATTTTTTAGGGATACATGTGACGCCCCAACCTGGAGTAACCAGGGTAGGTGTAGGTGGTTGTTGAGGCACATTGCCATCACCACTGCCACCGTCTACTTTCAACAATGGATACTGTTCATCCGGTTTTGTCTGCTGTGGAGCACGCTCCACCATTTTATTGTTCTGAAATATAATCACAAATAAACGTATAAAATTCTGTGTTTATATAGTAAATTTTGAGTGCGTAAAATTTGAGTTATGTAGGTAACTGTTTTTTGTTTGGTTCTATAATAGGTGGTCTAGATAATCTTGCATCCGTTAGGTAACCATTTTCAGGCAAGTTTTTAATTTAAAACTTATTTCATGTGATAGGTAAGTTGGTAAGTGATTACGATTTGCTTTGAAAATATTTAAAATAATAAGTTACCTATTCAAATACACAAACTGCAATGAATTTGAGGGGACGGTTTTGTTATTCTTTGTCATATTTTCTCTACTAACTGTCAAACTAAATTAGTTAGTTCTGGCAAACTAAACGGAAAATACAGCAAAAATAGATTTATGTGTATTTTACAATAATAAAAAATATTTTAGGCATTACCTTATTATGATTTAATAAATATTGATTATATTTTGTAACTTTAAACTTGTAATATTCGACCTATGCGGCAAATTGAAAACGGGATTACAATATTTGCTAATAATTTTGCAGTAGTTCCAAATTTGAAGAAATGTCACAATTTCTTTATTTTTATGTTAGTATTTTATTTTGATTGTTGGATAGATTTCTTCACGAAGGTTGCAACTTTTGTTGTTGTTGAATGAACCTGAATCGAAAATGGCCCAAAATGCTTCGAGAAAAGGAAGGTACAGCCTAGCCGTGCCGTTTTTTTTTTGCTTGACTTGGCGGTGGCACTGCCGTGCCCTCCGATAACATATTCACGCTCACTCACTAAATGTGCTTGCCATTTGCATGCAGTAAAAGTGACATTATTCTTTTATGATATGTAAGCTTTTTATTTGTTTTAAACTTGGACTGATTCTTACATCCTACACACGTCACACTTAGAGGGTTTATGCATTGCTATACAAAGAGTGTTAAAGATCATATTGCTCTCAATGGAAATAAAAATGTTCAACTTTGTAAGTTTTCGAATTCGGTTATGTAATAAGCTTATCGCATCTATAATAATCTACTTTGGGAGAGTATTAATAATTCAGTAGATACCTACTTAAAAAGGAATCATTGGCCTGAATTGACCCTTTTACTTACTGATTAATCATTTCCTTTTTCTTAAGAATACATATAACTTACTTTTCGTCTTAAAAAAAAATAAAAAATTCTTTGAACTCAAAAATAAAATAAAACGTAATTATTTTATAATACACACACATATATCTGCAATGTCTGCGTATTTTAACATTAATCATAGTAACTTGTACGTGAGACAAATCAGATGTTGAATCAACAGAATTAAAGCGGAAAATATAAACGTGCCGATTCCTCTTTGTGATAGAAAATTACGTGTTTCATTCTATATTTACCACTTGACACATTACTCGTGTATTCAATTTATTGTTACATAAATTTATTGTTATTAAAACCAGTGTAAAAGTGATAAGTAATAATAATTTAAATGGCGGTAAGTATTGCAATATTTTGTTTTTCTATTAACATGGTGGGAAATTATCATCATCACCAATTCAATTTTAGCCACTGCTGGGGATAGGCCTCTCTTAGGCTGCTTCTCCATAGAAGCAAAGCGAGACCACGGAGTGGAAAGGGGGAATATTACACAATATTATGTATTATAACATAGCATTGGTTTCATTACTATCAAGATGTTGTATTATCTAGTAAATAAAGAAATAAAATATTGGTGTGTAACAAAAGCCTTATTGTTTTTTAAAAAGAATATTTGAATCTTATATTGCACGACTCATTGTAAGAACGTCGGCGTTGTATTAATTAACCTTCATTTCATCGTCATGCCGTAGATGTTTAATTTTGTGTTGTGGCAAATGAAATAAGAATTTTTCAAAATGACTTAAGTACTTACTTTCTATTTTTAGGTTCGACATTAGTTACCACGGCGTCAAATCGTGTCTTCTCAACATTTATGCTAATATCTACTCTGTTATATAATTTGGAATAGTCCAAGTCCAGTCAACGAATGGCTAAAAAGAGGACGTGAGCGAATAACTTAGCAACTTGAATAGAAACGTGTTTAGGGTGATCACTTGATCAGGGAGTGAAAAAAAAGTTCCCTCGCCTAGGTGGTGAGCTGGAGGGGGGGAAGTGCCTTAAGGCACTAATTTTCCGTGTTTCGCTAATATCTAAAATACCGAATAAAAGCTTATTAAATTCTCTACAACTATCAGTTTGTGCACATTTTCCAATTTTACGTAGTTTTTGAGCTACGCGTGTAGTTCTAGAAAAATAGAAATTAACAAAAACACCGCTTGTGGCATAAGATTATACGAGGGTACTTTTAAATTCGCGAAATGGGCTGGTAGTAGGTAAAATATGAACCCGAATTATTTTTTATTTTTTTATATACCTATTTACCTACAACACTGATAGATATATTCATCAGAACGCTCAAATCCTAGGAGAGTGGACTTTTAGTATGTTCACTCCTTGATTTGATTTGACCCTAAACACGTTTCTGAAGAAATTGCTAGTTACTGTTCACTGGCTGTTCTGTGTGTAGTTCAGCTGTGGCGCTTCTAAACGTCAAATGTGCGCATCTGTGGCGCTATTTGGCGCGATTTGCGAAAATTTAAATCTCGCGGCTGCGCAGTTTTAATATCGTCATATCTTTTAATTATTATATGGCAGGTGTATATAAAACTTATGTCATTGGAATCGTCATTTAATATACTTCATATCAAAACATATATTAAGTCCGAGTAAAGAGTTTTTATATTGTTAATACTCATTTCAAAAAAGGTCGAATTTTTTTAACGGCTAAAGTTATAAAAATGGTTAAAAATTGAATAAAATACCCGTATTTGTAAAAAAGTTATAGTTAATATACATAAATATACATTAAACACTATATATAATAAAAAACAATATACCCTCTTCATATAAAATATCATATTTTAAGCCATGACAATGCCGGGCGGGAGCGAAAACCGGGCGCGGCCGAGCGTAAGTGTAAACAATCGCTTCATATTTTTATAAATTATCAAAATACTTACAGTTTTGGCTTTGTTACACTGTAGTATATTTAATAAACTTATCTTAAACACAAATTGCAGCTCTTCTAACTGCTTTTTTTCACATATATAACACAAATACACCAAACACTATGAAAAAAACCGTTGAAAACGGGTACTTGCACATTTGTGTTCCAAACTTCACCAAAATTATGTTTTTTTACAAATAAAACGTGATAATTATATATTACATGACCTAATTAACGTTTTTATCAAAAAACAATACTGGAAAATGATAAAATAAACGATATATAACAATAGAAAAACCAACCAAGGAGGTCGTTCGCGCGTGTAAACAACACTGACAAGAATTTTTTTCAATCGCTTAAATTTGTATAAATTTTTAAAATACTTACAATTTTGGCTTTTCCACATTGTAGTATATTTATTAAACTTATCACAAACACAAATTGCAGCTCTTCTAACTGCTTTTTTTCACATATATAACACAAATACACCAAACACTATGAAAAAAACGGGCACTTGCACATTTGTGTTCCAAACTTCACCAAAATTATGTTTTTTTACAAATAAAACGTGATAATTAAATATTACATGACCTAATTAACGTTTGTATCAAAAAACAATACTGGCTAATGATAAAATAAACGATATATAACAATATAAATACCAACCAAAGAGGTCGGTCGCGCGCGTAAACAACACTGACAAGTAACTTTTTTGACAATTTTTATTTGACATTAAAATTGGTAGAATTATATAGTGTTGGGTATCGTTATTATCTGCATTTAGTCGACTATAACCGTAAAAATCGGTGAGTTCTACCAAATTACACAGTTCGAGTATTAGCGATTTTAAAAAAGGTAGAATTTTTTTTTCGCCTCCATTTTGCATCGACCCCGAGCGGGTGTCGCCACAGATGCGGGCTTTTTGACAGACACCCCGAGAGGGTGTCGCCACAGACGAGGGGACGCACTATAGTTCTTTAGTGACTGGAGTTGAAGGACTTTTTACAAGCTTGTTCAGTATTTAATGTTCTAACAATCAGTAAATAATTGATGTCTCTACGGCGAATCCCATTTAAACTCGTTTACCCATTTTGACATGATTGAGTTACAAAAATCCATACCTACTTCCATCCATTCATACGTCTAAACCTTCGCGTTTATGTAGCTAGCTTTAGTTTAGCAATCTGACCTTTTAACCCCTTAGAGGTTTACTTTCCAAATGCGAAATATTGTGTGTGTGTTCGTTGCCACTCAGCGCCTAAACGGCTGAATTGATTTCGATGAATATTCGTATGTAGATATAATAGGTGCCGGAGACGGACATAAGCTACTTTTTATCCCGAAATTTGGTCTGGTTCCCGAGGGAGACAAAACACATTTTGAGCGCGGGCGAAGCCGTGGGTGCCGCTTACAATATCTAGAACAGAATGAGCTCAGCGACTAAATAATACAACAAATTTTACTAAGTAATTGAAATGAAAGTTTGAAATAAATTTGAAAGTAAACAAAAGTACCTACTTTATTAAATAAGTTTATTAAATATTTCTTTGGTGTCAGATTTTCTAAAAGTAAAATCAAATGAATATTTAAACGCACAGAAATTAAATAATCAGAGAAACTGAACTTCAATGAAGTAGTATAAAGCAGACAAAATCCGTAAATTCAATACATGCGACAACGACGCCTGCCCTCGCGTTACTGCTCGTTCGGGTAGCCTACCTAGTGACAACGGCGCGTCCTTTGCGTTCCAAGCTTTAATTTACAAATTCTAATTCTTTTGGAACAAATAGTAATTCGACGGTGGAAAAGAAAAACTTCTTAAGCGCCAAATGGCAAAGTGTGGGAACTGAGGTTTACTTTTTTATTATTGATTGGAAGTTATTGGTGTCTTTGGAGAATAATATGTTTAAAATTTTATCTAAATTATCAAATACAAAGCAAGTACTTATCTGTACTCTATAGCAAAAAGTTGGCGTTTAAGAAAAATAATCTAAAAAGTTAGTCAGCAAAAAATTCTTATCTCCTGTTAATCATGTAAAATAATAAATGGAAATATTCTCATTAGAAACTATTAACTCATATTTGAAAAGTAAAAAATGTTGAATAGATCTTAATATAAAAACCTTGTAAAGCATAATTATTTAAAAAAATTGTAATGTTGACAATGCTGTTCAGAAGAAATACTTCTAATGCGTCTGTCTCATGCTGTCTTCGGACTAAATTTCCTAAGAATAGTTATGACTTAATAAAAAAATTATCCCTAAAGGATATTTTTATAAAATCTATAAACAAAATCTTTTTAATCAAAATAACATCCAGATGAAGAAAAGAAAAAATGCTTATATATTTACTCGAAAACAATTTGTTTCAAAAAAAATATTTCCAAAATGTCAGACTCATAACAGACTTCTATTATACATCACCAGAAACATGTCATTTAGGAGGCTGAAAGTTAGATGCTGCACGTACTGGGGACGGTAAGGAAAAACTCCTAAAACGGCAAAAATATGCTCCGATCGCTACGAAAGTCTTACCAGTCGACGCAGAAAAAAAACCCTATCTAAATATCTAATTATAGATAAATCATTTTGGCCAAAATGGCACTTTAGAAGTTTTCTTTTCCACCGTCTCGGTACCTTTTTTCGTGTTTTATGCTGGATCCACACGCTTGCCAAAAAAAGACGCGTGTAGATTGTTTTTATTGTAAGTATCGAAGTCATATTAACAGAGTTTAGGTATACATATAGTATTTCAGTTAATAAAAATAAGTACCTACCATCATAAAAAAAATACCTTGTAAGGTTTCTATGAATTTGAATGATCCACCATCTTCTTTATCGAATTATTCGTTTCCTTTTATTTTCTCTCTTTTCGTTTTGTTTTTTTTTTTGTAATAAAAGTAAGTTAAACAAAATGTTACAGCTGACAACAGTTGGACTTCCAACATGCTTGTTTCTTCAAAACACACAACACATTACACTCGCAAACGTGTGGATATCGCTGTTTGGACCAGCTAATATATTCAAGCGTTTGTTTATGTTTATAGTTTGTGCCAAGTGGCAAGCGTGTGCATCCGGCTTCAAATCTGAGATGTAATTTATTTTATTCTTTAAAAATATAGCATTCTATAGAATTTCACACAAACTCTGCCACCCCTTTTCACACCCTTAGGGGATGAATTTCGCAAAATCCCGTCTTAGTTAGCCCCTACGTCCTAAATGTACGTCCCGTGCAAAATTTGAGACCCTGTACTTGTAGTTTCTGAGATATCGTGATAGGTGAGTCAGTGAGTGAGTGACCTTTCGCTTTTATATATACAGATTGTTAAATAAAAACTTTGTCGTAACACGAAACTTTAAACAGCCATATTATTTGAATTTATAAGATAAAATTGCACATGACACTAATTATAGGAATGTAGTTATGCAAAAATGAGCCAACTCTAATCTCTTAAACCATAAATTTATTTTTTTTGGAAAAATCGATTGCTCTTGATCTGCTGGCAAATAGCAGTTTTGTGATATATTTATCTTAAAGAAATTTGGAAGATTTGCACATTGAACACATCAAATATATTGTAAGAATACTACAGAATATAAGCAGTTGTTATTTTAGAAGGTATTTAAAATCATATTGTATCTTCAGTGGAATATAGGCAGATGAAAATAAATAACTTATATAGTTACCTACATTTCACATCTTACATCTAAGAATATTGTGGTCTATTGTGGAGATCGAAATATCCTGATATCTTAGTTATTTAATTAAAACTATAAAATAACTATAATGTTAAAATCAATTTTGGGCTTGATTGCATTTTGCATAACTACGTCCATCTATTAAGGACTTATAAGCGTCAATTTTAAATTTGTATCATATTAGACAGTAATTTATAATTTGTTTTTGTTAATAGTAGAATCGTTGGGTAGTGATGAGCGAATATTGCCGAGAACAGCACCCGTTACTATGTGAAGCAGCATCAGATGAGGAGCATTACAGTCCTCGGTACTATCCCCGTATCCGAGCCACGGCTTACAAGAGGCACGCCAAAAGTAACCTGAAAGGAGCGGTGACAATCCTTACTCGTTGGCCAGGTAAAGAACTCTTATTTGTTGCAATTAACATATCTACTTACCGCAGTACATTTTTATTTGTTGTAATTTTTTTATCATCCCGTTCAATTTACCAATGACATACTACCATATAGAAAGAATCAATCAATCAATTTATTGTACAGAGCAGTTTATAACAACGCAACTTCATGATATATATTGCAAATGAATGTAATGATGCAATAGAATACATTTTTTTGGTATCTTTTGCTTTTGCCAGTTTAGTCAGCCCTTAACCTCAATGTACAAAATGCTTATAAATATATCGTAGCTCAACATACTGTAGAAATCGTCTGCTAGAACAGCCACATAATTTCTACTGCTGTCAATATAGCCATAAGAACACTGTAAACCAGTACTTATTATTGATACTGTACCTTACTACAAGCAAGTTCTAATCCATTTGAACTCTTGTAATTAAAACTATCAATTTCCTAAAAGAATTCTTACTATGCTCTACAAATGTCTACATGTAGTATAATAAAAATAATATAATTAAAAAATACTTAAAAATAATATTTTTGTTCTTTTTCAGATCACTGGGCGTCATTTCTGACTTACTTGTGGATAGGTATCGGAATGATTAGCTTAGCAACATTCATCATTTATAATAGTCTGTTTGCATTCTCAATGCTACCTTCTATAAATATGAAACCTGCCACTCCTCTAACACTTAACAAAAATGATAAAGCACCCAACAAAAGTTTAATATTACCTGAAGTTTACATGCACATATTCGTCAACCAAAACGAAGTTATAGATTTAATTCAATATATGCCTTACGTTGAAATGCTATCAAATACTTTTATAGAATACAAATTTAATTTAATTGTTGTGGTAAACGACACTAATGTGGATTGGTTAAGTGCCGCCGAAAACAATGAATTTGCTTTAAACATGCTATGGACCAAAGATCAGAATGTATTCAAAAAGGAATCTTATAACCGTAACATAAATATAGAGCATATAACTATTTCAGCATTTATGGAAAACTCTCCATTAAGAAAGTATTGGAGAACATTACCACTTCAACTTATTGAGTTCGTGGCCCGTACTGTTTCTATTTGGGAGAAAGGAGGTGTAGCTTTTAATCCTAATATTTTAACACCTAAATTTCAACACACACTTTATATAGAAAAACTTCAGAACCTACTGAACAAATATGCTCACACTAATAAAGTAATTAATCCTGCAAACATTATCAACAAGTCGAGCAAAGGTCCAAAAAAACATAAAAAATTGAACAATATTCGGGATATCATCGACGATTTAGAAAGCGAAGATATTTCTACAAATGCGTTTTCACATCAAAAGCTTTCGGAAGCTGAAAACAGAGATATACAATTTATAGGACATGAGAGTAAAATATCTACTATAACAGTAAGCCCGTTAAAAAATGCCGATTTGATAAATACGGAGACACTTAATAAAATAAAGTCTAAAATAAAAGACTACAGTATTGGCAGTACAAACCTGCCTGATCTCGATAGCATTGTGAATAGCACAGAATCATTACGTACATTAGACTCTAATAATACCAGTACCAAAATGAGTTTACTGCCATTATTTCTAGACTTTTTATTTCACAATAAAGCTGACATAACAATAACAAACGGAACTCAAAATAACCCTGCCTTGAAAAATAATTCTCATTACGATTTGTCATCAAAGAACATTTTAAGGTCAAAAGAAAAAGAAAGAACTAATGTATATAAATCAGGCATTTTATCAGTTTCCAATATGTTTAATAAATCCAAGTTGAATGTCGCTACCACCACAGATAACAGCAAAGAATTACATGAACGTATCGAAAGAAATATGCTGACTATTGACTTAAAAGGAAATATCATAGCTACTGATACAGCTTGCCATGCATTTTTAGGTACAATATTTAGTAACATTATTCATCACAGCGACGAAGAAACGATAACTGATTTCATTATCGCTGAACTATCCGTATTTTGTAAAGGACTTTTAACCTCGTGTGTGGGTATTGACTTGATTTTGTTGTAATTGTATTCAGATTAATAATTATTATTTTTAGGAATATTTTGATTAAATTATTTTTAATGTTTATACTTATGTGTTTTTATTTCATTATGCTGTGCTGGGAGAAATGAGAAAAACAAAGTCATTTTCAAATAATTTATTTCTTAATTTTATAATCTAACTTAAACATTAACAAAGCAGTCGTGATCAAAATATTGCTTTTGTAAAGCGTTTGCAGTATTTTGTTCACAAGTTTGCTGTAATTTTATGGCAGGAAGGCAATTGTCGCTGAAAATGTGATAGACTAGATATAATTTGTCTTATTAAATACTGGTAAAATACATTCATTGTAAATGAAATAATAAATTCACTTAAATTGTGTACTTACTGCTAAACTTATAGAACTGACACTGAAAAAATGGTTATTATCGTTATTAATTTTACTTAGTTAGAGACAATCGAGTAGTTTGATTTTATCAGTTCAAAATATAGGGATCAACGATTAAGGTTGACTAGCAGAAAATGCCCTAGGCATTAAGTCCGCCTTGTGCAAGTTTTTTATTGCAGAAAGTTTAAATAAATAAATATAATAAAACAATACAACCATATAACAACATGTTAAATTTGGTTATTTCCAGTCGTTGGTTTGGTTTTACGGCCAAGGGTACAGCGTTTAAAATTTATTTTTTACGGTACCATTAGGGGAAAAGCTAAAGGTACACAAGAAAAAAAAGCGATCAAGTTTATTATTTTGTGATTCCTTGTAAATGTTACTTGACTTAAATTAGAATGACTGAATACCTACTGTCTTGTGCGATGTGAGTGTATGTACACAACTCATCGTTGATTCTAACCAAACAAAACGCAGTTGTATCTTTCTTACAATTATATATAAAGGTTCATGAGTCTCGTTAGTTTCTTGAAGCAGTTCCCATAGTATTTAGCGTTGTCTTTTTAATGAGCTAGTTATATAGTGTCTCAGTTACTTCGATAAAACCTATACTAGTATAATAAGTCACGCATTAACGATAGCCGTACAGTAGGTTATGGCAACAAAGGTACAAAATCGTACCTAAATTCTTTAATAATGCAAATTTTACAATACGACATTACCATTTACGTTTTTCCTTAAACATTAATTACTTGCTATATTACACTAAAGTGCAACGTTATCACAAATCAAATGTGACAGCTTGAAATACTCTATCAGGTTTACCGCCGTGTTTTCAACGCCAGGCCACGTTTTTACTTTCAATTGGTATTTCCCATCTTCTGCTCCAATCGTTGAGGACTGAACGCCTACAATCTCTTACTCTATGGATCGGTTCGCATCGTCTACTCACTGACCAGTACAAGAAGCCTTTTGGACACTGATACACAAGTCCTCTTAATTTGTTTGACTTGTTTCTTGTACATTTAAGGAATACTTGAGAACATTCACTATCTCTTTCAAATGTGAAAGGTCCAGCGTTGGGACAAGCATAACTATCTTCAGTTACCACGATCTGAAAATATAATATTGTTGGTGTTATTATTGTACCTAATTGGCTTATTTTATAGGTTAGCTTGAGCACATTACCTTAGAATAGAATAAGGTATTCTTTATTTGCATAAAATGTAGGTACAAATCAGATGAAATTGAGTTCATGTACTACATACTACTTAATTTTAAAATGGATGCGGCGGCTATCTTCAACTATTTAGTGAACGAAAAAAAGTAAATAACACAGGAATCAAATCGAGTACTCGCACTAGTTTGAACTATTGAAACTATTTAGTAGCAATACCAAACTACACTTTTTAAGGATTGGTAAGGATACAAATGTCACAGACATATTAATTTATAAACCGACGAAAATAAAATAAATAGTAGAATATGGACACTTTACAAATGCGCGGTTCTATGAATAACACAGAAAAAAAAACAGTTTAAGTGATAGATATGATATAAAAGGTTCTATCGTGAAACAAGACTGTAAGAAAAGAAAACTGTTCTAGTCTTGTAGTCTTATTTTACGCCTATAAGTGCCCTGTGCCTGACCTCTGGTTGCTAAAAGGGCGTATGTACATTATATCTCTATTGGAATATAAAGCTTATAAAGACCTAATGATGTACTTACTGGTTCTTTTTCTGCTATTCTCTCATCTTTTCTTTTAACTCTGCGGCTTTGCGCAATTTGACCATTACAAGGTTCACTTGCTTTGCTCTCTTCGACGCACTTTATTTGAGTTTCATCGTATATCGTATTATTAGGACAAGTGAATACTGCTACTTTTAAATCATGTGATTTCTCGTCTTCATCGCATTGGTAGAATAAATTACAATACTTAGGATGTCTTCTAAATGACGATGGGCATACAAATAAGTATTGATCCTCATCCGTCTCTGGGCATTCCTTTTCTGACGGGTACTTATCTGTAGTAGCCGATTGTGTAGTTCCTTCACTCAATTGTTCAGTTGTAGTTTCACCTGGTCGTTCAGTAGTTACAGCTGTTGTTTGTTCAGATCTATCAGTAGTTCCTTGTGTCACTTGTTCTGTGGTGCTTTGTGTAGTTGGTTCTGTATTTTCATCTACCGGTTTACTGGTTGTGGTCGTCAAAGATTCTGTTGACGTAGTAGTTTCTTCGGGCATACCTGTGGTAGACTCAGTGACTGCTTGTGTTGTTGATTCATTAAACGATTGTGTCGTTGATTGCGTTGGTGATTGAGTAGTGGATTCTGTTGTGGATTGAGTGGTTGATTCGGTTGTTGTTGGTGTTGTAGTTTCAGTGGTTGATTGAGTTGTTGATTGTGTGGTAGATTCAGTCGTTGATTCCGTCGTGGATTGAGTTGTAGATTCAGTAGTTGATTGTGTAGTAGATTCAGTAGTTGATTGTGTTGTAGATTCAGTAGTTGATTGAGTTGTAGATTCAGTAGTTGA
This sequence comes from Parascotia fuliginaria, assembly GCA_963082885.1. Taxonomy (NCBI): domain Eukaryota; kingdom Metazoa; phylum Arthropoda; class Insecta; order Lepidoptera; family Erebidae; genus Parascotia; species Parascotia fuliginaria. The sequence continues at coordinate 9,929,267 of OY720178.1, read as the reverse complement.
TTGTGTAGTGGATTCAGTAGTTGATTGAGTTGTAGATTCAGTAGTTGATTGTGTTGTAGATTCAGTAGTTGATGGAGTTGTAGATTCAGTAGTTGATGGAGTTGTAGATTCAGTCGTTGATTGTGTAGTTGATTCAGTTGTCGATTGTGTGGTAGATTCGGTAGTAGATTGAGTGGTTGATTCGGTAGTTGATTGAGTCGTCGATTCGGTAGTTGATTGAGTCGTTGATTCAGTAGTGGATGCAGTTGATTCTGTTGTACTTCCTTCTTCTGTGGTAGTGCTGGCTTCAGTCGTTGAAGATTGATTTTCATTTGCAGATTGGGTGCCATTACAGGTGCGGGGTGGGTACACTGACTCCTCGTGATTACATGTGGTTAGAGCTGGATCCCATATTGTACCTTCAGCGCAATCGAAATGAAAAACTGATAATTTTGTACCATCGCCTTCCCAATCTACACATCTATAAAACTTTTTACAGTCATTGGGATTAGGATAGAAACCTGCTTCAGTACAATTGACTTCATTATTTTGAGGTTGCTTAGAAGTATTCTCTTGATGCTGTGTACTACTTTCTGTAATTGTATTCCCATTAGAAGACGAATTACCAAAGGATTCTTCAGTTGTGCTAGCGGTCTGATTACATTTTGGGTTTACAACATTTTCAGGGTGATTGCAAGTAGTTAAATCAGGATCCCATATAGTACCTTCAGCACAAACAAATTCATATTTTGTATATCCGCCTTTTCCATTGCTTACACATCTGTAAAACATTTGACAGTCCTGTGCACTACCAAAGTAACCTTCACTGTTACAAGTTTCAGTGCTATGTGAAGTTTGTGTACTCGATTCTGAACTGGGTTTCGAATTATCTGTTGGTTTTTGTGTGGTTGTAGTCGTTGAACTTGAAGTCTGCGAAGAACTAACACTATTCTGCGTTGTTTGAGATTGACTACTCTCTTCACCATGCAATATTGAACCTTGACAAGATGAAACTTTGTCAATATAATTGCAAGTTTCAATACTAGCGTCCCAAGCTGTGCCTTCACTGCAAGTAAAGTCGTATTTTATGAAACCACCTTGTCCATTATTGACGCATCTATAAAATTGTCTGCAATCAGTTTTGTTAGCAAAGTATCCTTCTGAAGAACAAACGTTATTTTCCATCGACAGTGGTGGTTCAGCATGACTGTTGTTGTATTTGTCATTTTCGGAGGTACTTTGATCATATTTTTCAGTATGGTCTTGGGAATTTTCAGACGTCACAGGCTGAGCTGCAGAATAAGATTTGCAATATGCCTCTCCAGCGTCTTGATTACAAGTTAACATTTCTTGAACCCAAACTGTACCTTCAGCACAAGTAAATTCAAATTTGGTAAATCCACCCTTATCGTCCTTCACGCAACGTACAAACATTTTACAATTATTGGGCACTGCGAAGAAACCTTCAGAAGTACATGTGATTGTGTTAACTGAAGAGGTGGAAGTTTCCCTTTTCTCTGTAGTCGTTGACATTGTAGTATGTGATAAAGTCGCACACTTGTCTGTTTTATGATTACAAGTTTGTAAGGTTTGATCCCAAACCGTTTCATCTCCACAAATAAAGTCATATTTTATATACGTTCCTTTTCCATCATCAACACATCTATAAAACTTTTTACAATCATTAGGATCACCATAAAAGCCTTCAGATATACATACTTCTGATGTAGCTGGAGGTTTTTGGGTTAAATAACCTTCATCTTTATAAGAAGTTGTGGTTTCCGTGTATACCTCGTCATTTTCATGTTGAGGTCTTTTAGTTGTAGAGCTACTTGCCTTTTTTTCACACTCTTTGTCAGAAGTTACATGGTCACATGATAATATTTCTTGGTTCCAATATGTAGCCTCTCCACAATTAAATTCATATTTTATAAAGCCACCATTTCCGTCACTAACACATCTATAAAATATTTTGCAATTGTTAGGTTCGCTAATAAAACCATCTTGAGAACAGACAACACTAGATGCGTTTTCAGCACAAATAATATTTGAATTATCATCTGTAGCGGGAGGATGTGTTGGAGCAATTGTAACGGGATTAGTAGACGTACTTTGACTTGGTTTTTGGGTTGTGATGTTTGCAGTACTTCCGCAACCTTTTACAGCCCAGTCATGGTTACATGCGTCGATAGTTTCATCCCAAACTGTGCCATCAGAACATACATATTCATAGCGGGTGAAACCGTTATTACCGTCATCAACACATCGATAAAATTTCTTACAATCATATTTGTTGCCAAAAAAGCCACTTTTTATACATGTCATATCATGACTTGACTGTTGTGTAGCATCAGTTGTAGACTGGGTTATTGGAGGATTATCATTAGAAATTTCGTTATACACGGGTTGGTCAGAAATCGTTTCGTAATCTTGAATGTCACCAAGCACGGGTAGAACAGGAAGAGGTACATCGTTAAGTGGTTGTGTCGTATTCGAGTTGGGACCACAATTACTTACTGCCCATGCATGGTTACATGCTCCAATTTCTGAATCCCATACGGTACCTTCACCACATCTAAATTTATGTTTTATATAGCCACCATTACCATTTTCAACACATCTGTAAAATATATTACAATCACTGTTATCTCCCATAAATCCACTGGAAGTACATTCTCCATCGTTAGAGAAGGCTATAGTAGATGATGCTGCAGTAGTTGTTGATGATGGTGTTGGTATATGTTCAGGTTGTGGGTTTCCGTAACCGTTACCGTCCGTATCTTCTACATCGACAAATGATGTACTTGGCTTTTCAGTAGTTGTAGTTGAATAATAGCCGTGTGTGGTTTTATATGTACTTGTATATGTATTTGTTGTTAAACGCGTAGTTGATTCAGTAGAAGGCTTCGATCTACAATCTTTGACAGCCCACTCGTGATTGCAAGCTTTTATACTCTGATCCCACGCAGTGCCTTGCCCGCAACTAAACTCATATTTTGCATAACCACCGTGTCCATTATCAACACACCTGTAAAACTTTTTACAATCTGAAGCATCGCCTTCAAATCCAGGCTGTGTGCAGTCATTCTTTTCTTGTAGTTCTTCATTATATCGTGTAGATGTTGAACTTGTTCTTGTAGATGACTCACTAATCTGAACCTGAGTCTGACTTGCTTTTTTTGAATGGTCTATTTGCAATTGTGTTTGAACACCTTTACCTCCGTAATCGATTTGCGTTTGTGATTGACTTGTCGCAGATTCGTCACGTGAGATTTGAATCTGGTTTTGATTATTTCTATGTTTGTCTTGATTTATTCGATCACCATAATGAATCTGTGTTTGGTTTTGTGTGACTGCTCCATTACTTATTTGTGTTTGTGACTGCCTAACCTTTGAACCATAACTAATTTGCAATTGTTGTTGAATAGTTTTTTCTGTATCATCTTCATGTATATTATGATTGATGGTATCCTGAATATATTCTTTCTTATTAGTGTTCTGAATGTTTTTATTAATTTCGTTTCGACGTCCACACCTGCTTCTCTTTACAGCCCAAAAATGATTACAAATCTGACTGTCATCATCCCAGATTGTGGTCTCAGTACATGTAAATTCATATCTTGTATATCCTCCTCTTTGATTAGCTACACACCTGTAAAATTTACGACAATTTTCGGTATCACCAATGAAACCATCTGATGTACAAATATTATCCCGGTAGTTCGTGCTTGCCGTAATCGAGAAATCGTCATGTGATGACGTAACAATTGGTTTCGTCGTAACTGCAGCAGGTATTAATGGATAACCCATCGGATTATTTAATATTGGTGAACCCCATACATTAGAAGTACTTGAAGTAGTAGTTACTTCTCTTTTTGCAGTAAAATAGGTTGACTCTGCTGGTTTCGTTGGTGTAAAAATGGTTGATGTAGCGGCTATACTTGCCGTGTATGTTGGTTTATTTATTATTATGGGAGAAGGTATTTCGTGATGCATATTTTCGATTTCATTAATGTGTGTAGTATGTTCGATAGGCGGTAATAAACCACCACATTCAGATCGTCTCGTACTTCGAGCATGATTACATACTTGTGTATCGGGATCGTAAACAGTTCCGGGGCCGCACTGAAACTGGAACATACAAAAACTTGCTAGTGCTAATATTTTTATTGAAAGTGCAGAAATATAAAGTATATTTGTGCTCTTTAAATTAAAATAAAATAAAAGATTTAAAATGTTTGATAAGATTACTTTTGCAACATTTCATTTCAAATTAATAAATAACTAAGAACTTACCCTATAAACAGTATATTTGCCAGTGCCTGATCTCGTACAACGATAGAAGATAGCACAGTTGTGAGGATCCTTCTGAAAACCTTCGCCGGTGCATATAATTGGCTCCGGCCTCGGTCCCGAGTATAGTTTTACTATTCTACCAGTGGCTCGACCTTGTCGAGTTACATTTGTTGATGTATCTGTAAAATAAATTAAATTAACTAAGCATTCACTATTCTAAGAAACCAATATTGTTAGTGGGACAGATAAACTAGCAGTTCACCTGTGAAAAGTGATAACCACCGCTCAGGATAATGGCAACTACCAACATGTAAAGAAAGACAAACGCTGTACTTGCGCCCGATACACAATCTTTCATGCTACCAGTATAGAGTTTGTCTTGGGAACCATGTAAACGTCAGCTCACCTGGCTAAATTTACTTCAATATCAGCGAGAAGTCTTGACTATTTGATGTCCTCTCATATTTGAAATTATTTTAAAACAAAACGTATCTAACACGATTTTTCGCGTTATTCACCCGCTATGAATCACAGACAAAAAATTTCTTTTATTTGCATACTATTGCTCTAATGCATTAGAATTAGTTCGAACTTACAAAACTAGAAACTTTATAGTGCTGATAAGACTAATACTAACACGATGAATCAGCCGTCAACTTGTACTACATTAAAACATGACTGTGTAGTCTTATTCACGACCAAGCATCGATTAGTTTCACTAGTCACCACCAGCTCAGTATCCTCAGCATGATGTGGGAGTACTTATTCTATGGCCCAGCATTTTTGAATAATTGCTAAAAAATCATTAAGACAAACATTCCGAGAGAACCATGTCAATCACATTAAAGCTCTGCTAAATGCTTTCGCAAAGTGTTACATGTCTTCTCCATATATTATTATGACCCGCAGATGGCATGTGCAAAATATTTTGTAAAACATAAAAATTTGATAAAATATAGGTAATGTAAAATGTAGGTACTCTGTGCGTAATGTTTACTTCATTTTTGACCGACTGCCGCAGTCAAGGAGGGTAATGTTTTCCGAGCATACGTATGTATGTATATATGTATTTATGTATGTATGTGAGTATGTATGTCTATTTCTTTGTCACGCTCTACAGCCTAAATATCTAATGGATTTTAACAGGTGTCATTAGATTCGTATTAATTGTGGGAGTGACATAGGGTACATAAAAGTCTTCTTTCTTTTTACTTTGTTTTAGGCAGGCGAGCTTTTTGATTTTAAGAATATATCATTATATTGCTTATTGTATACCGTAAATACATCTGCGTGCAACATGTCGCTGAGCTAATCTAACAGATCCTTAGTGACCCATTAAGGTGTATTTTCAATGGTATTACAGGTAGACAAATTAATATATTAACACAACAAATACAGTAAATGAATTCGTATTCAGAGGTCAAAAATAAAAGGCAGAGCGGACAAAAGATTAATAAAGAGGCGGACGATTTTGCGACCATCAGATGCACATTTATGTTGTTGTTGCTATTTCAATTAAGTGCTTAAACTACAAGATAAATAATATACAAACCATTGACATCACTGTCCGTTGCCTCAATAATTACAATAAGAAATATGAAAGGTATACAAAATCTTCTAAATATTATTCCCATGTTGCGTGAAGATTGCCGCCGAACTTTAATACATATTTGGTGGCGTTACCTGCAACAAAATAACAAAATATTAGGTCGATATAATTATGCTTCATTAAAGTGACAATTGGCAGGACACATAGCTCGCAGAACTGTTGACCGTTGAGGCTGAAACGTTCTCGAGTGTCGACCACGAACCGGAAGGCTCAGCGTAGGCAGAACCCTAACAAGCTGGATCTACGATCTAATTAGAGCGGCGGGCAACCGATGGATGAGGGCGGCTCACGACCAGCTAACGTGGCGAAAATTGGGGGACGCCTATGTCCAGCAGTGAACATCTTTTGACTGATATAATGATGATTATTTTTGTAGTAAGTAGTTCAAGTGTCTAAATAGGTTATTTTTGTACGTGTGATTTTTACTATCAGTGTTAGTTGGTAAATAAATAAATGATAATAATGGATAACGAAGTGATCATACGAGGATTCTGTCTTTTTCTTATGGGGTAAAAATCCTAACGATTTCTTTTTAATTTTATTAAGTACTTCATTTCTATAGGATAATGTAGGTTACGAAATATTTAAAGTAGCTTGTTTACTAATTTTTTTTATATAAACCGCGCTAGAAATATGTTCAAAATTCTTTTGTCTTTTAAAACTTGGAACTGAGATAAAAGTGTCTTGCAATGAACTTGTCTTCGTTCTGTTATACAGTACGTGTACGTTTATTTTCTGCTTATAGGAATTAATCCTTAGTAATGTAGAAAATATGCACATGACTAAATTATTTTATATGAACAATCAATCCTATACAGAGTGTATACGACGGTATGACATTAAATGCAATTACGTATAGTATGTGACATTATAAAGCGAGACAAAAAAAATCTACTAAATATCTTCAATAGTTTAGACACAGGACAAATTTTTTAATTTCTTTAATTCTAAATTAACACTATGTAAGTACGTCAAACGGTCACTGACTTAAGTCATAGTCCACGTCGAAGGATAAACGTTGCCGTTCATTACAGTTCAGTGAACTTGTCATAATAAAATGGTGTATTACTTCGTTACTATTAAAATATTATTTATTTTGTTAGAAAATTTCAAATTTTTGTTTTTCGTCAAATTACTTTTGTGATTAATTAGAAATCATTATATGGGCTAGTAACACCTGCCTTTTCATTTAATGTCAAACCGTCGTATACACTCTGTATAATATTTTTATAACAATACTCTACGTACGTACGTTTTACGAATTATAATTTAGGTCAGATTTCAATTTAATCAGTGATCATTTAATATCAACGACGTGACGGACATTTATGACTTCCACTTCCAATCATAACCAATGACTGTTGGTATTGTACAATAATTTCTACTAGTACCGATATTCATAGCTTACAAATGGTTTTACCAGATATTCGGGATCGACTAGTAAGTTACGGGACTGATTTGTACTTAGATATCTATATAGTGTATCCTAAGATTACTCTTTATTATAATTTAAGTACAAGAAACTCGCATTATCTGACTGTTCGTTCTATTGACATTGTTACTAAATAGGAAAATCTTAAATTAATACGCATTCCACTCAATATTTTAAATTGTTTTGTGGCTTTTGCACAATACGAAGCTTTACATTTCACCCTCAATGGTCGATACTGGATTATTTTATCCCATCAAGGAAGGAATGGTATCGATAATGTGCGGAAATTATTGTGGGTTCATAAAATACGTGCCATCAAAAAGCAAGGGAACAATTTGTTCCATCGGAAATATATTATTTTCATTCGTGTTTATTTTGAGCCAATTTTAACAATGATTGGATTCAGTGAATCAAATCAAAAGAAAGAACCTAATCAACGCAAACTTTTTCTGGACCTCGCAACGAAATGGTACATTTTCACCATCTTTGAGCATGTCTTCTAAAAGATTTTAAATATAAAATAATACATGCGTAAGCCGAGAATTTAAATAATTTATTATCTCGTAAAACATGAAGTACCTAGGTATCCAGAAGCAAAGCAGAGGCGCCCGGGCGGTTCACTAGCGGGTAATGTATAAGTACTTACCTAACTATATTTACTTGTTGTATACGTCCATATACTAATGTTATCTACTACTATTTTTATTATAACTATACCAGGCAGCATTGCGTGTTGCGTGCTGATGTATGATCCGATATTACCTAGGTACTTACTTGCAGGTAGTGTATTATGGAGAACATTGTATAATTAACTTAATTTTTTTATACAACTTCGTCGACAAATACGCATGCGGTTCACCCACCGCCTTATTCGAACAAATTTTAATCTCGTCGGAAACTCACAAGAGTTTCGTTTTGCAGGTTTATTCCCGTTCAGTAACACCCAGATATGTAACAGTGTGACCATAGAACTGATGCGTAAACTTTTCTTTCGAATATGGAAATACCTTACCATCGTTTTAGAATAAGGCAATGGTACCTAATTGGTTACAGTAACCAAGTGTTTTATTTAATGCTCATTTAATGATTTAATGATATTGTCATACTGACATAATAATGTAAGACTACATTAAATATTCTGTAAATGGAGCTGTTCAACAATTGCATTCCATTATACTTGTATTAGTCATTTAATATAATAGTGATAGTATAGTGGAGGTTCTAAAGTAACTATCTGTGGTTGAGTATTGTATTTTAGTATTGCCTCAAATTAAACTATCATCATCATCCACAGGTTGAATCTTCACACTGCTGGGCATAGGGCTCTCTAAATTTGTACCAAAATTCACGCCCTTGTGCCGGTTATCCATTCTTGGTTTGCAACGGCTATAATAGTATCATCTGCTCATCTCGCTGCTGGACGGTCGATACTCCATGATCCACTTTTGGATAACACTCGGTAATGGTTTTACTCGGCCGCGAACTGTCATTAGGTACCTCGCATATATGACAGGACTTACCTCTATATATGTTAGGTCCAGAAAAATAAAATGGTGTTTGAATAATATTATAACATATAGCAGCTCTACCTATACTGAATGATAAATATAATATAACTAAATTAATAAAAATATAAATGTTTTACTTTAGTAGGTATTCTAAAGTACCTAAACCATTTTTTGTTAATAAACAGAAACATACAGGTACGACTTCATCTGATTCTGAACCACCAGGTTAGCTTAGTAAACGTGGAACAAATTCTGCAAAAATAGTCAATTTCGAGTTAATCCAGCATCCAACGCCAATATTTAATTTAGACACGTCCGTTGTTATGACAGCATATCGTTGGCAAGAAATAGGTAGTCATAATTTAGTAGGGTAGGACGGAGGATACGCTCGGGGTAGGCCTATATTTAGAACTAGCTGTTGCCCGCAGCTCCGCTCGCATGGATAACGGTTATAAATCGCACATGAGTTATGAGTGATCAGTGGTTTAGGCGTGAAAGCGTAACAGACAGAGTTACTTTTGCATTTATAATATTGGTATGAATGGACATCTTTCGGCTAACTATATATTAATACTACATGCAGCATAAATCCACACTTTTCTTACCATAGACTTTCGACTGCCTCTGTGGTTCGGTGGTACTGTGTATGGACTGCCACGCAGAGGTCGCGGGTTCGATTCCCACTCAGTGCAAATATTTGTGTGCATAAACATGTCTATTTGCATTGGTCTGGGTGTTTCTATGTATAATATGTATGTATTTACAAAAAAAAACCATAACACAAGCATATAATATGCTTACTTTGGGTCTAGATGGCGTTGTGTGTAGTTGTTGAAATATTAAATATTATATATATTAGAAGCATACTTAGAAACGAGCGAAAAGATAGCGCTTACATAGACTCGTCAAAAAGAATGTTCGGTGAGCCCTCAGGCATTTTTATAAAGGTCACAAGTGAATAACCAGCCAGCCTTCATAGGAACAAATTGATCCTCGTAGTTCGTTGCCACAATAATTACGACTGGAAAGATGTTGAAAATAAGATAAAGTAAAACATAGCCAGTACCTTTTTATATCAGAGTAGTAGACTATCATTACGAGGGTCGCATATGACATGTGTTATGCAAAGTGAGCCTTATAAGTGATAAAAAATATTAAATTGCCAACCACTAATATGCGGGGTAATTCAGACGAGAATTAAATGTCTAACATAATGCGTGTTTTTCTTGTATGTCTAGGATATAAAGTCTGTACACAATTAAATTATTTTAATTTTGTTTCGTTTAAACTGAGAACTTTAATAAAGTAGATACGTGCAAATGTTAAAGCAAAGTTGATAGAAAATGAAATACGAATATTCGATATTGTTGATATTGTTTATTTGTTCTCATTTTAATAATTTTTACTTTAGCCTGAAACGTGTGTTAGCCAGGTAGCTAGTGAAGAGCAACGTCGGTGCCTGCATTTTAGATACAGCCGAGGCGAACGACTATATTGAGGTAGGTATAGAGAGAAAGAATTGAAGCTAATCCGGAATCAACTAAGCAGCATTGACCGGAGATGATAGATGTATTTCACGGACGATTCCTTTATACCATGGGAGGCCCATTTCTAAAAGACTGTCGCATAAATTTTAGTCAATATTTTCCGGATCAGGCCATTACGCTAAGGATCACGTACCGTTTATAAGCGACAACATGTATAGGTACCTAAATTATATTTAACATTTATCTTTCTATCTATATCTAACTGTTCCCTATTCTGACCTAATGCCACGCAGCCATTTACAAAAAACTCTCACTTTCAATGTATCGTAAATTGCATAGAATTGCTGACCGGTGCCAGTGGCTTATTATCCAAGACCCGAAGGAGGTAAATGCATTGGAAACAGGTTTCTTAAAGATTCCCTTTCTAGCAGTATTGATGGCCTGGACTGCATTCTTGTGGTGGACACTCGATTGAATCCTGATAATTTAATGTCTAGAAATAAATCGCGAAGTCTTGTGAGGGTTTCATAAATATAAGCAGACAATTTACATATGTATAATACCTGTGCTTGTTTTTTTGTCTTATTTATTATTCTTTTATACTTACCTACCTATTTTGTAAAAATATTTACACATTGTTTTGTTTCTTTATTTATTTACAACATGTATTATTTTACAGGCAATAAGTAATGCAAAAACATGGTAAATAGAATTGAATACATGTTACTAGGTTTATATTTGAGTTCATCGTGTCCTTTTACTTGCACTAAGGATGATTTAAATATTGCGTCAAAGTCTGCATTAGAAATTGCCAATTTTTAGTCCAAAACTATCTAGGGGAAGAAAATTGAAACGAAAGAAGTAGAGGTATTTTAATGCAAACTCAAACTCGCATTTAATTTATTTTGATCATAGAGTATAATGCTTATAAAAAGTCAAAATTACATGAAGTCAGCTAATTAACCTACAGCCAGTTCGCTGACTAGGTAGAGCTGTGAGAAGAACTGGCAAGAAACTCACGCCACTCTTTTCAATCGCCAGATAATTACAGTTTTTTGTATGAGTTAACAATTTTAACACATCAACGCAACCAAAGAACCATACAAAGTAATTATTACAAATCAACCAATTAATTTAATTACCAAGATTAAAAAAAGAACAGAGAGGATTTCTATTATTTAGTTTCATCTAGTATGGTATTTTGACTACGTATTTAAAAAAGTAAATGCATCTCCTGGTCAGTTGAACGATAAGGTAATACTGGATTAAGTATTAAATGTATGCCATGCCAAGATTGACCGATCATTCCAAGTAGCACCCGTTTACGAGTATGACTGACAGACCAGCCATCATCACCTTTGTCATGCATGTAAAGAAAGCAAAGGTTGCAGAAAGGATTGTGCATCAAACAGCAAGACTGCGTAGGGATATATTAGTGAGCGTATAAAATATTATGGTACACCCATGCGGGTACGCATATTATGCAAGGCTTATAAGCATTACTAATAAATATCTGCTGGGCGCTTAGCTACTTATTTACCCCAGCATGTCGAAGCTCATAAAATGTTTGTTCAAGTTCTAATACTAGTGCTTCTGACATCTACATTACCGTGGAAGACACTATCGAACCAATTAAAACATATTAAGGAACAAACAGCTTAGCAATCACACAAGATACCATATGTTACAATTCGATAAGGAAATGAAGAAGCTAGTTGAAATAGGCGAATTTGTAGTCATCGACCGAAGTTAAATTATCAAAATTGTATTGATAAAAAAATATCCAACAATCGATGAACGGGGATCGTGAATAATCCTTTTCCTTTATTATTTCCTTAATATGATGTATTCCTTTATATCATCATTAGTCGGTTGAATGTGTACATTACAATGGCGTAGCGAATCATCGAGATTGTCTGTTTAATTAACATCAAGTAGCTTAACGAATCTAAGGTTGTAGTTTAATGACTCGCACAATTACAGCCGGGTCATATCAAACCAAATTTTTAATACTGTACCAGTAGATTAGAGAGAAGGCGATGCATTGATTAAACAATGCGGTGATAGTATAATTGTATATTATGTACTTGCTACTAAACTTTATACAAATTGTTTTGAGAACTTGTGTGATATATACTATGTACATATACAATGTCAAGAACGCGAATTAATGAATCTTCTCAATAAACGGACAATATTGATTGTAATGAATGCGATGGTACCCGTATATTGACATAGTAATGATTACATCACTTAGATAAGTGATGTAATCATGAAAGCTGCCTTGTTAGACAATTGGATTACTCATCGCAAAGTAGCGATAGCGAAGTATCGGTATTACATTTTTTGTCAGCAGGTTTTAATAGGTACCTACTCAGTCTGAAGCATTATAATTTGTATGATGGGATTAAGATCTGCTTTCAAATAACTAAATGACCACGACAATTCAATTTTCATTGTGCTAGTGATTTACAAGTATTTCTATTCATCAGGTTTATCTGGTCGCACACAGCCGAAAATGGATGAGAGTGGCTCAAGACCGTCTTAGACCCTTTCTAAATGTAAACAATACAATACACCAACCCCATTGGCAATGTATCCCATGACGAATTCTTTTGCTTAAGATGTTTTCTTTTTAAAATATGCCTCATGCCCAATGATCAGTCATAATCTCCATAGTCATCATTGTCGTTTCGCAAAAACAAACCATACCTATCCAAACTCGGAATAATTAACCGTTTATCGCACATTATTTTATTCCGTCTAAGATATGCACACGCATGCTGTGGCCTACCACAGCATGCGTTTGTATATCTTAGACGGAATAATGCTAATTAGGTCCTAACTAGTAGTCCTAACTAATTAGCACGGTAACAACAAACCTATTTAAAAATAAGTTACGTATAATTCAGTAGGTACGATATAAGCAGACTAACTCCCAGTTTCTGAAAATTAACATATAACCTGTTAAATCTCATGTGAAGTAACAATTAGGCTGCTCAAAGCATAAATAACTAGTTTAATTTGATCTAATTAATAAATTATCCATGCTTTAAGCATGCTTTTTGGTACTTCACTTGGTAGTTAATTTTTCGTTGATAAGCCTTTTAGAAACTGGGGGTAAGCATGGGGCATTCCTATTACTTATAAGTTATAACATACATATACATCTGTATGAAAAATTTTCTTTACAGTAACTAAGATAAAGTTCGAATTGTGAAAACCAATTCTTCCCCTTAAGTCTTTTACTGAAGAAACTTTAACAATTTGTCCTAATTTGCTATGTATCTATCTAATTACTGATAGCTGAGTGGATGTCACAGCAAAAGGTTTAAATGCAAATGTGCGTATAATTGCCGGGTGTATGTTTATGTACAGCGCGGCGCGGCGTGTGCAGTCAGGATTTCGTAGCGGTCTTGAACTTGAACCAGTTTCTGCACGAGCACCTGTGCCAGAGTAACGATGTCTTAGCTACGTTATACCTACTATGCTATAACCAGCCCATTTTTATTTTTATTTTCTTCTGTTTTCGGCTATTTATTTATAATATACGTAGTAGGTAAACGTACCTATCTAATAAAAGAGATATATTTATAAAACAAAACTTATTATTGTTTCTATTATTTTATGAAGATAATAAAGTATTGCAATGTCTATTTTTATATTAATCATCATTAATCATCCATTTTTACTGAAACACAATTCCATCACTTGGGAATGACTCCTGGCTGTGTGGCTAGATACCTAAATTTACTAACATACACAATAACAATCTGTCAGATTAGAAACATACATAGAAGTAAAGGTAAGTATGTTTTGTTTGGGAACGCTCGAACTTACAATCGTTTGCACAGCAATACTTACCTATTACGTACTTATAACTACCTCACCGGAGCAATTTAATTATACCTGCATAATGTTAATGAAAAAGATTTTAATAATTTTCTGTTTTAATCCTAAATGTTTATTTACATCGGTAATCTTTTTAAGTGTCGACGATCGCGCCGACCTGATAACGGCTACTGTGAAAACAAGCGCAATAAATGGACATATTCAAGATAAGCTTACAAATAGGAGTAGGCGATAAGATAATACACAGTAGCTACTCAGATATAAAAGCAATTATAGCAAACAAGTGGATAGAGGTTGCTATAAATTTACCATTAAGAACCGGTCACCTCAAACCCATCCCTATCCCACCCTACACCTGCTGGGCACTATTTATAACTATACCTTCCACTAGCTGTGGAATTTCATATTTTTCTTTTGAACAAGACGATTCCCACAGTAGAGAACAAGTCTTAAGTCGTCGTGGAGGATTTTTGAAACATTCGACTAACGGACGCACACTATACCTACCGATTTTCGGATTGCACAATTATTTATTTCGATAAAGCAACAAAAGCTTTTAATAGGTACCTACACAACTTTATTATCTAATAATTATCGAGAAACTATAGAAGGCCTAGTGGTTATAGCATCCTTTCATCTGAGGTGAAACATAAGGTTAAGGTTTCGAATCTAGGCAAGTTTTTATAGTCTTTATAAATTGATAAATTAATATAGGTAATTATTTTAATAAAAATTGGCAATCCAGAAGGGTAATGTTTTTTTAAGCGTATGTATGTATGTTAATATGCATGTGTATTTCTTTATTGGCACGCTCTACAACCTAAATGTCTAAATGGGTTTTAACATAAGAGGTATCATTTGATTTGTATTAATTGTGGGAGTGACACAGGGTACATAAAATTCAATGTAGCGTCAGCACGAGAAAAAATCGGTTGCTTTCTTATCACTTTGTTTTAGACAGGCGGGCTTTTTGCTTTTTATTAATACTTACCTATATATTGCTTGTTCTTTTTTTAGTTGTAAAAAAGGGAAAAAAAACTCGTATAGCATCTGAATAATCAAATTATATTGAGCAATCGAAATATAAACGTGTAGGTATCGCGTGAGTAATGTCTAATGAAGCTTGGCGCTGGTTCAGCAACTCGTGTGTGGTTCATGGCCAAGGCTACTATGCAATACGCACGCTCGGACAACCCACTTATTATCGACGCCGTCATTCATATTATTGCCAACCTGTATTGAAAATTATTGAGTTAACCAATTATTTGTATTTACTTACAAATTTATGATCATTGTAAGTACATAGGTAGGTACTAGTTTAGTGTTCTATCGGTGGTAACTATCTTAGGCCAGAAAAAAGAGGCGTCTCATAGTACCTACTTATGCTAGTGTCAGTGAGATTTTAAATTGTTATAAGTCTGCTTTTGAAGCAGACTTATTTTAGAACAATATAAATCACAAAACAATCTTTTCAATCTATCTAGGCTATCATTGGGATCTTATATCATTGTCTATTGGCTATCATAGGTATTATTTAGGAGATAATTTTAACGATAAGACACTATTTATTAATACATATTGTTTAATATCGCCTTAATGGGAACTACCAAGTCAGTAGTTTGCCCCAGTGATATTTAGGATAGTATCCAACATTTCTGAACTACGCTGACTACTTACTATCAAAAAGAGTGAGTAATTTGGTAGGCGAAGATTAGAAGAATACGCAATCGAAGCATTATATTTAGGTAGTTGCAGTATATTAACGTTTAAATAAACGACGTCCTAGATAAACTTAACCATTAAAAGACAGCTACTTACTACTTATACTTAGGTACATTGTATCGAATGGAAGCAGTCTTTATTAAAACAGGTTTATGCCACCGGATGTGAGTTATTACTGTGAGAATATCAACTCGATCGATTGTAATTAAATGTCTTCTTATATGACTAATCCCAATCAATAGCGTAAGTATTGTCAATTTTCTTCCTATTTTTTCTAATAGGTAAGAGCACTTCCTACGATGGATGTGCGATTTTGATCAAATATCGAAACATCGCATTGTGTGTGGGTGTGGGTTGTCATTATTAGAATAGCTAAGATCAAGATTATAGGTATCTAGGTCTATAGTTACTGCTCTGCTCTCGTCGCAAATAGCGTGATGTTACATCACCTATAATCTTCTTCAAAAATTGGTCTATCATACGCAAAAATAATTTTAAAGTCTGACTGGTAGTTCCAGAGATTAGCGCGTTCAAATAAACAAACAAACAAACTCTTCCGCTTTATTTAATAGTAAAGACTAGCCTCCCGCAGCGCGGTTTCATCCGCGTTAAGTAGCAGCTTTGATTACTGCGCTACTACCGTCGCCAGTAGCATAATGTTACATAGCCTATAACCTTCCTCAAAAACTGGACTATCATAAGCAAAAATAATTATTCAAATTTGACTGGTAGTTCCAGAGATTAGCGCGTTTAAACAAACCATCAAATAAACTCTTGACTTGCTGACGATTCGGACACAAAATATTCGGACAATGTGTCCGAATTGACACTTTAAGATTTAAATATTTTTCCATTGACAATTCGGACACCAATTAAAAAAAGCTGTTTAGTACAGTCAGACAAAAACTTCCAACGATAAATTAATTGTAAAAGTTGCACAATTTGCAATGTCTAATTATTAAAACATGCTTATTATGCTCTGTCATATACTACATACTAACCACACAATTTTGTTCAATTAAAATATTTATTTACCACAATGTGTGACTAACTGTTGCATATTCAAGTAAATAAATGCTACATAATAATTACCTATGTACGTCAATTATCATTATTACGTATATAAAGTAGTATAAAAGGTTTTATTACAAAATCTTGGAATGATAAACTGTTTTTTTAATCGGTATGGATCGTAGGAACGATTAATTAACTAAGGAAGGCTACTGGCAACGATGTTACGGATTATAGGTTTTTTATTTGTATATTACTTAAGAGGTAAGTTAGCTGCCTTCCTTATGGTAGTCACGCATTGCCGATGTACAAATAAATAACCATTTTAAAAGAACCCCATGTCGTCACGTCATGACACATCTACCTATGTAATTGACTGCCGAAATGGCGTCGCTCTTCCTGATGGCAGGCAATCACCCTTACCATTCTAATTTATTTATTGACTTACAAAACAAGATACAACCGTAAAGAAACAAAGTAGATATACTATAGAAAGCCAGGTTGTAGCCCTGAGTATGTGTGCACAGATGCTCCAGATATTAGGTTAGTTGTGACTGTTGTGATATTAAATTATGTCTTGCTGATACATGGAATTCGTCATTGAGTTGCGGTAATAAGCGGTATATATGACGGACGATAAGAAGTATGTGGTGGCACAACCATTACTTATGGTCTTATGTCCACCATAAGTAATGGTTTTTAGTTAAATAAAGGGTAATTAATGGCGCACTGCAAACCAAAAGATCATACAGTGAAGGCATTGATCATCATACTTGTTTGTTGGACATGTTGGACTCATGGTGTTTTTCTTCACCATTTATTACTTAGGTCCGAATTACTACAACATACTATCTCAGGAAGAAAAACATTACTATCTCAGGTAAGCTGGAAAGGTAATTGACTTTAAGATCACATAGAAAGTAACATTTGAGGTTAAAGTTTCGAAAAATCAACACCACCAAAGCTACTACTTCTGGATCCCACAGACTGCTTATCGTCGGGTAACTAAAGATAGTTCCCTAGCTGATATACAAAGGTAGGTAGATACTTTACAAAGCTTTTTTAATGTAAATGGCCTTGACTTGCCAACTAGGATAACATGATGAGTGAACAAGTAAATTTTCCTACGGCCTCACGATTTTCATGACGCCGATCATTACCCGATGACTTCACAGTGTTATTACCGAGAGATTCCTGTCCGCAATTATGTTGAATTCTTAACTACTGTCATATACAATGCATTCGTAGGTATCTACAGTGTACTATGGTTTTGTTTATCTGCCGGATGTTTTAGAACGTAGCTAATTTTAAGTTTTTAACTCTCCATACCTACTACTGAAACACGAATTTCGATTTCAAAGACGACAACGTTTTCGCTCAATGAGCACTTTAGTTTTATGAGCGTAAAAACCTTTTTAGCTGATCTGATGATGATGATTTTTATTGCACCGTTGTGTCCTAGAACCCGCACCAAAAATATTCATGATTTCCTATTTTGTTTTCGGTAGCATTACGTTGATCATCATTTTATTTACTTATATTAAAATATATGTTGCAAAATGCGCAACAACAATCATTGAGGGCTTAAGCCATAAAAGTATTAACAGCTAGTCATGACATTGGATCAACATTACACCTTTGATAATTAATTAACAAAGGTATTTTGAATTTTTGTAAATTAATTTACAAGAATTTGTTAATTAATTAAAGTAAGATTAGCACTAAAGATCTCTAAGAATTGAAGTGCACTGTCTTAAAAGAACAGCCTCACTCTAGAGAATAAGGTTATGCTTCTACACTTACAACACTTTAATTTAAAAAGAAACATTGTTTCTCATAGTGGGTAAGCTAGTTACCTACAGTATTGGTGAACCAAATGGTTCTGTAACGACATATATTAAAAACACAATACATTATTGATCGTTTATTTTTTAAACTTATCTGGATCTCACCAAACCTTAGGGTTTAAAGGTTTGATGTAGGTATCATTGAGCAGGACGCCATCTTAAGGCGACAACTGATGATGGATTTAAAATTACTAAATCCCATTGAATTGCCTTCAACAGGTTATGAGTGTTGTGTTCTTATAAAGCTGAGCTTGTATGAAAAATAAGTGAGGCCATGTAGGTGAACCTAACGTTGCCAAGCCTCACAGTAAGCACTTACTGTCACGAATACTTGCATCAAACCACACATCAAACAGTCGTTACTACAGGTTGTTACTGACTCTGAGATGTATTTGCATGTTTAAAAAATCTTAGAAAAATATATGCATCTCAATTCTAATTCTAAATTTTTAATATTATATAGTAAATAAATCTCAGAAAAATATGAATTAATAAATTATAACTTTAATAAAATTGTTTGAAATTACATAGTAAATAAATATTCAAATTATATAAATTATTAAATTGGAACTATAATTCAATGTATAAAATTTTAGGCTCACACTAAGATTGTTATTAGTGCACTAGTCTGTTCAAAATGAACTATTTATTTAATTCTATTAACTCATTAATGCTCTGTAAGGAGGAGGGAGCCTGGAGATCTGTAATACAGGCCTCGAGCCTATCACGGACTCCAGCTCTCTCAAAGGGTTTTTAAGCTTTAATGTTTTTATGATTATTTGAACTGTACATACATACCTTTGTGAGAGAAATAAATTTATTATTATTATTATTATTATTATCTCAATCTGCATCACGATACCCTTGTAGTAATTACAACAAATCTTTGAAACAATAAGGAGTGAACAATAAATCAATCTACCAAATCGTTTAGTTTAGCAACTAACGTTACGGGGTTCAACTTCTGATTGTATCGACCATCCGGTGATTCTGCAGATTTGTTTCGCAACCCTATCAGGGATCTATTCACTTTCTTATTGTTTTGTCTTAATTATATAGACTGCAGTCCAATGGCAACTTGAAGTAGGACAAGTGTGAAGTAAGGTCAAGACAAACTGATTTTATTAGGTTAGAAGTTACCAGCGGGTGAGAATGGTATAAGCTCTGTTGATCACTTAAAAGGTCAGCTTGATTATTTACCTACCTAGTTCAATTAAAAAAATCTTTTAATATATTCGGTAGTTAACTGGAGTTACCGTGTGTTCTGGTTTGTTAGATATTAGGTACCTAGTTATTTTGAGTACCTATCTATGACAGAATTATTGTAAAGCTTGTGAAATTATTAACCATTCTTGTTATATTTTCTATTTTACTTGGTGTAAATGTCACCATATAATTGTAAATATTGTTAGATTATAATCTATCTCGTGAAATTATGAACTGTCGACCTACCTACCGAAAAATAATGCGTTATATTGTAAGCAGCATGTTATGATTCACAACCTTTCGGCAGTTTACAATCTCGCGAGATAGATTAGTTATAATCTAACGGTACCTATTTATAATTTTACGGTGTAAAATAATGAACATAAGCAAAAAAAAAAATATTTTACAACCGTCAATCATTAATTTGTTTTTAATTTAATTTGACTAATTGGTAGAGGCTATAGGCATATTTTGATCAATTAGAGACTATTAGGTGATTTTTGCACAGCCATAAAAAGTAACATTTCATACCAAAACAAACTATCATGCTGGTTTAAAAACGCATTTCATTGTCTCGTTTTAAAGAAAATTTACTATAATTACTGCAGAATGTAATAAAAAAAATAAAAAATAAACCTGTTATTACCTAAGCTGACTAATAAAAAAAGGTAAACAGGACCACAGATTAATTATATTTCATCTATTATTCGATTTTTAGTAATAGATTATAAGTTTTATGATGGCTAATTGCAACAAACTTGAAATTGTTTAATGTTTTCGACGATTGTGGTCTTATAAAGGCATTCACCTTTTGAAACGTGATAAAGTCTTTAACTTACATTATTTTAATCTATGAGATCATGCCAATTAATACCGTACGTAGTTCATTAAACTTAGGTAATAGCACATAATAGTACTAGTATCTACTACTACTTAGTTCAACGTCGTCGTTTTAGAAAATACAACTCTTTCTTATTGTATATTCATGTTCTATTTATGTATTTGGTTACGTCATTTGAACAGCTTCATGCCTTTTTGTCCTGAAAGGGTGTGCAAATCAACCACGTGTTCTCTATTCTGTTGTCACATGTAACAGGAGGCGAGCCTCTTGACTTTAACCGGGCATAATTACAGACTCCGGGCTAATATTGAGAATTCCTCAAAAAAATAATATCATTACTCGACTTGGGATCGAATACGAGACCCCTGCATGGTAAGTGTAGTCCCTACGCAGCATCACGACCACAGAGGTAGTTACGGGAGTCACGCTATTACAAAGAGAATGACTGACTACTAATATTGCTCTACTTACCTACAAATATTAAACATTAAACTAGTCGAATAAAATATTTATTAGTCATAATAGTCATCGAATTTATAATATAAACATTTCAGAGTACGATTTCGAACCACATACGTGATGTAGTTTAGACATTCACAGTTAACTGTGTCACATGTAGATAATATACTCACCTATATATATCTATTTGATATCTTGTTAAATAAAAATCTCTTTTAAAAAAAATAATAAAAAAATACAATAGTGGTACTTACTAGGTACTAGGTAGGTACTAAGCAAGTTGTGGCATATGGTGGTACCTACCTAACTATTCGTAGTGAAGAACAGAATATACTTTCAAAACCTATCGTGTTTTGAAAGTATATTCTGTAGAAGAATTAGCCTCTTTTACAATGCATAGTTTAGTAATGTTTAGTTTAGTTTTTAGTTTTTGTATTATAGTTATATTTTGAAGATAAAGTTATGTTTTTGATACTATAGGACTGACATGTTTTATAACAAAACTCCTTAAATAAAGAGAATAAAAATGTATAGATAAATCACATTACAAATGAAGCCTCCACAACGAATGCAAACATTTGACCGTCTTAGTAGTTTCTTTGGTCCTAAATTTTTTCCCTCGCTGCATTAGTAATCCTATCAGGTACCTCAATCTTTTATCCTTTATGCTTTCGTATGTGTCCTGTCGTTTATCTCATTTTATTTTATCGGTTATCTATGAATCCTACCCGATCCAAATGCTATTGTTAAATTCTAATTGAAATGTTCTCCTTTTTTTATAAGATTTATTCACAAAACGAAGGAGAAAGAAAATAACAAGGGAATACACTGCTGTCAAATCTTTCACTTGCGCTCTCATGTCGTGGTTTGATCGTCATCATTTGATTGATTGATTGTGTTAGTCATACTCATTTTAGCATGACGGCTTGATTGTATTTTTGCTATTGGGCGGTTGGGCCGGCACTTACCAACAGACGTATCAACTTCAATAAGTTAAGGCGTCAAAAAGTGACGTAAGTTTATATATCATCAATCTACAGACGTATCAGTAAAGACCTACAGAATAGTCACCAAGTAGTGTAACAGACAAATTTGTATTATTACCTTATTTCCTTCTATTGCCGTTCTATAGTCTCTGCTTACCCCATTAATAAGGGAGACAGGCGTACGATACCTACGGGATAAGATGGGATGGTTTCGTAATAGACTGGGGACCACACAGTCCACGATAATGACAAACATGCGAAAAATACAGTAATTATGCAAAACGTACTAATAGCACATATCTGAACGATTTTATTGGACACCATAAAGGTACGCTAATTTGATAACATCCGGCCTCATACAATTTACAAATAGCTTAATTAGGTAGGTACCTGAAAAAACCTGCCTTTTTGCTGTCTGTTGTTCGTTTTGATCTCTTGAAATAATACATCCTCATTTAATATGTTGATAGTAATCTTGCCGTAATTATATCTGGTGATTATTATGCAGTTCATTGACCGTGTCAGGGGCTAACAAAGCCAATGTATATTATAGTTGATATTAGTAGACAAAACAAGGTTCTTTTGTGTGTAAAAACCTATTATTATAATATTGCAAACAGTACAATATTGTGTAACTATTAATTTACTTTGACTCATCTTAAAGCCACAAATGCATTTCCTTCAAGATATCAAATCATTCTAGAACGGAGTATCGAAAATGAGACCTTAGCGTGGTAGTTCTACGTGTGTTCAGTTTCGCAGCAGCGCTGTACTAGTTTGCATATAAATAAATACATAATATATTCCATTAGTTATGTAATTGTAAAACTTGTTATGAAAAGGTTCATTGCCGTATATTAATTCGCACGGCTTTCTTTATTCATTATCTTAAACAAGAGGAAACTTTCTTAAAGTGTTTACGTTTAGCCTAGAAAAGAAGCATATCACACTATCTACACAGTCATTAAAATAAATATAAGATTAGTATTTCTGATGTTTAATGAATAATCTCAAAAAAATTACAAGAGTTATTTTAATAATAGAATGCTACACTAACACTAAGTAGGTAAGGTACCTAACTATGTTTTATCCCAATGCTTCTATGGGATCGGGATCTACGTACCTAGGTGTATTGCACCCGCGCAAAGCCCTTACGTTAGTGTATAATATATTATGACTAACTCTTGCCCGTCATTATTTCGTGAGTCATCTTTGAATCAATAAATCTTAATAACATTCTCCAACAGGAGATTAAATCGTTTGGAAAAATATACCTGTTTTAAAATATTACAAGTAGCGTTTGTTTTTCTGTTAATTATCATTCTGTTTTATTCATTGACCGAATTCCTTAGTTTTGTACATGCTAATGATCATATTTAATACATAATTGTCTTAGCATTGTATGGTCTCATCACGTGTTTCAAATAAGTACCAACAGTTTATCTACTCGTATACTATTATATAAAGCAAAAGAGTTTGTTTGTTACGCGCTAATCTCTGGAACTACCAGTGGGTTTTTAAAAAATCTTTTTATAACTTTTATTCTATGTAACATCATGCTACTGGCGACGGAAGCAGAGCAGTAATGAAAGACGCGAGTGAAAGATATTTTATAAATATAATATGAAGTATTATGCACGTATCATAAACTAAAAGGAGCTTAAGGTTTGGGGCATTAATATTACGCTAATAACGCCCCATAAGTGTAAAGATGACAGGTCAGAGTCGCAGATACGAGATAAGGGTGACTGTCGTGACTGAACATCGCGTCGGCCGTAATGGATAAAAAAATTATGCTGAGAAGATGAGAGTATTGATGACGTTTATTATGATATCGGCAGATATTACCCTTAACTGTATGGTCTTCGGTGTAAAATATAGAAGCACCCCATTTCTTTCTGAAGGTATAGTAAAAGAACTCATTTAACAGTAGACGTGTCGAGTTTTTATAATAATATATAATAATATGTGGACACTATCACACACTGTCATCTAGTCCCAAGCTAAGCAGAGCTTGTGTTATGGGTACTAGATAACTGAAATATAATACATATACATACTTTTTTTAGAAATACATACTTAGAATACATAGAAAACACCCAGACTGAAGACAAATACAAATATTCATCACACAAATATTTGCCTTCCAAGGCAATCAAACCCACGACGCCCGGCGTTGCAGTCAGTTACACTAACCACTAGACCAACGGTGCAGTCAATTTGCGTCAACATTGCGATTTAACGTTGACAAGACCGTTAAAATCAGTTGTATGTTAACTACAGCATACTTTGCGCTATGATTTGTAATAGTCGACTCCAAAATTATTTTTAATTCGGCTTTCGGCTTTGTCGGCATTTTTTTTTAATTCATAAAGAACTGCAGATATATATTACAATTATTAAATCTCATTATAGTAGCTTATCGAACAACAGTTACTTTATTCTCGTATTAAGTTATGTTACAATTTAATTATTATTTTATGTCGGTATGTACACACATATAAACGTATTCATTGTTTTAATTTTATTATTAAAATTAATGTGTACTTTAACATTTTCACACCATTTAAATAAAATGACGAGTTGATGTTGACATTTTGGTGTTAAAAAGTTATTAAAATACACACACACACACACACACACACACACTTTAGGATATATAAAACAAGTCTAACTAACTGTAAGTAGAAAAGTCCTTTAGCTATTTCGGGCAGTTAAAACCAGACAACGTGAAAAACGCATCTCACTAAGCCGCTTGCCAGTAGTTTTTCTCTTGGAATGGTGGCCACCACTTCTGGATTCCGCTTGCTGCTAACCATCAGACAGAGTGGAGTTAATTTGGTAGGCTAAAATAAAAATAAAATATATAATTTTAATAGGTATATGTATTGTGTACGCCTACTAATAACCTAATAGTTCCGGATATCCGTATGGATACCGCTTCCCTTCCACTTTATCAAGTCTTTTTTTTAACAATCGCTTACCATTATTTCTAGACTGATTCTAGACTTTTTGTTAGAGATCTATTTAACCTACATGTCGATACAATAATTATTATATTAATACCTACTTTCATAATTATTATGTTCTATGTGATGCGTATTATTTAGTCAACCTTCCCCGTGTATTTTCGTCTTCACTATGATCAATTTCCAGCTAATACCTCGCTGTCGTAATACTTTTGGCAAATCATCATGTACCATTGTTACCAGTAAACCGCAATACAGATTCGTATCTTGATGACGCATAGTTATGGCGTACAAGATATGAACTCATGACCACTCCTATAAGATTAATAGTCCACGTTTCTTTACCGTTCTACAGTTATAATTGTCTTGTAATATTAACAATTCAGGATGAAAAAGGCCTATTGTCTAGCGGTAGATGTCAACAGGTAGATTGATTGATACAATAGTTCAATTCATTTTGGTTGAAAGTAAATTAAAGTTCATGACATGTAAGATGTCTCTTATTTTTGGAACTGCGCAAAGGAATATATTATTTTAATTTATTACTACCGTTAGCCTATGGCTTTTTATCTATTATTCTATTGTAATTGATATCCTATTTGTCTAACGACAATTTGACAAGTCTACAACACATTCTTACAAGTTACCCATTTTAAGATTACGATTTAAACGATAGAGCTTCTAAAATAAGGTGTAGAAATAGATAGATATTGTTTTCTAAACAGATATTGTGATTTTTAGAGTAAGAACTTGAATGTCTCTTATCGTTTACAGCTGAATGACGTCTACAGCTGCTGGTCATAGGCCGATAGGCCTGAATGTTACACGGTCGTCGGACGAAATTTTCCTGTTTACGATCTCTATGCAATTGCCCTACTATGTGAAAGAAATTGAAGACATTAGCACAAGTTATACGAATGCCAAAAGATCACACGGTGCGTGCCGAATATCTCGAGTAAGTTAATAAATTGTTATTGGGAAAGACAAGCGGAATCTTGGCATTGAACTTGAGAATGAACCTACTTGGCCTTGCTGCCAAATAGGTCGAATACTTACCTACTACTTACTATGCAATATCTGCAATATATTGGTAGGTATATTATAAAATACATTGAGAGAGAGCATTTTTTAAAACGTACTCGTACTACTTATGAAACCGATAGATCTTAGAGATGAATTCGCATTATGAGATGTTTACTCTATTATTGTGTAGTTACAGTTCAAATCCGCCGTTCTTTAATAGTTTAATTCTCAAATGAGCGAACATTTTGTAGAAATTAAACTATAGATCGCGAGAAATATACTCAAAAGTGGTTGGAAATAAGATGCTCAGGACCTGAAATAACTGCTTATTGTAGGTATGCAATATTGATAATATTCTATATTATTGCATTCAAAAGAAAAATAGATCATCAATTGAGCAGTCTTAGTAAAATTGTAAGTATACGTATGTTTCACAAATCGTTATGTGTTAAGAATAAGATGTGAAAAGATCAAACTAGAGCAAGTGAATCGATTATGTATCGGCAATGAACGAAATTGAACTATTAAACATAATGACATTACTGTTCATGCCTCATCGGACACGCCCAAGCAGAATGAAAAACAAATTAACTATTTAGACCATCGCAGCAAAAGATTATTTTGCATGTGAAGCAAAAAATATCGATTGGATTAAGATTGGGTATCACTTTATGGTTTCGTTCATCAGGTAAGAAGGCACACGCCTATTGTAATTTTTACGATTTTGGTACCTGAACGTGGAACCTGAAGGCAATAGGAGGTTACTATAACAGATAGGTATCACATGTTGTCGATAAGACATTTATACTTAAATGCAAATTTTACCATCTTACTGTGTACATAATATTATTATGTGAAAGACTGAATCAGGTTAACGCTCGTATTAACGAATGGCAAACTGTAGTGGAGCAAATTTATTTTAAAATCCATCAGTAGGTACGTACATTACTACCCATTGTTAAGGTCTGATATTCAATATTGTTACTGCTAAGCACTGCCTACGCACTACCCATTGAGATTACATAGCAATTTTACTACAAAGGTGATGACTATGCAATTTGTAACATAAGTCAATTAGCGAATTAATCGCCTTGTTGATTTGATAATGTGCATATTGTGATCTAACAGTTAAGGAAGACAGATTAATTGTTCTCTTGTACTGAAGAAGACGGAATAAGGTTTTTTCATTGTTGGAATGCTATCCGTGACTTCTCAAGGCTATGTCGTTGTCCTGACATATTAAAAGGTCATAATAACTGTTAAGTGTTTACCAGTACGTCAGTTTATCACCTTAATAGTTCGATAACAAAAGAATTAGTACAAAAGACGAATAAGTCTCGAAAATTATTTATTCAGTTTGTTTGCCACGAAAAATTTGCACTTCGGAATCATTGTTTACCTTACTTACAGTTAAATTTGATACTAAATGGTAACGTTATATGTAACAGTTACAACTGTTTAGCTAAGTAAACTAGATCATGACATGGGGACATGTCAATAGGAGACAGATCATTCACTTACAAATACTTATATTAATGTCTGCTGTCCACGCAAAATCATTTAATAAAAAAGTGACTGTATGTTTTGAACTATGAATGCAAATGTTGTAAATTTCAATGTTTGATTTCCAACCGAGACAAATATTAGAGTAGGAAATCTTTATTCAAAATAAAGAGAAATGTTTAAACCCTCTCTTATGGACCTTAGCAGTGCCATGCGCGTTACTTCTCTGCTTATACGTAAACGTAAAATATGATCTACAATACACTAACTATAAAGAGAAAAGCAAGAAGGCAATAAACATCGCTTATTGCTTCGATATTAAAAACATTGCACATACGAGCACAAAACGTTTTGCTCTTCGTAGGCCTCAAGTTCAATGCAACGCAATCGAACTGGTTTGTATTGACGATGCCCTATTACATCCTTTATTGTTTATTTTATGTATAGCGACAAAACTTTCTTTCGATACAAAAGAGTTAGTAAATGTTACTTTAAATTAATGATATGGAACGATCTTACATCCTATCGGTTTTGGTTGTTTTTATGACTATATTGGCAGGCGAGCCAACTGTCGACCTAATAGTAAGCGGTCACTATCGTTCAAGGATCTGCCTATCGAGAATACTCTATTTTTATTATAGAAAGAAATGTCATTATGCCTGAAAATTCTATTCTAAAAAGGCATCGTGCATCATACCCTCATTATAAAATATTTTGACTCCTGTTAGATTTAAGGGTTCGTTTAATAATCATATTGAATATCCAGATTGATTAAATTTTAAATAAGCGCTAAGTGATTATGGTAACCCTTAAATCTAAAATAATTATTTTTATGACTAGTGGTATCAAACTATAATATTATGTCTCCTGGTAGCCACCATGGGATAAAAAAAATAAATTGCAGAACTTGTTTAAGCAATTCTCTACGCACCTGTTTTTTAAAAAAAAATTGAAGGACTATAATTATGACAAAAGAAATACAGGTAGGCTGAGTGCAGTCAGTCATTTTTGACGTTTGATATCGCTTGATAACGTGTTTCCGACATCCATCACTTTATGACGGATTTGGATCGATCCGTTCGATTCAATCTAACTCCTTTGTTAATCTTCCCTGCACTAATTGAGCAACTGATATAAATTGCACTGAAGATAAGTACATTTAAAGAAATGTATTTTTTTATTAGTTTTTGGTTCGAAGCGGGCTATCTTCAGTCAATAGTTCGCTTTCTTTATTGTAAAAATATTAAAATTTGAAGTGACACTTTACAAGAATGCCCGCTTTGCACGAACTGATAAGAAGTAAGTATGAGTCTTAAAATAATACCGTTTGAAAACAGTCGGTAATGCAATTTTGGCATATTAATCCTTTTCCATTAATTTTGAAACTTTAATTGGTTTCAATTTATACGGAGGCCAGGTGACAATCATACGACCAACTATTGATAAGTTTATATTAAAATGTGGACGAAACACTATTCCTGTAGCCACAACATAAACAAAAGACGCCATGTTGGCAGCACCACAGGACCTAGCTATCAGCACAATGCCTGTACTTTACCATAAAGCTCTGGTGACAACTCTCCAGCAAATTTGCAAGTCTCAAAATACTAGTAAAGGTTCTTTTAAATTGGTAATAACACTTGTTTTAGGTGGATTTTTATTTGTATATCTGAAAACCAAAGACTAATATTGTGACGGTGACATGTTATAAATTCAATTTGTTTCAATTATAAACTGTGAGCCCTAACGAAGCTAACTCAAATAAACGCTGTAGGTATATATAACTCTGAAAGGCTTTTATCCCAATTAAAGTTTATTTATAGAAGTGGCATAAAGGTGGTGTTACCAAGTGGTTTTTGTTATATCATCCGGTTATCGCAACAAGTTAAATAAATGCAATGTTGTAACTAAATTGCCGAGAGCCTGTCCAACTACTTATACCAACGGGCTGTTACGAATATTTTGTCACGATTACCACCCGTTTTTTCATACCTACACCTTTATTCTTTACCTTAATTACTAAAAAAAATTTTTTGAGCTGTCTAATTAAATTCGTATTTATTATCTTACAGTATCAAACTTAATTTTGTCTGGAGACATTATTTTAATAAGGACCAATGGTAACATAATATTTATATTAAAACATTCTTCAAATACATACAAGAAAATAATTACTTATTTAACTTAGAATATGAACTGAATATTTTAAATGATGATGATTTTTGACTCTATCCGAAAAATAAACCACTGACTAAAAACTATTAAAATTTTGGTTGCACTCATGAGGTGCACACAATCTGTACAATTGTTTAATTGTATATTCTGATAAAAAATACGAGATGTTTTGTACCGTGTTAAATAGCCCGAGCTCTCGGTATCCTGAGTTTGATTAGAATCAACTACTACATTTACGTCGACAATATAATCCTGAGAAAAAACTGCTTACTATGTTTATTTGACATTGGTCCAAAATAAAATGCATACATTCCAAACCAAGTTTTGTCTTCAAGTTTTAGTTAATAGGCACTCAAAGTATAGAATCGAATGCGAATAAAAGTGTATCGAATCCCGATCAATTGTCATAGTGACAAGTATAACAATGAGGTACGACGGGTGCGGCGCTTAACACATGCCAATGTAATTGACATTCAATCAATTCATACGGCGCTCTTTAAAATGAAGGGGAATAGATGCATAGAAATCATAATAACAACACTAATCAGTACTTAGGTACCTACTAATTAGTGCTGTGTTCTGAATGTGCAAAGATTTTGAATTAATGTGTTATTTTTTTCGATAGCCATAAATCGAACAAGTCCTCCATCAAATATCTCTACGTTGACTGGTCCTGAACCACCCTTACCCATTTGTTAAATGCTAACTTACCGTTTCTAGGCCTAGGCGACCATCCTGTAAACGACTAGCCTTGTAAACAAAATAATAAAAAATAAACGTAAAAAGCACGTAACTCACATGGCATTTCGCTTTTAGAACACCCTAATACGAACCCAAATTATTGCATTCTCCGTGTATAAATCGGATTTATTCGTATTAATTTAAAAAAAAAATCTTATCGTTGTTTACCGTTCAAACAGGGCCAAAAAGCACCTGAGAGCTATAATGATACTAATGCATTGCTTTATAATAAAGCAAATATTTTTTCATTGTGCACAGCGCTACGAGTAGACGTCATAGATTACAGAGAGTTGGAAAGAAGCATAATAATAATAATAATAATAATATTCTACCACATGTACACAGCGCCATTTAGCCCCAAATTAAGCAATTATATTTGCTTGTGTTATGGGTACTAAACAACTGATATACTACTTATATACTTTTTTTTTTTTTTTTTTTTTTTTTTTTTTTTTTTTTTTTTTTTTTTTTTTTTTTTTTTTTTTGTAAATACATACATATTATAGATAAATTATAATTATAGTACCAGCTACATGGTGTGCCCTAAGCCGCTCTCCTCCATCAGTAATCCTCTACCTTTACTAGTTTGGCTGTATCTACCTTAACAAACCTGCCCAAGCTAAGTCTGACCGTTTGATAGCCATTACAGACTCTCATGCAACGTCCGTCGTCACTCGTCAGGTCTACGAAATGTGTCCTATCAAGCGCTACTTCTTTATAACCTAACTAACTATAAAGGCAACCTCCGCATGCTACGTCAAGTCGCCAACCACTTTGGTTCACTCGTATTCGTGTCTTTAATATTATGTCGCAGGGAGACACCAAATGCCGTTATGTTCTGCAAATGTTATTTTTTTTGCATTTCGACCTCAAAATTTTGTCAATTTATATAATCAATAATTTTCTTTATTCAACTTGATTATAAGTTTATAACAATAATAGCAATGCCGAAAAGACTCCATAATTTAATACACAGTACAAATATGTATCTAATATTATTGCTTCACAAAAACAATAATTGCACAGTATCATAAGCACGAACACTGAAATACACATTGGCTGTAGAAGCTTATTAAATAAGAATTTAATGAGCACGCAAGTGATTTTAAAAGCCGTACCAAAATGATTATTACACTGCGCGATCATTATCTACATCAAATAAAAAGTAATTTAAAATGATTATACAAATATGATTCATTTGTTTGTATAAAATGTCCCGTTGAATATCGGAACAAATCACGTATAATGTTATGTTTAGGTAACTGAACTTCAGAGGCACTAGAGGCATAATTTATTTAATCCTGGGCACGTAGATACGTCAGCGAATATAAAAAAGAAACAGCGCAGCAAATAATAATTTATTATGGTACATATAGGGCGAATTCCTTAAAGATCCCTTGGGTAGTTAACAGCAGGCAAACAAGTCTGCCCACGTAATATTACTTTCAGGGTTCATTGGGTACTTTCCCAGAAAACTAGAAATCTCCTAAATTAGGTCTCGCTATTTCCTACCCTATATGGATACTAAAACCTATAGAAGGTAATTAACCAACAAAACCTTCATTTGAAAGAGACTTCTAATATATCCTGCACTAGGTACAATAAAAATTGATCGTAGTTCCACATAGGTGAATTGACGAGGTGTAGCACGACCAACAACCGCCATAAACTTCTTCAGGATGATTTAATTACTGTATTTAATTGGCATGGATCTCTATGTGACGCACTATTTGTCATAAAAAAAGACACAAATGATTAAAATATGTAATAATTCATAACATAACCTCATCGGTGTGGTGGTTCTTTATTAAATAATCTTCTTCCTAATTAGGTAATATTGACAAACATGATGATAAAAGGGATGCAAGTTCAATATGTTGACATTAAAAGATTTCTTTAAAAGTATGAAGATTTTCTTAAAAAAAATAGATATAACTATTTGTCTCGAGTGCGATTCAAAATCACAACACTATAATAATAGTAATGATTTGGTATAAGGATACGGGACACTATGTGTGCTATTTAACCTTCTTTTATATATTTTGCTATTATTCCCGTGGCATTAAAATACTAAGTGATCGTTTAATTAAAACTTCATAACTGCTGCTATGGAAAAAACGCATCTAATATAAGACGCGTTTTTCATATACAAGTTATGACCTAATATAGGTTTGTCTTAGCGGGTTCGATAACAACTATTTGAAACAATGTTATAGCAGCTGTCATCATCATTAGAGGCAGGTGTATAGAGTAGTTGGTAAATAAAGGAAAGGGTCATTTAATTATTATGCACTATTTACTGTACTGAAGAAGTTCACTAGCAGGTAATTTTGCCTAAGTATAATGAGTATGCTGTAATGTCATGTAATAGTAACACAAGCCTTTTATTGTTATTTTTTACTACTTTGGTGGGAAACAAGCATGCGATCCATCTGCTGGTAAGTGGTCCATATTTTCTGAGCACTACAGAAATAATTTTACAAAAGACAGCCAAACCGTTGCCTATCTGAAGATGGGAATGGCGGAGGAGAAAGGTATTTATTATATTATTTTAATTATAGGCCAGTGGTCCCATTCACCTAATGAAACGGAAACGCACGGATAGGTACTATTATTAGTATTATCTTGTGTCTTATTATTTTACTTTGATATTTTATGAGGGGATAGAGACTAGTTGATCCGTCTTATTTGGTCTGAAACCAACAAGAATTTTCATTATCATCATCATCGCAGCCGTTCACTGCTGATCATTAAGTTCCTCTGTAGATTTCCATAAAGCCGATTGCCAGTAGCCTGCATCCAGTATTTACCGATCGCCATTACGCCATCCATTCTGTAACTGTTATTCATGCTAAGTACCCGCCCACTTTTTATTTAAGTATATATTTATTTATTTTACTTCAAATAAAACGGTTAGTACACCAATTACATTAAATCAAGACGCATTAAAAATAAATATAGTATTCTTCTTGACTTGGCTGGGTTATATTATTTTTGTAGATATGTTGTATAATATGTCTAACACACTCTCAAAGCAAAACAGTTGTAAGTCGCAGATCACACAGAGCTTATTTTAAATTATTTTAAGGCGATTACAATAGTTATGTATCAAGAGATACATAATAATTACCGATTTAGAGTATGAAACAACATCACACAGATCAAAACAATGAATAATCCTTAATTTGTGCATTTGAAACGTGTAAACTATTGATCCTTGACCTACACTTGCATATTCGCTTATATAACAATGAGATAAATTACATTATATTTTTATATAGTCGCAAGTTTATTCGGCAAATGCTTTGTTATAATGCTTTAAATTTGATCACTGAGTCGATATTAAATTTATGATTTTTGTGGGAAATAGGTACCTACTCTGTGCCTAAAACTAGTGTTTAATTTTAATTTTGGGCTGTTCTTGGTGATCTAGAACTTTGATATCTATGCGCTATTTTTATTACCTACTTTTAATCTGATACCCTCATAATATTTTCGTAATAATCGAAATTTAAAAGACTGACAACATCAAATTCCTTTTCGATCTTTGAACTTCAGAAGCAACTACAGTTACTTTTAGGCATCACGACTATATGATATTAAACTATACTTGTTAATTATACATAAATTAATTGCGAATCCTTGCATATTGCATACAAAAAAAATTGAAAAAAATTGCGGAAAATTGAAAAAAATATGCACAACCATCACCATCACATACCTATATAATATATATCATATGTGTGATATGCTTCATTCATTCAACCAATAGCTGTCGATAATAATATCGAAATATTTTGAGAGAAGCTTAGATCTAGCAGTAGGTTGCAATAGACTCATAAAACCGTATAATTCGAGGCAGATTCTTCATGAAAATTCAAATTTGTATTTAAATCGGCAGTTGTTATTTTAAATTTCTTTCACTATTATTGTATGCTACAATTTCTAGAATTACACTTCACAATACATATTTTATTTCCATTACAAATAGAGTTAGTTAATATCGTATTCTGTCATCTTTCATAAACTAATCATCAAATATTCAAATTTTGTATTTTTGAAATATAGGGGCTTATCAACTAGACAATTTGTTGTTATGTCATCTTAGTTATTTACTATGAATGTACATGATTTACTTAGAATGAAAAACAAATTGAAATAAAATAGTTCTAAAGACATTCATTACAAGCCGTTTAGTAAAGGTCAGCACAGACAAACACGAGCCTGCTAAATAAATAAAGAATTAACACAAAAATATAAAAGGTTTAGTCCGATAGCTTTTTTGGTGCAAATATCAGCCACTAAATATCTATCTACCTTCTCTATGAGAAGAGGCTTTTGCCCTGCAGTGGGACAGTAAACAGGCTAGTATTTATTATTATAAATATCTATACCAACTATCACCACCATGCACCAACAGTTACATATGACGGCATTTGCGATACTGCCCACCACTCTTGGACTCCATTGCTCATCATATCACGCAAAAAAAGGATTTTTATAGGTAAATATAAAAAAAAACTCGTTTACTCCCAGGACAGGTGGGTTTCTTTTAGAAAAAATACGTAATAAAATTTATATTCATTAAAATTTAATGACATAGATAAATGCAACTGCAACTGGTCCGGCGACGACCGCCTGGGTATACACCACCAAAAAAAAATAGAAGGTTCATCATTTATCACTTAACCTAGCCTTTTGTTTATTTGCTAATGGGCTATAAACAATTAGAAGACTTGATTACTCTATTACTTAACCTACTGTAGTTTTCGTACACGCAAATTCTAGTTTTCTTTGTATGTCAGTATCTTTATCTAGGCACAACGACAACGGTCATTATCGATCGTATTAGCATGAACCGTGCGCTGGCACAGGTATCAGTGAATCTTCCAACAAGCGACTGCTAACAATGTCGGATTTTACACACCCAACTAGATTTTTCTCTTGGATAAAATTGTACAATTTATAAAACAAAGGATTATTTTTTATTTGTGTTTTGTTTGCGTTTTTAATGGCATGTATGCTATCTTTATAATGAAATATATTAAATTTATTAGCATTCGGTATTTTACAAAGCATAAATAAATAAATAATTTTGTAAAATGTCAATTCACGATATAAATCTTATGATAGCTTTGTTTTCGCGATTTAGTGAAAATCACTTTCCATAAGTAAGTTTAACGGACTGCCCTCGACCGATTTTGTGTTTGTAATTTTTCAGGATTATTGTCATTGGTCAGGATAACAAATCATATAATAAGCAGCTAGATTTGAATAAGTTAAAAACTGTCCTGGACTTCCTGTTTTAAATCATAACAGCTGCATTTGATAAGAAAGTCTTATTATAAACTTGTAATTAAGTAATAAGTTTAGACATCAGAATCATTTACATAAAGATCTGATAACAAATAATAAAAACATATTTTCTCAGCTATCAATGTTGTTATTTTTTGTAACATAAATCGCACGACTTTGACCCAAAAAATACCGTTGCATACAGCGACAGTGCGGTAACTAATTAGGTACGTCCCAAAGTGTTTCCGATCGACAACATATGCGATAAAATGGATACATAACCCTTCGTCACGAAGGCGCATAATCGAACACAGCTTGACGCTGCACTCGCGTAAATTTCACAAAAACGATCTTACATTATTATACCTAGCGGGAAAAAGTGTGTGTACAAGAAAGCATAAAATAAATCTAATGTTATATTGGACTGTCTACCAATAATTTACATACATTTATAACTCACCCTTGCGCCTCGGTGTAAAAGTGATGTGTTTTGGCTATTTTAAACAATGTGGCGAGCATTACATTGCAGAATAACTCTAATTTATCATATAAATATTTTCTGCTAAAGGTGCAAAGTCGCTGTAATTAACAGTAAACGGCGAAACAGTTTTAAAACGATGTAAGTAAAGTTCGTCGATTTTTAAACAATTAATAAATGTCATTCTCCGTTAATTCTAAATATTTTATCGGACTTTTAACAAAAAAACTTAATTGAAATATAGCTGTAAAAAAAGAAAGAGTAAACAATTTTTAATGTTATTCTAGTTTCTAATGCGTAAAACTCTTTATGCCTTACACAGGTAATTGATCCCAAAAAGTCTAAAAGTCTCAGGACGGAGTATTGTATATTTATTGTATATTGTATAAGTTGTTTGTTGTTAAACATCATTCTAAACCCTTAATTATAGCTAAGTTACAATGATCCGGGTCAGAAGTAACATGTTAATATAAATAAATCTGCCGAGTAATACCTTACGATGACACTCAATATCTTAAAAGAAAATTAACATAATACAAAACATTAATTGATTTCAATTTTATTAAGATGCAACGATTCTGATTGACGCATCAGATGACGACCGTTCAACCGCTAACCGCTCCTAATTTAGATTTCAACGAGCGCAAGCAGTTTAAGGCACTTACTAAAATTACGCACGTCATTTTCATACACTATGTTATTGTTTTTAGTTTCAAATGATTATTTCTTAGTATACCATTAAAAATAAAAATCAAGCTAAAACTATTTTATTACAAAAGAATGTACATGTACTTACCAAATATCCTTCAACACAAAATTTAACCACTACACTATAATGTTCAGTCTTATTCAGATATTGTATAATTAAAACTATAAATAGCAATGTACGGTATGTAAATCGTTTCGTTGAGATGAGCTTCGCGCGGTCGAGTACGTATGAAAATGGTCAGTTTTCGTAGGGGCTGGAGTCGTCCTTGCGTAGCGGACAAGGTCTTAGCGAGGCTGTGGAGGCGCGCCAGTGCTCCCAAGCCTCTTATACTCGTATGGGCGCTAACATATGATACACTTGGCAGTCTTTAACACTACGTACCGATGAACCGAGGCTCTATCTCGTGGGGGCTCTGTTTGTTTTTTTATTGGCGATTACCGCACGCCGATTAAATAGTGATTTAAAATTCTATGGAGTCATGTCATACCTATTACAATGAGGATAATACTATGTCGATTACCATAAAAGAATGATATGGGAGGGTTACTTTTTTATTTAAAATGTATGGCTATTAATAAGCACGTAATATGTAGTAGTTCATAGTATCACAATTTACATGTCCCGTAATATTGGTTAAGTTAAAATTTCACACTAATATTTTTAGATCATATTAAGTGAAGCTATGTCACTTAAATTGTTTACTTTAGACGGTATGAATTTCAGAGTTTAAAAAAAAAACTATATATAGGAGCGTCTTAGCTTGTGAGTGTTTGCAGTAGTACTAATCTCACGTAGCTATTTCCTTCCGCGGGTCATTCGACTTTCATTTAACATCGAGTGTGATGCACGACGAAGTTATAGTCTAGACATACCTGTGCTAGCTTTTGTTATCTCTTGTAACTGGCACCCTAAACTCAGAGTATTAAAACAATAAATAAATTATTAGCTAACTCAAAACTGTGCTGTATTCTGACGCAGAATGACACATTGTTGCATTTTCTGTCACAATATCGTGTTCTTAATAAAATGTACATTTGCACATATAATATATTTATCTGAAAAATATTGTTAAATAAATAAAATCCTCCTTCAAACAGGAAGGAAACGAAAAAGTAAAATATACATTTATTTAGCATAAAGTAATTCGTATATCAATAAAACTCGAAATGGCCCCGTGAATAAGGCACCCGATTTGTAAACACGAGGTAGTGGGTTCGAATCCGGGCAAGTACCAATGTTATTTTTCAAATCATAGTTATTATTTATCTTAATTTTCTATTGTAGTAAGGTTCTTGTAGTATTTACTTGGCACCAACTTCAGTAAAGTTTTACCTAATTAATATTAGTTTTTTAATAAGACTTTATTGTTTATCATAATATTACTGCTAAGTGAAATATTTTGCATATCGTTAGATTAAAAGTTTTAATCACAAGATTATAATGCTCTAACTTTAATTATCCGTCCACATGTTCATAAGATGACCTCTGTGGCGTAGTGGTAGAGCGATTAACTGCTAAGTCAAGGGTCGCGGGTTCGATTCCTGCTCAGTGCAAATCTTTGTGTGCCTGGACATGACTATTAGCATTAATCTGGGTATTTCTATGTATGTATTTACAAAATAAGTATTTAAGCAATTTGTTTATTCACATTCTAGAACCTCACAGGTGATCGAGGCTTGAGTTCATCTCTTTTAGCATCGAGTTCTGCTCTACGTCTTCTCTCAAACTTAAACACCTAACCACAGTACGCCTCCGTGATGCAACATTACGAGTAGTATATAGATTACCTTTTTCATCACTAACCTATCACACTTTTATTACTAGGTACGAATATATCACATCAAATCACATGTATGGGATTTGCATAAGCTTACATTGATTACATTTGCACCCATCGCTGGGAGAAGCCACTGGGTGCACGGGTAGCGACCTGATTAATCTATAGGTACTTATGTATAAAATAAAAGAGTTTGTTTGTTTGAACTCCCTTATCTCTAGAACTACTATTCGGATTTGAATAATTTATTTATTTAATGAATAATTCGAGTTTCATAGCCCAGTTTTGAAGGCAGGTTACCAGGGTATGTAACATCACGCTACTGGCGACGGGAGTAGAACGGTAACCAAAAATGTATCTTTAAGAGAGTGAAAAGCTAGTTATATACATAATTATGAAAATTTACTAAAGAGAAAAGGTGTTTTACTTATTAAAAGTGAAAATTAACTCAAAGGTGTTTTCTCGGCCCAACATACATTAGATTTTTAACCTACTTAAGTATTTAGATACATGTGTACTTAGGTACTTAAATATATTTTGGAATACAAGTCATAGATCCCGTATCTAGGACTTTAAAAAAAAAATTATTTAAAAAAGCTTTGAAAATACATCTCTCTGTAAGTAATAATTTATTATATATAATATAAATATATATATATAATTGAAAAGAAAAATCATTTACCGATGGACAAACCAAACAACTGAAGATTACAAAATTTGTAAGTGACTATCTATATCTATAAAGATGGGATTCAAAGAATATTTTCCGATTTTCTGTAAAGCACGACTATAAATCACGCAGAGATAATTTGTAATTATTCATCAGACAAATGATTGAGGCATCTTGATTTTAGAATTTAAATAAGTACGAAATAGTTCCTTAAGTGTGCGTTATGTAATTAATTTGATATGCACCTACATTACTTACCTAAACATGTTAAAGATTCAACAACCTAGGATGAAAAGTATTTTGTACAATAGTTTGTAAGACAAACACGATAAATTTTGCCGAGATGTAACTTGAACTAATTTATTTATTATTCTGATCTTTAAAAAATATAATAAAATAAAGTAATAGTATAGGTTTTGTACAGGTAATGGGCCGGATCGTCCGGAGAAGTACTACCCGCTCATAGAAGATCGACGTAAGAGTAGTAGTATTCGTACTACTGCTTTTCGTTCGGTGATTGAGAGCGCCGGAGTCCTAATTTCCCCTCTTTCCTCTTTCCCCACCCCCCTCTTTCCCTTTCCCTAACCCAATTCCCAGCCGCCATAGTGGAGGCCACCATACCAGCAGTTTAAGACGATGGCTTTTGGTATGGTGGCCACCACTTCTGGATTCCACTGACTACTTACCATCAGGCAAGGTGGAGTCACATTGGTAGGCTAATATAAAAAAAAATAGGTGCATACCAACCTCAAAAAAATATATCTGATCATGATGACTTGAATCAGTGTATGATGAAATTGTGACATCCTTGAAAGAACACATGTGCAAAGAATAACACAATAGTGACATCCTGAATAATCAAGACTTCTCACCCT
This sequence comes from Parascotia fuliginaria, assembly GCA_963082885.1. Classification (NCBI taxonomy): domain Eukaryota; kingdom Metazoa; phylum Arthropoda; class Insecta; order Lepidoptera; family Erebidae; genus Parascotia; species Parascotia fuliginaria. Next base: position 9,888,817 of record OY720178.1, on the reverse strand, counting down.
TGTGATATTCTTTGCATGAGTATAACTCTCAGAGGCAAGCATAGCTTAGTCGCTTTAGCCGACGCTCTAAACAGTCTGCATCATCACTACCAAGAAATCGCTCTACTCTTCCTTAAATGGCATTACTACTTATCATATCATATATTTATACTTACCTACTTTTTACATGTGACGGAGACCACCTGAGTACATTGGCAATAAAATGATTTTCGAGCTAGTACTCTTAAATGTAGTAAATGCAGCTTGTGTTAGAAAAGTACGTTGTAAGTACCTGTTCTTATGTGCTGCGCTTCAGTTAATCTGCGTGAATGTTGATACACATCTATTTCGGCTGCACAATGCACAGACATGTTACGCGTTAAGGAATCCCTCCGTAATTTTATTAACTACAGTATCTACATCTGTACAACATATAACATAATATTGTGATATTATCACAGAATTAAAACGTTAGATACCTTTAATAAATACATTGACCGCGTAGAGAACACCCAAAAAGATTTAATCTGGTATTAATTTATTCAAAAATGTTTTCATTCAGTTACTTTTAAATTGACGTCGATTTGTCAACAGGTTCATTTCTGTTATACCTAAGTATCGATGCTCTGATATAATACATACAATATTACCAAAGGTCGCGTCAAATAACCGATATATTTTTCTTTTTCTTTTTACAACTAGGTACCTACTTATAGCTAAAGTTTATATATTTCACTTTTTAATAACAGTAAGTACATACTTTTTGGATAAATTGGGTATTAGGTACTTACCGAAATCTTTGTATCATATAGGTATTAATTAAATGTTTTTTTTCATATCTAAGTAGTTGATATTATGTATTTAAATTACCTATGTTCTAGTTTGTCATCGCTGTTATCAGCAGTTTAGCATCAAAATGCTATTTATACTGGGTGGCGCAAAAGTACTGGCACTAAAGAAAATACTTTTTTTTTTTATATATGACATTTTCTGTCATTCTGTTGTTGAAAATTGTGTAGAGAACAAATGTAAAATACACTGAAAATAAACATGGACCGTTTTACTCCCCAAGAACGTGGAATAATTGTGTCAATGTTCTTACGGAATAATTCATCAGTGATAAGAACACAACGTGAATTTCGTCGACGATTTCCCCACCGTCCGGCACCGATTGGTCGCACAATTCGACGCTTTGCCACACGCCTTGAAGCAACTGGCTCAACATTGGATAGACCTAAGTCTGGGAGACCAAGAACAGGCCGTTCAGCTGAAAATATCGATGCTGTGCGCGAAGATGTGGAAGAGTGTCCAGAAACATCAACGAGGCGACGTGCCACGCAATTGGGCATTTCCAGACGGACCCTGCAGCGTATTTTGGTGAAAGACTTAAAGATGTTCCCGTATAAAACTCAAATGACTCATCAGCTGCTGCCTGCTGACCACCGAGCTCGTCTAGATTACTGCCAGCGCGTCATAAACCTCAACCTTGAAGAGGATGATTTTCCTTCAAAATTGGTTATGAGTGACGAAGCGCATTTCCATCTCTCAGGGCATGTCAATAAGCAGAATACTCGGTTCTGGGGCACTGATAATCCGCGCATTATTCAAGAAACACCTCTACACCCACTAAAAGTTACTGTATGGTGTGGCATCTGTGTTGACAGAGTGATCGGACCCTATTTTTTCGAAGACGCTGGAGGCAATGCGATTACTGTCACTGGAGAACGCTACAGAACCATGTTACGTGAGTTTTTGATACCCAGTTTGGACGAATTGGGGCTGGAGCACATCTGGTTTCAACAAGACGGCGCTACGGCACACACAGCGCGCGACACTATGGACTTAGTGAGGGACGCTTTTCCAGGCCGAGTTATCTCTCGTTTTGGCGATTTGCCTTGGCCTGCAAGATCACCCGATCTGACCAGTCCAGACTTCTTTCTTTGGGGTTTTTTGAAATCTCGGGTGTATGTGAACAAGCCACAGACTCTCGCAGCTCTAAAAGAAAACATTCGTCAAGAAATAACGAACATATCGCAGGAAGTGTTACGGCAAGTTATGCAAAATGTCATAAATAGGGCTCAAATGTGTATCAACTCTGGAGGTCACCATTTAAAAGACATCATCTTTAAATCCTAATGGTACGAAATTTAATGGCACAAATATACATTTAAAAAAATCTAAATCTAGTTTTCTAATTTAGAAAAAATGTTATAGCTGAACCAAATAGGGTCTTTACTTTTGCGCCACCCGTTACTATAAGTATTTCGTCCAAGTTGAGTTCGTATTCACGGTTGTCCACAGCTTTTTGGTAGTATTCCATTATGTAAAATAAAAAAAAATATCTGTAGGTAAAAACCTTGTAGGTAAAATATTGTTAGCAATTATGAATCCCTATGACAAATTACTCAAAGTCACAAGAATTCGCATTATGATTATAATTATTGTGAAAAGGTTCCACAGTGGCTTACAAATAAAGAGGTTAACCGTTTAATATATTTGATGTCGAAAACAACCGTAACGGTCATTTAAACCTGCTAACACACGTTACCTGTATATTTTTCCTTTTTTAGATTTCGCATAGTTAAAAATACATCGAAGGTTAATTAAGGCTAAGAATGACAAGCGCGATTCCCGTTAAACTTTAAAAATAAGTGTATAATCAAAGTGACAAATGAAACCACATTCTTAATTAACTCAAATAAACGGAAATTGTTACTTAATGATCTAATATTCGTTTGGGTTATTGACCATACATTATATCAGAGGCAGGACTTAGTCGTGTTATTTATGTTCAAAGCGTCGTAGGTATCTTATCCTCAATCTATATAAAAGCGAAACATCACTCATTGACACACGAACAGGTATTTTATTTTTATTTCACGACAACACGAAATTTCGAATAGGTATTTTATAATAAAGTTGTAATTTGGCAGGTAGGCAAGTCATAGATAGATGACGACAGCTAGGTTTTGCGACAGCGCCAAATGATTTGTTTTCTCGCTCAGTTAACAACAGTTATTTTAAATAATATAGAAAGAGAATAAATTGGGTTAATAATAACTTCACTTGACGGAGCAAGGATTTTACTCATTGTTCGTGCCAAGTTTTTTTAAGATACCGCTTCAATTTAAACCTATATTTAAAATAATAATAAAGTCGATTCTGCATTTAAAGACCTCCCTGATTCACGGATGCTATGTAAATCCGATCTTACAGATTAACATTTGTGCCTAATACATGATATACCATAGTCTGCATTCGTTGGCAGATAGAGGTAGCGCATATTCATGTAGTACGTAATTGACGGCAATTTTTTATGTCATTACTGTTAATGTTATCGGACATGCAAACCTTTGGAAGTCCATGCCAACAATATTACAACAGCAAATATTGAATTTGAATGTCTAATACTTGTACAATATGCATTTTTTACGCAGTTGGTGCTACCAGGGTGGATACATTCCTAAGAAAAAAAATATAGGTACAGTAACACAAACTACAAATTTAGTGTAAAGAATATTTATTATCAAAACTTCTTAATAAGTAATATGTTTTCACTATGGATCAAATATTTTCAGAATGCTGCTGATGTGCCACGAAATATGCCAAGAAAAAAGGTTTTGGCTAAACTGTAGAATTGCATGAAATATGTAGGTAATGTTTTCTTAAAATGCCTATTATCACAGAGTGCATAAAGTTCAATTAGAACTTACATTAGTGCTTTATGCACGTAGGTACTTATACAATTAACAGATTATTACTGTAAATGCACGTAACACCCATTAAAAATAAAGCATCATTAAATAAGCAGGTAAATGTAAGACCTGTTCGCTGTTCGTATTCGTATACAAGGAGACAAATAACTATAAAAATGAAAAAAATGTAATGCAGGTGCCTACTTGACATGTTTGTCGGAACGTTTATAAGAAGCAAAATTTCCCTAACTGTATCCACATGATTTTTCTTTGGACATAGTTGTCAAATTTGTTATCGTGTAACTTAATGTCTTAAACGAAAACATAAAGTTTTAAAGTCGTTAATTACAACATAATAATAAAATTAAACTGCAACTCCAAAAGCAGATGTTTCCTTGTTGTAGAACACGAATGAAAAAAAAAACAGGTAGTAGGTACTTCTGTTGCGGTAATAACGTAATTGTATTCAATGATTTCCGTTGAAATTATTACGCTTTATGTTTATGACTGTATAAGTAAATATAGAAAAATATAAGTTTAATCTGCCGCACTTGAGTATATACATACTTACTACATAATACTACTTAATAAATATAAGTAAGATCGCTTACTATTATTATGTATTTTTAGAGGGAAAAACGGAACCTTTAGGATAACTTTACTAACTACTGTAATTTTTTACAATTCAATAAATCGCGCAAAAAAAACAGGCTTAAGCTTAATAGTGTCCATCCATTACAGACTACAACACTTGACCGTTAGGGTGCGTTTCCACTAAAACGGAACTGGGCGAAGCGGAGAGGAGAAGAGCAGTGAAAAGTGGCAAGTGTTTCCATTGACGCGGATCTGGGTGACGTGGAGAGGAGAAGAGCAGTGACAAGGATTGTATCGGCGTGTGCGCACCACAGTCCGTTCGACTTCGCTCAACTCCGCCCGACTTTGCTCAACTCCGCTCGACTTCGCTCAACTCCGCTCGACTCCGCTCTGTCCAGCTCGGAGCCGCGTATTTACATATTTTACTTGAAAAACTGTTCTGCTCCGCTCGGCTCCGCTTACAATATTTCCACTGACGCGGAGTGAAGATTTCGTGCATTGTGATTGGCCAATTCATCAAATCAGATAATTTGGATATAGCGTTCACACTATCTGCTTCTGATTTTTATTCATTATTGGACGTTATTTCCAAGCTATCCAAATTAAACTAACAGATTATAGATAAATATATTTTGAATCGACCTGCATATTCATATAAACCATACATACACACTTGCGTACTTAAAGGACCATCTCACAAAGCTGAAAACTAAAGTTCTAAGCTAAAGCTAATAAAATACCTTATGACAAGTCAGTCGTGTCAATCTTTTAATAAACATTGTGCACCAATGCGAGTCATACTAGGATGTTCATCTTATTTCTTGGAAAATGTTCGAATTTGGTGTAAGATAAATTATAAACTCGAATAAAAGATGATAAAATCACTATATTGCGAGTAAATACAATGATTAAGATTAAGATTTAAATACTGGGATGACATGAATGGGATATGAGTCGCGTATACGGCAGGACGTATTGTAGCGTACTGAATATTTCTACATAATTTTAATACGTTATAGGCAATAATGATAATCTAAGTAAAATGTGTTGTACGATAATTGACCCGTACCTACATGCCCTGGGGGACAGTGATGTGGCTAACCACAATAATTAATATCTATGATAGATGGATGATGAGTTACAAAGTGAAAACAATTTTACCTTATTTACGAAGTGAATGATATAAGATTAGTAGGTAATGGACTAGTAATGAGAGAAAATAAAACAATTGCAAGCAATAAAACATCACAAAATAGTATCAATATATATAATTAAAATTAAATAATTATATAATTCCGGAAGGTAAAACATGCGAAAAACAGGAGATGAGGCTCTGTCCTCTTTTTATAAGCACTCGTTAGATTTACTAAGTAAGTCATATAAGATCACTTTCACTGAAAATTTGCTTATTTGCCCTAATAACACAACAGTCACTCACTCTATACTCACTATTTACTTTAAGATTACCTTTTTCCCTATTTTTCGGCATACCTAACCATTTGAAGTCAACGCTATAAAATATAAAGCACATGCTATAGTCCGCGCACTGTTATATTCTATTTTATGTCATGTACATGTCCCAGTCTGCCAAGAATTTTCTTTTTATGTTCCTCTCACTTCATATTCTATTTTTTATTCTATTCTATCACTCTTTCCCTATATTTAATAGGGAAATAATAATTGTCATCCTCGTTGTCTTTATGTATACTTATACATACTTGCAGACAACTATATACCAATCTTAATTTGGAAGTCACCATGTTTTGTTTTTTCAAATAGAGTACTAGGTACGGTACCAGCCTTAACACCAAATTTTCACTTAACAATAATTGGTAGGTACACGTAGTATTGACGACGGATATTCAAGTAGTTGAGGATTGGAAACTAGGAGAGTACTAGTGTCACTTCTTGACACACATCTTAGACAAGCTTGAGGATAGACTATACATAAGTACAGAACTATTTTGTCTAGAACAGGAGATACGATAGGTAGGTACTGTTTTATCGTTAAACTCGCCAATTATGCGCTCACTTAGTGTCCGTATCACTCAATGGTACGCTAGTAAATGCCTGAGGCATGTTTCACCTGTACATGTTCGTATAAAGTTTAATAAATAAAAGTCAATACCATTAGGTTACGGTGTCGAGTGTCGCGTTACATAGTAAACTGGTGATCAACCTTGACTTGCCAATAACCTCTTAAATCGAGGTGAAAGTTCCGTGTTTAGATTACGAGAATAGTTAATTGCATGATAGGTCTATCATTTAATGTTTTATATAAAGAGTACCAGTAATTATAGTATAAATACTCACGAAAATATTTGGCATCTGAACCGGATACTGCGATTCTTCAAGAAAACATCGATTTAGATAGCATAGTCATGTGATCACCGATCTAGAAAATGGATAAGTGCATAAGTAAGTGTTGTAAGAAGTCTAAGAAGCCACTAAGGAAATAATAGGTTACGAACAGCAGCGTTGACCTGGGTAGGTTCTGAAAATCTACTGCATTCAACATTCCACCTGACTGGCTGACCTCACCTGGCTATGGCACTTCACTCTTTATAAGGGCGATGTCGTACAGCGAAATTCTTCAGGTTGATGATGCGATGATATTAGCATAGTTTAAATTCTTAAGATAGAATTACCTCTGTTTGTGCGTACGTACCTCTTCGCTTGGGGCTGGCAGAAAATCATTTCTACTTCTGTAAATACCTCTTGAATAAAAGCACTGGTACCTTTACTTGCCTCCAAGAACGCACAATCACTTACGTAATATTGATATGACTAGGCATACCTAGTCATCGAAGACCAAATTATAAATTATGGTCTTTTCTTTTTCTTGTCATGTCCTTGAAATTGATTCTATGAGAAGTGTCTGTGGGAATTGATGTTGAAAACTGTTATTTATAAGATCTAATTGAAGAATTTAATTATAAAGTCTTGAGGTAGAGGCGCAGTACTATCTATATGTGTAAGTAGCTATTATGGCATGCAGAAGAAATTTTCTAATTCTTTTTATGCTAAATTATTAATTTACTAGCTGCACCCTACGGTTTTTAAATATGTTTGTATCCCTCGGAAAACAGACCGTTTTTCGGGATAAAAATAGCCTATATCTGTTTCCGGCACCAAAGCTATCTACTTAACTACCAATTTTCATTAAAATCGGTTCAGCCGTTTAGACGCTGAGTGGTAACAAAAACACACACACACAAATTTTCGCATTTATAATATTAGTAGGATGAAGTCATTAATCAGACTTTAGAGGGAGGCAAATTAAGTCGTTATGGATCAATTTACCTCTTTGAAATAATAACGTTATGCTAAAACACATTAACAACAATTTCTATCAGGTCACGGGCCAGATAATTTTTTACCTCCACTACTAGTTTTTGCCAATATTAATATTTGTAACCTAAATTACTAGTAAAAATAACAGTTCCGATATTTACACCTGTACCTGATATTACCGAATATTTATCGATAGATTAATAGCAGCTGTTAGTCTATCAATAAATTATTGGTATGAAAGGCAAGTGTGAATAAACTTTGACTTTGTTGTCTTATTGTATTATTAGGTACCTACTTATATGAATGGGATTGTACTAGCATCTGTTGATGTCTTGGTATAAAAAAATTGTTACTCTAGGACAGTGTGATATATTAGTAGATAAGTATAGAATGAGTTCTACTATGTACTTCAAACTCCTACTAAGCACATATTTAACGGTTTCTTATGATGACTCATGTGTTATTCTGAGGTTACCAGAGGCGTCATACCTAAACTACACCACATTTCGCCAATATCTATAAAATAGTCTGCCCACTACACTGTACCATACCATGACCGTGCTAGGAACGTGTCAGACAAAACATATTATTTGTATTGAAAATTATAAGACTGCACACTAGACCGTTCCGTCACCGACCAGCACCGTCGCGAGCGTCACAGTCAACGTCAACAGTAACTGTCAACTAGAATATATTTATACGCTCTAGTGGGGAATGAGCATAGTAGTGCGTATCGTGTCGCTTGCCGATCCTGATACGTTCATAGTACGGTCATGGTATGGTACGGTATGGTGGACAGACTCCTTAGGTCACAATATTATAGTAGCAAAAATTAATATCAAAGATATTATTGATATATTTTCTAATTAAGACACTTGTCTAACCATATTTAACAAGTAGTTCTAAATTTCTTGTCATATAAGATTTCGCTGTATCTACACGGAAAAAAGAAAATAAAGTTCAATAGAAATTAGGTATTCATTGGAAATCATGATGTACTCGTAAATAGGCACATTGTGCAATTATTTATTATCCCACTAAGTGTATGCTACCTAGTAAAAATATAGGTTTTTAAGTATGTACAACTAATCTACGATGTAGATACAACCATAGAACTGATAGAGTCTTACTATAAACTATTAGTTCTGTGTGTATAACAATTAAAAGGTAAAAATGCTTTTAAAATAAAGTTTGATAGTAGAGATAACGATTCTTGTGAAAATTCAGATGCCGTACCGTGCAAAGAGGTGCACTTGCATGTCCCGTTTAGGAAAGATATATAGAAAGACTAAGATTTTTTTTATTTTGTTAGTTTGAAAATAAAAAATTGTATTGCTATTCCAATTTGAAGCCACTAAATTGTCTTCCTTTTTAATGAAATGTAGATAACTTACCCTAGCGGCTCCAGCGCCCTTACAAAGGTTGAACTGGACATAATTCAGACCACTTTTCGTAAATAAATAAACTAGACAATAATATATAATTTTGTCCTGTGGGTCACACTGTTTAGATTCTAGTAGCAGGGTTTGAAGTACATATTTTCCTCTAGGTCTCTACCTCGTCTTTATGAATACCGTAGTAAATTGCCCGTCGAGATCATGATCCCTTGTCATGCATATTAGGGTAATCAAAGGAAACACTTAGGAGATGAGTTTGATTTTGTACATATCTGTGAATTCTTCGTAACTAGGTAGGTAAGTATCTACGTATCTACCCAGTTGCCTTTTACTGCATTTAATTTGCTATTTGCTACTGATAATATGAAGTATAACTGCTTCAGATCAGGCTAACCATTATGTAGGTACTTGTTTGCCACATTATAAATACCTAATCAACAATTTTGTTTTAAGCGACAGTTGACCTATATAAATGGTTTATGGTAAAATTTTGTAACGGGTGATCGTAAACGGAGCACATGAATCAACTTGATAAAGATTTGGCGCACAAACAAACCACTTACGACGACGGCGACGTGTCAATAACCGTACAGCGGTTAAGGCACGTCTACATCTACACTACCAAGTACCAGTTTAGCCACAAAATAAATAAAAGTTTTAACTGACGAAAGGTCTTCTCAAGTGTATTTAATTTTTAAAATGCTTTCGTGTCGAGATACCATTATGACAATATTATCTATTGAATTAAATTCGTTGACTTTTTCTGTAGTTTAGAGTTTAATACTTCCCCAATCCATCCAATAGAATCTACCACAGAAGAGGAAAAAAGTTTTCGATTTTTCCGTTCTGAGGAATTGTCAATGGCTGGTTTGTCCGTGGCTTAGGTACAAAGCCGCTCTAAGGGCACTTTTTTTATTAAACTAAAAAGATATTATCGCGCTTATTCTCCTCTCGCCAAGGTACAGGTTGGTGTCATTCTTACGTTCTTTGTTAGGTAAGTGACATTAAATTAGGTTGTGAGATAGTTTTAGTTTAGTTTGCATATGAAGGGACACGACATTTTGTTTTTATTTTTATTTTGTGTGATAAAGATGCACAAGTCACCTTGCCCAGCTCTATTATCAGACAAATTTCTTCACGTCAAACGTTAGAAGGCTTTTGCTCTAAGAACGGTATGGTAGTAGGTATGCACACAGCCTTAAGTTTTTGCATTTTTATCAACATTAATGTGATCTTAGGATTCCTACTGCATTTGGGTTAAAGACGATATGTAGGTAATGAATTGAGCACTTAATGTGGATACTGTAGGCTATTAAGTACCTAATTAGGTACCTACAAAAAATTGAGATCACTAAACTGTAAGTAAGTGTGGAGCGTAGGTACTTGGTGGTCTAACTAAAGATTATTTTTGTAGAACAAAAGCACACTCGAAGATTCTTACATACCTATACGCACCGAAATTTGTCTACCAACACAAATCAGAATCCACCTACAGATATTTTGGGTGTGGCAGATGGGATAGATGTTCCTGTAAGTCATGTTCTACCAAGTTTTTCTAATACATAAATACCTAACAAAAAGTTAATTTATGACATTTTAATTTTGAGAATAATAAATTATTATTAGTATTTAAATCTGTAAGTAATAGAATGTTTTTTCTAAACCTTTCTTTCAAGCGCGTATATTATAATTTTTTTTGTTGAAGGTGTATAAGCGCCATCTAGTTCATTACTAATGAATCAAAACGAGGTGCTACTAGCTTACCATTGATCTTGAAATATTTATTTAGTTTTGTACTTACCCTGAAATATAATTTGTGCTATATTTCCTTAGTAGGAAATTGCTATATTTCTCTATTTTGCTCTATGATCATGTATTGTTCTTCTACTTCTTCTGTCAATTTCTGTTTTCTGTGTTCTCTGTATTTCGTTCGTTCAATTCGAATTCCGTTTCCGCTGACGAGACGTCAATGCTAAATTTATCCAACTCGTTGTATTTTGTCTGTTAATTTTCTTAAAATTGTCCTACTTCTAGTAAATTATTATTCTCTAGTTCTCTAGTTATATAAAGCTTTATTTCATTTAAAAAAATCATCATGCCACGCGGTAAGTTAATCGTTTACGTGTTATGTTTTTTCTGAATGTCGTCCAATGTTAAAAGAATGTGCTTTTTTCGAGAAAATCATGTAAATTTATCTCTCTAGAGGCAAGAATGTCTCAAGAACAAGATAATGAAAAGACATTATGCTAGTGAATCACGTTAATCATGGCCAGTTTTATGGTAATGATTATTTATGTCGTATAACCTTCAGTTTATAGTTGTTTGTTTAATATTTCAGGAAAGTTTACTAACCACAAGGGCCGAAATCGTAAATTCACAAGCCCTGAGGAGCTAGAAGAGCAGCGAAAACAAGAGGAATTAAAACAAAAGTGAGTGATTCACTAATTAATATTTATTGTGATGCAACTATTTACTTCATTTAAGTAGATCTATAGTGATATTTAGGCAGTTTATTACATGAAGAATGAAACTAGAGCACTGATTTTTATGATTACGTGTATGTTAACGACGAATTTTTATTGTTTTGGTTATTATAAACTCTTGTAGTAATTCATAATCTTGAAAACATGTTTAACTTTATAGCATTATGCATTACTTATGAGTACCTAATTCTTGACAATGTATCTCCAGTAACTTGTAATATTGATACATTAATGTGTAAATAGGTATGCTTTATGTGGCTTTGTTGCAATGTTTTGTCTATAGAAAAGAAGACAATTAACTAATTATGCGCAAGGCAATATATTTATGAGTTTTTTTAATATATGTTTTGATATCACTACAGATCATAAATATTTAATGAATAATGCCCATGCTACACGAGGCTAGTTTCAAGCTAGCATAGCAAACTCTCTTCTAAACTGTCCTGGCTTGGAAAATGCTAGTTCTGTTTACATGGGGCTAAATTATTCTAAGCTAGTGTTATTGCAGTGACTGAGGTGACTATCAATTCTTGTCTAATCTTGGGAATATGTTGCTCTTAAATTTCTAATTTTACATTTTACGACTTTGGTAGTCATATCAATACCCACTGTCTCTAATCGCCACACATTTTTTGTAGTGCTGAATTATGTTTAGGCTTGCCTTTATAACTTGGAAGAGTAGCTTTCCACAGACATTCCTGGTCATGTTACAGCTGTACGAACTTTAAATTGTTCTCCTTACTTATTTTGGGCATCTTAAAATCTCAAAAACACGTCGCTGTTAGAAAAACACACAAAACATGTGGTTTCTACTTACGAGCAACTGAAAACTAGCTTCGCCGGCCACATGCAACTAGAACACAAGCTAGGATTCTAAAATCAGTTGCGGAGGGTGCTACTAGCCTCAAAAATAGAACTCCATCCTATTAAAACTGTCCTCGCTTGTCAACTAGCTTAGAAATGAAGCTAGTTTTCTCTGCACAAAGCTAGAAGTACTAGCTTGCTAGCATATTGACACTAGCTTGCTATCTTAGCTTGAAAAACTAGCCTTGTGTGACCCGGGTATAACAGCATCATCTTAATTTAAACTGAAAGACATTCACTAGGTACTGGATATAGGTCTCCTCTAAGCATCTCCCTTTTAGTCGACTGTGGGCCAATTATTGTTCTTAACTTAATATAATATTTGTACCACAAAGATCATAATTCTCAAATGCTTACAGGTATTTAGTCATGTTTAAGTTATCATAATTAAAGATTGAATTCTTTTTTTGTATTGACTATGCTTTGCATAGTTTGTAAATAAAGAGTCATCATGTGTTTATCAATTAAGAATGTTTGTGATGTTACTGGCCAAATTTTAGTTGGCTGATGTTACACTACAGGCAATTATTTTAGATATTGTATATTTAAACAACACTATAAATTGTTTTAAACTTATTCATAATCTTTCAACTATTTTCTTAATAGATAAACTTTCATCATAATAATATTATATCCTGCTGCTCTAGTTTTGACTTTTATAGTTCAAATACCTGCTGTATTAGGGTCTGATGAACAAAGACGTAAAAAATGCAATGGATAATAATAATTAAGATATAATTAAAAACAAAATACATCACAGAGAGATTGCACTTAGCAACATAGTGCATTCCTAGTATAAATCCTTATTAGTTACCATCTAAAGAAAATTGGGCTGTAAATCCTATTATCCTGTTAATATTATATATTATGCGAAAGTGTGCGTGTGCGTATGCGTGTGAGTGTGAGTGTGCGTGTGTGTGCGTGTGTGTGCGTGTGCGTGTGCGTGTGCGTGTGTGTATGATGGCTGAACCTTTAATGAAGTTTGTCTTATAACAAATATAAATAATATATTCATTGCTGAAGAGGGAAAGATATGATACTGGCTAATTAAGTAAAGGCACACATGTGATATTTACAAAATACATCAAAGCAGAAGAAAATTCCATGTCGGCCAAGGTTGCAAAAAATGGGGGAGGCCTATGTCCAGCAGTGGATGTATTCCTGCTGATATGATGATCCCATTTTGAATTCTGGCTAATGGTTCATTAAATTAATTTATTCATCTTTGGTATTTCTTAATGTTTTAATGTCTTAAAACTACAGGTGGCGGAAAGAACATGGTCATGAAGATTCTAGCGAGTCTGAAGCAGAGGAAGAAAAGTCGGGGTCTGGTAGTAGTGACGACAGCGACTCTGATGATGATGTAAGACACTTTTCTTTGTAATAATTTTACTTAGCACTATGCCTCGCTCCGCATTGGTACTAAAAGTTGTTGCTTGTTTTCCGCTGGGTTTACTTTTATCGTTACTGCTCAGCTCCTATAGGTGATAAAGTGATGTATTATATATCTTTCTCAAAAAAAACCTATCATTTAACAGTAAAAACTATCCAAGTTCATTGGGTGGCTCTAGAGATTAGCGCGTTCAAACAGACACTTTACAGCGACTTATTACACTATTTATACATTACCAGCTTTTTGCGGCGCGGTTTTACCCGCGTCTTTGCCCACTGCTTTACTTCCGTCGCCAGTAGCGTGATGTTGCATAGAATATAACCTTCCTGGAGAACTGGGCTATCATACGCAAAAAGAATTTTTCAAATCCGACCGGTAGTACCAGAGATTAGCGTGTTCAAACAAACAAACAAACTCTGCCGCTTTATACAATTATATTCTTCTCACGCAATACCGAACAGTATTTTTACTAATTTTGATTTTTGGTATTAGCCACATGAGTAAAATATGAAGTGGACAAATTTTCTTGCAGTGCATTTTAAGTTAGTTGGCAACAATCTAATCTAGATATTATGAAAGTACCAATCACTTTTATAATGTTTTTCACCCCCATCTTAAATAATGCTTTATTGTTAATTATGTGTTATACTCATAATACACTCACCTAGTATTTTCTTATTGCAGAAACCAACAAAGGCAAAGGGAGTTTCAGGGTTAATTGAAGTAGAAAACCCCAACCGTGTTGTAAAAAAAAATAAGAAACTAAACAATTTGGACAATTTAGGTGAAGGGGAGAAGCCTCAGCTATCAAGGTATATGTTCAATACAGTTGATCATTCTATGGTGCATAACAATAATATTTGCATATTTATTTATGTGTATTAATTTAATATAATGTACTTTATTTAGTATAAAATTGTTAAAATATTGATGCAAATATGTTCACACTATATGTACAAGAAGCTTTAACCCGCGTTAAGCTAGGTACATCTTTGATTCCTGCTCCACTCCCGCCATTAACGTGATGTTATACAGCCTATAACCTCAAGAAATAGGATATCAAACGCAAAAAGAATTATTCAAATCCGTCTAGTAATTCTTGGGATTGGTGCTTTCAAACAAACAAACTCTTCCGCTTGATATACTAGTATAGATTATGAGATACTATAAAAAGTGTAATACTATCAAAGCAAGAACTTCTGGTAAGTACTAGTGATTCTTGATAATTATAATTATGTGGTGTTGCCAATCACGGTAGCATATACAATAATTACAGGGTCCGTATTACGCGCTTTAAGATACTCATATACTTCATTTACCACACGAATATATAGCTTTCTTTGTCATATATCACAGGCGTGAAAGAGAAGAAATAGAACGTCAACGTGCAGCCGCGGCGTATCAAAAGTTGCATGCGGAGGGCAAGACTGACCAAGCGCGGGCCGACCTCGCACGTCTCGCTATTATACGTCAGCAACGAGAAGAGGCCGCTAAGCGTAGAGAGGCCGACAAGAAGGCTAAGGATGATGTACCTAAGAAAAGGTAAATATTTGTTTAATACTACATTATATTTCAAACAAGCAAACGGTCCACATAGTAGTTCTAGTAAGACAGGTTTGTGTTGTAAAAACAATGCTAAGAAAACACAACCAAGTCGTTATTGACCATAAGGAGAATGGGATCAGGGAGGAAAATGTATATTGTATAAGATGAAAACAAAAATAAAGCAAAAGATGTCGTGTATATATGATATAGACCAAAGATTGTATTAAATCCTATTTCCCAATATTTTTATTCATTATGGGACTTGGGTAAAACCTATTTTTTTGCCATAGTCACTATGCTATTCGGGCACGAGTTGTGAGTACAATTGGTAATATTCAGTGCGCAGAACTCTGCTGCCGTATAAATAATATATTCTTTTAGTCGCCTCGTAGTAATTTCACAAGAAGAGTCTCATTACAAATATATCAAATGGTTTACATTATGTAGTGTGTGTACAATACTGTTAAAAACTCTGTCTCTTAAACATGCAGAGCCTGTGACTTACTAAGTAATTAAATGTATATTTTATCATTACAGGTAGACTATCGAGCGGTGGACGTGACGTTTTGCTGTTCGCATACTCATAATCTCAAGCTAGGTGGCTTTCCGAATCACACACCTCTTGAATATTGTGATCCTATATCTTACAAATTTTTGCATACGGAATTGTTCTATCATGATGCATAATATCTTTCAACGCTTTTGATTTTGTGAAGCTTTCCTAGCTATGACTTACCTCTAAATGTGTGAAATTACTGTTTTTTTTTACTTTAAAACGCTGACTGTTCAAAAATATTGGGTTTAAAGATGCAATATAAAATTTGCTGTCCACACGTGTAGTAACAATGGGCAATATAGACACGTGTATTTGTTGTTTTTATATATTTAGGTAAATTAAATGTTATATTTTACATAGAGCAGCATATGAAAGTTTACGTATCACATCTGATTTGAAATAGTCAAGACGATTATAATGCTTTTGGAAAAATTTGCCAAATAAAGACCATTTTAATTTTGTTGAATATTTTGGCTTGGATTAGATGCGTTAGCGTCCTGAATGTGGATTTAAAGTTCGGCGTTAATGTAAATTTGTATTATTTTTATCATTATACTATCGTAGACAGTCGAGCAACAATACTCTGGGACTATGTCAAGCGATTATGAATGCTAAGGATATTGTTTTAGAAGTAAAACTGGCGAATCAGTTAATTTCACTCACTTTTTATATTTAATTTTTGTTATTTACTACTAAAATCATAATTAAAGTACTAAAACTTTACACCGGACTGTTAGAAATAAATATAAAAAAGCAGGATTTAATAAATTCAACAAAAAAATTGATTAGCGCTGAACTTTAGTCACTTAATAAATGTCTATATTTCAGTAAATTGCACTAACAACTACCAAGATTATCATGGTATATTTATATACATTGAGTGTAGACATTTATTAACATAATAAGTATATATATATGCCATACTACATAATAATTGTGTACAAGTTCCACCATACTATTAAATTATCAATTAATTTTTTCATTACGATTGTAACTTTTATATTGAAATAATTTCTAAATGAAATGTCGTCAAACTAAATAATTAAAATAATTATATGTACATTTGCAATATATAACTTAAAATATGTAATAACGAAGGGTATGTCTACATAGTTATATTTTTAATTCCACCGGAATATTAGTTAATTGTGTGAAGTTTTAATTGATGGTAAATCTTACTACTAGTTAATGTAATCGCTAAAATACTTTAGTGGTTCCTAAGAACTAGATCTAACAGTTTTGTAGATCGGTAAAAACAACACACAATTAACACAAAATATATGAATTTGCTTAGGACTAATTGTTAGATAGTGTCACTAGACAATTTTTATAAAGCAAATGTGTATCTATATAATAAAAATTGAAAAGAACTATACTGGTTTTTGTTTTCTCCAAATATACCACTTCTAGTTCAGTTCGAGAAGCTGTTATTTAAAAATTTGCTATAGCTCCTGCACAAAAGTTTATAATGTAGTCTTCAAACACATAGTCAAGGAATACCTTGACTATGTGTTTGAAGACTACATTATAAACTTTTGTGAAAAAAAGATGGGTCCTGTCAAATATGACAGGACCCATCTTTTTTTTTATTGCTGACTGTGGCAGACAAGCCAACACCCAAGGCTCAACGGGAATAAAGGACCTGATGGTAAGTGGTGAGTGTTGCTCAAGACTTCTGCAATGCAGGGACTGCGCAGCCGCTGTCTACCGTGAAGGGCGTGAGGGAGCTGAAACCAGCGAGAATCTACTTACTACCGTTCTATTGAAACTACCATCATTTAGAATCTCTAAAAGATCACCAGCTTCTCCATGCTTAAAGAGATTATAAATATGGACGTAAGTATTAGATTCCATACTTCATGTTTCGCTCGGTGAGAGGACCACGGACTCCGAAGCTATTCACCACATTCGCCACACAGAAATACAATATAAACAAGTTAATTCTGGTCCTCTTCATTTTTTTTCTAATCTCTTTTTCTCTACGTATTCGATGACCTTTTTTTTTAAGTTTAAGAATGTTTCTGCAACGTTTGGAGAACACAGCTATGTTCAAAGGGTACGGTTCAGTATAGGCCGGATGCCTACGTGCCGAAATCCTGAATTTGTGTAAATAAATGTACCTATAATATATATATATATATATATATTATAGTAGTCATTACTCTGTACTGAGTTTTGAGTCATGACGCAAAACTAATAATAGTAGTTAACTACCGAACTGATTTGTTCTAATCTAAAAACTTTTTACTTAAATTTTATAGGTAGTTATCGCAGCTTTTCCAACTGAAAATAAAGGTAATTTCCTCAAAATTGTACACTGGCATTCTAGAGAATTAGTTACTTATGTAGTTTCAACTTCGAACAACACTAGGTGCCTACAGTCAGCCTTAACCCTTCGTGTGCTTAGGAGCAGATCTGCACGAGACACAATGTTATTTCTATTGTGTCTGATATTGTAGCATACGAGTGGTTAAAAGTTGCTGACCACATCCATATTTACATAATCTATGAGCAACGTACCGTGCGTAAGTCGCTTACCCCGACAAGCGCCAGAAGTAGATGCACATTGTAGAAGATCAAAATTAGCTAAACACCACATTGTGAGAAACAACTGAAAAACAGATTGTCAAAAGTAGCTGAACAATATTTATCTCGCTCTCTGAACAACACGCATTACAAATGTAGCTAAACATTATTAAATGTTTGTTTCAGCTTTCTAGTGTTTCTTTCTTCTTCAATACAATGTGCATAAAATCTGCTTCTGGCACTAGTCGTGGTAAGCGACATAAGCATGGTACGTTGTTCATGGATTATTGAAATTTTTATGTGGTCAACGACTTTTGAGGCTGGCTGTACCTAGATACCTACCTATAGGTATCTACTGCGTTACATGTTATGTATAGATAATTAGGTCACTATGCTATGCTGCCTTGTCAGACCAATCTACGTTATCTTAAGATACATGAGTTACGCGTAACAAGTATTATTTGTATTTTTTTAACGTCCTTTATCCACCGAGCTTACAATTTTTTCAATACATTGTACCAATTATGAGTACGACACCATTACACAACTCACGTAACTATGATTTTACAGCATATAGTAATGGTAAATTGCTGTACATTAAGATACAGTGAAATGCGTGACGAGCTCCAAACACTGCAGCCAAATTATAACTCCGTTATCTATTAGATACATGACATAGACGTGACAGGATCGTACAAGTTCATGCAAGTATCTTCCTGGCCGGCCGCTCGCACAGACGAATCCAACTACAAATAGTGAAAATGCCACAAATGATTCTTTTGAAAAAAGCGCCGAAGAACTAATACACCAACTTACTAGTGAAAACGTGTCAAACACACATGATTACCGACGTCGCAATGAAATAGCTGCTCCGAAAAAAAAGGGTAAGGGATTCGGTTAAAATACTTGAAATAGAGAAAAAATATATACTTTAAAACCACCATGCAGAAAAGAATGTCGTAAAAGATGTTACGAAAAATTCAATCAAGAAGAAAGAGAAGAAATTTGGTTAAATTTTAGAGCGCTCGATAAGCAAGAACAAAGAAATTTTATATCAAGACATGTATAAAAGTCGAAGAAGTCAATAATAACCAAATAAAATTCAAGACGAAACAACACATTAACGTGGATACTCCGGAATACTATAAACACGCTTGGGCTTAAGAATGATCAAACTGTTGTAATTGTATTAAAACCCAATTTTAAGCACAGATTTAAAAATGTCAACGAAGTAGCTCCTGAACAGCGTCGTCGAGTTAGACCATAGAATTCCTTTCCTGAAGAATATAAGTAGAATGTTAAAGAGTATATAGAAAAGATTCGCCCAACAGTTTCACGCTATAATTTGACTCATGCTCCAAACAGACGTTATTTACCATGTGGAGTATCTTTCAAGGATTTATATAAATCTTACATAGCTTTTTGTGATGAAACTGAAATATGAAAATGCTCCTGGGTATATTTTCATGGCATCAAACAAATGAATTTGTCCACGTCTCTTCCTAAACAAGACATTTGCACATTATGCCAAAATCATAACGAAAAACACAGTGAAGCAGAGCACCAATGTGAGAGTTGTGATTGCCAGTTCTGTAATATGTACCCCATACACATAAGAAATCGTAATTTATCAAGACAATGTTTAGAAGCAGACATTAACCGCATTGATGTCACAGCAGATATGCAAAAAGCTATATGTATGCTGAAATTGGAAACTAAGGACTATTATTTCTCACGTAAGTTGGTGTTACTTAATGAGACCTTTGTATCTCCAGGAAAAATGAGCCCGCTTTTTGTATGGTATGGCATGAAGAAGAAAGCGGCCGTAAAGCCTACAATATCGCCTCGTCTTATATTTACTTCATCCTTAACTATACTAAGGATACTCAGGAAATCATAATTTATTGTGATTATTGCACAGCCTAAAACAAAAACCGCATATTATTTACTGCAATGATTCGTCTGATAAATTCCAAGAAATTAATTACCACCAAAATTATAAGATTTGTCTATCTGAAGCCTAGTCATACTTATATGGCAGCTGATGCTGTTCATGCATGTATTACAAACAAGTTTGCAGAACAGAAAAATATGTATGAATTTAAGGATTATGTTAACACTATAAGAGCTTCACGTAAAAATATGGTCGTAGAAATAATGAATCATGATGATATGATTGTATTCAGTGATCAGTTGAAAAAGAATGGGTTTCCAAAAAATTACAATATTCAATCTCTTAAAGTGGTGGAGTTTCGAAGAGATACAACTCACATGTTTGTGAAGAATGCATATGATGTGGGTGAGTTTAAAGAATTGGACGTGTTCCGCAAAAATGTACTGAATGTGGACCAGTCAGAACACTTGAGTGAAGTACCGCGTGAAGCAAAAAGTAGGGATATAAGCAAAGTAAAGAAAGAGGATTTGTTGAAATTATGCGATTCCCTGCCCACTGCCTTCCGCAAGTTTTTTGAAGATTTGGAAGAAGGAGACGTATTGGATTTAGACGAAGACATGGATATTTGAGAATATTATAATAGAACCCTTATTTTAGTTTCTACTTTTGAAGTTCCTTTGATTCAGAAAGAGTCTAATTTTCTTAGCAATGAAGACTGATTATATTTTAATAAAGCTTTAATACATATATACATAGGCCAATTTCAGTTAACTTATAAATAACCGAGTTTGGTATAATTAGCCGTAAAGGATTTGTCATAGCTAAGCCATGTACCATAACATACGGGACGTCGCGTAACAGGTAATGTATGGTAAGCTTGTCATGTCTATCTCTGTTATTGAGAATATTATAGTAAATATGAATATAATAAAAAAAAATACTATATCCCGATATTCATCACTTTGAAATACGTGACATTATTAAAAATGATCGTACTTACTTGCATTGAATTTCTAGAAAAACGTAAATATCTGAAAAAAACTTTAGAACGCGATTTCTCAAAACTATGATTTTGAAGATAACGTAGATAGGTCTGACACGGCAGAATGGCAGAGCACTAAGCAAATGTTGTAGAAGATCTAGGTATTTATGTCTAGTAGGGCGTCTTTACGTTAATGATGATGATGACATTGTTTTTACTAAAATTTTCCATAGTTGTATACCTTGCGATGACTTATACCGTTAAGAAGCCTAATATGATTCGGAAGAGACAGATGAAAATGACTATAAATAACAGGACGTAAAGTAGATAGGCATAGGTAGCCCCGTCATTACAAAGTTTAGGGCACCCGCTATTTTCCTTTATATAGGTACCTACCTACTTACCCATCTATTTTATTTTTTGACGACTAAGTAGGTATTATTAGCGACGAGTAGGTAAGTGAACTAAATTTAAAAACGTTTTGATACTTCAGGCTTTTGATGCCGCAATGAATTTGTACAGGAACAAGCGTACCTACCTAGATTGATTGACTGCTTCTGCTGAGTGCTATGCAAGAGGTTGTGAGCTTCACACAGTACAAAACTTTGTGTGATCTAATTTGTTCCCTGTCTATCTAGTTACTCAAAATCTTACATATCTACCTAAGTACTTACTAAAATTTTGTTATTGTGGTTTATTTTGGGCTATGTCGGTACCTAATTCCAACGAACCAGCTGTAATAAAATTAGGTACCTAACTACCTACTGTGAAAGAGTTTTACGCTTTATAGGTATCTGTTGCTCTTGTTTTTGTTTCAAAACCACTCTCGCATTAAGTAATAATCCATGTTTTACGGAACTTTTTACGAACACCACGGGTACAAGGTACATGCAAATGAAAAACGACCATTTCAGAATCAAATATTTTTTTGCGTCCTATTGCCTACCTACCCTACCTATCCATTATTATAATAAATGTGAAAGTTTGTGTGTGGGTGTGTGTTTGTTTGCACTTAGTGCCTGAATGTCTGAACCGATTTTATCCAGAAAATTTATTTAAAATAGCTTGCAAGGTTAGGGTAGTCCTTACTGACAAGTTTATTTTAATTAAATGCGATTATTTGCGTATATAGAGGAATAGGAGTAACGGGTGGGCCGTGCCCCTTCAAGAATAGTCTGGTCCATTCGTCGCTACCTTAACCCATCATCGTATCAGCCGAAAGACGTCCTCTGCTGGAGCTCACGCTTCCCTGTCGCTGAAGTGTGCACTGATCAACCATCGGACCTCACGGACCGCTCCTTTCCCCTCATCCCCACTCGAAAACTACCTATACTTAAAGCGGCAGAGTTTGTTAGTTTGTTTGAATGCGCCAATGTCTAGAAGTACCAGTCGGATTTTAATAATAATATAATAAATATAAAATTATTATAGGCTATGTAACATCAGTAACATCACGCATGGAATAATCCATGCCCACAAGAAACCCCACTTGAGGCAAGTTTTATAGTGTAAGAGAGAAAATTTTAAAAAATGCCTGAAAAAAAAAGAATATTACTCTTTCCTATATTCCTATGTAGCATCACGCTACTGGCGACAGGAGTAGAGCAGTAAGCAAAGACGCGAGTGAAACCGCGCCGCGAGAAGCTAGTCTTTCATAAAAATGTGTAATTAAAACAAAATGTGCAAGGTGCGTCTTATCAAGCGTTGCATAGACTGTGTAATGTAAAGAGCCTGCGTGTATGTAAATTATAAGTCTTTAAAGCTGCATGCATAGACAATTTTCTATTATTTTTTGAATAAATTAATTGAATTGAAAAGACTGAGAATAGGCAGTACTGCCGTAGGCAATAACTTTCGTCGTCGTCCTTAAATGCATAAATCGATGATTTGGCACGTATCTTGCTTTGCTCTAGACTTGCTTGCAAAAAGTAGGTATGATTTTCTTTCACGTATCATTATCCCTCAGGAGGGTAATGTGGCGAGGCGATATTGCTAGATATATGCGCATATTAACTCAAACTTACTTCGACTTGCTACTCTATAAATTATAATGTATGTCGTCCTATCCATGCTTTTGTCCTAAATTAACGTGTAAATATTCATCTCTTTTTTGTTACATTGATGAAATACTTATGTTCCTACATTGGATTCTATTCGTTCTTCAAACCGACAGTACACGAGACTGTAGGTACCTATATAGTAATGGATTCAGGCATATTCAGGCAACTCAGAGAGAATACATTACGTCATGTCTAATCTACTAATATTAACTACATAAATTTTACGCCTCCGTCGACTTGCCTAAGTTCGCTGTGACTCGGATATGACGTCATTTATTTAATATGCGCATACATAAAACTCTTTATGAGATAATATTTTCATGCTAAAGCACCATGTTGTTATGAAAAAAAAACCAAAGAAAATGAAAATACAAGATTCTTGTATTTTCTTATTGTCTCGCCTGCTTTTTGCTTTTTGTTATGTCCTCTAAATGTATTAAGTAGATCTTGCTCGGTTTTTGGTTTATACCTATTTATATAGGTACGCCAAGGCATGTCCATTGCCGAACGAGGTCTCCCAGATCTACAAGAATACGAGATCCATAGATAGGGAAAACATCGAATCCAGCATTGATTCAGTGTATTGCAATTCAAATAATAAATTTTATCATAAACCTATTTACTTAAATGATATTTGCCAACATGGGCTATCCATAATCGACTATCAGTTGGTTCTTCTTCTCAGTCGTATGTAAGTACCTACATTCTTGGCAGTCCAAGTCGTGGTCATCATTGTATTATATAAGGCCGTTGGTATTGACTCGCTTTATGAGACGTTACCTACTACTTATTTTTGATATCGTGCTTTTAACGGTAATCTACATACAATTTGACAGGTCTTTTACATACTTAAATAAAATTTTGCAATTTTTTAATCAATATTTATATCCTAATGACAATTATGGCACTTTATTAGTCTAGCTTGAATTAAAGGTTTTAGATAGATATTATTTATCGTCATGTTTCGAATAAACGATAAAATTCAAATAAAAGTTTGTCAGACAAACTTTTATTTGAATTTTAGTTTCTTGCATTGGCAACAAACTTTTCTCTAACAGTACGTTGCGTACTTATCTATTAAGATTAATTTCCTTCAGTTCACTTTTACAACTTTAACCTGATACCCTTATCTCTGTAGTCCCGTCAAATTTATGCAAAAGACAGCAATAAATAAATACTTACTAGTTTCATTGCTTGTTTTACTGTTTGTCTTTTAACTTTTTGGGTCAAAGCTTTAGTAAAGTTTTTACTTACATTTTAAGACATTCAATCTGGTGTCAGAGAAAATTGAAGAAAATTAGCTGCGCTGCTTGCGAGAGACCTTTGTTGAGTATTGGATGTCGACATGAAGGCTATTAAAAATAACTTAAAGGTAGTAAAAAAGAAGACAGGAGTGATCAATTTTTTTTAACACACTTTGAACTGCGTTCTCCCTATAACGCGGCAGTAAAACAGGCAAAGTTAGTAAAACGGCAGTTTTTATGTGCAAAATAAACCGCAATAGCATTAGTTAGTACGGTATTATTAACTTATGTCCAAAACTTGATTTTTCAACAACTTTTATTAGATGTTATGTTATCTTTTAGGTTAAGTTTATTAGGTTATATTGCTTTAATGCCAGCCACCTGCTACAAAACAATTACACTCCACAACAAACCGCCCCCCTATGTATTTACGTATTCAACTTACTTATCCATGCATTCGAATACCTCAAACCCAAGTATCTATAACAAACCCTCCAATGCCTATCTATCACGCGTTCCCCAAATGGAACGATCTGGTATCGAATTTACGGGAGTACCTACTCCATTACAAAATACAAAGTGTAAATCTAAACGCCGCTGTAAGATATCGGTTGCTCAATTTTTGTAACACAAGGGTGCAGTCAAATTGCCAGCCGATAAGCGTAGGGTAGCGTAGATAGGGATGGACGTAGGTTGATGGGGGTAAATGCGAATGTAAAACGTTGATAATATCGACTTCTGCTGAGCGTTCTTATGAAGATGAGATCTATTACCAAATTGGAGAACCTATCACTTTTTCAGCGACGGGTTTAGTGCTAGGTTTCGTTTATGACCGACGCAAAGGGGTAATAATACTGAAGGGTAAAGCTATTTATTTACTTTGCCTTATGTGGAATTTGTTTAGTTTACTAAACGCAAATCCACTGTGAAAGCTCAAAGATGTCTTTTAGAGTACCTAACGAATTTTTATTTAGCTTGTTTTTTTAACTTTAAGGAGATAAACCTTTTCCAGCGGTAATAAATAATACAAAAACTGTTGTTATTATTTACATTCTTATCAATAATAATATTTTGGAAAAATGCGATGGGATAGGCAGAGCTTTGTTAGACTTCCATCGGGTGCCGGTACAGAAGCCAACAGCGGCATCCTGGACATAAGACTACTACTGCCATCGCCAAACTACCTGCTAAGCGTGTCCATTGTGGCAAAGTCTCTCAAACATATTAATGGTAGATACTTTTAAATATAGGCGACTCAATGAAATGAAAACACATGCTTAAAAGAAAACTTCCATGTGGTAGATACGAATATATAAAGACAATAAAAGTAAGGAGAGCTTGTAGTTTTGGTCGTATCGCGAAGCCCGTTCGCTTAACAATGCAATTTACTTATCGTATAGCTCGTTGTGGAACAGATTTAGATAGTCCGCAAGCGTTTTGTTATTGTTGTTCTACGAGCAACGGATATTGGTACACAGTGTTCTGAAAGACGCAGTTATCAATGGCAATTCTCAATGTCATACATAACGTAACGCCCAAGCGCCCATCTTTAATACTTACCTAACATAAAATTTTATAATTGTGTAGTTTTTACAATATTTGTTATTACATCGGCATCTGTTTAATAATAGGTGCTACTTGAAAATTACGCGTTAAAACTTACGAAACATAGGCATCGAGCATATTTTACTGTCACTCTAAATATGCTCTAAATAGATAGTTACTGTTAAACTGACACGTAAAAGAATAAAAAAAATTATTACGCACAGAGATATAATAATAACGTAGGTATAGGTACCTATATTTACAAAACTTGACAGACATTACCCTGCCAAACTGTCTAGAACTCTAGACTATGTACTCGAACTTGAAATACATTATTCGCTACTTACTGTAGAAATTACAATCAACCTATTCACATTAAGAGGTCTCTTTGCCTAAAATATTGCGTGAACGTGGTCGAAAATCTAAATTTTGAATGCATTCGAGCAACGTAAGCTGTAAATTCACATTACCGGTCTCCGGTGGTTCGCCGTCAAACTATGCTAACTTAACACACACTCTCACATCGCCTGAACGTGTGCTATGCGGAAGGAACTTTGAGAATTCTAATATCTTTTTGGCTAGTCTAACTAAAACGATCTGTTCAACTTGAACTAAATTAGTATTTCATAGTTACAGACAGAATTGTACCTATTGAGTAAGTTGTTCTTTTATCCCGCGGTTTCCTCTATCGTTCAGAGAACTTTCAATACGAAGGTTGATATGTAGGTATAATTCATGCATGTTGACAATTTCATATATTTCTATGTTGTAAAAATAATACTAGTACCTACCTACTCCAGTGCGAAATAGGGTCGGGTCTTTAGTTAAATATATATTTCTTTTGACGGATATCTGTTACATTGGTTACATTATTTTCCTATTAGGGTAATAGGTACAAAAAAGATACCTGTCTACGTAATTATATTGGTGTTTTGTGTACGCGAAGAGAAAATATTTGATATATATCGCTTCTCGCGACGAGACATGATATTACTACCTACTTGATTACATTTTTGCTACTAAATGAACACGACGTTTAAGATAGCTTACCTTAATCGTCATGTTTTTTATATGAATTGCTCAAATATAGCAGCTATAAACATGTTAATTAACATTAAGACGCAAGCTATGCAATCAAAACCAATTAATTAATTTGAGACCAGAACGTTCAAGTAGTATTAAAAAGTACTCTGTGGTTCAAGTATTGATTATGAACAACGGCTGTTGTTGTTAGCTTTAGCATTATTATGGCACGTGCAGATGCGAACTTGTACAATTCTCATAGTTTATTAAATTAATGTTAAAAGTTACTGTTCGGATTTGCGCTTATTTTGGCGCTGCGAAGGTCAAAATAAGCTATCACTTTATTTATAGCAATTTAATATGTTTAGGACGCTTACCTTCTTGCATATCTTTGTTATATTGTCTTGTAATAAAATTCTAGAACCATGCTGAAAATTTTGACAGAATATCATAAGACAAGACGAAGAAAGTACATCATGAACATGAAAGAAACTATTACGGCTCCATATGATTTGACATTTTTTTGAATACTCTTGAGAATCATACAATATTATTCTACATAATGTATTAGTAGATTTATTAATTTGTATATATTTTAATTTTTTTTTGAAATCGCATTCTCTACTAAGTATCCGGTCTAGTAATGCACTTACATATTAGGTATGCAAGAGATGTTTTCTGTTCACGTCGTGTGTCATGTAGTTTTATATATTTCATTTGCCCGTATATAAGTACTTTCAGTTCTGCTGTATGCCTAAAGCCTTAAAATTTGTTAATTTGTTCTGTTCCGTAGAGAACCGTTATGTTACATTTCGTGTTCCAATGGTTGCAGTTTCAAACTTTGTTCATTGCATACGAATTTGCTGAGCGGAGTTTATTTATAAAAAGATTCACCTATTCCAACAATTTCATGTATGTATATAGTCAGTATATTTAAGTAGTATTTTTTTAAAGGTGCAATTGTAGAGTAAGTATAAAAGTAAAAAAAAAATTGATTTCCATATTTTTATGATTGAGTTTTGAGCTTTTATTGGAAGAAAATACTGATGTTATAAATTATGTTTAAAATAGTAATCTAACATTATGGAATTATGAATCATAATCACTAGTCAAAACCTGAGGTTGAAGTGTACATCCTGAGGTACGGCACCTATCACTAAACTGCATTCTATTTCACAGAATAAATAATGTAGCTATAGTTAGGTATTAAGAGAAATTTTGATCAAGAAATTAAGTTGCTAAACACAGTTTGCTTCTCTATATTGAACCAGAAAATATTATTTACTTAATACTAAACTACTATGATTCACATGGTAGTTAGTTCCCCAAAGATAAAAGTATCAGCGGACCTAATTGAATAGCTAATAAACAAAGTGTCGAAGTTTCCCGCCGAGCAATAAATAGTAGATAAATTAAATGGCCGAGAGCTCCGCAAAACAGAATTAAAACTTTGTGAAGGTATCACGTAAATCACAACTAGCTGATTTATATTTCACGCACCTTCCGGGGCTCAGTGAAGGCTCTAGCGGGTAATTCGAGCGTCCGGATCTATGATCTCGTATGTGCCTGTTTAATTTTGTTGAATTGCTTTATTTTGTGAGCAATTTTACGAGTACATAAATTTATGTAATGAATCACCATTGTATTATAGTTTATAGAAGACGTGTTAGTTACGTGAAATACAAAGTACAAATAACACTAGTGTCAACTGAAAGTCAGATAGAGTAGAGAGAAGAGTAACGAGATGATGACATTTCCTCTGTCTACTGACCACTTTGACCACGTTGATATAGTCTATCAACAGAAAGTCATTTTGACAGACAATTAAAAAAAGTAGATGTGGATGTTCTAAATATGAATTTGCTATCAGCGACAGAAATTAGGTCCCTACTTACCTAGTTTATTTTTTTTATATTTTCCTAAAAAAAATTGCTAAAGGTAATAAACAATATCAGTAAACAATTAGCAAACAAGGTTATCGATCTAAATCGTCTGCAGTTATGGTATTGAATACACACAAATTTAGTTGATGCCATTATAACTGTCTGAAACGAGATCAACCCGTAACTGAGAGCACACAAAACTTTGTTTGTTCCTTTCTCGACTGTACGCCAACTAATTGAGCTCGAGCTGAAGTTCGCTTCTCCTTGTTTGTACTAAGTAGGTACATTGCTTAAAAATATAGAATTCTTTAATTAATTTCTGTGAAACTTGTTTCATTGTTGTAGTTACTTGTTTATGAAAACTACGATTGTATTTAATAATCTCCAGCAGTAGTAATCCACTCTTGTTGTTTTTCTAAGAGCTGAGAATATTATGATTTAGTTGTACTACTAGTAGATAACATGTTTCACAATTCTGATGATATGTCATCTCAAATAGATTCTTGGTAGTATCACTACTTTTGCCAGTTTGTGCAAGGATATTTATATGTTAAAATACTTACTTTAAACCTATAGTCATTTTAGGAGCATAATTTACTTAAAAGAAGTAATATATCATTTTCATATGATTGGGAAAATAATTTGCTAGTATAATCTTCAATTTTTATACCTACAAATCCATACTAATATTATAAATGCGATTCTGTCGAAGTCTGTCTATTTGTTACGCTTTTACGCCTAAATCATAGAACCGATTTTGATGAAATTTGGTATAGAGATAGATTAGACCTCGGGGAACAACATAGGACTTTTATCGCTTTATAGGGTTGAAATAGGGGATGAAAGTTTGTATAAAAAATTGACAAAGTATAAACAGAGATATAACCGACATTCATGCGAGCGGCGCTCCGGGCAACAGCTAGTATTCCATAAAACCTTACAATCATTTAACCCTACTGATGAGATTCGGTGAGTTTGCATATAGTTGGGGTAGCAGACATAATATTTCTGAGTGGGTTGAACATTGGCAGGCAAATCTGCCAGGTTTGAATATAAAATGAATGAAGGTTAAGTCAGTTATGCAAATGGGAAAAGTTCCGGAACTCTCCTTTGATATGGAGCCTCGGTACGCGTAATACAAATGGATATACCACGGATATACTTTGACATCACATTATTTTACGTTTGCATTTCGAAAATAAATGAATCGTTCAAATAAATAGTAGAGACGTCGCTATGAAATTATAACTAATTTAACGGCAATTTAGGTCGCGTGTCGCCGTGTAGTGACTATAAGTCAAAATCATAATAAAAGAACAAAAGAATGTCAGCCAAAACGCCCGTAAGATCTTTAGAGCGTTCTTTTCAGCTGCAAAGACGACAGGCACATATCCTGAATTGGGTCACTCTCGTTATTTTGAGAATATCGTCGTCGTACTTGAGATCATAGATTACCTTAGCACAAGGCTTAATGACCTCTGCAGAGTTTGAATGAAAATAAAAGAAAAGAAATGAAATACTGGACGTATTTATAAACTTCAGCAATCTCTCAATGAGCAGTTCGGTGGCGTCCTCAACGTTTTCAAAAAATCTAAAACGACATTGTAAAAGTGACCACTTTTCGTATTTTCCGACAATACACCCAATTTCCTGCTTTTGCTGCTCTCATGTTTGCATAATTTTCTTTTATTTATCATCGTCTATGCTAAATAAAAAAACAAGGCAGTGGCGAGAGCTTATTCAGCCACCATTAGCGAGGCCGCCGAGCGAAGAGCCGACGAGTCAATAAATCATTTCTTGGCATCACTTATCGATTCTATTGAATGAATAGCGATTTATTCAGTAGATGTTTAATCGCTGCTTTTCAAATATGACTATTCTTCAGTGGCTGATTATGTTTGCAGATATAAAAAACTGTTTCATAACATTAATGAGCTGTTTGCTATTAAGCTTGGTTGTTGGAGATGTGTTATGTAATATTTTATGAAGTAAACCTATATTTTATTACAGACACGCACACATTAAAAATGGGTAAAAACATCACTAAAAATTCGCCAGTATAATTTTAAGTATATAAGTAAGATCATTTTGTCAATTTTCAACTAATGTTATTTTTTATGAGTTCGACGTATATTTTTTATATTTATTATAAAGGGTGACAGTAGTAGGTACTGGACATAAAAAATATAATTGTAAGTATAGAAGAAGCTTCTAAAAGCAACGGACCAAATTGAGAAAACATATATATTGTGGAGATGACGATGCTGATGATCTGCTCCGTGAGGGTTGCTTGCAGACGGGGGTCACCAATGTGGAGGTAGCACACCAAATACTTCCAACCAAAGGGAGGATCCTCCGACCAGGCTAGGTGATCGTGCCTGGCGGGCTACTGCCCGAAAGTTGGTAGTCGGGACTTACGCACAAAAATATCGTTCTGAGTTATCTAGAATCCAAATTAAGTAAATAGGAGTTACATTTAAAGATTGTAACGGCAACAAAGCTAATTTTTTTGATAAATATACGTATTTGTAACTGGGTAGGTGCCTTTTGGTTTAAAAGAAGAATTCTGTTGATGTAAAGATAGATAGATACTTAAATAGAGTGGGGCTAAAATTAACAGTAATAAACTCGTACCTACTTACACACTATTGACGTTGTTAAACAAAGTTTAAGTTTAACAAATTTGACCAGGTATAAAAAGAAACGTCTATTTTTATTAAGGTTAGGTAAGGGATAAAATAATGTTCATAAAAAGTAAATATTATAAAAAGAGAAAGGTATTTAATTTGTTGTTATGTAAGTGCAAAATAATTTAATGTAAGGGCTGTCCTACGTAATAAATTGTAACGCACAATTCCATATTATCGTTTAGTATATCTCTATACATGTTACAAACATTCAAACATATTTCAAAAGCCTTACGAATGTATGCACCACAATTTCGTAACATTAGTAGTAAAATTGCAAACGTGAGTTGTGAATGCAACGTGAATCCCTGGGGCGTGCCTGAGCCGCATCCACGTGGAACGATAGAATATGCGCAACTTATGCATATCCAATACAATCTCTCCAGTTCCAATCTCGCCACGTCAACTTTAATGCTTTGAATACTTTAGTTTTAACTGATTTTGGTGTTATATGGTGTCTAGATTATGTATCAATATTTGCGTATATTTCTTTAGAGTGGCGTAAATAGTTTATGCAAGGTGCACCGCTTACAGTCAATCCCTTACCGATTGCCACCCTGTAAAGGCATCATTGTACAGTCGAAATGACGTAGTAGACAATGCAAAAGCAAGGGTTCTCCATTGAGCTCTAGCATCTAGTTGTTAAATTCTATTCGAGAATTCAAGCTCAAATTGAGTGACTCGACTGCAGGCGAATCACCCTGCCTATCTCTCTCAAACATTAGGTAGGTACCTAGACTTTTTAGTCTTAATCACATTTGAATTCTAAGACTTATTATATGTACTACAGAACGTCTAATATTCTATGACTAAGTGAATCATACTTAACTTAGTCATAGAATATTAACTTTTACACAGCGCTTATTTTGAAACCATAACGCTTATAAGTATATCAGTTACAAACACCTTAACATCACCTAAAGAGATAAATATCTTACAACTTTCCTTCGGAAACTAAGTTTTACAATTTTCTCCTTAGTAAGCAAATCGAGCTGTCTCATCGTAAAATCGTTCAAATCATCGCATTTTCAGTTTCCGCTAACCGCATATTACTAACCAAAATCTAAATTTATTGCTTGATGTCGTTGCAAAGAACAGCAATCGATCACTCGTATCTAGTAATCGGATCTTTTGCCCGCATGTCCCGATACATAACGTTTTGCGGTGTGACAGAGGTTCTCTACGTAAATAATAGCTTCACATTTATATTTTCTCTATTCCATATAACTGCGAAGTTTATGTTGTGAGGTTTACTTTGCAAGAATAAAATATCATCCCGGGCACCACACAGAGTTATCGAAATTTTAAACCTTTGACGAGATTGCCGGCAGTTCCGAAATTTGAGTGCGTCCAATGCTTTGAGCTTTGGTTTCGTTTGTTATTATATGAGATTTGGTCGAATGAAATAGTAAAATTGCGTTCGTTACAAAACACCGTATCTTTTGTGTAACAAAGGTTAATTTAAGCACCTGGCGAAAGAATTAAAAAGTTTGCACTCAACTCGTCAAAATTTCAATGCCCTTATCGTCAGAGGCCTCCATAGACAAATTTATTAGTGCATGTTTTGTTTACGTAGTAATTCGTTGCGCAACAGAAAATACGTGTCAATAAAAGTGTTTTACACAGCAGTAAACAGTGGGTAACTAACCCAATTCAGTGGCTTTACGACCTGTAAGAGATAGATAGTCGATGTTTGCTTCTTAGATTACCTTCTTGTTCATACGGTATGAAATAAATACTTATATTTTAAAACATCAGACAGTGAGCAGTCAGTTCATGCAGAGGATACATTCATGCAAGTTTATGCAAAGGAAGGTATAATATCTTGACCTCCCATAAGTGGAAAGATAAATGTAAATATTATCAATTTTATGTAAGTACCTATCTGTCCGGTATCTACTAGCAGTACAATTAGATAGCTTATACTGATAAGACGTTCTTTGTTTCATTCTGCAATTCAATTATTCTAACTAATAGGTAGAAAAAATGGATCATTCTGTCTTACCTATTCGTGATTAATGAGGTACTCACTAGAAGCTGGAACAGAACATATACCTAACTAAATAGAAAGTGTGAAAGAACGTCAGCAAAGTTTTAGTATGTACACCGCAGAATCGCTGACTATACAGACTGGGTACTTTGAGTAACCGACTGAAGATTGATCAAGTTTTTACTTCAATATTAACTTCTAAAAGAAACTTTAATAGCATATTTTCTATATCGTTTCACTAGAAACCATTAAATGTATCGTCCGTTTAATTTATTCAACTATGAGCCATATTAAATTCCGAATGTATCGTCTCGCAGTAGATTATATTAAAAAATTTAATTCGTTCATAATTTTTTGCTTTATTACATTCACGTCGTCGGCCATTACGGCGCGCGTTTTATTAATACTGGTCCGATTTTCATTTTCGCAGCGTCGTGGGGCGTCGCGACAAAATTGCTTTACAATATAATTACAAAGTACCATTGTCCCGAAATCCGCTGGCTGCGCTTCGATTTACATTCGGAATGGGACGAATTTGTAAATTGTTCGACCAGTTTCATTACGTGCTATTTCCTTCTGTACGCCAAATCAGTTATGTTTTCACATGCATGCGGTTATGTTGCGGTTTTGTTGCATTTCAACTGTATTATTCCGTATTTGGGCTGTGTTTCGATAACACTCGTAGGTACATAGGTATCACCGTTGATTTTGAGCATAGATTTATCCAAACTGAGCATAACAAGTCTACGTCTTTAATCATATGTTTTCTGACTATACTTACTGCCTTTCTCTAATTGTAATCAAAGTTTGAAGGCAAAGACATAAATCTTATTAGCTGGCATGAGACCACTAATACCTACACGTTGAAACTTGAGTCGATTGACAAACTTCATATTGATGTGATGAAATGTCTATAGTTCATACACATTGTGCACAAAAGATCCCATAAAGTCGAAGTCCTCGAGTAAGGACATTAACCAATACATTTGTGTCAATAGTCAATAGTCAATAGTCATTTATTGGTAATAATAATATTACAGGTCTTTTGAACATTCAATACATTCATTCATTCATCAATATCAGTAAATTAAAATAAATATTCAATTCAATTACAATACATGTCAGAGCAATAATCAAATTAAAATAAATGTCAGGGAATTAAAATACAATAATATAAATTAGGTTAACATAAATTCCTCGTGTGAGTAAAACGCTTGCTCGATCAGCCAGCATCTAAGATTAGTCTTAAAACTATCTAGTGATATTTTATCTCGAATTTTTTGTGGTAGTTTGTTATACACTGACGGGCCCATAACATAACATGATTTTGAGGATTTTGTTAGTTTCCTCGCCACTGTGCTCAGTAGGTGACTTCCTCGAGTGCAGTATGAATGGTTATTATATATGGTTGTAGATATATCTTAGACGTGCAAACTTATAACAGAATAAGACGGCAAACATTGCAGTCCCAAAACTACAACCTCATGAAAAAAAAAATAGATTAGGTTATTTAAGTACGACTGTCATCAAATTAATGCAAAACGTTAAAATAAAAAAATAAAACATTTTTATTTACCTATTTTGTCTGTTATCATTACTTAGTATAAACATTAAAAATTTTCTAAGTCATAGCCTTTGCTTATGTGTACTTAATTGTGTCAAAGCTAGACTCGAGAATGGTATTAAAAACCAGTGATGGCTGTCAGCTGTAAGTATCGATTTTTTTTACAATTTTCTTTTTCTTTCGTTATTTAAATACTTCCGTCTCTCAACAGTAGGTTGACTAAGTTTAATTAACTATTAAAATATTCGTAATATGAAGTAAAAGTCTTCACCTACAGAGCCACAAACACCAAAACGTTATTAATTAATGTTAATGAGAAATAATCCGATTATGCAAAATGTCACACTGTTTTGTGCGATAAACATCAATGAAGTGCCGAGTTATCCCATTTCTCTAGTATTATTGTGCCCTTTATTTGCCCTAGTACAGAATATTAAATGACGACAGTACAAGCGGCTTCTCGCTGTTATTAGTTTATGCTTAAGAAATGAATGGCCAACAGAATAAGGTAGGCGTAGTTATTTATTTTAACAGCGTTTTGTGCGCCTCTAGAGCTTCTGTATCTAGACGTTTAATTTGTATCAAGACAATTAGTTCTTAAATAAATATTAAACGCACTAATACTTCGCAATATATTAAAGTAGGTAGCTTTAAGGCAGTTTTCTATGTATTCACTATACCTACAAAATCTTTCTTAGTCTTGTATAAATACTGCCTAATGATGGCACTACCAGAAGAAACCCTTACAATCCCTAAATGAGAAGTAAGTAGTTAGTAAACGAATAAATAATGTGATATATTCTGAACTAGACTAAATTAGACATATTTAGTAAATTGATTTTAATTAAATAATAACATGTCATGTAGTTGAACGTGATCTAGACCCTTTACAAGGTGTGCCAATGACCTGATCAAGGTGACGGGCAACCGTTGTATGAGGGCGGCCGCCATAGCGTCGAAAATTGGCGAAGGCTTATGTGCAGCAGTGGACTTCTCTTGGCTGAAAAGATAAGTAAGATGATGATGAACGTGAGTTAGCTAATTGATCAAAAATAAAATTGCTTTACCACCCTTAGAGTAAATGTCGTTTGCATATCACAAAATAATATTTTTGTTTGCAAGTGACCTCAGAACAGTGACAGTTGTTGGATGTTGTTATTAAATTTTAATTTTAATGGATTTTCTTGTTAAAAGTACCTAACGAAAATATATGGTCGACTTATACCTACTGCCATTTATGATAGAATATCAGTTAATTATTACCCTTGCTTTTGCATTTCGTTTCAGCACTCTCTTGTCGAAGATATAACATCTTTCGGAGATATAAACAGTTTCGGTTTGAACAGTTTCAGATGTTATATCTCCGAAACTGTTCACCGCTGCACTGGAGGACGTGTTCAAGCTTCTGACCTGGAATGGACTTGACATCAACATAAACGGCGAGTACATCACTCACTTTCGATTCGCGAACGATATCGTGGTCATGGCTGAGACCGTGGAAGAGCTCAGTGCAATGCTCTATGACCTCAGTAGAGTCTCTTGACAAGTGGGCCTAAAAATTAACATGGACAGGACTGAAGTCATGACCAATGTCCATGTTACACCCACTTCTATTACGGTCGGAGGCTCAATGCTCGAATTCGTTGACGAGTACATATACCTGGGACAAACAGTCCGATTAAAAGTAAGACCGAGGTCTTTGACCAGTGTATGTTGCCAGTGATGACATACGGAGCAGGGACGTGGTCGCTAACTATGGGTCTTATCCGAAGGCTCAAAGTCGCTCGTTTGAGAAACGAAGAAATCCGCAGGCGAACCAAAGTAACTGACGTAACTCGCAGAGTTGCTTCTCTGAAGTGGCAATGGGCAGGACACATAGCTCGTAGAACTGACGGCCGCTGGGGCGGAAAGGTTCTAGAGTTGCGACCACGAACCGGGCGACGCAGCGTGGGCAGACCCCTCACAAGGTGGACCGACGACCTCATAAGGGTGGCGGGCAACCGATGGATGAGGGCGGCTAACAACCGGCCACGGTGGCGAAAATTGGGGGAGGCCTATGTCCAGCAGTGGACGTCTTTTGGCTGATATGATGATGATGATGACTCTCTTGTCCGGACTAATTATCTTGTCGGCTCTGTTCCTTTCCCTCACTCATACTCTTTTTTATAAGTTATGATTGTTTAGGTTTGAAGACTTAAACACAACACGTCTTGGTTTCACTAAAGATCTTTATTTTCTTATAATACAAATAACATTATTTACAATATGTTTATTACATTTATCGTTACAATATCTTAAAATAATAGTATTTTAAACAGTACTATATCATCACTGCTAATGTTGTTTTATATTTGAATACAGTTCTGACTACGTTATGCGTAACTACGAAATTAATGACGAATTAAAGCTTACACCTCGTTTACTGTTAAGTTATTCAACAAATTATAATAATTCGTTGAACATCTACATTTTGAATATTAACTTACGATAATATGAGATGTAGAATAGTGATTTTATCGAGTTCGTGTCACATGTAAACGAGGCATTAACAATTTGAATGATCACAATATTTTAGGCGTGAAATCATAGTTGTTATTTTCACCTTTTGTATTCGAAAATTCAATTCCATCGAGTTGCTATTGAATAAAATGAAAGTAAAGATTTTATTGCAAATAAATACTAATAAGTGAAAATAAAAAAAGGATAGACGTTTGTATAGGCAATAAATTATTTTATATGAATATTAACACAGTGTAAAGATAGTGTTGAAAGTAGTCATTTTGTAAGAAATTAGGCTGAGATAAAAAAGAACAAAATACTGCTAGGACGAATGTTTTGTAGATTTTGAAACAGATAGACACGGTTTGCCCAATTGCAGGTAAGTTACATTTTTACGATGTAAATTCAAGTTAATAAGTCGTGCTAACTATATTTTAAAACGATGAATAAGTAGAAATAAACACGATTCTTCTCTTGAAAAATTGTCATCGTGTAAATGAGTCTTACAAAGAGCAATACTATTTTAAAAATAACTGATTTCCTATTTACAAAACTAAACAACCATTGGCACTACATGAATAACAAGTTTATTAGTTGTACATCACGGTATGGATTTGGTTTGTTATATCGATCGTTGCACCAACTACTTATTAATTCATAATCTAATATAATTTGTATCAATTGTATATACACGGCACATATTTTGTTAAATATAACAACACTAATCAAACGAAATAATACGTCAGTGCTTTTAAATATTTACACAATAACTAAAATAATAAAATAAGGTACTTCAAACCATTTCATTAAATACAATAAAGTCTAATTTACACATTGCCAGTTTTGTAAAGTAAGCTTCATGCCTCGTTTGTTTTGCTTGCTGCTACTCGTATTATCTATGAAAACATAAAACTTGCTTAAGAAATTAGCATCGCGTAAACGGGAGCTTAATGCACATATCTAGTAAGTTAACAATTTTGTTTTGAATAAGCTCTCGAATGTTACCAAATTACACTGTTTAATACATTCGCTGTATTTAGTAATATAGAATATAATAAAGTTAGCATTGTCTATTTTCCTTTGTTGAAATTATGTACTTAGCCATTCAACACAAAATTATTATAACTCTGGAATAATCACTATATAGCCCACTTCGCTAATTATTTCTGTAATAATTAATATATTCACGTACTATATTAAATCACTTTTTGCTTACGACTCTGTCTATTACACCGTTTGTTCACTTGCATTTGCATCGTTGACGTTGCCACAATCACAGGACGCCGAAACGCTTGCATACAAACTACCAATCAGAAATGAACCGGCGTTCGTGTCGAATTCCGATTGGATCCTCTGTTTTCAGTAATTACTCTCTAGAACTTTGTAAGTATATTGTGCTATATATTTTCTGGGTTATAAATGTGCTAGTATATCAATTTCTGAAGGCGGTTGCGTGTGAGTGTCATTTAGTGCGGGTGAACCTGACACGGTTACAATGACTGGTTGTGAGTCTGTATGAACTATAGTGACGAGATGCTCGTCTCGGTCTTTCTCCTGGTCTGGTTTGGGGAGCGGCTCGATGGTGTTGTCGACGTATTTAAGGTCTATGGGCGTGATGGTGGGAAGGTTGTCGTTGACGGTGACGGGCGGATCGGCACGTGGCGCGCGGTACGACGGCGGCCCGCTGTACTCGGTGCCGCACCAAGCAGCGCCTGTAGATCCTCTGTTAGAGACAACAAGTTGTGTATCAGTTATGAAATTCTTTTCAAATCATTCTAAGAATAGTGTATTATTACATTTCGAATACAAATATTCAATTCGGAAAAAGAAAGTTGATTTTCATATTTAATTTTTCCTCTATATTGTCTGTAAAAGAAAATTTACTTTTTCGTACTCCATGTTTAATATGCTAAATTTAGACCTCAATTTGAGATACGCTTTGATGACAAAATGTCAATGTGGTATCGATACGGTTCGGATTGCAGTTGTGTTGACTTTGTTACGTACCTGACTAGACTGGCTGAATTTGATCTGTATGTCGGGGGCGGCGACACCGCTGGCGCACTTCTGTCTAACAGAAGTAACCTGTGAGCAAATTGATTGTTAATTATTATTTTTTACTATACAATATTGTCTCTTAGCAGTTTCGTTCTACTATACGAGTTTGTGAAAGTGATATTATATGAGACTTAAAAACAAAGATCTTTGAAATTTTTACTCCTGAGGTCTGAGTGAGTGCCTTTAGTATAGTAATCAACGTTTGAACATTAAAAAAAAAAGACTGCTACAGAAGACTACAGGCAATAATCATAGTACCTAAGCCATAGCAACACTGCAGTATCCTACTAAGAATTAGTTATTACTTATTAAATTATACATATACATACATATTATGTAGGTATATTACAAACCTGAGTCTATATTCTTGCATGGACGCCTGATAAGTCGGCGGGGGCGGCCTATAGTGAAACTCAGGGTAGAGCATGGCCGCGTAAGGGTGGTGAGGGCGCGCGTACGAAGGTGGTAACCGTGGTACAAGGCGACGGCAAGAAGCGCGGGGCAACCCTAGTAGGGCGCAGGGAGCGTCGC
Source organism: Parascotia fuliginaria (assembly GCA_963082885.1). Taxonomy (NCBI): domain Eukaryota; kingdom Metazoa; phylum Arthropoda; class Insecta; order Lepidoptera; family Erebidae; genus Parascotia; species Parascotia fuliginaria. The sequence continues at coordinate 9,848,531 of OY720178.1, read as the reverse complement.
GTGCACCAAGCCGCCAGGCTAGGCCTGCTGCTGTGACGAGAACCACTCCTATACCTGCAAGATATAATTAAGGATTATTATCTATTTTTTACAAGTAGGTAAAACTTTGGTGACAAACAACCACACGGCTCATCTGATGGTAAGTCGTATCCGTAAGCTATGGACATGGCTATGTTTTTAAGAATTGCTAATACAATGCTTAGAATACGCAACCAAGTCGTTGCCGATCATGTAGAAAGAAGATAATGAGGGAGGAATAGGGAAAAGGACGAGGAGTGAGGAGGCAATGGGGCTGCCGGCACCAAGTGAAACACATTAGTATGGAATCAGAATCTGGTCTAATATCCCAAATGCAATATAATTTAATGTGGGTTCAAAAATAGTTCCTATAAGCCTACCATCACACGCATCGTATATTTCTAACTATCAGCCTATTGGTGATCGTAACAAGTACTGGATGTAATATGTATGTATATAAATTACGAAATTCCAAAACGTACCTATAGGTTGTAAGTATTTAATTTCCTAACAGTTTGTTTAATTATTAGTTTTGTAAGCCAGGTGTCAACACTGGCAGTCAAACGTATCATGACAATGGGTATTAATAACTAAAATTTGCCACAGATAATAACAACAACTGGCGCGTTTAGCAACTGTTGTTAATTACTTTCGTGCTCGTGATCACGAACAATATGTTCCGGTGTAATCCGCCGCTCGTTACTCACTTTGTACATACTCGTAGTTCCATTTTATTAAAAGAAAACAAATATAAATTAAAACTAGCTTAGACATTTTATACCCAAACCAACGAGCTAATCTTTATGAAATTTTCAACGTAGATAGAGCTACAATATCTAAGTTAAAACCGTACCCTATTTTGACAGTAATTATCTCAATCATAAAAAATTTTGAATGACTAATTACAATTACAATTTGTTCTTAAAATCAGCATTCAATACCTATTATAGCGGCTATTATACTCATACAGGTAATTGCTGTGATTCACATGCAGTTACTTTGTATTCGTTAGCCGTATGTTTGTAAACCCATTTATTTGAAGAAAATATTTAACGGTCAACTCTTTAATTGCTGAATGATCGCATAGGCCTCATGACAAAATACAGACGCGTAAAATTCGATGGTGATTGACGGCTACAAATTGCCTCGTCGGCACAACAATAGATCACTTGCCTGTAACAATATCATTTGTCCCTAACGCTAATGAAAATCCAATTAATTTCACTCTAAAACTCATTGAAGTTTAATTGAAAACTCAAGGGGTGGGGGCGACGTGGATGACGTAATGAGATTTCGGCCAGACTTGCTATTGTCATATGCATAACGAATTACAAATGTGCTACCGCAGATTGTTTCACGGTTAATTACAGCTGTTTGCTATGTCGCTCGTTTTGGTCCAATTTATGAATATTATTAGAACGTGGACATTAAATTTTATGCACATCTGCAGGGAGATGGATGAATCTCGCCTACTTTCGTTCCATCGTGTCATTCACTGGACCGAATAATTTTAATCAGCTATGAAGAAAAAATACGTTCGAGCATAAAATTAGTTGCGAACTGTAAATGATCTTCGTGATTTCATAATTCACAGAAATGGGTGTGGGGAATAAGTAGATAATAATATGAAATCGACTAGAGACTGTGTGATGAATATTTCACAATAAACGGCCTAAAAAGGGCCGAATATAAATAAGTCAATTCTGTAAATTGTTTGTTAAATAATTTTAGGAATCCGAGAAGTAAATGGTACACAACGCAGTATAGAGTTATTTTTACTCTCTATCTGTGCAGAGGGTGTATGTTTCTGTTTGCGCTTTTAAGATCGTTGCTAGTCTAATAATTTTTGTCTTGTCTCAATCTTCTTTGGTTTTAATTATATTTATAATAATATCAAATTACTTACCTATCATAAGCAGGAGTAACGTGAGCGGGGCTCTTGGGTGCGGCCTAAGAGCGCCGAGGACTGCCCCGGCGGCAACGAGGCACGCACCGATGACACCAAGGAACAACACACAGAGCCTTAGTGGAGGTCGGCCGCAGCATGATTTGGGTGCATTGCCTTCACCTTCGGAGCATGCATAAGCCGCGCCTCTCCCTGATCTGAAAGGAAATACAAAAAGATATGAATTACTTACCGATGCATATACCTAGATGTTAATCGGGAACCAATGGTTACGCGTAGAAATTCTTAAAATACTAGGTATTTGCTATACGGTCGCTTTAATTAAGTATGCTTTCGTCAAACAAAATTTGTCGGAGAATATTTGTTATGTGATACGTTGTACAATGCAATAATTTGAGCAATTTTTTAAAGAAAACCAGGAGCATTTTTCGTTAGAATTTCTTTTTAATATCTAGTACGTACGTACGTATGTTAGAATAATATAAATTTTCTAAGCTGTAAAAGCCGAGTAGCCACAAACAAATGCTTATGGTTAAACCGCGTCATAAGTATGAACAAAAAAAAATATTGGGTATTTGTAATTGTGATAGCAATTGAACAGTGATTAAATGTTAAATATAATTTCGATTATCATATTTTAGATCTTAGACTTAAACCAATTTAGTGTCGTATAAACTTTAATACACACATACAAATAAAACCAATCAAGCCAGGAGAAAACTATGTATTATTTCAGTTAAATGTGAATCAATGTCGAAAGTTGACTTCATGGTTCAGCGCGATCCGTGTCCGTCGGACACGCAAGCTTTTTACAATGAAACCGCTCATTTATATTACGTATACTGCAAAAACTCATATTAAATAACGCTGTGCATACTCGGACCCTTTTTTACTAACTTTCATTTATTTCAGTAAAAAGTTATGAAATCAGGGCAACCGCGACGTAATTCTTGTAAAAGTGTTTTTCACGCATGCCGGTTACCATAAAAATTAATTATGAGGAAACTTGGTTTTTCGTAATGGAAACACTGAAAGGTCCTTATAATCTTTGCAACATTTTGAAATTTTAACTATACCATTAAAGCAAGGTTCAAATAAAAGTTGGAAACGTTTACTAAAAAAATACATTACAGGTTTATGGCCCACCATCTTAAATTAAAATTCAACACTAAACTACTAATGAAATTCCGAAAAGGAAACTTTATTGTGCGTGTTTATTAAAACCGCGACAGATCCGAGTTTTATACTTTATTCAGGGTGCTCTAAAAGAAGTTTCTAGATGAATAATAGCAAAAAAATTTTATTAAGAGGTAATTTGGGTTTTATTAATTAAAGACTGCACCGTTGGTCTAGTGGTTAGTGTAACTGACTGTGACGCCGGGTGTCGTGGGTTCGATTCCCGCGGAAGGCAAATATTTGTGTGATAAACATTTGTATTTGTCTTCAGTCTGGGTGTTTCCTATGTATTCTAAGTATGTTTTTACAAAAAAAAAAAAAGTATGTGTATGTATTATATTTCAGTTATCTAGTACTCATAACACAAGCTCTGCTTAGCTTGGGTCTAAATGACGGTGTGTGATAGTGAAAAAAAGAAGAAAGAAAGAAAAGATTAAGAAAGTTACACATTAAATTTGACTTTACTTAATTATTATGTTTATGTAGACTTTTTAAAGTTTATACAAAAAGAGCTAAAGCACAGCGGAATAAAACGCCTGGAGTGTCAGACCGCAATGCTAGATAGCAGCACTATCAAGGCAGTGTTATGTTTCTGTTGGTAAGTAGTACTAGTGTTATTATGGCATGCTACTTACTAGCATTTGATTGTATCTTTTTATTACTTATCACTGGCGCCGCCGTGCCAGAGGCAAAGCTAACTGCGCTCCTTACATTTTCGAAATATAAGGTCAATTAGTCATCCCCTGACTTTAGGAAGAAAATGAAAAAGACCCAATATTGAGATGGTTAAGAGACAATCACACGGTCTGCTTAATATTAAGCAGTTAGGTACAGTAAGCCTACAGATGCCCTCAATACCATGAACTTCACTCACGCGTTTCCAACTCTGAGACATACCTTTTGTCAAGGCTTAACGTGAATTCATTTGTTTAAAAGTTGCAGTTTTCAATTAAAGTACTACTAAAAGGGCAGAAGAGCTTAATATAGGTACACTGCATACCTACAGTGACAGTAATAAGAGGTGTTAAAGTAAAAAGTGTATGTAATATGTCAGTTGAAGACAGTAAATAAAAAGTTGTGTTCACGTACAGCCGCGGCGTCTCATTTTTCTTATACAGCCTGTCATTTTCATTACTACAATTCATGAAATATCTTTAGTGCCTCCCACATTATGTATCAAAACATAAAATGGGTCGCTCTTTTGGTAAAAACTGGTGAATGATGTTCTTATTTGCAAACAACTTATAGACCGTAGTTTTTAGTAGGTAGGTAGGTATTTACTGTTTAAACTTAGACTATGTTATTGCGACATGATAATACAATTTATTCTGGATAAAACATGATCAGCGACTAATTTGTTGCATATTTTACATATTTTTTATCACTTTCTAGAGCTTGCAAGTGTAGCATTGACCAGGATTAGAGAAATGATATAATTTTAATGTTCAACGGTACTCTTGAGTCTACTTACACACATACGAATTCAATGCCTAAAATATAACTAACTACCAACTGTGCACCAGTATTGAAAGCAAAAACTAACGTTTAATTGGAAGCCAACTGTGGTAGAGAGAAGTAGCTACGATGTCGGATCAATGCGTATTTGCCATATTACCGTACAACCAAAGAAGTAGTTTTTACTTTTTATAAATATTAAACAATTTAAAAGCAGATAAAATCTTCATCGCATTCCTGCAACATTAAATTTACACATTTTGCATAGTTATACGCAAAATGCGTACATTCAATGTAATGGTTATGCGGTAATGTTCGCGAATCGCACAAAATGCACGTGGTGCGTGTAGCGTTGCTCCTAAATAACCTTATTAGTGCTCATTCACTCGTTGCAAGTCTTTATCTTCTTGTAAACGCAGCGATTAAGTGTTGACACTGTTAGCATTGTGCCATAGTGTTGACTATCACGGGAGAATTAAATTAGTTTCGGGTTCTAGCCCGAAACTAATACTAATTTTATCCGACTCTAGTAGGTATAGTGTTGAAGAAATTTGGGATTGGTTTCTGGTTACAACAATAAGCAGTAAGGTCCGAAAAGGATATTTCAGTTTTAATTATGATTTCAAATTATTTCATTTAGAATCGGTACATTATAATATATTTGATTGAGAATGGTAAAATTCTGTCGTCAGAAGATTGAATTCAAGAAATTTATAGACGTTATGATAAATTTATTATAAGAACCCAAAATGATGTCAACCAAAAAGTAGAGAGGTCAGAAGATTATATCCGATTGCCAGAATCTTCCGAATTACAATTTAAACTTTGGAAGTGTTATGAAAAGGCATTCAAAAGGCTTTTCAAAACCACAAACATTAGCATGACCTTTTCCTTCTACGTAAGGATGTTTACAAGAACTTTCTACCTTTCATTAATCACATTTCAAATATAACTAATATTATATATTACGACATTTCGGATACGAAAATGAAAGCCTAAAATCATACAGTGTTTATACGTAGTTACATCAATCAAATACAAATAATAATTATAGACCAGTACATTAAGTAGTAATTTTCATTTGCTAGAAACACTATAGTAAATGTATAACGTACAAACAAAGATTTAACAAAATTAATAATTCTAATAGAAATAAAACTTCAACTTATACATAGTTTTCCTTATGGTTCTGATCTTCATAGTCGATAGCAACTACACGATATTTTCTGTGACGAATAGTCAAAGTAAAATTCATTCATAATAACCTAAATAAGTTCAGTCTACAACCAATTCGAGGACTAATAATCAAGACAGAAAAGTACTAGCAAGAAACTGAGCCCAGTCTTTTAAATCGTCAGAGAATTTGTCTAAATATGAATAGGACAGAAGCCGAAAATTTTTAATATTAGTAATGAATGTGGTAAAAACACAATTATTATAAAACATATTAGAAAGTACCCTTGTGCGAAACCCTTATTTATATTCTTTGTCGTAATAAAAAGTGCAATTTCAGTTGTGTTGTGTTACATCACTAGTAAATAGTGCGGAGTTGTCATGAACGCAGTAAGTGACTCGCTTTGCATTATACATGTCCGTAACACGCGTAACACGCCAGCGGTTGTTCTCGAGTGATATCTGCCACACACCACGTTAGACTTTGACGATTACGTTTAGATCGCTATTTAATTGTACATATAAGATGTTATGTTATTATCTAGCTTTATTTAAATAAAAACATATATTTTAATCGAAAACTTGTTTGATCTCATTGTTTTTATAATTCGTGTTGCGATAATTTGGAATAACATTTTCTGGCCGTAAGCCTGGTCTGCCGTCATGCAGAGAATCTACGTGAAGAGAGTATTTACCTAAAGTCTCCGGGGACGCAGCTTGCTCCTAAAGCTGGAGTTAAGCACAAAAGGTGGTATTAAGAGCAGTCTAACTCAAAATAGTGTTACGTTCCTACTATCAGCGGATACAAAACGGAAGAGTTATTTATAAAAATATTGTTTAAAATATATAATCTATTCATAAGGTCGCGGATGGTCAACCAGCTATATAAATTGCTCCCGAGTAGGCAGAATGCGGGCTCGTGGCCAATTAGGCCTAGGCTGAACATACACGTCCTTTACGCTAATGTACTTTTTATGTCTCTGACAAATTTAACACTTCATATACTTTACTTGGAACATTTACTTTTATGTGACAGAAATAAATTCATCCTCTAACCTTACGTCCGTGCTTTTGCCTCTAAGCGACTACTAAGCATAATTACGGTACCTACTTATAAAATCTTAATGTCCGTTCATCTCGGTACTGACTTCACTACTTTAAATCTATCTTTTGTGTAACTTTAACGATCATCATTGAACGCGATTACGGCTGAATGCACACGAGTTTGTCGACCCCACGTCGCCTGACCCTCAAAGGAAGAGGGTTCTTATAATGTTAATAGCTAATAGCTCACATAAGGATAGTTCACTCTTATCTCTGTCACGGTTCACGATCAGGCCTTTCAACTCATTCACTGCATTTACCATTCATTAGATTGCATTCATGCAAGAATAGTCAAATAAGCATTAATTTCTATTGAATAAAAACAATCGGGGTCAAACGAAGCCCTTAAAAATCCGCTATTAGTATTCAGTAAACTTGACTAGGTTTACTTAAAATTGAAAGCCGAGCTATCAAAACATTATATCTTTTAAGTGCAATGATCTTAACAGTTCCGTATCTTGAGTGTAAAAGTTAAGACTGAGACGCTCTCATTGGTTAAATTTGGTATAAAGCGAGCGCGCTTCGATAGTCGTCGGCAGACATTTTGATAAATTACTATTATTGCGAGTACAATAACATTTATTTCGTAGCGTGCTTGACTTTTCTGTTTTTAATTTGACAAGTCATCATCGACCACGACGCAATGTTTTACGAAAACGTTTTCCATTTTTACTTCACTGGATAAGCCCTCTCAGAACATTGAAGTTATTTATCAAAGCAATCAGACGTATTATAATAAATAACAGAATATTTCAGGCTCATTTTACTATCGAAGCAGTTTATTCGCTCGATAGCATCTCTGCAATAAGATGAAATGAAAAAGTTCGCGTGCGAGATGCGATAGGTAGCAATACAATAAAGTGCATGGAATGACCCCATGTGCGCGTGCGATTGACCCGATAAGGGGACACTAGATGACTCACTAGTTTATGCCCTTTGTAACCTCGCCACGCGATACGATACAATTTATAATGATGTGTGTCTATTTATCATTTTTTTATACAGCTAAATGTAAAACTCCCCTTTTTATCGTTATGATTATAGTGCACATTTTAATATTCGAAACTCAACAATTATTTTGCTAAGGTGAAGACTACATTATAATTAAGTGTAATGGATACCTATAGGTAATTTTATTATTATCCTTGTATGTAAATATTTAGAATTAAAATCATGTTGGGTACAAAGCATATAATGTTTTGTTGCAAAATTACACGTCGCATAAAGACACTTGTCTTAATGTACCTATTCTTAAATTACTATGAAAATTAATCTTTATGACAATGCTTATTTTTTTTTTTTTTTTTTTTCGTGGGAAACTCATTACGAGTACGCACCCGCCTGGGCGAGGCGGGGGTTATGTCGGACTCTCCGGCCACAATGAGACAGCGACCGGCATACCGACTAAAACCCACGGTGTTCCTCCAGACGGCCAGAGTGCCGGGGTCACGGGAGACGCTCGCGCATTCATCCGCGACCCCGACGGGCCACGGCCCGCTCAGCGTGAGCGGGCCCCGTCTGATTTGGGGGGCCTAGCCCCCCTTCCTCCATCGAGAGGCGTTCGTGGAACACGTACGCCGCCTTCTCGGGCCTGTGCTGTTCGAGCGGCGATTGCCCAATCGCCGCCCGCAGGCATCCTCCTACGGTGGCTGGAGATCCCGGAGCGCCCCACGGCGACGTCCGGGGCGGACGCGACGGGCGGGGAGCAAGGTGGTCAGCTCCCTCTCCCGCTCGGCCGCCTCCTTGGCGAGCATTACCTGCTCGCAAAAGGAGGCGACCCCCTCCCAAGCCCTCTCGCTGCGGACCATGGACAGAACCACAGCCGGCAGCGAGAGTTGGGCCGTCGCGAGCGCCGCAACAAGGTCGCGGCGCTGGTCCGCCCACGCTGGACACTCCACGAGCGTGTGGAGCGCCGTGTCGCGCGGGCAGACCCCGCAATGGTGGCAGACGGACGTCTGCTCCCGGCCTATGAGACACAGGTACGTGCCGAAGCACCCGTGACCGGTGAGTACCTGTGTCAGCCGGAACGTGAGGACGCCGTGCCTCCTCTCCAGCCACTCCTCTAGGACGGGACTTACCGCCACCACCGTGGCGTGCCCATGACAATGCTTATTGAGTCAACTTGTCATTATCTTACATCTCCCTAGTTGTCAAGTAAGGCAGTAAGTAAGGATTGCGCAGATTAACATTGTCTTGTACTTAAGCCACATTAGACCGCCAGCACTTAGACATAATTCCGCAGGCAGACAGCGTTGAGTGTGTTATGAGCATATTAACCCGCATCGCATCTCGAGTGGTGTGCTTCGGAGCGCGAAATTTATGTCGTTAATAAGGGCTAGGAGGGTTAATTAGCTGATTTATGTTGCCCATATTGCGGTGCGTACTCCAGATTATGACCCTCTGCCATTGACAGTTTAATCGCCTTTGCGTATTACATGGCAATGGTTCGTCACGCAGGGCAATTACAATGAACAAAGATTCGCCATTGAGGCGAAACAAATGAGAATAGATTTGAAGGGAGAATGATCTTGATTGGTAGGTAAAATCGGTGCTTAACTTTTTATTCAAGTAGAAAACAATTATCGCTGTATACGTATTAAGTGAAACGAATTTGCTGAAACAGCGATGATTGCAGACTAGTGTTTCTAAATAGACGTACCAATTACTTGTGTATGGAAAATATATTTACACAATAATATTAGATACTTCCAAGATTTATACACTTCTTTCTGATCTACGTAGGAGTTACTAGTTTTGCTTGCTGTCATGATCAAATGAACACCATCTAAGAAAACAGAATAATAATAAAATAATACAATAATAATATAAATTATCCTAAAATTCTATAACAAACCTTTACAATTCTAAGAAATGACTAAAGTTAGGAAAGTTCCTTGCAACTAGTATTCTGACAGAATAAAATCTAAATTATTTATTAACATAACCAAGCTGGCAGTACTCATTTTAATTTCTACATTAAGGTCACATACGACTTTATTAACCCCATAAAGACGACAATAACAAAAATAAGTGCGTTAGAACATTAAGTGCGTATTCGTGCAGATAAAACGGAGAATCTGGTTATATACTAAGCAATGTAAATAACGGGGTGTTTGCGGTACGAACTGACACGGACATGAACAGAGTAATGGCAGAATATGATCGTGGCGCGTGCTATAAAAATGGCAATTTTGTGAACAAACAACTGTGGCCCTCGTGAACTTAGCAAAGACACGCTCCATCAAACTACGTATGACAGCTATTAAACGCTCATAAAGAACTAAGCTAGATACGACTTTTTTTATTTCATTTAGTGTAGTGCGTTTTAGCTACTCAGAGACTAAAGGGCTTATATTACTTTAACTAACCAATAAGGTTAGTAGATATACCTTGTTATCTACAGGTAGGTATTATGCACAAGCCTAAGAAGCTGAATAGGTGCCAGATTCAGTCATGCGTTGCCTGGTGGCTAAATGTATTCTTGTAGATATTAAATAGGTGCCGACATGTAAGCATAGGTACTGTTTTACCATCATGGACATCAGACGATATTATGAAGTTTGTGGTCTACCACATCTAATACTAATAAGAAACGTATTTAACCCGATTGTTTTAAGTGCTCATGCAGTTGTTGAGTTCACTTAGGTAATCATCTTTACACAATCTTTGTTGGCGTCAATTGGACTAGGCTAGTTGTTATTACTAAGTGCCCACTATATAAAAGTCATTTTAAATTAAGTACCTACTTATTATTATAGCTGCTAGTCAAAAGCTCAAAAAATCAAGCTAAAAAAATTAAAATAGAGCACTGTTAACAACATACGAAATACAACTGTAAATCTATTTCTAAACGCAAAGCTCCTGTCTCTTCCGTCACATTTATCGCCAAACCGTAAGTACAAGCCGGACGGTGTCGTATCGCGACGTCTGTCAGTTGCCCAGCTCCCCCACATCCTGCGCTAGCCCAGTGGGCGCGGCGTCATCGACCGTGCAATACCAATGCACCGTGCAGCACTGTACAGATCAAACATCGCGGCCGAACGCCTCCAGCGATTTGACATTTCACTTGCCAACATATTGCAACAGTATCTGTTCAAAGCGCTGATGCGAGTAAACGATTGCACTTACCGGAATGTAGTTTGGATTTTCAGCTGTCGATGTTAAGTAAAGTTTAGCGAAGTTGAAGTTGTTCGTTTAAGATTTATGTCGGTTAATACATATTCTATCTACCTTAGTTGGCGGTTTAGTGTTTTTTTGTGTAATAATCTACTTATTAACATTTTGTAGCAATCAGATTGATAGTTATAGCGAGATAAGGAATACCGGAACTCGTTTTTTTATACAGAGACCGCGCCCAATTTTAAATAAGTACCTACCTTCGCTCTATTCTAGGTACTAAAGTATTCTTGTGGTCTTGAGGACTAACAAGAACTGCATAATTATGTGCAAAAAGTTACATCAACGGAATTCCATACACATTTCTTTGTGTTGATGTTGAGTAAACTCTTAAAAATCTGGAATAACCTCGATTCGACTATGATGTATTAGCATATCCTGTACAGATTTCTTACATAATTATACTGTTCTACAATTATTATAGTTCAAACTAGCCTTCCGCGGCGCGGTTTCACCCGCGTTAAGTTACATTTTTGGTTACTGCTCCGCTCCCGTCGGCGCCAATTAACCTTCCTCAAGAACTGGGCTATCAAACGCCAAAATAATTATTCAATTTCGATTAGTAGTTCTGCGAGATTATCGCGTTCAAAAAATCAAACAAACTCGTTCGCTTTATATAATAATATAGGTACCCTACCTAATATTTTAAACATAGAATAGACACTTCGTAAGCTCTTAGAAAGCGTCAACGTCTTCGACCTCTTTCAAAGACTTTCAACAAAAATACATGACGCAATACGCTCTAAAGAGAAGTACAAGATGTATAAAGTTTCACTCATTACTCCTACAAAAAGAATATCAAGTCATCACAAAGTAAGCTTCGATTTACCGATTACACGTGCTCGGCGTCCATGCATCGCATCACCGATGAAATTCAATAGAATTACGTAGAATAGCCTCTTTATGAAACGCACCAGCACCATTAAAAACGATGGGGTAACACTCGAATTATCGAATTTTCGTCAGATGTATAGTTTATACACTATATAATATAAAAATAGTTATCCAATAATGCGTAACTAACCGAAGTAATTGCTAGAAGGCAGTAGGTTCGCAGTGAAAATGCAAAGACAATCCAAAGCTCAAAAACAGGTCATTACCATTTAGGTACTAGGTAGTCATAGTTCAAAATAATTATTAATGTTAATTTTGCAGAACCTAGAGATGACCTTTGGCAAAAGGATTGTAAAATGTATGAATACCAAAACAAATATATTTTATTGAAAAAACAATTCTTGACCAAACAAACGACCGAATGGATATAAATAAATAAAATAACTATAAAACAAAAGCTCTTATAATACGCTATCGAAATATGGACGTTTACATTGTTGCAGATTCATAAATGAAGATTAAAATGCGACTTCAAAAACATAAAACCTAAAAATGTTTGAGTTGTTATCGAGCTTCACGTTTATGAGGCTTTCGTTTCATTATAACCGATATTAATGAGAAAAGTACTTAATATTTTAATACCACCAAGTGCTACATCATTTTATCGCAAATGATCAAGCATTTATTACTCTCAAATTAAACCGTGGGCTTTTTAATTTAATAAGTTGTGGGACCGTGGTGAATGATTCAAGATTTGAAGATCGGTACGCAGTTAAATTACGTTTTCACGATAATTATGGGCTTCTTATGAGTAATCAAACTTTTAAATATGTGTCTTAAATAAACATAACATAATAATAATCATGCCTTTAGGGTAAGCAGAAACGTATTACAGACACTTTTTCCTTGCTATAGTACCTAGTTTCCATACAAAGTTAAAGGCTGTCTGTTAAAGGCTGATCATTATGAAGGATTTGTACATATTAAACTGACATCGCGACAGCTATTTCATTATACGAGACATTACGTGATACTATTATCAAATTATAATTAAATAGAATAGTGTTCTGGCCTTGGCATACAACAGAAAAATATGACTTGACAAATGATCATAATTTAATAGTGGTCATATTGTTAAATTCAAGGATATGTGATATTTTTTATAATATGCCTATATTTTTTTTTGACAAGTTTGGTTATACTGAGGTTCTTATAATATCGTATCTTCATTTGGTTTTTTTCTATGTTGATCTGACTTACTACGCTTTACTTACTGTTCTAGTCTCTTGAATCCTCAAGAGATAGCTAAATTTGAGCCTATGTGGTAGATACACTGCTGTGCGCTTCAAATAATTTAGTGTGTAGGTACATGCTTTACAATTATAAAAATTTATAGCAATCTTGGTTCGAGAATACCGGAGTACCTGTTCATTATTACACATTAGGTATCAAAAAGGACATTTAATATCTATTCTGTGAAATTTTATCTATAATCAGAAATATACCAAGGTTCGTAATCAATAACATGACTTTCATATTGCCTATACGCCTGAAAGAAACAACAATGAAATGAAATTCTAATAAAAAGATGCAGCGTAGTTCGCACCTTTTTTGGCAATATACGAGAACCCCAATCGGCCTCAATGGATACAGCCTACATAAAATAAAATAGTTCATAGTTCACACGCTCTAGCAAAGGTAGGTGCTATTATGTACATAAAAACCTGTAACCTATTTTTGTGTCATTTCTTTCGTAATACATAAGATAGCTAAGCTAAAATGAATATTTGTACCTATAAAGTACCGATATTATACTGAAAAGTTGTAATACACAATATCCTTATTCACAGGGATGAGTTTAAATTACTAATGATAATTGCCGAAAGGCACTCTCATTCGCCATTTTTCGTGGAGTTGTATGTAGCAAATGATAAGATGTCTCAAAAAGCGTATCTCGATCACTAAACCCAGTACTTATTAATTACTAAATTGTTGTTATGTACAAATATGATATTTATATATCACTAAAATGTTGTTAAAGAAGTCGTCGTCGTCCGATAGCGCGGTGGGTTCACGACATTCGCCAAGTTGCGGGTAACTCCTGGCTTGGTGCAGCACAAGATCGGCGTAAGTGCGATTCACATGGAGGCCTACAACCAGCAGTGGGTACCTAAAGGCTGTAAATGATGATGATGATAATGATATTGTTGTTGAGTACCTACAAAGATAGCATTTGTATAGGTACGCTAACATAAGCGCAACATTGGACAGAAACGTAAATTTTTGGTCAACAGAGATCGTTGCCTGCCTAGCACTTATAGTAGAGTACGTTGTAACCAGATTAACATGGCACAAGTTACAAGGAAGAGGAAGTGTTGTTCAGTGCGATCACGACTTATACGGATCAACGTATTTCACACGCGTGTTCGCACTATTAGCGACGAGTTATTTGTCTCTCATGCGTCATGTAAAAGCACCTTAATTGCTCGAACAATTTCCGACATTGCTTAGGGCCATACAATGGATGCTCGATTTGCTACTGTTTGTGTTTTGTATTGTTTACCTGTGGTTTATGTATTATGTAGTTTACGCAAGTTATATTTGTATACTCACAAGAGCGTGGAGATTGTCGCAAAAACAGAGGTTTATAGGTAAATAACGCTGTGAATATATATATATATAATACAGTTAATGATGATAATATAGGCTTTAAATATTTCAGGTACAAACAGTGGTATAGGTGTACAAGTATGTCTTTCTTTTTTACTTGGCGGCAGCGGTAAATGGAGTCTCCAGGGACACAATCAACTGTACTAGCGGCTCTTTACAAATACGCGAAGATTTCTTTAGTAGACTGCTGACTCGCCTGTCACTAACGGCAAAAAAGCATAGCTTTATACCTTTGTTCAAAAGGATAGGTGGTATGTATAATGCCAAACACTATCTAGGACAGACCTTACTATCATTGTCTCACGAAGAAGACAAATAAAGTTATTTCATAATTATGGCATTTGACAATTGGCTAGTGCGAATTGCTTGCTGCTTTTACAATATAAATTTAGAAACTTCTTGTAAGCATTTCTCAGTGATAATTTGTTATATCATTACAAGTGTGTATTCCAACGTTTCTAACGTTTTTGTAGTTCCATACCAACATTTTAAGTGATACACAGAAAATCACACCACCATCACAAATTTCAATATTAATTTTCACACTTTAATGATAATGAGTGACATTCATAACGCAAACATGTATACAAATTGATAGTTCATGCTATATACATAAAACGAACAATGAACTCTAAGCACCAAGCGTATAATAAATAATTTGCATACATACAATATTCTACCATGTCTATAAGCAGAAGTAGGGCAGATTTGTGTGACACTTATTTTTTTTTTTCTTTTTTTTTTATAGTATAGCCTACCAAAGTGACTCCACCCTGCCTGATGGTAAGCAGTCAGTGGAATCCAGAAGTGGCGGCCACTATACCAAAAGCTATCGTTTTAAACTGCTGGTATGGTGGCCTCCACTATGGCGGCTGGGAATGGGGTTAGGGGAAGGAAATGAGGGACGTGAGGAAAGAGGAAAGGGGGGAAATTGGGCCTCCGGCGCTCTCACTCACCGAACGAAACGCAGTAGTACGGATACTACTACTCTTAAGTCGATCTTCTATGAGAGGGTAGTGTACTTCCCCGGTACTTTATTGTCATAAGACAGTTAATAAATAATGATTTCATGGAGTTAAGTAAAATTCTTATTATTAAAGGTAAAATACTGGACAAGGGACATAGCACGATGATAAAAGAGCTGATGACAGACAAGCATACGGACAACCTGATGAAAAGCATTACGGTTACCATGCCCTATTTTATTCATGTAATATTTTAAAATATCTATTCTTATACTCTTTTTTTAACATTAATCCTGCATAGTGGATGACTATGAACCTAGCACGAGGTATATCTATACTATTATTATAAAGCAGAAAAGTTTGTTTGTTTGTTTGAACGTGCTAATCTCTGGAACTACTAGTCCAATTTGAATAATTATTTTTGCGTATAATTTCCCAGCTCTTGAGGAAGGTAATAGGCTATGCAACATCACGCTGCTGGCGACGGGAGCAGAGCAATAACTAAAGACGTGGATAAACCACGCTGCGGTAAGCTAGTAAAATCATAAACGGCATCATTAAACTCAATCAAGGAAAATTTCTTAATTTTCAACTAAACATAGACACAGCTTTTTACAAAAATACTCCCGAAATAAAACATTCAACATTTAATCTTTTTGAAAGACTTCCACGATTACGACGTCCAATGGCGTCCCATTTATTCAGCACGCTTTTACGTTACACGCTACTGAAATATTATTGATACGCGCACTGTAGGCTAAAAATCATAAGGTCTTTTTATTTGGAAATGTATATACCAAACGTGCAGTACATGTAATAGATGTATCATGAATAAGTTTTGTTTATGCATATTAGGGTGTAGGTCGGTTTTCTGTATTAACTAATTTGTTCAGTATTTTGGTTTTGTCCTTCCTTATGTTACCTAGAGCTACAGTGCAGTAGGTAGTGTAGTGTACCTTTGGTACATGGTAAGTAAGTGGCCATGAATAAATAAATTTTACAAAAAATAAGTGACATACGTTTCATAATTTAGCACGTCAAATCAGCGCGCTCTTTCAACATAAGTGTGAAATAAAAAGTAAGGGCTTCATTTTTCCGACGCCATTTTCCACATTATAGGTTGAAAATATTGTAGGCATCGCGATATAATGTCTATGACAATGTTACGTCCAAATCCCGTAGAAATAAATTGGGGACTGCGATAAGCGCTCCCTTTGACGAGTCCTGTCTTCGGATTAGGATGTGAAAAATGATAGCTTAGGTACGCAATGACGGGTACCCAGCGAACGTTTTGTAATGTCGCTGTCTACAAGATTATAATCGTGACATCTCTATCTTGTAGGCATTTGATTCTTTCTTCAGGTCATCGAACTTTTTCATAACAAAATCCCTTTAAACATTTTTCAAATAGGGTTTCAATTTTATCATTCCAAATTTCATCACTAAAGCAAAATTGATGAATTGGTATAGAGATAGATTAGACCTCGGGGAACAACATTGGCTATGTTTTAACGCGAGAAAATGGCTTAAAGAGGTTTACCCCTTTAAGCCATGATTTCGGGTTGTCATAAGTTGTCATAATATTTACAAAATTACACTATAATAAAGTATTTTACACTGGTGAGTTTGATGCAATATTCTAACAAAGTTGTTGGAAACATCTGTTTTCATCTCCATTGCGAATATATGTAGAACAGTTATACGGGTAAACTGTTTAAATCTAAGTGCTGATTTCGGGTTGTCATAAGTTGTCATAATATTTACAAAATTACACTATAATAAAGTATTTTACACTGGTGAGTTTGATGCAATATTCTAACAAAGTTGTTAAAAACATCTGTTTTCATCTCCATTGCGAATATATGTAGAACAGTTATACGGGTAAACTGTTTAAATCTAAGTGCGATATCGTCGAAGTTGGCACGTCTGGCAAGACTATTGTCGGCGATCTTGTTATTAAACACAAGTCAATTTTAATCCCTACGTGTATTATGCTACTAAGAAGGTTGTTGTTGATTCGCCACATAGTTGTTTTGCCACATTTTGAAAATTCCATACATTGAAAGTTGTTTTGCCACATATACTTAAAAATAATAGTAAAGAATTAGTTAGCTAGTTAAAAATATAAGGCTAAAAACTTAAGAATTAAAATCAAAATAATTATACTTACTGCAAATATTTTTTTGTTAATTTTAAGTTTACCGGGTCGGGCTTATGTCTATATTGGCCCAAATCCATCCAAAACCATGATATGACGTATACCGGTGTTTCAAAATTCACAATTTAGAGTTAAACTGCATTGTATGTTGTTAAACAGTACCTATTAGTTTGATATCAAAATATATATCGGATAGAAACGGGGTGACTAGGGATGCAGGGGAGAATAGTGACAAATTCTCGCATGCCTATCGAGAATTTATTTGTTAAGATTTATTTTTAAAGTATAACATTTATAAATATTCTCCGTACGGGTAATATCAAGTACCGTAGACTTTGAAAGTAAAAAGCTAGTCAAGTGAAGCGGTGGAAAGCCTTAAAATTTGGTTACTCTAACTATTAAAATGGTAGGTCCTATCTACATATGCTCATCATCGGACATCAGGCAATCACTTCGATATGATGACAATACTTAACTTACCTTGTGTTATTGTTTTTTATGACAGGAAAAAATCAATTAAAGGGCAGCTCTAATTAAATTTTAAAATTACCTATCATTTTATCCCTCTTCTGTCCCTATTGACCCCAACCACGAAGTGACTAGTAATCGGTCATATTTTTATAATTTTATCTTAAAATCTGCGTTTTAACGCAGTGAAAAATAGGTTTTAATGCAGTTTTAGTCACCAGAAGAGATATTAGAGTAGTGTCGAATAATACAATAGCGAATAAAATAGTAAAAATCTACTCCAAACTTTGAAATTGTCTCTATCACTCCGTACGTACGTACGTCATTTATTTCATTTATGTTTAGATTGTTTGAAATATAATATATTATCTTATTTTTGTGCAGCTGTGTGAAATTTTCATACTTATGATATAGAGTGTAAAGAGTGTTTGTTTTTTTGCTTATAGAAGGGATGATGTTAAGCGATTTTGATTGACTTTAGATTATTAAAACTTCATAAGTCAATTCAGGTATTAATGAAATAGCCACCGTGTACAAATGCAGCAAGACTTGAAATCCTTGAACACGTTTAAATATTATAATGCTATGTTTTGTACACACTCTATCTTTAACTTTGCAGCAGCTACAATCACTAGAGAGCTGAGTAAAATATCTTGTAAACATAATGTATGGGTTCGTAGCACATCTGTTTCGTCTCGTCGACTCGTTGAGATCGGGTACAATTAGTCAACGGATGTTTACATACGCTGTTTACCTCTTCACTATGACGTAAAGCTAGAAAGGACGCTTGTTTCATCATAAACGTCAAAAAGTGAGTTGCAAAAAAACCTTGTAGTTTATGAAAGCATATAAATTTTCCTATTTTCTGTTTTTAAACCCATCGTGTAAATTAACTACTCAAATCTATCTATACTACTATATAAAGCAAAAAAGTTTGTTTGTTTGGTTGATAGCTCTAATGTCTGGAACTACCAGTCGGACTTGAAAAATTCTTTTTGCGTACGATAGCCCAGTTCTCGAGGAAGGTTATGGGCTATGTAATATCAAGCCACTGGCGACGGGAGCGGAGCAATAACCAAAGATGTAACTTAACGCGGATGAAACCGCGCCGCGGAAGGCTAGTAACTATATAAATGTATGGTTCGGCGACTGCAGTGACGACTGATTATGACAGTACTGAGGCCCTAGACAAGTGGCAAAGATTTCTATTCTATTCATAGAATAGATTAAAAAATGTATAGGATTGACTGCTAACGCCAACGCTTATGTCAATCTCATACATTTTTTTATCCATTCTATGAATAAAATAGAAATCTTTGACACTTGTCTAGGGCCTCTGGCCGTTCTTTTAGACGATTTCTTTCAAAGGTGACAACCTTTGCATACGATGGTTTGACATGATCTGATCATGCGGCTGCATAATTATGTTAATGAATTAGATATTAAGACCGCTAGGTTATATAGTTGTGGGTTCGTCCCTTCCCGACAACAGTGAATTATTTATTCTTAGCTTAAAAGATCTAAAACGTTAAAGTATACTATACACAAACATTATCAACAATAAGTTATTATTTACTTAAGTCATTTTTATGACGTTTATTGGGATGATAAACGTAATAAAAAGGAGATTAAATCCAATTTAATATTATTTACACACTTAAATACTGTATGTTCATTATTGTGGAATAAGCTCACGGTTTTCAATTCGTCGCAGTTATTTAATTTTATGATAATAACTATTAGGAAACCCACAAACAGTACAGTCACTCTTGCTATTGTATTTTGATCTCTATAAACCAATACCTAGTCAGCGAGTTTAATGTTGTTATCGCTGTCAGCTATGATTGGCTGATCCAAATTGGCATTAAGCAACAGAATTACCTTCGCTAATGATAAAATGTTCATGTTAATTGAAAATTTCAATAGTCAACATCGCACGGATAAAATTCTTGTTTACTCATATGTAGGTATTATACTGTTACGAAGTTTTCGGAGCTCTTTATTCATTCGTACCGATTTACATAGGAAACACGCAGAATGCCATTTGAATTTCTTACAGGGTATATTCGCTATTGATGTGAATATTTATTTTCAACTCAGTTTGCTATACTGAAATCACTGGGGATATATTTTACAAACATGCCTTTGGATTTGCGATTTTATCTCGTTTTACCTGCTCGTTATCTATTTTTCAGAATATGAGATGGGACCATATATTATAACTCGACCGATTGAAGAATTTATTCGATGATAAGGTTTGCTGTACAAAAACTTAAAAATAAGATAATATATAAACAGCAAGATATGGAAAAAGCACAGCTGCGTTCCTGACTCTTCCAACGTTTATGAGAGGTTTTCTACCATTTACACGTGCCCGTTTGTCACCACAGGCAATATACAAAAATATTTTTTAACAGTCACACTAGATTTACCAAGGTAGTTTCTATCATACGAGTATATGAGAAATCATAAAGATAATGATCTTTTTTACGTAGCATAAATTGTTGCATAAAAGGACATTATAACAAAAGACAACACAGCTATGATACAAACGTATAAGTTTCTCTAATAGTAAATACATCGAATCCGTATCGGGTACTCGAGTGGCTCAGGTAGAATCTTTTATATTAGCTGTCTTTGTGGGCGTAGATGACAACGAAAAAGGCCCCTACCTACACGGTGCCTTTCAAATCGAACCCAGGGGTCGCCCTCCGTTGGGATTCTTTAGGGGTTTGTGGCTGCTTTTTACAAGCATTACACAGCTGTTGAATGAACATGACCAGATGCGTCTAAAAGATTTATTTTTCACAAAATCTGAGTGTGGTCTCTTAAACAGAATAGTGATTGCACAAACATTTGTTTATGTACCAAATAATTGGTACATAAACACACAAATGACGTGGTATATAGATTTTTACTTTTAATCTACCTTATTTTTACTAAGAGTGACGAACAAAATAAACTCTCGGAAAATAGAAATAAAAAATCAACTGAATCGACTAATCAAGTAAATAGCTTCGTCGCCATCGGTTTGAATAAAGAAAAAAAATCGGTCGGTCTTTATAGTCAGTTAAACGTAAGTAAATTACCTACCTATCGATAAACGTTGCAGTTCGTTTATGTGTTGGCAAACTGACAACCCTGCCTACGATCTAGCGTTTCCACGGTTCGTACAAATCAACTTATTGCCACCAAATTCTTGTCGAATTGCCTGAAAGTAGCGCACTTTTATTACCACGTCGGTCGGTCAAATGACGATAAATAAGAGTAAAAGCAAATTACGTCTGACACTAAACGCGGTAATGCATCTGAAACTTATATAAAATTATTATTAAAAAGTTATTACAAAAGTAATATTTACAAACGTATGGATACTTGCAGTGTATGGTGTATTGCGGTTTAGGTCCTTAATCTATCTATATCTATACTATTATATAAAGCGGAAGAGTTTGTTTGTTTGTTTGTTGTGAAAGCGCTAATCTCTGGAACTATCAGTTCATGCTACTGACGACGGGAGCAGAGCAGTAAGCAAAGACGCAGGTGAAACCGCGCCGCAGAAAGCTATTAGGTACTATTTTAAAAATTGAGTAATGTACGAGTATATTTATTTTGTCTTGTGTTAGTGCAACGACCTAACTTATATATTTCAAAATAATATGAACACACCAGTTTCTATGGTTACAGAAAAAGTAAAAAAAAATAACGGTGTAAATATAAGCATAGCACTACAAATTCAATTTGAAATTTTAAGTAGGAAGAAAGATGACTAATTATAAACGGTACATTAATTATGGAATTGGTATCCCTATATGTACATAGGCAAGGATTTAATATATTATAGAACGCTTTTATTGCATCGATTGCCTATAAAGAAAGCTTATCGAGAGAGAACGTACAAAGCTCTCAAACAAATTTGATTGAAATACGGAATGCAACCGAGGTTTACGACATAAAAGTTAATAGAAATAGCTAAGGTACATTTTAGCTTGGCTACGAAGCAAAAAAGCCTTAGAAGAGCGTAGGTAGTCATATAGGTGAAGCAAGTTAGACAGTATATACAATAATCTAGCTCTAGCTTTTTAGTAACTAGTTATCAACCTAAATTGCAATCCATCAAAATGTAACTACATAAAAAAAATCTATTTTCGAATTTTGTTTTACAGAAGAAAATTTCATCCATGAGAAATCCCTCTATTTTGTAAAGATCAGTTTCATTGGAATTCATTTCGTGTTACAACATCCTCATTTTTGCTACTGAATTTATATTACTGTAAACATTGTCCCTGAATATTCTATCTATTTAAAGTGAGCTGGGGGAAGATGACATTTCTGGCCCATCCGGATAGTCGTAGCTCTAAATTCAATTTGCCATAACGCTTCAGGGAGATGAAAATTTTTTGTTACAAATTATGAATTTGATACTTTCGTCACGCACTTCACCAATTTAATTACAAGTAAGGATTTGTTTGCGTCTTATTAAATTCGTCTCTTCGCTTCTTAGTTACTTAATGCATAATGGAAGTTGAAAGAAATTAGGAGCGTTCAGAAACTTCTCCAGTTTGTTGGTTCTGTGTACAGTTAGACAGGTAAAAGAGAGACGTTTCAAGCGTTTCATTAACAATGGGAACGAGTTTAAATTCCAGTTTTAAATAAAGATGGAAAGTGACGGGAATGAGTACGGTGAATGATGCAAAGAGACGCTGACAAGAGACTAATTGGTGAGGCATTCGAGATTACTCTGTATAGGTGCCGACTGACGATCGACGGAATTAGAACAAAGGGGACCGACAACGATAAACCTATCTTATTTATTATGAGCTTAAGCGCACATTGTTACCGGGAAGTAGTATTATACAGTTCAGTTTGGTGTAGAATAGATATCAATAAACTTCAAAGTACTTTTAAGTGATTTTGCAATATCATTAAACTTTGTTCTTTCTTTTTTTCTTCTTTTTTCTTCTTTCTTTCATTATAAATTTTCAAATAAGTAGGATATAAGTATATTATACATATAAATACTTACTAAACTGATGGACAACTCCGATCACTGGTTATGAGTGTCATAACAGTCGAACAATGAACAAAGGTAGACGAAGTCGAATAGGCTTTTTTAGAATATCTGAAGAAGAACATTTTTGACTATTCACAAAATTGATCGGCATGACAAAAGCTCTATTATAAATAAAATCTAAAACTCTATTAATAAAAAAAGTTAGCAATTACTAAAATTGTACATCATCTGTCCATTGTTGGACATAAATCTCGGTTACTGATTTCCAAGGAGTCCGATCGGGCGGTTGGAACCAAGCTTTAGCTTGGCCACTTTTATCAGGTCCGTCTGTCTATTTTAGACTTAGAGGTAGACGACCTATCCTTTGTTTACCAAATCGTGGTCGCCATTCAAGAATTTTTTGATAAGGGAGGCATATATTCAACAGTGGATGTACTATTAAGGGGCTGATGCTGGTGATGATGTATATTATTTTTCTATTATTATAAGTTTTTATTATTAAAAGTTCTTTATATAGAGAGACTGGACATTAATACTTCACATGCAGCGATTGTTATCTTACAACTCAATTTTTAGGTGACACTAATATTTAGTTAAACCAGTAGATACTCAAGATATTTCAGAGTTCAGTCGTCGCGTAAATATATTCATAGCTATTCCTATGACAACTACGACTGACGTAACGAAAGCAATTCGATTATCACTTAGCTGCGAATAGCTGTGTCTTTTTATGTCCCACAATTTATAATAAATTGATTTTTAAATCATTCTTTTTACGGTTCTAAAGAGTATTCTCATAATCTACTCAGAAGGGAAAACAAAGTATTGTTACAATAATACAACACAACAAGAATAACGAAATAGAGTTTAACAAAACGATATTAATAGTCTGAAGGATTAGCGTTATGCTATTAATCATCCAACTCAGCCAAGATATTGACGGTTTGCTACCGCTGTATCGACACTAGACGGGTTTCGAGTCGGCAATCCTACCTAAAGACTCCGTCATACCTCAAGATAAAACCACACAATACTCTAGTGGCTTCTCCTTTGTTAAATTGAAAAATCGCCTGTTAGTTTTTGTCCATAAAATATAGTAATATGGGGCATTGGTGACGTTTGTTTAAGCTCTGTGTGACCGTTTGTTCCTGTTTGTTTAACGATAATAATGCTTGGTCTATTGACTTTTTGTTAATACAATATAGAAATTATCTATTAATATAACATATCTGTAGTTGATAAGAACGTACAAGAAATGTGTTTGTTTTAGTTTTAGTTTTAGACTGCATCGGCCTACAAACTTACGTAGATACCTATCAAAGCGCTATTCTCTAAATATTTTATTTGGAGTTCGCCAAATACATATAAATGAGTATAATAAGTATTGACAGACATAAAATAAATGGTTTCCTAAAACAAACATAAACACTGAACTCTTGAACTTTAACGGTAAAGGTTATAATAAAATTATTAATGTTTATAAACATTTGCTCATTAAGCAGAACATTACGAGGGCGGGAGATGTTTTGTTGTGTGCTTTAAGCGAAACTCATATCAACCTAACCATTACCCGTCTGTAACGAGCCGAGACACGTCTAGAGGTCCATTAGGAAACCAACGTGTTAGATTTAAAACGTTAAAGTTCGAGAACTAGACATTCATGATGATTTTTTTTCTATTTCCGTCATAGCTGTTGTTTTCTTTCTGTTTGAAATCTGTAGAATTTCGCACAATTTTAAATTGTCTCGCAAATTTAAAAATAGAATGACAAACTTTCTGATTTCTTGTGCAGCCAGCCTATTTTCGGTTTCTTTCTTCTTTCTTTCAAGTAATTATGGACAATATAGTTTACGTCTTAGTTATTAAATTAGTATAATTTTTTTTTGTAACATACACAATTGATTCTCCCCTAAAAACGATGATAAAACTAAACTTATTAGAAACACAAATAAAATGTCTTATTTACGAGGACATACTTGAGAAGTTGTTGGTTACATGCCAATAAAAATCACTCTCGTAACATGATAAATATTTATATTGAAATAACACAATACTTCTTAATACACGTTAGAAAGTTTCGTTAATATATTTCTATACTAGGTACGTAATAAGAATAAAACTAAAGGTATTGATCTAATATGAATCTCGTCGGTTCTGCTCTCATATCTGCAAAATCGGCATAAATAAAGCAAACAGATCTCCAATAACAGAAGAGAAAAATTAAAGAAAAGTGAATTTACAGGCTTCGCTTTATGTTATTTTTAAAGATATGTAAGTTTTATATTTTTATCCATAAATATACTTTTTGGCACAAATTTTCCATTTGTAAACTTTTATTACGTGGATTTAAAGATTTAACATGTGATGTAGATAATGCCTTATATCATAATATCTAGTGCGTGTATAATGCACCTAATAAAACATCTAAAATCGTAGATCAAAATATTTCTAACCAAATAAATGCTAGATACATAGTAGGTACTTAAAAGTAGGTACATAATATCTAGAAACTAATTCAACACGTACGAAATCTAATAAGCCAAACCAGTATCGACATGAGACCACAGACATGTTAGTAGGTATCGTGTGCATCCATCCAACGAAATAGTCGATTTGCCCGAGGGCGAGTTCACCACTATAATATTACTATAGTGCGTAGGTAAGTACAACACTAACGGGGCCGCCATTTCCCGCCACCTGGCCACGCGGATGTCACCCAACTTCCCCACGTTATAATGTAGAAACATTTATAAAATAATTAGGGATCTTATATTTATAAGAGGATATGAAATATGGATGTCTCTACTTAGTTAAGGATAGCTATTTTGCGATTTGACTGACAAATAATCTGTTTAAGTCTTCAAACAAACTCACTGAATCGTATTGTAGTGATCGCCACCCATGAAATCATTCAACCCGTGCTGCAGAATCTGCAGAAAATCTAAACTTACCAAAAGACTCAAAATACAATAAAATAGATAAAGTAAGCTGTAGCTTTCCTTTCCACCATACTCGATATTTAATTTCATTGTATATACATACATACATTTACTTTAATAATAATAAGTAGAAATTGAACGAGAAGGAAAACTCGTAGAAGATATTGTATATATGAATCGAAACTGACCTCGATAACTGAAACTGTATAATCATCCTCGTCATGTTATTGCAGGAAAGCATCGTTCATTAGCGGATAACGAAATATAGTTTCTCACTATCCAGATAGTTTATTATGGTGACCGCTTAGCCCTGCTATTTGGTAATTTTTAACTGTAAAAATATATGCGTCATTAATTCATCTTCTTCATTATTGTTTGTGTACCTACACGTACTGGCAAACACAATTTGGATTAGGTATTTAATCTATGGCATAACTGCGCAGTTTAAATATAAGTAGGTTAAATCGCAACATTCCCGCCAAAAATGTTTGACGTAAAACTTTAAACGGCCTATTCAATCAGTTCATATCCTTATAATCATACGGGAATTAACGCGATCATGCATTAGGTATTTACATACCTTATTTTGCTTGACGTTTCGACCAGGTTACACCGGCCGTGGTCACAAGCAGACTGGTGAGGTGATCTCACGGCTCCTTATGTGAAGTAGATTCTAGAATCTACTTCACATAAGGAGCCGTGACATCGCCTCAAATGTGAGGGTAGATCTAGATCTACCCTCACATTTTTGTCTTTCCACGTACTATCACAAAACACACTGACAGTGTCCCTATTCTGTATGCCGTCCGTATTCCGAGCGTTAACCGACTGCGCAAAGCGAGGTTGCGTAATTTGAATCACTGGATTCCACGTAGCCGAGAGCTTGAAGCCGTCTTCCCTATTGAAATTTGTGTGTTTCTTAATTTCAATAGCTTCTCGTACAACCCGAGAGTAATAGGTACGATCAGTGGAGAGGACTTGCGTACGATAAAATTCAATCCAGTGATTGGTGTCCGTTTGAAGAATATGTTCGGAAATCGCTGATTTGCTGGTCTGTCGATTCTTTACAGCGGCGATATGTTCTTTGACCCTTTCAGCAATAGTCTGCTTAGTCTGACCTATATACGAACTACCGCAGCTGCAATTGATCTTGTAAACGCCCGGTGTTTGTAGGGGCAAAACATCCTTTGGCGTGCCTACCATCCCTACCGCCAAAGGATGTTTTGCCCCTACAAACACCGGGCGAAAATTTAAAAGTAAATACAGTTCATATCCTATCTTCGAAATTTGAATACAGTTTCAGCTGTGTATATTTAATACCATAGCGCAGTCCGCTACCACGAGTACCCTAGAAATATTGTTACAAATTTTCTACTACTGAAAATTTTAATAAAATGAAGCTGGCAAAAAGTTTTAAAAAATGTTGTCTGTTGATAAATATATTTTACAAATGATTGATCTATCAAAGTTATGTAGATGTTTTTGTTAGGGTCCAAAAAGAACGGTACAGCGATTTTTAAGTACGCCATTTAATAAGCTATAATCTAAAACATTATAGTAACGAAGGTTTTATACCAGCCTTCTACAATCATTTTTGTAGGCGTTTTTATGTATCAAGCTGTAAATCAACAATACCTACTCCAACCTAAAAAAACAACTCTATCTATTGTCCTCCAAAAAGCAAATACATACCTAATAAAATGACAGATGCCAACTGAGTGTTTAAAGTAGATTAAATTACAAATTCTACTTACGTACTTGAGGTTCACCTTTACTAGGGGACACACGTTAAAGATTAGTTACAGTTTTTAAGTTTACATCTGCTGCATTATAATTATGACATTCGCTTCCAATTTCAATAAAATCTCAGCAAGAAATATGTATTCATCAATAATATTGCACTCTAAAAAAACATGCCAGGTTTACTCTAACAATCACTTGCCAGATCCATTCATATATTATATCTCTTTTGTTAATGATTCAAAATACCTTCCTGTTTCTGTTTCCTGTTGACTAAATAAAATGCTAATTGTTCTCTAGTAATATATAACAAGTCATGTCTTAGTCGCCACGTGTAATATTGCCTCAAAAGAAGACAAAAGAGACCGGGGCTCACGATATTGACACCGATATGCTATTGTCCATAACTCTGTAAGTAACACATTGTTCAATGCTCGATTTATGGGATCCCTAACGTCACCGTAGACATTGGACTCAAATTCGCTATTACATTGATGAATGGCCAGTATTAGTTACAACTTTTGATAAATAGTGATAAGTTTGTGCCACCCAATAGAGGATAAAGCATAGAATGAAATATAATATTTTTATTAGGCGTTTATCAATGATGATATAATAATAATAATTATCATTTATTCAAGTTGCAATACTCATTTGTTAGTGATATATACGATCTTATTCTATGTTTGTAATTGACAATCACACAGTTACAAAAAAGGTACAGTACTGTTGGCACATCAAAATTACGGCTGCACTTAGCCCAGCTACTGCATTATAATTAATCAATCACACAATCATGTAGATGCTTATGTATGTTATTCACCTTTTAATGAAAACAAATATGGTCGATCAATTTTACAAAAATAGACAGTAAAATTGTTATTTAATAAATTCTCTTTAGCAAATGTTATTATATTTGATTGATGTATTAAAATTGTCTTAATAATCTAATTATATTGTGCATTGATATTAGTAGACACCTACTTCAATCAAACCAGTTAAATAAATATTATTATAATTATGTGCCTCCTGTGTTTGCAGATAATAAACACACTTGCATATTATTCCACTAATCGATATGTCTCAACATGTCCTAAATGGTGTTGCCGCCAGAACTAACATCTCTCAAACAGATCAGTCGTATGATCGGAGGTCGTTCGCTACTAAAACATAGTTACGTTTGTTCTGAGATATCTGACGCCGACGCTCCATCGCGTACATTGTTATAGTTTTTTGTCAAAAACAATAGACGGGTGACATTACTAAGCAGCTGACCTTCGTTGTGGTCATAGATTCTACGCTCGCCATTGACAGTGATCTTGATATTTTTTCCCACAACTTTTTGTAATACAGATTTTGTCAACTGTTTTTATTTCTACAAAAAAAGGTAATAAGCGAGGTAAAACTAAGTACGATACCTATATTACGTTACACAGCAATGATTCAGGAAAAAAATGAATTACGAATGTATTCATCCGCAATGCTTCGCCTACGTAATTCAAAAGCTAATAAAATTTTGATGACTCTTTGTTACAGTGAAAAAGTAATTTAGGACGATCAGTATATGTCTATTTCACACTTAATTTAACTTTGAGCATACAATTTTTAGGCGAGAGTCGTAAAATGGACATTTGAGAGGGCACGGTACAAAGTTTAAGACTTAAGTTTCGATAAGGAACAGGGTCGTAATGTTGAAATAAAGCAATGAACACACTTTGTATTCTTTAAATATTGTTCTCTCAGGCTTTGACATTTAAATATTTGGCATTCTAGGCCGAAGGCACAAACTTTACAACCTAAAATTTTTAGTAAATTATGTTGGCACTTTATCTTTATCTGTTAGTTAATAGAGATACTGCAAGATGTTTTGTTATTATCTTGATATAATAATATTGATTGAGTCTCAAACTTTAGGATTGTATTCTTCAATGGCAACGAAAGAAGTGTGTAAATAGATCCCTGAGTAAAGAAATATATTTTAAGTACCTATGACAAACACAGTACGTATTTAATTGATAGTACAGAGAAATAAAGACATGTTTACCTATGAACCGGGATAGTAACAACAGACTTTAGTAAAAGAATGAGCGTGTGAATCAACATAGCTATTTAATTTCCCATGGTGTATGGTCTGTCAGACTCTTGCCTTAAACTACTGCCGTGTGAACTTAGCGACCTTGATAAGATACGTGTCGAGCTGTTTTTCTACTGTTTTCCTCTGATATTTATCTATATTAGCTATTTAACATATATTCGGTACCAACTTAGCCAAGTCATTGTAGACGTATTTGGTAACTACAGTCGTTTTAGTTGCATAATAAACTTAAGTACACTTAGGTAAACTTAGGTCAATACGATTTGAGGTAAATATCAATTGTGTGAAACCTTGAGTCGCGAAACAAAAACTATTCAAGTAACTATTCTATTTGTTTTACAAATCTCGTAATAGAGAGTAAATCTTTGTTGCAAACAAGAGAAATACTCAACCGCTAAAGAAAGTAGGTATAGGTACCCAGATTTTAAAATTTCTTAATATAGTTACTCGTATATGTCGAGAATCTAGTTGTACTGTCTTGTTTGGGAATTTTCAGACCTACGACGTCGGCATATCGAGGAACTGTAGAAACGGAATCAAGATAGGTGTTACATCATAAAAAGTATTGTTTAAATGAGATTTTTTGCCTATTTACACTACTAAGACCTGAGTGTCGTAAATCAAACGATAATATAGTCATGCTAGTGCCTAATAGTTTCCAATAACCACTTTAATAAGGTTAAATTAACTGAGAGTAGTTTACGCTAATGGAGCAATAGAGATGAGGTAAGATTCGGGCCTTTAAAATTTAGATGCTACATTTAGGTAGGTAATTATGTGTCTAGTAGATGCGTACCACGCGATTTTCATTTGATCTATATTCATCGATGCGATCTTAGAATTGTTTTATTAATGTTAGACCATAGTGTGTGAACTTTAATGCAAGGGTATCTAGATTAAATTTAAAATTTAGAAAGCAAGTGGTAGCAGTGCTCCTATTCATTTTGTTGAATTAGGTTTGCAATCAACGCCTAATGTACAATGCCAAAAGGTAAAATACAAATAAAAATAAATTGTTTGTGTTCACAGTTTTAGACTTCAAATATTTTTTGTGAAACTTGTATAATTTTGAAATGGTTTAATATTGTTATTGTTTTTTATCTAGAGCATTTACGTCTATTACTCCGCTATTTAGTAATATTTAATGTTATTTTAATTTTGTATATTGTAATTACAATGTATACTTGTGAAGTAAGGTCGTAATTGCAATGGCTAAAGTAATATAAAAAGCTCGACTCAGTATGGGGATAAATAAACAATATTACATTGTTGTTTAATTTAAATGTCACGGTAAGGATTTTGCCGAATATTTTAATTTAAGAACATAGTGTTGATGACTCAATAATATATATTATGATTAAATAAGAAACAAGTAGAAGTAGGTAGTTGTTATTATCTCTACTGAGTTACGACTTTACGAGTTTGGCTCATGTCATCACCATCAGTGACAAATTGACAGTTTAGTTCTCAGAGAAAAAACATTGAAAGTAAACAGCGTCTCTAGTATTTATACTAGAGACGCTGTTTACTTTCAATGTTTTTTATATACAAATAATTAGGAAACGCAGCATCACCGTGGCGTAAGGTAAATACGCGTTTCAAATAGTAGAGCTACGAATCTTTGAAATCATTTGTAGTTTTTTTTATTACTATAAAATTGTCGTATAGCTAATATCCACCATTATGGTGTGACGTTTTCCAGGTTTTCAATTTACAAAATTTGAACTGACTGTCATGTTCTGATGCATGAAGATATGGTATGGTTAAAGGAGAGATCCTTTTAATAGGCCTATTTTTTACATTTGATCTCTCCGTCTATCGGATAAAATAATGATGACATGCAAATGTATATTATCTACTAGTTTGCCAGGCGAAATTCTTTTCTGGACATGCGATTTTCAAACAGTGCGATATTATGTAAAACTTCCTTGCAATCTTAATAGCCACATTATTAAATACGATTATGAAATACGGCCAATTGTTACTAACAAAAAAGTAAGTACTCACTATTAATGAGTAGAATTACGTAATAACAACGTATTATTTTAATTTATACATTCCTTTACACATGAGAGATTGTATGAAAGTCTTTCAATCGTTAGACATAGGTATACAGGTGAGATAATAACATATCTTGGCTTACATTGTTCAGCTATTACATTCTATTGTTCTGTACAATTATAATAGCGCCAATAACAGCCATTAATCAGTGAAATGTACTTGCCTATTAACAGATATGAATACACATTAACTCTGACCCAGACCGAGTGTATTCATGAACTGTTGATAATTAACCTTGTAAACTTCTACCTACGCATTCAAGTTTTGCAGAAAAATATAATATAGTGCGAATTAGACGTGCGTTTTGCAATGCAAATATAATTGTGTTCATGTATGATTGTCTAGCATGAACAACTACCAGTTCACTTAATAGTATGTGGTAACTGCACGTCGTGGACCGTGAAAGCTTTAGACACTGTTGTCTGTGCCTCAAACAAAAGAAGAACGCTGTAGATAGCTACCCACTTTTATTTTAAGACAATATGTTACTATAGCCCCTACTCTTAGCATCACTGGATGATTGTTGCAATGACTGGGGAGGCATCTATATTTTACAAAAGACTGTATTTTGTAAAATAAAGATGCCTTCCCAAAAATCTTGTATAAGTATTTTGCACAACCTATCTTATTTTGAAACACACACATTTAGACACTCACTGCAAGGCTTCGCTACAGACTTATTATCCCACGGCAGGAAAAGGTCTCTTCTCATACAGAGAAGGCATGAGCATTGATCGCCACGCTTGCTCAAGGTGGATTGACGATTTCACTTCCTCAGAAGTCCAGGTTTCCTCAAAATGTTTTTCTTCACCGTCAGTCAGAAATGTCCAGACAAACTTAGAAAGTACATATGATTTGAAAAATCACCTTGGCATTTGCTCGGTTTCTAACCCTCACGACCACGTGTTTATGAATCGGGTGCCTTCAATTCAGGGCCATCACGACTTTATCATCATCATATCAGCCAAAAGACGTCCACTGCTGGACATAGGCCATCATACATCACGACTTATATTATAATAATAATAAAAATTGTTTTTTATAATAGTAACCCCAAAATTCGTGCTTAAAATTAAATTATCTGCTTGACAAGCCTACAACATAAATCGAGCTAGAAATCCGTTGGATTTGTTAACCCAAATGTCAAAAATTAACATTTTATTCGTCAGATGTAAACTGACCGCCAGTTACCAAGCCAAGTCCATTAAAACTGAGTCCAAAATGTAATAAAAGTTATATGATCGCGCATGAGATCGTAAATGCACCCTGTACGGAGAAATAAAACCAGTACATAAAATTTGGGTGAAAGGGAATTCTTTAAAACGCTGCAATAAACCGTTCTATATCGGTATCGCAAAAATATTCGCTGCGTTTTACTATGACGAAAAACTAGGATCTTAACGTACCTGCTGTATAATTAATAAAGCTCGATACACTACAACTAATAAAAAATTTACTAGCTATACATATAAGGGCAAATTTCACCACTTTTATTTTGAATTTCTGAATGAACGCCAATCTACTTCACAGCCATATATCGTCTGCTTTGTTAGATTTCATTTTATATGTGGTTTTTCTCCTCTCTAATAAGGTAGCACCATCATTGTGGTTTGTATTTTTGCAATAACATTGCATCAACATTCCATAAAGAGGTTTCTCTGGTCAATCTGCCCCATTCATACCAAAACCAGTAAGGATCTCTGTGCATGAACATGACTATTTGAAATGGTTTGGGTATTTCTATATATAATATTATGTATGTATTAAAAAAAAATGTAAATCCGCATATTCTATAACCCATATCACAAGCTATTTGTATATAATTATGCTTACTTTGGGTTATTATTATTATTATAGAAAACATATCAACACCCACAATAACGTTATCATTTAGAAAGTAAAATAAATACAATGGTCGGCCTTGTTGCAGAGCGATTTCTACCAGAATAGGTATATTTTACTTTATTACAAGAGATTACGATCTCTAAATATGACGGCCTTTGTTACATCCCACATACAAGTGATAACAAATCTAATAGATGTATTATATTTTATAATTATGTGATGAATGAGGAACGGACGTACGGATAATGCAGGCTATCAGTGTTACCCAATATTGGAACAAACGCTGGCCATTTTCAAACGTAGTACCACGCGTTATTGCAAAAACTAAACGAACGTGATAGTTGCGACATGGTCGTGACTGTACCAGGGTACGCGTGCGCCACTCACAGACTTGCTGTTGCCACACCGACTCAGGAGACCTAGACTAACCTTTATAACAACTTAATTATTTCTATATTTATTAATAATTCAAATTTGAATTTCAGAATTATGTGAAAATAAAATGAGATCGTGCCGGCGATGGATGAGGGCAGATCATGGCTGGCCAAGGTGGCGAAAATGGGAGGAGAAAATTGCTGGATATAGCAACATTGAAAGTCTTTTGACTGATATGATGATGATGATGAAACTAAGATCAAAGCAAGTTTAAATACTCTTTGAAATCATTACATTGTAGAAGAAGTTTTTAACAATTTTACATAGGTCAATAGTGAGTTAAAACTTTGACAACCTTCACTAAGAGACATGACATAAGTAAATATGTTGTTAAAACAAGCTTAATGTGGAAGATTAAGGATCCGATTTTGTTAGTTCCAGGCTTGACTGAAATTACAACTGGCTAACTAGATTCGAGGAAGTGGGTTCTACCCAGATTAGAACCCACTTCCTCGAATCTAGTTAGACTATCTATATTTTATCTAGTAAGTACCAATGTGTTTTTTTTTTCAAATCATATGTGCTTTCTGAGTTTATCTTGGACATTTCTGACTGACGGTGAAGAAAAACATCGTGAAGAAACCTGGACTTAAAAGTCTGAAATTGCCAATCCGCCTTGAGCAAGAGTAGTGATTAATGCTCATGCCTTCTCTATATGAGAAGAGGCCTTTGCCCTGCAGTGGGATAGTAAACAGGCTGGTATTATAACTAGATTGCAACAGGCTGATAAATATAATTAGTATTCGTTGTTTTATGTTACAAGGATAAGACACGGTTAAATTCTTGGCTCAAATTATAGTTACATACTAAAAAAAAATAGATATCCTATAAAAGATGGCAGCAAAGAATAATATTACATATATATAGTGTTTTATCTTCTTCTGTTAGTGGGTGTGGCTAACTAGTGGGAATGGGTGATCACATGTTTTCCGGCAAACGTTTATGTGCATTTTCTACATAGTTACGGTCTACTACCATATATTCTAATTTCGATGTCAAAGTCAAAGCAGCTAGGTAACTGAATAGACCAATGAACGTTTCACCTGCATTCATGGCGTAATTGAAGTGGTTTGTACAAACTGATGGACGTTTGCTATCATGACATGCATATGAGTGGGATAATGAGACGCTTATTTAGCTTTGGTTGGTGCAAATGACGCTGATTCGCAATCAGTGTGGTCGTGAGCGTGAATCCGCGTTGGGTCGTTGCGTTGCTCTTTGAACGGATAATGTCCCATTGACAAATTCGCTGACAACACGATGTCGCTAAGTGTCCTTAATTATCGTGTTGTGATTAACGGTAATGTTGGATTAACACAAATACTAATAATATAATATAATATTCTACCAAACATTGCAGATACTGGTGATATGGTAGGTCCAATAAGATAACGACCTTTATCTAAAAGGATAAGTTCCTTCCTTGTGATGTATAAGTGTTTACTGAATTCGTATTTTCAATGGCACACAATCGAATGTATTTTAATTTACATTTATTTAAATTCATCAACCTCAAATTACAAAATCATACGATTTGAATAAACGCCAAGTTGATAAGATAAACGCATCCATTTTCATACTGTGTCATAAAAATGCATAGAAAATACCGATATTAAAATTCTTATTTACATTTACAATTGTATTTTAAATGAAATTGTCCCCTAATTTATACAAGCAAGTTATACGATATACATAGGTCACATTTCCACGACTGAATTATTTAAATAAAGAATGCATAAAAACAAAGGTATAATTACAGCTAGCTCTTCGAATTTAGTCGCTATTGATTTGCTCATAAGTAGGCGCTTTTGAAACATATAATTGCTACGCATTGCAGGTAGCCGTGAAGTCTCAGGTATAGAATGTGGAACTACCTCATCGCTCACTGTGATTTATCTTTTTCTAGTCGAATATGGGTTAAACCAACAGTCCACAGTCCTCCCCGACCTGTTGACCTCCAGGTCGCAGTCATTTTAACTGGTTATATTAGAACCCACCCCAACCCGATTGAGAAAAGAGTCAGTGGTTGAGGGTGACGATGAGTCTACCAAGTGTTACAGAACTTTTTATTAAGACTCGTGGTATTACCTATGTTTCTATTTTTGAACACAATCATGAAATAACAAAATCCATACTTACTGTTTATTAATACCTAGGTACCTACTCTACGTATCTTAAACTGGAAATAAGTTAGAAAGGTGTTGCATAACAAACTGACGGACGGAACAAGCGGTTGATGTATACGGAAGTTTAATGATTCGATACGTTTGCTATAGATGAAAACATTTACGTATTTGATGTAATGCATCAATTAAAAAAGCGTTGATGTAACATCTAAGACTTCAATTATTTAAACAAATACAGCCACTGATAGCAAACAATAACAATTTTAGTTTTTAACGAGCAGCTAGATGTTTAGGTGTTAAGTGATATATTATAAGCTTTATCAGTTTGGCAGTAATGGGCAGGGCAAATAAGGAATTTTATTCGACTTTAGGCCAATCGTGATAAACGAGGACCAGTCATAATTTTCGTCTAGACGAGATTACCAGATAGCAGGATGTTTCTTAAAGATCCTAATAGAAATCTATTAGGTTTTTAAGAGATTTTGCAATGTTAGACTATTTAATTACCTACTCGTTATAAAATATTTGTAATAGTTATTACTTGCAGGCCGTTTTTATCTCCCCTTTGCAAGATGAACATCAATGAACATTGTATTTTTTAATATTTTTTATGTTACTGCTTCATACCTTCTTAATATCCTGTACATCTGATTGGGTAAACGGAACACTTATGAAAATACTTGCAGAGATTATCTGTTAGCGACGCAAAGTGATGTACTGCACCTGATTGGAAGCAGATCAGAGACAGTCACAACTGACTGGGGACGTAATATCGGTTATATTATGCCGATCTGGTTAAATAATAAGCTTTACAAACATTTACCAGAATTTGGTAACCTACATAAATCATTACGTTAATAAAAACGATAGCAGATAGGTTACATGAGCTTTTACAATAGCACTATGTCATAATTTAAGCTGCATGTTTAATAATAATGAACAGAAATTTTACTGACCTGTTGGTCTAGTGGTTAGTGACCCTGACTGCTAAGCCGGAGGTCGTGGGTTCGATTCCCACCCAGGACAAACCTTTGTGTGATGAGCATGATTGTTTGTTCTGTGTCTGGGTATAATTTATCTATAATATGTATGTATTTACAAAAAAAAAATGTATTTAAGTAGTATATCAGTTGTTTAGTACCCATAACACAAGCAAATATAATTGCTTAATTTGGGGCTAAATGGCGCTGTGTGAATGTGGTAGAATATTATTATTATTATTATTATAATTACAAAAACATAAACACAGTTTAAGTAATGCTTTGAAGAATAGAATACAATATGCTTTATTGCACACCACAACAACGAACTGTTGGAATATACAAAAATATATCCGTCCCACTTAAGTGGTTTAGAGTCCCTTCATAAGAACCTTTTTACACAAATAACAGCTCGGTTACTAGTCAGTCTCCAGTAGTATCCCGCCTGTATTGAGCGAGAGTGAACACACACCTCTCCTATTAAATAATAACTAATAATATACAAATTAGTTCATGAATTCACGTCTTTCATTGGTCCTAATACCCAATAGGTTATGGGCCCAGTGAATTAGACTAAATAAATAGTGTTTAGTTTTAAATAAGAAGAACACTTATGTGCGTAGTGTATAAAATACTTGTGTTATTTAATTAAAGTATTTTGATATCAATTTAATATCAAGTGAGATTTAGTAATTTAATACAATGGACAAATTAAATATGAAAAGAAATATTAAACCGTTTGACGGGGAGAAATATAGCATAAATGGAAACTTAGAATGCGTAATTTACTAAATGAACTTGATGTGCTAAGTGTAATCGATGAAGGACTTCCTGAAAAACCGGACAGCGAGTGGAACAAACGGCAGAGGATCGCTAAGAATACGATAATAGAGTATCTTTCGGATTCTTTAATAGGACTTACAAATGAAGAAAATACTGCGAGAGACATTTTCAAGAAGCTAGACTCTATCTACGAAAGAAAAAGCATAGCAACTCAATTAGCTTTGAGGAAAAAGTTATTGAATTTTAAGTTAAAAGAAGAAATCTCATTAATAAATCATTTCCGAGAATTTGACGATTTGTTAACCGAATTAATTGCTGCAGGTGCCAAATTAGAGGAAGTAGATAAGGTAACACACCTATTTATGACTCTACCTAACAGTTATAATGGTGTCGTTACAGCCATTGAGACTTTGGCAGAAGATAACATAACTTTAACATTTGTTAAAACCCGGCTTCTTGATCACGAAATAAAATTGACAAATGAGAGACGTGACACTAGCATGAAAATTCTACAAGCAACATTAAATTCGGCTAGTATTAGCCATAATGGATATTCAAAAGGGAAGTTAAATCGAAGAAAATTTTATAAGAACAAATTCAATTCCAAAAACAAATCAAATAACAACATAAACTGTCAGCATTGCGGACGAAAAGGCCACTTTAGAAGGGACTGTTTCTATAACAAAAAGGCAAAACAGTATTATGATAACAGGCCTAGAACCGTTCAATCTATAAATATCACTGATTCTAAGGATCCAAATACTTCAGGATTCGCTTTTATGGTCGGAGATTATGAATACAACAAGAGGTATGAGCGTCGTTTTTGACAATGATGGTGGTGTAAAATAATCAACATGGGTAAGATGGTAACAAAAAGGGTAAGTCTGGAACAATTTAATAGGAATTAATTTTATGCTTGAAAATGTGCTTTGAATACTAAAAGCTCAATAAATAGAGTCGTAAACTATAATTATAAATTATGGCATTATAGACTTGATCGTATCGATAAATCTAAGTTTGTGCAAATAAAAAAAAAACAAACAAATTTATTCTGATAGCGATCTGATATCACACCAAATGTCAATAAGTTAAGCTTGTATAAATGGAAAACAAGCATGTCTGCCATTTAATCAATAAAAAAAAAAATTAAAATTATAAAACGACCTCTATTTAATGTGCATACAGATGTATGTGGTTAACTCCTACAACACTTGACGGCAAAAAGTATTTGTATTTTTTTTTGTTGACGAATTCACACACTACTGCGCTACATATTCAGTATCTCATAAATCAGACAGTTTTATACGTTAAAAGATTATTTAGCAATAAATGTGAAGCTCATTTTAATTCGAGAATTGTCAATCTATATTGTGATAATGGTGGTGAATTTTTGTGAAATGAAAAAGTATTATGTGCAAAAGGGTATAAGTTACCACATAACAGTGCCGCATGCCCCTGCATTAAAAGGGATTGCTGAAAGAATAATTAGAACATAAAACAGAACGAAGTCGTGCCATGGTATCTGGTGCTCCATTAGATAAAACGTTCTGGTGGGAGGCTGTGTTGACAGCTACAATATTTAATAAATATGAGCCCCACGAAAGCACTGAAAACGTTTAACACACCATTTGAAT
The DNA here is from genome assembly GCA_963082885.1 of Parascotia fuliginaria. NCBI lineage: Eukaryota > Metazoa > Arthropoda > Insecta > Lepidoptera > Erebidae > Parascotia > Parascotia fuliginaria. The sequence goes on along the minus strand of OY720178.1, from coordinate 9,808,779 downwards.
TGTGACATAATAAAAAAGCCACAAGTAAAATATTTAAATATTTTCGGTTCGACTGTTTATTTTCAAATATAACTAGGAAAACCAAGTTCGATGAAAAATCCTTAAAAGGGATATTAATTGGTTATGAACCGAATTGTTATAAGGTGTGGGATGTGGATAACGAGCAGTTTGTAAAAGTCAGAGATGTGATAGCTGATGAGATTAATTTCTTGTCAAGTACTTAAAAATTGCGTTAACTCGGATAATCTCTGACAGGTTTGTCGAAGACAAACCGTGTAAATAAACTGAGGAAATACCTGTACATTAGGTCCACCACCTAATAAGTCTGTAAGTGAAACAGATAGATCTTCATTTCAAAATATAAATCTGTAAGTGAAACAGATATGGCTCAAAATATAAGTCTGTAAGTGAAACAGATAGATCTTCATTTCAAAATATAAATCTGTAAGTGAAACAGATATGGCTCAAAATATAAGTCTGTAAGTAAAACAGATGACTCTTCATTTCAAAATATAAATCTGTAAGTAAAACAGATATGGCTCAAATATAAATCTGTAAGTAAAACAGATGGCTCTTGATTGCAAAATAAGATGACTTAATCTCGAAATAAAATGACTTTATAGACAAAATGAGCGAATTAAAAACTTACCTGCTGTATCTTATAATAAAAAGCAGATGATAGTTCTAATGAACTATTTGCTGTACGCATACTCTTTACTATGCAAAATATATACACCATAGAAAGAAATTGAATCCAGGAATGATAAAGTATTTTTAAAAAATGCTATCAATGAGGCAATTAAATCATTAATTGATAATGAAACCGGGACATTAGTTCAAAAACCGGAACATAGAAATTTTATCTATTTTCAATAAAAATTACGAGCGAACCGTTGAGATAAATATAAAGCTCGTATAATAGCCAGTGGTTTCAGTCAACAATATATGAAACTATTGCACCAGTTGCAAGAATTCCTAGTTTCTGATTTTTAATAGCTTTTGAAAATCAGTTTAATTTATTACTCCACCATATGGATGTAATAACAGCATTTTTAAATGAAAATTAAAGGAAGGATAAGTATATACATATATACATATTATGATAATTCCTAAAGGTATCGCAAATTCAATTAATAGTTCAATTTGCAAATTATAAAATATGATATAAATCGTTGTATGGATTAAAACAGTTTGCCCGTTGTTGGTTTCAAATTTCTTAACAATCTTTAATTAAAAAGTTTTTTTTGATACCTACTCATCAGCTATATTTATAATTTAGATGCGGTGATATTCTTAAAAACATTTATGTTGTACTTTAAGTCGATGATCTATAATATCGACAGCTAATATAAATACCATAAATAGTTTTGAAAATTATTAAGTGAACAAATTTAAAATGGTACTTAAAAGAAACTCGTTCGTCGTTGTTTCTGGGTTTCTTGGAAATCAAAGTGCTAAAGTATAAAAACAAAATCACTTTAGACCAAGAAATATACATAAGTAAAAACAGTTTTTAGAAAAGTTCAACATGAGTGACTATAAAACTGTCAAAACGTCTTTAGAAACCAAAATAGATTATACCTCTTTGTATTCAAGTGAGACCATAAATGCCCCTTGTAAAAACCTAAAAGGGTGCTTGACGTATAATAAGGTATGCACTCGTCCTGATTTAAGATTTAGCATCAACATCTTGAGTAGATTTACTAACAAAAACAATCCCACACTTTGGTTATATATTTAAAAGGATATTTATTACCTACGATACTTGAAAGGGACTATGAATTTTAACTTATCATAATTCTGTGCGAAGTGATATTTAAAGTGACATTCTTAGTGACTTTGTTGACTCGGATTGGGGAAGCCATAGCAATGAATTAGGCCGTAAAAGTCCAAGTGGCTATTTGTTTAAATTATTTGAACAAAGTACAATATGCTGGAACATAAAGAGGCAACTCACAGTGGCCGCTTCATTTACTGAAGCAGAGTATATGGCTATATATGAAGCTGTTAGAGAAGTATTATGGTTAAAATCCTTAGTGACCAGTATTATTATAAAAATACCAAATGCGATTCCTATATATATTTGGACAATAATTGGTATCTAAACATTGCAAATAATCCTACGAGTCACAAGAGATCAAAACACATTGATAAGTATCACTTTTCCAGAGAATTGGTGAAAATAATGTTATTAAAATTATTTATGTTTCCACAGGTAATCAATAAGCTGACATCCTAACCAAGCCTTTACCGACGTTTCGTTTTACTGAGATGAGAGAAAATCTCGTTGTAATGTAAGGATACAATACATAAAGGAACTAAGGATTACACAGTTTATAAAAATGTGTAAATAGTTATGAATTATGTAGAACTTAATTTTAATTAAGAAAATAATTATTAATGATTTGGTTTGATTAGGTTTTTCTGGGTTTTCCCTAATCCTGCGCACTGAATGGTGAACCAAATATGATTATACTCCCAGAGAAGGAAGGTGTGTGATATTATTATTGTGTAATTGTTTTATAAGATAATTTATTTTAGAAAAAGGATTTATTTTTGAGGGGGCGTGTTGGAATATACAAAAATATATCCGTCCCACTTAAGTGGTTTAGAGTCCCTTCATAAGAACCTTTTTACACAAATAACAGCTCGGTTACTAGTCAGTCTCCAGTAGTATCCCGCCTGTATTGAGCGAGAGTGAACACACACCTCTCCTATTAAATAATAACTAATAATATACAAATTAGTTCATGAACTCACGTCTTTCATTGGTCCTAATACCCAATACGAACAATGTTAAACAGTATTACTTTGTTTTACTAGTATATTACGCGAAGAAACAACAGGATAAGGATAAAAGACAACAGACTGCTAGAGGACAGGTTAACAGATTACCGCTAACAAACAAACTTAATTAAATGAGTTGTTACTTGACGGTACAATTTATATTATAGCTGACATATTAATGTGGTTTAAAAAGATAAGTTAATAGATACCTAGTATTCATTTTTCTAGACTTAAAACCGAGAAAATCGATTTTTGAGGGTAACTGAATGTTGGAATAACCTTGGCTTACTTTTGCTATTTCTATTTGTTTTCACCTGTTCTGTAAAGCCGTAGGCATACAATGGTTACGAAGGCAATTAATAAAAAACATTAACAGGCTACTAATTTTGAGATAATGGTATAGCGACATGAGTCGACGTTCCAATATGCCTAAGATATAAAAGTTTTTGAAATTTGGAGTAAGTTAACGTTCTGAAAGTTCGAAAGAAAAATCGACTGATTAATTTATATCTAGAAAAACCGATACAGTAAGGAACTCCGATAGGTAAGTAAAGAATACAGTAAAACTTTTTGTTTTACCTAAGGACGTCTACGGTGTTCACAAAATAATAGTGCTGGCGAGTATAAAATTACTTCAGGATCTTAGAGTGCAGCTGAAAGCCTTGTCTAAACCAATATGTTCAGGTGGTAATCTTGGCATAAAGTAAGCGTCCGCGGTCATTATCTTCAAACATTAATATTTACATAGAACTAGAACCCTAGGGTAAAGCAGGGTTTCGATTATACAAGAAACACATATTTACTATAATTTAAATATATAAATTTCTTAATATATACTTTTTAGCTAATACCGGACCTATGTAAACCTTTAACCCTTGTAATTTTATAAAATTCTACCGACTATGTAACATGACCTTCCACTTAACTAATATTTGTTTTATGTTTTAAATAAGACAAAATACGGTTTAAATTTTAAATGTTTTTGATTTAAACCATTTGCATAGGATTTGTTTAAAGTGATGTCTGCTGTGCTCACATGGACTGTCGAATTTTCTGTGTAAGTTATCTATTCTTTTTAGTGTTACATTAAACAGGGTAGATACAAAAAAAATACAGGAAAAATCTCTAAAGAATTCAGCTCTATTTGTTATTTGTATAATAGAATCTTTGTTGTATCTAAGTAGTAGCAGTTAGTGTTGCGAATGTTAAATGGTAATCGCGTCTTATCTAAAAGGGTGAGGGTTCTTCAAAAGGAGTTTCAAAATCCTACGTAGTTTTTAAGTTTATTATGGTGTTTAAGGAAGATCACAAGGAAACCGGAACTTCAACAAATATAGCATTGGTTTCATTAGCTTTCAGAATATTTTTGAAGCTAATGAAGCCAATAAAAATGTTAGGCATTTTAACGAAAAATATAATGACGTCGAGATATAGACCTTTCCCAAACATTACAATTAGGTTAGCCTTCATCGATACGTTTAGCAGGCGGATTAAGGATCACTTATAAATCACAAGGAAACCGGAACTTCAACAAATATAGCATTGGTTTCATTAGCTTTCAGAATATTTTTGAAGCTAATGAAGCCAATAAAAATGTTAGGCATTTTACCGAAAAATATAAAGACGTCCAGACATAGACCTTTCCCAAACATTACAATTAGGTTAGCCTTCATCGATACGTTTAGCAGGCGGATTAAGGATCACTTATAAAACATGAAATTTTAATCGGAATGGTTATTTGATATCATATTAATTTGGTATCACATTTTATTTTAATTTCCGGTGATTTGCCCGTCACAGTTAGCAATATAATATAGCTTTGTATGTATGTTTCGAAAAATATACATATGGTATCCTAATGTCACACCAAATATTTAACCATCTAGCATTTCAAAATCATTTAAGGAGGTACAGTTTACAAATGTTAGAAACATTTTAACTGCTTTAAAAATAAGTGCGCAAATATGCAAAAATGAAATGTCTATTAAAGCTGCCAACGTGTCTCTCGCTTTTCCAACTATCTATGTGACAAACAAAATGGTTTTTAAGCTGCGATAACATTGTTTTGACTCTTTGAAAAACTTATCATCTTAATATGTTATACTAGAGCCCGCCCCTGCTTCATAAGTGTGTTCAAGTACTACATTTATACATATTACAAACAGCTAAAACTATAGTTTTTCTTAAATATAATTTGTGTGTATGCACATATAAAAACCTTCGTAAGAAATGCTTCAAACGATAGTGAAAGTTGCACCAAAATCTGAAGAGTAGTTAAAAGACTTTAACGGAGAAACAAGAAAAAGCTGTGACTTTGTTTCATACTATCTCGAGTTACAGATAGTTCTCACATGCGCCAATCCAATATGGTATTCATTCCACGTCTTAATCAAATATTCTTAATGCGACAATACGTAGTCCATAACTAGCGCGATCATTACACCGAACGGTACATGTTCATATCGATAGAATAACAATATATCGATTGATTTTGACCTTAACCTATATGATTGGTTGTCCTCACGTTTCCTAATTTAGAGGTGCTGTACCCTGAATTGTAATGTAATTATGCAGGGCAAGGCTTATTCAAAATATTAATATCGATTGCGCAATTTAACGATTAGTACTTGACAGTTGTACCTAATAAAATTATAAACAGTGTTAAGTTTTGTGGAGGTTTCATGTCAATGTAGAACCAGGTTGTGTGGATTTTAAAGTAAAATTTAATCTTCTACAAATATTAATCAGATACAACTATTTTTTTAAATTTTAATGCCTAAGTATCTGTATCTGTTTAGTTTTACAAAAAAATCTAGCGATAAGTAGGTAACATATCTTTCAGTGAAAACACTTACAAAATTATGTCTGCCATGAGTATTATTTTTATTTTCTTTTGTAATTCTAATTAGTAATCTAAAATTTGTAGGTGAAAATGCAGGCATAGACAAAAGCCGCTTTCTTAAGTGGTTTTCTATTTAAATCCTAAAGTTTTTTAATTAATTGGCCACTGATTGGATAAATATCACGTCTTGAGATCTAGCATACTATACCGGTATATTTTATCCCACTAGCTTATTAGTTATTATTATGATAAGTCATAATAATAACTGACCATTTAGGGCAGAACTACGTGTAATTTGCAATTCGTGTCAGCAAGCTTATAGGTACTGTAAACGATTCTCTTACTGCAGGGCGGATATGTACCTTTGCATTTGTCCTCCAGAATCTTTAGAGGATCCGTAATGGGTCAGTACTGACACATTTTACTATAGCTACGAAATTATTATTAAGATCCATATTTTAATAACTTATTTTATTTATACATAAATATTAACCGGAATTGGTTCTTATTTACGTACATTGACTTGATTCAGACTTATTGAAACTTCATTTGTTTTAACTCACAGGCTGCGATGACGTTAAACCAATTTAATCATGCCATTGCATAAACATTATATTTAACTGCTGACTATACAATTGATATTGTAATAGGTATATAGCTAACCGTTTAATACTTACCTAATTGCGTTCAAATGGCATAGTTGGGATATTGAATCTGTGGATATAGTGGCTGTTATGGCAGTAACACGTTTCTAACGTCGTCTAAAAGTTGAAATTAATCGTAACGATCAATTCCAACTAGCTTTTAAGTTGATATTATGAGATATACGAATAGGACCGGAGTATAAAAGTAGTAAATATATTTAAATATAACATGTAGTTTCTTGTTTCACTATACTATTCTGGACACGATAATGATGCTTCTTCGAGCCAAAAGAGAATATACTTAGGTATGAAGTAGTATGAATAACCCAATTTTGAACTGGATCGTCGTAATTACTTTCGTTTGCACCATTAATATAAATACAACTACTTTACAATACTTTCCTTGTCATCGTAAAATAATAAAAAAACATTATAAGACCGTATTTTGTTATCGGGTTTGTGGATATAATCATCATCTGATGATAATAGCCCACGGCAGTCCACAGCTGGGCATAGGCCTCTCTCAAAACCTTGCATATTCACGGCGCTTAGATAAAAAAAATATTAGTCTCTTGACATCAGCCAACCACCAAGTTTTCGTTTAAATTTAACTAAACTTTGTGACCTTGAATTGTAGGGTTTTTCGGGTTTAGGGTATGATTGGCTCTTCATAAATTAATTATTTGTTCCTAGTATGGGCATTGTATTATAAAAATACTTCAATATCTACGAACTATTGAAGTACACATAACTGTCGTTTTAAATTGACACTTGACCTTCTCAACATGTGAATAACCACGACTAAAAGAAATCAAGCACACTTCATAGTTAATATAACATGTACTTAATACCATACATAAACTCCTTTTATTGTTACACAATACCTTTCACATGAGTGATAAAGCCGCACGTGTTTTACCTGTAACAAGAAATATAAAAATGTTTTTATTATTATGTTTAATGTTGTTCGTAAAAATATTAAATAGGCTTTTCAATCGTAACTTCAACTGGAGAGTGACGTACATTTTATTACCGTTAAAAATATAAACGATTTATAATATTTAAAACCATTTAATACAAAAACAAACTGTCTATGCGGTGCGCTCAAAGAGGAGTTAAGTAGGTACCCTCTTATCGATTTAAAGGACAGCGACGATGAAATCAAAATGTATGATATTGCCTAGAGTGAGCTCAATTTAGCTCGCTGTGAAATAGTTCCCTCGCAAAGTTAAGTATTTAAGTATATATAACCGCATTCTAGAACCCATAACACAAGCTACATATATGCTTACTTTGGGTCTAGATGGAGTTGTGTATAGTTGTTGTAATATTATAAAAAAAAGTGTCTATAGAAATGGATGTAAGTATACATACATACACAGAATTCGTTAGATTATCAAAATGCTCTGGCTTTTTTGGATAGCTCCAGCAATAAAAATAATAAAGTCCTTAGATTTATCTCTTTCGAACTTGGTATTTTTAATTTAAAATTTCAGCTTCCGTTTTCTTTAAATATTTAACATTTAACGATAGTAGATCACCAAGACAATCTTTTGTAGTCGGCTTTTGGCTCAGGAAAGGGGGGAGTGGGCTCAAGAATTTGTTGCCGGAAGGACAGCAAACTCCCTTACTCCTCCCGTCGGTATGGCCATGAATATTTAAAAATAAAGAAGCCTTGAAGGATACTAATGCAAAAATAATTATGTTTGTTAATACCAAAAAATAGAGCGAGGTAACGAAAGATATCGATGCTAGGCCGAAGAGTGAGATTGATTCCTTTTATCCTAAAAAAATATCAATAGCCATGCGGGTAAAAGCTTTCTGAAAACACCATTCTCTCACTGACAGGCTCTATCAATCAATCAGCCTGTTGCGGCACACCCTCATTGAAGCAATTGACTGACATAGTGTAATATAATATCTTTGAAACTATACTTGAAACTTCCTTCTTAGTAGAACTTATAGTGCATATAATATGGTCAAATTATTCATATACAGTTCATTAAATGCTATGCAAGATTATAATCTGTACTTTACCTATTATTTTCCGAAGGCAATTTGTCTTATCTTTATAACATTACGATTCAAAAATTGTGTAAAATAGTTATGTTTTTTTTTCTAATTTATTGACCAAAATATTTTACTTTGTAGATTAGTACATTTATGCCACTCGCGTATACCACAGAGCAATGTATGAAACTACTCAATGTAAAAGTGGAGATGTTACGTGACAATACTATTTTTAAATATAGTGGTGCTACTAACAATAACCTTCGATACTGAATTGCCGATCTTAGATATCAATAGGATCTGTAAAAAGTATTTTTGAATCTGTCAAATCAGCAATCAGTATTAAATACGACGCGGAAATTTAACGAAAGAGTGAAGAATAAAGCAGAGAAGATCATTCGTAATTGGTACCAACGCAATTTATTCCAAGCCCGACTCTGCAAATAATATTTTCATTTCATTTTCACGATACGTTACGTATACGTTACGGTAGTAGATCCACGCTGATTTCAGCATGAATGGGCCGGACCGTCCGGGGAAGTACTACCCTCTCATAGAAGATCGACTTAAGAGTAGTAGTATCCGTACTATTGCGTTTCGTTCGGTGAGTGAGAGCGCCGGAGGCCCAATTTCCCCCCTTTCCTCTTTCCTCACGTCCCTCATTTCCTTCCCCTAACCCCATTCCCAGCCGCCATAGTGGAGGCCACCATACCAGCAGTTTAAAACGATAGCTTTTGGTATAGTGGCCGCCACTTCTGGATTCCACTGACTGCTTACCATCAGGCGGGGTGGAGTCACTTTGGTAGGCTATACTATAAAAAAAAAAAAAAAAAAAAAAAATTTAAAACCGTACTAATTATGTTACTTCGTATGATTTGTTATAGTTCTAGAGTTTATTGAAATAGAGCTGAATAACACTATTCCACTAAAGTCACGATGGTCGAAGTATGTAGGTAACCTGCCTTGAGTAACCGATTCATACTCATGATGTTTTCGTATGAGAAGATACTTTACCCTGGAATAGGACAATAACATGATTAATTTATTCCTTTATAGAGTTAGATTGCATTTTTTAATGTTAATATATTTGGTGTATTTGTATGCTGACCTCATGACTCTCAGTTTGAAATTTAAAGAAGAAAAATGCATATTTTTGGTTCCTTTTAATACATTACTATGATTATATTATTCAAAAAGTTGAAACAATTAGTAATAGCTTATTGTAAGAACTATCTTGAAGTACTGCAATAAAATTTGAAAGTTTGTTTTGGAACATAATATTTTCTTTACCTAATAATAACATAACCATGCCTATCGAAGCAGCATCTTGGCTTTTATTGAACTTGTAATTTCAACAGGCACGCCGTACTTTGTCGGCAGGTAAAATATTTAATTAGATCACGAGCACTAGTCGAGATTGTTCTCACAGTGGCGCAATGTTTGTACAATATCTCATCATGAAGTACTAATGGAAACATAATTAAAATGTTAATAGCAGGTGTTAATTTTAATAAACGCAACGTTTAATGTTGTAATAAAACTAATGTGGAGTAACAAAGCATACCTACATTAATACAATAAAGGCCCAATAAAGACACTAGTATTAATAATTTTATTTAAAAAATTTGATATACTCAAGTAGCTTTGTAACCTCTCCGCAAAAATATAATTTAAATAATATAAAAATACAGGCTGGATGTTTTTTTTTGTTATGGTTTATACTTCTAATTTGCGTAACAATGCCCAATCGTACATAATACCGCTATTAGAAAATTTATGTTTAGTCAAATGAGTTCCGTTTATCGTCGTTTCAAAGGGTTTCAACAGTTCAATGCAACATTAATAACTTGATAAATTCAAAACTAAAAGTATTACAAAACAAAAAAGAAGCAATCAGGCCAAACAATAGCTATCGAAACAATTATATAAGTTGACAATTAATGCCGCGAGAATAGTTTTGCGTACAAGAAACGTTTTTTTAAACCTTGCATTAAACATTTGTAAACAACACTGTGGCAACTGAAGTAATTAGTTACTGTCAGAAAAAAAGCTTCGTGTCGATTAGACTCGCCTATCATGTTCGCAAAAAACAAAACATGTGTTTTACTCTAACATAAATTGATGTAACACGTATCGGAGGCTTTTGTTACGCCCTGTTATCTTTTGTTAGGCACCACAGAATATTATTATGACTTAAGTTCTGTGTATATAAACTTACATATTTTCCGTTTAATGATCTATTTGCATGATAATAAACACGTAATGTTTTGTTTGCATAATTATTACACGTGCTTTTATGGTTTTGAATTCACTTTGTTTTATAGAGATTTGCATTAGAAATCAACTTTAAATTACAGATCAAAGTTAACGTCAAAATAAAATAAAAACAATAAATTGCACGGTATAATTCAATTAACATTTCACGAGTATTTTATCAACTTTCTGTTGAAATATTTTGTATTAGTAATTCAATTTGCTTTCAATATCGACTGTTACCTACACCTCGCTTAAGTGGACGACAGAATTTTTTACAATCGATATGCCTGAATCTGCTCGTGCTCTGCTCTACTCTATAAGATATTATTACGTAATTTGTGCCTATACTACGATAGATCGGTTGATTCAACCAACCAAGATTAGACAATTTAGTACCTAATATTAATTCTAACAGCTGAGGTAACCGATATTGCACGTATCCTGATATTCTCCATTAGTCTTTTTCGTTACAGCTGTTAACTTAAATATTTTAAACTCACACGATTTTTACACATAACTATATTTATAAAACGGGTCTACTCGTGTTAGAGAATTATTATAAGGTGTCGTGTGAAAAAAAATAAAATAAAATAAAATCGTGTGAGCTGTTAACTTATTTAATAAGTTTTTTTTTTTTAATTGGCGAAACAACCCAATGAAACATAAAGGCCACCTCTCGTTTCATCCTTTCAACGTTACCTTTGAAAACTAATCCCCAAAAAATATGCCTAACGTCAAACATATTTTTATTATTTTTATTTGTCTTTTTAGTACAAAACAAGCTCGTGCCACGTTTTATACGAGTATAACCTATTCACTATTTTAATGGGTTGCCAAACACTTTACAGTGAATATTGTTTGTCTACTATTTAGAATAACCTTCCTATCATATTATGATCATCATGTACACGATAGATTTGACAAACGTTTATTCATTACGCGTTCTCTAGTGAACGTGCAATATTTTATCAAGTAGACATTTGAATAATTTGTCCATTCTGATTGATACTTTAATTCATACATTTCATCATGTTACGTTGCTAAATAAGTCTAATTATGTCATATATAAATTAGCCTTTTATGCCGATTATTTGTTGTTTTGTTGTTGTCTCGTTTTAAATAGATATATACGAGTATAGCTAACTTAACCGTTTTTCACTGTCCACTCGAGAAAGCGGAGGGGTTATAAGGGATCGAGTTTCTGGCGGAACTAGAATCTTCCAGACAAGATATGCATTCTCGAACGTCTATCAATACACTGTACCCTAATCCTGTCCGTACTTGAGGACATAAAACAAAAATAACGCAATGTAATACGGTCAAAATTAAGTTGCGTTAACGAAAACAAAATATAGGTAGTGCAACGAACATCCAAAGACTCTAGAAAAGTACTACACAAAAAGCTTTAAAAACGCGCTAGGGGAACTATAACTGGACCAAGAAGCTTTAGGAATGGAACAAAAATAAAGAGTATTATCCCGGTTTTAATTCAAAGCTAACTAGGTGAGACGGTCTAACAGGCTGCTATTTGTAGGTTATGCTCTGTATCTTTACACAATAGTAGCTACAGTATAAACTACAGCTATACTAAAATTTTGCATCATTTAGGTAATGTAACTTCAAAATTTTTTGATAAAAAGTTGGAAACTTAAACAAAATGACTGTCTGACAAAATATACGGTGGCACCAAAGAAATAAGTAAGCAACGTATTTCTCTCTTCTGTGGACAGACACTTAAATTGTGTCCCGCGTCAAAGTCAATGTCAATGTTTCTGACTTAGACTTTGACGCGGGACACAATTTTGTAAATAAATAATTTATAATTATATTCTTATTAGACGACTTGCTGGATAGCTATTATTTTATAATTCGTATAATCTCAACGTTAGTACTTATCTTTAAAAAGTAATACAAATAATTAAAATCTAGACATAAATAAATTCATATAAATTGCCTCATTGATCTCAATCTATTAATATTTATTGCAAGGCACGTTTAAAATCGTCCTTTCATCTGCACGAAAAAAGTATACTGCTTTATTGTAAACAAATAATATAGAAAGGTATAATAAACAGTTTATCGTAACGTTTGATCTCAGTGCAAGACGGATCCAACCGGGTCAAGTGCGTTTACGAGGAACGGTACTCCGCAATTACATAAACCAGTTTACACGAAATGCTTTATAACGAACAACATCCGACAATTCATTGCAAGGAAACCTTTTACCAGCTCTAGTTTATTGTGATCATTTTTGTCTAACTTGATGGGTAAAGTAAATGTTATGTGTTTGATATTGTGTTATTGAAAGTGAAATGTTTCTTAAAAATTGTAGTGGTAGTAATTTTGTAATTTCTAATAGGTACTTAGCTCGGTTATTGATTGTCATGATATTTGTGCAGCAGCGGGAGCATTGACCCTGTGAGTGAAGAGATTTGGTAAAAAATACCCAACATAAATATCCCTTTTGAAACAACATAACAGTGCTGTAGATATGATGAATGTAAAACAAAATTTAGTGTTGTGCAAATATTCATACCCTAGCGTTTTTGGAATCAAAGAAGATTAGTAGTCTAGGGTAGAAGCCTTAACAAATGGTAAAAAGTGAAAGAAAATTATAGTAGGATGAAACCCATTGGAAACGCAAGATAATATGATAAAAATAAAAGAAAAAATAAATTAGGGGCGATCTGAGTTCGGGAAGTAACATAACCTAAATAATTTAAATCAAATGATATTTTAGTACAATTATTATTAAACATACCTAAATATTTTTTTTTTTTAATTTTTTACATTTATTTTCTATGACATAAATGTAATTAGAATTTAATAAATCAACTTATTTACTGGAAAAAAATTCCAGTAGTAAAATTTTTTAGACAAAATCCTCTTTAAATTCTATCTCTAATATTTAGAATAACTATTTTCGCATGTTTTTGAAGTTATACTTCTTTTGGCGCGATTGGGAAAAATTATGAGAGTTAATTTTTACGATGCGCGCGCACACCGACAGAAAAAAGCAACACCCTGAAGTTAGTTGCGAACCTTTTACACCATGTAGTTAGTTGCGATTTGCGAACCTTTGTGTGTCGTATCAGTACAAATAATCAGTGTGAATAAATAAAAAATATATTGGCGTTTATATCAATTCAACTATATTTATGACGGTGATAGATATTTTTATTTGGTATTTTTGGGTTGTTACGCCAAAGAAGTATAACTTCTTACGTGCGTACATGAGTACACACACTCTTTTTTTGCAATCTTTATGTTTTATAGATTTGTAATTTTTGTGTTTATCAATGTAACATGAAATCTTACGTTTTTCGAGTAACTAAAGTATAGAATTTAATAAATAGCTCAAAATTGTACCTATTATTTATAAATGTAATTAGAATTCAATAAATCAACTTATTTACTGGCAAAATCCCAGTAGTAAAATTTTTTAGACAAAATCCTCTTTAAATTCTATCTTTAATATTTAGAATTACTATTTTCGCATGTTTTTTGCAATCTTTATGTTTTATAGATTTGTAATTTTTGTGTGTATCAATGTAACATGAAATCTTAAGTTTCTCGAGTAACTAAAGTATAGAATTTAATAAATAGCTCAAAATTGTACATAATATTTTAGGATTCGAGCTTTTTTAGTTTTTTGCATTTCTTAAGAAAATTTACCACGTTGATTTCAACGAAAAAAAAAATACCACTAACTTTTTTGAAAAGTCAAAATTTTGACGTAAGATATTTTTATTGAAAATTAGGGTGCTTTTTCGATATTTAGTCAAATTTGGTGAAAAAAATAAATTTATGTAAAAGATAAAAATAAAAAACCAAAAACTTGGTTATTTGAATTTTTCACATATATTTTGAGGTTATGTGAAAAAAGTGTGAATACAAAAATTTTAGATCTTTCTATTACCTGCAACTTTGCCATTTAACTTTTTTTCATAGGTCTTGTAGTTTTGTCGGAAATTTAGATAAACCGAATTTAACCTATAAACACTCACCCTCTTATGGGCGATTTGAGTTCGGGAAGTAGTCCGAACTCAAATCGCCCATAATTTATTTTTCCTTTAATTTTTGTGTATTATTATTATTATTATTATTATTTTTATCATATTATCGTCCGTTTCCAATTGGTCTCATTCTACTATAATTTTTGATTGACTATAGTTGAGTTCTTGTTTTACTTGATCTGGGTATCTTCAAAGTGCTTGTAGATCTGTACCGCGTCCTTTATAATAAACTAGCTTTCTGCGGCGCGATTTTATCCGCGTCTATGCTTACTGCGATTCTCCCATCGCCAGTAGCGTGATGTTACATTGTCTATAATAACCTTCCTCGGGAACTCGAGATTGGCGCGTTTAAACAAACAAACAAACTCTCTCGTTTTATATAATAGTATAGATATGTGGCAAATCAGAATTACTAAATATATTGTATTTACTAACACCTGTAGTCCTTAATCAAACAATTGAAACGGTAACTAATACACCCTACCTTCGATAAAATCCTGATGCTACATCAATACAATAAAATAATACAAGTAGTTATATGTTTTGGATACTATCTCGTTGTCACGGCGACTTGGCTGCATGGTTCGTGTATTAGATAAATAGTTGTCTCGCCAATTACCGATGCAGAGGGTGCAACGGACTTGTTTACAGCACGAACAGGAGTTTATATAATTCTTAGACTGCAGTTGTGAGTTATCTTACTCAAATAAGTGAACGCAAAATCGGCTATAGCAGAAAATTTTGTGAGTTTAATGTAAGTACTGACTATATGAAATAAATGTGTAAGTAAATAAAATTTGTCTATAGGTATATCAAGTTACAGTATGTAGTCATCAGAAAAACCGCCTTAAGCAGTATTATAACCTAAGAGCCAGTGACGATAAGTACTTTAGAGACTTAGCTTTGTCTTCTCTTCTTTGGCGTCTTGTTAATTCTGTTTTTGTTAGACCCCAAAGAGTTTCAAATAGTAAAAGTAATGCCTCCTTTGCTTTGAACCTTTGGTTTTCTTTATTTGCTTAAACTGTCACAGATTTTCCTTTTTAATCTACGGTCAGTGATCACTCAGTTGGTATCCACAAATTTGAATGATAATTGTTTAACTAATATCACTTAACGTTGGTTCTATGATTTGGTTATCTTTTTTTGACAATCGTGCAACAAAAGGGCAAAAGAAAATCTGTGCAAGAAAATCCTGCAAGTTCGACATGCTCAAAATGCATAATCAAACAGTTGCAAATAAATAGTAGTTAACTATTATGTACACTTCTTTTAAAAAAATTACAAATGCATAAAGAAAGCTATTGAACAAAGGTTTTAATATCGAGAAATAGGTACTACACCAACATTCGAAGTCATCAATTTGTGTGATAGGTACGAGAGAGAATGTATTCACATGTATGTATACAATTCTATAAATCAACTCGTAAAGTAACAAAACAGAATAGGTAATACCGAAACTGGGTCGCGTTTCGCATTCGCGATGAATCCATTTTGCAGTGTTGTATTCTACCATTGTCTCATGTTCCGTGATGTTCGACTCCTTCCGCCTGCATTAACCATTCGCACATTTTTGTTTCATTTTCCTTTTGTTTTTGAGCAAAACGTTTAATAATGTAAGCGCTTACTTACCTCATTATCTTTTTCAATTATTATTAATGGGTAGTTTAACCGCTAAATGTATATAACAGTAAACATTAAATAAGGTTCAGAAGAAAGCACACTTCATTTTTAAAAAGTGCTTATATCTAAATGACTATAGTTTGCGCAAGATTAAATACAAGGAAGTCATCAGTAGTCAATAAATAAGTGACCGTTTTCTAAAATATATCTGGATTGTTTTATGCATTAAATAATTCAATCTGTACAACACGGTTATTCTTACGAACACCTATGAAAATAATTTCAAAAGATCAGAAGCCTCGTTGATCTTCGATGCAGCTCAGTAGATAAGTGGGTTGTAGATTAGATGGCAGTTGGTCTACGTAAAATAGCTACTGATATTACAGTCGCCTGTTAGTTCTTTATACTTCATTTAATTTAGTTGAAAAAAGGGGTTTAGATGACAAACAGTTTGAAGAGCGGCTCATGTTTGCTACTAACTATGCACGGCCAACGACACCCTAAGCTGTTAACTAAGGAACGTATTGTTTTAAGTTTATGTGAGTTTATTGAATCAATATGGTTATCCACCAGGTCTTTTGCTCCTAATTGTATTGGCGACAGTTTTCAGATAGCCTATTAACTGACTTCCAAAAAAAGAGGAGGTTTCTCAATTCGATCGTATATAATATATTTTTTATGATTGAATATTAGTATCCAATCAATGTCAAGAAACTACCATTCGATCTCCATAAAATAATGAAAAGACAGCAAAAGGTTATCAATATTAGATCAGAAGTCAGTTTTATCACTACTCATAACAGTTTAACAAAGGTGACAAACTAGATGAATGACTTAGGCTCTATGTATGTATTTCACGAACATTTTTTAGAATGATTTTACATTACACATTTTACCTCTATCTTTAAGACTATTCCTTAAGTTAGAGTTATCCAAATTGTCCAATACTAGCCAATTATTTTTCGTTGTATTACGAATATCCACAAGTCGTCAGCTTCATACTCCATAACTACGAGTAGATATGGGCCATTTGCATTCCTCTTGAGAATCTACAATTTATTTATTTATTTTTATTTATTTATTAAACTTCATACACATAGGTACAGAGGCGGCCTTAATGCTAAAAGCAATTCTACTTTACTAACTAGACAAAATATGGTGAGTGCAAAAAAGAGACAACTGGACTGTTTTTTTAGACAAATGATTTATTTGTGTAGCGTTTTGTTCTAAAATAAGCATGCATTAGCTGGAACAACACAACGCATTTAATAAAAACATGTCGAAAAAATGATGGATGTTTTTAGAGGATCATTGGCTGGCTTTGTTTATTTAAAAGTGTCTAAAATATTATCGTGTCTTCAAAATAATGTCCATCACAAAGAGTAAAAAAATATGTATCACATTTTTTTTCTCTTTCTCATTATTTCAATCTTATCTCATTGCTATCAACATTTTAATGTTATCCAAGCTCTTCGGTTATTATGACCTTTTTTGTGGTTGATGAATACCACGATGATATTGTTTTCTTTCATCGTAAGCCACTTTGATCAACTTAAAATTAAAAAGTATTTTAAAAAGTTAGTCCACCTACTTAGGATTATTTTGAAGTTGCCTCATACATAACACAAGACTAGTTACAGGGTTACTATTAAAAACAAAACAATACCAGGATTTGTTTGAATGAAGAATTAAATAATAATAGACAGTTTTAAATGGCACACTTATAGCAGCTGATAAGCAAATGCCTACATTGTATATTATGTGTAGGCAGTGTATTTTGCATATTAAGTGTAAATACTCTGGTAATATAGGATATATTATTCAACATTACGAGTTAGTATGAGATCTTTTGCCAAAAGCATAGGCGTCTGTTTTACCACTAAGTATGATAGGTCATATGTAAAGAACGCTTTACTATCATCAAAGTTCGACTCGTATTGTTATAAAATACTTTAAAAGGCAAAAATATTCTATATACTTTTTCTTTTTCCATCCAAAATAGAAAATGAAGTCTTTTAGTATGCACTGTGAAAATAAAGACAAGGTTTATTACTTGTGTTACATTTTACTCATGACAAGGTATTTATATACCTATACTTATCTATTTAAATAATATGAACTTTATGTTCTAAATTTAAAAAGATAACACTTCTCACATCTTTCATTGTCACAGAACTTGTGACAATCAGAGATCGTATTTTGAAATAAAGCGTAGATATATAGCATTACTAAAACAAAATGGTCATCCAAGGTAAAATAGTTACAATATTTTGAAGAACATTTAATATGATTTAATAACATAACATAGTTCTAAACTTGTATATCCTGGATAGTAGAAGTGATTGGCGTTGGGCCAAGTGCCGGCGCGCACTCATGAACATATCCTGTTTAATAACTCTTAGTCAAAAGTTGTCTCTTTAGAGAAACGCCGGAAAAGAAAATGTCTTAAATAAGCAAATATAAGAAATAATTATATTTTGGGTAACGAATATCCTTTTCTAGTCCAGTTGGTATGTTTGTAAGTATTGTTAAAATTCATATTCTTGATTAATTTAACGATACCAAACTTAACTTAAACTCTTCAACTTCGCATACCATATTATAGGTACTTCTACTAAAAAGGGGCATAAGTCCAACAATTTTACTAACCAATTTTAACCTTATGATATTGCTAGAATAGAAAAAGCTTGAACTACGAAAGAATGCCATGTGAGCTAAGCCGCTAGTTAAAATATCTACTTAAAATTTTACAGGCGTTTCAACAAAATTAAAAAAAGCAAAGAAAATATTAATAGTAAAATAAAACTCTTTATATAAGGCATAAATTAACCAGTTCCCAGAAAAAATGAAATTATGCGCGCGCTGTAAAGTATTATAGTGTCCTAAATAATTTAAATTGAAATAATATTTTTATTGCAAGCCTCTCGTTTAGAAAATTTATTATTTGACCTCTTGCCTCCATAATTTATCAAATTATTAGATTTAACAGCTCCTTTGATGTCTAGAATTAATAAATTACTTTAGTTCCGATCAAGGCTTAAACTTTATTTCATTCGTCAAAGATGATTCTAATTTAATTAAAGTATTATTAAATTAATCTATTAAGACGATAGATATACAAAACGTCTGACTACTTAAGACGCAATTATTTGTAAATAACCTCTGAAACGGCTTATAAATTCGTTTATAGCCAAGCGATCGCGACAACACCAGATGTGTTAATTTGTAGCGACCCAATTTTTATTCTTACTTCTATCATTGATGAGGAAGAGATTAATCGTTGTGAGTGGAAACATTCAGGCTCTTCTTTAAAAGTCGGACACCAGTTACTAGACGTACGTATCGATACTCAAACGCCATAATCAAAAGACAGACATCTGAAGAGTATACAGTCAAATAGTAAGTAGTTACTTCCACTTTGTACGCCACCTTATTTTGACGTCATATACGTGACCTCGACCTCTATTTTACCATAAACATCATAAACTTTATAATTATCGACTTTCTAATATAACTTTTACGTATAATATGTTATGAAATATGTCGAATATTTACTTTGTGAGGCATAAGTCGTTGTGTGTTAGAACAATGGTGTGAGAGCAAACAATTATTTGAACAATGAGCGTTTGAACTAGTCGAACAGGTTGCATTGAGGAAGACTCGGCGAACAGTATCTCACCTTGACTTTGTTAACAACACACGCTATCCAGAATTATGTACGCGTACGATTAAACCAGCAGCAGAAAGCAGTTTTCAACACTACTTGAGTAAACATTGCCAAAACGATATTTACTGAGAGGTAAAACGTGTAGGAAGTTAAGTCTGTTTTGACATGCTTATAACATTTACTCGCACGGATGGTAATGGTAACCGAAGTTTGCTTCATAAATACCATCCAGACATTTTGAACATTAATATTACCTATCCTATTAATATTATAAATGCGAAAGTTTGTGTGTATGTATGTGTGTTTGTTACCACTCAGCGCTTAAACAGCTGAACCGGTTTAGATGAAAATTGGTATGTAGATAGATTAGACGCCGAAGACATAGACTACTTTTATTCCGAAAATCGATCTAGTTCCCCAGGGAGACAAAACACACTATAGGCGCGGGCGAAGCCGTAATGCGCGGCTAGTATCTAAGTTCTATCTATCTAAATTAAGGTTGATAATATCTGTAGATACCTACTTATTGTTTTAGTTAGCAACAACTTCCAAATTATTAAATACTTATTTAATTATTTCTGATTAACTAAATCAAAATACGAAATACTTTGTGCTCTAAATCAAAATACGAATTACTTTGTGCTATGTAAATTTATTTTTTACTTTTTAGTTTCCTTTCTGTATGAAGTCGGTTTTCTTTTTGTTAAAAAATATTTTTGTATGAAAAAGACGATACCCATACTTGGCACTGTTATTTTTTTTTACTAAAGATTGCAAAACAACTTACTGCTGTTCGCGAAATACTCTTGTAAAATGCACTAAGATAAATGACAAATGTTATTTAGATAAAGATTAACCTCGTTTTCGGATAGTTGGATAAAAGGAACACGGTTATGTACGATTCTTGCAATGTAATTATAGTATAAAGTAGTTCTGCACTGGATTGTTATTAAATCCACACAGCAACATGGGAAAATCTATGGTAAAGATGTACCATGCTACAAAGTTAGTGGCAAATCTAACTCGCCTACGATTTTAGCGCCGCAAATTTTGTGTAACTCAACCTTGAGTGCGTGTGTGCGCGCGTGCATGCGTGCGTGCATGCAAACAACAATACAGACATTATTAATTGGTTCTTTGTTCCTGCTATGCTGTTCACGTAAGGTACCTGCAAGGCAGGACTGATGTAGATAATTATGTCAAATAAACCGAGTCTGGCTACGAAACGACCAGTAATAGGTTTAATACTGATATCCACTGATCAATACATATTGTAAAGGAATACGGATAAATACAGATATTTAAATAAAGACATTATTTGCAAATAGTAATAATGAATTTGCATTAATAGTCAATAAAACGTCAAAATAAACAAATGAGACGTGAGAAGAATGGACCTCTATAGTTCGTGCATGTTATAAGAACCAAGTAAAGGATTATATTATTTGACGGGCATGATCCGATTGTAAGGGAATAACGACAAAATCATTAATCGGCTTATCGGCTTATAATATCACTTCTGTTTTAACTTTCTTCATGGCTTAGCTATTCAAGTTGTCGTAGTAGAGCAAATATTGAGAATAAATAATCGCCATTCCTTTTTATTATTGTAAGTATTAACAAACGATTTTCGTCACCAGTTCGCGCCATTTTCACTTTCACATTGGACCAATCAGGGGTTAACTTTTTACAGCGCTTGATAGCTAGACCTGACGCATCGGTGCGGCCACCTCGTGGGGACCATTTTAGAAAACCCCTTTCAGCAATTTTATTTCGTCCATAAGCACGTGAATTATTCATTTTTTTTATTAAACATTAAAGTTGCCGATATAAACACTGAAAAATATTTGTTTTGATAGCGCTGTCAAAATGGAAGGCCTTTCACCAAAGTGGCGCCAACTCTTGACGAAAATTTTCCTAAACACCCTCATTGCCCTTTACTAGGGTAAACTTGCCTAATTCGTACCCTTTAACTAAAAACAGTAATACTATCAAAATAAGTAAAGAAAGATTATATATTAATTCAAAAAATCTTTGTTTAGGAACTGTTTTATTATTTTCATAATCAACTTAAACATAAATCTTATTAACTTCTAAGAAATAATAAAAATAAAAAAACATAAAATAAGTACGATTAAGAACCATTAATCTTAAATCGTACTCATATATTCTTAAATCGTACTTTGAGATCGTAATATTCTTATGTGGTAACTAATTTTAATTTTCCTTCAGTAATCACAGTCTTTATCAAAAATATTAAATTTTATATAAAATTAACGTTTAACAAATTCTGCGGATGGTCTTCGCCAATTCCTTACAATCATCAGTCATCACAGTTGTAATTTGGGCTTATTGGACGATTCGCACGAATTTAACTCGCACAAAACGTGCGAATCGACTCCTTTAAAACATATTATTTTTTCTGTAGTCGATTCGCACGAATTTCATTTATTGGCGTGCGAATCGACACCCTCACAAATATGTAGTAGGCTATTCGCACACATATTGTTTTTTATGAAATGCAGTTAAGATAAAGTACACTTGAGCACAGAAGTAGTAAGGTCAAATATGTTTTACTCGTAATAGATAGAAAATAAAAACACAATCTATAATCAACAATATCTGTATTAAAATTAAAACTAAGTACTAAACATCTTCTAAGCTCGTGGTTTGAGGATTAAAAATGAGCAAATATCGATCACAGAATAATAAATGTCACTAACAAACTACTACTCCACTAACCACGTAATAAAAAATAAAAGTACTAAAAATTTACTTTTTTTTTTTTACTTTACCCAAACATTTACTTTTTTAATAAGGTAGGTATATATATAATTAACAACTTTTTCTTATATTTATTATTGACGAACATTTGGTACAACAAAAACATGTCTTAATGTTTTTTAGAAGTGTAAAATACACAGTTCTCATCATTATAACAATAAAACTTTTAATCATAAAACTAGAACTAGGGCTATAATCACAATTTGAATCACAGATTTTTCTTTAAAATAACGTATAAAAGTGACTAAACTTTTATATACAACTAACAAATCAACAATAATAAATCAAGTCACAACAATAATAAAATGCTTACTTCTAATTTATATATAACAGGTTAAAAAATAAACTTACGAGAATTATAAAAATAGATATTTGGCTTTAATCACAATCAAAATCACAGTCGTTACCTTTTAGGAATAAAATAATCATCAGTTATATATGTATTATGTATACAATATTACCGCCAACTAATTTCGTAATTTTTCAATACAAAGTTGTATATTAATTTCGCCACGATTCAATTGGCTTACGATGTCTTCGATTCTTTTTTGAAGTTTTATTCTCTCAGGACTTTTAACTGAAATATACTGATTTTTATTATAAAGAGTTAAATAATAATTGGAATCTTTACGTAAAGTATCCAAAAACATTGCAATGTTTGGTTTAGGTTTTACCAATCTGTTAAAACGCGAGTTCCATGATTCGATGGCATTATTTGTTTTATGACACACATCAAAAAATGACCATGTGTTTGAGAAATAAGCATTTTCATCTAACCAAGTACGAACAAAATAATCATTAAATTGAGTAATTTTCTTTTCAGGCTCATTTTCTGATTCAATATATAACCAGCCATCTGATCTATATTCTCGAGGTACATATGCTAGAGCCATGCAACGTTTAACATGCATTTTATCAATTAATGATTTATCCATACCTAACTTCTTTGCATTTCTCCATAAAGACTTTTGGAAATGAAATAAACAACCTTGAATACGTGCGTCAGGAAATATTTTTTCAATAGCAGCCATCGCACTTTTTTCAAAATCTGTGGTGAATATACGTGGAGAAAATTGAGGAATTCGACTTTTTATAAGGTAAAAAAAAATTTCGTATGTTTTTTCTTGTTTGTCCGGTAGTAAAGCGTATATGGCTGGTAAAATATTTGTATGTTCATGGGTACTTCCCAAATCTATATGTAACGTGTATACTTGCAAAAATGGTGGTACGCAGCTTTTGAACGTCCCATCGCAGAAAACGCTTTCTGCTGTTTCAATATATTTTATAACATTTTGGTTTGCAAAAAGTGTAATTCTTGTTTTCTTATATCCATAATCAGCAAACTTCAAATCTTCGTAGCATGGAGGAATAATAAGATCTGTAACTTTTTTGAATCTCAATTTTTTTACCTGTAGTGATGTGTTTCTGTGTCGATAGAGTCTTTTCTTAATATTTTTAAAATCAGGAACTTTTTGTATGAGATCATATCCAGCATTATGCAAGTCCGAAACCATTTCACCATAAATTTTTGGTATAGTTGTGAGCTCTTTCTCCGATCGTTTAATGCATTTGTCTAACTGATACTTCATTTCATTTTCTATGACGCTTGGTTGGCATGAATGAGGTTCTTCTTTTGTTAACAGGAGATCATTATTTGTATGTAAGAGTGCTTTACAACGTTGTCTATTGACGCACCTCCAGACTGTAACACCATTTTTGTTCTTGCGCTGCTTATTATATCTATATCCATGCCTTAATAGAAGTTCTTGACCTCTTTCTGATTTTATAAAACCAATGTCAGCCCTTTCATCTCTACTCGTCGATGGTTCTGCCGCCATACTTAGGTATTTTCAAGAAGCTTTCTATTTTGTCTGAAAATTAAAATAAGTATCCAATGAGATACTAATTAAATCAAGGAGGTTTTACCAGAATTACTTTTATCGCATTAAACATTATTAATATAATTAACTTCTTTGCTGAGCAGATAGTAAATAAAAGTTGTGCATAGTATCCATCATCATTTATGCAATACTAAAAGCAAACTTATGTTGACTCATTTTTGTAATCGATGATTTGGTGACGCTTCCACTAGGTGGCGTCACTTGCTCTTCAACGACCACAGTTTATAATTATTTATTATTAATATGTAGTATTAAATACAAACCGGAGTATAAAAAGCTTTTTTAAATTAATATTTGAACTATAGTAGATCGTTATAAAATATATTTTTATAGGCAATAAATAATAAATTAAAAATTAAGAAAGATTTCTCATAATTCTCAGTCACTCAGAATAAAGGGGTTAATAATGTTATCACAGTTAATACTAATAATTCTATTACTTACATGCTTAACGCCTGCACATTACTTTGATGTCCTTCCAGCACACAACACTGTGTCACATCACAATAATTATCTTAAATTACCGTCCGGCACGTGTACTTTCTACAGTTACAATACAAAAGTAAACCAAATGTAGACCCATGACCAACCCGAGTGAGCGTGATAGCATATATATAGCTTTCTCTTTCATTTTTCCTGTAATAGGCGAATTTTGCGGTCATGTTTATATTGTTTTGTATTAGTAAAAATGTAGATATGCCACGTTTTAAGTAATTATTATTATCACTTATTCCATACAGATCTTTCTTACTTTCAAGTAAATATCTGCTTTTTAAACTTCGATTATTTTTTATTTTTATTTCAGTGATGGCTGAATACGACTGTACTTGAATTTTTTTAAACCTTAAAATGAAATGTGTGCGAATAGCCTACTACATATTTGTGAGGGTGTCGATTCGCACGCCAATAAATGAAATTCGTGCGAATCGACTACAGAAAAAATAATATGTTTTAAAGGAGTCGATTCGCACGTTTTGTGCGAGTTAAATTCGTGCGAATCGTCCAATAAGCCGTAATTTGTTGACCTTGCCTTGGGTACGAAATGGGCGCATAAGTCAAACAAACTTTAATATTACCGCCAAAAAAAATGTCAACAAATACATATGTTTAACTTCACGTCGAACTAAATTACAAATATATGTATTAATACATAATAAATACTTAAGTAAACTATACCAGATAGCTATTGTAGAATATTATTACAAAATAAGTAAAAATATTAATGAAATAGTTGATAAAAACTTACTTTTTCTATATTTTTGTTGCTAGCAGCGTGACGGCGTCTATCTGTCCGATGGTAATATGGCCGCCCTATGTTTACGATTTTTGACACTAGAGACGCTAGTAGCTATTACTGGCTCTGAGATATATGCAAGGTACGAATTAGGCGCAGGTACGATTTAAGCAAGTTGCCCGAGTACAGCGAATTGTCTCAAATTGTTTCTATTATTATTTTGTTCTAATTTACGTTTATAATTGTTTTTGATGACCGTAATTAATGACCGAGTAAGACTCATTGACACGAAGTTCTAACACACTCATTGCCCCGTTTTATGATAGAACCAAACCTTGAATTATTTCTGCATCGTTTCAAAGTACTAGTCACAGTGAACGTGCCCATGTTACAGTAGAACGTACTAACGAAACGCCTTTTGTAAAAAGATTCTGTTAAAATCTTTTCCTATCGAGCACGTTAAATTGAAAAATGTTTCCCCGGGTTTCAAAAATGTAGGCTGAGTAGTTACGGGATCTTTGTGATGACTCAGGTTAAAAAAGAACTGTTTTAGTCTCTGTCAAAAATCTAAAACATTTTTTATATGTGCATTTGGTCATCTGATGCTAAAAAGTCCTCGCAGAAAAACACTTTTATAATTTGTTCTCTTTAAAATTCTACTGGTTTCTACCGCCACTAATGCAAATTGTGGCAGTATACAAACTTGTCTAAGTGAATCATAATTTTAAACGGATAATTTAGATTTGGTATTCCGAAACGCTCGACTATGTCCGACCCTTGACACCATCGCGCCTAGCTGAATGTGAAACTGATCGAATAGTCGAGCCGAATATCAAATGTAAGATAATCCGTTTCATAAATAATAATATTATGGTGTTACACAGAGAAAAAATCTGGGTGGATCAAATTAAAGAGCTGGAAGAAAGAGTGTTACTAAACATGCGTGCAGGATGGCTAAACGTAAAAGAACCCTATCGTTGCATCAATCAAATAAACGTCACTGAAGAATTACAGAAGATGTTACCACATTCATATTTCACATAGAAGCTATTAGTCATTAGTTATTGCTGTTGCATTAGCGAACAAAACAAATTCATATATTAATAGTAGTAAACTACTTGAATAGTCGATGGCCTACAATTTGCCCTGACACATATACCTAGTACGGACTGAGCAGTCGATCACGAAACTTTGTTGACTCGTTACTACTTACGATTTACGAACAAATATACCCTGTATGTACAATTGGCCCTATTATTTTTTCACGTGAAATATATTTTTAGCTT
The DNA here is from genome assembly GCA_963082885.1 of Parascotia fuliginaria. Classification (NCBI taxonomy): domain Eukaryota; kingdom Metazoa; phylum Arthropoda; class Insecta; order Lepidoptera; family Erebidae; genus Parascotia; species Parascotia fuliginaria. The sequence continues at coordinate 9,781,732 of OY720178.1, read as the reverse complement.
CGGCAGTTACTTTATTGGATATAAGTCGTGTGAAAATATTGAAGTTATGTAACTTATCTGAAGTTTCTATCTTTTCTATTTATCTAAATTATTTTACCAACTAGTGTATAAAAACTCCATTCAGAAGAGTAAATTTAAAAATAAATAGATCCTATTTTAATTCTTCAATTTGCTAGCTATTATTCCGGACTCACGACCTGCCAAGGTGGAAAAATTGAGGGACGCCTATCTCCAGCATGTCTTTTAGTTGAAATGATAATAATGACGATTTTTATAGTTCTTTATCTATATACAATATTACTGTATAAACAGTAACAAAAAATATTATTTGAAATATAACTGTGTTCTAATTTTATTAAGTCCAAAATCTAGTGACTTTTATCATAAGGTCAGTACCTGCAGACGTTGAATAGAATCTGGCTTGGACGTTGCACAAAGACGGCCAGTATCCATATTTTGCATGGGCATCGAGCCAACACTCTCTCTCACACCTGTCATTTACCTACCTGACTGGAAATTTTACGCGCATTACAATGTAGAGTCGGACGTATTCATTTCCTACTTAGATGTGATATTTTGGCCGGGTCGGGATTCATAGCAACACATTTCATAGCCTACATTTATTCGCCACTACAATATTATCTATTATATTTAATTTTTAGATTATGGCTATGACTAACTCAAAATCATGATAAAGACAAAGTGTGCCATAATTAAAATTGATATCTAGAAACTGCGTGTGACGTGAATAACTAATAACGACAGTCTCTTGCTAGGCTAGGCATAAATCACAATGTGTGATGACGAATATTATACAAGTAACATTTACAATACTTTCCCAAGATAGGTATAGAGAATAAATCTAATTTTCTGTCAGTACAAATTGATTGTACATTGTATTGCTGGTAACTGCATCAGAATCAATAATTAGTACATGTACAATTATGTACATGAACATACGAGTCCATTGTTTTTAGCTGTTTTGGGAGAATACAAACAAATACATTCCGCTCTCCATTCGCTTGGCAATAACCAATAAAACAATTAAATTTATTAAATTCACAGCATACTTCAGCCATAACTCGTTAATCGTTTAAGGCATTTACATACAAAAGTAGTGAAGAGAAAAAATATGAATCAATTTATTAAATGAAGCAATGGGACCTGCATACATATTGCGAGTTAGCACTTCGTTAGGGATACAAAATAATTAACCGTGAAGTCGTGTTCTTAAGACTCTACAGTTGCTCGGGGAACTTGAGAAAATTTATAGCTCTTATTCTTTTACAGCTACAGTAAAATCTAATTAATTATGAAGAAACAATGTTTTAACTGATTAATGCGAAACTTAGTACTTTCGCGACCGTCCTAAATGGGTATGATTGGTAGCGGCCAGATGAAAGTAGTAAAGTTTAAAACTTTATTGACATTTGACATCAGTTAAGCTAAGTTGAGACAAAATTTTGGAGAACTGGACCTATGATCACAAAATTAAAAAAAAAAAACAGCTGAGTCAAATATTGGAGTATCGGTCACACTAATCATTCCCGATTAGTTTTCTACTAAGCGCATCTGTTTACCCTGTAGGAAATTAGTTTATGATGCTATTTTTTAATCAGCTCTAATAAAAACAGCGTATAAATAGTGAAGGCCGTACGAATTGAAACACCCGATCAATATCTAAATTGCATTCAAGGATGTATTTTATGAATGAAATCAACGGTCTATGACGTTATAAGAACTATGTAGTTTCAATGATATAAATGATAATGAGTATCTTGTCACCTTGAATTATTATTGATGGTCTTACCGGTAAAAAGGTTTTTCATATCAAATGTTTGATCTACTCTTCGTTTTCCTTTAGGCTTTGTGTGTTGTTATTAAGTATCTTTTTTTATTGTCGATGGTGGCCGATGAGGCCTTGTTTAGTTCTTATACTGGTAAAAACAAGATTATAATGCTGTTGTAGTTTAGGAAAATTCCGACACTTTTTTTTGTAGGTAGGTACTTATGACTAGTTTATCGGTTTGTTATTAATAGTTCTATAATGCAAAATAGTAACAATATTGCATCTATAACTGTATTTTGTGTACTGTTTTAGGCAATGCATGTGTTGTTATCGGGATGTGAAGAATTTTGAAAGATTCTATCTTGTTGTGCAAAGCATATTGTGTTTGTCCTTCAAAATATCAGGCATTATACCACTATTTATTTGTTGGAACATTTAACAATTATAAATTAGGTAAGTACATTGCTATTATAATTGACCAAAATTATACTAAAGAGATACTAGACCAGCAGAGAACCTTTATTACATCTGAACATTACTTCTACTATAAATACTAATATGGTCCACCTTCATCAATCATTTATATATTTGTAAATATACAATACACTAGACTACACTATGATTATGATTTTCCACATAGATAAGAATGGGCTTTATTAAATGCTAGTTCTGTGTTCACACTACAGAACTACTATTCTCGTCGAATTATATAGCTAGTAAAAACCATTCAATTGTCCTCGGTCTAAGGTCACAGATGCAACAAATTCTGTTGCTTTTAATCAATTACAAAAATTATTTACCAAATTACTGCAATAAGTGTCTACAGTCAGCGATCATGTATTATTTACCTATGAACTACCGCCACGGTTACTTTATTCATACCGTCACTTGTATGCAAATGAAACACTCTGAGTTTGTTATTCTACAAAGGTATATCGGTTACTCGACACTTGAATTGAGCAACAGATGTCAGAATATTGTCTCTAAAGAAAATATATGACGATAGCTACTAAACACTTTCCCTTACCTAAATAAAAAATATTTTTGAACATAATTTGACTTACAAAAATAGCATTTGAATAAATATACAAATAACTGTCTCTGATAATCCCTTGAAGGGTACAATAGGACAGATGGACAGCATTAAAAGCTTTAGAATATGTTTATTTTTATAAGATTTTGGAGCTTGTAACTTTCTGTAACTCTTTTTTTTATTGCATGATGAACATATGCTTTGTTGCATGATATGGAACGTTTTAGAGGTAGATAATGTAAAGGTATCTAATATCTAGGTACCACTGCAATACAGTACCATTAAAATTAAATAAAATTTTTAGAATGTTGATCTTGCCGTATAGTACATCAGTATAAAGGATGTAATTTATAATCATACTTAAAAATAGAGCACGTAATGTTATGCTTGTTTATTAATTGGTGCATATGGGTAGGTACACCACGGTAAATTTAATGCTTGCATGAAAAAACAGCTCTGAAAACACGCACGTCAGCAACAGATTTAAGGAAACTAATGTTAATCAATTAATAAATGTTATTGCATATAAATTAAAAATAAATTTTAGTTATTCAATGCGATTGTATATTAATTTTAGTTATTTAAATGTTAGTAATGAACTTTAATGAATTGCTTTATTGAATGTTTAAATGTTTATTGATACGGTAAAATATCTATAAATATTAAGTTTCATGGAGCCTAATATACATATCAAAATAAATTATTCAGAAAAACAACATTTTACTAAGTATACAATTAATTAATTATAATTATTACTTGACTAATAAATAATCTAATAAATGGCGGACTTATTAAATTTGCTTACGACATAATATATCATATCAGATTAATATTAAGACAAGTTAAATTATATAAGTTGCTAATAACTTAATAGCTCTAGACCGCAACGAAAGCAATTTAACAAAATGAAAAGTTTGTTCTAACTCTAGTCTCTTGCTATACTATATAATAGTACTTAATTGAGTTTCTAGATTTAAAGTTAATTTGTGGAAGCCGTGATGTAACAGTATCTGCTTTAATTGATTGACCGTTACGTTTTTGTGGTTTTTAGGTAATTGATTAATTGTAGTTTAGATAATTCACTAAACTATGAGTCATACATAATATGCATAAGTTCTAATATAAATAGAATCAACTCGTTCATAATGTATTGTATTTGATTTTACTTGACATAGTCTTACCTATCTATTTTTTACTTTTATTCTTTGTCCATGAGTTCATAATCTATCTATACATATAATAAAAATGTAACCGATCGCTGTCTGTACATGGAAGATATATGAGAAAAAAAAATATTGGGACCTTTATCAACGCAAATAGAACCCAAAACAATGATTGTTACAATTTTTGTCTGTTTGTCTGTGCGTTTGTTCACGCTAATCTCAGAAACGGCTTATCCAATTTAGATGTGGTTTTCACTAATAAATTGTGGTAAGCTTCACTTAACATTTAGTGTTTGTTTTATGTCAATCGGTTCATAAATAAAAAAGTTATGCCAATTTATAGAATTAATTCGAACATTTGTTAATTTACTACGAAACCTGATAGAAACAGAGACTTTAATTAACAGGTTACGGAATCTGATAGCGTTTTTATTTTTCGGATTCCTCTCATTGTAAACAATCTTCCGTTTAGTTTTAAATGAGTCCAGTTTCCAGTGAGCCTATGTTTCGCTATGATAATTAATAAAGCCCAAGGTCAGACACAACTAAAAGTTGTGGGTGTGGATCTAAGTATTAGCTGTTTTTCGCACGGTCAGCTTTATGTGGATCTATCACGTGTTAGCATTCCTAGCAGCCTGTATGCTTTAATCCCCGATGGGTATACGTCTAATCCATACATCCATACACCCATACATATTATATAAGGCTTTGTCCTGACTGACTGACTGACTAACAGACAACGTACAGCCTTAACTGCTGGTCGTAGTGACTTGAAATTTGGAGGGTGTGTTTTTCTAAATGTCTAGAGGTTGTACTAAGAAAGGGTTTTTTAAAATTAAATTCCTAAGTGTGTGAAAAGGGATGAAAACGATTGTATGAATCTTCTTCATTTTTTAACTTACCGTTTTGAAATTTTGTTTTGGAATACTTCTCTTTAAATAAAAAATAACGGAAAAATGGAATTAGAGGGGTGAAATTAGGGATGAAATATTCAATACAAAGATCTTTAGCTTTTGAAGCTAGCGACTTGAAATTTGCAGGGAGGGGGAGGGAGGGAAAGGAGAGAGGGAAAAGAGGAATTGAAGGGAAGGAGGAAGGGAGGGGAAAGTGAGAGGGAAGTGATGGGGAAGTGAGGGGCAAGTGAGGGGAAGTGAGAGGGAAGTGAGGAGGGAGTGAGGGGGTAGTGAGGGGGAAGTGAGGGAGACGGGAGAGGAAGGAAGGGGGAAGAGACGAGGAAAGTAAGGAGTTCTCGAATGGTGGAAAAAGAGAGGGGAAGGGAGAGAAAAGGAGGAAAAGGAAGGAGAAGGAAGGGGGAAGAGAGGGGAAAGCGAGGAGGCAAGGTAGAGGGAAGTGGAGGAAAGGGCAAGGGATGCTGGAGGAGGGGCAAGGGATGCAGAAGGAGGTGAAGAGGAGAACGGAGAGGGGAGGAGAGAAAGGAGGAAAATGTGGAGAGTGGAGAAAAAGAGCGATAGGGAAGAAAGGGAAGGGAAAAGTTATTGTAGTGAAAATTTGCCTTTGTGTATTGTATATTGATTTAACGAGGGATATCTTTAGGTAGGTGAAAGAGGATTTGTATGAATGGGAGATTAAAAATAGTATGAAAAACAGTATTTAAACAATATAAAAATGTCTATTGGAAAAAAGCTGCGGGCAAAAGCTATCTATATACATAAAAGCAAAAGGTCACTCACTCACTCATCACGAAAAAATCTTTTTTTAATATTCAGAAGCCACTCTTATTAAGTGGGCAAATAAGAGTCGCAAGTTTGTGTGAAAGTGGTTTGTCAGTTTTAGTGGTAGCGGGTTTAAACTGGATTTGCCATAGAGACGGATAATACTGATATTTATTACTGATACAATGTACGATTGCCATAAAATCAGGCACGCAATATTCTCATAGAGGCACACCCTTCTGAATTTTCACGCGAACGAAGTCGCGGGCAACAGCTAGTGTATGTATATATGTATGTACATTTGCCATATTTGCTAATATTGGCCGGCTTTAAGTTTGGATAGTTTTTATATTGCCTTCTTGTTAAATTTATCAATCTTTAAATTAAATTGTGATAAACGCGAACGAAGTCGCGGGCAACAGCTAGTGTATGTATATATGTATGTACATTTGCCATATTTGCTAATATTGGCGGATTTAAGTTTGGATAGTTTTTATATTGCCTTCTTGTTAAATTTATCAATCTTTAAATTAAATTGTGATACAAAGTAATTAGCTCTTCATTATCCCATCTTGAGTCCTCACGAGGCAAAGTACAGCGTCATGTTGGAAAAATCCAAAATAAATTTAGAAGGTTCTTGTATTATAAACAGTATGGCGTCTATCCTCTCTACCCCTTTATGTACCCGAGTTTGTTCGTCCTGGGCATGGTTGGATATACCAGGCTGGCAGTGAGGAGGGACGTCGCGCTTGTAAATATGTTGCTAGCGTATTGCTTGGGAAGCAGCACCAACCAGAGATTTTAGAGGCATTATAGCTGCGCGTTCCTAATGGTTACGTGGGAGCACGTCGCCGTCCTGCCCTACTAGAGGTAGCACCGGCTAGGTCAAATCTCCTCAAATTTACCCCTATGTCACGGGCCGCACGTCTGATTAATATTATTTCAGTGTCCGAGGACATATTTGATCTAAGCCTACCGAAATTAGTGCAAGCGGCGCATTATATTATAGAGAGAGAAGGCTGACAATTGTTATTTTGTTCACTAAATTTATTCTTATTGTTAATCTTATTTCTGTTTCTTTTTATAGTTCTATTTAGTGTTTTTATGCTTGTAACACCGAATTGGATGTTATGGAAACTGTGATGGTGTTATAAATGTTTGTAAATAAATAAATCTTAAATTCAATGGTAGATACTTTACTTATAATAAAATGTTATTCAAGTGTAAAAATATAACTGTAAGTAATGCCTACTCATATTTTATTTTCCAAACAATAAGGCAAGTACTTCATCCGTAGCCAATGTCCGTTCAGCCGTGTAATAATACTAAAGACTCGAAAGAAAACAGTTAAAAAACTGTTATCCAAATGTTTTCATTTGCGTTAGCAGAAGATAGAAAACCTTTCGCCTAATAAACCTGTACTATACAGGGTCGGAAAATTTAGCCATAAATACATCATCTGGGTTGCGCTCTACCTGGTATTTATGCTTTACATTTCTTTTAAAGACAACAGTGTTAGCATCTACCGCGTTCTTTTATACGATAGTAGCCTCAGACAGAGCCTCCAGAGATACAGTTTACTGCCTACTACATTTTTGCCTCTGTCTGGGTTCATAAATAATCGTCGTCACTAGCACTGTAATTTCATCACTGATAAAAAGTAGCAAAAAATAAGTTGGTTGGTTGTGTTCTATTCAATTTCTTACGTATACGTAAAAAAAAATCTCAGTTTCACGAGATTATTACTCGTATAAATATCGTACAATTTCAACGTAACTTGGTACTTAAAACTCTACCAACTCAGATCTGATGATAAATGACAACAGTATGAACAATAATTGTGAAGTTTCAAACGTTACAGAAGTTGCCTTAATTGAACAGCTAAGTGATAGCTCACACATACCTTATGTATTCTCGTTCTATTGAATATTCAATGTTAAGTGTCGGAAATAATTTGTTTCTTAATGAGACGCGTTGTTTACGTAAACTTTACTTCATGCAAACTGTATGATAAATATCTAGCTCAATAGTAATAATTATATGCTAATTGGATGTTATCTGCTGTAACAACACAAGTATTACAAAGGAAAGATTTCAAACTCATCAAGTTGCGTACGAGGTATCGACATACACAATAATTTATAGGTATAAACTTTATATGTGTAAAGCATGGATCTAACTGAGGATACCAGTTATTACTCATATTGAAATCGGTGCAGGTGGTGTGGTAATATAGTAAAATGGCATAGAAATGCATGTTCTCAATAGATAACATATCATTGAAATGCGATTAGATAGTATAGCGAAACTTTAAGGTGGTTCCGACGAAATTTCGACGAAATCCGCTACTTTCATCTCGATAATTGAGTAGATTCTAATGCTATTTATTCTTTTTTTTTTTGCCAACAATATACTTTGATTCATGAACTTTAGAATAGTAGAAGAATTATTTACAATAATTGATTATATAACTTATACCAACGATATTAAAACAACGTGATTTCACTTATTTTGAAATATTACTTTGTAATTACTATAGTTATAAATATAAAAGTTATATTGAATCAACCGGAATAAACCAAATGTCAACTCTGTAGGTTTATTTCATTTATTAGGATAATGTTTCAATAGTTATTGATAATTTGGCTGAATCAGCGTCGCAGGGGCTCTGCGCGGGCGACGGGAGGCAGAACGGCAGAGCGGCGCAAGCCCTTCTGACGGACGGACGTATGCGGTTTTTTTAAAAATTAATTACGTAATTCAATAATTGCAAATAAATAATATCAAAAAAAATATTGTGTGGATAGATTTAGTGTTGCAAATAAATTAGATTAGTTATTTAGATTTTTTAGTGTATTAAATACGTAGGTTAAATACCTACGTATTTAATACACTAACTACCCACTAACCTACATTTATTATTATTTTTCATCAAAATGACTAAAATTTCACGACTGAAACAAATACAAATGCAAAGGATTCAATAATAGAATATCCTGTAAGTAGGTATATACCTACCTTCATATTTTTAGTAAAATACCTTCTTTGAGATACTTACCTAGGATATCCTTTAATTATGTTTAGTTCCACGTAAACTAGGTAGCAGGTGGTGAGCCTATTGTCGCTCGTGATAAGATCAAGGCAACACCAGGCCTCAAGAATCAGTAAATTCCTGCTGTTATATACCCTAGGGGTATGAATATGAGCTTGCTACAATATTGTCTATGTCTACTATCATTTCGAACTAGGTGTGTGGTAGGTGGGCACATGAGTAAAATATCTAACTTGGATATTTACTCATGTGGCAAGGGCGCTTTCCGATTCCGACCGACGCGACGCGACGACGACGACGCCGGCGTAGGTACGAGGTGCTTCGGTCGGAACACGAACGTCGGCGTCGGTCGTACAACTAGCATAGAACTCAAATTACAATGATTATACGTGACATGCGTCGGTTTGCGACCTAGTTAGGTACCTACACAAAACAACCATACACGCTGCTGTTAGCTACCTAACTATCTACGTTATCTTGTACGAGCATAAATACCTATACATTCTATATATACATACGGTGTGTACTTGAATATTCTATCGGTAAGTAATACCGATAAAATATTCAAGTATTTACCTCGTTAGATTTTTTTTCATGAGCTGATAAAATCAGTGATAAGATACTAGGCTAAAGTAAATACCTACCCTTCTACTTTCAATGCATCTTATTTTGATTTATTTATTTGATTGCAAGAAAGGAAGAAAAAAGGCTTTACAAAACGTCTTAGTCTCTAACCAAACTAAAATATTTGAAGACTGTGAAATTATCACAATTAGGTAAATTAAAAATCCTACTCTCTGTTCCTTTATTATCGTACTATATGAATTTTTAATCCTAAAATTAAATAATATATTGTTGAGTGCCTACTGGACATAACAAAACTAATACCGTATTTTTCGAGTAATAGGTGTATGTAGAAAGTAATAGACCCGGCACGGTGGCACAGTATAAAGAATTCTACTCTTTTTTTGTACAGTCTTTACCTAACTAGGTAAAGGCAAAAGAATTATGGTTTAGCACTCTATGTATGTATGTATGTATGTATCTTTATTATATTATATTATAAGCGTATGTACTGTAAAACTACCCCGTGACGTCGTCCGCATGGATCCGTTACTTAGCGATAATATTACATTAGTTCTACTTTACCGATTTTGCATTATATTATACATTTACAATACTACAATATGTACGTACATACAAATATATGTATGTACACATATATTTGTATGTACATATTGAAGTAATCTATACTTATAATGAATCTCTAGCGAGGTAATTTTCACGGTACATCCAAATCACTCAAACAGTGGGTACAATGCGTCTACTTTGGCAATTGTTCGTGTTACTTATTTTGCTAAGGGTACATGATATTGTGTACCTTACGTACGGGCACTTACTAGAAGATAATCAACATTTATTTATTTATTGAAAAAGTATTTACAATATCATTACAGATAAAAACCCAATACGATATCATAAAAAACCTAAAATTAAAAACACTAATTACTAAATAAATATATCTACTTATCCAATACTATACATTTTTGTGCAACATCCTTGAATTTTGATAGGGTACATTGAAAATATCAATTTCTATAGAAATAATGATATACACATAGGAATGATGACGCTTTGTTTAAAGCATGTGTAACTGAAAATCCTTATCAGCTCCGTCATTTGAATTCAGTTTTGCTGGTGAATGGTGCTGTTTCAAATTCAGTGCAGTGGTGGCCATACAGAGTAAAGATACTGTGGGAGAAAAAGGAAATAAAGAGGACCGAGGAGGTAACTATGCCTTCGGACCACTGACTTTCAGACAAAACTTACACTTTACGTCGTTATGTACATCTCCAGCCAAACCGCTTCACCTCCATTACCAACTTTAGGTCATCGGCAAACAAGAGAGGGGTAGAGCTATTGACGACTGCAGGCAGGTCGTTCACCATCAAAATGAAGAGCAAAGGTCCCAAGTTGCTACCTTGACTCACGCCGGATCTCGTGAAGTAAGGTTCAGAGATATACCCATTACAGTCCACGTACTGGCATCTGTCCCGTAAATAGCTAGCAAAGAAAGTCAGGGTATGCGGGGTGCATCCCACGCTTGCTAACTTCGTCAACAGGATATCATTATCAACGGTGTCGAAAGCCTTTTTGAAGTCGAAATATGCTACGTCCACTTGCCCCCCAGCATCCACCGCCGGCATCAGGCATGTCATCATCTGCAGCAAATTACCTGTCGTCCCTCGTCCTGGGCGGAATCCATGCTGCGCGTCAGACAGCTGACTGCTTATCTGCACGTATAGGGAGCTATGGATCGCCGCCTCGAACACCTTTGCCGGGGTACACAGGACCGCTACAGGCCTGTAATCGCTGGGCTCTGAGCCTCCCTTACCGGGGTACCGGCACAACACGGGTCAGTTTCCAACTATCAGGAAACACAGCGGTCTCGATACATACGTTAAACAGATGTAGCAACGGTTCGGCTAGTACCTCGCGACAGTCCCTAAATAGGTAGGAGGGTATACCATCCGGGCCCACCGAGCGCTTGGGCTGCAGGCGGGCGAGCGCTCGCCGCACGTCGACGAGGCTGAGCGGCGCGAGGTGCACCCGCAAGCCGGGCGCCGGCGACGGCGCCGCGCTGGCCGCTGCTACGCTTAGCACGGCGGGTTCCGGATTATACACAGACTGAAAAAAAGTCGCAAACGCCCGCGCACTTTCAGAATCCGATAACTCTCGTTCGTTTATTATTAACTTACGCTGTCTCGAGTTACCTTTCTTTGATCTTACATAGTCCCAGAACGCACGCGGCTCCTTTGCTAGGTGACTTTGTACGAAGTCACAGTACTGGTCATGTGCTCGTTCGATCTCCGCCTTCACTCTCGCGCGGCACTCAGAGAACGCCTCATAATCACTATGCCTTTTACTAGTTTTGTACTGTTTGTGCAATTTGTGCTTAAGCTTAATATCAGCAATGATACCATGCGTATACCATACAGGGTAGTTGTATCTCGTATTTGCTCGTATTAGGTCCCGCTTATTCTAAAAGATCTACTTCCGTAAAATTTTTGCTAGCTATACAATATACAGAACGATTTACTGAAGTTATATTTGTGATATCCAGATGAACCGAAAATAAATAAGGAAAATGAAAATATGTTAATTCATATAGGTTAATTAAATTAACACTTATGAACGTCAAAGTTTACAAAATGTCAGCAAATTAACCTACAACCAGTTCGCTGACAAAGTAGAGCCATGAGAAGAACTGGCAAGAAACTCAGGCCACTCATTTTAATCGCCAGGTTATTACAATTTTTGTAAGTTACAGTTTCAAGTAGCATGCAAAGTGACACAGGCAATACACTTAACTCTATAGGTAATTAAATACTTACAGCTTTCTATGTTGCAAAGAAAAAATTAAAAGTAAAATGCGTGCTTTACAGGCTGCCTCAATTTGCATATTGCTACAAAAGTACGAAAAGTCAGGGAGAAGTCAAGGGGAGTCAAGGGAAAGCCAGGGAGAAGCGAGGGAGAAGTGAAGAGAAAGTGAGGGGAATGTGAGAGGAAAGTGAGAGGAAAGTGAGAGGAAAGTGAGGAAAGTGACGGGGAAGTTAGGGGAAGTGAGGGAGAAGTGATGTGGAAGTGCGGGAGAAGTGAGGGGGAAGTTAGGGGAAGTTAGAAGTGAGGGGAAGTGAGTGGAAGTGAGGGGAAGTGAGTGGAAGTGAGGGGAAAGTGAGGGGGAAGTGAGGAGGAAGTGAGGAGTGAGGGAAAAGTGAGGAGTAAATGAGGAGGAAGTGAGAGGAAAGTGAAGGGGAAGTAAGGGAGATGGGAGAGGAATGGAGGGGGAAGGGGGGACAAGGCAGGAGCTCTCGAATGCAGGGAAAGGGATAAGAAGTGATAAGAAGGGAGAAGAAAATGAGGGGAACGAAGGAGAAGAAATGGGGAAGTGCTAGAGAAGAGAGGAGAAAGCGAGGAGGCAAGGTAGAGAGAAGTGGAGGAAAGAGCAAGAGATGCTCGAGGAGAGGCAAGGGATGCTGAAGGAGGTGAAGAGGAGAAGAGGGAGGTGAGGAGAGAAGCGGAAACTGTGGAGAGTGGAGAAAAAGGGCGATAGGGAATGAGGGGAAGGGAAAAGTTATTGTAGTGAATATTTGCCTTTGTGTATTGTATTTTTTTTTTACGAGGGATATCTTTAGGTAGGTGAAAGAGGGTTTGTATGAATGGGAGATTAAAAATACTATGGAAAACAGTATTTAAACAATATAAAAATGTCTATTGGAAAAATCAATATTCACGCGAGCGAAGCCGCGGGCAAAAGCTATCTATATACATAAAAGCAAAAGGTCACTCACTCACTCATCACGAAATCTCAGAAACAACAAGTGCTAGGAATCTCAAACTTTGCATGATCGTTCCTATTAGGATATAGGTGCTCACTTAGACGGGATTTTGCAAAATCCATCCTCTATGGGTGTATAAAGGGGTGACAAAGTTTGTATGAAACTTCTATAGTTTTTATAGTAGGATTACCAAATTACTAGAAAATACTCTTTTTAGCGGTAGCGGGTTTAAATGAGATTCGCCATAGAGATGGATAATACTGATATTTATTACTGATACAATGTACGGTTGCCGTAAAATCTGGCACCCATCTGAATTTTCACGCGAACGAAGTCGCGGGCAACAGCTAGTCTATAATATGTATGTATTTACAAAAAAAAAAGTATATAAGTAGTATATCAGTTGTTTAGTACCCATAACACAAGCAAATATAATTGCTTAATTTGGGGCTAAGATGGCTCTTTGTGAATGTGGTAGAATATTATTATTATATTATAGTTATAAGGTGCATTTTATGCTTTTTGTTTAATTATCTCAATTTTGGCATATGTGTGGATTGGTTCCTTTTTGCATAAGTAGGTCCAATTATTTTTTTATGCTTATTAGTTTAAAGTGTAAGTTAAACTTACTTGTGATTTTTATTATTAGTATCTACATTTGTTTTTATTATAAAGTGGTTTGTAAGTCAATTTAAATTTTATAAAAACCATGTTTTAAATTTATAATAATTGATGCGATACCTATAATCTTGTTTTAAGGGAAGTTTTGTGTTAGTTGTAAGTTTAAAAAATGAGTGTATTTTAATAACTTTTAACTTCAGTTTGATCGATAATGATCTAATACTTTATAATTCTGTTGCGTTAAAATGCCGTTAAACTATAAGGTTTTAAGTTTAACCGCGTTTAAGCGTAACAATGAATCAAGTTTTGTACTCTTATTTAAACACATTTATAGACTACCAGACTTAAAAGCAGTGAACGGACGTTAACCACGTTTAACATGAGGTAGTTCCACAAGTATTAATGATAAGCTAAATTGACATTATGTGCTATACCGACATTTTAGTTACAATTAAGTTCTTTTGTTTTTTAGGTTTTTAACAAACAATATTTTTTATGAAATAGAGACACTAAAATGCCGTTACGCTAAGCGTAGTGGCATTTTAGCCGCTGATCTATTAGATTTTTGTAACACCAATGGTATACTAAAACGCAAAAAAACGTTTTATTGTAAAATTTAATTATATTTACAAACTGACAGGAGAATAAATTGAAAGTATTTCATTTGATCTATATCTTGGTACCTTTAAATCTCAAATAATTGTTGTCATTTGTAAGTGACAACGGTTTCAATTTTTGCCGCGTTTTTTGAGTGTTTACTCAAAACTCGACTTTGGCAGTTAACGGCATTTTAGTTATACCACGGTAGAGCTGGATTTTGAGTTTATTGGTTTAACCCACAGTAGTTATTTTTATTTCTACTACATATTTAACAAACGTCATGATTCTAAACACTCATCTTTGCTTTCGCTACTATATAAATAATAAATATATAAATAATATATACTAAAAAATATACATACTTACTAAACGAAATAATAAAAGATACTAAAAAAATAATTCACTATTTTCGCGTCTATCAGATTTTAGCTCTGCGGTTTCAGACAAGTAAGGTCATTGTCTTATAGTTGTGCTACTGCTACTTGACGCTAGAGGGCGGACTCGCACGCAATGTTTTTTTCGGGTGAGGCGCGGGGTGGTGAGGAAGCGAAACGCTCAAGGTCATATGTGACGGAACGCCCTTAAACCTTGATGTTCGAACATGTATTGTCAAGGACAACCTTAGTGCTGCTATTATTCAGGAAACAGGACGACACATTTACTAGTATCTAGTTATTATGATAATGTAAGGATTTAAACAATACCACACACATCTCAATCGATATAACCGATTACAAGATAACATAAAATAAAAAACGCAGACACTAATAAAATCATACATAAACTCTAAAAACAACACTCCTATTTTAAGCAATAAATGTAAAAACGCGTAATTAAGTATCTCAAAACAATAAACATCACCAAAGTTTCAACTGATATAGTAACGACAAATCAAATGTAAGCCGAACAGGAATAGAAAATAAGAATTAATTTAAGAGCAACATAATTTAGTGGCCGATAAAGTTGGGTGTTCATAAATTACGAGAAGAGCACCATAGAGCAACATAGATTTGTTTTTTTAAAGGCGTCCAAGAGGCGGCGTCAACTAAAAATATCCGGTCGTTAGTCGAGACGGTCCTGGATTCAAATTAGTTAACGGTGGCAGCCCTGTTTAGGAAGACTTCCTTTATTTCAGCGTGAACAAATTAAATCCCGTTTACACTTCTACCTTAATACAATCTAATTATGTACTGGACGGTCTTTATTTATTCGTTGAAAATTTTGCTAGACATTTAGAATGTGACAAATCCTAAGAAAGTTGATATTAGACTGTTTAATGGGTTGTTATTCATTTCACAACACTTTGTATTTTCGTAATTTTTTATATTGCTACATTTTGATTAGTGTTTTGGTTAGTGATGTTGTCAATCGCCAGAAGTAATAAACAAATTACTGAAGTATTTTAACCGGTCTATAAATTTAATAATCTTAAGTGTTTCAATTCAGGAGGAGATTTATCTACTTACGTGCTAATTCTCTTATAATCCTTTCAGCACTTTACATGCTATATTATATCATAAATTCAAACTTTCACATTCTTATTATTTATTACCAAGATATTTCGCACTATTATTTTAACGAATGTTCAACCGTAGGTAACTAAAATGTTTCGTAAAATCTGACACTTAAACGACCCATTAATGATTAAAAAATAACAATAAATTCTCCACGGCAAATAATTACATAACAGCAGATGTGGGAAGGAATAAACATGACATAATCGGCCTTTAAACAAACCGGAACAAAAATCGGTCGAAACAACGTAAAACTAATCCTACAGCGTTAAACAATCAATACAGTTACCGTTATTACAAGTTGTGAATTAACAAACTGGCATAACTAGAAACAATAGATTGTGTTTGAACCGACGAGCTTATTAACAGCGTTTAGCGCCGCTATGCAATAAAGGCAATGGAGCGTGAGGACAGATAAGAGTTAAAGGGACGACTGTAAGTATATCTCTAGCTACTTTGTTTAAGTAAACTTCTCAATAAGGACAGACTGTACTGGTCTGTCCTTATTGAGAAGTTTACAGAAAATAGTTTTAATTACTGTCATAACAATGTCGTACACGTGCACCTCTTGTTTAAATGCATAGCCAGTAATAAGGTCCACCCACAAGGTAAAACATTCCGCGCATTCTTAAACAGGTACATTTGTTTCGATGAATCTCGAGGCACTTTAAAAAATTTAAAAGGTACATTTTACTCAACGCTAGTACTTAATGAAAAAAATCCATTTAGGAATGTCTGATTAAAATACGTGGCCACCATTCAGTGTGGGTCGTGAGACTAGATTAGTTTCGGCGTCTCTTTATTTTTCCGCTTTACTCGTACATTAATTGATGTCACAATATTTTTTCAAACATCAGGTGTACTTGTGTAACATAACACGGAAAGTATTGTCATTCACGAGCGTTACAATTCTATGAGAACGGTTTATCTAATTGCGACAATTTAAATAGCACCTGGTTACTGATACTTGCCCACATTCGAACCCACTACCTTGCGTTTACGAAGCATTCTTCGTTACTGGTTCTGTAATTTTCCTTAATGTTATAAGAGGTTTAGGCTTTGAGACTCCCAAGATACTTAGCGCAATGCTGTCGTATAAAGGAGAAATAGAGCATCTCTGCATTAGAGTGCACCCCATTAAAACCACATGTGCTAGACGTCACCTCATGTCTCGCTGCCACCGTTTCCCAATATTGTTCTTAGTTGAGACGTTTTATCGTAGGTTAGTGCAGTAATAATTCTTGGTATTGTTTTGTGAAAGTTTTATAGGAAATCTTTACAACTTTTATTAAATTCAGTTGTTGGATTGATTGTACTCATTAAGTTTCTAGTACTACACAGTAAGAAATGCACTAAGTAACTGATTGAAACTAAAAGATTTATTATATGTTTTATTATATTATTTTGATAGAAATATAAAAAAGGAACCATCATTCTTTTTTTTCTTTTTGACTGCCTTTGTAGTTCGATGGTACATAATGTATACGGATACAGAGGTCTCGGATTCGATCCCTGAGTCGGGTAAAGTGATATTGGGTTTTTCTGTCACGAAATGTTAGTCAGTCAGTATTAGTCCGGAGTCTGGAAATGTGCCCAATATATGGCAAAATGCTCGCCCTCTGTTACATAGAACCCAAAATAATAAATAGTAATAATGGCGAAACGTGAGTGGTTAAACACCTATGCCTACCCCTTTTTAGGGATCAAAGACGTGAAGCTATGTATGTATAGCATTTTTTCTCATAGGTATCATAAACGGCAATAAACATAAAATTTTTGCTAGACCAAGCATCACTTTTAAAGTTAGGAACCTACTATTTTTTGCAGCTACTACCTATATCAAACTTTTATATTAAAACATTGTAACAAAGACTTAACAATAAGAAAATATCAAAATATTGAACGCTAAAGTGTCAATCAGCTGTTTATACCAATAAGCGGACAGAATATAATTTTTCATTACGTCTTAATAAATTCCGTTAGCGACCCAATTGTGTCAACCAAAATAAATTTCCTCATTTGTTTACGAATATTTATAATGAAATTTTATATATTTTTTTTATCTATTTGTAAAATAGATTTTCATTAAGTAGTACTGAAATTGCGATAGCTTACGTCTAAATATTAAAAATATATAATACGCGTCAAAGCTAGCAAAAAGTTACAAATACGAAGATAGATTTGAGCTCCGATTTGCACATGAAATGTACTGCTGCCAGAGATGTCTAATTTCACTAATTCAAAAACAAACATGATGCTTAAACAAATATTCGATTGGAAGTTTGAGAAGCAATGACGGTGATAATTTGTTTGCGCGGCGGTGCGCCGAGCTTCGCCCTGTTTATACGACGCTCCATAATATTTATACTACGGGATCAAGACGACGATTTACACGAATTCTGTGTAGTTCCATATGTCATTATGATAAATCTCCTTCAAGGCATAGATCAAATGCCGTTTTTAAACTCCGTTGAAGAAAAATATCTTTAATTTGGGTAAGCCTTTAAAATATTATAATAATGTAATAAGCTCGAATTCATCATCTATAATTAGTTTTCTTTTATAGATCTTTTGATATTTGTTGGTTGTAAATAATTTTTCATATTCTTTTATTTCAACCATAAACATATTAGAGGAATTAAAGGACTTTAACTAAATGTTAGAAATATATGAAGAACTAAAGTTGAAATGCAGACTAATATACATAATTCTGATATTATCGATATTTTTTTGTTAGGAGAAAAGTAAAAAGTGATTTTATTGAGCAAGAGGGCAAAGATTATAATATAATAGTAAGAATATATTGACGACCTGAATACGCTCGACTTTCACAGACATTCATCTTTCAATAGAATACAAAGTTAGAGTTATAATAACTAACACGATCATCTAATCTATATTAAAGCTACACAAAAACGCGTCTTTATTTAGAACATAAACACGAGAAAATTGCTTCTACGAAACATCAAAGGATCTCAATAAAACTCACTTATTTGAACAGTTGCTGAGGCAGACACATCTGATTCTAATAAAATACACTGAAATAAACATCATGTCTTGTCATCCATCATTTTATATTCAGGCCGTTTGAAATTATTAAATTGATTATTATTCGATTACCTACTTATGTTTACAATTGACAACGCATAGGTAAGTACTTATATATCATATTTTCTCAATATGATGAATATTAACAAATGATATTACGTCGACATCGTTTTCTAAAAGGTTATCATGTCTTTATCTAAGTATAACTTAATTTAATATTTTATATTTTCCGTGGTAACAAACAGTGCCGTCTGCCACTTTGGCACTGTATGCCTCTTTTGAATTACTTTATCTGGTACCAGGTACCGTAACCAGTTTTGCCTAAAGACAATATTCTTATAATTGTGTTACTTTAATAATTGACGTTGAACGTCTTGTCCCTAATTTCTAATCCGTCTACCCTCCCTCAGTCTTGTTCAGTTTTAAGTCTTGGCATAAACACTACTTGAATTTTTTATTCAATAGCGAGTGTCTTATCACATGGCGCTGCTGTCCATCTTGTGTGGCAATACTTTGTTAAAATGTGTATCTAAATAATACCGTAATTACCTACTATGATCTACATCTGACCTATGATCATATGATCATAAAGCACTAAGCTACTTCTTCTTTCGTGTTGACGGGTTGTCACCTTCAAAATTTAGATTTGACTGCCCCAATAAGTCGCCACCCTGACTGCAGTGTCGGATGCATCCATGACCTTCTCTACCTGAAATTAAGTGCGTCACGCCGCACTCACACCTTAGGTCCGCATCGTTTGAAATCCCCACCTGTGTCCATTTTCTTTGCTCCAACCAACCTGTGTACGGAGTCTTCTTAGAGACTAAGCTATTAAGCACACATCAATATATTGTTCTTGTTGAGTTATCTGTTGATACATTTAAGTGCTCGCTTGCAGAAGAAATAAAAACAGAGGGCCTAGTGCGAGTTTGTTTTACGATAACGCGATCGACACGTTTATGACGTTCGGTGCTCCCATTGGCCCGCTCCAAGCTCTTAACCAATCAGAGAGCCAAATGCGGTAAACGTTTCGATCGCGTTAACGTAAAAACAACTCGCACTCGGCACCCAGAAATCAATTTACGATCATTTAGAGTTGAAAAATATGAAGCAGGTTCACAAGCCAATACGAATTTAATGTCACCTCATAAGTTAAAATCCATCAAGCCATTTAGGCTGTAGAGCGCGCCAAAGATATAGACATACATACTCACATACATACATACATAGACTCGAGAAACATTACCCTTCTTGACTACGTCAGGCGGTCAAAAAGGTTGATGTAAATTTCCGTTTAATTTAATTTATCTAGAATGTATTTACATATAAAATAATAACTATATGCATTAACTTTTAAACTTTTGCGTTGCATGATATAGTAGAACTAAATATACGGGAATTCACGCGATCATGCATTAGGTATTTACATACCTTATTTTGCTTTACGTTTCGACCAGGTTACACCGGCCGTGGTCACAAGCAGACTAAGGTATGTAAATACCTAATGCATGATCGCGTGAATTCCCGTGTATTTAGTTCTACTATATGCATTAACTTTGCAAATCCGTGTCGCGGATATTAAACCATAAATGAAATCTAGATAAAAAGCAAAAGAAAATACCAAAATCGCAATAAGTTAAAATAAGTTCGAATAGCTTCACCTTCCTATTGCATAAATCTTAAAACAGTCTCTAATTGAATATTCTCTTTGCGTAATGCCGTCTTATTTCACCCTTTAAAATAAAATAAAGGCTAAAAGCGAAACATGTAAATTTTATAGTGTCTGGGCGCGCGGCCGCCGGGACAGGCACGGATTTTTTACCAACCAAGGTAAAAGAGAAAACTTGGCTCGTATTTTCAACGGAAACTTCTCCCACTGCAATGCTTGTTGAGAAATACTTTTGCTACTTACAGACCAAGTTATAAAAGAATGGCGTATTGTATAGATTGGTCAGGAGCTAACAAATCATTTCAAATGCTTCAACTAAGAAATTGGGGCGGTCAGTGTGAAAGTTACTAGAGCATAAATGCTGCGGGAAAAATTTGCTGTGGGTGAAATGCTCACGTTTTCCGATCAATATTTATATTGCACAAACTTGAATTTACAATGGCGGAAGCAGAACAATGTTGAATATATTTAGTTTGTGTACGATAAACGAAAATAATTTTGCGTGAACGTTTTGCAATTTCATATTGTGACATCCGCGCTTCCCTCAAGCGCAACAAAAAAGTTAAATTTACATCGAAATTGATTCCTTGACTTGAACCTTAGAATACGCTTTTCATTCGTGTTATAATTCACCTAATTAATAAAGTTTGATTCACGCTTTTTACTTTACAATATTAAAAGTGCATAGTGCACGTGCTGCTTTCCAGTAACCAAGTATATGCATATTATCTTTTTAGGCAGATTAATTGAAGTTATATCACAAAAACACGGATGTTAACAGCAATTCTACAATACATGTTTTAAATGAGAAAGCTTCAATTTACGTATAGTGTAGGTAGCAAAAACAACTATCTATTTTTTAATAGGTGGTTTCAAATAAATGTAAAATATTTTAAAATACATAAATGTACAATGATATAATGTAATAGTCCCATTAGCTTCTACTTTTATACTTTTCTGTTATTGTCTGCTTTGAATCTTATTTAATGTTTCTTGTGTTATAATTATTATTGCCAAAATATATTTTATAATTGTTTGAATAGCCATTCATTGACATGATAATTATGAAGAAATTACCAAATACAGTCTTAGCCTCTATTCTATACACGAGTTTTACCGTCAGTCAATAATAAATACCTACATAATAAGGACTAGGACAATAACAAAGATTGAAATATATAATATATACTAGCTGTTGCCCGCGACTTCGTTCGCGTGAAAATTCAGATGTGTGTCTGTTCAGATTAGGTAAGAAATATTCTCATGAATATTTCTTACCTAATCTTAAGGCAATCGTACATTGTATTAGTAATAAATATCAATATAATCCGTCTCTAAGGCGAATCCGATTTAAATCTATTCACCCGCTACCCCTAAAACAGACGAAATTTTGCGATATTTAACGAAACTTGCTCTAGTTTGGAAATCGTATTATCAAAACTCCTTTAAATCGATAGAAGCTTCATACAAATTTTGTTCCCCTTTATACTCCAGGGAAATGAATTTCGCAAAATCCCGTCTTAGAAAGCACCTATTTCCAAAATTTGAAACTCCTAGCACTTGTAGTTTCTGAGATTTCGTGATGAGTGAGTGAGTGAGTGACCTTTCGTTTTTATATATGTATAGCTTTTACATTTTTATATTGTTTAAATACTGTTTTGCATACTATTTCCAATCTCATCATCATCACCATTCGTACAAACCCTCTTTTACCTACCTAAAGATATCCCCCGTAAAACAATATACAATACACAAAGGCAAATATTCAGTACAATAACTTTCCCCTTTCCCTCATTTCCTCTCCCCCTTTTTCCTCTTCCCCTCCCTTCCCCTCCCGTCTCCCTCCCACCCTCCTCACTTTCCCTCACTTTCCACTCACTCACCCCTCACTTACCACTCACTGTCTCCTCACTTTTCCTCACTTCCCTCACTTTCCCTTACGTCCCCCTCACTTTCTCCTCACTTGCCGTTCACTTGCCCCTCACTTGCCGTTCACTTGCCCCTCACTTGCCGTTCACTTGCCCCTCACTTGCCCTTCACTGCCTCCTCACATCCTCCTGAGTTCCCTTTTTCTTTTTTTTTTACACAACGCCATCTAGACCCAAAGTATGCTTGTATTATGGGTTCTAGAATACGGATAAACATACTTAAATACATTTATTTTTGTAAATACATACATATTATACATAGAAACACCCAGACCAATGCAAATAGACATATTCATGCTACAAATATTTGCACTGAGCGTGAATCGAACCCGCGACCTCTGCGTGGCAGTCCATACACAGTACCACCGAAATACAGAGGCAGTCGATTTCCCCTGACTTTGCCTCCCTTTCCCCTGACTTCCCCCTCCCTCCCTTCCCCCTCCCTCCAAATTTCAAGTAGCCAACTTCTAAAGCAAAGATCTTTCTATACAATATTTCATTCCTTATTTCACCCCTATAAATCCACCCCAGTTAAAAAAAATATGAGCGTATTTATTATTTAAATAAAAGTATTCCAAAACAAAATTTCAAAGCTGTAAGTTAAAAAATGAAGACGTTTCATACAATCGTTTTCATCCCTTTTCATACACTTAAGGGTTAAATTTTTAAAAACCCTTTCTTCTACTCTTACTTCACTTCTAGACATTAAGACAAACACAGCCTCCAAATTTCAAGTCGCTACGACCAGCGGTTTAGGCTGTACGTTGTCTGTCAGTCAGTCAGTCAGGACAAAGCCTTTTATAATATGTATGGATGTATGGATTAGACGTATAGCCATCAGGGATCAAAGCATACAGGCTGCTAGGAATGCTAACACGTGATAGAGCCACATAAAGCTGACCGTGCGAAAAACAGCTAATACTTAGATCCACACTCACAACTTTTAGTGTCTTACCTTGGGCTTTATTAATTAGTCATCGCAAAACATAGGCTCACTGGAAACTGGACTCGTTTAAAACTAAATGAAAGATTGTTTAGAATGACAGGAATCCGAGGAATAAAAACACTCTCAGCTATTCCGCAACCTGTTAAAATCTTCTATAAGATATTCTATAAGATTTCGTAGTAAATTAACGAATGTTCGATGTGATCCTTTAAACTGGCATAACTTTTTTATTTATGAACCGATTGACATGAAACAAACGCTAAATGTTAAGTGAAGCTTACCACAATATATTAGTGAAAACCATATTTAAATCGGATAAGCCGCTTCTGAGATTAGCGTGAACAAACGCACAGACAAACAGACAAACAGACAAACAGACTAACAGACAAACAGACAAACAGACAAAAATTGTAACAATCATTGTTTTGGGTTCTATTTGCGTTGATATAGGTCCTAATAGTATTTTTTTTCATATATCTTCCATGTACAGACAGCGATCGGTTACATTTTTATTATATGTATAGATTATTGCAATAATGCATTACTTATGTATTAATTTGTAATAAAATGATCAACGTTAATTTTTGTTTGTGATTGTCTGATTATATTTCACGATTAAAATGACGGTAATTACAAAATTAAACTCATTTATCGTAGTTGTCAACAAATGATATTTATGTTTTGATATCGATATCGGCAATTTTATGTATCATTTATTTCGAATGCTGACTACAACAGTATCAAAAGGATTTAGGTATGTAACAAAGAGATAAAATGTCGTATAGCTGTTATTAATGTAAGAAGCTAATGAGCCCTCCTTTGTCCGTTTAGCATTTAATTCTAGTCCTTTTAATTTTTTTTAAATTGTATTACAATTCGTATTCTTGAGCTCTCCGTATTCCCGACTATACTTAATAACCATTGAAAGTCATGCTAACAAGTAAATCTCGCTTTTTTATGACATTAATTTTATTTGGCAAACAAATATGAAACTTATCTGATAATTAATCCAAGTTACATACTTACCTACTGTTTTAGCTCGTGGAAGAAGATCGAAATTTGATCATCAATGCGATCAATTTTTCAAATTGATCGCATTGATATTCAATTATAAATACGCAAGTTTCTAGGAAACTAATTATTTTTTTCCGTATTGTGTACCTAAAATTAACCTTTGCACGACTAATGTTTAAAAATAAAAACGTCCATTACTGCAAAATAGTCCAATCTGTAATTTGACCAGCTATAAAAATGTCCAACTACATAAACAACCGACCATTTATATGATGATCAGCTATAATAACGTCCGGCCATCAAAATATCAAACTAAAGGTATACACGATAAATGACCAACTATAATATCGTCTAATCATAAAAATGTCAAACTGTAGATATAACCAACGAGATACATGACCAGCTATAATAATGTCCAGGCATAAGAAATTCCAATTGTATTCGTACTATTGTATAGACTCAAATCTACTTTAGTATTAACCCTGTCTCGCAGTTTCTTCAGCTTAGTTAGCTAATTCCCTTGACCATAGCTAAAGCTAATTTCTCATAGCTAAAAGACATTTTCAGGTGGTTTAGACAGGGTGAAGTAAATTATTAGTTCAGTTGTTCTTTAATTTATGACAGTTTTAACCACGTTTTTGCTTACTGTTCTGCTCCCGTCGCCAGTAGCGTAAGGTTACATAGCCTATAACCTGCTTCGAGAACTAGGCTATCATATGCAAAAAGAATTATTAAAATCTGACTGACAGTTACAGAGATTAGCGCGTTCAAACAATGAAACACCGCTTTGGTATAGATTTACAGTTATTAAAGTCATGGACGTATTAAAATTTTTTGGGTTTCGTATTTTTGCCCATATTTTTTAGTTACGACAAGTTTATCTTGGACTTTTGTATAATTGGTCAATTTTAATCATTTTGACATGTGCTTGTACATTTGTATTTTTAGACAATATTATCATTGGCTATATTTATCATTTGACATTTTGAGAGTTGGGCCATATTATTACTGGTAATTTTTAAGTTTGGTCAATTTTATTACAGGATATTTTTATAGTAGGAAGATAGCAATTCTGGTAATTTTTATATTTGGGCGATATTATCATTGGGCTTTTTATGGTTGGATATTTTTATCACTTGGACATGCCTTTGGACATTCGTATTTTTGGACGTTATTCTTTTTGGGCATAAGTCGTGCAAAGGAAAAATAAATATCTACTATTCTCGCTTTGCCTATCTCAGAAAGCGGCAACTCATTAACTTATATAATTACCAGGAGGTACATCAATGAAGGTAATTCTAATCTGCACCGCTTAAGCATTTCTACGAGATTAGCAAGGTAAACTCAATTTTTGGTTTCCGTTTCAGACAGTAACTTGTGTTTACAGCAGATATTATTGTTAATGTTGATACATTTCTAAATTAATCTGTAATTGTCTTAAAGTATTAGTTCATGAAATGAACTGATCATTAAATAACTTACACCGAACACATCAAAGGTAAAAGCAGCTAGCTTAGATTTAAATTAGAGCCGTAGATGATGTGTATAATTTATAAAAGCACAGCGGGAAAGCTTAACAAACGAGTTGGGAGTTGGACAATTAAACATTTAGGCTATTAGTGACCTCATTTCATAATAGTTGAAGATACAAGTATCTACCAAAGTTTCGCAATAAATAATACCGAGTACAATTCTACTGTTAAACAAAAGACTAACCGACTATAGAGTATTGTGAACACAGCAATGCCATTTACCAGAGTACAATATGACTATCTTTCTTCTAAATTCCACCTTACTTAACGAAAGATAGAGTTCAAATTCTTTAAATATATACTATACGAGTCACTCACTTCGTGGGTAGTGGTTTGCCTTTCACTCCGCTATTTTAATATTGTGCGGATTTAGGTGCATTATGAATTTTTAATACATAGCAACCTGGGCGTAACGAGAGGATCGATCGATTAGTGAATGACAGTTACAGTTAGTTTCAATGAATTGATCTATTAACCGTAGTTTAAAGTACCGGTTTGCTTTAGAGCTAATAATAATAATAATAATAATAATATGTGGTACTATCACACACCGTCATCTAGTCCCAAGCTAAGCAGAGCTTGTGTTATGGGTACTAGATAACTGAAACATAATACATATACGTACTTTTTTTTTTTTTTTTGTAAATACATACTTAATATACATAGAAAAACACCCAAACTGAAGACAAATACAAATGTTCATCACACAAATATTTGCCTTCCGCGGGAATCGAACCCACGACACCCGGCGTCGCAGTCAGTTACACTAACCACTAGACCAACGGAACAAATTACCCAAAAGTTAAAAATATACTGATTATGTCATAAAATAATATAACCAAATATTTTTATATTGCCTGTAGTAATCTCGAGCTCTTTTTCTCATAGTAGTAAACCTTCTAATGTTTTATTACTAGTAGTAGTTTTATTTAGTAGGTCTTTAAATAAATGTCTTACTTTTGATGAATAAATTACAAATTTAAAAGAACTAAATATAAATTAACAAGTATTGCAATGACTGCAACAAGATAAAACCTATCAAACGCTTCGTATAAATCACACACATTTGTATCTGAGACTAAACAGCACACTTGTACAGTAGGTAACATAATAATATTTGAAGTCCTAATTAGCTCTACTAAATTAGTTTATCTTTGCACAATTACTAGAAGCATGTTTAGATTAGCCGGAACGATAATAAACAAAGCTCACATTTGAGTACAGTGGGTAGGTATTATAAATAGATCAGTTAAACAATCACTGTATAACGGATAGAGTCAACAATATTACCGTACTATATACAGGTTGTTATTTAATCCGAGTGCAAGCCAACAATACTCGCGTGGCTTTCAACGATAAAGAAGCCGTGCTGAAATATTAGACACACTATAAACCACATAAATGTTATAAATTTTAATAACGTGTAGCAAAATAAATGTTATTAATCGTGTAATACTACTTTAATAGGTTAAATTACAAGATATTTGCAATAAATTTACACCTCATTACATCTCATTAAAGTTACTAGCTTACAGTGCTAAAAAATTGTTTTTAATAACTGACATTTGGTAAACTTCGAATTTTGAATGGAATGATACCGTTATTTTTCGCATTTCTGTAATGCGATTCCAGACGAACGGACTTGACGTCTCATTAATTTAAATTTTGTTCAATGACCGTTTTTATCAAGTTTTTTTTTACTTTGAGTGGCTTTAATTTTTAGCAACGATTGCAAAGTCACTGTTTTTAAAAGCAGGATAAAATCCTATTAAAACTGAAAATAAATTAGCCTTAATTTTAAATCTCAACCGAATGTTTCCATATTGATCCTAAACACGTAAAAGGTAGAAAGTAAAATAAAAAAAAGTAAAACACGAAATAGATGTATGTACGTCGTATTTTATATTTAACGGCCGGCATTTATGAAGACAGCTTTATTTCTACTTCTTTTTAGGCAGGTCAAATAATTAAAACGTCGTAAAAGTTTTATCAATACAAAAAGGTTTCTACACACATGTTTTACGACGAATCCAATTATTTGGGTTATATATTTCGTGTGTACGTCGCTTTATAGCTAACAGAGTAGTCAGTATAATTTGATGAAATAATAACCAATAATAATAGCACCATTAATGCTGGTATTGTAATGGACTCGTTGACATTAAACAACACCGGAAACATTATAGCTTTAGATTGAATAGAATTGTCAATATTATTTTAGTATCGGAAGACTGGCGATATATTTTGAATACTCAACCTATTAAAGATGATTGTAGCTTGAATAGTGATCATAAACGCAATAATATAATATGCTAACATTTTCTAAAAAGTCAAAAATATAATAATATAGAATTTGTTTCTTTATTCGATTCCATTCCTAATAATTGAAATATCGAGTTATTCTATAGAGCTTATTTATTTAGTTTAAGAACATAGTTAGTGATAGTCTTAATTTTTTGCGTACACTTAAAGAACATTAGACATCATCAATCACGCCTATGACATCAATGACAGGTAGATTCGAACTGTTGCTTAGCTGGTCTAAGTCGCAAAACGACAACTCAGCCAAAAAAGGTAACTAAAACAGGCTCAGACAGTTCATTTTTTAAAATGGTAATGAAGGTAACCTACAAGTTGTATACAAAATTTGCCATGACCTAGATCAAATAAAGCGATCATACTTTTGCGTCTGTTTGCGCTACGTCGAACTTATACGAATATAGATCACAAGGAGATTGATAAATTCCGCAAGCTTCAAACGTCGCCAGAAAAAACCTGGCTGTATTACTAAAGGCATTTGCGCGATTATACCATTATGTAATATGACTAATATGAGTATCTATATATGTATAAAAAAACTAATTGATTACTCAAAAGAAACATACGCTTAGATTTCAATCACCGCCAATTCCAATTTGATGCACTTACAACAATGGAGGTCGCTTCCGATATTATTTAAACAGCCGTAAATTTTACCCGATTGTATCCGAATTTACACAAATAGAACTATTTGTTAAATAGCACTAAATAAAATAAATATAAAAGTACGAATCTCGTAAAAATTAATTACGTATTGGGAGATCTAACAAAATAAAACTTTAAATCGTATCTACATACGTGATGCAAAAATGTTGTTTCACGTTAAATCTTTTCTTATCATACACAAAGTTGAGTGACGTAGATACCCTTAAGGGTATAAACGTGTGGCGTGGTGCTTAGCGCGGTAGGCGTAGCGTTTACAAGTCGACTGGGTAAATTGGATCCCCAGGGATTTACTGACGCCTTCACGCAAACGTTCGTGCGCTCCAGCCTTCAACGTTCACGTTGGCGCGTGAAATATTCAAAGTCTTTGCCGATGTTATTTATAAGACGCTCCTGGATAGATAAGAATATTTTGCATTTTACACAGAGCTTGAAGCAAAATGGAGTAGATATTAACCAGTTGAAGTACACGTAGAAAGACAATCATTGTAGAAACGTGAGGCACTTGGCTTAGGGATTTGTAGGGACAAAAAACAAGATTAGTCCGTGCAATAAACACGGCTAGCAATTTAATACAAATCTTCAAGAGGAAAGTATATAATTATTTAGTGTTCCGTCTTCGTTATTCCTTAGTAGGTTGCTGCGTCATGAATTTTTATTATGCGCCCCAACGACAAACGGTTTTGCTATCAATATTTCAAACAAACGGTAGTAGGTACTTTATTAATGTTAATAACAAATATAATATACCAATATAAATAACTACACTATTGAACAATAATAGTGGATATCTTATTCGTGGGCTCACCGTTTAGAAGCTTGCAGGTAGTATAGTAATGGAACCCACCTCCCGCAGGGCACCCATTTCAAATCCTTAACATGGGTCCTTATTGCTTTAATGAGGTACATGTTGGGCACTTTTTGTGAAACGATTACTGATAAATACAGAAAAAGTTTAACGGTCTAAATTGACAAATTAAACAGCGTTCTGAATTTTGGTTAGTTTGGTAAAGAATTTTGGAGCTTGGATGTTTTAATGGTGATATTAGAAACAATGCTGATTTTTGTATTTTCTATTTTATTTGTTGGCACTTTTTAATACCTATATTCTGAATCCATGCCTCTAATTTTGTTTTTAATAACACGTCATTTGTTGCAATTTGTTCCTTCTCCACTCCCATATGCCTAGTAATATTGTATTTTGTTTGTTGATTCTTGATTCATGCCACTTTTAAACCTGTGACTATATTGAGTCGACTAACAAATCATATAGACCACTTACAAAGTCATTAGTAGAAGATAAACCTATAGGAGCAGGCCATTATAAAAGATTTTAGAACGGCTTCTAGCAAAAACACTACAACAGAATGTATAGTAATGTGTAGTAGTATGTAAAATGCAGTCGACTGGATTTAACACAACATTACGACACTACCTACATACTTGCACACATCGATTAGAAGAAGATAAAATCTTAGTTGCAGACTGATAATATTGTAAAAGTGTGTCGATAGCAACGTTGCAGATGTGAACGCAAATTTACTTGCATTTCTGAACGATTTACTCTTCGTACTAGTTAAAAAGCATTCGCTGACGGGATCCTCGAAACGAAATACACGCGTTTTATCATTTATAAAATTCATTGTATAGGAGACTGAAAAGTGAAATAAACCGAGGCAGTACGTGACTGATCTTGGCTGGCACATCTCGACCGTTTTATACTTTCTTCTTGTTGTGATCGCTGCCATTGCCAACGCAGCGTTTCGTCTTATGTAAGAATGAATCTCCTTTTGTTTTACAAAATTGTTCACTGCAATATACTTTTTTTTTTTTTTTTTTTTTTATATTATAGCCTACCAAAGTGACTCCACCCCGCCTGATGGTAAGCAGTCAGTGGAATCCAGAAGTGGCGGCCACTATACTAAAAGCCATCGTCTTAAACTGCTGGTATGGTGGTCTCCACTATGGCGGCTGGGAATGGGGTTAGGGGAAGGGAATGAGGGAGGTGAGGAAAGAGGAAAGGGGGAAATTGGGCCTCCGGCGCTCTCACTCACCGAACGAAACGCAGTAGTACGGATACTACTACTCTTAAGTCGATCTTCTATGAGAGGGTAGTACTTCCCCGGACGATCCCGCCCATTCAAGCTAAAATCAGCGTGGATCTACTACCTAATAAAAGCACTTTCTGCGTATTGTGTCTCTAATATTTGCTTTGTGTGGAACAAAACATTCTTATCACGTAGAAGACAACTGCAAACTCTCCGGACTCTCGACCCTAATAGTCTAGGCATAACTAAAGCTTATTGAGAAAATTATTAGTACGACCTTCTTCTGTTATTCTTATTATTGACGCTTTCAAGTTGCAACCAATATAATATTAAAGCCTGAATGCAATTATTACTTTATTCTCCTGGTCCACTAAGGCTTTAGAGGCACGTGTAGCCCATACGCCTACATTTATCTATTTAATAGCTTCTATTAGTCTATTCATTGCCGTTAATTCTACATACAGTTACAGATTTTACGCCTCTAAATCAAAGTCAAAAGACATTGTTCGATTTAAGAATAGAAGAACAGACCATGAATTAATTCGTAATTCGTGCTCGTGACCAACATATCAACGTGACGCATTAAAATCTTTTTAATGCATTATGACGTCACATTACACGTCTAACTTCAACTCTTCAACCTCATAAAACAGTTACTGTCAGTTTCTCGTTGGGGTCAAATGTCAAAACCGCAAGCGGCATTACCTAATACAAATCATACGACAATGCTAATGATTCGCCTCATTCAGGTACTATTGCATTACAGTTTAAGCGAATTACAGTAAGTGATAAACGTCTTACGAACACGCAACAATAGCAAACCACTGAAACTGTTTTGTAATGTAAAAAGCCTGCCTTCTTCCTTGTATACATAATGAACTAATGCAGCAAATGTTTAGACCATTATTTGCTTAGCTTTGGTGGCCAACGATAGCTTTCGTTTATTGTGTTTTTTAAAGAATATTGAAATAACTGTTAATTTATTAACTGTACCTGTGTACGAATGCGAAGCAAAATGTTTATTGTACTGCCAGATATAGCCAAGAATTTCATTTGAAAATCGATAGATTTAACACGCGGAAAGCAACCTTAGCGTACAAATAATAAAGTCTATTTCAATTTTGATTTGTGTTTTATCAATAACAGACCGCAAACGTTTAACCACACATATGCGCTAATTAATATTGAAGTTATATTGAACTTAGTTTATGATTTTATAATATCGTAAATCTAAGAAAAACTTATTTACATTGCTATTGGTCTTATACACAACTTGGAGCACTCAGAAACTATTACATGTAAGTACTAAGAGTATTATTAATTCATATGTATACTCAGTATATCTATTGCAATAGACGCACCCTGAGGTACGTGGGTGTACATTACACCCACTACACTTCGCCCATTTTCGCTTACCTAACCTAACCTAACGAACAATAGATATTTTTCCTAAGATAATACCTATTATTATTTCTAAAATATATAGACTTACTAACGAAATATAAACCAAAATTATTCTAAAATTAGGAAGCAAAAACAAAAAAGAGAAAAATATGAACCGTATTAAACAACGTAAATTAACAGTTGGACCAGTAAATTCGAACAGAAATACTTTTCACAAGAATAACGAATTTTCAAGTTTAGAACTCAACCTCATTGTTTCACATAAAAATGGTTTCTCGGCTGTCTTACTTTTTGTTACAAACTGCAAGTTTTAACTGTCACCCTAATTAACAAGGTGCTTAATAATTTTTTTTTTTGGATATACCAATAGTACTATCATTTGAAAATCTTTTATTTTTACACGTTTCTCAAATAGGGTACGCTTCGTTAAGTGGAGTTCATGAGGTCGCCTGGTCGCGATAATAGCATTTCAACATAAAATTGCTTGTAGTAAATTTATTCAACAGTGAATAAACGTTTTACCGTTCGATTTTTACAAAAGCTCGCGAAAGCAAAGCCTTGAAGGCCTTTGTGGGGTAAACTAAGTCAGTACGCCACATTACGACCTTTTACCGGCCTTCGCAACAGTCGAGAGAAAATCTATGCTAACGACAATAACCATTGTTATAAACTTGACGATAAAAACGTTATATAATAATGTCCTGGCATGCATATTTTATAACTTGATAAAACTACTAACGTTGACGTTCTCATGAAAGCATTCAACTCTTTACTTTAAAAAAGGTGTCATAGTAGAGAAATGCCACTTGTCTATACTAGGGAATAGGAAATCCCGGTCCCAAAAATCCCAAGAAATCTCGAGTTTTTATGTAGAAAGAAAAGAACCGGGACGACCGAACCTCGTCTCATGACTTTCGGGACCTTCGGAAGCTTTGGGACTTAGTTGAAAAGTATATGTTTAAATTAAGTATTAGAGTTTACACACTCATATAATTATCATATGAAAAATGTTTCTTACCAAGCTTTTATTTAAAACTAGAGGTCCGCCAAGCGGTTTCACCTGCTGCTTACTACACGTTTTTTCGAGCGAAAGAGGGCAAAAGTAGCCTTTGTTACTCAAGGATCTAGTAGCTTTCTAATGGTAATATAATTTTTAAAATAGGTTTAATATTTTCGTTGTTAATCGATTACATACCTAGAATACCTACAAACAATATGGTGTTGTATTGCCAGTCTTCCCAAAACGAATCTAAATTAACACGCCATCTCCGTCTAGGCCGTGCACGTCGCCGTTGACCTTCTTGCGGCACCCAATCCGTTGCTACACGAGCCACATTTCAGGGTGCATACGGCAAGCAAACATGTCTGGCCCAGTTCCATTTGAGCCTGGCAGATTTTATTTGATTTTAATAAATATATGTAATGTAGTTTTTATTACCTTCATACTAAAGACTTATTAAAGTAAACATAAAAGCAGTGGTATTAAAAAAAAAACCCAAAAGTCCCGAATATCTCGGTTCTCCCGGTTCCTTCAACAAAGCCCGGAAATTCCGAGACGCAAGAAAGAGCACCAGTTCTTCATTCCCTAGTCTATACTAATATATATATATTTGACTGGCCTGTTGGTCTAGTGGTTAGTGACCCTGACTGCTAAGCCGGAGGTCGTGGGTTCGATTCCCACCCAGGACAAACCTTTGTGTGATGAGCATGATTGTTTGTTCTGTGTCTGGGTGTAATTTATCTATAATATGTATGTATTTACAAAAAATATGTACATAAGTAGTATATCAGTTGTTTAGTACCCATAACACAAGCAAATATGATTGCTTAATTTGGGGCTAGATGGCGCTGTGTGAATGTGGTAGAATATTATTATTATTATTATTATTATTATTATATAAAGAGTAAGAGATGGTTTGTTTTTTTGAACGCGCTAACCTTTGAAACTACACGCTGGATTTGGCCTACATTTTAACATTTGATAGCCCAGTTCTTGAGGAACGTTATAGGCTAAATAACATCACGCTACGAGCGATGAGAACAGAGCAGTAATCAACGATGTAATTTAATGCGGGTGAAACCGCGTTGCGGAAAGCTAGTTCAACATCTATTACTATTAAATAAAGCAGAAGAGTTTGTTTGTTTGTTTGAACGCGCTAATCTCTAAAACCACTAATCGGATTTAAAAAAATATTTTTGCTTGTGATAACCCAGTTCTCGGGGAAGATTATAGGCTATTTAACATTACGCTACTGACGCAGGGAGCAGAGCAGTAAGCAAAGACGCAGGTGAAACCGCGTCGTGAAAAGCTAGTAAAATAATACACAGACTCACAAGACTACAAAACGAGATGATTTAAAAAAATAAGTAAAACTACGTCAGCGTAGGTACACAAAGAAGAGAGAACACGAGAACTTATTTAAAGAATGCATTTTATAAGAATACTAGCGGACCCGACAGACGTTGTCCTGTCTTAATTATTATCTAATTTCTCGCAGAACCTTCTCCTGTCAATAACAAACACAACAAAAAAAGAATTAACGGAATCGGTCCAGTCGTTTACGCGTGATGCCGTGACCAAGTGAAATAGGGATTTATTTTTATATAAATAGATATTTCTAATCTCCCATTCTACGAACCCTCTTTCACCTACCTACAGATATCTCCCGTAAACTTTTCACTACTTTCCCCTATTCCCCTCTCCCTTCTTCCTCACTCCTCCCATCCCCCTTCTTCCCCACTCCTCCCATTCCGCTTTGCCCCTCCCTCCCTCTCCCCCTCCCTCCCCTCTCCTTTTCCCGTCATTTCACTCTCCCTTTCCCTGGCATCTCCCTCATTTCCACCTCACTTCCCCTTCACTTCCCCCTCACTTCCCCCTCATTTCCCTCTCGCTGTCCCCTTTCTCCCTCTCCCTTCCCCGCCCTTGCCCTTCCCTTCCCTCTCCCTTCCCTCTCCCTTCCAACTCACTTCTCTCTCGCCCCCCTCTCTTCAATTTTCAAGTCGCTAACTTCAAAAGATCTTTCCATATAATATTTTATCCCTAATTTCATCCCTCTAAATCCAACCCAATTAAAAAATAAAATGAGGTTTTTTATTTTAATAGAAGTATTCCAAAACAAAATTTCAAAACTATGAAGAAGTTGCATACAATCGTTTAAATCCCTTTTCAGACCACCCTTAACATTTAAGGGGATGAAAAATAGATGTTGTCCGATTCTCAACCCTAGCCGATATGCATACAAAATTTCACGAAAATCGGTCGAGCCGTTTCGGAGGAGTTCAATAACATACACCGTGACACGAGAATTTTATATATTAGAGAGATATTATAACACCTGCATACTACTGTTATTAATCAGATATGTGACATATTTGTAATTCTCAGCTATATGTGACTTCCTAGCAAATAATGAAGTAAAGAATATATACGTATCACAAGTTTTCCATCTGTGGAAATTATGACTGTTTTACTTACAATTTTTTTAATGTAATGTTGATCTGACTGCATACCTGAAACCAATAAACAATTTGTTAAAAATATTTACTTATTTCAATACAAGCATCGCTTATTTAAAAGAAACTACGTACCTATATAATATATGTTTAAGAATGCACTGCACATATTAATAGGTACCAACATATATTTAAGTAGGCACCGCTTAGGTTCACGAAACGACTTGAAAAGTTTAACAAAGTTATAGGACAACAAAGTATACATTATTATTTTCTAAATTGATATGTGTACAATATACACGTAAGATAAAAATATAAATACGAAGTAAATTTTGTGTTCGCATTCTAATATTAAACAAAATATTTGAATCAGGTTTAATATTTCTTAGCGATATCGTCAGTTTAAAATAACTTGCGAAACTGCAGCACTTCACACGCCATAATAAGGAGATAAATTATGAAAATTTGGGGTCTTCGTTCATCGGCGTTTATATGTCTGTAATTGAATGCTCTCGCTTTTCGCTCCGCTGTAATATTGACATGGCATTCTTTCGAAGCTTCTCACGGGTCTCAAACGGGAGCATCTCACCATACTTTTCGCTTATCTAAATGCAATAGAAAACTATGAAAACTTGAACAATGGAATTTATATCACGCGTATTCGCACAGCTTTGCTATTTGTAATCACGCGATGTAAAAACTGAGTAACATATAGGAAGATTTATTCTAGGTATGTAACTAGATTGGACTCGTTGTCACAAGTTATTCTTTGACAGATCAATATAAGTATATAGACACTGAAGCTTTACCAACACGGGTTGAAAATGAACAGCGTCTCTAGTAGGTACTCGGTGAAATAAATTCTCAGACAGTCAGTAATGTTTTACGTTGTCATCGGCATCATCGTGAGAAAAACGAGTGTAGGCCTACCTGAAAAACTTGCATAGTATATGCTGAATTTGGAATAATATAGTTTCATGCTATTGGTAGTGCATTAATTAACATCACACTAATAAAGTCACTGTCGACATTATCCCATAAACCGAACAAAAGACACAAGGTATGGCTTCCTGCTGTAAATCAACGATAAAATTTATTTTGATATTTATTCAATAAAATATCTGTTATCATAATAATGATTGGTGTTAAAAGGAATAATGTAATGTGATATAATATAAGCAATTAGTACTGTTAAGGAAAGTTTAATAAACAGTACATTGTGACATGAGTCAGGTATCCAGCGTGTTTCGGTGTGGTCCAAAGATAGTGCGCCATCTGGCGGCCGAGCATCGACCTCTTAGTACCAGTTACCGGTTTAGTTCAGACTCGGTGCAGTCTGCGCCGGCGCACTTAGAATCTTAGCGACTCCTCAATGTATGCACGCTCTGATTCAATTGTTTACGTAAGCGTAACGTTTACTACGAGGATAGATACGTTACCTAGAACTCTGTTGATCTCAAAAGCAAACAAATGCAGTTACATAATTTGAAAAATAGAAACCAAATTTGCTAAATAAGCCGCTTGACAACTAGCTTTTTTAGCTACTAAAAAGGATCTTTCGAACAAAAGCCATGAGTATTCATCATTTAGTGTTGAATGGGATCCATGACTAGCGACGCGTGATCGTTCCACCGACTTGTTTCCAGTTATTCACTGACGGTGTTGTTACGAAATCACTCGAGAAAAACTATATTTACATAATATTGTTAACGTTATATCATGGCGTGAAAACATATATTATTACCTATCAAAATTGTTGACAGAAATTGAAGGACATTTGGCAATAAAACGTTTAGAAACAAGAACAAAGTATGCGCATCGCTTTGAAAACAAAGACCAATCATATAAAAACCATAAAATGAAAGGAAGGACAAGATACCTTGCTTCCATTGGTTTCCCACGATACTCGCGTGCGTAGGCTCACATTATTTCGTCTCGTTTCAGGATTTAGTTTCGTATGTGTGCGAGGAGAACAAAACATTACGGTATCAACATGTTGCAACGAGAGAGAAAAGCGTCCTGACTGGAAGAACAGGTTATCTATATTTAAATCGAAAAATTAAGGTAAAATACATGTTCAATTTCTGGACCTCGACCCTGCTATTTATGTCATACTCGTAAAATCAACACGTAACTTACCCTTTAAACGTACACTACATTAGATTCAATGGTGTACAATGGAAATTGTTCAATAATAGGTTCTGCATAAATTCTCCCCTCGTAGATGTGTCTTGAATGTTGAACTTCACTATATCCGAACTAACCTTTAAAGAACTTTGAAACTTGTCAAGTGAATAGCCAACAACACAATAAAAGACCGAGCCATTATGAATCGAAGAGTGCTTACGTATTGTTACAACAAATCGACCATAGCAGGTAGTACGCTATTGTAGGGTAAATACCGAGAGGCTGGGGATGACACAACGCAAATCGGCAAAACTGATACAAATCTGTGGCTCTAAGTGTTTCGTTAATTCCAAGTACTATTGACATTACCCTAAGCTTAAGCGTAATCAGAGATTTGAACAGATCTACGGAGTTCGAAAACGCTTTATCTTCAATTACAGACCAATCGAATATATCTAAGAATCGAATACCATAAATTACAATTTGTATTTTCAATTAAACTGGAAATGAATTTTGTAATAAAATATGAAATTATAACAAATACAAATTACATTGGAAACTTCGTTTTCAAGTTATCGATACCTTTTCACTTTGTGCCCAATAGTTATTATATTCATGAAGTTCTGCTTCATCGGTTTTCTCAAATATAATTCGGCGTACATTTTCTAAACGAGCTAACGAAGCATAGGAAGGTCCAAGAATATGAATAGATGTACTGTTGAATAAAGGTTATCAATACATTTAACATTCATAGCCGAGGGCCATTTCTAAAGCAGGTAAAGCATCCCTTGTCAGATGAATGTTGGTCCTAACCACACGTGCGCACATACAATAAATCACTACTCGCTTACAATGTCATAGTGTAGACAGAATATTATATCGTTACTACAAAGGATTTGATACATTTGAAAGGGGGCAAAACGTTACTAGGCAGCTTTTCTGCACATTGGCACCCTGGCCGTCCTACCTGAATAGAAACTCCTACAACAATTTATGAATCATTTAATGAGTTTAACGTTTTATTTTCTTTGCAAATAAGCATAAGTAATATACCTATCTAAATACGAATATAATGTAAATAAATAAATATAGTAATGAAAGATTTGCTTTTAGATATTATTTTAATATCCAGCGATTATATTTGTTCCACAATTACATTACGTAGAAGCTAATTTATACATATATTTCATTATATTACCTGATGATACCTCTGACTCATCCTTTTATCGCTCCAGAAACCAGTTTGAAAAAAATATTATGCCAAGTTGACCTGCGCTCCCGCAACTGTACATACACGATATAACATTGTGTGAGTGAAAACGTTTGTATTAAATTGTAGTAGAAGATGCAGGTTGTGCGTCTGTGTGCGTTTAACAAGTTGTAACCTGTTCAATGTGGTTGAATGAAGAGTGGCACAGGAGGCTACTTTCTACCGGTCGCTCGATAAAGAACCCACGTGACTATAATGTTTACCGATTTTTACAATATAAGCTTACGAATCTAACTATGCGTTTCGTATCCAATTTTGAGAAAATACATTTTAAACTATTTCTTGACAGATTGAACATTATCATTATATTACACGTGGCATTACGCTAATATTGTTTAAAACATGTTATTTATTACGCAGATTTATCGTTTTGAAGTTGTGTTTGCAACATTGTTTTTATTATATTTACAAAAAAAATGTGTATTGAAATTTGCATTGTATCCATTATTAAACATTTATTTATCTATAACAGCGTGTAGTTTCAATATTGGTAATATTACATTCGAAAGTTATTTCGTTATCAGCGAGGTCGTTGTGTGCTAATGCACAGACACGAACTTTTTTGGACTAGATTTAATATGTACATTTTTATATAGTACTATATTTTAGAAATATCTATTTTTAAATGTGTATTTATATACATGTTTCGTCATTACTACGCGTTACACCCTTACAACTGTACTAAACTTAAATGCTCATAACGATAACTACGCGCTATTTGACTCCGATTTTAGTTAGACAATTTTTATTTTTTTTTAATTTAGAGTTTCTAGAGGTTTCGTGCAATGACTACAACAGTATTGCAGATATTAATTTGGTCATACTATTACGATTATTATTTCCATTCTGAATGTAGTTTAGATTCCCACCGCACATGAGATAAATATTTGTGTCACCCCAGACTTAAACGTAAACTTCTCCGTTACACATAGCTTGCTCCATGGTACAATGATACAATTTTCTCAAATAAATCCCCATAATCTTTGTCAAAAGCATAACTTCAACAATAATACCCAATACTGTTCCAAATGAAACAAAATCTTGTTGTGTATAAGGATACATTCGAAGGGTAAATAAACTATAACTTATTTCCTGTTCCGGATAACCCTCGGATTCAGTTCGTAATAAGATTTAAGCACATCCAACGTGGAATAATAGCGATGCCCTATTGGACCTCATTTAAAGAAAAGGAGCGCGTTCAGAGTTGTCCCTTTTTGATACATAGAACATCTTTCCTACACATTTCAAGCGATGACAATACCTTTTCGTTTTAGGTTTTATTAGTTTATTTTGATGTCACTTTGCGATGCATTGTTGCAGTTTGTAACAATAGAACCTACGTAATAAAAATGAATTTTCATGAATTTTCAATAGTCTATACATTATTTTAAATATATTTCAAGACAAAAAGTGTTCAAAATAAAAAAGATAATTACGATTTTTAATAAACCGTTTTATGTTTATGTTTATGTTATATGTTTATTTGAACTCTGGTATGTTACCAAGAAAGGTGTTTACTTAGTTTTGTGTTGCAGCAAGAGTACTTACATTCATAGGCTAGTGGTTTTATTAAATCTTACTAATACAGTATTTGATAAAGAAACTGCTAATTTAGTATTAATTTATCTCAAGCAACGTTTGATATAATTAAGTATAATTAACCTAGTATGTTTCCAAAAAGACCAGTAGCTTAATTAATACTATTTACTATTTATTTAGTAGGTTTATGAATTATGACATAGCATTACATAATTGCTTTTTTATGTAATTATTTTGATAATGAGCCTAAATTTTTAAATCCTATGTGTTGTGCAATTTAATTATCGGACTAGAACATGTAATTATAAAAAAAAATTATAATAATGTAGTTGGAATTAGAGTTATTTTTGTAAGAGTACCTATTTGTTTTTTACGGACGCAAAATCGGAATAGTTTCCGTTATATTTAACAGTAAAGTTATTTCATCATGGTGGGTATTTTCCTTTTGGTACATTTAAAAATATTATCAGCATGGGCATACCTATATATATATAGCATCGGCATATAGCATCGGGTATTATTATTATTATTATTATTGTATAAATATATCATTTATTTGATATAAGACACAGATAATACAGAAGAAATGAATGTTAAAAAAACATTAAAACTAAAAAAACATAACAAAGAATAAAAACTAAAACAAGGATTAAATCGCGTCGAAGTACTCCTCCGCATCGCTGTCATCCGGCAACGTGCCTATAAGACTGGCAGCATTGCCACGCTGAATGGCAATGCTGATTCTTTGGCCAAAGAATAAGCCAGCCTTCTGGTCAGAAGCCTCGACAAGGCGCTTGGCAATTTCCTGGTAAACAGCTCGTGCTCTCGGACCCCATGGTCCGAGCGTTTCAACCCCAAACAGCTCAAACATGTAACACCCTATTAGGTTACTATATTGGCGCCGCTTGAGGCTTTCCGCAGCTGCAGCGGCAGCAACAGCACAACCCGAAGAGCCCGGAAGGTGAGATGGCGCAAGGGTATCGACACAGGTTGCGTCCCATACCAAAGGCCTACCCATCTTCCATGGCAGCAAAGACATGCCATCGTCTCGTGCCAAACCATTAGGTTCTAAAACAGCTGGCACGCCGGCGGTAGCAAAAGCACGACGGATAATATCATTTAACTGTGCATGTCGTGCTATTCGTCCCGCACTTCTGCAGCACGACAGACCATGGTGTCCGAGGCTGTCGACGGCTTCACCACAACGACAACGATGCGGGGCGCCGCAAGGAGCACCAAGTCGGAGACATGTCGCTATCAGAAACGTATTGTCGTCCAACAAGGTCCCAATGTTGGACGACGGAAGTGCCTGAATCCAAAGGCCCGACTCCCATTCACCCACAGCCAACAGACGAGCACGCTCAGCAGCTTTAGTAGTCGTGTTTAAAAGATTATTCCGTACAACAATGCAGAGCGACCCGTCCCATTGTTTCTGGGAGGATGGGTTTACGGGTAAAACTGTGTTTGGGCAAGCCATTTTCCAGGCATTCACTGCGTCAGTCAAGCACGGTACCTCAAAATTAACCAGTGTGTTTGATAAAATTTTCCTGGTTAATTTTGCAGTACTGTGGACCGAGGACAGGAAAGCCGGTAAACTAATACTGGAAATTTTGCGGACGCCGAGGCCGGCCAAACGAATGGGAAGTGTAGCTTGTAGCCACGCTCGGTCGTCCAAAGCCACATTTAGTATTCCCGTTAGGGTACTGTGAATGATTTGGTCGGCTTTTTCCAAAAGTTTGGTATGTTTCCATAAGGGGGAACAGCGAAGATTATACGTTAATTTAGGGCCAAAACAAAAATTTGTATAAATTAATCCTAAATTATTACTAAAATATCGTCGTGTCGATCGTTGCCGACAATTTAACTATCTGAATTATCAATTGCTAATTTAATATAGACAATATCAACAATCTTCTTACAATAAATAAATATCTTAGGTAGGTACGTAACACATTTCCCCTTTAGTGGCAGACAGGCATGAGACAAAATATAACGATTTAGAAATGTATATCTTCTGTCTATTGACACCGAGTTAAATGTTACTAAAGTCTCTTCATTTTTATATTTTTCTATATCTTTTATATTATGAATTAAAGAATCATCAAATCTTACATTCAAGTTACTACCACGTGTGGCAAAGATAAAATCAAACTGGCGTAGATAAATCAGCTTTATCATAAATCTGTCTAAAAGAACAGCAATGATTCTGCAAGGGCATAAAATATGCTGTTCTTAATTCGTACATTGAGTCGAAATTCGCCGAGGGGTGGACGTAACACAAAGGATCGAGGTCGCTCCATTAGAGCCTATTGATACACGAATGTAGGGGATGTTTGCGATACACCCCAAATGTAAAAGCGAAAATTGGTTTTACACCACTGAATCATGGATCTTAGTATATTTTGCTAACATTGTTTTTTGGAATTCGACATCGATATCTCTATTATACAAAAATGTTTTTGTTGAAATTGAAAAGAAAAATATTCTTGTATTTTCTTTGTCATTTTTCTTGGCAACTATTGACTCTACATCGATAAACTTATATACTGAGCAGTAGGTATGTAGTTCCTTAGATTATCCTAGACAAAATATATATATTTTTTACGGTAGTAGATCCACGCTGATTTCAGCATGAATGGGCCGGACCGTCCGGGGAAGTACTACCCTCTCATAGAAGATCGACTTAAGAGTAGTAGTATCCGTACTACTGCGTTTCGTTCGGTGAGTGAGAGCGCCGGAGGCCCAATTTCCCCCCTTTCCTCTTTCCTCACGTCCCTCATTTCCTTCCCCTAACCCCATTCCCAGCCGCCATAGTGGAGGCCACCATACCAGCAGTTTAAAACGATAGCTTATGGTATAGTGGCCGCTACTTCTGGATTCCACTGACTGCTTACCATCAGGCGGGGTGGAGTCACTTTGGTAGGCTATACTATAAAAAAAAAAAAAAAAAAAAAATAATATACCTATATTCCAATGCGGATCGTGGTCTTGAAAATGATAGGTACCTAACTTCACTGTGCGTGGTCGGTCTTAGCATTTTTTGTTACTTAATAAAAGCCATTTCCTTTTATATTTACTATGCCTACTTAGTACTTGGTACTTGGAATATTAGGTACCCTAAAAACCCACGTAAAAAGGCCGTATTACGAGTTACTGTTATATAGACCATCTTTAAACTTAGGTATCTTAATTTTTGTTAAGTTCATATAGTCATCTAGGGTATTCACATATACCACGCTAGGGTAGAATCTAGGGTAGAAGAGACTTTATAATGTGGGATAAAATGAGGGGATAACCCTTGATCAAGTAGAAGCAGAAATAGGTTTTTAAAGGTAGATATGATAAAACTGAAATTATAATGTTAAGATTGTTTACTGATATCAGCAAATTTTAATTATTTTCAGATTAGCATCTTTGTGAATCGCAACTCTGACGTCCGAGACGCAATACATGATTGATGCAATACTATTAGGTTAATAAATCCCTCTATATAAATCCTTATAAGTAAAATAATACGCTGTTAAATAACTACAACGTCTACAATCAAATTTTAACCACATCAACATATAAAAACAGAATACAGAGAGTTTCTGAAATATAGTTGTACGCTCTCGACCGCGACTGGGAGGGGACGACATTATTCATTAAGACCAAAGTTGTGTCACCAACAGTAACCTTACTGCAACATGCAAAACAGATTTCTGAATTTCCTGAATATATTTTACCGAAGATTTTCTGAGTAAATATTGGCGATTAAAATGTAATCCTTTTATAGTGGTTTAATACGAAAATAGTCTACAAATTTTGTGTTGGATATTAATTTGTTGGTTTAGTCAACATTTTTGAATTAAACACAATTAGCTAGTTAAATATGTATTTAATTGCACTTATATCTCTAAACATTTCATATAGGCAGGTAACAAGAGTGTTTGAGCTTTGTTTATTCATAATTCCTTTGAAACTTTC
Organism: Parascotia fuliginaria; assembly: GCA_963082885.1. Taxonomy (NCBI): domain Eukaryota; kingdom Metazoa; phylum Arthropoda; class Insecta; order Lepidoptera; family Erebidae; genus Parascotia; species Parascotia fuliginaria. The sequence continues at coordinate 9,737,021 of OY720178.1, read as the reverse complement.
ATGTAATTACAATTACATTGTGAACAAAAGCCTATAAATATGTTTAGAAGCATGAACCTTACGAATTCTACACAAAATATTAAAGACCTCGAGATAAACCATATTTAGGTCGCAAACTTTTAAATTAATTTAAAACCTTCGTATCGACAAACAAATAATAAACCAGGATCAATCCTGGTTTGGTGTTTGTTTGAAAGTTGTGGTTCCATTATCAATATTGGAACGACATTTTTTCAAAGTCTATGAACTCATATTAATATGTATGGCAATACAAGTCTGTATCGTAGTACATTTAAATTCAAGTTTTTAGGTCAAAAGCATTTTTGCGGGTCGACCTACAGCGGAATAATATAAAATATTGAGAGCTGACTTTAAAAAAAAACGCAGTCGAGAAGCATAGGCAGTAGTTTGTTTTAAAAACCATGGTAAATATTATAACTGATTCATTATGAAGTTGTTCGTAAGATAACCTGTGAGTTCTATAGTATTTACCTATCTAGTATCATTTTTATCAAAGCTTTGACTGTAGTCTATAAATTCTTAATAGATGTGCGTAATTTAGGTATTAAGATCACGTTTGATTCACAGAGACATTTGCTCTCCCATCGGCACTGTCCAGATGTGTGAAAATCCTGGATAACCCTCTTAAACCTAGATCACTCAAAGGTAACGACCGATGCTACAGAGCCATAGAGCTACACAGCTCAGTATCTATATAATATTACATTTGCGAGGGGATCAAATTCAAACTGATATTCTATGAAAGCTGGTCGTCGGACGGATGCACCTAGCTTATGGTCTAGTCTAGAACGCTCAAATCAAAACTTTATCGTGTCCAAGTTGCTAGACCAAAAATTTCGGCTTCAGTTAATTTAGATCAAGATTTTATGTAATGAAAATATTCGTAGTCATACCAAATCCAGGCGGGGTGATTTAGCCTTCGGTACGCTAGCAATGTAAGCGGCTATTTGATCCCAACGCTAAGCTTCAAGAATGTGCCGACCGAAACCTACATTATGCCAGTACGGTAACTTAGAGATATTCTCTTTCCTTTCTGTGATCCCCTGGGACGTACCCAGTGGATGATGTGACGGCGCCGTCATCACATCGCGACCGTTTTATGTCACTTAGTGAAAAATATTATTATAACCTAGTAACAAAACATCGTACGAAATAAATACGGTGTTTTTAGAAATAAATACGAGTTGAAATTAAAACGATACACTCAGATCTACAGTCTCTTGAAGCTGTTAAAAAATCAAACTCCTAAGTTAACGTAAAAAAAGATACGGCCGTGTCTGCCGCAAAAAACGTATATTTCGAAACTCTCAAGGAAATCAAAATATAAACATCAAAAATTCCGTTGACCTAGAACTATAAAATTTGGCATGTAATATAGTCTTATAGGGCAAAATCTGAAAACTATGCATTTGTAATTAAATCATTATAAAACAGGGTCTTTACGCCAGGAACGGCGGCGGTCTAAATTTTGAATTGAGTTAACCATGATTTTTAATTATTTATAAGTATAGTTTTATTATTGACTAAAGTCTAGGTAGATACCTAATAATTAATTAATTTGTACAGAACCCTCGGTGAGCGAGTCCGACTCGCACTTGTCCGGTTTTTTTAACACTATTATTCGTTATCAGAGTTTGAAACAAAAGGCTTGTTAAAATAAAATGAACGTTAATTGTAATCGTTACCGTTTCGTAGTCACATTACATCGTGTCAAAAGTTTATTTATTTTTCTTTGAGTCATTCATTTATTGTTCACACATCTTTTCCACTTCAAGATAAGTCTTCTCCCTTTTGACTAACAGGAGTAGCCATTGTATAATGAATGACCATCACAACTCAATAATAGGATATTCCCCATATTCAAACATTAGATGAATAATTGTGACTTTTCAGGCTACAACTCTAGTAATTGAGCTTAACAATTGAAACAGTGAAATAAATGTTTTCTTCAAAGCACCGAGCAATATCAGTTTGGAATGGTGGCCTCCACTTTTGGATCCCACTGACTGATTACCATCAGACAGAGTAGAGTCACTTTGGTCAGCTAATAAAAAAGAATCATCCTTGTACTACATCTATCAACCCGCACCCCGGTTGTTACGTACTCTTATAAGTTACAGACTTTGAAGTTACAGATCTATCAGTAAAGAACAATGAAATAAATAAATAAATATTACCACAACAACCACATAACAAGTCAAGTCAACATTAGTTATATTTAAACAATAATAAATAAAGATCCAGTATTTTGTTACATCCAAGCATATTCAACAAGAAAACAGGTTACTAAACCCCCATGTGGCGTCAGAATAGATGTAGCAACAACCGCTGGTGGTTATCATAAATACCAATCAACTAAGTGAATCTTAACCATTCTTCTATAATGAAAGCTATAACGTAGTTTTATAATAGACGTAGCACGTAGGCTGCGAACATAATACCTATAGAACTATAAACTAAACTACTATAGCTGGAAAAACTATAGCTGGAATTTTGAAAATGGAGAAAATAATATTGATGTTATTTGTTTTTAATTCAAAAATATTGTTCAACGTATACACCTACACTAAGTTCGTGTGAACTAAACGCCCTTTCAATAGCCCGTTGTATAAATAATTGTTTGAAAACAATGAAAACGATTTAACCGAAGACTTTGGCTATAATTCTGGGTCCCCTACAATTAATATAGCCATAATTTATAGACGAACGACGTTATTGTATCTATAGGGAAGTATTATTCGGTTCACAGCAGGACACGAAACCATTAGGTACTGATAGGAGAAAAATGTTTTATTTATTGAGTATATGATTATTAAAGCAGTAAATTACTTATAGATGTATTTATATTTGCTTAATGTCAATATTCACATTTCGGCCCTAGACAAGTGTCAAACATTTCTATTCTATTCATAGAATAGATAAAAAATGTATCTGATTGACATAAGTGTTGGCGTTAGCTTATGTCAATCCAATACATTTTTAATCTATTCTATGAATAGAATAGAAATCTTTGCCACTTGTCTAGGGCCTCAGTTATCTATAGGAAGGTAACAATAACAGTAAAACTTTATTACCCCTACGATGTTGAAAATTATTTTTCTCAAGTTAGTAAACTGTACTTTGTCTTGCTTAGTAAAACAGAACTTATTTTATCAGATTAATTAATAAAAAAACTCAATTCAAATTATATTGTTACTTGCTAAATTGAAGTAGGTAAACATTAATAAGGACATTAATATGAAATAAGTTTCCTGTCCAGTCCAATCAATATAATAAGTTTTGTAGGTCGCACCACTGGACAGGAAAAATTATATTTTATAATCGTATGAGGAAAACCAGAATGTGCTGAAAACAACTCAAAAACAATAGTGGGATTTTAATTAAATTATATTATTCCAGTAAACTGTTATTATTTATTACCTATGAACATGATAAATAATGTATATATATTTACAGAAATATACATTGAAATATTTGTAATTATTACTTTTACGCAACGGAGGAAAATATTATATTTAGAACGTGATATCAACTGAAATAAGTAAGGTATTCATTTATTGGTAGTAAAATAGGTGCATTTCTGGTAGGTGATTAAACACAAGCCTTACCGTATTGCCTACTGAACTGCTTAGACCAATATCACTCAAGTTAGAGCAACTCGAACGAGGAATAACTTTTTTACTCTTAACCGTAGTCATAACAATACCTGGTGGTAGTGTTCCTGTTTGTGGTTTAACGTGTGTCTAAGGGAAGTGTTGTAATGACACCACGAGAAATTGTATCTGTAATTCTACAGCATCGGTTTTTATTACATAGTGACAGCAGTGGATTGAAACTTCAGAGTACGGGACTGTGCTTCACACACTCCCGAATACTATGAACACACAAAACGTAATCATCGCACAGAATGAAGGTGTTTAGAAAAATTTTCGCCATCAGTTGGCGTCACTTTCACTTTCACATTGGGTCAATCAGGGGTTAACTTCTGACAGCGCTTGACAGCTAGACTTGACGCAACGGTGCTGCCACCTCGTGGACGCCATTTTAGAAAACCCTTTCAGCAAATTCACGTGCCGTGCCATAGGCACGGTAATTATCCATTTTGTAAATTAAACATTAAAATTGCCGAAATGAACACTGAAAAATATTTGCTTTGATAGCGCTGTCAAAATGGAAGAAGTTTTACCAAAATGGCGCCAACTGGAGGTGAAAATTTTCCTAAACACTCTCATTGACGTTTAGCATGACAAAATAAAGCAAACATTGTTTTATGCCTTTATTTTACTAAAAAAAGGTGCGCTAAAGAGAAATATTTTATTATTGTGTCCTGCATAAATACATTATTTATATCTTGCCACAAACGCTACAAGTCATAAACATAAAGTACGTATAAAGTACAACTCTCTCACCGATACACTTCATATATTATAAGTTACGGTTAAAATATAACAAACATACCCGGCTGTTAGAAAGCGGTAACCGCAAAATATCGACGCTTGTATTACTAGAAAATAACTAGCATATCGTTGTATAGCTAATAATAAGACTTCAAGTGTTCATACTAAGTAGTTCTATCATAGCTACAGTAGATTTAATTTATTAGTACATTGTGTAAACTAATTACATCATAGAATTAGTTGCACAATTAAATTTGCCATGCTTTTATTCTCATACTCGTCGTCAAAATTATAGATATCGTAAGATTTGCCTTGAAAATCTTATAAGGTGTAAATGACGAACGAAACAGCAAATTGGTTACAGCCGACATCTCTGGTGCTGATTTCCTTAATTATCTTTGAGTTCTAAAACTCTATGTATGTAGATGTAGAGTTTATAGGGGGCCGAAGAAACTCATGTAATCCTATTAATATTATAAATGCGAAAGTTTGTGTGTGTATGTGTTTGTTACCACTCAGCGCCTAAGCGGCTGAACCAATTTCAATGAAAATTGGTATATAGATAAATTCGGTGATAGAGACGGACATAGGTTAATTTTATCCCGAAAATCGGTCTAGTTACCAACGGAGACAAGCTCATTTTACGCGCGGGCAAAGCCATGGGGCGCAGCTAGTATTTACTATATTAGACTATCCTGAAGTCGTCACATACCTACAGCCTGTATGTCAGATCTTCTGTATTCTGTGTAATACAATGCTAAGTACATCAGGAATCTAAGTATCCTTCAGGAGATTACGGCTACTAACATTAAAGTATTGCTGAACTTTTTCAAGAAACTATGGTTCAAAGAAATATCTTCCCGAACGCAAAATACGTGTTTTAACTTGTAGTTGTGGCAAACAGCCAACGATACCATGACCGTTAAAATTCGGCCCATCAACTACGGTGAATTGAGTCACTTGAATTGCAACCTATCTCTATTGTGTCTCATGATGTCTCAACAAGACCAACTTTGCACGGTGTTGTCAAACATTACAAAAGCCACGTTGCTATATTGCAATACTACGGGTTGTTATGGCATGTTATCGAATGACAACATTCCGACAAAAACAAATAATAAAAGTTGTTGTAACCAATTAGATATTTCTATCATCTTCTGCGTAATAAAGATGAGTGTGTAACAAAATAAGACTAAAGATTCTTTCTTCTTTTTTTTTATTTTGATTTGTATATTCTTTTTTTTTGCAATGGCCAAGATGGCCATTAACATAAGTTTAAAAACTTCTAGATGGGCTTTCTAAACTTTACTTCATAATATGATATAAAGAAAAGGTTAGTGTTAGTGTGTTTGCCACGCTAGTTTTATTTAACTAATTTACAATGACAGTTTATATTCATATTTAAATCTTGTAGACTCGCCACTGGTTTAATTAAAGCCGTAATAATTAAACAGAACAATGGATAGTAATTGCGAATGCATCGTGGACTGTGGCATCGTGAACTTCATTTCATATTTTGAAGGGGTAACGAGGATAGCTATCAAACTGTGAGTATGAATTCCATGTGTTTCTAGATGATTAACTCAAATTTGGTCATACTAAATGTGATTTTTGTAATAAAGATTTTGAGCAGTGACCAAATCAAAATGATTTTTATTTAGCGCCAAAATATAAAATGGAAACAAATATTTTGTTTAGAATTTAGAATCAAAATACTTTTTTAACTAGATACAAGTACTTATAATTTAGAATTAATAATGTTCATAACTACATAAAAATTGAGTAGGTATATATCAAATGTTATAATTGTCTTGCTATAATAATAAAGGAATAGATTATTATAAACACGTAAAAGTGTAATAGTTCCCCAGCTCCAAATTAAATAAACAAACATGATACCAGAAAGAAAGTCACAATAATATCCCGGACGAGTTCACATGTTTTATTCTGTTTTTAAAACCTATCCGTTTCTCGAACCGATGTGATTCGATACTGAATAAAGTCTTTTGATACGTCTCGCTTTATGAAGCTCTCGATTCCACTATTTTCCCGTTTACGTTTTATTTACCTCGGCATACAGTTTACCAGTTATATTCTTTTCATTTTATTCATACTTTGAACTATTTTCAAGTAAGTATGTTATTCTTTATTTATTAACTATATTCAGTTTTGTAATACATATGTTTACATCCTTTGCTTTAAGAATATTGTAGCAAGAATTAATTATTTTTATTGCTTGTAATAGACTATTTTTGAATTATTTGGCAGCTTTTTATACTTAATCTAATATTACAACTGCAAAACTATAATATATTATACTGCAAGTTTAAAAAGAGAAACCATAAAATTAGGTATTTTTTAGAAAAGTTTCTACCTATTTTCTATATATAAATTAAAAGTTAAATTAAATTATCTGACCATTTAAAATGAGATTAATGTGTATGCCACTTTGTGTTATGGTTCTACCCTTATCAACAGATTTGCCGAAAGCAAATTAGGAGCATTCACAATGTAATAAACAAAGGAGTTTTGGTTTTCAACAATATAATACCTACACACTATTTATACGAGTATAATAGCAAGACTTTTGTTACATGTGGATAATCAATTATTTAGAACCACTTTAAGTAGGTACTTTTCGTCCTGTTTCATTCGTTCTTCTTCTTCCCTTATACATAGGTATGACCGCATGCTTGTTTTTCACAAAAGTTGTTTTAAAAAAACAAAACGGTTACACTTGACAGAAACGTACAGTAGGCTTATCATCAATTTACCAAACTGTTCAGACAGGCCTGTGTTTTACATTACACATTATTTTCACAATTCCTAGAAGCGCATGAATACACTTTTCATTAATGTTTAATCATTACAACCACGACAGAAACAACAGGCTTATTTCGACATACAAACAAATTGTATGATAAGTGCTGTTCGACACAAGGTGCGGTTTATTACAAATAATATTTCATAGAAATATATACTCTAAGATATAGAGCATAAGAGTTATTAATAGATGAAATAAAGTTAGAACGTAAAGTGCAAGCGCGTGGGTCAGTTGTTGCGAGGTCACTAAACCAAATGTCAGCCAGTCAGGATCCGTTTCATTGTCGCTAAGTGCGTCTGTTCTGATCAAACAGACAAGTTGCCTTTTTTGTTTATCGCTTGCTAAATATATTTATTTAGTTCTAGCGGACATTTTTGGTATTGTTTACCTGTGTTGATTAACGTTTAAAGTAATCATCACCTAATATGAAAATTATCAATATCTTTTGTAAGCAAACGAGTTTTAAATGTATGTTATTAAAAATAAATAGAATAATATAAATATTTAATTATTATTATCCCATCTTTAGAGCGAGTATGATTATGATTCTAGTTCATCCCGGTTTCATCGCCTAGGTCTGCTAAATACAATGTTGCCTTTTTAGCCCAGCACACGTCTGATGTGAACTGCAACCCACCAGATATTATCGGTATTTTCAGCGAAATTCACTATTTGAGTTTTGAACTGTTTCATCATCATCATCATCATATCAGCCATCCACTGCTGGACATAGGCCTCCCCCAATTTTCGCCACCGTTGTCGGTCGTTCGCCGCCCTCATCCATCGGTTGCCCGCCACCCTTATAAGGTCGTCGGTCCACCTTGTGAGGGGTCTGCCCACGCTGCGTCTTCCGGTTCGTGGTCGCCACTCTAAAACCTTTCTGCCCCAGCGGCCGTCAGTTCTGCGTGCTATGTGTCCTGCCCATTGCCACTTCAGAGAAGCAATTCTGCGAGCTACGTCGGCTACTTTAGTTCGCCTGCGGATTTCTTCGTTTCTCAAACGATCGCGCAGGGAGACGCCTAACATAGCCCGCTCCATCGACCTTTGAGCGACTTTGAGCCTTCGGATAAGACCCATAGTCAGCGACCACGTCTCTGCTCCGTATGTCATCACTGGCAACACACACTGGTCAAAGACCTTAGTCTTGAGACACTACGGTAGTGCGGACGTGAAGATATGTTGTAGCTTCCCGAACGCTGCCCAGCCGAGTTGGATTCGACGAGTGACCTCTTTCTCGAAATCGGACTTACCTAATCGGACTGTTTGTCCCAGTTAAATGTACTCGTCAACGAATTCGAGCATCGATCCTCCGACCGTAATAGGAGTGGGTATAACATGGACATTGGTCATGACTTTAGTCTTGTCCATGTTCATTTTTAGGCCCACTTGTCGGGAGACTCTACTGAGGTCATCGAGCATTGCACTGAGGTCCTCCACGGTCTCAGCCATGACCACGATATCGTCAGCGAATCGAAGGTGAGTGATGTACTCGCCGTTTATGTTGATGCCAAGTCCATTCCAGGTCAGAAGCTTGAACATATCCTCCAGTGCAGCGGTGAACAGTTTCGGAGATATAACATCTCCCTGTCGTACTCCTCGCTGCAACTGGATAGGTCTTGAGCTCTGACCATTAATTCGTACTGACATGGTGGCGTTTTCATACAAACACTTCAGCACTTCGATATATCGATAGTCAATATGGCACCGTTGGAGGGACTGCAGCACAGCCCAGGTCTCGATCGAATCAAAGGCTTTCTCATAGTCCACAAACGCTAAGCATAGGGGCCGGTTATACTCTGTGGACTTGTATAACCTGCCGCAGCGTGTGTATGTGGTCTATGGTACTAAAACCTTTTCGGAAACCGACTTGTTCGGGAGGCTGGAAGTCGTCGAACCTGTTTGCGAGACGATTAGTGATGACTCTCGAGAACAGCTTATAGACGTGACTCAGGAGTGTGATAGGTCTGTAATTCTTCAGAAGGGTTTTATCGCCCTTCTTGAAGAACAGGTCCACCACACCCCTGTGCCATGCCTGTGGCGGTTTGCCCTCGAGGAGGATGGCACTAAAGAGCCTCTGAAGGACCTTCAGGACAGGATTTCAGTAGCTCGGCTGTGATTCCATCCTCACCCGGCGCCTTGTTGTTCTTGAGCTGTCTGAGGGCCATACCAATCTCGCACAGGCTGACGTCCGGGATATCTTCGGTGTAATGTCGAGTAAACCTAGCTCTAGGATCTGATGCTAGGGAGCTAACGGGTGCATGTTGTGTCGTGTATAACTGTCCGTAGAACCTCTCGACCTCCTCTAAAACCTCTGGCTTAGACGAGATGAGCCTGCCGTCCCCAGTCTTCAGCTTGAGAAGTCGGCTCTGCCCAACAGACCGATCTCGTGTGAACACTTTCAAGCCTTTGTTGCGCTCTATAGCCTCTTTAACACGTTGTGTGTTAAATTGGCGAAGGTCGCGAGTCAAAGACTTGGAGATCCGTCTGTTGAGCTGCCGATAGTCACTCGCTTCCTCTGGGGACCGCAGTACCATCCTGCGCCTTTCGTCCATAAGTTCGAGGGTCTGGTCGGTGATCTTTCTCGGTCCTTTACTGCGGTGGGCTTTAAAGATGTTAGACCTTACCGAACGGACAGTTTTCACGAACCTGTTGCTGTATTCGTTCACGTCTACGCAATCGCCGAGGCTTTCGATGCAGTTAAGAAGTTCGAGTTGGAAGCTCTCGGAGCTTTGAATTTGAATCGGTGCAGGTTGGAGCGCAGACTTCATTAGTCGAGACCGGTCCAGCTTAGGGTTGATATTTAATGTGCCTCGTACCATCCGGTGATCGCTTCCGGTTTTCACCGCATTGATCACTGAGACATCATTAAATATTTGCCGCCTAGTCGACATGATGAAGTCAATCTCCATCAGGACTAATCCAGGTCCATTTGCGGCTATCGCGCTTCTTGAAGAAGGAGTTCATCATAAAGAGGCCCTCCCTCTCCATGAAGTCAGCCAGCATTTGGCCCCGGGGATTCCTGGATCCAAATCCAAACTGCCCCACTCTCAACTCGTTACCGCCTCGTCTACCCAGCTTCGCGTTGAAGTCCCCCATGACAACAGTGTATTGGGTCCTAGAAGCATGTATAACTCTGGAAATGTCCTCATACATAGCCTCGACCTCATCGTCGGCGTATGTCGAAGTGGGAGCATAAACCTGTATGACCTTCAGCGAATACCGTTTAGTGATTCTGAGTATAAGGTATGCTACCCTCGTCGACACACTCTCGATTTTCACCACGTTGTTCACGAGGGACTTGTGGACGATAAACCCGACTCCACCTTGGGACAGTTGGTCGCCCTCCCGGAAATAGAGCAGGTTACCGGACTTAAGGGTTATCGTGTCCTCCCCCTGTCTTCGGACTTCTGACAATCCCACTATGTCCCATCGTAGCCTGCTCAATTCTTCCTCCAGTTCAACTATCTTCTCGTCATTCCGCAGTGTGCGCACGTTGTATGTTGCCAGGGCCAAAGGTCGTCGGTTTGGGTAGCCTGGCCGCACCCGGGGATTGTTTAGTTCAAAGTAATTAATAATTGTAGGTACCTAAATTCAATTAATTATACATATAACAATAGGTATACCTATTATATTATAACAATACAATTTACATATTGTAAACTGAGATCGAAGTTAATTTAACTTACTAATACTAATAAACCTACTAATAGTTTTCCTCTACAATATTTTCAAAAAGTCGTTCATGTATTAATTATACAAGGTACCTTATATAATTAATACAGAACCTATGGGTAGGTACTGTATTATTATTATTATTATTATATGATACTTATAGTCGCTACCTATAGGTACTGTATGGGGCAAGGTCATACCCACACGCATTTAAATTCAGGACAACAATGATCTTAATCATAGTTCCTTCTGAAACAATTAATTTCGTCTCTTTTAGCGCAAACAGCGCAAACAGTGGTGAGAGCGACCAACTATGTAATCAATGGTTTCTGAATCGCAATATTTGGTAACAAAAACTATTATTAGATTATATCTTTGCAAAATAAAAACCGTAAGTAATAATATTTTTAAATAAAAAAACCACCTTCAAGCAGGGAAGAAACTAAAAGTTCAACATAAATTTACTTAGCACACTGTAATTCGTATTTTGATTTCGTTAATCAGAAATTATTAAATAATTATGTTATGGTTTTGAAGCTGGTGCCAAGTAAAACAATAACTAGGTTTACGTATTATCAATTTTAATTTTCCATTGTAGGTTCTGCTATTGAGGTTCTCAATTCGTCAAGAACCTTACGGTTCAGAACCTCCTTTTTGAAGTCGGTTAAAAAATCCTAAATCTATAAGTTAGAATTAAATTCGATTCGAAAACACAACAACAAAAATTTGCATTTATTCATCATGGGCTTGTTTACTCTAGGAACACAATAACATCGATCAATCAATACGAAATGCAACTACGCGTTCATTTAGCAAGTAAAACTTCATAGTTCAAAGTTCAGCATCGTTAGATAGCGGGCTGATGGCCTGATGCGTGATGCCGAGTGCCGACTGACCGTCATTACAAACGACAGTAATTTACATAATAGCCCCTAGCGAATGACGGTGAAAGATATTGCATACAAGAATTTTCGTCGCTTTTACATTAATAGCTGGAGGCCGTAAAAGAGACATACGACAAAGAAACTATCTATTTTCTAAATTAACGTCTTTCGTAACATTCTGAGTGTTTCAAATCCTTCTATTTTTTTGTTGATTAATACGTATTCTGCTGACAATATATTTACTAGAGCATTAAGAGTAAGTAAGACTTCATTGGGCTTAATGTTTACAACACTCGCTTTTTAACCTCAACCGAGCAAGTAGGTACTAGTGCCTATTGCTAGGCAACTAATGTTAATTTCTAAGTTAGGCGATTAATAAAATATGCTAAATAAATCTGGTGTATAACAAAATAAGCAACAATACAAATTATAACAAGGCAGTAGTAATCTGGACTATTCAAAATAGATTTTATATCTGTGCGCCAAAATTATATCATAAACCGAAATGGCATACTGTAGTGTATGTTTTTTTAAACGGTTATTAATGGAAAGCTAATCGCGGTATATTGCAGTCTATGTTCAGCAGTTGTCGGACGTCTTAAAACTTATGATAACAATAATGATGATGGTAATAATTGATAAAATAGATTAAATTCTACAGTAATTGAAACTTTGGTTAAATTCTTTAGATACAGAAAATTGAATTAAATATTAGAAATCAAACAATAGCAGGTTCTCATTGACAACATTTTTTTACTATTCTACACCACTTATTGTCCAATGGATACAAATTGGTTGTGTACAATTTTATGCACGCGATCAATAGAACAATTCTAAACGGTCTTAAGTGTATCGTGTTACAAAAGTAAATATGACTAATTAACACTAAAACGTATGTTACTCGTAAGAATGCGTGTCACAATCCCATGGATGTCCGTCACCCTAATTAGATAACACATGAAAGTGTTTAAATGTGTTATTGCGCAACACCCACTTTGTAGGAGTGAATTATAACAAAAAAATAGTTACGTGTACAGTATGTGTTCTTTCTATATTCCTTTGACGTGTTGTTACGCAACTCATACGATTGTTTTGTACATCATTATGTTCCACGAAAGTAGAACAACTATACTTCTAATATTAATTCCGATGTGTCAGCAAATTGGTGACTTTTAAATGAAAAAAAAAGTTATTGTATAATAGTTAAGTGGGCTAGGCAGTAAACTGACTGATTGTTTCGTTGACGTTGTGATAATACGCACTAATGTCACAATGAGGTAAGAAGTTTATTTGATTTTATCAACTAGTGACAGAGAATCCACCAGCACATTTGATGAATAATGATAATAGGCACTCCTGTGCCTCAGAAGCTTCGAGAGCATCAATGGGCTTGACTTAGTGACTGCTTGTAGTAATGCATAATAATAATTAGTGTATTTCTTTCTATTCTATTTAAGTACGCATAACTGTCATGTTCAGGTAACGTGTTTAATCTTCATGTCAACTTTATTGAGTTTTTTAAGTCATTATAGCGGACTGAATGTGGCCATGCATAGCGTAGCTGCGTATGTGAGACATGTCTACCTATCACTTCGAAGAAAAGGCGTGAAGCTGTTTGTATAATGTCACCTAAATATCTCACAGATGACGTGTGACTGCTAAATACTGAAGTAAAAATTAGAAATAAAAAATCTGAAGCGGAGCACAGCCATACCATATAGGACAGATACCTACTTATTATATAAACTTATTAAATACATCAATGTCAATCTTTATATATATTAATAATATGAAATTTTTTACCTACTTCTTATGATTGATTTATTTGTGATTGATTTGATGTAGGTAGATATGTTTTAAATAGCAAGGCCATTTTAAATGGCACTTTTTTATGTCATTAAAAATATGCGTATTTGTACTCTCTCAATTACGGAACAGAAACAATTTTAATTGGATAAAAATTTAATTTTTAATAATAAAACAATTTCCAGCTCATACAATTCGTGCGTGTTTTTTTAAAAGGTTGTACAATTGAATAGCCATTTAAAATGTAAATTACACTTTATAACGTAAATTAAACTCTAAAGTTCTGTTACTTTGATTATTGTTATACGTACGTATGAAAGATGAGTAGTATAATCATAATTTTTTTCAGAATCTTACAATTTCTTAAGCAATTAATAAACTGAAAACAAATTGATTCATTTGGGTTTAAATATTACACATTGGCATTCGGTATTTCAAGATCTATAAGTCACAATTCTTACTAATGATTAATGTCATGAAACTACATAATGACATTCCCTAACAAAGTCAAACTGTTTTATTCACGTTTGCTTTGGTCATCATAATACACATAAATAATTGAAAATTAATTAATTAATTCGCTGTCAAAAGTGAAGACGTGAGAAAAACAACCTGCCACGAAACTCTGGGTTACTATTTTAACACCAGAATTACGTATTTCTTTTTTGCTTTCAGTTTGCAAGCTTAGGAAAGGAAAACTATAATGAAAATATCAAAAAAGCAACATCAAACTATGATAATAGTTTTCTAAATCATAACATCAAATGACAATTATTTATATTACAAAACATTCGCGTGGTTCCGTGTATGTATCATGTAAATGCTCAGTTCGCGTGCACAGTCCAACGACACAAGCTCTAATTAGTGCAATAAACGAACCATGCGTGTATGTATACCTGACAACATTGCCATAAACACATCCACATAATGCACCAAACTAATAAACACTTCACACTTGGGACTGGGGTTTCTTCTTCAGCTATTTATTGCAAGCTATAATACTACCCTGATAAATTGATAGTTTCACGAAACGAAATAAAGTTTCCATTCTTGGAGTATAAGCTGACGGTCATAGAAGCGCTCATAGCTCGTTGCGCTCACTGGTCGGTAAACGATTAGCGGGTTAAGCAACTTATAGGGCGGCTGGCCGATGGATGGGTGACTGCAAAGTGGTATTTGATCTGAGCGTCTCCGTGCTTCAGAGGGCACGTTGGTCCCGATTGTTACCAAGTTGATAACAGTCGTTAGGTCAAGTCAAATGCCTCTATGGGCGACCTGAATAAATCCTAACACTAGGTTGACCCCTAAACACTCGATATTTGATTTTGAGTTGACGGTGTTATTCATATTATCATATCTGCTATTGACATATTTCTATATCTTTGAAAACAGCAAGTGCTGTTGTTGTGTCTTCCCATGCTGCATCATTAACCTAAAGAACACCACTGCTGCAAATAGACCTCTCTAAAATGAGGGCTTTGAGGTAACCGAACTTGTTTAATGGGATAACGATGATGACTGCAGTAAGGTAGTAACTATTTAGTAATCTGTTGTACTAGTACTAGTTAGGTACATTGATAATATGTAAGTAACGCTGCTCACTGTCACCTAGTATTTTGTTAGTCATCCAACACACACACACACACACACACACAGCTAAATAAGGTGTGGACTACTTAGAATACTAATAATTTACAGTTAATAATATAATGGCTTTGATTACAAAACGTCGACATTATAAATAAAGTTTAAATGTATAAGTATACATATTTGCTCATCAACCAAATTTATGACATGAATGATGAAGGAAACGCGAATCTCTCGTATCCTCTTTCTCTATCAATCGAATTACTTGTTGTTTAATTATAAAATATCTAGGCTTCTAATATTAACGGTCACACATACATTACAATCTCAAACAAGTTTATATTTTTGATATAAGTTTTAATAAAAGGAAACGGATGCACGTTTTGATAAAATCTTTTAAATCGCATTACAGAGACCTGACACAGTAGGTGCCCATTCACTGACATTGTAAGCATACCTATCATGATGATACTTTGTCTAAAATGTAGAAGTATATTTTTCGGTGACAGTTGATACATTTCATAAAGATATTGCGGAGGCAAACTATCACACTACATTGTAAAATGAGTAAAATTAAGATCATATTAAAATTTGGTGATCAAAAGAAAACATTAGTTACCTCTACCAATCATGTGATAAAGCCGAATGCAATTTTGCATAGGACCTTTATCAGCACAGGTTAAATCAAAACATAATTATATTTGTTTTATGAACAACACTAATTGAAAAGTCATGTTTATTTACTAAGATCAGTGAATATTTTAATTACTATTTACATAAACAAGTAAACACGGGTTCAAAGCACATTCAGTCTGAAATCGAATTCCATTTGTGAATTCAATTACAGTTGACAAAGCGCTAACTCTGCTCGCTTTGACTGTAACTCGTAACAGTAAGACATTCGAGTCTGACACTTTCACCTTGTCGCTTGACGACTTACAGGTGTCGATAGAAAATCAGAAACTTATTGTGTGACTGAATTGAATAATATAATTGACAGGTTTACCTTTTAAGTTGTTTGAAAAATATTGTTTTTAGTACCTACTGTTAATATTTATGCGAACATACAAGACATGTTGAAAGTTGGAGATTTTAATTTGATTTTGATTTTAATTTAATTCATAATAATTATGACATATTAATTATGTGATATAGATATAATATGATACAATATTGTATAAATAAGTATTAGCTTATCCATACTTTGAGCGTTTTCTTTCAATGAAGTACTTACACTGGTATTCATACTAATATTATAAATGCATACGGAACTCTGTCTGTCTGTTACGCTTTCACGCCTAAACTACTGAACTGATTTTGATGAAATTTGGTATATGGGTAGAATAGATCTTGGAAAACAACATAGGCTATACTTTATCGCAAAAAATGGCTTGAAAAGGTTGAGATAGGGGATGAAGGTTTTTTATGAGAAATGCGATATTCACTCGAAACAGCTATATTAATATAATTTATTTAAAGTTGAACTGTACTACCTCGCCCAAGAATCGTCGTTGACCGATCGTGAGTCGTCATTATCCTTTTTTACTTCATATCATAGTTACTTAAAAACATACGAACTTTTGCTATCATTAGCATCTTTATAAATGTTTAACTTCACAATCAAGTTACTTTTTAAACAACGAAACTTAATTAGTAGATAGAACTAATGACAAGTTTCCAACGCCCACGAGCTAAATTGAGATTAGAAATGCTACCTACTGGTCCTTTAAAACATCGGGGCCAAATAATTCATAATAGCTATAATTTACAGACAATAAATATTATTAATTTATTTATTGTCAATGTTTTGTTCAATTGTTGTTACATTAAGAGAGGGATCTTTATAGGAAATGTAATGAGTATTGATGGACATTGATATCGATTTAAATAGGTAGCACTCGCAAACCACTTGCGGTAAATATAAACAGCTAGAGTTATTTTGCTATCAACAATAAAATATATTATTATCCAAATGAAACCTAAGAACTCAATCAAGTTATGATCTGCGTCTTGTTCAATACAGTACTCGTAGTTCGTTGCGCAAGGTTGCTCCACTAACGAGTCTGTATTGCAAGCAACTGCATGTTAGATTACAATCTAAAGTATTATAATATTATTACACTAACTGTTCTACATTTCTAATACATTAGCATGATATTACATCCCAAAGTCATAAGGCACATAATACGAAAGACGCATACGTGACTTAAGACTTTACAGTCTTGACTATCAACACTTTTAAAGAGTATCTTTGACACATCTACCTTTCTTTAAAGGCCAAAAGTACGTTAATGATTTTGTGGATATGCGTTCGTTTGACCTCGATCTCACTTGGTGTTGAACGGTGTGGTATTACTGCTTAGTCTACAATGAAACACGCTGCTTGTCTACAGACAAGGTAAGTACCTATGTATTCAAATGCAACTAGAAGATACCTAAATTGACATGACATTTATTAGAAGACACTCTCACACACAATCGTCTTTTATGACCTATTTTATGCATCGCAACGCAATGCGCTTTGTACATAATATGAACAAACTCAGCCTATAAGTCTCGACTTAATTTTTAAAAAATGTATGCCAAAATACGCCTTTTTGGAGCTGATAATATTTGTTTTTAATGCTACAAAAATTAAAATTGTGGCAATGTACTCATTTTCTTCTTCACTTGCCATTAAAGAAGCGGTATAGATAAACTAGGATCCAATTTGATCACTTAGAGTATAGAAAAAAGCTGTTGTTACTGTTATACTGTAGGACAAAATGAAGGAAAACTGAGTTTAGAGGTGGTAATTATTTTAATGTTTATCTACAGCCACGAAATCTATTAAAATCGGCTCTAATCTCTACAAAATCTGTAAAAGCCATACGGCAAGACCTTCATATTTATTACTTTTTGTTACTTATACCGTAAGCACCGGTCGGAAACATAATCATCAAAGTATCCTTAAAGAGCGCCTGATAATTAGAATAATGTATAATTACTGTTTAAGTTTTAGACCGTTTTAGGCTCGTTAAATTTGAAGTCTATTCCTGCAGACTCAATTTTATGACGTTTTTATACTTCTAATCTAAAACTTACATCAATGGACCAAAGTGACGTTATGAAAAATTAATATAATAAAAATTCAAACGGCATAATTCAACTTCGCGATTTGCAACCAAAAAACTATTTTAACTTATTAGAGTTGCAAATAATACATATATTATATATTTACATAAATACACGGCAAGAATTTCAACAAGTTAAAAAATTCTGATGATCAAATAGTTTTGCATGAAATTATGTTGTGCTATTTCAGTTGAAATAACCAAGTATTTGAAATATTTATTACAAACTTGCAAGTAAACATTAAAGATGGCATAAGATTTGTGTAGACAGACGGACAATGCACTCGGAAATTGGATTGCCTCTGGGCCGAGCATCGTCCGAAGTCGGTCCGTAATTGGCCGGTGGACTCGAGTCGGTCACGAGCAGCACACAATGTTGAACTCACTCGATCCACAAACACCATGGGTAGTACCTATAATTGTGATACAATCAAAGAAATTGAAATTCAATTCAATAACGAACAACTAAAGCCTTTTATACATTGACAAGAAAAAGAACGCGAACCTAAACATTATTGTTAGAATCTCTATGTGAACATTAAGTAAATCCACTTCAAGGCGCAAGTTTAGTTTCCAATACCGATGATTTTCTGGCGGCTTTGGCGCGAGGCCCGGGCCATTAGGATGTTGGCAGAGAGCCAAGAGCGCTCGAGGTGCAAGTATTTATTTGTAAGCTTAACATTCAAGGAAGTGTGGAATCTTGGAATAGAAACCACGTGGAGTGACGGCTGGCTACAAATAGTTGTTCTTTAGACCAAGTAATTAATTAATGTTTTGGCAACTTTATATTCAACTTGATATTCATAATCGCGGTTGCCTTGATTTAATACACATTTTGGCAAATAATGTTATGTATCAGTCTTAATTTTACAACGAATATTTTAACGCATTTATAATTAGATCGGTCTGTAATTTCTTAACAATGTAACAAAATGTAATATTATATTTTTGTCTACTAAAGCTTGTAGTGTCAGTTTTAAACTAGTGACAAGTTCGTTAGCAAGCGATCACAAAGTTGAATTAATGATAGAAGTCCAAGTCAGCCATTGTCCATCCAATATTACTACAACTAAGTAATATTCATAGAGTTTTCCTGATAAATGAAAGTGACACCTAAACACCATGTAGCGAAGGCAATTTACGCAATAATAATAAGTCTAAGGTTATGACGACCGCAACCCGGCATTGAAGATGTAAAGATATAAACAATTTACATTCAAATTCAACGTCCGTAATGTTCAAAAGCATCACGGATCTGACGAAGAAGCACATTTCTCGTAATTGCGCATACGTCGGTGTTTCGCAAGCGCAAGCGATATTGACCGACAAAACACGTTTCGAGGACAAAACTGTTTACTATCTACCTTTAGAAGTAAATTTCACTTGCGACACAGTATTTGAACTAATACCATGAACACCTGCTCGACGTCCATTCATTCATCGATGATAAATTATATTTCATAAACACACGATAAGTTATTGAGAAATATAATTATTGCCATGAATCGGTAACATAATCATGTAATTATTGTAGATATTATTGAAAGATGGAAAAAGAATAATTAAATCCGCAAAAAGATTTGTTACTTATACGATGCACGCAGGGCGCTATCTTAGTCCCCTTTTAAAATTGTTTGAATCGTAAGTAGTGCTGTGGATATAAATGCACAGAGCACGGCAAGCACGTATACCTAGTTCTTTATCGTATGCAATATAGTTATGCATAAGTACTATACATTTTTTTCTATTTACATACGAGTATGTATCTATTTGTACAGAGGTGAAACGGTTGTCGTAGTCCCAAATTGAATGCTGGGCCGTAGCCCGGGGGCTGCCATAATAGGTCGCAGTTATTTGATACTGAGATATCCAGCCAGCAAAATGGCATAGCTTTAACCCATATTAATTTTAATCTAACAGAGATACACTTGCTTACTTAAATGCATGAAAACAATTTTTTAAATGATCTATCTAAATAACTAGTTTTATAATGCAATTACGAACCAGATATTCCTGTACACGAACGAACATCTGTAATGTATTAGAATGCAATCGTTGTACAATGCCAGTTATACAGCTCATTATCAACAGATGTTCACAATGACAACGGTGAACTTGTGAGAGATAATTCCATGAATAAAAAGTGCATTAAACGCCAACGTTAACACTTAACATGGCGTAATAAGAAAACAACCGATGAGACGATGGAAATGATTTGGGTAATATATCTGATGAACTGTTTCTCTCTTCAAATATTTGTTGAAATACCGAAGAAATCGAAAATGGCAAATCGGTATAGGTTGAGACTGTTCTTTGACTAAACTGTCTCTGTGATATTTATGCTAATAAGGTTAAGTGTAGTACTATAGATACCGATCTATAAAGAGTTACAAATCAAAGGTTTATTGTAAGGTAACTAAATTAGCTTAGGATTTGAGAATGTAAAAGCAATTAGAACCTCCTAAAATGTTCTGGAACACATCAACATAAACATGACTAGGAGAAATAACACGGGGTATTTAAGTGTATTCTTTAGCCTAATTTAGTTGAATAATGATGAGAACATTGCCGTCACACACAAAACCAATTTACAACATACTGTAACTAACCTAAAATTGTGTCAACAAGCGAAACTATTGTAAACAGGACAATAGGATAAAATAAAGGAAAATAATACGTTGTTTTATTTACATAATTTAAAACAAGTTCAAACCATTAAAGTAATTAAAAACACCGTTATTGTAGAAACATCGTTAAGTGAAAATGTATTGTTTTTTAAACCGGTCGCATAATTAACTGATTGACAGAGAACAATGATAAATACTTCGTAGTAAATGAGGATATGTTTGTATGTAAGTGTAACGTTGACTATTTGAATGTGTGGAGTACACGAGATGCATCGGCCCACATCGAAGCATATGCGCCACCGACCTACACGGACCTTGTTATAATGTGGGACACTACAACATACGTACGCGACATGATACAAGAAACTGAGACATTACAGCTAATTTATATTCGATTGTTGACAACCTACATTTATAATATTGGTCTCAAGTTTTTAAATACTGTTTCCTATATAATATTTAATTGATAATCCATTGCTTTAAAAATATGCCGAGTACATACCTAATATTTGACCTTTATTCGTAATGTTATTGTATTGTTAGCCCGTATGTCGATAAAATTTTTATTGTGATAAATATTTGTCGTTAAATTTGTTCGGTTTTAGACAGTAAAAGAGTTTTTAATCGATCTGATAATTGAAGAGATAAACAAAAATTCTTTATAAGAATAGATATTTCTATAAAAAGACTAATACAGTACTACCCTAATTTACAACACCTGTAATATGTTATTTAGTAATTAGGAGTTCTGATAGTAGGTTATAAATCAATAATATAGTTAGTTATGCGACATTAATGGTTGTAATTAAATATACTAGTACATGGCGATGCTAAAGAGATAGATATACGACGTGCGAAACTTCAAAAATTACCTCCATATAAGTAGGTATTATATCAATTCAGAAGTTTAGGACTACAGTCTAAAAGGTAAATTAAGCACCTACTCCTAACTATAAGGATAGATATTTAAAAATTGCTACAAAATAAATTAAATTGGATATCATGATAGAGTTTATTGATACAGCGAAGGTACTCTAGGTTGAAAAAGAAAATGAGATAGATGCGTTTAGCAATTTTAGTCTGAAAGCTTTATATCCTGTTTCTTTTGACGTTATGAGATTTTAAACTTATCACCAACCACTCCGTTCTCAAAGTTTACTGAGCAAGAAATGTGAAATATATGATGCGGAAACGTTAGAGGCAAAATAAAACAATTTACAAGATGTTTTCTATTTTTATCAAAACTTTCTTAGGCGGCCCCTAAGAGATCTTCATCGTATTTATGTAAGGTTTTAAATATAGGAACACTTTTCGATGCAATTTTCAAACTCAAAATCGATCAACAGACGCAAACGCAAGTTCAATTCATATTTAATCGGTTGTTAAAATATTGGTCATAAGTTTAGTTTGCATCGACGGTATGTTTAAAGAAGTATATGCTAAACGATAACATTCTGCTTTGGGTACACATACAACACTATAGTCAAAGCTTCAATGACAAACACAAAATGATTAACATGGATACGAGTAGGATGTAGAATTCTACTTGTAAAAATGTTTTGAGATCGAAAGTGATCGAAAGTTGCCGATAATATCGATTATTCTTTAACGGATAGTAACGATTGTTGTAATTTCATTCGTTCCTTTAGCACCTACCCTTTTTTTAAAGGTTATTTATGTCTTTGTTGAATAAACAGTTTTGTTCACTAGAACAGCTAATCTACATTTCCACAAATAATTTAAAATTCAAATCCCAGATATCGTAAGTTATTTTAATTATAAAAAAGATCGCACATAAAAAATACACAAGACTTGGTCTAAAAACCTAATATATCTATCGAATCGATCAAATCTGTTATTATATTATTTATATCGTGTACTGATAATATTTTTTATTTACTGTTTTGTGGTCTCGTATGATTTATTTGAAATCGTACAAGGTCTTATTGATTACCAAGAACTGGCGAAATATCATCAAGATCTCTGCTAAAGTCATCGTATACCATTGTATAATTGACCACTTAGTTGAATCTAGGTACAGCCTCTCAGTAGGTAGTTATTATTAAAAAATACATACATAGATCAAATTAATCACTATAAGAAAAAAGAGCGTTAGGGTGGATATAAAAAATCTAAATCATATTCGTCAATGTAGAACCAAGTTTTAATAACATCCTGTTTAACGTAGACTAACGCACTGACCTAGTGCGACCAAGTTTCGTTGTTTAGTAATAGACCAACGACATACTTAAAAAAATAAATTATTTGTAGAAAAATGAATACATTTAGAGATGATTTGTTTTATGTATTGCAGTGTACCTACTGTTGTTTATATAACCAGACCTGTATTTTATTTTAGGCGATAGTGTTGAGTCGTGGGAATCTGACAAAATCTAAATATATCCTAAATTAACAAGGTAAACATTTGTGTAATACTCTCGAAGGAGTCTACTCTCGAGTTTGAGTGTACTTGTGTACGTTTGTATTTAATTGTTTGTATAGTGACTACACAACACAGAACATGTCTAGCTCAAGAGTTACTTACATTATAAATAGATCATTTAAAAGAAATCACCTGCAATTTTCTTTGCGATATTTCCCTCAGTGAAATATACCTACGCACTTGTGAATGAAACGGAAGAAAATAATACTTTAAAGTGTAACAACCCTGACTATGTTGTTAAACACGATTCAAGACAGCGGGGCTTAGCGTTTATGCCACTTTCCACCATGTGCCCGCAACGAAACCTGTTTCTAAGAGCCACAATAACTTCTACCTCTAACTCAATAAACTCGTACCAGTCAACATGCTTTTTTATTTTGCTATCCAACTGCCCCACAAGAAGGGAGTCTTGTTTTTAGAATTTATTTATGTACGCACTTGCATTATTAATGTGAAATAAAATTGAGTATTCATGTCTTCCTAATTTATGCATAGACTATGGATTTGTATAATTCGGTTATATTTGGTAGTTTAGCCTTTGCTTTCTAGACGGATTGATATTTCATACGGTTTCTAATCCAAATGGACTATGTATTTTTTTATATTTGCGTATTAAAATGA
This sequence comes from Parascotia fuliginaria, assembly GCA_963082885.1. Classification (NCBI taxonomy): domain Eukaryota; kingdom Metazoa; phylum Arthropoda; class Insecta; order Lepidoptera; family Erebidae; genus Parascotia; species Parascotia fuliginaria. Next base: position 9,713,026 of record OY720178.1, on the reverse strand, counting down.
TTATACTCGTCCAGTCAGTGTAGTAATGGTAAACACTAATTCAAATTGATAGTATTGTCAGTAAAGAAACATGCATGTTTTGTTGCCTATCGTGGGAGACGAGCAAGTGTCTCGCGTTGGAATAATGTTTTTTATGAAAGAATGAATCGCAAAACCCAAAACAGTAAACAAAAACTTTTAGCAAAATTCTGTAAACGCATTATACAACTACAGTCTTTCGTTAACTAGACTTTAATATCAACCTATTAAACCTTGGCCCTATATCACTTGCGTATTACTGAAAGTAACTAAACTATACATAATAACATTATTTTTTGTAGACGTAGTGAAAAATCTCATATTACAGTAATTATTTGCTAAAAATAGCAAATAGGTAAGTGATTATCAATAATTATCTTCGTGTCATTATACAGTCAGTAGTAGTAGTTGAAAATAAACATGCAATTACTGAGAATTTCTTTACTTGATGATTGGTATCTTTGAAAGGAACCTAAAACTTTGTAGGTACAATTTAGTTCTTAGATTTTAATCTGATGGTAACATTTTGTAACTTTACTATTTTGTATGGTGGTAAATTCATAAATATCAACATTCCCTAAGATCTTTATGATTTCTGCTTATTTTTAATGTCTCAACCCTACGCAGCATAATAATATATTTATAAAAAAATTGTGTCATTCTGCTACATAAGAATTTTTAAATATAATTCAGGGTTGGTATAACATCTCCTTTAGGTACTTTTAAAACTAATTAAGTAAGTAAACATTATCCTAAATAGGAATGCATTTATCATCTTTTATTCACTAAAGTGACAGCTTAAAATTTTAGTTCTCAAAGTTAAAAGTAGAGGCGCTATTAACTTTCTTCTCTCTGAATAAATATTTTACTGTCACAGTAAGACTAAATTCATTTTAGCATTTGAACTGTTAAGAACAACCTTAACTATAAGACAAATATCACACGTATTTAATGAATCCTTAACAAAGCTGTAAGTAACATACAAACGACCTTGTGTGTAAACAGTGTTACGTAACGAGGCCACCCCAGTTAGCGGCCATTACAGAACATTGCATGACCAAAACAATTTCAATTACAAAAAAAACTTATGCGCATGTCTAATGTGTAACATATACATATACGATGTGAATACATATTAATATATATACTTATTTATATTGTAATATTTGGTTAAATTAAATTAAGATCACGAATTATGTACTGTCAACTCTCACAGATTCTATTGTTTAAGAAAGAGAAAATTTAACGCATCAAGATAATTACTTAAGGCATTTAATAAACAAATTAAGGCATTTACTCAACGTCATAGATAAAACAGACAGAATAGATAGGCATTAATTGTCATTCATAATTTTACAATTTGCCTGGTATTTTGTCCATTTCACGTCTTTCTTGCACTGAAAGTGAAATAGATAAATAAATACAATATCTGCCATTAGCAAGAGCAATGCCAGAGACTCTGAGTCGTCTATGAGTAACAGTTGCCGCTTACCATCAGGTGGAATGTTTGCTCATAATGTTTGCTATAAATGTATATAAGTAGTATATCAGTTGTTTAGTACCCATAACACAAGCAAATATAATTGCTTAATTTGGGGCTAGATAGCGCTGTGTGAATGTGGTAGAATATTATATTATATTATATTATATTATATTATATTATTATATTATATAAGCCACTGTCGGCACTATACAAATTCCATGATGCTAAAAAGCTAGCGTATTTTTTTGCGTAAAAATATTTCGTAATACATTACCTAATTGCAATAAAAAGATTATCGACGTTGCAACGCAACTGACGTATGTATTACGATTTTTAAATAACCAAAGGAACCTACACAATAGAAAACTGTTGCCTAAATTCCATATCAATTCATAGTCAAAACAGCTGTAGTCAATGTGTGTCAATTCACTTTGTATGCTCTATCCTGCTGTCGTCTACAATTTCACTAAAGTTATAATGTTCGAAGGGCTCAAATTATACTCTTGAGTAAGACATTTACTTCTGTTTATTACAGCTTCCTTATTATCTTCGGTAGCTGCAGTTATTCAATCAAGAATAAGTCGACTGTTACTACATGTACTAGTCTAATCAACAATCCCATTTATTCCCTAGACGAAAAGTAGATGTGTCTACGTTAATTAGTAGACATATAATATAAACACGAGCTATGAATGTTTATCTATGTACTGTTTACCATAGATTAAGACAAATACCGAATTCAAATTTAACTGATGTTTATATTAGAAGAAGAACTGCAAACGTTTATAAACAGAATCAGCGTAAATAATAAACACCAGTTTTTAAACAAAGCATACCATCTGTTAGTTTTTTTGCGAGAACCGTGTGAACTTCTTCCAAGATTGCAAGCCACAACAAGTTATGTAGATGTTTCTAAAAGTAGTGCAAATAGTTGCTTAAAATTTAAATGTCCTTAATTTGTTGCTGGCGACATATTGAATATAAAAGTGTTCACAGCTTTCATTTCCAAGGCCATCGTTGACGTTCGCTCCACTTTACATCACGACTTTCTGTTCACGACATAATCTAGATAAAGTTTGAACTATCAAAATATTATATATATAATAGGTATGCGATAGATTTTATGAATGTCCCTAAATGAGATTATTCTTATCAAACATTTGCGCAAGAACAGTTCACATATACTTCAATTTCAGTGCATGTGAGAGGCATTGACCGTTGTTAAACTCATTTACGTTTATTTCTTGTGTAATTATTTGAGTTACATAAAAAAGTTACAGCTTAACAAAAGACTTCAACGCACGCCCGCTCAAAGTGCACGCAAAAAAAAACGCTCCAATGATATCAAGATTTTGAAATTCTTTTTTGCCCGATTTCGATGTAAAGGCACAATTACGAAGACAACTTACGTGTCAACTTACTGCAAGTGCAACACTTTGTTTCACATACTTATCAAGTGATTTTATGAAGTACCTGAGAGGAATTGGCTGGAAAGGGAAGCGATGCGCAGGCGGGTGCGGCGGTGGTATAATTTGTGGTGGCGGTGGGTGCACTGGCACCGGGTGCGGCAGCGGCGGTGCGGCTAGGGGCAGCGTGCTGTAGGGTGGCGGAGGTACGTTCTCCAGCAGCTCGGGCACGCGAGGCGCTCGAGCACGCCTCAATCGGCGTCGCCGTGCCGGCTCCTCGGTCTGGCACTCTGCGGTAGCGACGCTCCTCTCACGTTCCGTCTGCACGGCACTGTTCACATTACTACCAGGCGGCGCATCCTGCACCTGCACTATGTTCACGTTCACACTGGACACGTTTTGTCGGCTCGGCTCGCCCGGAACGCGCACCGAGACCGAGTCCGACTTGCGTAGCGGGCCGGGTGCCGGTACGGGCAACCGCATCTCGTGGCGGGGTGTATTCGCGCGGTACGACGCGCGCGCATGACGACCGCCGTTCGGCGACTGGAGCGCGCACGACGCGCCCCCCTCACCGCGCGCGCCCGCCAGTGCGCCATCGGTGCGTGAGCGCGCAAGGGGTGGCGAGCGACACTCGTACGGCTGCCACAACAACGAGGAGAGCGCTTCGGCTGCAGATAGCGGAGGCACCAGCACGTTCAGCGCGCTCATCTCGCGACCGCACTGCGCTGCCGCGACACCGCCGTCACCCGCCATCCGCCATCGCTACCACCTGCACACACAACACAAACATTCATCAGTAACTTCATAGCTATTTATTATTAAATATCTACCTATCGTACCTATAAATACCTATATCTCTCTATACTATACGATAGATATATAGGTATCTTTTGTATACCTATTGTGGTCGATTCAAATAAAGAGTAATTTGAGATCGATTGGTTTAATCATTCCTGCAGTTAGGTAATACTGATGGAGTCATGGCTTATTAGTCTGTTTTAACAGGTTAACTGATCATATTATGTGTATGCGTATAACAAAACTTACAACTGCCACAGTTCGGTAAATAAACTCATATTAGGTATGCATACTAAAAACATTAAGTAAGCATTATGTTTCGTTAGTTAAGTACTGATTTATATGTTTTTGTATGTAAAAACATATAAATCACATATCAAACCAGTATAATGGTCTGCCTGGTGGTAAGCGGAAGCCGTAACCTATACACGTTTGCAAATGATGCAATGCTATGAGCTATTGTTTGTGGTTTTGCACAAAATTATTGGAAATTGTTGTACTATTCGGCACACGTTTAGCAGCTCTCTCTTGACAGAACGGGGCTTCCCTAAAAACACTTGAGGATCTACTAGTAGAAACACACAAAACATTTTTGAGGCCTATAGTAAATAGTCTGTAGCTATAGCATTCCAAGGAACTATCAAAGCCTAAAAAGGGCTGCTCAATTTAGGCGCTTAACATTTTTCTCCTCTTTGGAAAAGTGAATATTTTACGACGGGCGAGGGACGTCCCTATCTCTTCTAGAATAATATGAGAACCAAAACATTTAGAGTAATTCCACTAAACTCGAAAGCAAACACAATTTCAATAACAATTTGAACACCTTTGGCACCGGTTGTTGGTCGTGGCATACTACATACATCTAGCTGATATAGCAGTGTTAGCTTTCGCAAACCACAATGGACAAAATATAGCTCTATTGTTCAAAACAATAGCAGCCCCAGTAGTCACTGTTACAAGTTATGTGTGATAATTTCGGCCCGATCAGGTACATATAGGTAGGACGCCGTGCACAGACGACCTGAAGAAAGTTGCTGGTGCAGATTGGATGTGGAAAGCGGAGAACCGAGTGTTATGACGTAAATTGGGAGACGCTGGACACTGCTGGACTGCAGTGGATTGCGATTGGCTGATTATCAGAGGGTATTAAAAAACTACCAACTTAAACTTACCAACTACGATTAAAGAATTATCATTATTAGAACACCGAGCTTTGAATGAACTAATCTATACGTCTAAAGCCGTCTAATATTAAGAACATTATGTGGGTGGATCACAATGCCTAGTAGGCAGATGGATTGCTAATTTTAGAAAGAGATCTTGAAATATATGGTTGTGCGACTAGTAAGTTCAACTTTCTAACCAATATGTATTGTGTGAGGATGGTATGCAGAGATCGACATGCAACATGCATTGGTTCAACAAGAATAGAGTACAATTAACTCGCGATTTAAACTACGAGTATTTTATGTAATTGCGTTGCTCCTTAGTCAGCGAATAGGTCGCCGCACCAAATAGCAAGGATATCTAGGTGTTGCGACGCATTTATAGGTATTACTTTGAAAGCTAATTAATTGCAGTTTGTAATAGATGTATGAACATCAATCTCAGGATAATATACTCATCATGTGATATCACATCCTGATCGCAATACTGTATCTAACAGTTTGTTCTTATTTAACTATTGTAATATGCACGATATAAAAATGCTTGTATCATAGAGGCTAATAAATAGTAATTACAATAACTTTCCGCTGTAAAACAAAATAACTAAAAACTCAAAATGTTTGAATAAAATTAACACGCAAATATGTTAAGTGCTCGGTGTAAATAGAGGAAGTAAGTATTGCGTAATAACTTCCTACTATCTCATACATAATTATATAGCACAATATTCAACAGGCACTTTAAGTACACTAATTTCTACATTATTACGTGTGTACTATATGGAATAGCTATCCATTTATCTTAAAATCTGTAGAAAGAATGTACAAAAGTACGTTGGTTGAAGTTTTGTTCGGTCCGCTGCCTTTACGTAACTTCGTCGTCCCACTTACAATGCTTATGCCATCTTATCTCCTTGTTACTTTTACATTTCTTTACCAAACTTTTATCCTATTACTGGTATACTGATTTTTGCTTGCAAAAAAATTCCATATTGTCATATACAAGCACGTTTCTGAAGTTTCAATAATCGAACGTCACGATGTAGGTATCGATAATTCTAATACACTATTTAGTATTTATTTATTTATTTAAGAAGTTCCTCGTAACAGAGATCTTGTCTTGTAGTTCGAGATTAGTCCAAAACCAACAATAAACTAGAAAGATTTCAGATGTAGAAGAAGAAATAACAACATTATCATTATTCATTACACAGATTTTGGAAAAGAGAACTATAGGTATTTATCTCCTAACTATTTCAAGGTCACGCTCTAATGAATAGTACTCAGTCTGTTCTGAATTTACAAGCATTCATGAGTTAGTGTAGCCATTTACCTTAACTTTATAACTGGCGATGGCGTCTGATTTGCAACCTTAAGGCGAGGTATTCCTGGAGATAGGCACTCGAAGGTAGTATAAACGCTAGCCCAGCCTTCGCCAATACAGTACGACGTATTTATCTACGATCATCTTATGATGACAGCGCGGCGGGCCCGGCGCGACGTCACGCGTTGACAGTTTGCGCAACGCAAGCTCCGTATTGTAAAGCTCGTGCCGCGCCACAATGCAGACACTTATAGTAGGTATATTTTTTAACATAATTCATAAAAATCAGTATTTTGCTACAGTGTTGTGTGCAATGTAATGTAGGCTTATCAAAACCGAAAATGAAGGTATAGTGGTGGTATTAAATAATCTTGTCGACGTAACAATAAAATGTTGGATAAACGTTACATACTAAAGTTAATTTTTTATTTTACTTTTAATTATTGAATATCATGCACGAAAGTACAAAGGTATAATGATTTTCGCCATCAGTTATTAGACAGTGCTATCAAAACAAATATTTTTTATTGCTCATTTCGCAAATTTTAATGTTTAATTTACAAAATGGATAATACACATGCTTAAGGACAAAAGAAAATTACTGAAATGATTTTCTAAAATGGTGCCTACCAGGTGGCAGCACCGATGCGTCAGGTCTAGCTGTCAAGCGTTTTTCTAAAAGTTAACCCCTGATTGGCCAAATGTGACAGTTGAAGTGGTGCCAACTGGTGGCGAAATTTCCTAAACACCCTCATTGAGTACTATGATGACACAATCATTGTATCGAATAATTGAAATCCGTCTCTCATACGGTAAATTACAGTACCCACTTTTGTTTTGCTACGACGAGGATAGATACTTCACTTTTTTACCCCAGTAATATAAACATAGTAGTATCTGCTAGTAGTAGTAGTAAGTTTTTATTCTACCGTGTAATGATTAAGAAAGGAGAAGATAATCATCTGCTATATTTTCATTCGTCGTTTAGCCAGTTTTTGTAGTTTGCTAAAAGAAATCGAGACGAAAAAATTTTAGTTATATTAGGAACAATCAGGCGCAGCTTACAGCGGACAGTTATATATACTTGCAAGATGCGATAGGGACACAGGACGTTGATGCTGATCAGCTGGGTCAAAAGGTGGTGCTGGCTACTTTTTTTACAGAAGGGGATAGGGCAAGCTATATAATTGAGTAGGCACAAGTCACTACGGTCAAATTGAGAGCGACCCAATGCGCAACATAAATCCACCAAAATTATATAATGGTACCAGATTGCAATGCAATAAACAATGTAATGTAATTGAAACAACTATACTAACCGGTTATTCTCGAGAGGATTCTGTAGATATTTATTCCTAGGGTTCCCCCTAACACCATCAAATACCTCTTTTAATTCAAAAGAGTGCAGTTTCCCATCAAAGTTTGTTTCAGAATGACCATAGACAAAGCTCAAGGTCACACTCTTAAGGTAACTTAGACTTAAAGGAAAGTTGTATGTGGCATGCTCCTGAGTAAGCTAGAGTAGCCTGGTAATAGTAAAAAAAAATCTATATATATTTAGATAAAAGCAAAAGTTCACTTACTCAATCATCACGAAATTTCAGAAAATACAAGTGCTAGAAGTCTCAAATTTTGCATGAGGGTTCCTTTTAGGACATAGGTGCTTACTGAGACTGAGATTTTGCAATGGAGGTTTAAAGGGATGACAAAGTGTGTATGAAACTTCTATAGTTTTTTTATTCATCATCATCATCAGCCTACGGCAGTCCACTGCTGGACATAGGCCTCTCCTAAGGCGCGCCATTTTGCCCGATTCACGGCTGTACCAGTTTCTGCCAGCCGCCCGTTGTAAATCGTCGCTCTTTCGCTCGTTTCTCTGTACGCGGTCTCCACTCCAGAACCTTGAGGCTCCAGCGATTGTCTGAACTGCAACAAATATGACCAGCCCATTGCCACTTCAGAGTGCTAATTCGGAGAGCTATATCGGTAACTTTAGTTCGCCGTCGAATCTCCTCGTTACGGATTTTGTCGATCAGACGAACGCCAAGCATAGCTCTTTCTAAAGCCCTCTGAGCGACTTTCAACTTATGGACCAGTCCATTTGTGAGTGTCCACGTTTCAGCACCATAGGTCATTGAAGGTAGAACGCATTGGTCAAACACCTTGGTCTTTAGGGTTTGCGGTATGGGCGACGTAAAGACTTGACGGAGTTTGTGGAACGCTGCCCAACCCAACTGAATCCTCCTGTCGATTTCCCTTTCGAAGTTGTTTTTGCCTAGTTTCAGTTGTTTTTTATTAGGATTTCCAAATTACTAGAAAATACTCATTTTTAATTACTTAGAAATTGCCATTATTAAGTGGGGAAATAGGAGTTTCAAGTTTGTGTGAAATTTCGTCAGTTTTACTGGTAGCGGGTAAATAGATTTAAATGGGATTAACCATAATGACGACGATTATACTGATATGTATGACTGATACATTGTATGATTGCCGTAAGATCAGGCAGGCAATATCCTCATACAGGCACACATGAATTATCAGGCGAACGATGTCGCGGGCAAAAGCTAGTCACAACAACAATTTTTAACAATTCACCTAACTACTTGAAAATGATAAAACAATAGCCTTCTTATTAGTATAGGATAGAATAGGATAATAATAACATTCAAAATAAGTAATAATAAGTGATTTAGAAATAAAAGATTTTAGAAGATTTTAGAAATAAAAGAAATATTTTGACTGGCCTGTTGGTCTAGTGGTTAGTGACCCTGACTGCTAAGCCGGAGGTCGTGGGTTCGATTCCCACCCAGGACAAACCTTTGTGTGATGGCATGATTGTTTGTTCTGTGTCTGGGTGTAATTTATCTATTATATTATGTATGTATTTAAAAAATGTATATAAGTAGTATATAAGTTGTTTAGTACCCATAACACAAGCAAATATAATTGCTTAATTTGGGACTAGATGGCGCTGTGTAAATGTGGTATAATATAAAAAATAATAATAAAAGGGCCATTATATTTTTATTATTTTCTTAATTTTCGCTCATTTTAATGTTTCTTACTGTCATTCCATTAATTTGTAGAGGATATATTATAGTTTCAGGCAAAAGTCTGTACATATAAAATTCTCCATTTTGATTTCACCCGCGTCTTAGTGCTCTGCTCCCATCACCAGTAGCGTGATGTTACATAGCCTTTAATCTTCCTCGAGAACTAGGCTATGGATATCATACGCAAATAAATTCCAGAGATTAGCGCGTTCAAACAAACAAAAAAGTAACTCTTCCGCTTTATATAATAATATTGATTTAGGATATTATTGACAGTGATTGTACTCGTAGCAACTTGTAATACAAAGTCCAAGCGTGACGTCATAATTACATGTAATTAACTTACTGCAACATTTCTATAATGTGACACCAATGAAACGTCAGTTTACCAAAAACACAATGCACTTTTAAATAATATTAGATTTTATAATAAAAATGATTTCATAACAGTAACATAATGTTAAAATATACTTATTTACCTATTCTATTACTGTTATTTGTTTAGCCTTCGTGAAGCTATTATTTTCTTAAACTACGCGCTTTTTCTGAATAACAAAAAAATTGACACAGACCGACCTCTGACGCTGTCCCAGTGGGACTGAACGAGGAGCGCGGAAGCCTCAGCAAGGACAAAAACTCATTTTCTTAGGAAACGGAGGAGAAGACGTTCTAAATTTTACTTTTTGATTACCGAAAAACCTTGCATTTTCAACGACAATTCATTTGATATAAGTTTCATTACACAAAAACTAATATACACTGAATGAAATGGGTTTGAAAATTTGTTTAGACTTATCTTTGAGACTAAAATCGATCGAGCCAAATTGCAGACATTGCGTATTTAATTACCGAAATTTATAGATTAAATAATGAATAATAAGATTTTCAAATTTTAATTCCATCCCGTTTAGGAATAAAACAGAAAACTAATTACCTGTTTTTGAGCATTTCTAGGAAAAGCTCGCCTTTTATTTCTATAGGGTATTGAGAAAAACGGAAATTAGTGTGACCATAACTGTGACTATTGTCTTACCCACAAGCTTTGTAATAATTATAAAGAAAGCTCACAATAATTTAGTATTGTAAAAACCGCAATAAAAATAGCAATTATAAAAGTAAACACCACGTAAGTACTTTTATTTAAAACTCTTGAATAATAAACATTACTTTAAGTGCCCACACGAATAATGAATACGTTTATAATGAAGACTTTCGATTATGGAATTTGATTTTTCGATTACGAAAGTTTAAATTAAGAAAGTCGTCATTCTTTCCATCATACGTACAATACGCTGTGTGAAAACATCTTGAACAGAATGGTTATTTACATAAGTATTTCCCAGCTTACGTCTGTTTTTAATCCTTTCGTACAAACTATTCAAAAGAATAGAGATTTAGTACGACCGAGCTTAATATTGTGCAGCGAAGCTCTTATGTAAGAACAAGCCCAAGACAGCGAAGAAACTTTATGAAATTTTAATATCCATCCTGGAAAAACTTGTGCCTCTAACTCAATAATTCTGACAATGTAACATTTCGACCCGGCGCATAGTGCATCGGCCCACGCATACAAAATTTTGCATATTTAACTACTTAGGAACAACTTATTACAGAACTTCGCTATCATTTTATTTTGTAGAATATTTCTAATATATTTTTAGTACTTATATAACGGTGCTGAGAGTTCATTGTTTACGACTTCATCATTTATTTAATTAATATAAACTAACAAAATCTTTTATATTTTGACTTTAGTCATAATCTTTTATAAATTATATAAACTTTTTCTACCAACGTATGTAAAAGTTGATAAGTACAATCTAAGAACAACTTTAGGAACCACGGTTAAACTTTACAATAAGATAGAAAAACTTGAAAGCACGTTTTAAGACGAATTTAACTACTTTTAGATGGTTAAACTATTTAAAAGAGTTTGTATTGAGATTACAGTAATGTTACTGATCGGATAGTATATTTTTAAAATCTTTTAAAGGTAATATGCCCTCGTGATACGAAATATAATTAGCAAAAGCTGAGTTAGCGGTGCGCTTACGTGTTCATGTTCAACTTTCCTTTATTTATTACCAGCAAAAATTATGTAACACTCTTACATTATAGCAAGCGCGAATACATACGCATCTTAAGGATTAAATAATTTTATAAATCAAGTAGGGGTAATTTGGGTTGGCACTCTTTATATTCATTCAATTTAAATCTTCCGTCGTGTAGATAGGTGATAGGCCAGAACATCTTTTGTGAAAGAAATTTTCTCACTATAGTTTTGTTCACTAAAAGTACATATTATATGACAAAAAGTCACATCGGTATTCGTTAAGATTCAAATCCTCAACTTCTCAGATTATAGACTACTGCTAACCAATAAGTACCTACTACCGTTCAAGCTTTAATGTTAAAATAGATTAAATAGCAATAAATAAACAACAAATTGTGTATGGTTGAACTTAAAAGGAGATATCGGCGGTTACGTGCTGCAATATCGCAGGGAGATCAGCTGGGCTCAGCGTTCAGATCCGAGGTGAAACCGCACTCATACACTTTCTCCAAGGCCGCGCGGCGCCAGCGCCTCCCACCACTCTAATAACCACATTATGTTCCCAATACGTCTTTCGATTTGGCCGAAAAAAGCCTCAACTACTAAGTTTTGTTATGCTACCTACTTTTTAAGGAAGTTTGAAGTGATCTAATCATGCATCGTGAAGATACCTACTACGAATTATTGCGTTATTCAAAAAGAGAGACAGTCTGTAGTGTTTATTTTGTGATCTTTTCAAAACTATGTTACCTTTAGAACAATAGAATTTGCTGGGAATAGTTGTATTATTTTATTAATAACTTGAAGATCTTTTAGAACTGTTCTGTGAACTTTTTATAACACAGTGATACAATGATTATGTCATCAGCTATTATTGTACACTAATATAGCCTTAACTTTCTTTTATCGTTGACACTTACAAACGTCTACCATTTAGTCTTGTGTTTATCTGATTGTTACGAAACGAGTAATGAGGCATTAAAAAGTAGATACTTCAAGATTACCACAGTGGCGCAGTCAGTGGTGGTAGTATTATAATTACCGCGCCGGTCAGGAAAAAATGACTTCGAAATTTTCTTTCAAAAAATGATTAATGTTAGCCCGATGTTTGCAATTATGTCCGGTATGATTAGCTATACTATAACTATAGCTTGATGATAGGTATACCTGTATTTAAAGTGGTATAATTAGCAACATTGACACCAAAAGCAGAAGGTTTTAAAATACTCAGAAAGTATTTTTCTGTCTACAGTATAATATGTGTAAATTACTACATTAGTTATATAATTTCAGAACCGGTAATACTTACTGTTTACCATAACACCAACAATTATAATTCGCTTATATTTACAAAAACAATTACAAATTTACGTGCAGTAGTAGATACGTGATCATTTCAATAGTGGTTGTATAAGATTAATATTATAGCTGTTATGTTCTTAAACATTAACGTCCGTTCTAATATTTAACTCATAAATATACAAATAATTGCCTATTATCTTTTTTATGAAGTACTAAATCTAATGTTATAAGAGGTACCAAGAGTTTAAGAACATTGGCACTTAGCGACTATGTTTTTAAGTACTCGTTCGTACTACCTCCCGGGATACAGGATCGATACGACATATTTTCTAGACAGACATGTGCCTGATAATCTTCACATTTTGTTAATTATGTGACATACCTCATTTACCATACATGAATTAGAACACGAGGTCTTGCACTGACACAGGCTCCGTTGTAATATCTACCATACTACAGAAAAGGTTATCACATCATTGCTCTAACAGCCAATATTTTATAACTAAGCAAAAAGCACAATATTATCTGATTTATTTTGAAACTTAATGTTAGGTATCAACATTATCTTATTACTAAATCTCTTATTATTTCCACGGGTATCATAATTAAGCATTTTGTATAAGATCGTATCATTGAATAAAAGTTACTTCCCAGATATTGTTTTATTTATCTAACTCAAAAGCAGTGATCGGTCAAATGTTACGCTTTCTCTGAAGGTCATTTGCCGGTAAGCAAACTTGATTGACCACGGTGTCTCGGCCATGCCTTTGAAGTTTCTCTCGTTTGTAATTAGGTACGACGCTAATACGCAAATACTCGATACATTATGTTGAATAAGGCAATACAACAAATCATTTTATCAGTTTTAGAATACGCAGTTATTTTGATGAAGATAATTATTATTGGTGTATTAGTACGTCTTTATTATGCATTACTCTCATTCAAATATTGCATAATTTAAATGTTCATTATGAGGTAATGTAGATACAGGATTTTTCGATAATTTTTATTTGGTGAGCGCCGCGATGCGACATGAGCAAGAGTTGGTTCAACGCGCTATGAAGTAATTTATCAAGCGGCTTGCGGACATCCGCGTCCGTAATCCATCCTCATAAGCGAGCCGACGACTGCAGAATCGTCCACAAACCGGTAACTTAATCCCCATCAATTTTTCACAAACCCTCACTGTGTAAAATTTTCGGAATTTCTAATTAATATTTTTCGATAATGTCTGATAAAAAAATCTTTTATAGTATTGTGAATAAAAATAAAATTATTAGGTGACCTACAGTACTAGATATACCTACCTATGTTTTATTTATTACGATAACTTGCAAAAGCATAAAAAATAAGTTATGCTCTTTAAAGTATTGCATGCGGCTGTTATAAGATAAGATTGGATTCGATTTGGTTAGGGGGAAATCTAAATGTCTAAAGCCGTCACATAGGCGTGGGAGAAATAAATTATCCAGCCTATAGACAACACTGTAGTTCTCTAAAACACGCTGCCCTGGTACTGGCTAACCTTAACTTTACGTATAAATACTCAGCTTGAACATATTTAGAATTTATTGAAAATTTAAATGCTGAAAACATATATTTACATTCAATTTCATTTAGTTAATTTCGTACTATTAAACGCATTGGTTCATCTTGCAAAAGCAGTGTTTTACTAGATTATATTATTGACCTAGCAAATTATCAAAAGGCTTAGTAAAAGTCAACAGAGGAAATTGAAATTTACTGCGCAATGCGATAGTTGGAAACTAAATAACATTATGATTTATGATCTATGAACAAACCATATAAATGAGAGTAAATTCTATTGTGTTAGTATCTATTAAAATAACTATACTTTGCGTGATAGTAAGCAACTTCATACTTTTGTGGCTCAACTCTTTACCAGCGCATGTGTTCCCATCTAATTATGATCCTGGGTTTTATATGCGGGGTTTGAAAAGACATCTCAAGCCGCCATAATGGAGGAGGGCACCATACCAGTAGTTTGGCTTTTGGAATCATGTCCACCACTTCTAGACTCCACTGACTGCTTACCATTAGGCAGAGTGGAATCACTTTGGTAGGCTAATATCAAAAGTATCTGGATAGCGTATTTAAAAAAATATATTTTGCAAGCCAAGAAGTAGGTCACAATAAGTAGGTTATTATCTAATATCACAGTAGGTAGGTAACTGTACTTTATTTGTTACTTTATGCTTACCTGATCAAGGGATTTGTAAAATGAATACAAATGGAAAACGAATTTGAATTTCATTTAAAATAATATTATTCACCGTGCCTTTCAAACGTGTGCTTAGAAATTGATACCTTTGTGATACCATAAATAGAAGTGACCCAAAAGTTGTTTGTGTGTACAAATTAATTTAATGAAACGCTTAAACATAAGTTTAACACAACAAAATTAAATCATAATCAACTCAACTAAAATAACTTAGAAACAACAAAGTTAGTACACAAAGGAAAACTTTGGAAATAAGTACATTTTAGGTACTGTGCTTTTTTGATTGTTGATATATAGATACCGGTACCTAATTGTGAAAACAGTCGAGTCTCATTTCATTCAATGTTTTTATAACCTTAAATTACGTAAAGGCTGTATAACTTATGCGAAAACACAAGTGTATTAAAGACAGAGACCAATCTTGAGAAACTTGACTTTACGTAATGCTTTCTCCAAAACGCATTTGAGAAATAAAATAGAATGCGTTCCCTTTGTAGAGGCGCGAACAACAATAGCGCGGCGCCGGAACTCGGAATAAAAATGAAAGTGGATTTGCCTGTTATTTTTATAAACCTGACAATCTTGTTTCATTTCGTTGCGTCCTCATTAGCATACGTTGGGCTGTACTGTTCGACACCAGCTAAACTCTTAACACAATTTACGGCGCCCGCTTTCAATTTACAAATAAATACGAAATGAAATGGTCTTCTGTTGGAAACATCGAGTAATTGTCAGTGACAGGTGAGAAACAAGAACCTCGTCTTCCTATCGCAGAAAATATATTAAAAGTTTTTTGATATTAACTCATTTTATGAGTTCAAGGTTTTGGGTGATTGAAATTCGCATTTTTCGGCAATATTCATCTTGAGTTCAGTAAGATCCTCATTTTTGTGCGTTATTGGAAGTGTGATAAATAAATGGCCACATTTTAATTTAAAATGTCATCAAGTTAGCAATTAATGTGCGATACGTAATATTTTTGGCATATACTCTTAAATAAAATTCTTTTTCTTTTTCTTTAAATATCATTGAAAAAAGGGTCTGATTGGTATACTAAAAAGCAATAACTGACCATTTTTATACTATAAACTTAATAAATTACACAGATAATACTTTATTAAATAAATCAGTAGTCAATCTCTATTGATTTAATTAAAAACTGCATCGGTATCTAGAAAATCATGTCTTGATTTTAAAAACACTTTTAGTTTGACTTTCTTTTGCGAAGATTCGGTCAATCGGTCAACCGGTATATTAGTATGTATGAATAATAAATTATATGCGAGAGCACGAAATGCTTCACCTACGATATAATCTAATTCTAATTATATCTGTCGAAGTAATAGATTTATTATACAAAATGTATAAAATACAGTCAGGACCTTTCCGTACCTACAATATTTATCCCCATCTTTTGTCATTTTTAAAGTACCTAGACAAATTGTAGAATGTGTTCGGAAAAATACAAATTAGTAATGCGTATTATGTTTTAAAGTTTGAAATATCAAATAATCAAAATCATTAGAACTCGTATTTATAAGTTGGACAAGCAGAAGTTTCATTGTAGATATTCCTTCTTTATCTCTGATGCCAGTTTCGAATTATTTTTTATAAAATCTATTACAATTTGTAATAGATTTTACTGACTGAAGTTTAGACTACGTAAGCCTGCCTTTACAAGTCCATTATACAAATCCAAATATTTCATTTAGGCTTTTAGAGTCCCATGTAATACAGGTCGAACTTATTTCTATAATATCAGATACAAATACTGACCGTTGATTAAGTCTGGACAGAAAAATCTAATATTACTGTAGCTAGCTGACCTCAGAACGCCAAGCCAAATATAAAAAAACTAACCTCAAACGTTATTTTTTCTTAATTCTTGAAATAATATTTATGATGTGACTGGATAATTAGAGAATACGATTAAGGTATGTATCTATGACGTCGTCGAAAAGCAGGTACTCGTAGTAGTCGTACAAATAAATAATAGAGTACTCCCTCTATAGACTTTAGTGTATTGCTTGCCATTGTATGTGTATGGTACTCTAAATTTTAACTCAAAAACATTGTAAAAATTTGGCGATTAGAAAGAGTGGCCTGAGTTTCTTGCTTCTTCCATGGACCTGATCGAAGAATTGGCTGACATTTTACTTTTCTTATTTTAGCTTTCATAAGTACCTTACTTAATTTTCTCGTAATAAATTATTTATAGGTTCATTACGTTTACGATTTATGACAGAGGAAGTGAAAGGGATCAATGGTTAACAAGTAATTAATGCTACTGTTTAACGCCGCGTGTTTGTTAATCAAGATAGCAATCCAAAGTGCAAAATTTTTACAATATTACTTAAATTACGGTGGATAACTAACCAGGGCAAATCTGATTATTCATGACATAAAGGGGTCACGCAAATTAAAGTTTTATTTACTTGCTCATTTTCTTTATTTATTCAATTGTTATAAACGTCTTCATAGCTTATCGTTTAAACCAACTTAAATTTTCACATTACTTTGTTGTATGTATTTATGTGTCAGGTGTCTGTAAGTTTGTTAGGACATTGCACCACCTGACATGGCAGCAGATCTCGTCCAATACCAATCGCTTCCAGCATTCATATATCCCACGTACGTGAAAGCTTTTGAATGAGCTGCTACGGTGCGGTATTTTCTGAACGCTATGTCATGTTCTTCAAACAAGAAAAGAGAGCTTAAAAAGATTAATAACGTCAACTCCTAGCATTATATAAGACCGTTAACCATTTCTGATCAGAAGCGGTTATTACTATTTACTATCAGATGAACCACTGGTTTCTTAGTCTCTGTAGTCAACAAAAAATTCTACCACCCGTAAACAATAAAAGTAAAATAACATTACCATTTTTAACTACCTAAGAACATATTTCAACAACAATATAACAGAAACTGTATTTCTTAAGATGGATTGTAGGCCAAGACCACACAAAAAACAAAACAACGGTAATCTTCATAAATAATTTACCAAAATTCATTGTGATTGAACGTAAATTAGCCGTATTTAGCAACATAACGCACTTTAACCGCAACACGTAACAGAACGACTAGTAATGGTACTATCAACGTTGACCGCAGAGAGTCAGAGATTACTGGATGCTACGTCACGATTCTGTTCACTATGAGTTATTGCTTTCTGTCCTTCACCACACTAAACACGTACGTATACGTAAGTCACGCACTTCTAACCTCCTAAAACGGTAATAGCAAACTATGGACCTGTAATTTGTCCGTACTAATGTCTCGCATCATTGTCCTGTACGTGTAAGTTGGATTATCTCGAAATAATACACATAAACTATTGGGTCATAAGGATAAAGTCTCGCGTTGCTAACATTATCTACTATTAAAATACCTATGTCACAAAATTGGCCACGGCCAACAATTAGTACCTACTTACACCGACTAGATTGGTATTAAAAGATATAATAAGATAAAAGATTTAATAAAAGAGATAATATTAATAATATAAAAGTTAGGCTGTGATGTCCCAGTGGTCAAGATACCTACTTTGCATCACTTCACAGAAATTATAAATAAAAACAGCTAGGGGTTACTGAAATAAACGTTTAAAGTGTAATATAAAAAACTAGGGTCAAAATAAAGAATTAATTACTTCTTTATTTTTTAAGTAGCTTCCCGAATTCGGGAAGCTACAACATATCTTCTCGTCCGCACTACCGCAGTGTCTCAAGGCCAAGGTCTGTGTCCAGTCTGTATTGCCAGTGATGAAATACGGAGCAGAGACGTGGTCGCTAACTATGGGTCTTATGCGAAGGCTCAAAGTCGCGAGGGCGATGGAGCGGGCTATTTTAGGCGTCTCCCTGCGCGATCGTTTGAGAAACGAAGAAATCCGCAGGCGAACCAAAGTAACTGACGTACTAGCTCGCAGAGTTGCTTCTGAAGTGGCAATGGGCAGGACACATAGCCACTTCAGAGAAGCAACTGACGGCCACACGCAGAACTGACAGCCGCTGGGGCAGAAAGGTTCTAGAGTGGCAACCACGAACCGGAAGACGCAGCGTGGGCAGACCCCTCACAAGGTGGACCGACGACCTTATAAGGGTGGCAGGCAGCCGATGGAGGAGGGCGGCAAACGACCAGCCACTGTGGCGAAAATTGAGGGAGACCTATGTCCAGCAGTGGACGTCTTTTGGCTGATATGATGAGGATGATGATGATGATTATTTTTTATATTGCGGAAAATTATGAAAAATACTACAAGCTACACTGGGTGTAGCTAAGAAATGTCTGGAATAAGGCTTGAGACACAATTTCAACACCTCCTCACTTTAATCTACCTACTCCGATTAGGTACCCGCCAGAACCAATAAATTAATTACTAACACGTCCGTGTTCTAATAAAATAGTAAACACATAGATACAATACAATTTCAGCAAGCAATATTTCATTACAACGGTCGCTTCTCGGCTCGGCTAGATCTCGGATGATGCATACACGCCTGACCAGATTCAATTACTTCGAAATTGATTACCATCTGTCTAAGCCGGGCTACCATCTTCCCACGCGTTCCTTACCCAGCCCCGTATTACAAAGCGAGATTTTGATTCAGATGGCTAAATAGGAAGTTAACCTCACTCAACCCGTGATTGATCTGTAATGAAGTTTCTTCAATAACGAAACTATACACAAAAATGTAATCAGTGCTGTCAAACTTGAATGATTCGGGTCAAATCAGTGACATTCAATAACTTAGAAGAATATTCGGTATTTCCATAGCTCCCTTACAAACATACCTGAAATCGGCAATAAAAAATAACACCATCACATTTTTCATTTATAATTTATTCAAGCGTATGGAACAGTTGCGCTGTCTGTGTGCTCTTGAACGCGGTTCGCACACGACCTTTCGTTTGTTCTGCGAACTCGTAAATAATTTATGTGCAGGATTACTTGTAAAAAAAGTTGGTCACGGACGGTCTCACCTGTCCACCCAAAACTCGGGGGTTCAATAAAATCCGAGTCGTCAACAACAAGTGAAGCCATCAGCCGCAGGCCGGGGTGCATAAATAATTTAGCCGGGCAATCCGCCGCTTGTTTGCATGCGGATTATCATATTAAACGGATATCAGGGTCGTTGACCGCGCTCCCGATACAAATGCAAACAATATCATGCAACATTTATAAAGACAAACAGTGGCCGCCGCAACAGAGACCGCTCAACGATGCTAACATCGAACCGCATTGAATACTCTTTACCGTCTTCCTACCGGTATATCATACCAGTGCCGACATGCGCCAGGCGCTACGGACCCGGTTTACTACCTTAAAGGTTAGGTAAGACATTCGAGGTAACATTCAACTTGAATGTAAGTAACGATAAACTATGCGGATACAGAATGCGGACACAAAACTAACAGAATATTACAATACAATATCTTATTCTGTTAGTTCCACTAACACAGTTTAGATAATTATGTAGTTTATATTTACTTATTTTTAAGCTATTGCATAGCTTTTATCGCGGGCTTTGAGCGCGGTGACCGAATCAAGAAATGCCGTAACGAAAATAAAACCTAACACCTCCCACTCACTTACCATAAAATTTATTTTTCAGGATAAACACTAGTGGCGCTAATTTTTACCATACCTACATAAACCAAATATTTTGTCACATTTGCGATAAATTTTATCTGGATCTACCAGATAAAATTTATCGCAAATATAAATGAAACTAAGATTTTAATAACGTGTAACAATGCATCAATCAAAAAAAATATTCAGTAGGATGATAAAAATTCCTGAATACCTACATGTATTGTAAGATAATAACTTCTTAAAACGATATTAACTTCTCATTTTGAATAAATGAAAAGATGAAAAGAAAAAAATTGTTTTCTTATCGGTCACCACGCTCAAAAAGTGTAACTTGAATTAATATCAAAGAAAAAACTTGAATTAATATCAAATAAAAAAAATACTGCATCAATAAAAAATAAATAAATAATTATAATTGCTTAAGTTGATAAAAAATGCTATGCAATAGCTTTACCGCGGCAGTCCCCGAGTGCCACAGGTTTTTTTATATATATTATTTTACAAAAATGTAACTAGACTATCAAAAGCAAAGATTGAAATTCGTCATTGGGATTTATTTTCTATAAAATTATATTTCATGCGTACATTTTGAAATACGGCTTTTACCTTCCATCCAATGCAACATAAACATATAGCTTAGTCATTCTTTTATTAGCTTAGTGGAATAGTAAAAGAAATCCACTTGCGGATTATAGTGAAATTATACAATTGAAAATGAATCGCTTGATGAATTTTCTGGAACAAAAGGATTAAGATTAATTCTGGACATTTTATTTTCAAATAAATGAATTAAAATAAATACAATATACCTATCAAACTTAACTTATAAATAACTTTAATTTCAGCAATTTTTTTTTTTTTTAATCTCAATTTTACAGTAAGTACGTACAAATAATATGTGCTACCTATTTGTGTCAGAACTTTAATGTAACACTGATCCAGACCAAAGAAAATACATTAGTTTACTTTTAATTAATACATAATAATGATATAGTATCTAGTTTCCAGCTCTTCCCACATACTCATCTCGGTTTAGAAACTATAGAAAATCTAGTCGAGTCTAAATTACATGTAATATGTAGCTCAGTCCACACTTATGTTATTAACACCACACGCTCACTTAGTTCTTATGAAACTCTAGTACTAAGCTAGACCTGCCGTTTACGGAACGTTTCTAAACCATTTGCACGTTCACGCTCAAACTAACAAAGCACTAAGGTCACTTACTTATTGCTACTATAGCGACGGTATACATTTGTCGGGATAAGACTACAAGTTACAATGTAAGATTGATAGAAGAGGTTTTGTTTTTTTCTTATTAGGAACGGTTTAAGACGTAGGTACACCGTTCGTATTAACAATTACAAGCTGAAATTGGCATAAAACGATAAACTTCAACTTGTCAAAGTTGGAACTGTAGTCTTTCTGTATACTGTATAATTTATTTCACTTTGTAAACGGGCCATCGTTCCTATTTCTCAACAATACGCCAAGGTAATTATGTACACAAATAATTTCGTTCAAGTTCTTCAAGTATGCGAAAACAACATGACAAGAATTGAGTTTGTTTCTCCAGACGAAGATGGAGAGCTACGGGTGTAACTATATCACGTCGCCGAGTCGTTTTGAAATATGAAAGTTAGACTTAAATCGGATTTAATTGCAATTTGTCCGCGAATAATACTGTAATCATAACAATTGTTTTCGTTCATTTTACTTTTTTATTATTAGACTACTTTGCTGCACTTTCGTCCTGTTTTAGGTGATTTTATGATATGTATTTATTTACGAAAATATAGATATAGATATTTCACAATAAAATCGTGTCGCTACCCGTGCACCCACTGGCTGTTCCCACGCATGTTTCATAGGTATATTTGGTTCCTACGTATTTGCTTTGAAAGGTAATAAATTTTACACTTTTTATTAAGACTGGAAATCTTATTTTTTGCCCTTCTGATTTTTTTAGCATGTTGGGTATATTATTACTCCCAGTCGGATTGAGTTCACTTGAACGTTATGTGTACTATAACTTACCTACTAATGGCTACAAGCGTCACGCCCTATTACTACCTATCTATCTTTCTTTTTCGTAGTTAAAACTTAGCTCAGTAGATTTAAGAAGCCCCCGGTGTCAATGAATATTAAGATAGTATGTATACGTGAAGGTTTCACCGTTATTTAACTGACAATAGTAACCAATGTAAATTATTTAGTGTAAATTTGATAAAAAATATGCTAACATTTTTTCAACACAATATGCATTTTTTGACACAGTTACTAGATAATTTTCAAATTATACAATCATTTAATTTAAATTAATTCAATGTTGGTATAACAGTAATGACGTATGAACTTTTAGTTATAATTAAGAGTAGGCGATTTATCGCTTCAGTAGGAGGAATGTTAAATGTTGTATCAATACAGTTAGTCTTTGTAATTGACAAAGCGTTCTATTTTGTTCGTGGTTTCTATAAAAATACAAGATGAACTATGTCAACGTTCTTAGAGTAAAATGGCGTAGGTATCCTCTTATTCGAAATAAATCCAGTTTTGCATTCATTTTATTTTGCAGCTTTGCAACTACCTAGTAATTTACGATTTACAGTAAAATAAAGTTCTAAATGCATCAATGAAGTAAATACGAGTAGCTATAACTAAAGACGCTCGCTAAAAGAGACCGTTTGGGATTTATAACCACCGCCCACACCCCTCGCTTCTAATTCTCTACCTTTTCGTTCGTAGCAAAAACAACTGAACCGGCTTAAAAAAATAGTAAAATCGACTGAGCACTATCCCCATGTTTATCGTACGAACAAATAGTTTATGCTGTAGCTAAAGCAGTGGAATGGCAGACTTTTTTTCTTACTTTATTAACTTATCTGGATTAGCGCAGTCCTTTGTTTTTGTCATCAATTTGTTTATTTTATCTATTTTACTGACATACTTAGTTAATTAAACTGTTTCATTGCCTCATTATTTTATTTAGAGAAATAACAAAATATTTCCTGTTGCCGTTGTTGTAACGTTACATATATGCGGTGCATACATAGTACGAGTTGCAAGCACAGTTCATAATACTGATTACGAAATAACTGATTTATAGTTTTACTTTAGTTAAACTGTCTCAAGGGTATTAAGCAAACGCTTAGTTGTATTAAATTTAATATTGTTTCTGCAATATACCAATTCTTACAGAGAGAGACATTTACAAGAATTTGTGACTTTATCATCTCAGACCAATAAAAAAAGTAATAGCAGTGGTAGTAAAGTAGTACCTATGGGTAAAATTCAGTTTAGTGTGTCACTAGGTACCTATACGAATAGCACTAATAAGTTGGTGCTACTATTTCAAAGCTTTGATATATACTATTACAAATACTGGCGTTTTCAGTACCTCCTCGTCGGCACCGAAAACACTGTCAACCCAAATCAAGCAATAAACCAGTCGAATTACCTAAAGGAGTCTTTGAAGCCAATATGCTCCGATGATTTCACAAATCCTTTTCGTGGGTACAAAAGATCGAAATCCGTAGAACCGATAACTGGCTCCCGATTTTATCATTGCCTTTGTGGTTGCTATCAGACTTTGAAAGAAATGACTGACAAATAAAGCCTTTTGCTATCGTTCACTGACGCTATCTTAGAACGAATTTAAAAAATTTAAAGCTTTTTTATCTGTAGCTTTCCATTTTAAATAGTTAGCTACGTAATGTACTCAGATGTTAAACTGTTTTAGAGTATTGTAGTGAGAAACTTAGAGGAGATATTATAATAAGATATACTCTGTGTATATATTGAAATAAAAGAACATAACGTAGCATCACGCGTTTTTCTCCAAAGAGGTAACCAGACATTTATACATAGTAGACACACAGAGGTGTGGTTTGCCACACACACGGTTTGCCAGCTATCTATGTATAGCTATGTGTCCCATATAACAGAGGGTGAGCCTGTTGCCCTTTACCAGGTGGAACTCCAGACTTAGAACTAAAAACAGTCAATTTCTCGACAGAAAACCTTACATCAAAAATACTAAGATAAAATTAAGGTATTTACTGGGCTGGCAAGAAACTACTACGGCTTAGGTTAAATACTGGCCAGCGCATCCGGAAAATTTGGTAAATAACAGATTTTTGTAGAACCCACATCTTTGTTGGTTATTTATGTAGCAATTTATATTATAAGCTATCGATGTTTGCATTATACATATTTTATGTAACTTTTACGAAAACAAAAAGTGGACACTAATATAAGATCTGCGTAAGCTACGATTGTTTACATTACCCTTTTCAACAAAAGTCCTTTGTACCCTTTTTTATAAAGCCGTACCAATTTCTAGTTGCTATAATTTCGTGTCACCAACGTTTAACTCTTATCTAATTTCTATAAAACATATTTAGGGCCTGTAAAAAGCAGCTCGTTGCTCATAAAAATCATCAAAAGCACAGTTGGCTACACCTCTAGTGCCTCTACCTGCCGCTACAACTGTGTGAAAAAGATAATCTAATACTTGCAACCGCATACACAAACACTTCTGCTGCTAATTCATTTTGTTCAAGCAATTAAATTAGCAGCAGGAATGTAGCGCTATACATATATAGGTATGTGGTGTAAATGACTGCTGTCTTCTGCAGATTGACGTTACTTTTCTAAAATGGTTGCTCCAGTTTGAGCGGGAAGTATCCTAAGAAAAATCGACTCTGTCTCTAGTCCTATTTTTTATAAAAAGAAAGCTTCAGCAAATTACTAGTTGTCTTAGTTCATAATAGTGTTTTCTATCTTACATAGCAAATTGTGACAAACAATCTTTTAAGGAGTAATTTCGCTATTCGGTCTGCTTTAATATAAGCATATAAGAGAAATATAAATAAATATAGCAATATAAGAGAAATGTTGTAATAATTTTTTTGCGGTATACCTACCTATTTGTAGCTGTCTAAACTTCTAGCTGTCTTGTAAGTAACATGCATGTTATTTGTGTATTCTATTTCCAAGAGAGTAAAGTTTTAATCAAAAAATATATCCTCTATAATGATGTAATAATTAATGTTTAATATCGCAGATTATTGAAGACTATGATGTCCTTCTACCTGCCACTTTACACTGCATTATAAGTTGAAGGATCGCATACTTTTTGGTGTTACGCATCACGTGACCAAAATATGCACGCTTACGGCTATGAGATATCCCACTATTGTATCATTTAAACGAGACTAAAAGAAAGCACTTGCGAAGAACAAAAGCGCCTGATATTTAATAAAAGCAATAATATTGCTATGAACATAATTTAAGGCGTTCAATAAAGAATTACGGTCATGAAAAAATGTTTAATATGGCAATATCAGAATAATGATGTAAACGTATGGTGTCCGGGTAAGAAATTACTACCAATCCTTTGTATTAGTGGGTGTCGTGCGAGGCTACTATGTGTAATTATGTTGGGAAAAATCAAACTGTTGTAAAAGTACCTATTGCGAATTAAGGCAATGACAATCTACATATGTT
Source organism: Parascotia fuliginaria (assembly GCA_963082885.1). NCBI lineage: Eukaryota > Metazoa > Arthropoda > Insecta > Lepidoptera > Erebidae > Parascotia > Parascotia fuliginaria. The sequence continues at coordinate 9,687,077 of OY720178.1, read as the reverse complement.
GGAGCAAAAAAGCGACAAAAAGTGTACCTACTGAAGTACGCGGGTGTGATCAATTGGAAATGTTATATCCAGCAGTAGGCATTTTCGGCTGAAATGATAAATTATTAATAATAATAGCTGGTGGAACGTGGATATGACATTACTTTTTCAAGATATATGATTAGAGTACAAATTTAATAGTATTCACATCTTCTTGTTTATTAGTTTCTACTAAGGATTTCGCCTGCGCCACTATTACTCACGTAATAATAAAATCGTTTCATACAAAACAGTTATATCCGTGCTAAATTTCATTGCGTCATTATTTTAATATCTACCTATTAAAATGTAAAAAATATACTGATAAAATATGCTTTTGTATATTAATTAGTATGTAACGAGTTCATTCTTAATTTACATTTAATTAAACATTTCTAGTAACAGTGAACAAACAATGACGAAGGTTTATAAAATATAACTCCAAATCCGTAATTACATGTTACATTAATTGTTCATGTTTTAATTTGCCTTCAAATTAGCTTAATCTGAATACGGGTAATTAATTTTTATTTTACGAGTTATATCAATGATACCTACAGTTATATTAAAATACTAGCTTCTGCGGCGAGGTTTTACCCGCGTCCTTGCTTACTGCTCTGCTCCCGTCGCCAGTAGCGTGATGGTACATAGTCTTTCTCGAGAACTATCATACGCAAAAAGAATTTTAAAAATCCGACTGTTAGTCCAGAGATTAGCGCGTTCAAACAAACAAACTTCCGCTTTATATAATAGAATAGATATATATAAAATATTGTACATGATTTGATCTATGTGACACGTCGTCGGTTAATCATGATTGATTTAGTTAAAAAATATAAATACCTACTTATTTTGAACAAAAATCAATACTAACATGCATTATATCCACTTGTCCGCTTAATCAATCTTTCCTTTGACTCTCCCCTTGCAAGGAACGGAGACATTCCAAAATCTGTGAGAAGTTGTCAACATTCTATACCATCGACATATCGAAAAGCTGGATACTTAGCGGTTGTAATAATAATTCATTTTTCATAATTATTATTTCTTCTACTTTTTTTGGGGATCAAAGTCCTATAATCAAGCTAATAGCACAATTTTGCGTTTATCGCCCACAGGTCGTCTTCGCAACTCTAAAATGTTCGGACCGAAAAAACCTTACTCTTTTGCTCGACCTGATTAACAAGAATATTAGACTCAGCACTTCGTAGGCGAGCTTATTATCATTGAAAGGTCAAAAATATATTTTAAAGTCTCAGCATAATCGCTTAACTTTGCTTTAATAAAAATGGACTTAAAATGGATATTTCGCTATCAAATAGGAATCTTTTAAATTATAAACAAATCGGCGTAAATTCATTTGAGACACCCTACAGACAATTTCCAAAATTTAACCCAGACCTAAAACTCCTGAGATGAACAGCTCTGGAACAGCAAAACACGACGTGTTGGGTATCTGTTGGGCTATAAGTTATTTTGGTACCTAATTTATTTCTATACATTTTTTGTATATCTACTAGCTTAATTACACAGATTTCTAGCAGTATGAGTATAATTTTACTTAGCTACCATAATTTTATTTTTAAGGATAAATGCCTAATTTTTTAAATTGTTCACATTTTATATATAATAGAAATAAGGCTTATTTACTAGAACAAAGCCGCGCACTAGATATTTTACAAGACTAGGCCGCAACTGTTCTAATTTTGGAAATACGTGATCCAACTAGTATTTTTGTAAATTACACGATTGCCGACCCTATATCAATACTTTAGAGGTAATATTCGCAGTACACGTAGTTGTATCATGCAAGGACTAGATACTGCATATTTCACATTGACCTGATACCTATATTATTCTGGATTACGTAGATCATATTCATCAAGTAATGGAACTTATCATAACTGTGGTTGAGACTAGATGGACTAAGTGGAACCGGTATTAGGATCTAGTATTCGGACGGACTAGGAATAGGCGCACCTAGTACCGGATTTATCTAGTACAACCCATCTCTACTATATAATAATATTTGCTCTCTTAATCAAACGATATACAAACTCAATATTTACAAATAAAACAAACAACTTTTTACTCTTTCGTGCTCTTACGTGTATATTTTAAAAGTCATGAGCTATTCTTTCTTATTTAGATTATAGATATATGTGTAAATCAGTATACCTAAGTCTGTCACTAAAGTTATTACTAGTCTACTAGAGTTATTATATTACTAGTCTCTAGGGTTTAAACACAAACAAATTACAACTTTATTTTTTATTATAAAAGACAGACATAGGCTTAAATATGATTGCTCAATAAATTTAAACTCGTAATAAATAAAATTAAACTGCATTATTACACAATTTATAATTTCTTTCCTACTAAGTTGTTAGGTGTTAAGTCAGCAATAATTGCAGTTTAATTAATTATAAAAAGATACAAATTAAAGTATAAAAGTAAGTTTTCGTCTTGCAGCAAGACTTTCCAAACAAACTTGGTCAGATTGAATTTATCCAGATTTAGTCTGTAGTTCTATTCGGTCCGGTACTCAGCAGTTTTTAGCACCTGACACGACTTACAAATTGTATTGGAAAGCTCCACTTGTGCCAAGTTTAGCACAGGAGTCTTGAATTAATTATTGTTACATACAAAGGTGCCTATGTGTTGCCACGCCTAGCTACCATTGACTTGGGACTATAGTATGCCTACTATTAATAAGGATTTGAACAAAGCTCTCTATTAAATAAGTGTGGAAAACTTTAACACTTTTACCTACAGATTTTATTTTATTTTGTTGGATTGAAATATTGTTCACTTAAGCGGCCTCTACCGACTTTAATATTCATTGCGGTTGGATATATTCTTTAGGTATTCTTTCATGACTTATCTTATATGACTTAAAATACTAAACATTAAATGAATTTCGAACACTAAAGCACAAATATGCACAAGGGTCGCAGTTCTCTAGTTTATACATATACAATGCAAAGGGAAGATAAAACAAGACTATAGGTCTTGTTTTATACTACTTTATTACCTCAATGTGACAAGGCCCTTATTTTACATATCTAACTGAATATCAAAGTCGGCTTGTAAACTAATCTGTTTAACAGTGTTTACACGGCCCGACGACTGTCTAACCTTTGCAACGCAATTAGTGAGGGTACTGATTACCTGAGGAAACACTAATTTTCCTTTTTCTCAGCTCTGTACATTCGTAATGATTTCCGTGACCGAGCCTCGCAATATAACTAAAGTTGATGCTTCCACGTGCTAATTTGTAACGTACTAATTCACTCCGTTTATCTCTATAGAAGATAACGAATATCGTTTATTAAGGATTTTGTGTCTTATGTAGATGAGAAGAGTAGAACACTTAGAGATATTTATTAGAAACTTTTGCTAGCTTGAGAACTATCTCCAACCTATAGAAGTTTACAGTCATAACAACACTATCTACATATTATCGTGTTGCCGTTGATATGTTATAATTTCTAAATCATATAAAATTTCACTGCATAGGCAGCAGAAAAGATTATGACTTCGACTGCAAGTAGGCACAGGAATTCCCTTTTTTTTATGATGACAGAGATAGGCTTGAACATCAGTGGCCAACTTCTGAGGTTTTTGAAGTTCTACAGCAGTGGTTATCACTTGCCATAATGTGTGTCTCTGGCTTGTTATTCCATTGACAAAACATCGTTTGAATCAAACAAAGCAAACATATCACAAAAAGGCCGTAATGTTTCATTTGGTACATACTATTTTCTCCTACGATGTGCTTAATACTTCGTTTTAATTTTTCTCTCATGTTCTCTTGTTATTTTATATAAACTTTTTATTTATTTTTTTCTTTACCCGGACTGAGCCCTTAAATAATAATTACTATAATTAAAACTGTTATGTTATAAGGAAATCATTTGTAAACACAACTGGCAGGTGATAAAAATGTGTGGAATTTTTTGGTACATTTTATTATTATTTTTATTAGTTAAATTTTAATTTTATTATATATTACTAAAATACATAATTATTATAAATATTATTATTTATTTATGAGTGATATAGACAGTGTTAGTGATGATGAGAGTTTTCATTCGATATGTAGCACTGACGACAGCTTTTCTAGTGTTCCTTTATTATCTGATACACTTCAGTGTAGGTTTTCTGATACTGGCAAAAATTTCAATGTGGTTCATATCAATGCCCAAAGTATTCCGGCACATTTCACTGATATGCTGGCAAAATTTGACTGTAAGAATATCCATGCTATCCTTATTTCTGAGTCATGGCTAAAGTCCTGTCTTGCATCAATCTCTTATTCCCTACCAGGTTTTCAACTTATCAGGAACGATCGTGCGACTGGCGCTAGAGGAGGCGTAGCTATATATCTGCCATCACAAATTCCTTTTAAAATCATTAATATGTCTCCGTAACCTCCTTCGCCTAATGCTGGTGAGCATTTGTTTCTGGAAGTTGAACTTAGCCATACAAAAGTCCTACTCGGAATCTATTATAGTCCTTCACTGCATATAGATTATTTTACCTCTTTAGAAACCATACTGGTCAATCTACTGCCTTCTTACAGTCACAGTATAATCATGGGTGATTTCAATACTTGCTTATTAAAAAAACGTTTCCCGCTCGTCTTCTCTTCTTGCTATCTCAAGATCCTGTAACTTGTCTATTCTTCCTTTAAATGCCACCCATCATTTGCCGCATTCTACTCCTTCACTCCTCGATCTTATTCTGGTTTCTTCTAAAGAACATGTCGCAATGTATGGACAATACCCTGCTGACATGTTCTCCTACCACGACTTAGTTTTCCTCTCCTATAAAATTCGTCAACCAAAGACTAAACCTAAGGTCTTAATGCAACGCAATTTTGGTGACATGAATCTGGATAAGTTGCGAGAAGATGCAACTAATATCGACTGGACTGCAGCTGCCAGACGCAGTAAACCGCAAAAAATATGTTGCTGTCAGAAATCTCTGCAATAAGATGTGTAGGGATGCACAACGCCAACATATTCATAACTTTATTCAAAATGGAGACCCAGCTTAAGTCTGAAAATTTCTTAAAACCTTAAGGATTGGCAAAACACGGCAAAACACTATTCCTACTGATTTGAATATTGATCTACTAAGTCAACATTTCTCTGCTTCGTCCATTTTGGATAGGACTACCAAGGTAAATACTATAAGTTGTCTTTCATCATTGCCAAGCCCTAGTTACTCTCCCTTTGTCTTTAATCTCTTTACCGCTTGTGATGTTAAGAAGAGCATTACGTCAATTGCCTCCAATGCAGTTGAAAGTGACTGTGTCAGCCGTAATATGATCCTTCCTATCCTAGATGAAATCCTCCCTATAATTTCTTACATCCTGATCTACTCCATAACAAGTGGTGTCTTTCCATCTATGTGGAAATATGCACAAATCATTCCTTTACCTAAAAAACCTAATCCATCATCCTTTACTGACTATCGTCCCATATCCATATTACCCTTCCTATCCAAGGTTCTCGAACGGCTGGTTCATAACCAAATTTCTACATTCCTATCTAAAAATAAACTCCTGAATCCTTATCAATCCGGTTTCCGTCCTGGGCGTAGTACCGCTACAGCCTTAGTCAATACTACGGATGACATCAGATTCGGTATGGAAAGTGGTAATCTAACCTTGCTTGCGTTGCTGGATTTCAGCAACGCTTTCAACACCGTTGATTTTGACATTCTCCTTTATATTCTTGGCTGTCTTAACATATCTCCATCGGTTATAGATTGATTTCGTAGTTACCTGAGTAGACGTCGGCAGTGCTTACGTACCGGTGATATGTTTTCTACCTGATGTAACACTACTGTCGGCGTACCTCAAGGTGGCATTTTATCTCCTTTACTTTTCTCTATTTTTATAAATTCTATCTCTAGTCAATTGCTTTCTCCCTACCATCTTTATGCAGATGATTTACAGATCTATACATAGCATCACTGTCAAGTTTGTCGGAAGCGTTTAATAAATTAAATAATGATCAGACACGAATAAGTGATTGGAGTCACTCTTTCGGTCTGAAAGTGAATCCGTCCAAAACACAAGTTGCAATTATCTTAAATAGTTAATGTCTCTTCCGAAATTTTATGACAAATTTAAAGAAATAAGTAGAATTAATCGACTGTTAGAATTTTTTGTTAGGTACGTTAGAATCAAAATTTTGCTATTCCATCCGGCGAAGTTTGGCAATTTATTTTTCTCTTAGCGGCTGGATACGGCTTCTTATTCCTAAATTTTAAAACATTTTTGCGTATAAATTTAGGTAAGTAGTACAGTAGAATATACTATCAGTGTAGCTACATACATAGTATACCTACTTAAACATAGGAAGTTTCATTTAAATTTTATTATTTAGTAGGTTTATCTGAGAGTAAAAGCTTTTGAAACTAGATGATCTGAAAGTATATTTCAGACAATGGTCATTATTTCGACCGTTGTTCCATTATTTTAGACATGAACTGAACAGTGTTCCTATGTATTTCTACATTTAACATTTTATTTCCACAAAAAATATTTATTTATTTGACTCCACTCTCACACCACGAGAACGTAATTAACTTCAGCACTTTGAATTCAGCTTTCATTACGTAAAAAAAAATCACAAAAATACAAAGTGATCCATTTTATACGTGCACGTTCATACACCTATAGAATGAACGTATTCTTAGATCGCTCTTGGCATCGTCCCCTGTCTCTTCTATTCTGCATTAGGTCAACCAGTTCTCAAGTATCTTGACTTCTAGTGGGGCTTTTACCCTCAATTTCTGAGCGTCTAGATCTTCAATTCTTGAAGTTACTGACCTGGACTAGCTTTCGATAGTTGGATGATTATACACGTGTCTGTGATTCACTGAACTATGTTCAGAACTTCAAACGGTCGGTCGTTGCCAATACGGAATTGTAAAGTTTTTATCACGGATGAAATCGCTTTCGATTTGCTATTTGTTTTAGAATTAATTCAATGTGAACGATGATGTATTTTTTTGAACTTTGTGTTTGTTTTGACTTTTTCAATAAATATTATTTATTGTTCACAATTTGTCGGACGCTTATTAATAGGAACAGAGTAGAACTAAAGATAGGATTAATATTAGCGATAGTATTAAACATTACCTAAATATTGTTAGAAGAAAACTTAGACTATAAAATCTTTTTTTATGATTAAAAATAGAATAAATTTAAAATTTTATTTTATTTTAGTATACATAATTATAATATGCTATTTTGAAATTACGTCATTAAGCCTTTACATTTTATCACAATATCATCTTCAAGGAAAAGAGTTGGCTTAGACCATTATTTCGGTTATTAAACATCATGATACACTTTCTGACTGCCATAATTATATACTGTTATACTGTTTTCGTAATTTATTACTTGGTACATCATTATGAAGTAAATGAAACCGTTTAAAAAGGCGGGTATTAACAGCGGGATCAGTTGACGGTACAATTTAGCTAATTTATTCTCCTGTTGGAGGCGCAAAAAGTTTCCCTCGTTAACTAAGGAGACAACTGTAGTAAATCACACGGCTCAACTCGTATCTCAGGCCCGATTACTATCTTCGAATTAGAGAAGCGAAATACTCCACAGTGATTGCGAATCTATTTTGTTTACTTGGAATTGAGTAATTGTCGAAAGTTTAAAATTACTTATATCTAATATATTACTAACATATTAATTAGAGTGATTTTATTTAAAATGGAAAGTTTTAAATGAAAGATTTCGTGTGCAAATTAAAAAAAGGTACTCAAGACACAGGACTTCTACAAAATGTGTTAAATTCAATTCTCAATTCTAATTAACAAAGAGTGTACCAAGACTACGAAATAAATTTTAAATATGCTACGTTTTCATAAAGCAAATTTTATTACTTTTATAGTCGCAGTATCTACAGAAACCAAGCCAAATAACTGCGCACAAAAAGATCAAACGAAACGTTTACCTATAGCTGATTGTAGAGCCTACCTAAATCAATCCTAATTCCATTTCATTGACGTTTATATTCTACTCGTATACAATCGTAGATTGACATCACCAGACACGAGATCCACGGGAAAGCGAACGTTTGAAAAAAGCGAGACCAATAAGGCGATAAGCTTTTAGTATAAAAAAAACTTTAATGGAAGAATCGACGGAGTGGAAGATAGAAGACGAAGCTCGTGCCGGTCACTGATTAATTCTGTAACACGAACATTTGTTATATCTAATATTGCCACAGTTAAGAAAAAATTAATAAAATTTCGTATATTTGCACCTTATCTGAATTTTACTTTTAGTTTTGTATATGCGTTTGCTAATAACGGTGATGCTTCCACGTAGAACTACCAATAAACTGTTTTAATTCTGTTGTTAAATTGTGATTTATAAAGAGTAGCAAGTCAGATTTAGCACAATGAAAAGTACTCATGATTCTCTGAGCCACGAAAGTAAGAAAAAAATTAATATAATAAGACAAGTTAGGTACACTATTGGTACATAATATTAGTCGGTTTGTTGTCATATTAAAGACACTATAAGTAATTTGTTGCGTGATTACTAGATACTCATCACGTATTTCTTATGCAACATGTGATTAATTATAAACCTATTCAGGTGCAGCTAATATAGTAAATTTGTTGCTAACCACGTTTCCGTATTCTAATTACTAGACAAGGTCATGAAGCGACGAACTAGGCTTCACGTAATATAGTTTAACAAAGTCACATATTTCAAGAGATCGCAGGTTGATTTATTTACGTTATTATTACATTATCTACTAGTGTATTAGGAAAAAAGAAATGGAGGATTCTGTCGTTGTTTGCCTTTCTGTTAAAAAAACCAGTTCCGAGAAACACGTGTATTTTTCTCTGCAAATTCTTATAATACAAATAAATGACAAAAAACGTTCTATTGCGCTGCTTAGTTTTTCTATTACGGAAAATATACTAGTAAATATATAAAGTAAAATTTTACGGAATTTTCATTGCCCGAGTCAGAATTGCGCCCTGCTTAGTTTTTGTTGTTTATGACAGTAAATAAGCGAGCGATCCACTGAATATTATTTGGTAACCGCGACTTCGGATTGTCGCAATGTCAATGGTTCTTTAACCTGAAATAAATGAAGTGAACGAACATATCCCAGTATTCGAAATACACATCCCAAGATAGTTCATTTAAGCTGCTTAAATTCTGAATAACATGGTAAAAAAAACTTGCAATTTAGGTAATACTCAAGATATATAACTTTTGTGACATTGTGAGTAACATTCTTGTTTCTAAATATTTCATTCCCTCTTTATAAATAATATTTTTCTAGTAAGAAAATTACACCAAACAACAACTAAACAGAATACGCGTATTTTAGCATTGTTTCTGCTTATAGACCAGAAATGCACATACGCTACGGCTTAGAGTATCTATCTATATCTATACTATTATCTATATAAAGCGAAAAAATTTGGTTGTTTGTTTTTTTGTTTGATCGCGCAAATCTCTGGAACTACCAGTCGGAATTGAAAAATATTTTTGTGTATGAAAGGATTATCTCTTGTGGAAGGTTATAGTCTGTGTATGTAGCATCATGCTACGGGAGCAGAGCAGGTAATTTACTTATTTATACTCTAAGGTATACGATAACTGTATGTATGATCGTGTCACTTAATTAAACGTGATTAAGTTATACATCATCATTTTGTTCTGCGAGTGCCCTTTGTAAAAAAAGGGTTTATTAATAGGTATTTATTTCTGAGATTTATAGTACTTAACGCACTTAAGTGTTAAGTATATAATGTATAGGATACTTAGGTACTTATTAAAATGAAGAATGAGTTATAAGACTACTTAAATAAATCAAGTTACTTATGGAGACAAGAGTACTTCAATGAAAAAAAAATGTAGCATTTATGCGATTTCATAAAATATGCTCCAAAAATTACACAAAGAAAAACAAACTAAAAAACATCGTTCGAAGTTACCTAGGCTTCATTGCACCACCTCCGCTTTTCATGATAATTTTTCCAAGTTTCCTTTTATACAGCTTTTTTTATTTTTCAGTTTAATATCATGCAAAATGAAGGCGAGGCCACGCTACTCTGAATGGTCGGTCGGCTCATTGCATCCGACCGTAAATCCAACTCCCTTGTCGGACCGAACACCACAGATAATGTAGTCTGCGGAGGGCGCTACTTGCAAAATATATTCAACAGTTATTGCTTTGCACAATTATTGGGATGACGTCAACTATGTCAATACAGTTACTTTTTATGAACTGGCAAAATTGTTCGTATGTACAAATACAAAGATATGACGTCATAGCTTTCATAGTCATCATACTTATTCGAAAAAATTTTAGTTTCACAACGATCGAAAAAATTTGATGATGGCGGTTTTTAGACGAATGTAGAAAGTTAATTTAAAAAAAATCGCCTTAGTTTCTTTTCATTGCTCTACCCAATTCTTTTAGGTAAATTGTCGGACATTTTTATTTCATGATATATATTATACAATCTAAATTAGAAAATGAATTTGACTTTGACCTTGCTTTGCATACACATGAACATAACTAATACTTTTAGTGGGAAGTAATTATGTATTTTTAATATATTTAATATGTATAGGCCTACTAAACGTGCTGCTCAAATGAGACAGCGCTGTATGGAAGAAAGTAGTGACAAGAGGGAAGAGAATAAATTAAGATTTAAAGTCCTGATCAAACTTTTGCTGATCGCTGAACCCTGAATCCCGGAAATGACAAACCAAAACAAAAAAGTGAAGACTTACCAACAAGAAAGAATCATCAGAAATCATAATTTAACTGACCGAGTAATCGCATAACAAATATACAAAAATTAACAGTGTTTCTGTAAAGGAAAGTTTATGGCCACTCTCTGCTGTTGGAATTTCTCACGATCTTTATTTAATTTGATAGTCGTCGACTATCATAGAAGCCTTAGTCTTCTTTAGTTGGTTGCACAGGTTAACACGCGTCTTGCCAAAACTCCATCTCTAGATACTCTGAGGTGAAACATAAGGGTTCAAATTAAGCTAGAGATATGATCAATATTATCGTTACCTTGAATACATTTTACTTAAAAAAATACTTATACTTAATTTATAAAATTTATTTATCTTCTTCGGGTGCTCGAAGCGTTTTGTCAATAATCGTTTACGTCATTAGAGACTGTGTTTTATATTCACAACGTTCCCCTCTGTTGAAGAAAATGGCTTGTAAATATCGGACGCGATCGATGAATTTTGCCGAATCTTTTTAATATAGGTAACAATGAAAAATTGTGCAATAGACTTTGTTAGCAACATGACGTCACATATGCTGATTTGATGCCGAAGTTACAATGATTTGTCTATTAAAAAGACTTGTAAAAAATTTAAAATATCTACTATAGGTATTACAAGGATGGTTTTGTATAAGTGAATGGTAAAAGGTCTTCAAAACAAATGCTTAAGAAGGAATTGATAATTTCCTTTTGGTGTATTAAGTATATAAAATGATAATAATGATTTACCTGAACATGGTCAAGGAGCAAGTCTACATGTCAGATGTATGAGAATACGCCCTGCTTAATACTTAGTCTTTACATCACCTAAGCCATTAATCATATTTTTAACCGACTTCAAAAAAAGAAGGTTTCTCAATTCGACCGTATATATAGGTATATATAATTATTATCACTTTTCTTGTACTTCCAGCTATATTATATCCTTGTTAATATTATTTTAGACCTTTTTTTAAAGTACACAATCCTTTCTAATAACACTACGAGATAAGCAATCATTTTAACAACGTAATAAAAACGAAAATTTCAATAATAACAATCTACTTTACTTAATTGATACCATGAACACGAACGAAATGAATTATGTATACTTACTCTCTGTAGACTTCTATGACAAACGACCTCATGTTTGTCACCGTCAACACAGTGCAACGACTTATGAAAAAGCTTTTCCACTTATATAACTGGCAAATTATACTTGGCGAACGTTACTTATTATATAATTACAGTGAGTTATGCACAAAGTATACGCACTGTCTGCTCAATAGAGAACAATTAGGCATCCCTTCCTGGCTCGCCCAGTAGCTCGGCGCTCACCCCACACGTCGAGCGGAAAAGTGACTTTTTCTTTTTATTGTTCGTTAATTGCTCTGATTGGTGCGACGGAACGAAATAAAGCCGCATTCGAAGGGATTTGTAGGCTCGCTCGCGTTCAAAGGTACCACTCTCTAATTTAGACTTGATTGTAAAACGGCTATAAGCACTCTTGCTGTTTATTTTCTCCGTTTTATGTGGTTGTAATCTTTATTGAAATTACAGTAATTTCGATCTAAGATGTAAACAAAAGGCTGGCTCGGGAAAGTTATTTCGATTATCGAATTCAGAATTACGCTTTTCTTCCATTTGCGTTGCAATGTAAAGTAGGAGAACGCGGGATAAAACGATCCTTATATATTGCACTCTGTTTGTCTCTAATTTATCAAACGGATCATTTATCAAGTGACCGCACGGCGACTAAACTAATTAACAGTATTGCGTTGCGATAGAATGAATCTTCTCACTTCACTCAGAATTATTAATCGTTTGAGGAGAGCCCTCATCGCGCCATGGAAAAGTCACGAAAAACTTTAAAAATTCTTATCTATTGTAGTTGAAACTCGAACTCGACACTAAGGCCGCTATTAGACTATCATATAAATGTGATCAAAGATGTGTAAGTCATTTTTAAATGAAGAACATATGGCGGTATAATAACTACATGTGATTATCTATAATTGTAGTTTGAGGGTTGTCAAAATATGATCATAGAATTTGACAGGTATGAATGTAATACCGGCCTAAGTAACGAACACAGCGCTATGACAGAACATGTAGGTTATATCGATCTACGAATGTTAGTTCATTGCATTGGCTAATAGTTTAGGTGAGTGCTTGAACATACCTTCCAATAATTCAGTTTCCTGTTGACGTTATATTCATGTATGTAGGTAGGATTGGTGGCTTCTACACATATGAGTTTATTACTGCGCACGATACCCTTTCTGAATGTATCGTCTTAGATTTATTACTTTAAGAGTTGAGTGAGCAATAAACATGGTAGCACATACAAATATCTTTCGAACGAAAGGCAGTCGTTAGCTACGTAAGGATTTATATCGAATGCGAATACTTTTATTTAAAAAATAGAATATTAGAAAAGGTAAGATACATTGCGAAGTCTCAGTTTTAATTTTTTAAAAATCAGTCGTTGAGTAATATATTCAGATGTGCTTGCGAAAAAAATGAAATCGTACTATCACAAGGCAGATTATTGAAACATCTAAATTAGGTATATAGATGGAACTTATGAGTATATTTTTGATAATTACTCTACCGTAAGGAGCTTAAACATAGTGATCTGTATACATATGTAAACTCTTTCTCTGTTTTAATAAGAAAACTTTTAAATATTCTTTACCTTTGTGTCGAATATTATTCAGGAGGATATCTCAATTATGCTATCATGTTTTTTTAAGTGACTCGTCTTCCAAGTAGAGTGGTTTTATTTCTGTTGGTTAGATTACATTACCTTCACTTCCAATTGAAAATATATATTTCTAGGATTCCGTACTAAAATGCCTGATGTAATGAATAATGATGACAATTACGTCTAGAAATGGTGGACACTGTTCCAATAATTCTCAAGACATCGCTGGGATGGTGACTTCCACTATAAAGGTTTTGTTAATGGTTTTTAATATAGAAAGATTTGAGTATGTCATGGGCTAGTATATCTAATAATAATAATAATAATCTAATAGCAAATAAAGAAGTCTAGGAGAAATCGCCAATGAAAACAATTTCAAAGTTACATCTGCTAATGGATGAAAGGCCTCGGGATGTGGATAATTTATTTGAATAAATGCGATATCTTGTCTTAGAGACCTTTTTAAATCCTAGATACTAGCAACGAAATAAGATATCGTAAGGGAACCTGACTTTATCTTACACTAGCGTTCCGGGGCGCGTTTTCACCCGCGTATTTGCTTACTGCACTACTCCCGTCGCCAGTAGCGTGATGTAACATAGCCTATAACCTTTCTCGAGAACTAGGCTATCATACGCACGAAAAATTTTCAAATTCGAGTGATTCAGAGTGATCCAGAGAGTAGCGCGTTCAAACAAACAAACAATCTTTTCTGCTTTAAATAAATAAATAATATGTGGACACTATCACACACCGTCATCTAATCCCAAGCTGAGCATAGCTTGTGGTACTAGATAACTGAAATATAATATATATATACATACTTTTTTTTGTAAATAAATTATCTTATAGAGCAAAATACATTTTATGTCCATAAGTGTTCTGAGTAGCAAGTAGTTTCAAAAACAAATAAGTTTTAGTTAAAAAAATTAAAATGTGAGTTTGATTAGTTAGATGTAGTAATACAGTTCTGTTAATAAAATAATTAAACTACTTATCAAACATTAATAAATTCTGACCTGTATATGATGTTAAATGCTTTCATAAATTTTTTATTAAAAAACCTTTTGACAATTTGACCTTTTTTAAAATACACAACTACATAGATGCAAGTTGGCGCTTTCGTAGAGGACACTATAAAAGCTAAATTCTGCTGAAACAATGTAAGGGGGTATTCCGAAATTGTTCTTTGTCTTGGAAATATTCTTCCATAAAATCATATCTTTCGGTAACAATGTTGTTTAAAGATGACACAGCGATTTACTAGTTTACAAAATGTATGAACAGAACTATACACCTATGAATCACTAGCATCAACTTTGGTAGTTCCCATGTAGCCTGTTTTTGTCATCTATGACAGTTACCTACATGACTATTTTAGTTTTCAGATTAAAAACTAGGGGCGCTATTAATTTTTTCTACAACTACGAGTATATTAGGCTGCGCACCGCCCAGTAAGAAAACAAATAAATATTTAATAGGGATAATAATTATTTATTTACCTTATAGATCGAAATAAAACTTTTAAAGAATAACATAACACGATTTCGTATAAAGGTTTGCTAAAACTAATTTCCTTTAGAGTATTTTTATATTTCGGAAGAAAATTACGAAAATTTCTTAATCTTAAGCTACAGTTGATAATAGTCACCTCGAGCCAATGTAACAAAAGTCTAAAAAGTGTGCACTATCCCTGCGTCATAAAGACATAGTTTGTAAATTCTTGAACATAGGTACACAAAAAGTTGCCACTTTAAGTAAGTATTTGTCGCGTGTCTCTGAAACTTTAGCAATAAATGCTGCGGATAACTCGCGCAAAAACGTAACGTGGCATGTATCACTTAGGAAATCTAAACTGTATATTAGGGAGCACAAGGTACAAATTACGTAACAAACGTATTACAACTTGTGTTGGTTTTTTGTGAAAGGTTCTAACTGTTTAACGCAGTTAGCTTTCTCTCATACTCAGCGTAAACTATCCTGTTTGAACCACGTAATGTGTTAACTGTTTTTCACAAACTACTTTTTAAGTAGTTACTTCTCGGTCCTCTTCATTCCCTTTTCTCAATATTTCTTATTTTGATAATCTAAATCTTTCACTTGAACTTCTACATTATTATTATAATACAAACAAACGTTAGTCGTACATTTCATTTAACTAAAAGAGGTAAACATTTCTAGTGACTAATTACAAAATAGAAGAATTACTCCCACAATTACTCACATAAAATAGAAAAATCGCTTTCTTCGAACGTGCTTAAGAGCCTTTTACAAGGAGTAGAAACAAATAACAAATACGAATTCAAAAAGACAAAAGCAATAGAAACCGTAAATAAACACTGGAAGTACATCGATAGCATCTGGTTTCCGTACGTGTCTTTGAATAAAAAGGAAACGACTAATCGAGCAAAGGACTCTGAAAAAAACAAAACACTGTTTCTCGAGGTATTCGTTGAGAAAAGCAAACTGCGGTCCTCGTCGGCCCACGGCGCGGCGGTCTCAAGACACTTACCGACCGTGTAAATGAAGTGCATACTTACTCTGTTTTTCTTAAATGGGTTACTCACCAATGAAAAGGAACATTAATTTAATATCTTGACGCAGTGCCAAGCGAAAAGAGATGTTAATTACATGAGCTTTCGTCGGTCCTACTGAATCTGAAATGTTTTGTCAATTTATTAAGCCATTTTGCTCAAAATTTATTCGGTAAAAACCTAATTGATTAATAATAAATTATATTTTTAGTAAGTAAGTAATTATAAATTTCAGACATCTAGAAACTCGTAGCTAATACTTGTTACACCTACATATTTATTGAGACGCTAAACGGCCTGTGCTTGCTATATGATCAAATAAAAAAAACTGAAATTGAAGTTATTAAATTATTATAAATTCAAATTTATAATAATTAGCAACGTTACTTATGCGTCACTTAATAAAAATATTAAACTATAAATAAAATAATTAAAGTAAATTTCATAAAATCTTACTCTATGCACAATTAGGTTACGATTAGATTAGTCATCGTCGACGTTACTAATTACAAATTCGCAAACATTAAAATTAGATTAAACCAACTTTGTAAGTGACTAAACATTTTTAGTATCTCTCTAATTAAATCCACACCACACGTTGTTACGTCTCATAATCACAAGGTTATGGTTTTGTAACCAAGCAAGTGCTGATGTGACTTTTCAAATGAATATTGTGTACTTTACCTTAGAGAAATTAAAAACATGATGTAAAAAAATAAGTCTGAAATAGTCAATTTAATTTCGAGGAATCTTATTATTTTTCGTTATTGACAGCGTTTCAACGCTGAAGGATCTATTGCATAAAATCTGGATTTCAAAGAATATTAGATTGAAGATTGTAAATACAAAGCCACTGTTAATACCTAATTACTAACTTAACGTGAAATTTTGAACAACTATACATTTGATGCTGCAATTTGGAGGATAGGTAAGTCATATATTATAACATACCTACGTCAGATAAAAATTATTACGGTTTGGCTTTTGAAGCCAAATTATTATAATGCGAGTAATGTAAATAAAATATAAGTAACAATACAAAATGCAACAAAAACACATACGTAATATATACAGTGTGTATGTTTCATAAGACAAATTACGTGAACGTATAGATCTGTCGGCACATACTAAGGGATGGTAGTGATAGTATCGCGCTAAGGCTTTGTGTGTGAGTGATGTGCGAGGCCGACCGCTACAAATTTATCAAATGCTCTTGTTTTCACATCCACGGCCATTGTGTGTTAGAGTTATTGCGTGCACGAATATTAATTGTTTCTTTAGGTAGTACTATTGTCAGAGTGCGTTATGAATTTTAGGTATACACATATTTTTAGGGACAAGATTTTACTAACATGCAATTAGGGCACACAAAGTAGGTGTAGGTACTTTATGTGCATACTCTCAAAACATTTTCTTGAAAATCGATCCCAAATTTCGTAACCAAATATTATATAATTGTAACTTGCTTTTAATTATTTTATAAATAAAAACATCAATGAAAACTTTGTTTATCTAAAATATATCATAAATAGTACTTTCATCAAATCATAGCAGAGAGATAGTTCTCTAGTTGATTCGTATATTGACATTTCAACATGCAATAACTACCTCATCTGATGTATACCTATTGACATCTCTAAAGTACACATGTAGGTATTTCTACTAAGATATTAAAGTTACTAAAGCATTACATGCACACTAAAGCTAACTTAGATTATGTTTCAGAATGTTAATCGTTCGCCTTTCAAACATCAGGTACAACGCAGACAAATTTGATTGAACACGCTTTTACACTGTACAACGTTCCATTATTAATTATAGCTGACATGGTATACGAAAAGGGTAGATCATTTAAAAGGAAACTTACAAGGGTATTAAACTCTTTGAAGAATTCAAGGACATTGCACTAGGCGTAAACTTCAAAGCTTTCTCTCGATTCTTCAAAATACGGATTTGTTTTGACGGTATTCTTAGTACTTATTTAGTTTGTGTGTTTATGTAGCTAATAATACTGAAAGTACTTATTTTCCTAGTATTTATACCTATTTGTCTACTTTTAGGTGCATGTTATATATAACATGTAAGTTAGTGTTTTAGCTGGTTCGAAAATTGTATTTAAATGTTATAATATAACTGCTATGATTCTAACAATATCTACCTTTAGCAGTATTGCCCGCTGATGTTAACGACTCAAAGCTAAAGTAACAAGACAGAAAACATGACAAGACAAAAAGTGCCCTTAACTTCGTACGAATAACACGATATAATCGTATATAAAGGATATTGTTCTATAAATAATTATGATAGTGTTACTGGCGTAACGTGGTACGTGACAGACAGCTGAAACATCTGCCGATAATTGAAACGTCAGCATCAAACGTGGCTAGAAGTACCGCCTCCACGAACAAAGTACCCACAGAATTTACTTCAATTGAAATTTCATAATATATACAGAGTGTATACGACGGTATGACATTAAATGCAATTACGTATAGTATGTGACATTATAAAGCGAGACAAAAAAAATCTACTAAATATCTTCAATAGTTTAGACACAGGACAAATTTTTTAATTTCTTTAATTCTAAATTAACACTATGTAAGTACGTCAAACGGTCACTGACTTAAGTCATAGTCCACGTCGAAGGATAAACGTTGCCGTTCATTACAGTTCAGTGAACTTGTCATAATAAAATGGTGTATTACTTCGTTACTATTAAAATATTATTTATTTTGTTAGAAAATTTCAAATTTTTGTTTTTCGTCAAATTACTTTTGTGATTAATTAGAAATCATTATATGGGCTAGTAACACCTGCCTTTTCATTTAATGTCAAACCGTCGTATACACTCTGTATATCACTATTCACTAATAAAAACGGACAATAGGATAAAAAGGCAGTAATGGAAGTAATTATGTCCAACAAATCAATGACTCTGATTTAATTTTATTAAAATTTTTCTATTTCTATAATTTGTATACAACATTAAAATTTGAATAACGAGAATATCTATGCACTTGATGCTGGCAAAAATAGCTATCATAGTCTTATCGGCTGACTTGCCATAACAAGCATAGAGATGAAGAAGGAAACAAGTTATAACAGTGACGGCTGGAGGTTCGTAATCGTTGGCGTTCGTAAGTCATAGACTGGCACTAATAGTGATCAACTACTAAATAGAGCAGTTGACAACTGTTTGAAGCTTTTCAGTTTCAGTAATCAGTAGAAATTTGATTGTCATCTTGTATTTAACTTAAAAACCTATTTGTATTGTAGCTGAGAATTTTCGAAATAGAAAAATAGTACGTACTTTTATTATTTTTATTACATTACAAACAAATACGCATACACTCGAAAGTTTCAACAACTTGTCATAATAAATATTTAATAATTAATAGTGAGTGGTAGGTAGTTGTTTAAGTGCATTTCAACACTAGAATTGAACGATAGACATTTAAAACGCTACAGACATTATAAAAGTTAGATGTGATTAGTACATAGACGTCTGCAGCCCCTTTCCCCTACCTGAAATTATCCATTAGCCACCTCCCACGCCTGGCACGTGTGACCACCCCATCGGTCCCCACGGGTATCGAGTCGTATTCTTAGTCGACACCACAAAGAACTACCTACTTGTTTACTTACACTCACTACGTAAACATGAACTGAATTAATGTACCTTAAATTCACACAACTTAAAGGTAACACCTGAAGTAATAACTTACTTATATTTTACTATAACCAAACCTAATCGCTAATACGATTAAGCTAAGCATAAACAAGATTACTCACTATTTAATACCACAATAATGAAACTTTATTTAATATTAAGAAAATCTGCCTTAATATTTTACAACCTTTTAGAGAAATTAAATTCCAAGTCTTCATAAATCTATAATATAATATGGGTAAAAAATATTATCTTTGTTTCTACAGGTTATCCTCGAAAAACGTGAAGCTAAAATTTCAAGGCCCATTTAGCGGATCCCTGCATCGGACAGAGATTAACGTGCTCTCTGTTTCATTAATAAATCCTCAGTTTAACAAATCCAGAAGCAAAAATACTTTGTCCTCTTTCGGTATTTTAAATAACCCTCCTTTTCATAACTTTTATCCAAACCAAATTCTAAAATGTTTCAAGAGGCATCAAACGCTATTGAAAATCATTACTCTTTTAAACTGATCAATAAAACACTTTCAGTATTTAAGTGCATTTGTTCAGTACTACAGTACTACATTGAACTGGAATTCGAATTGTTGATTCTGTTTCTGCACGAATTCATGAGACGCAAGGCAGAAAAAACAATTACAAGGAAAGCTTTCTGCGACAACATTAAAACAGAAGTTCTTAAAAGTTTCCGTCGAGTATTTTATAGGCTGTGATTTTATCAGTTCATCGTTGCGGTCACTGAACATAATTGCAATTAAATCCGACATAATTTATTTGGGAGTTTTCGGTCCCGTGGGTGTCTTTAGAAGATTACTTGCGGCTGGCAGGATTAACACTCTGAAAACGTACCAAGTAAAGTACGATAATACTTTTATAGTTAAACATTGGGTGTACTAAACTAAACGCGGGCACACACAAGCACGTTGTCAGCAATACTTAAAACTATTACAATATGTTAACGTTACAATGTATTCTGTGGAAAATCCCTTTAGTGGGCACGAAGCAATCTACGTCAACACTGTTAATTAGTACAAGTAGTGGCGGGCTAGTGGAAGCCCACAACAATAATTAAATATTTACTTGCTTTCACCGTCAGGACACATTCAGTTACTTGTCGATATACGATATACGGTTTATATTCAAATATGTACCTAAGTAGCGATACATAATTAATGAGTTAGGGTTATTCGAGGCTTCGGACGAAACTAATTTCATTAATATGTACGAGTATAATAGATACATATGGACACTTACGGAAGGACCGATACAAAGTGGCAGACGGAAAAACAGCAAACATGTCATCACGTGGCCTGTTTACCCGTTAATTGTACTCGTAATTGTCGCTCATGGACTACTCAAAGCCTCTGGCATTGCAACTCAATGCCAGAGAATCTACGATGCCGCTGCCTACCGTTAAATAAGTGGGGTAGGTGAAGGTCCTTCACCTTCATTTGATTCATTGAGGAAAGTGAGGAAAAAGGAAAGGGGGTAAATTGGGCCTCCGGCACTCTCACTCACCGAACGAAACGCGTACAGACACTACTACTCTTATGTCAATCTACTATGAGAGGGTAGTACTTATAGTTGCCTATCGATCGGTATCACTACTTAATTCGCACATCGCTACAAAAATGACTGACGACGAACGCGACGTGGGTATGCTACCTCATTAAATGAGCGCGGCTAAAGTGTTAGGTACGTATATATTCCGAGAAGACCTATATCCAGCAGTAAATTATGATGATTTTTTATTAGTCAAACTTTCCTCATCATCATATTGCACCCATTTCGTAGAGGTTTCGAAATACTACAAATAGGTAGGTACCTACCTATGAATGTGAAAAAAACAATAGGGTATTACACCCATTTTTGATAAGTGTCTCGATTAGATTTTATAGTGCTAATAAACAAATAAAAAAATAAACTTCTCCAGTAGATTCGGCTCATTTATGCTGAACCAGCATCGCAAATATGAGGCAGATGTTTTCGAGAATACACGGCAAAAA
Organism: Parascotia fuliginaria; assembly: GCA_963082885.1. Classification (NCBI taxonomy): domain Eukaryota; kingdom Metazoa; phylum Arthropoda; class Insecta; order Lepidoptera; family Erebidae; genus Parascotia; species Parascotia fuliginaria. The sequence continues at coordinate 9,665,342 of OY720178.1, read as the reverse complement.
GATAGTTATAGAACTTTATAGTTTCTATATGAAGTTGGTCAGATAATCCGGTATAAAGTCATTATTGTGGTAATAAATTTCAAAAAATTACCACAATAATCTCGTAAGTTGATATTATTAAATTTATCTTTTTAATTCAAGATTTATTGAAAATATATAGATAAAACCATAAAAAAAAATGCCAGTAAAATTTAAGTTTTGCTATTACTGGGTTATTGCTTGGGGTGTATTATAACTATATACAATTAACTATTTAATAATCACATTTCACGTACGGTCGTGATAAGCTACGGTGGATGCTAAAATTAGAATAGTGTCGCAGTTTCTTCTCTGTACTATTTTACAAAGACAAGCTGAGAGCAGAGCTATACGAACTTTTAAAAACCTACACCGAGACAAAAACCGCTTCATATCAATAGTACTACTAAGTAGTTTAACAGAATAGTACAGGTGCTATCCATCCACAATAGGCTGATCTAATTCAAATAAAAGAAGCTGAAATGATATATATTAAGTCACTATTATTAATGTAAACCACAGAACATCAGAAAGGTCTGGATACCTAAACGACCCGAAAACGAACGTTGGTCAATTCTATAATCAAATACAAAGCCTTGTTCACAAAGCTAACAAAAGTACAATTACACGGGCAATTCATATTTCTTTCTGAACTTAACAACATTTATACGGGTTAGTAGATACATACAAACATAGCCGTAATTTTCTACATGATATACCGAAATATTTAAGTAAAATGAAATAAAAGTGGTTTCTTTGTTGAACTTGATTCGTTTGTCTTTTGAGTTTTCGCCAGCCTAAAAGGATATCTCTTGATCATTACGTAAGCTTGTTAGGGACATTCCTCCAAATTCTTTTGATATAAATCTTTTGAAACAATAAATGCTAACATAATTAGACTCTTTTTAGTTTATTCGATCTCTAATTGGTAGTTACAAAATGTAGGTAATATTATTAGAAATTCTACATCATTAATGAGGTATTTTTTTACTACTTAATGCCGTAATAAGTAAGGTTAACATATAAAATAAAAATATATTGGTACTTGCTAGGTACTAACAACCTCGTTTACCTACAACTAATTCAATAATCAAGTTGAACAATGAATAACTAGTAGGAAATTCACAATCGATCAAAGCAATTTTGATTCAAAGTGCTGCGGCTATAAACTCTAAGCTTCATGTCTATGTTTGGTTTAAATTAAGATTAATCCATCTAACTATAACATGCTTCAAAGTAGATGTGAACATATTTATATCTACAACATATTTCATGCGCTATTTACTGCAGGAAGCGATTTATTACAATGTTTGATAACTTGCAAGATAAATCTATTAGACATTTCTCTTGAAACTCTTCCATATATAAATGTAAGCAGAAAGTAACCGTGTTCGGATTTTAATACTTGTTTTCTCTAATCGTTTTTTTAAGATAAGTTTTTTAAGGAAATAATTTTGATTTATAATAATAGTTAATAATATTTAATTAATCACCCAATGAATTTGACATAACATCGAATTTCGAGTTTAGATTCTACGCGAGGCTTACTTGTACTTAAAATTCAGCCAAATTTTTAAATGACGCTACTACGCACGGTGTCCTTTAAATAACCATTTTAGATGCCTTCCGTGTCCTGCAAACTGTTTGCATCAATAAACTCCACAAACTGCCTATCGTAATTTTAAAGTCATTAAACTGGCACTACCCAACTGATGAATAATAAACCCTGCGGCCGCAATATCGCCATCACGAGAACACGCAAATGTAATGACGTGATAAAATAATTTACTATAACCCTTAAACATGTTTTAAGTACAGAATTCAACAGATAGTGTTATATGTGTAACTTTCTTTATTACACCTATTATGCTCCTAAAACTCCCAACGCACGGACAGCTTTCACTAACTATGATATTGTAATATCTAGGAATCTCGAAATCTCATATCTAAGTATATAGACATCATTATGATGCATATTTAACATTTATATTATACTGCTATACACACCTTGACACAATTTCAGGCAATTAATTATTTAATTAATTAATTTTATTTATATTAAGCAAGTCAAATGTTGTATTACATTATGCAAATCAATTTTAGTTATTTTAGTCTTTATTACGACAGTTAAATCCAGGTAGATTTTACCATGAACAACATCTATCGGCCGTAGAAACATGGCTTTGGTAATCTGTTACTATCAGGTACATCGTGTGCTTATATCGCCACCAAAGTTTTTAGTCAAGCTCGGGAGTGTAGAGGATCTACCAAAAAAACTAACACGAAATCATCCTAAACGCCTTAATCTTTCGCCTGCTACGTTATTTATAAGAACAAAACAAAGTGTAAACCGCCTTAGTATTTAACCTTCGATCGTTGCTTTTTTTAATCTTTGCCACCATAAATTCGTTTGCATAATTTAAAAATAAGTAATAACAAGTACATAAACATGTATTTGGAAGTAGGTACTCAACCACACTACGCATAAAGTAGTTTGCTATTTCGTCCTTAGAAACTCTGTTTATACTTACAAACTATACAGATTCATACTGAAACATATAGGTACCTTTACAAATACACACACTACACAGATGTTAACATAGGTACATATCTACACTATAACAATTTTTCAAGCACTTTATTTCTTATGAGGTTGTTTTTACTTTTATTTTATTATTTTTGTCGCTTCTGAACTACCCTTATAGTACTTTATGTCTTTGTATGTCTTGGAAAAAAGAAGAAAATGGAGGGTTGTAGTACAAACATAATATTCAGACACTGAGTTGTAAGATGATTCACGTAAAGCTTATGACAAAGATGTTAACTGTTGCTATTATTCAGTACAAATTAAGCACATAAATATATACTAGTAAAAAATATTATCTATACACAATATTTTGCTTAAGAATTTCAACACAGTCGTATTTTATTAGCTCTTTACTGTTTTATGTTATTATCAAAAGTAAAGAAGCTTTGAAAGGTAAAAGTGTTTTCAAATAGGTAAGTATTGTGCGCTACTAGTACATTGGCGTTTTCATTTTAGAATGAGAATGATGAAAAAGGAACAGGTAATTGATATTGCCAACGTAAATTTTAGCAATGTCTATTGTTGTATTTAGTGCCATAAAGACGACGAAAGCTAATTATGTTAGAAAATATTGGTAATTTTATGTAAAAGTAGCTTGCCGCGGCGCGGTTTTACCCGCGTTTCTGCTTTACTCACGTCACCAGTAGCGTATTGTTACATAGCCTATAATAACCTTTCTCAGGAACTAGGCTATCATACGCAAAAAGAATAATTCAAATCCGACTGGTAGCTCCAGAGATTAGCTCGTTTAAACAAACAAAAAAACTCTTCCACTTTATATAATAATATAGATGTGTATGTATTGAAATTATGTATTTATAACATAATGACGACCTTCAGCATACAGATCGATATTACTTTCAAATTTCAAACAGTGACAAAAATACCTACATTTTCTTTGATACTTCGTCATAAACAGTAAGTAAGTATATTAAGTCTCGTGGGAATAAACAGTTGGCTCAAAATGTCACACCAGTTTTGAACCGCCAGCGCCACTGAATAAATAAATAAAAATTCTTTCATAACCCTCAAAGTTTGTTAAATATTAGAATCATGTCCGAATAACAGCGGCCAAGATCGATAGCTATACGAAGTTAAGTACAATTGATGCGATTAGTGACTTTATGGATGGGTGACCATTTCCAAAATGTATTGGACCGTTTTGTATCCTGAAGACCGCGTCAAAGCATCATAAGTACAACAATCGTCATTGGCAGTCAAATCCTTAGAAGTCTGACTGCGTGTTTTGTCATAAGAAATGAGTAGCTCGTTAAAAATAAATTGAAGAAGACTGTAGGAATAATCAAGACTAAGACGCTCTCTCACACAGAACGAAATGTAATAGTTATTAATACTTACATTTACTTTGCATAGATATTCTACATGGTGGTATATAAATCACTGTTCAAGTGTTGATTCAGCCCTCTCGTACAGGTTCAATTTAAAACTAACCTTCTTTCGCCATTCTCATCCTAAATTTATTTTAAAAGTTTTTATGACTTATGTAGTACTTACCTAAATAACAAGAATATAGCCAATAATCAACAATATAGCTTACAAAGTCACACCGTACATTCAAATTCATTTTCTTTTTGTGCAGTCGTTTTTGATGATTTGGATATGGGTTGTAATAACTGTACGAAAAGGGCCAAAAGGGAAAGAAAAACAATTTTGACTCTGTAATAAAAGGATAATTGTTCATGCCCAGTCAGTCAAAATATTTTAAGTAGGAAACATTTATTTTGATATCTTGAACTTCTGTTTTTTATTAAAATTTGTTAACTGTTGCGTCGGAACTTTACTTAGTAGGTATCTTGACGGCACATCTGTTCGACTTTCAACAATGTGAGGAAGCAATGAAGAAACTATTCCACTTTCATTTCTTTATTCTCGTAAAGACTTCATCAAATACTACCAATGAAAATATAAAATGAGAGAAAAACTTTCCTTAGCAACACAAAAAGAAACTTATTATCTATCCTACATACATTCGTATATATACGAATAGATGAGACGCGTGAAAACTACTATTGCTCGTATTTTAAGGGTAATAACGTTTGCATACGGCATAATACGGTTACAAGTATTTCTATTTTGAGGAAATCTTATGTTGTATATAAATAAATACACGATAATATTATCAGCCTGAAAACATCTACTTCAAAATATAGAAGTTTGTCGTAATCACAACAGCGCGGCACCGTTTACTACGGCTAATAATCTTACAACCAAGTAATAACTATTTAAACTCCTCCTTGCCTGAGAAATCTTATGTCCAACACTAGACGTCAAGCTGCTGATAATGTGTTCAATTATATGTATTTTAGAACCCACCCGAAAGTAACAATAATATTTCATTTCCACAAGATGTATATATTTATTACAGTTACATTCATAATCAGTGCGAGGCGCGCCGGGTCAAAGTGATATTAAGTAATAAATTCGTTGTGGGGAGCGGTCTAAACGCTTTCGAATTACCGAGTAGCAGTAATGGGCAAACTTAATATTCACGGAGGGATCACATCGCGCCCGGTTCTATGCGGGTACGGTACCTACCCTCGTTTTATGTTCCAACCGATAATTATATATTAATGTCATTTTTTGAGTAAATTTATAAGAGGTATGGATAGGGTGCAAATTAGAAAACTTTGTGATTTGTTATGAACGGTGGTCTTATCATTATTCAGTAGGGTTTGGACCTTTGGTAGGGGGGCAGCTAAGTAACAGCCTTACGGACGATCTGGTTGTACTTGGTCCGTACCGTACATCGGTGACTGTTTTATACTACACACTAGCTTTCCGCAGCGCGGTTTTATCCGCGTCTTTGGTTACTGCTCTGCTCCTGTCGCACGTAGCGTGATATTACATTCCTCAAAAACTAGGCTATCATACGCAAAAATAATTATTCAAATCTGACTAGTAGTTCCAGAGATTACCGCATTCAAACAAACAAACAAGCCCTCCGCTTTATATAATAATACAGATTGAGGCCTCTATGCTTCTAATTGTTTGCAAGGAACACAGTCACAGGCAACGATCGACTGTAGTAAACAAACCAACCGCTACGGACAGTCAAAACCGCAGTATCTCAGGGCCTAGACAAGTTACTTATATGCTAATAGAATAGAATAGATTAAAAAATGTATGGGATTGACATAAGCTAACGCCAACTTTTAAGTCAGGCCCATACATTTTTAATCTATTATATTCGATTGTATTAAGCATTTATGAAACTTGTCTAGGCCCTCTGATTACCGCTCTAACTAGGCTTTGAAAAACAAGGCTCATTTACTCACTACTAAATCATAAAATATTATTCAGATGTTCAATGTTATTATTGAAAGTAACGCAACTCATTTATAATATTACTGAACGTACCCACGAGAACATTGCTAAAAATGCTGATACATACTTAATTATTAAATCTACACGTATCTAATGCACAAGGACACTTCATAAGTCAAACTCATATCTGCAAACAAAAAATTAACAAAAATACAAAAAAATGTTGAGCCTCGCTCTATTTATAGAGAAAGTTTTGAAGTGTACTTTTAACCTTTATTAGTAAATACATTTACTTTGTAAACTGAAACTTTTATGTGTGAGATGGTATAATTTTTAATAAATATAATTATATATTTTTTGCAACATATTTCATAAGACCACTGTAGTGTGTAATTAATAGCAGCTAGAAGCACTACTCAGACACTCCACTGCTGCTTACTGTTTACCATCAGGTACAGTAGACTTGCTTAGTTCTTTTTGAACTCCGGTCTTTTAACAGAGCGGGGAAAATCGTCACATATAGCCTGCCGTTATAAGACGCTTTTGCACGCCCACGGCGAGTAACCACCACCATCCACGAAGAAACATTTATGCACAATTACGTAAATTTACGTAATATTATAATATCTATTTGTAGTCCCAAATCAATGTTGTATAAATAATGAATATTATAAATTAAATCCTTTTATCACGGCACTGAGCATCATTAGGGACATTGTAAACAAATCCCCTTACAAAGTTTGGATAAACGAGATGAAGGGTAGGTACTCTCGCAATTAACATTTAAATATTTCTACAGAAGGTAAGTGAAATTAAATTCATGAAATCTGTATCTATACGGAGGAGAACACGGAACATTAACTTTGTGTATATTTTGTATACAACTTTCAATGTGATTAAATAACTTTGCCTTGTACGGTAATGGCCTGGATCTAACCTAATTTTTGGCTTTATTTACAAATTACAATAAATTAATGAACAGCTTTACTTTTATAAGTATGTGTTTAGGTCAATGTCTTTAATTACTACCTATTAGTTCTTTAGGTCTGCATAAGAATATTTTTTACAGTTTGTTACAATGTAGGTAATGTACAATGGATGTAAATGCTATGTTTTAATAGTATCTAAAATATAATATAAAAGAAACAAGTGAAACAGTGTGAGGGGCAGGCTTATTTCCTCAGAATTATGTTTATCTTTATCATAGACTACTTTGTAGGTACATTACAATTTACTGGGTCTAATTGACTTATATAAACAATAGTATTATACCGCTCCCTACATTTATAGAAATAAACGATTTCTGATTCTGAATTTTGATAGAGTGATTCACATGCAAAATTTTCGCAAACCGTAGACCGAGTGTATGCAAACACTTTCCAGTTTCGTATAAGTAATAAAGGTCTAATTCCCAAGAAAATAACTTATTTGTGAGTGTAGCGCATAAGGAGTGATTTTTTCAGCAATGTTATAACCGCATACAATACAGGTGAGAGTATTACAAGTTGTACCTGTTTCTGTTAATAAATGGTACCACATTGTAAAATCATAAAAAACGCAGTATTTTTTTCGTTTTGATAACATTTATGTAACGCTGATAACTAACTCATCACAAATGCGGACATCTTGTCAACTTTCTAAACATAAAAATATATTTTGTTGTGTTTGAGGCTATTTTCAGTTTGGTAACCTAAGTTTTGACATATTTAAGCTAAAGTTTTGATAATTCGTTGTTATTTAATAAGGTATTTATGATAATGACCTTCTTATTAAAAGAAAATGTCATCGGAAAATTGTAGGTTCTAAAATTAAATGATTACCTTAAAAAAAATGTACATCGTACCATACATCAAATACCTAAATATTATCAAGTATTAAATATTATGTATAATTGTTTTTTACTGAAACGTTGTTTATTTAAGAAATTAAACTAGTTACACTTATTACGGGCAATTACATTATATATCTACGCGCACACACAGGTGTACATGTAGAGCCTAGTACTTTAGTTTGTTTTACAAAGATAATAATTATAACTAATTAGACTTAATAATTTAGTTCAGTTTGTTTTTCACTTGATCCTTTATAACATTCAATTTAGATACAATTTATTCCTAAGTACGATATAAAAAACCATGTGGTACAATTTATCACACCAGTATTTAAATCGTACAGAACCTACATTTAAGAAAAACACATATTTGACCAAAAAAGGCTAGCTTTTTTTGAATATATTTTATATCATGTTGAACTTGAATAACGAAAGTAACTAATTAATAAAAAATAATTGTAATACTTTGGGTAGTATTATTTTAGGTCTTTTGCAAAATTAAGTGGTAAGATGTATGTGTGTGTCTTTCCCCTATAATATATGTTATAATAGGACCTAAAAATTGAATTTCAAGGAAATGTCTAATATCGTTATACTCCAGTAGCTTTTCTCAATTAATGTTTTCGTACTTAGGCAACTTATAGACAAAGGTCTACGACCTAATCAATAATAGGTCGCTGGCAAGCAATCAAAACACAATAGTTGGAGCGTGATCGGAGCCATGCTACACGGCTAAAACTCGCTACGACCATCAAACGATATCCCCGTTGCATTCCTTTTGTTATCCGCCTATGAGAACTATTCTCCTCGATCCTCCGCATTTTGCATTATTTCTTTTTTTACACTAACGAATCGAGTGTTTTATTCGTATATCAATGTCGACGTTGATGCGCAATCGGAGATTGTTCGTGATTTTGTATCTTCTATTTGAGTTATAGATGGATGAAGCAGCTTTTTTCTTAATGGCAGCTAGTATCAAAGCGATCAATGCATCTTTGTTTTAAATCGTTGATTCCTAACATGATAAATAGAAAACTTTTATATTCTTTATTTTGTGATCGTTGCCAAATATATTAGATTTTTTTTCCAACTTGCTGTATTTTCTCTTATTTGTACGTACTTCCTTACTTCCCACGTGGTTGCTCCAAGACATTTAAAACAATGAATGCAGTTATTTTTACAATTACTACAATTTAGTTCTTCTAAAACTCTTGATACTTGATACGATACCTAACAGACGTTCGTTAGTGACTGAAACAATAATAACACTCGTAAGCAAAACTCCGATTTGTGAACTTCGAACTCGTTTCAAACCATTATCGTACGTCAATCACGGCGGCACGGTATGACATCGCCATTTACCGAAGTCGAAAACTCTTTGAAGGTGAAATGTTAATGTCGACAGAGGTTAGGCATGTAAGAAAATTCTCAAGTTGTATTATGAAACGCCAGCTAAAAAACATATATGGAACAGCAATTTACAAACTACAAAGTAGGTACCTCAATAACCCAGTACTGGCTTTTAATAAAAATCCAAACGAACATTTATTTATAGAAACGAGCTGCATACAAAAGTTTTCTATTTTAAATAAAAATCCGTTTAGATGATATTTATTTTCTAACTAACCTTTCAATTCGCAAATACATATTGCAAACACTTCATCGTTATACTGCAAAATACTTTTTGTATTGTGCAAACAATATCGACGCTGTATGCTTTATTCAATTACCGACGTAAATAAGTTTAACGGCAGCACAGCTTGGCTACATAATACTATATAATGCCGACGTTTACACGCTAACCCGTTGCGCGTTCACAATATTAATGTCAATTATTAATTATAACACAAACAATTATCCGACTCCTTAATTTGGAGACCGCGAGGCGGCGCCGGTTCCCGGTTCCGAATTATTGCGCTAAATACGCAGCCCAATTTATCTCGAATCTCGTCAGGTTCGAAATTTAAATTAAAATGTAAATGTTGGGTGGGCTCGCCCTCTCTAATTGCGAACCGAGTCCGTCCGTTGTCAAACTTGTCCTGTTGAGGTTTATGGATTCGCACGTTATACCTGATGCCACCTCACTATGCTTCCGATCGGCACGTGTATATTTATTGTGTGAGGATTTTGGGTTTTTGATGGGTGTGTCGCGTGACAAGAGCAGACACGTTGTTTTATAAATTATTCGATTGGTTGATAGTTGGCGCTTTGTTTTCGGATTTAACAAAACTGCACTCTAAAATCGACACGTATCGTGTTGCGATTCAGATTTTTGTTTTATGTTTTAATCAAAATACCTATCATTTTGAAAGTTTGAATTTCAGCAGGATAATAAAAAGTAAGCAAGCAATAGTTCAACTTTTTCAAGTGGCAAAATGAACTTTATAATCCAAAAACTACACAGTTTGTTAACTGTGAGGAACGGAGTAGCCACTTGTGGAAATTTGCTCAGTAACTGGATCAGCTAGTTTCAAGTTAAAATTCTCTGTCAACTACGGCCAGTAAAGTAGTCCGAGTACTAAATCTGTTTAATTGCTTTAAAAGCCCTAGACACTATTACTGTTGGAAACTCATATCTAATAATAATAATAATAATATAATATTCTACCGCATGCACACAGCGCCATTTAGCCCCAAGTTAAGCAATTATATTTGCTTGTGTTATGGGTACTAAACAACTGATATACTACTTATATAATTTTTTTTTTTGTAAATACATACATATTATAGATAAATTACACCCAGACACAGAACAAACAATCATGCTCATCACACAAAGGTTTGTCCTGGGTGGGAATCGAACCCACGACCTCCGGCTTAGCAGTCAGGGTCACTAACCACTAGACCAACAGGCCAGTCATGTCATATATCTGTTGATGACTTTGTTCATTTGCATATTACCTAATTAGTTCTTAGATACCTAATAAAATAAACAATAACATAGGCTTCTGAAACTAACTTAAATTAGGGACATTACACACTACTAATTGTTTAGTCGTATAAACTCAAGATTTAGTAACGCAAAAAAGAAATATTTTGCGTTATAGATAGAAGAAAAATTTAGCAGGTAAATAATGTCACTTTTAAGGTCAAACGCAAAGGTCGAGTTTTTTACAATGACCAATTAAATAATTAGGAATCCTAATTACAATTCTAAAAAAGAAATTAACACAGATTAGCGCAAAAAAATTTCAAATAAAAATCGGATCGGCAAAATGTTGATGAAACAATAGAATTTTAACTTTAAAGTGGTTTAAAGTGGGATCACTTAACCAAAGAGCTCGTATTCTGTATACAAATGTAGAATAATTGTTTTGCAATTTTTTCTCAGTACCTAAACTAAGAATAAATATGCTCTACCTATATCTTTTCATGCCTAAAGATGTTTTTCGCTATAGGGATATCTTTTTATAAATATACTGATAAATGATAAAATATTAATGGAATACTTTTGAAAATTCTTTTAGGTTGTCTTTCATATTGTCTACCTATCTGTCTATCATTATTTTCCAAATATCTTCACTTGTCTGCTTGATTTGTGATTTTCTGCTTGTTCGATATGTTAGGAAACCAGTATTTCAACCAGTATTTTATGTTCTCTTTTTATCTGCGCATATTTTGGTATTAATTCTCTACTCTAATTGTTAATAATTTTGGCTTTCTGATTTGAACTTAATTGTACTGTGATTATGTGATAAATTCACCGTGAAACACACCGTTGTAAAAATTTAGTTCCGTGACTTATGCTCGTAAAAGAAAAACAAAAATCTACTATGGAATGTGTTTATGTGTGTATTCACACATCATATGGCTCAGGAAAAGGCTCAATTTCTCCCCTTTCCTTTTTCCTCACCTCCCTCAATCCCTTCACCTACCCCACTCCCTTCACGTTACCACTTACTATCACGTACATTTGCTCATCTGCCATTGTCGGCAATAAATAAAAAAGGAAGGCATAAGAATTTACTTAAATTGAATTTTAAACAATATCGTACAAGATATGAATTTCTACCGATATAACATTAACAACGTCATATAATCCCTGACGTTTCTCTATCAAACATTATAGGAGAGAAATTAAATAAGTGTATATTATTATTATCACAAAGGACAAAGATCAATTAAAGCAATGCATTACAAATCCAATTCATAATACGTCACCTCTGGATGTCCACTATTACCTAAACATACTCTCCTAAAAAGTTTTTCCCTTCTTTAAATCTATTGCCTTAGTAAACTGTTAGTAGGCGAATCGGTAATCGGTAACTGAGGCAATATTTAATGCTGTTGTCGCTTAACCAATACATTATAATATTTATTATTTACAATGTCTTAATTTCTGTACCATACTAAAAACTGGAAAATTTCAATGTCTACTATATCGAAATACTGAATTTTAATTTTGAAAAGAAATATACAGTGGTAATTTCAGTAAAAAGTAATTTAAGGTAAATTATGTTACTTATTTTGCAGTTATTATTGTTGAAAAGCTTTTAAAAAGAAACTTGTCAAAAATAACAGATAACTTTAATTAACAAATTCGCAAACAAATCTCATAATCAAACTTTTCTCTTTTCGTAACACAAAAGAAACTTTTCAATACTTCGTAATGAAACCATAACTTATAAATTAATACTCACTTATTTTAGACATTCCAAATATCAGAAAAACATTACTATCCATAAACGCTTCGGTAAATATCCATAAACCTCAATCGATCACAAATTCTTTACAATGAACAAATAATTGATTCACGTTTCGTTTTGTTTTTTCTAATTTAGCACACCCGTGTTATTGCTCGTCGAGGTGTATGAACGGGTATGACATTGAGGCAATGCTATCGGAATATTATTCGTGGAGAACGATGCCAAACGCGAGTTACCCGCACGTCTGTCCTCAGCGCCGCGCGTGTTCGCACTGCCAGCTTTTCCCGAAAGCAACACATGATTTTCTGAAACAACCCCCGCGGTAACTCGGTCGAGAGTGCAAAACCTTCACACAGTGACACGAGGGTGAAACATAATAGCAGTTCGTTAGCATAACTCCGTACTAACGCAGCATCGCCTCACTAAAGTAAAATATTTGTACAATTAAATGATTTCCCTTCCCTTCAAATTTCATTGTTTTGTGTCGAATCAGGAATAATATTAGTGGGATCGGAGTTTAAAATTTACACAAGTCCGATAATTGCAATCCATAAAACACTAAGCAAAAATATGTTATAATGGAATGTATATTTACAGTACGTAGTTGATTGCATATAATGAACACATATTTAAGCCTTAAGTAGAAATTTCAACAACCTAATCATTTGCTGAAATTTGTAATTGGGGATCGACCCTACATTCGTGACACAATATTTGCTTTACTAGTTTACAAATTAATCCGCAGAATCAAGACTAATATTAAAGCTCCTTCGTATTCGTACCAAATAATATTTATTTTTAAACTTAATTCATGCTGCATCTTGTTATAACGGCAAGTGATACTCGCAGCCACCCTTTCCTTCCCCTATCTAGAAATAACATACGTAATGTTAAAGGGGTTCTACAAAATAATACTGGGGTTACAAAACCAGTTTAAAACGACAGTTCAGAGGAAAAAAGATATGGATTGAGTATTCAAAAAAGCAAACAAGAAAAACGGTTAACACCTTCAAAGATTGGGTAATCGCGATTTCTATAAATCCGTGTAACATTTTCGTTGTTAAAGAATGTTTGGGTTATAAATTAGAATACTTTTTTTTTTATATTATAGCCTACTAAAGTGACTCCACCCCGCCTGATAGTAAGCAGTCAGTGGAATCCAGAAGTGGCGGCCACTATACCAAAAGCCATCATAACACTTTAATATACCTATCAATAATTTGCAAAATACGGATACAGAGAATATTTTACTCTCCTGTCCTGAGATATGTTCTTATTCGAGGAGTGAACTAGCTAAGCTATTACAAACCTATACATACTTAAGTATGTATTTTAGTCATAACATTTTTATACGATTTTTTCCGTTCCTTTAGAATTAGTCATTTTAATAAAAGTCGAAACGTCGCTGAAATCAGTCCCGTACTTATACTTAATCGCAGGCTAAATATTAATGGGTTGACGATGAGCGAGAGATACCTTTGCGGTTAAAAACTTTTCTAGTCTGATGTAATGCGTATGAAATATTAAAATGATGCATTTGCCCTTTTATTTATAATTTACAAACATGGTATTTAACTTAAGGGTTATGAAATGCTGAAATGATTAAAACAATAATAATATTTATTCAGACATCCAATGTTATTAAAAAACTGAAACAGGTTAAAACGCGAAAAGCAGGTTTCACCACCATGTGGAAATAATGCTAGGAAAAGAGAGAAAAGGAGAGAGGTTATAATAATAATAATATCTCAACAACTACACACAACGCCGTCTAGACCCAAAGTAAGCATACATTGTAGCTTGTGTAATGGGTTCTAGAATGCGAATAAAAAATATTTAAGTATATATATATCCATACATACTTAAATACTTTTTTTTCCGAATACATACATATTATTATACATAGAAACACCCAGATCAACGCAAATAGACATGTTCATGCACATAAATATTTGCACTTAGCGGGCATAGAATCCGCGACCTCTGCGTGGTAGTCCATACACAGTACCACCGAACCATGTCAGGCAGTCAACAACATTAATCACAACATTTATCAATCTATATACATAATTATAATAAAAATGTAACCGATCGCTGTCTGTACATGGAAGATATTTGAGAAAAAAATATTATTGGGACCTTTATCAACGCAAATAGAACCCAAAACAATGATTGTTACAATTTTTGTCTGTTTGTCTGTTTGTCTGTTTATCTGTTTGTCTGTTTGTCTGTGCGTTTATTCACGCTAATCTCAGAAATGGCTTATCCGATTTAGATATAGTTTTCACTAATACATTGTAGTAAGCTTCACTTAACATTTAGTGTTTGTTTCATGTCATGCGGTTCATAAATAAAAAAGTTATGCCAATTTAAAGAATCACGTCGAACATTTGTTAATTTACTACGAAACCTGAAAGAAACAGAAGACTTAAACTTAACAGGTTACGGAATAGTTGATACTGTTTTTATTTCTCGGATTCCTCTCATTCTAAACAATCTTCCGTTTAATTTTCAATGAGTCCAGTTTCCAGTGAGCCTATGTTTCGCGATGACAATTAATAAAGCCCAAGGTCAGACACTAAAAGTTGTGGGTCTGGATCTAAGTATTAGCTGTTTTTGCGCACGGTCAGCTTTATGTGGCTCTATCACGTGTTATCATTCCTAGCAGCCTGTATGCTTTGATCCCGATGGCTATTCGTTTAATCTATACATCCATACATATTATATAAGGCTTTGTCCTGACTGACTGACTGACTGACAGACAACGCACAGCCTAAACCGCTGGTCGTAGTGACTTGAAATTTGGAGGGTGTGTTTGTTTAAATATCTAGAGGTGTCCTAATAAAGGGTTTTTAAAATTTAATCCCTAAGTGTATGGAAAGGGGTGCTTTTGAAGTTAGCGACTTAAAATTTGCAGGGACGGGCAGGGAGGGGGAGGAGGGAAAGGAGGAAGGGAGTGAAAGTGAGAGGGAAGTGCAGGGGAAGTGAGGGGGAAATGAGGAGGAAGTGCAGGAGAAGTGACCGGAAAGTCAGGGAGAAGTCAGGGGGGAGTCAAGGGATAGCCAGGGAGAAGTGAGGGAAAAGTGAGGAGAAAGCGAGGGGAATGTGAGAGAAAAGTGAAAATAAAGTGAGATAAGTGAGGAGAAAGTGACGGAGAAGTGAGGGAAAGTGAGGAAGAAGTGAGGTGGAAGTGGGGCAGAAGTGAGGGGGAAGTTAGGGGAAGTCAGAAGTGAGGAGAAGTGAGTGGAAGTGAGGGGAAAGTGAGGGAGAAGTGAGGGAGACGGAAGAGGAAGGGAGGGGAAGGGACAAGAAAAGGAAGGAGTTCTCGAATGGAGGGAAAAGGGAGGGAAAGGGATAAGAAGTGATAAGAAGGGAGAAGAAACGGAGGGGAAGGAAGGAGAAGAAAGGAGGAAGGGCTAGAGAAGAGAGGAGAAAGCGAGGAGGCAAGGTAGAGAGAAGTGGCGGTAAGGTCAAAGATGCTCGAGGAGGGGCAAGGGATGCTGAAGGAGGTGAAGAGGAGAAGAGGGAGGTGATGAGAGAAGCGGAAACTGTGGAGAGTGGAGAAAAAAGGCGATAGAGAAGGAGGGGAAGAGGAAAGTTATTGTAGTGAGAATTTGCCTTTGTGTATTGTATATTGTTTTTACGAGGGATATCTTTAGGTAGGTGAAAGAGGGTTTGAATGAATGGGAGATTAAAAATAGTATGGAAAACAGTATTTAAACAATATAAAAATGTCTATTGGAAAAAACAATATTCACGCGAGCGAAGCCGCGGGCAAAAGCTATCTATATACATAAAAGCAAAAGGTCACTCACTCACTCATCACGAAATCTCAGAAACAACAAGTGCTAGAAATCTCAAACTTTGCATGGTCGTTCCTATTAGGATATAGGTGCTCACTTAGACGGGATTTTGCGAAGTCCATCCTCTAAGGGGGTATAAAGGGGTGACAAAGTTTGTATGAAACTTCTATAGTGTTTATAGTAGGATTACCAAATTATTAGAAAATACTCTTTTTTAATATTCAGAAACTACCCTTATTAAGTGGGCAAATAAGAGTCGAAGTTTGTGTGAAAGTGGTTCATCAGTTTTAGCGGTAGCGGGTTTAAATGGGATTCGCCATAGAGACGGATAATACTGATATTTATTACTGATACAATGTACGGTTGGCGTAAAATCAGGCAGGCAATATTCTCATAGAGGCACCCCATCTGAATTTTCATGTGAACGAAGTCGCGGGCAACAGCTAGTAGTAAATATATTTGGTTCTTAAATTATTACATTGACACAATTTACGTATTTTAGGACAATTGTTTGGTTTGGATGTAGTGTACACATTAATTTATTATCATCATACATTATTTCTTCAGCCTTATTTTTTTTCAAAATATTACCCCTAAAACCTAATCTATACTATTTTGTATAAAACGGAAGAGTTTGTTTGTTTGTTTGAACGCGCTAATCTCTGAAACTACCAGTCGGATCCGAAAAATCTTTTTGTGTATGATAGCCCCGTTCTAGAGGAAGGTTATAGGCTATGTAAAATCACGCTACTGGCATCGGGAGCAGAGCAGTAAGCGCGGGTGAAACCGCGCCGCGGAAAGCTAGTATTAAACCCAAACCTAACCAAAAATTATGTTAAAAACAACATAACTTCAATACGTAGGTATAGATATATTATCTCGATCGAAGAACATAATAAACATGATTATAGTTTCACAAACTTTCCATATACATGAGTGACTGTAACAGTAAAGGAGCAACTTGGAAGTACAAAACTAACACGACGAATTCAGTTATTTATAACGCTTCCTACAAAGTTTGGGAAAACTAAGTTTCGTAACATGAGTTTGCTTTCTTACATTTGCATCTGACAGTACATATAATACTTTGACTTTACAGACAAGGTAAGAGCTTATAAAATAAACGTCGAAAGATTTAAGCGAAGTTAACGCTTGTCTAGACCATTGTTTTTTGGTTAAAATATATGGTAATGGTTAAAGTTTGCACGGTTATTGTAGTTTGTGTACCTACATAAATATCTTCGCAGAAACTTATTATTTTACTATTTTTGGAAAATATAAGAACATAATATGTTAGCAATATATTTACATACATTTTTGCAGATTAATAACAATGCTTACGATTTTCGTAGCTGATCTACATAAAACCAAAAGATCACTTCCTCATCAACTGGATACAAAATGTTGAAAACTACTGAATCTACATAGTTAATATGAAACTAAAATATGGTAGACAGGTACATTTAAGACATTAGCTAAGAATGGATTTTCAAAGGGTCCAATTTAAAGGGATCTCTAGTTATATTACGCTATCTTATATGTATCTGGGCATTTCCAAACACCAACTCTCTTGCCTATTCCTGTACCTTACCTATTCTTCGAAAAATAAGTACAACATTTCCTGAACATAATAATGTTCTGGGTAACTTGAGCAACGACTAAAACATAAATTATACATACAGCGTTAATTACTTGCAGTCTTCTGGCGGTAAACGAGCTAAGCAAGTAAGCTATGCTCTAAAACAATGTTATCCATGCAAATATCGAACCATGTGCTGTGCCACAAAGTATGTAGTTTGTTACACTGTCACTTGTTATGTAACAAGTGACGTGGTTTTATAATGTTTAGCTTTCAACTACAATTTTTTTTTTTTTCGAATTAGATATAAATATCGGTCAAGTATGAAAGTAAAAAAGATTTTATTTCTAATTTTATACTCATAAATTAGTTATTTTTATTAGTATTTGTAGAGCTTTAGAGAAAAAACAACGACTGTATAATTATGAGCTATTTTTCATCATTATTATATTTGTACGTTATTATCCCAGTGCAGAGAAACGCCTCTTCTTAAACTAATTAAAATTATAAAACTAGCACACAAGAAACGTCAATATTCACTACGTTCCAAAATTTCCACTCACACCCATACTCAAATACTCCAAGCACCCTTATCATTTATATGCAACACACATATCTACTTACGCCGACGAGTTTTTTCACAAAGTGGCAACTGCAATTTTCAATACACGTAGACATATTTTAAAGTTTAAAGTGTATTCAAATCACGGTGTAGGTGGGACCACAGCTAAGTAAATTCTGTACGTGCTTGGCCCAGTGCCGAATAGGTCAACCGCAAAGTATACATACCACAACATACCCAGCCTAAACAGTAGGTACGTAATACTGTTAACCACAAATATCGAATCTATTCTATATTCGAGTATTGTATCGACGCTACTGTTTACACTTGATTACCATACTTTAAACGTTTTCGATTAAATGTAAGTGACTGGTAAAGCATAGTACGAATACTGTATATAATTGCATGTATTGTTGGAATTGAGAATGGGGAATAATGTAACTGGTTTCTTTCATCATTGCTCCAGTCAAAATCGTCCACTGCTGGATAAAGACTTGGTCTATACTTTGACGGTATTGGAGCGGTTTGCAGCAGGCCGATTGGCGGCAGCAATGGCAGCAATCTTATCACTGGATGCTGATGTCAGCTTGTTGGATGATTTTCTTGACGTCGTTGCCTAATAATAATAAAAATCTTTTTTTATATTATGTTTTTTATATACTTATATTTAAAAATGTAATTATGTGGTTGATTTTAAATAAAGGAAATAATAATAATAAAATTATTTATTTCAGAATTAACTTCAGTATTCCATAATTTTGTTAGTAAACAATAATACTTATAAACTAGGTTAGTACTATCATCCTATGTGTAGATGACTTAGGCACATCAAAATAGGACAATCCAATTTGTTCGCAATGACGTTCAGGTGGCTATTGTTACTGGCACGCACCCTGAGCAGTAGCGACGCAGCTCGCTTGCGTCTAATCGCCGCGAAGCCGTGTGTGCGTCCGCGAACATGCCAGACGCACTACAAAAACGCGGCAGCCCCAACAGCATCCTGAACGCATTGTTATACTGTACGCGAAGAGCGTTAATGGTCTTCTGTGTACAATCAATCCAAAACTGCAGGTGTAGAGAGTTTGCTATTATGCCTTAAAGAGTGTCAATTTAACGGCACCTGCAGCAAGCAAACCTTCGGATGATCATGTTACTTCTGAATCTTTAAGAGTATTATTACAAGTTTCATTGAAAAATATTTTTTCACCGCCCATCATTTATTTACTAACAACGTTCCACTACAGCATAAAACGCAGCTTTTATTCACCCTGTAAGAAAATTCTGTTCTCCACTTTGTTAGGAATCGAGAACTAAAATAAAGTCTTAAATAAAATCGATACAAGTGCTTGACAAAGAAATCATTTTATGGTCAGACAGTTCTCAAGTTAATTTGTGTTTTTCATTTATGTCATTTTTCATTAAGTGAGCCGTCATAATAGTTGACTTATTGAGAATTAAGATGAGACATAGCTATACACGAAACAAGCAAGAAGTGTAAATTTTCCTGTAATTATGTCTAATTTCAAGTATCTATATATTATTCATATGAGTTGAAACCTAAAAGTCCGACCACATCAAAGAAGGTTTTTCTAAGAAAGTATAAGCTCAGTTATTGTTTGTTACGAAAGTAATATGTATAAGTACTAAGTGTATAGTGTATACCCAAGTGAATAAAAACTGCTATCTCCTAATAACCACTTCGCAAGCCAACGTCGCCAAGCGAAGGTCGGTCTTCCTTTTTACCCTTTCCTTTGTTTCTCCTTCAACAAATCTCTTGAGCAAACTGCGTACAGTAGATAATTGGCAGATTTTTTGACCGTCCTTTAAAAAAAGCAAATCTGAAAAATGCCCTTTTTTATTTTACTCATTTGTTATCTTGACTTTTATTGTGTGAGACTTATAAGAAAACATAATAGTAATTAATTTTTCATAAATTTTGCTCTGTTTCCATAAAACTGCAGATTGGCAAAAACGTGTAAGTTATGCTCGTAGCTTTGTACACGTCTATTTATGCTACGTTGCCCTAAATGGGTGACCTATCTGCCATTTTTAATTCTACTTGTTTACATCCTAATAAGAGGGTTTACGGCTGACCGGATTTCGATAAAAATTGGTATGAAGATAGATGCATGCGGTGCTGGAGACGGACATAGGATACTTTTTATCCCGGAAATCAGTCTGGTTCCCGATACAACAAAACATATTTTACACGTGGAAGAAGCCGTAAGGCGCAGCTAGTAAAACATAAAATACCGAGATGTGCTATCAAACCTATGCTTAGTAAGTAAAAATATACAAACTCAAAACAAATATAGATACAATATATAAATATACAATAAATATTTTGTTCGCTGCTGGCATTTTAACCACAAAGCACTAAATAGCAAAGTGTGCCAAATTTTTAATAATCTTTCCAATACATAACATGAAATGAGAAAAATGATAATTACATACATTATTGGCAGTCAGCCAGCAACTTACCGACCACTTTAACGATATTGCTTATTCGATAGGAATTCAAACATATTATTTATCTTCATACAGACGTACTCCAGACAAAATAATTCAGTCTGCACGGAATACCTGATAATATTAACGTAAAAAACATAAAATGCCAATAAGCTTGCTATATTCCACCTTAGGGCTAAAATTGTATCAGTTTCAGCTCTTTGATATTTTAAGCAAAATCTATTTCAACATGATTTTTGTATTCAGTAGAAGTTATTATAAGAGATATTTTCTGTCCCCGTTATGACTTCAAAAATGCCAGCATTTAAAATTTTTATTTTTAATTTTGGATACCCGTAACGTGCTTTGGGCTAGGATGCGGTCCAGCTCCATAAGCTACCTGAATTTGAATTCTTCAATTTAGACTGAAGTCTAAAAATTTTAACTCACAACGGTCGGAGGAGAAGCCAGTGGATGGACTGGTAGCGTCTCATAATTTTTTGTTACATTTTACAAATTAAAACATTGTGTTCGCGCTGAAACTTATACACTTTTCTTGAAAAATGTAGTAAACTTTTTAAAAGAAAGGTAATGGCCACGCGTAGCATGAGATCATAATATGATTATTTTTTCATACATGCAAAGGCAACAAACACATATCTTCGGTTCACTTGTTAGTAAACTATTCGTATCCAGCTTATTATCAGCATCATCATAATTTTAACCGTAATACATCCAGTGCTGTTCAGCAGTATTCACGTCGCCGCGTCGCCCTAAACATAATTTCAACAGTCCTGACCCAACGAACCATCTTAATAGCGTATCAGGGATTAGCTATTATTTGTCATGTCATTTTACTGAAATTTCAACATAGCAAACAGAATCATGAACTCATAGAATTTATGATTTCTTTACTACTAAGTACCTAGTTGATTGTATTTGGTTGTAAGCGACTAGTCAAAGTCAAACTTATTTATTCGTTTCCATCTCGTGCATGGTACATAATAACATCATAAATCAAGAGATGTCAATCAGTTCACTGGCAAGGGTAGAGCCATTAAAAGAATTGGCAAGAAACTCAGCCACTCTTTTTAGTCGCCAAGTGCTATACAATTTGGTTAAAGTTAATACCACTCAATACTTAGTTCGAAATATACTTTATCATCATCATCAAAGTATAATTAAGTATCTACTTTAATCAGCTGTTCTATGTTATTGATAAATGTTGTATGTTATAATATCAATTAGTTAACAAACAAAATTGGTTTGAATTACAGATCCCATACATTTTTGTAGGGTATTAAAAAGAAACAACCGTATTATAGTGATTGCCTACTTCACTACTACTTCTAACATCTACAGCAATACGTTGGACAACAACAAACATTTACCACAAAACTTTCCCTTTAGCCAATCAACGAGAGAGACAACAATCGACCATCGCAACTAGATGTCGACATGTGTAACACCACTCTGTCACCCAATACATTACACTTAATCCTGACAATGAAGGATCAAGTCACTTGACCTCGACGTCATACCCTTTTATATATCTTCTTTTGCTTTATTATAAGCGGTCAAAAAGCCTTGTAATTACTTTTTCCTGTTAAACAATCTTCATTAAATCTAACTTATTTTTATAAAGCAAATATATGATACAAAGTTTACAAAGCCTCTTTGTCTCTTCGACGAGTGGCATACCTTCAGAACTTGCATCATTTATAAGCCTTCAATGTTAAAATATTTACTTGAGAAGGTACAGAGAAATGCAGAAAGTGAAAATACTTTAAAATTTAAACAAAAGCTTAAGAAATATCTTGCTGAAAATTAAATGGGTTGCCTTCAGGGGTCAATAGAAGATGAGCCAATGCTCCACCTGATGATAAGTGATAATCGCGGCTCATAAAGTTCTGCAATTTTTAAAGCTCAGCGTTTCTGCATGCATCGTCTAAAGATCATTTAGCTTTCGGTAAATATTTCAGAAGGTAATACTAGCCCCAAGTAGAAATTAGTTATCCTATATCAGAAAACTAAAAGTTGAAAGCGGACAGTACGGCAAATAGTATGTTACGTTACTGAACTGTTTAGTAGTGAGAAAATAGAAAGCTGGACACCATATCAAATAGTTTAGGTAAACACACTATCGAATATGCCTATAGAAACAAAAACAAACCGTCTGCAATGGAATTGAAACATTTTAAAAGTTGCTAATTCTCTTGTTCCTTTGGAAACGCTACTATTGCTATCTGTAAAAGGCTGCAAAGTCTGACAGCTGTATATTTAATTGGTTAAAATTTTAATTAATTTTGAAAGAACTATTATTCTTCTACTTCGAACGTATTTATAATCCACATTTCAACTGAGACTCACACCTTCAATAAAATACGTTACGTATTTAGTGAAAAACGACCTCTAGAGAATCTCAGATATTTGACATCGTGCACTGCCATCACCTTGTAGTAAACTGATAACAGTTGCAAGACTAAAAGTGACTTGAGCTCAATCTTAAACAAATGTTCTAAAACACAGAAATTTCCTAGATCGTACCTATCACACATAAGATCGTACCTTGAAAGGTACAATTTTTCGGATACCAAGTAAACCAGAAGTAGTTCACGATTGAATAAATCCATACAACGCCATCTATTCAGTAAGTTAATCTGCTGTAGTGAAAAAATTTAACGATTGGTCTAACCTCGGTTTGCCCTAGTTTCTCACTAATTAGGCTGGGGGTGAGGGGAAACGGTTGCATCGTGAAAAATTGTAGTAAGCAGCCGCATCAAATTAGACCAAAAATAGATGTATAAGCTGAAATACACAGTAGCTTTTAAGACCGCATTCTAATTTTGTAGCTTATACCTACTTAACAGTTAACCTTGAACTTTTTGCTTGCGATAACAGACCATTATCTTAATACTTAGAGACACAGAAATTTCATTAGCTTTAAACACCGACGTACTGACTGACGTCTGTGTACACTCCAAACGACGGTGTATTTATCTACTACAACCATACTTATTTGCAAATCGTATCTATCATGTAATGAAAGTTACCGCCAAGAAATATGAACATTTCGATCAGTCCTATTATCACTACTGCAAAACTAATTCTGCAATTATAATACAAATTTCTTATATAAGTTTGAGGTATAATAATATAAACAATTTAAAAGTCGCTAAACCTATCTTATGATCTACCTATTAAGTTTTCAAAGTTATCCAGTCGAAGATAAATATCGCAAAACTTGCCGCCTAAACTTTATTTCAAGTTGAGAACAAATAGGGATATATGTAACATAGAAATCATAAAGCCGCTTAAGAAATTGTTCAGTTTGTTAATGAAAGGTAGAACTCACTGTGTTGTGTCTTTCTTCAAAAGATCTATACTGTCTGGATAGTGTTCTGACCTTGTTGGTTAATGGCGGTTTCAGTGCTCGCAAAGAAAGTAAAAGAAAGAAATAAAAAACATTAATTTGCCCTCATACAGGTTAGTCTTAACCTAACTATACCTATTATAAACAAAGATAAAAAAACAAGTTCTGTAATAGTAATGATTTTCTTTTTGATAATGGCAATAGACCGGTGCCACGGTACTGCCAACCATCCGCCTGATACTTCCGAGGTCCATGAGTGACGGATACCACTTATTTCATATAGATGCGCTACTAGCTCTTCGGTCGCCATAGACCAGAAAAAGTATACGGTTCTCCTAAATAGATGCTTTATTGGGGAGGTACGAGTAGGTACATACTAATCCTCTTTTGAAACTTCCCTTATATAGGTAATCCGAATTTATTGAAATTCTTTATCGATATTTATATTAGGAGGTACTTACCTACCTATTTACAATCAATCTTTTCTACAGTATAAATGTAACGACATCTATGCAATGTTTTAATACTAACGAGTGTAGTTTGTAAGTCTTCTAGTTTCGTATCGTCGCCATCACAACGAGCCCCTCAAAGGTAACAGGATTCACTTTGCTCTTTTCTTCGATAATCATGAAAGACATGGCGAATTATCCCGCTCTGGATACTGCATCTAACCGCAGTAGATAAAAAAGCTGATACAGCTTCATTTTTTGTTCACTACCTCTCTCTCATACATAAATGTTTTGTACAAACATATATAATCTTTATTCTCTCAAATTATATTTATAATTGCAATCAGGTACTCTCGCAAACTATTCATAATTTAATATAATTCTCTCTATTATAATAAGCTAACATGAATAACTGATATATTTTATTTTATTAAAGCAATGTTATTATATATAACATCGAATGTGTGTAGAGCTTTAAAAACCGAGCCTTTACGATTTGTGAATGTTAAATGAAAGTAATGATTATTTATTTTGATAAGTACATTATCAATAATATGTTTGTATACCTTACTCAATATTTGTGCTACAAATATTCAATCAACATCAACCAGACATGTTTGTATATCAAAATAGAAATAGGTAAGCATATATTTGTGTAAAAATTCAGATTGTATAAAAATAAAAGTCATTAATAATAATATTTATAGGGTACCTACTCGAGTAAGGTCATTAACAAAAAGAATAACAGTCGTCAAACTTATAACGAAAATAAAGTTTTTAGCTTTGTCGTCGCGGTGTCCCGGTTTATTTCAGCGAAAGCGTAAGGCGTTGACAACGGACACGTTTCCTTTTTATAGCTAGACGTTTCATCAAGATTATTTTCTTTTCAAGACGTTCCCGATGACCCTCCACTTCAATGGACGCTATCAATTCTAAAGACGAGAAACCACGACGTTTTAGACGGAATCGTTCAACCTACCCTAATGGAACTTACGATTCAATGTGTGTCATTTTTTATCTCACTTCTGTAACTATTCCATTAGTTAACGTGCGTTTTTGTCACCGGTGACCGAGTAAATTACTATCAGGAGAAATAAACAGCGTTCAGTATTTTATCATTCAAATATTAAGTATATGAAAATAGTACTGTCAGCTCCATTAGTACTATTAGTAAATGTATCTAATTGAATGAAACGGGTGTAGATCTAATTAGATGTTCCGGAAGAGCTATAAACAATGGAAACTTTAGACAAGTTTAAATGTATTGTGGGTGTGATTTTGTCAACAGGAAAATGGCGGACCCCGACTGTCGCCTCCGGATATTTATGACCACGACTCGACAAATTTTGCATCCTTTTATTTTCAGTACCGGACTATCTGAGCGAGAAGGTAAAATAATGCAGATATTTTGCAACCCAACTGTGAAGCAGTGTTTGAGCGATCAGCCCACATACTTTTCAAGCTTTTCAAAATCTATATCCACTTATACTTACTTCCCTTAATTGTTTAGAAAATACATATTTAATTTATTTTTAGGGAAATATAAAGAAAATATTGTAACTAACAACTACTTAGCTAAAACTTAGGCAAACTACTTGAGCAATCCAAACATGTCCTAAATCCGCAAATCTCTATCGTCTTCGGTCCAACGCATTTCCAATAGAGTACGTAAAACTCGAGTGTGTTCAATCTTAGTACATTAGTATGCTGCGGTCGAATTCGTCTCTGTGTGAGGTGTAGTAACCTCTGTAGGAGTCGCGAAGCTCGGGGCGCACCATTAACCAATAAATAGCTAAACATTATTCCTGCCTTATATTATATATTATTCGGATCTTTATAGAATTAGAACTTTTGTTTGTACTTGTGAGTGCAAATTTTCATGTGATATACATATAGATTTAGTTTAGGTAACTACTTTTACGACTACCTCGCTACGTGTTCGTAGAAAGTTATTGTATTGCAAATTTGAATAAGAATAAAGAATATTTATTTTGCTCAAAACATAGTATCAGGATGTTTACAAGTTGTATACAGTACAGCATGTCTTACCGCAATATTACGGTAGGTATGCAAAAATATACACAGCAGCTATAGTTTAGACTACTTTTAAATATACAAGAAAAGTTACAGACATTAAGTGTTGATACCTATTTAAACCTAGTAGGTACATAAATTTATTTATGAACCTCTAAAAGACCTAATTAAATTATTTTTCTATATACACCATGAATTCTTTTATTGTATAAAAACATTTTTTTTAAAGCCATTTTCTTAATTGTATTACAAATCTTAAAAGTGACAATTCTCTTTGAGATTTTAGTATTTTGTTAAATATTCGAATTACCATACAGTAACTATTTTTTTATATAGTGTGGTATTCATAATAGGGACGAACAATTTACCTGGATCTCTTGATAGCATTTTTTTGTATTTTTGTGTAGGTAGATGTGTTCCAATACGCGACTCTATTACCATGGAATATAATTTTATTAAAACTGCGAACTATACTGAACATTTTAATAATAACAACACATTTATTGAGATCGGACCAAGGGCTTCGAAGTACCAGTGTCCACGGCTAAGCTTCAAATCGGAATTATTCATTTCAATTATATTAAATGTCAATATCATTATAAATTTCATAAACGCAACATTTAGTTTTAAAGTGTATGATTTTTCATAATATGTGTAAGTACCTATCTATACTATTATGAAGCAGAAGGATTTCTTTTTTGTTTGTTTTTTCTATCTTTGGAACCACCAGTCAGATTTGAATAATTATTTTTGCGTTTGATAAGCCTAGTTCATAAGGAAGGTTATAGGCTATGTATCATTACGCTACTAGCGACGGGAGCAGAGCAGTAAACAATTATTGCGGGAAGCTAGTGTGTATATATTAACAGGTTAGTAGTTATAAGCGTTTATCTGCACGGCAAGCCAGCGATGTTGTGTTAATGAACCAATGACCAGCACAAATGAACGAGAGTGGATTGGACTCAAAAAGCGGTGAACTGAGCTTTGATATCAATAATTATACGTATAGTGTAGTTTACGTACACGATAAGGGTGTGAAAGCTTAGATGAAATAAAGTTATTGCATACCTTATGGTATTTAAAAAGTGCAATAAAATGTTAATTACGAAAGAATCCGAGACTACTCATATTATAAGAATGCAAATCTTGTAAACAAATTACCAGACTGGCAGGATCACGGACATCACGGTCGAAGCCATATATCTGTATTTGCGTCTGCGATCGATGTATTGTATTAAACATCTGTATTAGACATCACTACTGAGGAATATAGTACTGAATATTTCTGAGTTTCACTTTTTAAGTCGACGGTGTATTTATGTAATGTTTGGGTCCCGAACTGTAAAACTATCCCTCAGTTTCCGAAAGGCTGGTCAACGAAAATTAACTAATCACCTGTTAAATCTCCTGTGAAGCACCTAAAAGCTTGCTAAACGTATGAACAATTAGTTTAATTTGATCTAATTAGTTACTAACTACATCAAATTAAACTGAAAATTAAACTTGCTTTTAGCAACCCAATTGGTACTTCACATGAGATTTAACAGGTGATTAGTAAATTTTTCGTTGATGAGCCTTTCAGAAACTGGAGGTATGTCTACTATTCTTGTATAAATCTATAGTATATTTTGTACTATTGGCGTGTCTATATTAAATAAGTAAATGAAACTGGTCGTAATGGTATTGATTTCTGACTCAATATCAATTAAATAACTTGATTATTTTTTGTCTCAAGTCCATCCAAAGGTTGTCTGGAAGAGATCGCTGTGATAAGACTGCCTATTGTCACTAGGTACTTATTACTGTGTTTTATATCATTTGTTTTGTATTATGTGGTGTGCAACAAAGAATATTCTATCTGTCTATCTAAAATACGTAAATGTCTATGTTTACAATTATTTTTGTTGTATCTTTCAGGTATTAAGCTTAAACAACTAGTAATTATTTATAATCACATTTAATTAAAAGTATATAGGTATCCAAGGTTATATTGTAACATTCGTAATTAATCTCCCGGCTAGTTTTAGGTATAGACACATTGATAAGTATATTCTTTTAGGTGTCGCTGGAAGCGATAATATCTAGCATAATATCAGAAACTACTAGCATTACCACGGCTTTTTGTTGCCAAGAGATGGTTTCCTCTTTGCCAACTATATCATATTATAGGATTAGTCTTTAGAATAGTATACACCACCTACTTTTCACATGGTACAATAAGCAGTAATGGTATGATGTAATTGTATTTATTTTGAGAAGTGATATTCATTTAATTAATTCTAAAAGGTAAGGTAAGGTATAGGCTTAGAACAACTTACTAGTACAAATTTATCTATAGGTAAGTAAGGCATATAAAATGCAAAACCACAAGCTGAAACTCCATTTTGTGTTTCTCACTGTATAAACATAAACTTTAAGCACAGGCTTATACCTGTTACTGTCACTACAAAGTATAACTTGATAAACTTTTGAACTAACATGTTTCAACTAAACGTGAAAACTGAAAACTCGTTTGTTTTGACACTTAGGTAGTAGCTCAATTAATTATGTTTAGTGAATAAGGCTATCGTTGGTATTGATATTTTTCTCTTAGCTATTATATTCTCATTTCTTCTTCCTAAACTATTTGTAAATATCCCAAAGGCTACGTTATTCATTTTACAAAAATATTAAATTTAAATTTTGAATTTAAACGGTAGTAGATCCACGCTGGTTTCAGCATAATGGGCCGGATCGCCGTGAAAGTACTACCCTCTCATAAAAGACCGACGTAAGAGTAGTAGTATCCGTAGAACTGCGTTTCGTTCGGTGTGTGAGAGCGCCGGAGGCCCAATTTCCCCCCTTTCCTCTTTCCTCACTTCCCCCATTCCCAGCCGCCATAATGGAGGCCACCATACCAGCAGTTTAAGACGATGACTTTTGGTATGGTGGCCACCACTTCTGGATTCCACTAACCAAATTCCATTCCAAATTTTACAACCGATTTGCTAAATACACATACATAGTATCTTTCTGTTTCCCGAAGGATTAGATAGAGGGATGGTACATCCACATTTTGCAAACAGGTTCTATACCTGCAGTACAGGACCAAAATGATTGATGACTTTCCAATATATTTATATCTAGCCACCTTATGCAACACCCAGAGACTACGATTAGGATTTAAATCTGACCCAGCTCCTACATGCACTACAATATGTAGAATTGTACTGTCAATCTGTCGTTCATTACTTAATAGTAGCTAAAGTCATAGTAAGATAACCGTGACAATCAACAATAGCATTACCATCGCTATCAATGAGAAAATATTATGAAGGTTAAATAAAAAAATTAAAACGGTCAAGGCACACAATGGAAGCTAGCAGGTAATTGGCCATCAAGTAGGACACAAGCTTTGCATTCTACGGCAGAGGCAACGTTCGAAAACAATTCCACGGTCCAATACACATTGATAAACTTAGTGGCTCGGTCCAATTCCCAAATATACTTGCATGGACACCAACTTAAACTAACCACGAAATTACGTATTTCTGCAATCAATTTTAGATTAAAATGGATACATAAATATTGGTGTTTGTAATTAATGTCTGTTTACTGATCCAGTTGGTTACAGCACAGATTACAGAACCGTTACAGCTTAAAATTCTTATGACAAAATTTTGTTTTTGCAGTAAATACAAAGGACGCTGTTCATTTTTATACTAATAAAAAGTTACTAGTAGGTAGAGTGACTGATATATATGCAATAACTGCTTATTGTTATTAAAACCTCAAGACCTTGGGCATAGACGTCTCCGTGATACTGGTAATTCGCATGCACAAAATTACGTCGAAATAATAATGATTGACTAGTTTATTTCTCTGTCATTGTTATTAAAATAAGCATAGAAATGTATAGCTAAGTTCTTAAACATGGAAAACATAATTAACTGCCTTTGAGTCAGTAAACGGTTAATAAACAGGTCCTAAAGACACATTACCCCAGTATTAATAAGACTGTCATTAAAATCGATTTCTAGAAGAGCCCATAAAAGGAGATAATAAGCCCTATAAACGTCCTTATCTTATAATAACCTACCATCATGCAATACATGCCTATGGTTGTTTGACATGTAGGTTAAGATATTAGCAAGCAATAGATACCTACTTGCTGACTACTGCTGCTGCTACCTACCCACTTAAATATTGTAAACTACGTTTCATGACAAACAATTGAAGTTGTTAAATACCGTTACTAAAAGAGGGTTCCTTGTGTCGCTTACACAGCATTCACGGTATATATGCAGTTTTTGTATGAAATAGACGTCAGAAATACTAGACTTAGTAGCGAAAAATCGACTAATGTAGAGTTCAAATTAATCTCTATATTAATGTTTCATCATGTTTTCTTTCCTTCACTGTTAGTCAGTAATTTCAAAGAAAAACTTAGGAAGCTACATGTAACTTGCTCGGTTTTAAACTGCCGACTAAAACAAATTTAGATATTAACTAAAGGTGCATTAATTTGATTCTTATTTGTACCACTTTAAAAAATTATCATTGATAAAACTTAGGTAACGTGCTATAAAAAGCAAGTGGTACATTTACCTATATAAACTTCTGAAGTGGCCTGGAATGCTATTCGACTGTAATTAATACTGATACCGGCAACGACCGGCATCCTAACATAAGTAGCTGTAACAAACTTTATAACTTATTACACATTTTGCATAGCCTTTAACCTTCCTCAAGAACTGGGCTATCATACGCAAAAAGAATTATGCAAATCCGACTGGTAGTTCCAGAGATTAGCGCATTCAAACAAACATACTCTTTCGCTTTATATAATAGTACAGATATATACCAAAAACAGTAGCAGCAATGCGGCACACGCGACACATTTCATAAGGCACAAGCGTGCAGTACAAAGAGCAATTACATCGTTTACGGGTAGATTTAGAGCACAGTTCCCTGTTCTCGGCACAACAACACATTCGCACAGCGGTACCGCGAACTAATGGCCGGCCTACACACGTGATACCAGTTTGTGTTGTTCCACACTATTTTTAAACTAAGACACTAAAGAACAATGTTGGAATAACGGTTACAGAAGATGGATGATCAGTGCCGTAAATAGGGCGGTGCCACCGGTGCCCAGGCACAGGGCGTAGACTCTGGGGGGCGCAAGAATGGCCAGACCAGGCAGGGCTTTTATTTTTTCGGTTTGCTCCTGATAAGTTTCCGCTGCGCCCCTAGTGCTCGATTCCAACACATACGTACCTACATGCCAGTATCATCAAATACGTCTATTAAATTAGACAAAAAAGCGCTCCCTTTTTTTTTGCAGCGCACGAGCGTATTTGTGTT
The DNA here is from genome assembly GCA_963082885.1 of Parascotia fuliginaria. NCBI lineage: Eukaryota > Metazoa > Arthropoda > Insecta > Lepidoptera > Erebidae > Parascotia > Parascotia fuliginaria. The sequence goes on along the minus strand of OY720178.1, from coordinate 9,633,381 downwards.
TAGTGTTTATCGAAGTTAAGCCGCCGGCCGGCTACACGGTCGGTCGGAGACTAAGCAGCGGGCGGGTACGGGCGGGCGCTATAAAGATTTTTTTAACAATGCCAGTGACTGTAGCTTCCTGTGAAAGATCATTCAGTAAGCTAAAATTAATGAAAACTTACTTGCGCTCGACGATTGGCCAAGAAAGGTTGACGGGCTTAGCGATTTTGTCGATTGAACGCGACATAGGACGGTGTCTGTCGTATGAAAAGGTTATCAACGATTTCGCAATAAAGAAAGCGCGAAAAGTAAATGTTTAAAAAAGTTTATGGCTTGCTTTAATAAATCTTTACTATCTGAACTCATTCATTTGTGGTCTCATTTATTTGTGTATTGTGTAGTTGTGAATAATCTTGCAAATATTTTCGAATAAACGTTTTTTCATGCTTAAACGCAATTGTTGTATGTTATGCTACCTTCCTTATTCAAAACTCTACCATACCAAGTACTTAAAATTAAATTAATTTACAGTTTACTGAAACTTTGCAGGGTGTTATTTTATTATAGAAGTATGAAAACCATAATGGCCCAAAAATTAAATCTTAAGCATCAGGGTGGGCAACGCATTTGCACTAGTGAACTTGCGATTGAGTTTTAGTGAGTGAGACACAGTGGGTGGTATAATAGGCGAAGGGTCCACTTAACATCAGATAGTTCGTCTGCTTCTTTGCCCACATCAGTTCTTTAAAAAAAAAGATTTTTCTTCCAAAATATTAGATAATTTTATTGGTCCTCCAACACCAAGTTCCTTGTGCTTTATTTTATCACCCTGAATGAAATAAAGTAGGCCTATACATAGCATTGCTCTAAGGTACCTATAATATCTAAAAAAAAACAAGGGCGCAATTATAGAAGCTCGCACAGGTCGCAAAAAATGCTATTTACGGCAGTGTGGATGATCAGTTCCTTTGTTAAGTTTCATTAATTTGAGTTTAATTTCATTTCATTTCATTTATTCTTCTTTTAAGAACTTTTGTAGGTATACATCATTGAGAAAATTTCTATTTATATAACCACTGCCCTTGGCATTCAGGAACACCAAAAGTTTAGAAAAACATAAACAACATTCTACGTACTTTCAATGTAGTCAAAAGGTATATTTTTTCTTTTACTAAAACAAAACTTTCTTTTGTAACACTAAAACACCACAATTCAGCTGCAGAAACACAACACTAGCTAACTATATTATAATAGCTTATTTTCAAAGCGTAAAACAAATCTCGAAAAGATTTATTTACCTTATAAAATTAAGATAATAATGTGAATAAAGTACATACTCTTATTATTAACTATTTATCACATAAACTCAACAGCTTGTATTTTAATTATTGTTCATTGTCTTTCTAGCACGTGCATACATTTTTAAACGAATTCTCGCAGGTTAAACTGGAACCATTTTTATTGCAACATGCATTCAACTTGACGCTTTATTCGTAATTACTTTTAATTTTGATTTATTACATTTTATGCTTGTATATATATAGGTATACTTACGGTATATCTTTTTTCTATAAAGTTTTAAGTACGAATTTGCAGATAATTAATTTCTTTCTTTCTTGATAAGTCAGAGAATACATAGTAAAAAAACAAAATTACTCGCAATTTTTATTATTATTATTATAATTATTCTAATCTCAAGTTAAAGGGTAGTAGATCTACGCTGGTTTCAGCATATTACGGTAGTAGATCCACGCTGATTTCAGCATGAATGGGCTGGATCGCCCGGGGAAGTACTACCCTCTCATAGAAGATCGACGTAAGAGTAGTAGTATCCGTACTACTGCGTTTCGTTCGGTGAGTGAGAGCGCCAGAGGCCGAATTTCCCTCTTTCCTATTTTCCTCACCTCCTACAATCCCTTCACCTACCCACTACTTTCACTGTAGGCAGTGGCTTCGCAGAATCCCTGGTATTTTGGAGCAATGCCAAGGACTTTGAGTCGTTTATGAGCGACAGGAATTACCACATACCATCATGTGGGCTGTTTGTAAATTTTACCTTTGTGTATTTGTTAAGCCTTCCTCAACACTGTTTCATTATTCATCTTTTGCCGTAGTAGGTAGGTTTAACAAATCGCAGTACGCTGTGAAAACCACAAAAATATCCGTGCTAAACTACTTTTCAAAAGACAAACAATGCAAATGGTCCATAAAATCTTACGAACGCGAAATTTAGCACTGATAATCATCAGTAATTTTACTATTATTATATTACCTATATGTAGTAGTATTGTGTAACATTGAATCAGAAATTTTTAAGTACGGGTAGTCAACTCTCACAATCAAATCATCAAAACTAATTAGTATTAACGAGAGGCAACCAAGTGTGTATGTGATCAAACAAATCACATTAACGTCATGATGGATAGATGCATCTCATAAACAATGTATTATTCAAAGACGTAATTAATCATCTGCGCAGTATACATCCCGTAGATTCATTATTTCTCCCTCTTTCTAAATTCGAAATCCATTATGCTGAATTTTACCAATGGCTCCACCGCAAAGGTATGCATATAATATCATACACAAGCAGTATACTATTATTAAAAAACAAAAAGCCCGCCTGCCTAAAACAAAGTGAAAAAAAACCAAATCCATTTTTTCTCTTGCTGATGCTACATTGAATTTTTACGAGTTTAAACCTTATGTCACTCCCACAATCAATACGAATCTAATGACACCTCATACGTTAAAATTCATCCATCAAGCCATTTAGGCTGTAGAGCGTGCCAAAGAAATTGACATAGATACTCACATACATACATACATATTACATACATACATACATACATACGCTCGGAAAACATTATCCTTCTTAACTGCGTCAGTCGGGCAAGAATGCCTAAAAGAAACTATTACCGAACTGACAATATCGTTTAATATTGTAATAAATACTCTCAAACAAAACCTAATAATCGAATATTATCCTCCATTGCAGCTAAATTCCTAGCGATGCAAAATAAATGGTGCTTTCTCCATTGTTATTACTGCCATTTACCTCGAGGCGCAGTCTGAATCGCGCAATGAACTTCTATCAACGATTCTTTGTTATTCGCAGTAGGTAATACGCGCTATACGAATTACGTGGTGTGCTAAAATAATGATGCATTTGTAATGTGATATTACGAACTGCTCAGTAGTATTACTGTGGAACACATTGTTCTATTTAAGAATACCTTAATTGTACAAATACATTTCAAATTTGCCTTAGGCGAAGTGAAATACTTATCATATTTCCATATTAGAACCAAAAAAATTAACATTTTGCCAAACAGCCTTATTGATTACTTACAGTATAAAGAGCAATTATGCATTAAGTGGTTTGAACTACAATAGTTCAAGATTCTGAACACGCGTGTACCTAGTATTTCACTTAAAACTCGAGGGAGCAAATCAGTAGGTAATTCTATCCAGAGCGTTTGATCTTTAACTACCTACCTACTTAGATATCAAGAATTTACTGTTCGTCACACGTACTATTTATTTGTAAGTTCCAAAATAATTCACAAAAATAAAAACATTGTTTTGCTATGATTATTGTATTAAATGTTATGTAATGTATAATATATTTGTATTAAATGAAGATAGCAATATGTGTTACTAAAGTACGGTCTCAGCGGTGGCAATAAAAAATAATCATGACAGAGTTCTTCGTTCTTCCAATAACCTACTTCTTCAATGTCCTTCCCATAGTTCTAATTTTGTAGGATCTTCCTTCTCTGTCCAATCTGTACGTCTTTGGAATGCGCTCCCTCTTGAAATCAGGATGTCAACCAACCGTTTGGCGTTTAAGTTCAAGGTAAAGTAACTCCTCGTAAGTAGGCAGGCAGACACACCACAATGATACCGATCATTCACGGTCATATAAATATTTATATGTATTGTATGTATGTTTATTTTTATATTGTATGCATATTTATATATTTTGTTCTGTAAAATTGTCTCTACTTTTCTTCAGATGCATCTACTTCGTTTTTCTCTGCATCACCTGTACTGGTTGACTGGTAGATAATGCCTCAGGCATTAAGTCCGCCGCCAATATACTCCTGTATGTATATGAAGTGTTAAATAAAAAAATAAAAAAATACTCGTTTAATTACAGTAGAAAATTTCAACCCTATATTTTCTCCAAGAATTTCTTTTACAAATATTTTCACTGTATATTTTGTTCATACAAATATTTTACGCTGTCACTGTCGAGACAAACGCAAGCTAGGTAGAACCTATAGTCTAACCTAGTTCAGGAGGGTATGGCATTATTTGAATCAAACTTAAGAATAAAATTAATCTTTCAGAAGATTTTGTTATTATTATTGTATGTAATTACCTATACAGGTACTTTTTCTTAGATATTATCTTTAAATAGTAAAAAGTTGCCGTTTTATGCAGTTCATCTCTCTACTATTTTTTTCTGAACCACGCAACTGATTTCACTATCGTTTAAAGCGTTTTTCCAGAAGATTTTTAAGTAAAATAAAAGTTATATTACCTACATTATAAAACCTAGAATTTTAACAATTCATAATCATGTCGTAAAAAGTGTAACAGTACCTACCCATATACGTAGCAAAATCGGATGGCTAGTATTTTATATTGTACTAGCTTTTGCCCACGACTTCGCTCGCGTGGATATTTTTCGTTTTTCCCATAGACATATAATTATATATTTAAAAAGACACTTTAGGCAGGGCAAAGTTGATCAAAGATCTTCTTTGTAATCGATATTTTAGTTTTTTTATCCGGGCAGCTTAAATAATTTTATTAGTGAAGTAGGTGCTTGTTCAAGTCGCTATGACCAGCACTGCAGCGGTTTAAGCTGTGCGTTAGTCTTGTCTGTCAATCAGTCAGGACAAACCCTTTAATAATATGTATTATATTGTATAAATACCTGCTATACCACAATGATTATTTAGTGACAGTGGGTGGTCGCAATCCGATGATAATACAAAAGTAATTAACATAAAGCTGTATTTAGTAAACGCAAAACTGAACCGATGAACTAAAATTATTTGATAAATTAATAATTATATATTATTATAGCGCCGAGCGTGTCTTTATTACTATGACATTTTCGCGGCTATTTATCAATATTTATTGTTGCAAATGTTGCAGCAACGGGGTATGAAATTTATTGTGAAACAGTAATTTAAATGAATCGTATGTATTTATTTATCTACTGTGACATGCGAGACATCGACGATTGAAGAACAACCACAGTGGGTGGCTCATTTCAGCTTGCATGTACATTTACCTAAAAGAAATAAAAGCTGGAAACAAACAGTGCTCGAGAAGATAGTATTCATGTAATTTGAATGAATGATGAATAACACGTTAAAATCATTATTTTGAAAACAGGTTTTCCAGATGAAAGAAACAATTAACCCTTCATGACATATAACAATAGTGATAAACCAATAATCGTGTTTAATAAAAAATAATGCGTAATATCAAAAATAGATTTAAATGGGCACAATAATATATAACAGTTAATCGTTTGCCATAAACGAGAAATACCTACCTAAATTAAATATTCTAAAGGAAAAACGCATCAACGGTCTATACCTACCGTCTCTAGCTATCATTAACCTATTCGTAAGTATTCTTGATAGAGCCAAAAAGGGTATGATAGGTAACATTAGCTGCCGGTTAAAGCAGTGTTCACTGTCAACAGAGACAGATTATACCTCTTCAGAATGTGCTGAGAACTCATAACTAGGTAGGTACTACAGTGTTCCATCACTTTATAATTATGAGAGACTTTTCAACAGTAGAACATTGAAAATCGATCTGAAATCTTATAAACAAGCATTAGGCATTCTATCTTTTCATACTGTTCTCCTCTCGACTGTCAACGGCTTGGTTGTAGTTTGTAAGCATTTTTCAGAACTGAGCAATGTCCATGGGGTATTGCAACTACATAATATCATGTGGGTCTTATGCTTAATTAGGTCTTTCATAAATATATCTACTTTGATCGGTGCTGAACATCATACATACATCGATTACCCGACAAATTTACCAGATCTTCGGTAAACCAAACCTTGAGAAAAGTTTGGTTACTCTGCATCGGCAAAATGACCGCCACTCCATAAAAAATACAATTTCCTTTGAAACGAGATTACGAAAAATTAAGATCATTTTACTGAAATGTCTGTATTCAGTACGTGTGAACACAAAACTTTGTAGAGGATCGTACAAGGGGGAAACAATAAAATTCACGGATCGCTGGCACACTTGTAGCTAGTGAAACGTTTGGTTCTCGGTCGCAACGATAAATCTGATAGTAAGCCAACCGATCTCCGCTACTTCCGATACTGCAGTTTCGATCTTGAAACTAAAATGTGATAGGCACTTCACAATGACCGTTGTTGGAAATACCGGATGGTTTGATAATTATAAATTACATAGGATCCTACTTAATAAACTTAAATTGTATGACAATATGAACAAGATCTATATTGGTTAACAAGGTGCACTGAGAGTTTTTTTTATAATATCACACTACATTCTACGACAATCACCAACCCGTCAGTCAGGCATATTGATCATGACAAATGTCTGACTTTGTGAGAGGTTCATGGGGGACTTATTATATTTGTCTACAAATTAAAAGTAATGCGAAATGCTTGCGACTGTTACGAAATTGAAGATTCAATTTCCACACAGGACTACATTTTTGGGCCTAAAATATTGTTATGAGTATGAGTGCACATCGTGCATGTTTGTTAAAAATCCTGATACAGAAAGCTACCGAGTACAGAATCATAGTTTTTTTTTATTGTCTAAGAAAAACACTAGGTCCCGTCAGACCAAATTCACAGCTCAACCTACAAACAAATCTGTTTTTTTTTTTGCCGCAGTGTCCCATTCGATCCTTTTTTATAAGATTCTAAGTATTCGGTGCCACGTGTGAACTTAAGTGTTTAGTAATGAAACGACACATGTGAGATAGTGTAAGTAACCACATGCTCCCGCTTTTACCCGCGACTCTATTATTATTAATGGTATAATATTATTCTGAAATAAGCTTTATATGTTGTAGAAGATAGTGGCGCTTAGTTCATTTTACTGAATATGTTTGCTGTGTGTATTTGCTTAGAACTTATATTGAAAATCCTTCTATTGCGAAGACTTGCTAAATATCATAAATGGTATATGCTGAGATAAATTAATGACCTAGTAATGGCGTAGATAGTTGTTTTGATAACGACGGCGACGGCACCGGTGAAGAATTGAAAGTTTCTATGCTAATCATTAAGTAGATGGTGTGTTTTTTCGTTACATGTTTGCTTTACGACGCGGAAAACTTTTGATGTAAATTACCACATCGTTCCTTAGAGTGTCTGACTGCCGTCTTATTTCCCAGACATAATGATAAAAAGAAACTAACTGAAATTAATATCAATTAATGAAGTCTATTACGGTAAGGTGCCTTGAAGCTGAATGACCTCATGTTTAACTCATAACTTATTAAATCCTATCTGACAATCACTGTTACTCATCCCATGTTCATGGTTTTGATAGTACCTATCTACTAAAAAGTACATAAACTAGCTTTACTTTATAGTTAGGTAACTCATACGAAAACATCTGGCAACGTTATTAAGAAAAACAAAATTAGCTAAGGAAAATTACAGTTGCAAAATCGTTTCAGGCTCTATGATAATTATTATTAGTTGACTTTCACTATTATTGACTTAATAGCCGTGATAAAACCGAATAGGGCCATTACCATCGCAGTATTATTAATATTTATACTCATATTCTTGAATTTCAATTACGACTATATTTTATAAAACTGATATACCGTTTACAATTATTCATTTGCTTCATACACCGTAATAGAACAAAAATACCCCTCTCCGGCAGAGAATCGAAACCTTGTAATAATAATTTACGTGATTCTTCTACGTTCTACTAGCCTCGTCTACGGTGTACCTAATGAAACGATTACAAATGCGGTCTACCATCTGAGTGCAAAATTCTATAAAATACCTATGCTACATCAAAGTCGATGACCTCACGTATTTTACCGGGAAACACTAACTACGAGCATTCGTTTTTATTTCCATTCATTCAATATTTGAAATAAATATCCAAACCGCAAAATTTATAAATAAAATGGAATACGTCGACAGCATTTTGATAAAAATATAGATAAAATGTGTCCCATCACCGCTTTCAGTAAATTGTGGGAAGGAACCAAACAAATATTCTTGTAGCGAAAATGGGTCGCTTTCCAATTGACAACGCATGATTAATGGCTTCCCGAGTTCGCATAAATCACGCGGATGTTGTGGTATCAAACCTGGGAGATACTACAGGCATTTTGTCGTTTCGTAAATTGAAAACGCTTAACGCTAAGTAATCGTATGTTTATTTCAATAATATTATTAAATAATGTATCCCGTGTGGTCGCATAAAAATGAATCCTTAGCCGTTTCTGTTTCAGTTGTTCAATTTGAAAAATGATTAATTTATTACTTTAAAAAAATTAATGCCTTGATTATGACAATTGGATCGTCCTGTACATACATGTGACCGTAATAGGGGAGAGTATGACAAGTGTACAGGTTGATAAATCGTACCACATTGTAAAATCATCCTAAACGCAATTTTTTTTTTTATTTCACACTCTCAAATTCCTGAATATCAATAAGTACCTATATCCACAGTTGCACATGTGGACACAATTTATTTTTAAGTACGATTTAGGACCTATGTGGTACAATTTATCATATTATTAAAGTATCCATAAAGGCTTTCTTTAAATATTTTTATATCATGTTGAACTTGAATAACGAAAGTACTTAATTAATAAAAAAAATGTGCAATATCTTCTGTGGTACCTATTATTTTAAATCTCTTGCAAAATTAAGTGGTACGATAAAGGCATCTTTCCCTTATATGTAGTGGGAGAAATGTGAGTGTAATGCAACTCTACCTATTCCTATGGGTACTACTAGAGGGAGAGCTCATAATCGTGTATAAAGTATAAAAGCTGAATTTTTTTCTGTGTAATTACCCTACAGCAAAAGGTTTGGATATTATAAATCTTGAACCGTTGTGGCTTGGACAGATAACAGGTCACAAAGGTGAGCATAAATGCTGCCCAAATACATCATAGTATAAAGCGTAATTTTATGGTATGTTTACAGGATACTATTAGAATATTATACCATCGGTTGTCAGACACTTTGTAGGGTGGCAAACTACCGCTAACATTTTACTTTAGGCACGTTATTATATAAAATCTGAGTTTTATATATATATATTTGTTACTTAGTTAACTATTTAAAGATGTTTTCCTAACGGCCAGACAGTTTCAAAAGTTCTAATACCTACTATAAGTACCAGGCATAGTAGGTCAGATTTTATAATATGACGTAATAAAAAAATATGTATCGTATATATCGTTTATCGTATATAAAAAAATACCTTTATTTTATAAATACATATTGTGATATCCAACAATTACTATATCACAGATCTTTGACCTAAAACAGATCACGAAATGGCCACTAACCGTGTTCACATAATATAACAAAAGCATCACAATACAGTATAGAGGAACATAGTCGTAAAATGAGCACCTCTGTCGGTCATGTTATTGGATTGATCCGGGCTACAAAGGCCCAATTACGAGGGGATGGCACAGACGACAAGGTCATTCAGCCGGCTTGGCCAAACGCTGCTTCGTAATGACTTCACCCGGATTTAGCGTCATTATTGTAAAATCAAGGACTACATTTTCCTTTATGTCTATGCGATTAGAAAATCCAATTTGCGTGTTGTATTTTATTATTACACATACTCGTACATTGAAACGGGTACTTCGTCGATTCACACCACGCGCGATTCGGACCATGGTGTGAATCGCACAAGAATCATTTTTGAATTGCATGATTCACACCGTGGTGTGAATCGACGAATCCCAAAAAAGTCTTTCGGCGATTCACACCATGGTGTGAAAAGACGAAAGACATTTTGCGAATTTGTCGATTCGCACCATTATAAAAAAGTTATAAAAGTAATTACTTTTTGGTACTGACTGGTACAAAACGGTTATTGAAACAAATTATTTATAGGGATATAATATTTATTATGCTAACATAAGAAATTAAACAGCATAAGTTTTTACAAGTATGTTAGATTATTCATATTATGTAGGTCAGTTATTCCTATGCTTATGATTAATTTAAAAATCACATGTTGTTCAACTTGAATAAAGATATTTAGGTATGTACAGTTTTAACTGTAAATATAAATCACAATATTGGTCAACATTAATAAAGATCTAGGTATTTATAAAAAAATAAAAAACAACTATAAATAAAATCACAAATACAGACTGAAAGATTACCCTGTTACTTATTACTAATTACAAAAAATACTTTTCATCAACATCTTTAATATAAAATATTCACCTTAATAATAATTAAATCACATGTTGCACATTTTGACTTACGATTTATTTGTCAGTAAAAAAAAAGACTAAGTAATACCTACTTTATTACTATAAGTAATTTTAGTTACTACTTATATAACGAGATATATCCAATGACTAAAATTGCTTGTCGTCTTCTTACCTTACTAATTAAGAGTGTACAATAGTACATAGTTTTACTATATCTAAAAAAAAACAGATTGAATAGATTACCCTTTTCTTTGTAATTGGAATCACAGATTTGTTTGGTTATATGGCTGTAATTAATAAAATAATATAAATTAAGTTAACGTTACTTATAAACAAGATTATTGTTAATTATATAATGATGAGCTACCAAAAAATAAATCAGCATAATACGAAAATTAGATTTTTTTCAAAATCTCAACTTCTCCAAGCAATGGCCAATACTTATTTGGTTAGTCAATAACTCATCTATAGTGTTATTAATTTTTTCATTAACTTGCACGCTTACTAGTTTTCTTTTTGAAATTTTAACGTCACCCGGTAAATTTATTTTATTATAATAAAAGTGTGCGTCTTTGTCTACTCCATGAAGAAATTGGGCAATATTTGGTTTTGATGGAATAATTTTTTTAATTCTAGCATTCCACGATTCAACCATGTTATTTGTTTTATGACTTTCATTGTAAGTACTCCACGTATTTGATAGAACTGAGTGTTGGAGCCATGTTTGGACAAAATAATCATTAAAAAGCGTAACTTCTGCGGTATTGGGACTTTCTCCCATAACATACAGCCAGCCATCATCCAATAAGTTTTGTGGCAAATGTGTCATAGCTGCGCATAGGCTTACATGGATCCTGCCCAGTTTAGATTTGGTTACTCCAAGCTTCTTAGCTTTACGCCATAAGCAGCGGATGAAATGAAAATAACAGCCAACTATTTTCACATCTGGAAACAACACTTTCAGTGCCAACATTGCACTTACTTCAAAGTCCATTGATATATGTGTGGGCTCCCATTCTTGAACTCGGCTTTTAATAATTTGGAACATAATCTCATAAGTTTCTTCTTTTCTATCTGGAAGCAAAGCATATAGCACAGGAACCACATTGACGTATTCTTCATTGCTCCCTATATCCGCATGAATAGTGTATACTTGATGAAAGCACTTGACGCAAATCTTAAATGTGCCATCGATAAAAAAATGTTTCGACTCCTTTAAATATTTTGTCATTTCGGTCTTTCCAAAAATTATGATGCGCTTGTTTTTGTATGCGTAATCGGCGAACAACAGATGATCGTATTTTTTTGGCACTTCAAGATGTGTGGCTTTATTGAAGATAAGTTTATTAGCGCCTATAGCTTTATTTCTTTGATTGTACAGTTTATTCTTTACGTTATTGAATTGAGGTAACGGTTTCGTTAGATTAATTCCTTTATCTGTAAGTACATCTATTGAATCTTGAAAAATTTGTGTGACTGGCTTATTGATATTGTTTTTAACAGTTTCGGTACATATGTGCATCTGCTGGTCTATTTCAATCGCTGTTTGATTCTTAGGAGCATGGTTATGATTAGTTTCACATAATATTGCAAATGGAGACGGGTGCATTTTGTATATTGCATTGCATTTGCTATCTTTTTTGGTGCACCTCCAGACCTCAGAACCATCTTTGTTTATACGTTTCCAAATATAATTGTATCCATTTCGACACAGCATACGACGACCTCTCTCGGTTATTTGAAACTCCATATTTTCAAGAGCATGTGAAGTTGACGCATCTTCAGACATTTTTACACCGAGCCTGTTCAAAAATAAGGAAATTGGATTTTAATATCTAAATATAATTAACATTGTAAAATACTTTACTTGCTTAAAAAATATCGATTTAGTTATATTAACTATCTAAAAATTTATTTACAAAAGTTTTATATTAAAAGCATGCAGATAACACTCTCCTTTCTTATTATTTTACTTATTTACATTTCATAAAGCTTTAGATAGGTATTGAGATTAAATAAAATCCAATTCTATGATTACAAACACCACAAGCAATGACTAAACAAAATATTATAATATAGTATACTAAATTATTACACACTTTGGCATTATGGTGCAATACTTATTGAAATCAGTACCTACACACTAAAGTAAAATGGCGGACAGTCCGCCATTTTGTTTTACGCTATTTTAAAATATTGTATTCAATTTCATCCATAAACAATTAATCCAAGATTAATTGTAAACCAGATTTTGAAGTGCTAAAGCTAATAATGCAGATGCACTGTTAACATTGACCAATATAAAAATTAATTAAGTATTATAGAATAAAAATAGCAATAGGTATCTACCAAGTAATGAAGAAGACAACTTTAAATATTATGTTTAACATTAATTAATTAATTTTGTGCCTGAGATAATTATAATTTTTTTAATTTTAACAACATATTGAAAACTGTACTTACCAAAATTATATTTCACTCAAAATATGACAGTCACTTCACATGTACCTACAACACTACTCTCAGGATAGAAATGATGCAATTACGTTTAAAATTAGTGCATTGTGGTAGTTCAGAAATTTTCCATTGTTTACAAAAGGGTTGTTTTTTACCTGAGAATATTGGCGCGTACCTACGCCGCGCACTGTTTAGGCGCACGTTACTGAATTTTTAAATAAAATTGATATACAATGTTAAGCTGATATTATAATATCAGATTGCATGTTTTATCATTTTAATTATTAAAAAAAACCCCGCAGGAGTAGTAGATAGTATTATTATAGTAGCCACAGAACTCCTAAAGTGGTGGCACTGGTTCACTCATAATAGGTACTTACTTAATATTTTTAATAGTATTTCGCTAAGCACTTGTGTGCTTGCTTGTTAATTAATAAGAAAGAACCGTTGGTATGAATCGGCGAATTGAAAAAGTGTCCTTCGGCGATTCACACCATGGTGTGGATCACCGAATGACTTTTTTGGGATTTCTCGATTCACACCATGGTGTGAATCATGCAATTCAAAAATGGTTCTTGTGCGATTCACACCATGGTCCGAATCGCGCGTGGTGTGAATCGGCGAAGTACCCATTGAAACTTGAAGACAATTTTATTATTATTTTATTAGGACTTTATACGAAAGAAACCATGAAATAAAAAAATAAAATAATTGTTTAACCTTAATTCTACTAAACAGTATATAAATTAGCAATTTAAATAATTCAGACTGTACGACGCTTAAAGCATAATTGTACACCTACAGAGCGTCCCACGGCAATGCTACACAGAGGGAAAGTACATTAAATATTGAAGATAGGATATTTTGAGTTATTCCGGGCTATCCCCAGAGCTGATCCTCTGGGGGATTTATTTTAATTTTATTTTCTATTATGTTCTATTATGTGCAGGGGATTAGAACGAACAACATAAGATAAATTTATATAAGCATTTTATTTCGGTCTGATCCCCTAGACATCTATGACAGATTTTTGAGACTGTACTACAAAATACATACAATAAATTCATACTGAAAGAAGACGTCAATTTGCGTTCACAGCTTTTTTTAAATCGCCTGCCTCAACCAGTAAATAAACCCGCCAAATGTAAAAAACAAAACCACCATGTATTTTATGATAACGGTCGAAAGGATATTTTTTTCCTAAATAATATAGCATTTTAAATGAAAGATGGAACATGAAATTTAACATTTTATTTAAAATGTTGTTCAGGTAAATTTCCTCTAACTTTGTAGTGCTTCCAACAACTAACATGTTAAATTTCATAATCTCCCTTTCACTTAAAATTTTCAGGTTCTGAAAATAACTTGAAATTTAAATCCGTACAATAACCTACTTCATTAGATAAATAATTAAATCATGTTCGTACAAACTCTTAAGATCCCAATAAAACATGTTTTAGGCAGCATTATAAAAGAAAACAAATACTTGTTAATGAATTCAGTAATGTCTCAGAAGAAAGAAATGTTTCTTTTGTTAACATTAATAAGGCACGCTTTCATCGCTCTCAATGTTTGATAAACAGATTAAGTGCTCACGAATACATTGACAAGACGCGCTTGTACAAAAACCCACCTACATAGCTACAACAAAAAAAACGTTTAAACTAACCTATACACTTAACTCAACGGAACCGTTCTTTCTTTCTTTCGATCCGGTAAAAATTATACTTTATTTAATTTTATTTTTTTCTCCTTAAGATCGGTGTTATAGTTTACAATGCGTGTCTAACGCATTGAAAACATTTAAAAGTTGCTCGAAGCCTCTGTGCTCTAAATATGACTGTAGATTTTTCTTAAGTGACAGTGAAAAATAGACTGCGCGTTTAAGTGTACCAAAAATTTTGAAACATGCATGTTTTTAATTAATGTTCCTTGATTTTCTCAAATTCTTAGTTTAAGACTTGAGCTGTTCTTTGGTTAGATAAAGTTATATTTAAATTTTGCAAATATTTGAAGGAAAATATTTATATACCCGAAAATATAATCATACGTCTGTCATCTTTAAAACTATGATTATGTGACTTTAACTATAATTATGTGTAACCTTCGTCTTTTTTCAATATTATGAATTAATATAGAAAAAAAAAATTACATTAAATACAGTCGCCATTAGAGTCATGAATGAGTCGAAATTTAAAGATAGAAAAATAATGTTTAAAGTTCTTTTGTTCCTGATTTTACTATATTCGTAAAACGTGAACAGTATGACAATTAAACGATCTGTTGTAAACAGATTGTTCTCACAAGACTTTTAATAAAATTGAAAACCACTTCAGGAAGCAAATAAACAGCGAATAGCAAGTTGGTACAATTTATATATACGAGTAGTAGGCAACGTAAAAGTGATACGTGTTGTAAATATCTGTAAACTGCAGTGAAAACATACCTTTCGAAAAGTCGTATATCTGTTTGTTTGTAACTTTAGCACCATACTCGTAAATAAAATGCGTATGTACCTAGTTACTGTAACGAATTTGCAAATGAAATGGATCACGATTGTACTAATTAGTAACAACTTACTATTAGTGCGTAGGAAAATTATCCAAGTAACAAAAACTGTCTATACAAATTACAAACACACTGCTAATGATTGATATTAATATTCCATTAAAAATTAATTTAAAAGCCGAAATAAAAGATATTTTAACTCTAACGATTGTTTTATTCTTCTTGTTGATGATGCATGAAAGATACAAAACGAATTCTATTAGAAATTACTAGAACTACCTCAATTTTTTATTGTCCTCTATACTGAATGGGAAGCCATAACATATTATATGGGTAGTCTCAGACGGTGGATAGATCATTTGTCACAAAATTAAAATTAAAAAAAAATTACAATTTAAGTATCTTGTAGCATACTTTCTCCCAGGTACTAAGCATATGTAGGCTGAATGCGATGATTCCTCAATCATGGCAAATACTTTATATATTAAAGTAAGGTTTAAGAATAGTAAATTGGTACTTAAGTTTATTATAGAACTGTTGATGCGATGCTTGGTCCGAAACCGGAGGTCACCTACACAAACCCGCACCGGATTGTGTTCTATAAGTTTACACTAACTGTAATAAACATCTCGATCGTTTGGCACGTTCCATTGTCCATTGTGTCTACAAAGAATTCATTCATTTGTGCGAAATGAAGACCGTTGCAATGTGTCGATATATCATGCGTCTATTGTTTATTCCAGGGCAGATACTCGCTGCTTTTTACCATAAACGAAGTGCATTTATTATCAATTTATCATTACTACATTCTTCTGTAAATATAAAATGACACTAATAGGTATCTTCTGTAATATTTACGGTGTTACGAAAATAATTATACCTAATGTTTTAAGCGTACGTGACCAATCGAAACAAGATCTGTTATAATTATGCATTTATATAGCTTGATCATAACTGTATTTGAATGCGCAATGATTACGAATTAAACAGTTATTATTAAATAATGCCTTGATTCATAAAATCTACAGTAAATATCGCGTTCGGCGATAAGGATAATCCGAAGACATTAGTGTGATAAAGTGTAATGGAAAATGCCCTTAGTAGATACCTGTAGTTTTTTGTTACTTTTTGTTACTTCTTAGTATTTTAGATACTAAGAAGTAACAAAAAGATACTAGATACTAATACGTAATGGTTTCCAGAGCTTGTAACACCTATGAGCATTGTATTGATAGCAGAAAGGATTGTACCATCAGCTGCAAATGCAGCGCCCAGCGGTCAATTCGAACTACTCTGCGTATCTGCGCGAACGTTTTTCGTTTGCTCGACCTTCCGATGCACCTTGCAGATTCCACCTTAGAACTCTTCCTGATATCCCTTCGCATAAAACAGATTTCTATTCCTATTCCTTTTCGGTTCATGCAGTTCGGTTGTGGAATTTACTTCCGTCTAACATACGACATTCTAAAACCATCTCTAAATCTAAAAGAACGTGTCAAAGAAACCTTTCAGCACTACAGTGATTATCTTCATTTATATCTTTGTAAGTATATATATATTTATATATATATATATAAATATTTATTTTATTTTTGTAGTTTTGTTTTAGTTTAGTTATCAATGTGTAATTTTAAAACAATGTCGCAGGTCTGCTGGAAGAAATTTCTGATGATACCAGTGCTATGCTGATGCAGTACCTTTGTGCTCTTGTTACTTTATGTACCTACTATCTTTATAAGTTTTGGGTGTGCATATAAATATATAACCCAAAAGTTAAGTTTCACATAGTACGCTATCGCATGTAGTCTAGATACATACATCTTACTACTACGTACTACTTAACCCTGTACTTTAGAGTGATAACCTAATAGACATAACTAAGACACCCGCGGCTCGACGAGCACAAGGTCGCCTTAGGGTCAATTGCTAATCAACTCAAGGAACGACTGAACGACTATAACAACTAATGACCAATTACATCAATTAACTCTTGACCAAAACACTTTTATTTGAATCTTTTGTTCGCAGATCATTATCCCTAATAAAATGGACAAACTCTCGGGTGCAAAATATTTTATGATTATTGTTTTACTAATGTGTGTTCTGTAGCTGTGCTATAAAATAAAGTGCATGTATTACATGAAACAGTAAGGAGACAGCGTAACACTTAAAATGAATAGCGACTCTAGTATTTATTCAAAGAACACAATTTTCCTGTGCAAGTTAACAAAATTTATGTCAACATCATGAGAATACCGCTTAGTTGAACTAAATGATATAGGCACTAGGTATTTCAATGTTTCACCAACCTTCTATTTATTTTTATTACATACACATACCATAATTTTATATTATTATGTAATTATAAAATACATAAACTGCATATCTTATAAAGTTGCGCCATACAATAACGGTTTTCCTTATAATATTTTCCTGCACAGATAAGCTTTATATACCTACTTGTGCACCTGCAGTCTGTATGTAATTAAATAAATCTGTTTATGTAAATCTACGTTGCTACTGGATTAAAATTCCAACTAGATACAACAGTAGTACAAAAATAAGATACAAATACTCTATTATTATACTAACATTTATTTATTTGCTTATAAAAAGATAGAGTCACACGAGGCTTTGCTTAAATTCTATCCACTCAAGGTGTAGTGTACGAGTTGCAGTCGTTTGAAATAGTACGTACAGTCAATCCACAAAAAAGCCATAACAACACTACCTTCCTTGACAAATGGTAGTTTTTGCTGATGAGTAGGTAGAATAATATAATGTAAGGAAGATAATTTTCCTTGTACAACGTACGTGACAAACAAGCATACGATGCACCCGACGAGACGTCTTCCAAACGTCTTAATTTGAATGAGAAATCACCACCCACATTAAATAAACAACAAGTCATATGTTTCAAAAAGATTAATGAACCAATTATTACTGGTTAACTAGACAGAGAAGGACAATTTAATAAAAATAAGGTCACTAAATATTTTCGTCCATAAAATTTGTGTCTCGTGGATTGCACCTACATTGATAGTTTATTCTTTTGTACACCATACAATGAAGCTATCTATTAAAAAAGACAAGCAGGTAATTATTACCAAAGTTGAAAAAAACAACAACCTTGTGCTTAAAATTAATAAGCATAACCGATATATGGAATAAATTTTATGCACCAAACTTTAGAAAAGGAAAACGTACCACTGTTAAACACAATATGTTGTGTTTATCTTCTAAAGTTAGAATATGTCTTCTAAGTCTCAACGTTAATAAAATTAGAGTTTTTTTTTGTAAAGCTTTTCTCAAGGGGATAAAGTATAAATATTTGTGAATCACACAAAAGAATATAAATTAATTTTTCGACAGACACAAAAGACTCGGTCTCGGCGAAAATAAGTCACACAAATATTAGCGTCCTAGGCATCCAACTCACAACATTAACGTAATGTGGTTAAATAGCGAAACGACCCTGCTAGATCACATACCTATTTGCATCTAAATATTTTCATAATTTGAAAAGCAGTCTTTACGTTGCACGCCGAGCGGGGCTTCGCCGCCCGGTGAAAATCACGATTATCAAATATCAATTGTTTTTACTAAGGACTTGGGTATTAGGGTCATAATAATGGACGTGCTAGTTGAACTTCATGCTTCCGTCAAGTGCCGTCAAGTGTTTTTTGTCGTGAGTCAGTCATTATGGTGTCCTACTTCATCACACACGGTCTCTTTTATACTATATATGTAGCAATTTACCTTTGAACCTTAAATTAGTTTTGACACAAATGCTGCACTAGGAAACAAGCCTTGTGTTGCAAGACATGTTAAAAACATAAATTTAGTGAACCCAAAACAAGTCGAGTAAGAATCGAACTCACACCGTCACTCGGTGTAACGGTAGTTTGCGAGATGACCAACGAACGTCAGTCAGAGCCTATTGATATTCAGTTTTCCAACAATAATGAAACATTAATTAACAAGTAGAACTCAATCTTTTGTTCGTATAATAATAATAACATAATGAAGCAATACCCTTGACATTTAAATTGTACTGAGCCAACTTAGCTTCTAGTAAAAGTTAAAAAGGGCGAGGTCATAACGGCATCTCGTGACCTGACGAAGGTACTGTCAACACAAGAGCAAGAGCTCCCTACTCACGTAGAGCTATACGTGTAGTAAAAATGTTCAATGTATACGTCAATTGTAGGTATACGGTTGTAGCAAACCAGTCGTAGTACTAGACACTGCGACAACCTGGGCCTGAGCTCATTCTGCGTACTCGGGTACTTCGTAGTAACTCCAGTGTTAGCGAGTGGCGTCACGCGCCAGTCACCGTTGAGCCGTCTCAGTGTACGAGCGCACGGCGCCCGCGCATGTCTTCATCACCGAATTCGAATTTCTAATCGTGACGCCAATGACAGTGTTGTGAGTTGTGCCAATTCGTGACAGTGTATCGATACCATCTATGTTACTACACCATTTAGAATCGGCAATTATAAAATGATGTGAAGTGACAGCAATGTGATTGTTCAATACTGGTATGGAAGACGTTTATATTTTTATGGTAAGGAAGTACATTTCATTTTTTTTATAGGATTTGTTGACATTGTTTCTGGCAATATTATATTTGCAATTCATTTTTCGCAGTTAGAAAGAGCATATTGTGTGTATGATTATATTATTGATTAGCGAGATATTAAACATACACAAAACTTATGTTATTATGCGTGTTTTATAAACGCTATCAGAATAATTTAATGAAAGGAATGTTTGATTGAAAAAAATAAAAATATAAATTATAGCATTACTAAAATTACTTGTTATATATACAAAATCTAAAACCGCATTTGAAACTTGTAATTACTCGGCAAGTTATAAGTATTACTTAAATACCTACTTGTAAAGCCAAGCTTGTAGCTTGGCTTTACAAGTAGGTATTTAAGTAATACTTATAACTAAACTAGATACTTCATTGTAATGAAGTATCCAGTTTCACGATAGTTTTATTAAAACAAACGTTATTGAAACTGAAATAAGTAGAGTGAATCAGCACATAGTCGCAACACCGAGAGTCGTCTCACCTCTCGCACAACTATTGCCATATGGACTCGATGCATATTAATGTGCACCGCATAACAGCTCCTTACCTTCAACAATGTGCTTACTACACTTCCTGGTACGAGAATTATTAAGCAGTCCACAGGAAACAACACGATTAAAGAACTACATAGCCTCACTTAATAAAATTACTGACTTGGCTTAACAACAATTCTATTAAAAATTTAAAACATATTCGCAATGTCCTTAGTATTCGTATTAAAAACTTCCATAAACTACTTATGATAAAAAAGCCTATGTTGTGTGACTCAAACTTTAAGCGTATTAAAATTATTCCTCACAATCTTTAATTATGGATTTCAATAACACTTATGTAAATAATATAAATACCATGAAGCACATGCGAAAACAGCTTAGTCATATAGATACCATTATTAAATAGTATCGCATAAAATAAAACAATCACTTATCACGAGACAAGGACACATATGTTGTCTGATGATGGCTACCACGGTCTAAACATACTCGATATTGTTTAATTCCGTCACCAATATTCATTTTGCGTCATGGCCTCATTGATTTAATTTA
This sequence comes from Parascotia fuliginaria, assembly GCA_963082885.1. NCBI lineage: Eukaryota > Metazoa > Arthropoda > Insecta > Lepidoptera > Erebidae > Parascotia > Parascotia fuliginaria. Next base: position 9,612,311 of record OY720178.1, on the reverse strand, counting down.
ATATTTACTCATCTGACAGTTACAAAACTTAATCAACAACTTCATAAAGATAGTAACGTTATCAATTAAAATAATGTCATCTTATGTAAAAACGACTTATGAGTATAGTAAATTACGAAAACATTTCGGCAGGCAGCCGTTATTTCAGGCTGTACCAGCTCAAATGTTGGATTCAATTAATCCGTCTACTTCGGACCAAAAAATGTATATTCTACGCAACCCCGTGAACCGTGAGGTACAAGCAATTAATCCGGTCTCAGAACATGTAATGAATACTCCAATACAAGAAACTCGTGAACGGGGTATTAATCATGAAGAAGGTGGATGGCCACGAGAAGTTCAGCCATTCAATGAAGAACATACACATAGACATCGCCGTCGAGTGATGCATGATGAAAGTTATGTTGAAACAATTTTGAATTTAGCTCCATCAATGATGCACTACATAAACCAAAATAATGCTATAGAAATGTATCAGACATACTTTTCTGATATTCGACCTCAAGAGCCGATTGAAACTTATAATATTCGAATTGCCAATGTTTTTCGAGATACATTCAAAAGACCCATAGCATCAGTCAAATTTACACATGAAGATAATCCTAAACTGGCAGTTGCTTATTGCTACAAGACCTGTATGCCAAATCCCGACCTGAACATGTCTAATAGTTGTTATATATGGGATGTCCACAGACAAACCGAACCTGTAGTGAAAATATCTCCTCAATACCCTTGTTGGCAAATAGCGTGCTCTACCGTCACACCTGAATTGTTAATATGTGGCCTTGAAAATGGTACGGTTAGTGTATTTGATATTCGAGTAGGTCAACATGCAGTTTCCAGCAGTTCAGTCCACAGCTCTCATCGTGAATCAATCACCTCATTACGTTACATACATTCCCGTACACACACTGTTTTCTTTAGTGGTTCATCCGATGGACTGTGCATGTGGTGGGATTCAAGAAAGCTTTTGGAGCCCCTGGATCAATTGCCCATGTCAGTCAAAATTCCTCCATCAGCTCAACCAAACCTAAGTAATGCTGAAGGTGTAAGCTTCTTAGAATACGATTATGGCTTACCTACAAGATTCCTTTGTGGTACAGAGTCTGGATTAGTCATTAACGTTAACCGTATGGGCAAATGTCATTCTGAAAAATTGGTTTCTTATTGGAGCGCACATAATGGATCAGTGCAATCAGTTCAAAGAAGTACATGCACCTTACGGATGTTTCTTACTTGTGGAGATTATTCCGTTCGAATATGGAGTGAGGAGGTTCGTACTTACCCGATAATTGTCTTTCCTCCGTATAAAAATCTAGTAACTGATGCCTGCTGGGCTCCTTTAAGATACTCATGTTACATGTCAATATGTTCGGGCGGTTTCTTTTACTTTTGGGACTTGCTTCGTAAATATAAAGAACCAGTAAAGTGCCATAATATATCTGAACATGCGCTTACGAAAATGACACCTCATACTAGTGGTCAATCTGTGGCAATCGGCGACAGTCACGGATCTTTATATCTTTTACAATTATGTGATAATATGGTCATGCCGGGCCATAGTGACAAAGCATTCATGCAACAACTTTATGAAAGAGAAACAAGACGTGAACATATCTTAGACACCCGTTTGAAGGAAATTCGTTTGAAAGCTCGAAATGGAGAAGAACAAGCTTTTGCAGATATTCCACTTTCTCTTGTAGATGATGAGGAGGTTGAACGTTCTACTGAAGAAGAATATTTCAAAGTAGTACAAGAGGAACTTAACAATATGGATATGCTACCTGATCAACACGCGTATTAGTTTTCATTTTTCATATTAAATTTGAGATATAATGCATGCAGTCATTTTGTAAACCAGACAATAAGCCTCGAATGTAAACGTCGTTATAAAGTAATGGCTTTTACAGTTTACATTTGTGTATAAATGCTAAAGGAATTTGCAAGAATCCACCAAATTCGGCCACGCTCCATTCAGCCTCCCTGAGTCTTACAATACCCTATTTATGAAAACATGTAACATTTTAAATAATTATAATATTAAAATATATATATAGAATTAATCGATTTAAATTTCTTATCTAAAGGAAGGGCGAATGTACGAGGAAACGAGATACCTAATCATATTTGTAAATTGCCGAGTCGACGTTACCATGTGAAAAAAATGCTTATTTGCTGTAGGTATCATCCTAATTCTAATACGCTAATACTCACAAGTAGCTAATTAGCATATAGAAAAACTAACGTAGCACATAGTTATTTAATTTAATATTTTTGAGAGGTAGAGAAAGTGAGATAGAGAGAGAAAATTAATAAATTAAACAGCATAAATTTGATACCCTTCTACCAATATTTCTGTTTAATCATTTTTTTTTTTTTTTTTATATATTAGCCTACCAAAGTGACTCCACTCTGCCTGGTGGTAAGCAGTAAGTGGAATCCAGAAGTGGCGGACACCATTCCAAAAGCCAAACCACTGGTATGGTGGCCTCCACTATGGCGGCTTAGTGAGATGCTTTTTCACGCCCCGCTTAAAAGACCCAGGATCAAAATTAGATGGGAACACATGCGCTGGCAAAGAAATAAAATCATTATTAAATAACAATTTTTTTTATATTTTGTTAATTTGTCATTTGTTACTAATAGATAAAATTATAGTATTTATATTATTTTTATTCCTTTTTATGTGTAATATTACGTATAATATTATTATACTTTTTTCAAAATGACAACTCGTAACTATTTTCGGTCCTAAAGCTGGTTTTTGTCATCATACATACTGTCCCACGTGCTCCAATGTCTGGGTTGTAATTATTATTAGGTAAGTACATATAGAGCTAAATATAATCCATTACTGAATTGCAAACAAACTTAACCAAAATATAATAATAATGCAATACAGTGACAACGCATAGTAACTTATATTTCTTTGCAAGTTGCGATATGAAACAAAGAACGTAGGTAATTAGAATAAATAATACGTCAAACTGTTACAAAATCAGAAGGTTACCTTCAAGTAAAATTTCATGAAATATTTTACAAAAAGTAGTTAAGGTTTATAAATAGTAAGTAAGTAACAAGAGCGACGCCGACCGTCCCGGATGTTTCATGCGGTCGAGAAGCCCGCATGTCTTCCCGGGCAGATCCGGCGAGTCGACTCTAAGGGCCATGACCGTCGATTTATACAAAACGACTAATCTAACATGAGCTGCCAGATTTCAATAGAGATCCCTACTTTGCTGACTTCAGATGAATTAATGAGAGAGGCGTGGGAGGCCTCATTCGAGTGGTGGCGTAAATTACTAGTGCCTCGTGAGTCGCGTGAATACAAAAGTGCGTCACCGGCAACTTTCACCGCAACTAAGGTATGGCTCCGGCCTCAGTCGCACGCGCATGCATGTACACAGCAGCCCGGCTTACTTTAATCTTACTATTTACTTTATTACTTTTATTATAAACGTGAGCGTCTTCAAGGCCTGTATTAAATAGGTATGTACCTACTGGTATTTTATCATGCTATTTAATTCTAAATGGTAAAGAAATATCTTTGAACCACACCGTATAGTCTTATCAACATTTTAAACATATTTCATGTGTGTAGCGTGTAAAATTTGAATTCTCAGTAATTAGTGGTAAAATAATGGGTACTAATTGCTGATTAGTTAATCTATACTATATCCTATTAATATTAGAAATGAGAAAGTTTGTATGTATGTAGGCGTGTGCGTTTGTTACCACTCAGCGCCTTTCGATGAAAATTGGTAACTATGCAAATAGATCGGTGCCGGAAACGAACATTTTGTCCCAAAAATCGGTCTAGTTCCCGTGGGAGACAATATACACATTTTAGACGCGGGCGAAGCCGTGAGCGCAACTAGTATTACATAAATCACGCGGCCGGATTTAGATATGTTGAGTTCACGAGCTAAGCGAATACTTTGAAGTTATGTAGGTTAATAGCTAATACTCCAGATGGAGAATTATGAGAGTAATCTAAATAATAATTACTTGTGACTCCTGCTAAAGTATGTTATATAATGTTGATTCTAATCACTTTTTAGCGATAATATTGGCTCAGTGGTAGTTTAAACAACTGGCGTATAGAGGCTCTGGGTTGGACCTCCCGGTCAGGTAAAACAATCTTTTGTTATCTATCGAAAACGTACAGTAACTGGGCGTATCAATAGTCTCATGGTCTATTATGTGATAATTAACATTGTATAGGTCAGGTACACATTTTATTGTTTAAAAATACGTTACTGAAAGTGTGCATTAGTGTATCTAGCATACTTATATATTTTTTTCATTTTAATTTAAGGGATCTTTACAAAATAATTAATAAATACTGCACCTTGAATATCGTAACAAATAATTGACCTAAGTCGGTATCAAACTTACCTACAATATACGCAACGAAAAGAATCGATGCTAACCAAATTGATGACTAACATCGTTGTTATTCAAACTTGATATGAAAATGTAAACAAAGTGTCTCATGTCGTCACGTATTAGAATTTTGGAACATAATTTATATTTGAATAATGTCAATATCAACTAATCTAAACTATAAGTGAGTTAGTATTACATAATTGTTTGTTCATATTTTAACATCAAGCTCGGAATCTAGTAAACCAAGTTACATTCAACAGCGATTATACTTCAATCATGTTGATCATTAGTAGAGCTTAAACTATTTCATCGTAACAACATATTACATCACGATTATTATAGAAATACAACTGGCTGATGGAAAAAGCTTCTAGAAGAAATACCTACTCGTAATAATAACAATAAAATTATTATAATTGTCTATTGTGTACCTTTGTGTACAAATATGTATAAAAATATGTTTGATAAATTGTATTATGTATGAATTATAATAGTCTGTAATTTTACTAAAAGAATGTAGCTCCTATCTTTCTGTACGTTTTGTAAAAGCGACTAAAGGAAATTATGGTGGGAATAAACATCAATGGTTTGGAAATATGACAATAGGCTTGCTTGAGGCCTCTACCTCAGTAGAACATAAGAAGAGAAATATAAATATAAAATTAATCAGTATAACATATCTTGATTTGCGACATTTTTGCTTTAAGTGTACAGTTATTCACAATTCATCAAGTACTTACCAGACTGTTGGCTCAACTATATCAAAAGGAAATACAAAACTTCGTACAGATAAACAGGTTGATGGATGAGGAATAAATACGTACGTAGTACGTACATACCAAAACCTAAGTCACAAAGATTTTGTATTTTTTTTTCAATTATAAGGGCAGCTAAGGACGAACGTCGCAGAAAAGGCAGCCTAAAAAAATCTGGAATGACTATCTGGACAAATAATTGTATGAATTAATCGAGACCTTAGCGAGTATAGGTTAAAAAAGCACACCTAAAGCACACAATTCGTACTTATGCCAGAAATTTATTTATTCTCAAAAGGACTTTATGTATTATGTTTACGTAAGTTACATAACAAAATGTTATACTAAAAGACAGCTTATGTTTACCAGTGCAACCTGTAGCTGTTTTAATTAAAACGTGTCAGTCTCAACGTAAAATATTTATATGACAAAATTTTGTTCTTAGAGTAAATACCAGGCTCGCTGTTTAATTTTCATACAAACCTCTGCGAAACGTTAAGCAGAATAAGTATGCAAATATCTAAATATATTATGAACAGCGTTAATTTCTATATATGTTTTATAAAGATTGAAAATCTAAAACATGTAGTACTACAACATTTTGTCATTTCATTGTGAATAAACTAACATTCTGCACTATACCTACTCTTAACCTATTCTATTCCTATTTACTAAACCGTTATGATGCGCATTACTTTTTTTAGTTATTGTCTATTTTATATACGTTTAAATACCTAATTTAGCTCTGTCATAAATCTCAAAACCTAAATTACATACCTTTTCGTTCCCACAGCACAGTCTTAATTATAATACTGTGCCCACAGTCTCTTCTCTGCCGACCGGCAACGGATCAGTTGTTTCTTTTTTGACATGCTTAGATGCAAATTTTACAACAAATTTTATCGATCTAAGAATGTTTTGGAATTATTTGTGTTAAGTGTATTTTAAATTAAAAATATTGACTCCATCTTTTATGTTACAATTAAATAATATGTTATTTAATGTATCTTAAATTTACATATAGGTCGCATGTGTAAATATCTCTTGTCGCGGTTCTATTATGTATTACTAGCTTCTGCAAGCTAGCGAGCTACTGCTCTGCTACCATCGCCAGTAGCGTGATGTTACACACCCTATAACCTTCCTCAAGAAATGCAAATCCGACTCATAGTTCCAGAGATTAGCGCGTTGAAACAACAAACTCTCCCGCTTTATTATAATAATATAGATTTACCATCATATGAACAGTATGTTTGTTAAGCGTTGCGATCTATGCTCATGCCTTCTCTGTATGAGATAAGGCTTTGCCCTGCAATGGAATAATAACGGGCCGATATGATGAACAGTATAAATTTGTTTGATATTTGAGTTGTAGATATAAAGGAAATATACCTACATATAATATTATGTATTTTATTTTATTGTTATTTTCTACAAATACACATTGACAGTAGCCTGTCTCACAATCAACAGTTTGCAAGCCAGAAACATCAGTCATGCTTTGCATTTCCTAGTACTTACTTACAAGAAAGTAAGTAAGTACTAGGAAATATCGGTATCTATAGTAGCGTCAGCCCAATTTACTAACACAAACCTAACCGTTACTTCTTTATGATCACAACAATGCGTAAAAGTAGCATAAACAGTAGAACAGTAAAGAGGTAATGGCCTACATCTTTTAAGCAAGTGTACTCTGGCTTTTCGTCAGAAATAGGCAACGTAAGGATGCGTGTAACATGAGCCAATAGAATAATTTACTTCACATCTCACTCCATCATCATACATCTCTATTCATCTACTTTTTATTCAGTTTCAGTAACTCTACGGGGTGTATTGTTTGTTCTTCTAATTTGATAAAATTTGCTTTGTGTCTTACATGTAATGGCCATTTTTTATGTGACATAGTTGTATGAGAAAAGGAACAGTGCTTCTGGCATTTACTGTGAGAACCAAATTTTTGTCTTTTATTTTACGCTGTCACCGGTAAGACAAATTTAATGCAAATTAACCTATGATAAAGATCACACTTTTATTGAAGAACTTCTATGATGATAAGTTCGGCTAGCACGTGTTTACTTCGCTAAGTAAATAGTAACTTAGTTTTTATGGCAACAGAGATAAAACTTCATAGTTTTAGTTTCTCTAGTGGATAAGCGTTTAGACAAAGCAGATTATTTGCGCAGTACAAAAACGTGATTCTAATTTATCTAATTTAGAACTTTAACGACAATTCTAGTTTTGCTTACTCGTGTTACTGAAACTGCTAGTTTTAGTTGTTTTAAACTTTATTTACAGTGAATAATGGAACTAGTAGAAGGCTTTATTTCCATGAGTCGGCAATCATTCTACTACAATTTATAGACATGTGTAAAACTATTAGCTATAATACTTATCTACTGTAAATACAGCTAGAAGTCATCATAGATATAATCATGTTAATTACCTCTTAGGCGGAACAACAGTTTTAAAGTCTTTGTATATGAATACTGTGACTCTACTATGAGTTAACGCGCTTTGCGCTTAAAATGTACTTACTTATAAAAAATAAACAGCGCTCCCAATAATTTCCCTAAGAAGTAAATTTTCTTATAGTCAATACGCTGTCATCAAAGCAAAACAAAAGTTGTCACATGGTGGAGCTACTGATGGCAACTACTTTAAGTTACATAAAGAGATACATTATCTTTTTTATTTACATTAAGAATTTTAGATATTAAAATTTTAAAAAATGTGATACACAGACACTTCAATAGAACTTGTAGGCTATTGCCGCATAGTAAGCAAAGTTCGCATAACCGTACAATACAAAAATACCTTCTACAAGCTCACGCTCGTGACTTACTAATCACATTACGTAAGCTCATAGCCACCTGGTCAAGTTATTCTGTAGTAACCTTTATTACCTATACAATAAGATATATAATGTATGTACAATCATTTTCATTGAAGAGATATACAAATTCGACATTGAATGATGAGCACGTGAGAAAGTTTTTAAAAGTATGTAACTATGTATAAGTTTTAGTTCGTGAATTTTAGTGCCTCTGGCATTAAGTCCGCCTTTGTACATTTACTTCGTATTTTGTGCAAGAAGAATATATAAATAAATTTATTCGCGTCTTATCAAAATTAGCTTTTGTCCTTTAACTCAAAACTATTTATAAACAACAGTTCAAACTATTTATATCAACCTAAGTGATTCCAAATTTACATAAGTGATTTAATATTTTAGGCTCTCGCGACCCGCGCGCTGTAACATAGTTCTAGATTAAAATATGGTTATAAATTATTATACTGTTAAAGATAGCATTATTTAAATATATTTTAACTCTCTATCATTCTTTGATTGACTAGTAGACAATGTTTTGGACATTTAAACAAAATAATTGATATGAGCAAAAATAAATTCAATCATGATTTCGATAAAAAATGAAGAATTGCTTATAGTAACTCACTCAGATCAACTTTAAAATATACTATTTCCTCAAAATAAACCATAATATATAAATCAAACATATAGATAAAACATAATACACGAACGACTAGCCATATTAGAACCTTACATAAAAACTTACAGTACAAGCAATGACTTATCACAGAACATAAATATTGAACACGTGGTGCGTGGGTGTGTGAAGTATCTACCTACTCAGAAGCGGTTATCGAATGCCAATGCCGACTAATTTGCAAACCTGTCCATACTGTTAACCGAGACTTGACGACGAGTGTGACCCACATCAAGAACAAATTAAGATTTTTTTGTTAAAATGTATGCGGTGACGGTGGTTCATTATGATTATAAAGATATGAGCAAAAACGTAGCGACTCGAATAAAGAAGATTTTAACATGTTTGTTTTTATTTTTTCTGGCTTCTACTTGTTTCGTGGTATATAAACGGAAAAGTAGTATAATAGCATCATAGCTTTTTATATAACCCTAAACTTAGATATCGCCTGCCGTCTTTTATGTATGATTAAAGATTTAAATTACTATTAAGAGTGCCAAAGTGAGAAGCCTGCAATATCAAGTACATTGTGTAAAGAAAAGTCGTTATGCTGTCGCCTAAACAGCCAAGTCTCTCCAGCTGTTAAAATAGTATTTACCTAAATACTGCTAAAGACATACTTACGGACAGCCACAAAATCTAAGTGATTCGCTCACAAACAACCCAGCTAAGATTATTTGTTTGTGATATTGATAATTGAAGTGCAAGCTGCCGGTCGAATTATCCAATTTGTACGAAAGACACGCAATGCTTTTTTTTAAATTACAATTAAAACTAAATGCACTGTTAGTTCCTTTGATTAGTTTGTGATGTATACAATTTATCCAGCTTTTCATTATAAGTTTAATTCATTATTAAAAGCTAAACTATAAAAGCTTTACATTATAAGAATAATTAAAACAATAACAAAAAGTAACCTTTATGTTATAATTATAAGCAAAAAATACATCCTGCTTCTGTATTTATATAATCTCAGTTCGTTAATGTCAAACTCATTTGTTCATTTAGATCAGTATGTGATACCTATGAATAATATTGTAACCAGAATAAGATGTCAAATTGGTAATTTGCCTACAACCAGTTGGTTACCTTAAGTCTCGTCAAAAGAAAAACCAGGGGAAGGACTAATCTTTTGAGTTGTCATTTATTTTTAATTTGAAATATGAGTTAATACATAATAAGATAATTTATCATGACTTATATAGAAACGCTACTGAAACACTAACGAATAAAACATATACAAAAATATCTTGTTCCCAATATAAAACGTAGTAGTCAATCAAATGTTTACAAATAAAATAAATCAAATAATTTCACTTTAGTTGTATCAATTGTTCGTTAAATAAATTCCCATTACAAGCCAGCTAGATATATTTTACAGATTTAATTAAAAATCTAAGGAAAAACAGCGTAAACTTGCGTTAATGACAATGTTGAACGTATTCATGTTGAACAGCGCCTTTGGTATTAAATTTTCTCACTTAGATATAAACTTTGAGAGAAACGCAAGTAAAGTAATTGTAGAGCTACTGCAACGGTTAAAATAAGTAAGTAAGTACGTTAAAAGAAAACATTATCAATCATAGTATTTTAAATAAATTGTTCTCGTTGGACAACACAATATAAACAATACAAGACAATAAAATTTCAAGGCACATTACTGAACAATTATATAATAAAAAGACGTTACGCTTATTAATCAACATTAAAGAAATCCCAAACAAAACATTACGATACTTCGCAGAACTGACGCTGGCGTTCCCATGCAGCATAATTGTTGACGGTCGGGATCTGAATCAATACATCTTAAAACTGGTACGCTAAAACATTTTAAAAGTTGAACACATGGCCTGATTCATGTGTTTATTGAGAACAAAAGGATCTGTGCTTAATATAGGAATTCGAAAAAGGGAGTTACCAAAATAAAACAAAGGGAGTAAGTTAAACTCAGCGCCACGTGGTATTTAAAACTCAGGTAAAAACTCTCATACGCATTTATCTAATAGTCGTACTTAGTTGCCAGCCTTTCAAATCGGTACTTCTAGTTAAATGATTATCTATATTAGCTAATAGGTACCATTATAAAACATAATAATGATATTGTTTCGAAAGCTTGAAATAGACAGTGAAAATTACCTTGAAGAAGATCGGTAATTACGTCTAAACATAGATTAGCAAAAAAAATATACTGTAGGTCTAGGTATTGTAGTTTGACAATTAATATTATTTGAACAAATTTAGGTTATCATCAGACTAACACCCAGTTGCAGGAAAGGGCATTAATTACTAATGACATCATTAAAGTGTTAATGTTCCTTTAAACTGTTGCAAGATCAGACATTAACGAAAGATAGTTAATGATCCATCAACTTTAATTGACAATCTGTGAAAACACCTCCCTGCAAGGAATATCTGTTGCACGAAACGTCATTAGGGTCTAATGCGGCATTAGATTTGACATTTGGTTCTTTAAATTTTAATTGGTCGCCGGTGTGGCATTAGTGTTTTATTAGGTACACATTAAGTATTTTTTTGAGATTTATTTGTTAACTAACTTGTGGTTATTGTTACTAGGGAATAAAGAACCGGTGCTCTTCTTGCGTCCCGGGATATTCGGGATTAGTTGTTGAAGGAACTTGTACTTTCGGGACTTATGGGTATTTTTTCACCCTATTGCCTATATGTTTATTTTAATAGGTCTTTCTAAAGACAAAATCAACGTACAACTTTATAAAATATTCTTCGCGGGCAAATGCTCAGATGAATCGCGTGCACGTATTTTGATTTTTTATTACTTTAGACATTAATGGTTTGCCGGTAGATACTATTATTTTAATGAGGAAAGTATGTTTGTATGTAAATGTTGGTTTCTAAATAGTCAAACATCTGTAGTTTATCTGCGTAAACGCGGGACTTCTAATATCTCCAAAGAAAGTAGGTAATACAACATCACGTCATCGTAGAAGTCAGCTCACAGGTCCACCCTTAAACCGTCCATTTTCGGGACGATTGTCATATTGCCCGACACACATTTAAACAAATGAGGGTGAATGTATTAAATATATAGTTATCTTACTCGAACCTATTTTAATCTGTTCGGGACAGAATGAGCTGGCAAATAAGCCAAAAAAATTTGTATAACAAAAATTTAATTTAAACAAGTTGACTTATGCTTGACAGCTATAGATGAGTTTCGTTTCGTTGCTTATCTACATAATTACATATCGGTTAAACACTAGATGAATTACAACATTTTTTAATGTGTGCAAACAAAATATTACACACAATAAAAAAATAATTAATTTTATGAGTTTCTTTATAGAATAGTTAGTTATAATATTAGTATATTTTCAAAAATATTTAAGAAATATTAAACGAAACTTGCAAATACGAAACGCACTCGATCATTCAGTCACTTCTCATTCATTGTTCATTTAAAGACGTCATTACTTAATTAATGATACTAGCAAATTTAATGGATGTTCTTGCAACGGATTAAATTTAATGATGTCATCAGTTTTAATGTTCCATTAACTAACTCCTCATTAAATATGATATTCTTGCAACTGGGTGTAAGACCAGCATAAAAACCAACTGAATTAATTATGCTAATTATAATGTGAATACTAATTACCTTCATCATTTGTTATTAAATGTTATGTAGATGCTTTGATTCATCTTCAATAATAAATACAAAAAAGAGAGTCGACAAGTATATTACAAAGAAAACCGGTTGCTGTCAAAATCACTGACAAATTGCTACAGATCCAGTGATTGCGGACATCGGACGTTACATATTCAAAGTCATAGTGAAAGTTCTGCGTGCATGACTATTCCGTACACATTACATGAATAAACTTACATTACACATATAGCGTTACCTTCATCAACTTTATTGCTAATATTTTAATATTTTGTACCTAATTAAACTTGACTGAACAACAAAATATTTCACAAGTTGCTTTTAAAGATGTATTACCTAAATTACTCATCATTTAACTTTAAATTACTAGCGGTGTTCAAGTTCGGTTTTTGAGCGAATTAAGCTACTTTTTATCAAAATAATAAAAATATATTTTGTTGCACTAAACATTTTGTATGGTAGTGTGTGTGGTCTCTCTTAGATTTTTTTAAGTTATTCCGTTTCTTGCCGTGAGATATCGTAAGAGGTGATTAAAACGATTCCTGGTAACGAGCTTTGGTTACCAATTCGCTTACCAAGTGTTTTGACTAAGGTAATATGTTCGCTTTGAGCAGATTTTACTCGCATCGGTTATATCGCTCATAATTATTTTAAATTAAGTAAAATTTAAAATAATTATGTTTAGCATTGATAAATGTCAGAACGATGTCGTGAGCCTGCCTATTACAGTGGTTGCCACCGTGTGAGCGAACCTACGCTGCGTATTCCGATTCCTGCTCGCCATTCTAAAACTTTTCTGCCCCAACAACCATCAATATGGAGATCTTCGAGGCTTTGCAATGCGGTGTTTACATGTTTCCAAATATCCTTGTTATCATATCAATTAACCTGGCTTCATAAATAAAAAGATTGTAATCGTTTGTCTCTCCACAGTGACATCAGGATGAGCGGCGTACGATGACGAGTGCGGCGCTGGTGGCGCTCGCGGTGTTGGCGGTGGTTAACGCTTCGTACGCACAACTGCGGCCCGCCGACGCACCTCCCGCCATTAACGACACACGTGAGTGAGTCATGACCTTTATCAATTTGAATGAGGAACAACGAAGGGTCCTATTAATGAATGTACGAAAAATATTGATCCCGCCAAATCAAAAAGAAACTTTGACAGCTGTGAGATATGCAGTAGCTACGTACAGTCAACGCCAAATAGTTAGTGGCATTAAGAGTGTTCAAAAAGACGCAACCAAAAATCCAATAATATTGGTACAAAGTTTCCATATCAACAATATAGTCGCTCAAGAAGTCGAAACGTTTAAAATGTCATATAGATAGGTTTAGTCGAACCGCGCCGTAAATATGGTAACATTCATCCAGCCAATGGTATTAATATTAAATTTTTAACAGATATCGCCAAAGGTTATTTGTATTTGGTAATCGATTTGGTTTTGATTTATTAATATACTGAGTACAATAATATCCTATTGTTTGTTATTTTACGGGCTTACTGCATTTAGTAATGCAAACATTAATCGTAAAGTTGTTTCCCGTTTAAATGCAAATATTATTATAGCTTTGCATTTTACATCATTATAATTTATTTTGTATTATATATATAAGCATATAATTTATTACAAAAAATGATTACTAGAAATTCCACACATTATAAGATATAAATTATAATAAATAATTAAGTTATACACTGGAATATTTGCAGAGTGTGGCAAGAATCTGTTTAAATTCAAGTTTAGAAACATTTCTTTTGCATAAAATTTTGCTAATGCACATAATTTATTTTCGTTACACTTGAGTACCTACTTACCTATTTTGAGGTATATGTACTTTACTAATTATTTCTTACATCGGTATTGTCGGCAAATGAGAATCAAGAGTTTAGAGGTAATTTTATCTATTTATGGCCTCTCTCAACTTTTAAAATATAAAGAATCTCTTTTTTGATATTCTCCTTTCTATTCTTAGAAGGCTACAAGCAGGTACCTAGCTTACAATACGTCACAATCTTATGCTTTGATCCTAAATATCACTGTAGTTTTCTTGTCTTCTTGGTTAGTTTTTATGTAACTTATCTAACTTTTTTATAAGAAGTACGGCTTTCTGAGAAGATAAATTCTTCATAATCCTTTTTTAGATGCTTTAGGGATGTTTGCGTCTTGTCATTTTAAAACTTCTATACTACTTTCTGCGATTTTATTTTAAGTAGATACCTATTCCTGTCCGTAACAAATCCTAAATTGAAATATGTAGAGACGTAATAACATTCTTCATAAATATTCATGAGACAAAAACCTCGCTAAACTAGTACCAAAGATACACCGCGATTCAATATGTATATTTCAATTTCAAAACTTCTATTACATATAGATTTATTTGCCTAAGATAAACCTATGTGGTCTTTAGTAGCCGAATTTATAGGCTCTGCGATCTAGCATCTTGCGTTCGCAATTTCAACAAAAAGAAGAATGCACAAAAGTAGTCTTTGACCGTTGATGACAAGAGCTAATGAATTATCATTCATCATTATAAATATATTCATCGGTGAAAAGATGTAAAAATACCTACCTACTATAGATTCTTCAGTGTTTCTGTCAATATTATTAATTTATTTCTGCGTTTAAATATAATGATATAACTACGAAAAATAAACGAATGAATGTAAATTTCAATTGTGGTTTTTTGTACCAATGTAGGTATATATCATATAATCATTAGAATTCCCATCAGGTTTTGTTTTGTTTTTGCGATCATTGCCCTTCCATCCAGTATGATTGTTTGCGATATTGAAATTGCTTGTTTTGGGGATTCGCTGAGGGCCTTTAAATTGAATTCATCAATAAAATTAACCTGAATTTACATGTACCTATCTATCAGAAGGTTTAACCTTTTGTTTCGCCTGCTGCTTAACATAACCCCGTCAGACACAAGAACCGATAAAGAGCTGTCTACTGTTAAGTACTGTTATTATTATCAAACTTCTTCTTAATCGGGCACTCTTGTCAGAGTGGTCGTGGTTGATGTGTGGGTTGCACGGCTAGCGATGTCTCTCCAATTGTGGCTGCTCGCTGCATTGCGAGCACATTGCGTGATGGTGAATTGCGTGGCTTTGGCGATGGAGTCTATCCAACGAGTTGGTGATTATAAAACTACTCTGCCTAATTTGTTTTAATTTATTATGAACCTTTTTTGAACATTAGTCTGGTCCTGACTGACATAATTTAACACGTTACATCAACAGCAAAACCGCGCACAATACTTAGTATAGTAAATAATGTATAGGTACCTAAATAAGCTAATAAATTATATTATAGCCTCAGTAATATGAAGCTGCAAGTGACATCCATACTGATGATGTGGTTTTAGTACCTATATTCTAAGAGTATAGTACCTACACCTAGGTAAAATAAAACGGATGGAAATTTTTTTTTACACTGATTTAAAAAACTTGAGTGTCAATATAATCTTATTTGTAAATTTTTCACCAAACGATTTTTTAGGCTCAAACAAAGCTACATATATGTAGATGCGTATTCAAATTACGTGATACTAAATCTAGGTCTGGTTATGTTAGACGAACACTTTTAAATAGTAATAGTAAGTAGTGCTTCTGGCAATTTCTCTATATTATCAATATTATCATATATGGCGTACACACGGAAGCGAACAAGGCATATTCTCTAATACCTGATTCTGATAGTCCAATACATATCCAATACGTCGACACAAAGCGGCCTACAAGAAATGAGGTGAGAATTAAATACACTGACGACATGTTGCTCAAAGCTAATTCTGGTCCTAATCATATCAAGAGCTTCCTAATGAACTGACTGATTGACTGCCTCTGTGGTTCGTTGGTACTGTGTATGGACTACCACGCAGAGGTCGCGGGTTCGATTCCCGCTCAGTGCAAATATTTGTGGGCATGAACATGTCTATTTGCATTGGTCTGGGTGTTTCTATGTATAATATGTATGTATTTACAAAAAAAAAGTATTTAAGTATGTATATCCGCATTCTAGAACCCATAACACAAGCTAAATATATGCTTACTTTGAGTCTAGATGGCGTTGTGTGTAGTTGTTGAAATATTATTATTATTATTAATATTTCAGTCTGAATCAAGCCGAAAGGTGTTTCCGCAACTTACAGTACTTAATCGGACGAATGTATCATCCGCTGAATATGCCTCTTAATTATCATCAAGTTAAAGTACCTACTTTGCTAAAACTTATTTAATGTAAACAGTCCATTAAAATTCAATTATATCAAAATACTTAACATGGTTCTATAAAACACATCACTCGATTTCACCGGGAAACTACGAGTACATAAATACTTAATTAATCATTTAACACATTACTTTCACTTAAACTCACTAAGAATGTTAATTACTGTAAAAGTGCTTCAGGAAGTGCTTGTGTATTGATTACATTTTACGGGAAATTGCCGTGACATGACATTACAACACGCAGACATACTATAAATATGTATCTCATTTATGTCATTTTATACAAAATAACTATACACTATATTTTTAATGTTTATTGTAATATACCTTAGAAATAGCAATTATTGTCAATGTAACTTTTATTTTATTATCCTTTTTAGTCAGATTTTAGATTTCTGCCCTAGATCATTTCCTAAATTAACTACAACAAAATTATCCGTCGTTTAAGTAACAAAATTCGTCGTGCTGTGTGGGATTAAGAGCATACTGTCACTTTCTCAAACCGACATAACGGATTTTCGCAAAAATCATATTCGCGTTCGCAAATTGATACGGAAAATTTAAACAAAACATCACTGGACATAAAATTTCAAATATTATAATTTACGAAAGTTAATCCCTGTTGGCTTAAGGGTAAATTAACCGAGGATCAATAAATTTTTGTTTACTATATATTGCTATGTATGCCTATATACTACTAAGTTTGGATAGATTAGTGTACGAGGTGAAGAAGAAGACAATAATGCCATCACAATACACGATAAGAATAATGAGAAAACTGGAAGACATTAATAGATAACTTTCCAAACAATGTGTTTGATGTAAAAAGTCTATGAGAACAGTAGCACGAAAAGAAATTAATAAGATTTCTATTTTCCATCGTTCATAAGCTAACGTTCATGTTTTTGTAATAGGTGTCATGTTAGGTTACCAAATAGGTATAACATCGTCTTTACCTAACTTTTCACAACACATGCGTGATGCGTGTAGTATGTTTTTGTACAGTTTCTCTTTTCAAATTTAAATTTAGTGTCGTTAGTTGTTTTTGGTAATTTATGTAGGACAGTATAGTAGATACTTAGTAGTAGTTTACAGAAGCAACGCAATGTTTTACGTAACAGTGTAAACTTAAATAATAAACAACTCGCTTGTTTTGATCTATCTCTGAAACGATAGTGGCAAAACGTGGAAATATACTACGAGTTCACAGTATATTTAATACGAGTGCGCAGTTGTTTTTGCGATTTTTACTATCAGCATAACAGAGATAATAATATCAGTATACCAGGAAACAAATATTGAAATTTAAACAAGGTGACCACTACCATTTCTTTCCGCATGTGTCGTAGCTCATAAGAGACGACGAAGAGGATACTAGGCATCGGCAGCATCCTTATCTACTTATAATAATCGAATTAATTACCTATCATCTTATCTCGATCACCAATTCGCTTGCCAAACTTAGTGACAAATTCTTTCCTTTGGTGAAGAGACTTTAACCTGTAGTGTATAATATTGGTAATTTTTTATTAACCAACTATATCATATACCTGAGGTAAATCCATCACACTTAAATAACAAATTTTATCCTTTGAGATTCGAATGGACTTTTATCTTTTTGGTAATTGATTAATGCGATGATCATGAAAATATATATGTATCTACTAGGTGCGTTAATTGCACTCAACAACTTTCCAAATACGAAAAATGCAACTTGTAATATCAACTTGAATCACACGTCTCATCTATGTTAATTAATTCATGCTTTGTAGGAGTATTTAATGCCAACGATACATTGAAACAAAGTTGATCGTAAAGTAAACAAAGCAGCATGTCTACCAGGCTCCCCGTGCGGTCGCTCGATCGGTCGCGTTAATTGAACAGTAGCGCACTAATCGCACACTGCCAGCGCTTTCCCTTTTGAATGGAAAGTATTGGAATACGACCTAGTGAAGTTAGATATTAATTGATTTTTAAAGTCATTGCTTCACAAATCATAACTCATTTTCATAGCAACGTGAGTTGCTATAAAATTAATGCTAAGAATTAAGTTAAGCGTTCCCTTTATACGCTGGCGAGCTTTATTTTATTCTTTTTGAAGTAAACAGTAAACTCTACATGTTACGTATATGTAAAACAAACTGCTCTTAAAAATATTTTAATATTTATGTAAATGTGTGTTTATGTGTCTTTTACTTCCCTAACGTACGTACAAAAAATAATGACACTTCTTACATAAGTTCCGCATTCATAAAGTTTTATAAATTATGGGTTTTATGTTGAATATAAGAGTAGGTGAGGTGAAATTTTACATTCAACCAGTCTCTGCGTTAGTGGGGAGTAATTGAATAACCGGCGTGCATCTGCCTTGCATACATTACACCCAAATGTGGAACCGTTTATTAGCATAGAAATTCGAATTATTTCAATGTTAATGTACTAGTACTATGTAGCTTAACACGTACCTACTTACGCTTCCATTATGTTCATGTATATGTGATATCAATAAAAGGAAAATAGGTACTTCTGTTAATGACCATACAAATGCACCCAGACTTTACGAAATACCTTTCCTCCTCCTTTCCCTCGATGGTCTTACGCATAGAAAGAACAGAGAGAACTATGCTAAAAGTACCTGAGCCAAAGACCTAAACTAAAAGAAAGTACGTAAACTGTAACCTAAGGATTCGCCTTATATCACGCGTAATTTTCGGTAGTAAATCCACGCTGGTTTCAGCATGAATGGGCCGGATCATCCGGGGAAGTACTACCCTCTCATAGAAGATCGAAATAAGAGTAGTAGTATCCGTACTACTACGTTTCGTTCGGTGAGTGAGAGCGCCGGAGGCCCAATTTCCCCCCTTTCCCTCATTCCCAGCCGCCATAGTGGAGGCCACCATACCAGCAATTTAAGACGATGGCTATAGTGGCCATCATTGGTGTATGATGGTATAGTGGCCATCATTTCTGGATTCTACTGACTGCTTGGTAACTTTGTTAGGCTAATACAAAAAAAATAGTATAAAAATTTATACATAATAAATACTTATATAAATTACTATTACATTTCGTTCGGTGAGTGAATTTCTTCCTTTTCCTTTTTCCTCACCTTTCTCGATCCTTTCACCTATCCCACTCCCTTTACGGTAGGCAGCAGATTCGCAAAGTCCCTGGCATTGCAGGAGCAATGCTAGGGACTCTGAGTCGTCCATAAGCGACAGTTAACACTTACCATCACATGGGCTGTTTGTTCGTCTGCCACTGTCGGCAATAAAAATAAAATATTCGTTAATACATACTCATTACTTTCTAAAATTAAATTACTAAGATATCTTACTTAGTAACAGCTGAGCACTGCAATTTTAAAATACGGGCGTTGGCCTAGGTCAATGCTTTAAAATGACTCATTCTTAGATGATGAATTTTTGAAGATTAAGTAGTTTATGATGAATGTATACTGTTATTATTGATTTTGAGATACTAATCATTTTATATTTTTACTTAAATAGGTAGGTACTCGTAATCGCAATACCAACAGACTTCTAGTAAAATTGAAGAGGCTGTTGACAGTCTTGTGTTACTCACTGATATCATTCAAATAACTAGTTATTTTAACTTACTATGAGTATAATTATCTAATTACTATGCGTACAGTATGTTCACGCGACGTATCTACTAAGTTATAAACAAAACAAAGAGACACTCCCCATTTATACTGGGAGAACACCAATATTTTTAGTACCTTTCTGTATTACTTAAAAACTACAAGCATTTTGTTTTGTACAAGCAATTCTACTCTTGGTATCCGCATGATTGAAGCAAACTTATCAGGAAAAGTTAAAGGTTTATTATCCTTGGTCTGTACAGGATGTGGAGCGGAATGCGTGCGCTGTGCTGCAGACGGGTGCATCAAATGCGCAAGACTACTAATATGGCCAGGTGGCACTTGCGCTCAAGACTGTCCGGCCGGCAGCAGAGAAGCATGGGCTCATGATGACCACCTTATGGGAAGAGTGTGCTACCCGGTGCAGACCTATAATGAGGTTCGTTTTGGTATTCAATTGTTAATATCTATATGATCACAAACAATTCTCATTATGACCGGCATCCTCTTCCAGGGTTGCATGAAAGGAGACTTCCCGAATGACGTATCTGTAAGCCCCGTATGTTTGGCGCACCTTGGTAATAATCGACGACACTTCACGTCGATTGACTAATCCTTTCACCACGATGGTAAACACCTTTAGTTCAGCACAAAAGCCAGCTCTGTGTGTAGTCTTTATTAACATCGAAGGTTCATCACAGGACAAATTAGAAATACTCGCGAAACTACGTCATGTAAGGTGCGCTGCGATGTACTCTGTGTCCAAGAAACCCATAGAGATTGAACTCAAAGCCGGCCATAAATCTCTAGACTCACGCTTATCGCCAAGATCTGTAATTCGAAACACGATAACGCAGTATTTGTTGCTCTCAGCGTAAGCACAGCATCTACCAAAGTTTCCAACCAGAATGGTATCGAGATTATTTATCATCCTGACAGAGTGATATACCTACCGAATATCGCCACGGCAGGTCGTCGTCCTCTGTAGCCCTACTTTAAATTCAGATCCAGTAGTGGTCGTCCATTATCCGCGAAAAATGTTTTCGCATTTTAAATATAAAAAATATGTGTCTTGAAGAAGTCACAAAACAAAAACAAAAGGTTACTAACTGACCTTGTTCTCGTATAATGCTTAGATGTTCTTCGTGACTACTTAACACATGCATACAAAAGTCACTGTTTGCTAAATAAACCTTTGTGTAAAAATGAAAATTAAATGATGTATTTCAGTAGAACCTCCTAGCTATTGAATATAAGTACGTATACGAACCTTTATCTTTTTCACAGAATTTACTGTGACAGACTCAAAGAGCAAAGAAAATTAATAAGGAAATTTTATCTACGGTTACTAAATTTTAACTTCATCAAAAAATTCAATATTAGTTTTCTTATTAAATATGATTAATTAGTAATTACGACAGACTGGGTATCCGAAGAAAATCAATCGGTGAAGGTGTTTTGAAGTCAGAATCAATAAGGTTAAAATCAACAAATTTAAATACTTATTAACCTAAATAGAAGTCTTAGCTCAGATAATATCAAACAATATTGTTTTCGCCTGGTTAATAACAAGTCAACTGTAATAGATCATTTTATACGACTAATTAACAATACAATAAAGCAGTCATCGATCACTTTTAAAAATACAGGATACGGCGAAACATAACTGATATATAGGTACCGAAGGCTAATACGACAGAATCCGTCACGTTTAGAAGATTCGCACGATGAAGTAGATATCCACTAGATAGTACCCACTAAGGTAAGCAGTTTATTGGCAACAGCAGAGGTGGGTCCTGCGCTTTAAGCATAGCAATTTCTAGCAATGGCAGGCGTTACTACCGACTATGGTCCTCAGATTTACGAACTCCAGATACGGTTGGATAAGCCGCTTGTTCATCTGCCAACATTCGCAATAAAAAACAAAAGTTCTTTAAATTGTACTGGTTTTATTCGTTAATAATTCTCGTTACGCAGTTCACATAAGCACATCTACGTAATGTATTAACCCAATTTCACAAATGACAGAACATCAAACTTGAACATCTTATAGATTCGAACTGTGATGCAACAGCTTTGCTGCGCGCTATAGATGTTGTACGAGTACTATCTAAATCGTTAAGGCTCTATCCACACTAGATAGAGCCGTCTTTGTAATGAACAAAGCCCCCTCTACAACAACACACACAATGTAAGCTTTCCACTATCTTGCATAATCATTTTCTAAGCTGTAAAAACTTGATGTTGTTTTGTTTAGTTTTGAAGATAATGTTTTTGTGCGAAACTTTTTTTAAATTATCACAGATTCAGTTTCTTAATATTAAGCAAATATATAATATATTCATAACTTTTGATCTTGGAAATTTTTTGATTGCAAAAAGTTATTACAAAAGAATATTTTTTGTTGCGTGCTTGTAAACCTGACAGTACTAAAATCGCTATGGACGTTAAGCACCGCCTTTTTACAATAAGGTTGTAAGTCGAAATGATTTTTCAAAAATATCGCGTCGTGTCATTATATTACTGAGTGTAAACTATGCCAATCTGCCTTGACCAAGCGTGGTGATCAATGTTTATGTCTTCATTTGTAAAGTTTTGCGAAATGACTATTAATGGGCTACTACAACTACTGTAATAACTTTATGATAATACCTAACAACCTATTATGGACGAATGGAAAACGTCAGATGATACTATCGCTTGCAAAAACTATCCCCTTTGGAAATCGATAAGGAAGACAGAAATGGACGTCCTACAGCTGAGATAATGATGATGTTATGCATTAAAATGACTAAGTAACTAGTGTGCAGTGTGGGGTAATGATTTTAATATGTATTAAACACTATTTAGTTAATACGAAAAGTCTAGTCAACGACGTGCTCTACTCTTATTGTAAATTAAACCTTACAGTCATAAATTTAAATGATGATTCCGCTTCGCAATCACATTGTTTTATGACAGACATAGAACAGCTGATTTATTTAATAGATTTCGTGCATTTCATTTTATTGCATTAGAGAAAAAGTTGTGTTTTCACTAAAGGTAAAGCAAAATGTAGCTTACGTGCTATTTTATTGTTGACATTGATTCAAATATACCTACTTTAGTACAACCTCATACGTTGGTATGTCATAATTCTTTCTGCAACATTCACTATACAGATTTTTTCTAAATTAGAATAGACTTCTAGCTCATTTTGACGTCGCTACCAGGAAGTACCTTCATCTTTATAGTTAAAAGACGCCTACATAAGCTTCGGATTTACCCAGCATATTCATTCTCTACTTTGACTGGTAGTTAGCCACTCTTAACCGTCGGTGGTCCACCAGCGTTATCGAATCATCCGTCCTCCTTGTGAGGTGCCAGCCACGCTTCGTTCGTAGTCGTCACACTCGAACTTGCTCCAACGGAAATCATTTCTGCGAGCTATGTACACAATTCTTACCCATTGCCACTTCAGTAAGGCCGTGACGCCATGATCTATATCAACCAGTGATTTAAAGATGATAATATCTTGCCAGTTTATTTCAAAGTACAAAAAAAATAAAAATGCGAATGAAATTACTTAGGTACTATAAATATTATTTCAACATTCTAAAACATTAATGTAACTGGCCTTTAAATTAATATTACAGTTTTTATAAAATTACTATTTGGGACTATAAACGCAAATAGTAGGGTTGAAAGTAGGCGCGAATCGTGCCTTAGTCGATAAAGCATACTTAAACGAATAACAACTACGTTTCCAAATGAGCGCTAAGTCACGATGCGTAAAATGACCAGTGGTATAAGTCGTGTTTCAACTAAATTACACGCTTTATTGTTCTATTGATGGCGTATTGTCAAGCATTGATTACGCTTCGGTGGGCTGACTTATGACTGTAGGGGGGCTACTCAGGTACGAACTTACATCCGGAAATGTGAATACTTACTGTGGAGAAATCTCTCAACGAAGCGTTTGACTAAATCTTATTTTTTTAAGTTCAAAACCAAAATTAATACATAACTACTACGTAGGTACCTACTATATAAATATGAATAATTAGTGCAAAGATTATGCTGACTCAATGCTATGCCATTGTTTTTCTTTTTGTCAAAAAATTTAAATTAGGTGCCTACTGAGGGTGTTTAGGAAAATTTTCGCCACCAGTTGGCGCCACTTCAACTTTCACATTGGGCCAATCAGGGATTAACTTTGAAGCCAGTGCTGCCACCTCGTGGGCGCCATTTTAGAAAACCTCAGCAATTTTCTTTTGTACATAAGCACGTGAATTATTATCACATTTTATAAATAAAATTTTTAATTTTGTGAAATGAACACTGAATAATACTTGTTTTGATAGCGCTATCAAAATGGAATACCTTTTCAAAGTGGCGCCTACTAGTGGCGAAGATTTTTCTAAACACCCTCATTGCAATAATTTAACTCATATGTCCTAAATAGGTAGATACTCAAGTAGCTTATAAGTACAGACCTATATATTGGTTTGGCCTTGGAACCACTAGATTATCACAGATACACTTGACTGTAAAAGCAAAAGCAAGCAAAAATAATATATGATTCAGATTTTAGTTGCTTTAAAGTTTTAGAATAAATAGATGCAGCGAGACTCCTTCTGCCTTCGTTCAAGCTTGAAAATAACGATGTGTGAAATAATGAGATCTACATTCAAGAGAACAGTAACCATTGCAACAGAGTATAAAATAAGGCGATCAAAGAAATGTTACTGTTTTAATATTGTAAACATGCTCTACTTGTATGTTACGAGTATGACTGATTACAAAAGTAGCTACCTGGTACCTAGTCCCATCTCTTGATCGTCAAGTCCTTTATTAATAAATAAAATTCCTCTCTCAAATTGGAGCAGTTAGACCAGCGAAGTATCTCTGCGGCAAAACGCTTTCCGCGGATCATCGTTTGACTCGTGACCTAGTTACGTTTTACGACCTTAAACAATTTGAATTCCTACATTTTTGCATTCTATGTAATAGCTAAATGACAAATTATGTACACTTTATTTTTAACTGTCTTCAAAATGGAGGAGGTTCGTAGATTTTTGTATGTTTTTTACCCGATTTCTCTGCCAATTATGAATGGACTTTAATGGTTATTATTTTTACAAGGTAGATTATGTTTCACACGTGGTCACATATAAATTTTATGTCAATTAGTTCAGCGCTTTTTGAAAAATTCAACAATAACATAAAATAAAATAGATGATGTTTTTTCATTGGCTCAAGTTATATTGAGGAATTCTACTTTTAGTTTTTGTTAAAGTTTGTACATAATTATACACACTTAGGTATAGTTTTGAAGTCCGTTATTGTTTTTATTTTTCTAAAAAATAACTTTATTACTTACCTTTTCATATATTCTTACAAGGCTTACTGGTAGAAAACTTACCATAAATAAGCTCGGCTTACGCTTAAGATAAGATGGCCTTTATAAAATAATATATTTGTTTTTCAGGTGATAGTGGGTGCAGCGTGCGGTATAGCAGCATGCATAGTACTCGTTGCTGCAGGAGCCGCCTATGCTCGGTTTAAGGGAAAACGCGCGCAACCTCAACCACTGCCGCAACCAAACCAGGATGAAGACACCCGACTGAGAGAGTTCCACAAACAATTAGACTGTTTACGAGTAAGTAGAATGTGATCTTTGAACGAAACATTCCGTAAAAAAAACATCATGCGAATCCCTGAACTATAAATAAACGTAGAGTACGAAAGATACCAAGGATTGGAGTGTTCTAGACGCATTAAGAACAGTCATAAGCAATAAGATATAGGTACATTGATGTAAGATCCCTTTAGTTAAAAGTCGGTTTATACCTACTAACGACGAAACTCTAAATCATTTTTCTGGAATTCGAAATAAGATAATGCACACGAGTTTGAATAGAATAGAATAGGTAGTTTATTTGTTAGCAACATAGTATTTCACAGTTTGTACATTTGTTATTATTACAGATCAACATATTTCGCCTACTTGATTCAGCATGCAAAATTGAAAAAGTAAAAACATTATAATAAGAAAAGTTAAATTACATAAAGATTAAATCCAATTATATATCTACTCCTTGAGTCTTTAATGAAACACAACTATTGCACCACTCAAACTGCTGCAACTATCTCTAGACAGGCTTATAAATCTTTATATATCAAAATATATGTACCTACCTAGATTTACCTATTTAAAAAAACAAATTAAACAATTTAATTTACTGTAGCTACGACAATCACTAGTTGTTGTCTATACAGTAGCTGACTTGCAATGAATAGCCTGATTGATTCATATTATGCCAATGCAATACGACATTAATAAAAACAAAGTAATCTTAATTTGAATTAGAGCTAACAAATCAACAATTGCATAAGCTTTATAAGCTTATAATAGAACCGCTATTCGTGCAACATGATAAATGGATCAACTTATAAGAAATGTTAGGAAATTCAATACATCATAAGATTTTAGACGCCTACGCAGGATCTCACGATATGGCATAACTGTTGCCTACTTTCTTATAACATTTCATGATATGCTCTAGATAAAGATTACTTAAACATATGTTAAAACATTTCTTTATTATTGCAGCCACACGCCTACACACTGTTATCAATACTGAACCACACGAGACATCAGGTACGGGAACTTTACCAGCTCGGTAACAACGATGCTGCTATGGCTTACAGGTATGTCTTCAATGTCTCCAATTTTCTTCTAAACGCTACTTTTGTTTTCACCATAAAGTCTAATAGAGAACTCTTTCTCAACACAATTTAATACCGACAGTTCCACGTTCCGTTTAAATGCGCCGAGAATTGACTAGGCGAGACTTAAAAAAAATCAGGGTGAAACCATGCTATATGTAACCTCTCTCAAGAACTGGGCTATCGGGCTATCATATGGAAAAAGAATTATTCAAATCCGACTGGTAGTTCCAGAGATTAGCGCTTTCAAACAAACAAACAAACTCTTCCGCTTTATACAAAACTAGATTTCCGCCGCGCGGTTTTACCCGCGTCTTTGCTTACTGGTCTGCTCCCGTCGCCTTTAGCGTAATGTTACATAGCCTATAACGTGCCTGGAGAACTAGGCTATCATAAGCAAATCCGACTTGTAGTAACAGAGATTAGCGCGTTCAAACAAACAAACTCTGCAACTTTATTTAAGAGTATATATTTAATTATGTAGCTATCGATATACAGTCGAAATAAATTTAATATTAGATGTCTTTAACAAGAAACAGCAATTTCAATTTAGCAATTATCTCCAAAGGGATGCATTTTAAGGGTGTTATTTCTTAATTGATTAATTATATTGTTTACCTATGTACATTGTACCTACCTACATTGTATAGGTACAAGGGCTCTCCCGGATCTTCATTTTAACTGAGATATATTATTCCAATGAAATATTCATGAATAAAGTATGTATATATTGTCATTCTGTAGACTAAAATGGTGATGATGGTAATGATTAATAATGAATTTTCAATTAAGGTATCTTTCTTTATACGAGTGGAATTAACTTTTTTTTTATAAAACGAAACCTATTTAGGATCACTTTGTTGTCTGTCTGTATATGAAGACTCTTTATCTCGCTAACGCGTAGAGATATTGAGTTGAAATTAAAACAATTTACTTACTCAGGCTTACAAACTCTTGAAGCTGTGAAAAATTCAAACTCCCAAGTTAACGTAAATAAAAGATACCGCCGTTTACACTTGCCGGGGTTTTTTTCTTTGTTAGAAGCCATAGCTAATACGGAAGATCCAATGATCCGAAATAAACAGATTGCAAGCGTGGTTCTAATAACACGGTAAACGTGTCGTGTTGACAGCTTGCCTACAAAAACGAACTTCAAACAATGTTGAGACACAGCAGAGCTGTTTGTTTACGTCAACTATCTAAGAATATGTGGGTAACTATGTTGCTGCATGTGATGATCGATTCGTCAGTGCAGTTGTGCAAGGGTTATTTAGGTACACTTGTAGCGCGATGTGTTTGAGCCTAGTTACGTTTAATGTTTTTTTGTAGACGAATTTCCACCCAATTGTTCTACCCAGACTCACACTGCATCTGAACTTAGCGCAGTCATTTGAATTCCCAAATACTTGCTGCGATTGTTTTGTTGTATGATGCCTACAGGCGTACCAAGCATGACAATTATAAAAATATCCAGTTGAAGCAATTGCTGCTGTCATGACACTTGAGTAAATTCTAAATAATGTGTGATTCTAAGTTATAGAACTAGTAAAAGTACTGCTGCGTCAAGTTGTATAGTTTCTAATATTAACTTTTGTTACAGCTGCATTCTGAGTGATTTAGCTAAGTTGCTCATATTGTTGAACAAGCAGCAGCTACCTGTGGTACCAGATGAATGGCCGCGATTAGCCAGTTGGGCGGAAAGGTATTTATTTATATTTAAAGATTATTAAGTATTATACTCAGTGCAAATATTTGTGTGCATGAACATGGCTATTTACCTACATTGGTCTGGGTGTTTCTATGTATACCTAATATGTATGTATTTACAAAAAAAAAGTATATAAGTAAGTATGTTTATCTGCATTCTAGGACCCATATCACAAGCTATTAATATATGCTTACTTTGGGTCTAGATGCTGTTGTGTTTGTTGTGGTAAAAAAAAATATACCTTGCGTTTACTTTTTCTTCGCGATTTAGTCACAGGCTAAATTATGCGAACCCAGAATGTAGCTATTTACTAGTAGTAGGCACTAGTAAATAGCTACATTCTGGGTTTAACCAACAGAATTTGTGAGTTTCTCCAAAGTGCCATTATTAGGGACTGCAAAGCAAAAAGTTAAATTTGCATTATTTGTGAACAACACCACAAATACATCTATTTATATTCGGAACTACTAATCTGTTAGGTAACATCTTTAAATTTACTTTTAAATATTATAGTGTTCACTTATCTATCTACCTCCTAATATCTACATAAATAAAGGTAATAATAAGTAATAATAGCCTTTATTTCAGACAGTATTTCATTTACAGTATCTATCTTAATTATTCTGTATCTAAACTAACTCTTAGTTTTAAATTATATATCTATGCTAAACAATTATGCATCAACAACCCTTTCTGTATGCCACTTATTAGCAAAGGCCTCTATCAACTGTTTCCATTCCTCTCTATCCTTAGTAGTTCTTGTCCATGTGACTCCTGCTACAGCTTTAATAACGTCCACCCATCTTTTAAGTGGTCTACCTTTTTCCTTTTCTTATGACTTGTAACCAGTTCATTATCGATTTAGACCATTTATCTTTTCCTCTAATTGTATGGCCTGCCCATCTTCATTTTAACTTTTTTATTGTTGTTGTGATATGTTTTGTTTTCGTGTGTTACTTTATAGTTTCAATTCTTATTCCGCCGACTAGTTTTTCCCGATTACACTCCTTTCCATGGACTTTTGGCAGGTTTCTAACTTTTTTATGTGTGCTTTAGTGAGTGCCCAGGTTTGGCAACCGTGAGTATGGGTAGTATGCTGGTATCAAAGAGTTACCGTTTGATGGTTGGGTTAGTATTTTTATTTTTCATTATTTCCTTTAGGCTCCAAAACTGTTTCCAGGCATTTCCAATGCTCCTGTCAATTTCTTTTGAGATTAGATCTACAGGAGATATTATCTGGCCTAAATAGATGTATTCATTGACATATTCCATTAAGTTATTATTGATCACAATAGGTTCTTCTTTACCATTGGTTATAGCCTTGGTAGTTGCTGTGTTCATGACTAATCCCACCTTACCACTCTCTCTGACCAGGTCACTCAGCATCACCTGCAATCCGTCACTTGATGTTGCGAGAACTATCAAGTCATCTGTAAATCTCAAATGTGACAGGTTTTCACCGCTATTGGACAGTCCACATTTCTACCAGTCTAATTGACGTAAGACTTCTTCCAAAACAGCTGTAAACAATTTTGGCGATAGCGGATCGCCCTGACGCATGTACGCCTCTTCCTATTTTAATATCTTTACCTTCCTTCTAAAATTTTATTTAAGCCTTGCTGTTGTCGTTGATATTTTTTAATACTCTGATGAATGGTCTCTATTGTTGTGAATCATGTTCTATGGTATCGAAAGCTTTACTGTAATCCACAAAGCAGCAGTAGAAAGTTATATTATATTCTTTAATACTTAAATAAGTAAGTTCAAATTGCAATGTTTTATTATTACAGAATTCTAAAACGCTACAGTCGTACAGAAGTCAATTCACAACAAGAAGGCCAGCTGATAAATATCCTTCCCGCTCCGCCAAGCCAAGGTTCGGACTCGCAGACCATCCAGCAATCGTTCTCAACATTCAAACCACCTTCCTATGTCCCCTCGACATATGACAACAATATCATGGGAAAGATGGAGTGCGAGTGGACTGACGGAGGGCAGCCGCCTAGCTACTCACAAGTAGAGAAAGAAAGAGAGACCATTGTCCTCTCTGATCCTTGGGAAAGGAGACCAATTGTGAGAAGAGAAAGCGTTTGGTTAGAAGATGAATTTTTCGAAATGATGAGGCGACCGCAAGATGAACTAACCACTGAACTATAATTAGAGTGAAACCGTGTAATATTAATAATTTAAGCATTTGGTTCACCATTCCAAGTCTGACAAGTACAAAATACAAGATTACTAATATTTTTAGATGTTAATATTTTCTAAGTTTGTTGTGGTGCTTTCAGTCTTCCTGTTTAGCCTACTAATTTGATGATATAAATCTAAAAGAAAACGGAATTTCTATGAATAGCATAAGCTTGATCTTAAGAAAAGCAATAATTGATAAATCTAGTAAAACACTAATGAATATGTAGCCCGATGGCTAACTAAACTATTGCCTATTGCTAAGTTTTTGACTTGATATAAATATTCAACAATAATAATTATTGCTTTTTAAAGAAATTCTATTGTAATCGTAGAAAACTAAATGGAGCTAAGCATAAATTCCTTATTGCTCTATATGAACGTAGCCTAAGTAATATTACTTTTAATCGTGTTAAAACCAAAGTAGAATGTATAATAGTTATCTAGTCTCTTAAAAAAATTAAAAAGATTTTATTACATGTGCCTGTCTATTTTCGCTACAATACCTATATTTTTAATTCAAATTTGAATTGTATAACTACTTAAATGTACACAATCTGGACATTAAATAAATTACTAGGTACTACACAAATATTCGCATTTATTAGCAGGATGACAAGAAAAACATTTTTTATGTAGGTACCACCAAAATTTATAGAGGTAGATTCAGATTTTAAATATTCGAACCACCTACCTACTAATACACTTTGTCTTTTACTTAGTAGAAGGCAGTTAGTTAATAAATCTTTCTTTATATGTACCTAAGTAATTTGTAAATACTAAATAACCTTATGAACTAGGCAAATTTACAACTAAGTGCCTGAATATTGTTAAACAAAAACAACGAAATATATCTACCTATGTATTAATACTATAGGTTTGATTACGTTAATTTTATATTTGTTTTATTAATAAAGATGTCTATATTTTTGTTTAAGATCATTTTTTTACACCTGTGTTTCAATTTTATTCCGCACACCAATCTGTATACCTAAACATTATCCTACCAACCCCTCTTTCTTTATCTAACCTAATAATCGCGGCGCAGTATTTATTTATTTTAATAGTACTTCGTATTTGATTGCGATATTTAAGTTGGGATATCTTTGTCAAACACGAGACAGCCTCCCTAAAAAAAGAGCTTTCTACATAACAGGTACGTATCAGCTAAACTCGTAATGGTTTTTTATGGCGTCTGAAGTATTTAATACAGCATTTTTAGAAACCGGCTTACTTTGAAGGATGAAAATCGGTAAAACTGTGTGCGAGACGATATGACTTAACAATAAAGAACATACAGCTCTGAGCCAGGCCCGTACCTAGAGTTTTGCCCTCGAGGGTATTAAAGAGCCTCTGAGAAGCATCACAGACACAATAACACCACTTGCCTTTAGT
This sequence comes from Parascotia fuliginaria, assembly GCA_963082885.1. Taxonomy (NCBI): domain Eukaryota; kingdom Metazoa; phylum Arthropoda; class Insecta; order Lepidoptera; family Erebidae; genus Parascotia; species Parascotia fuliginaria. The sequence continues at coordinate 9,580,173 of OY720178.1, read as the reverse complement.
ACCTGTGCTCAAATTCTTTTTTACCAGAGACTAGAGGATCCGGGGGGCAGAGGCTAACGCACTCAAGTCTTCCTCCAAACGCAACTGCATGCCAAAAAAATGTGCTGGTTATCACCTCCCCATTCGCCTTAGCTCATTACTGATTCCGACCCGTCGTTTGCTAACGCGTTGACTTTTACAATGTTAGGTAGAGGTTCAGACTATACATATCAAATATTAAAAGGGGCATTAAAAACTGTAATTTTGATTTCAAAGTTTTAATACAATGCACTCTCTCTCTTCTCGGCTATGCATCCCACAGGGTGGTGGAGGCGGCCTTCCTACGTTTTCTCCTCCACTTCGCTCTATCTGGGACGTCATTATCGAAAAACTCGCTCTCTCTCATGTCTCTCAGCACAACATTATTCCATGTTGTCTTACTGGATCTTTGACCAGACGTGGAGAGCTGCAGTACCAAGTTCCCGACGTATGAGAAGTGTGCGTAAAGCGGGCACCCGGCCTAAAGCGGACACCTGGCCCAAAACGGGCTTCCATCATTAAAATCGATATTTCAATACTATACCTACTTAATTAACAAAAATGCGCGTGAACACGCCTCCCGCAACCCACGTATCGCGGCAGCCACCTGGTCTGCCTGTGACTGTCCGCACGCTCGTGCGCTCAAAATAATCAGTGAATTTACAAAAAAAAATACAACATTTTGTTGATTATGTTTTCTCTTTTTGTATTGCTTTTGTGTTTAATTCATATGATGAGTACCGTTTTGTATGTATCTGATAGTATTTTAATTATCTTTGCTTGGCGTATCATACATCGATAAGAAATTACAACTTTAGTAAAAAATAACCAACACGAAGGGCAAAGCGGGCATGCCCCGCCCGCTTTGTCCGTAGTCTCAGACTTGGTTGATTTATTTGGTGATATGTTAATTTTATAAAACGCTACATTAATATATTTTATAATAATAATAATCTTTATTTATCTTTTTTTTTTTTTAAAGAGGGGAAATGCATTTACGCATACCTCCTCGTCCGGGGAAACGAGGCGGCTATGTCGGACTCGCTGGCCTAAGATGGTAGATGGCCGAAATACCGACTAAAACCCCCTGTGCACCTGCTTTCGCCTTAACGGATAGGCCGCCGGAACTTGATACTACATCAGCGGCCTACCCAGCGCCAGCCCGCACCGTGCGGGCACCAACACCTGTGACATCGTCCGGGTGCACCAGGAACGCTGTCCCTACACGGAAGGTTGCGGATAGGGGTGATAGGCCCCGCTCCCCCACCGGCAACCCCACTAAGGCGGCACCGCGTGCACGTACGCGCGCCGACGGCGCCCCGTTCGCCGGCGGCGGATCGGATCAGCGAGGAGACTTGCCTCCCTGAGCCGCTCCGCCGCCTCCTTCTGCGAGATGACGTCCGTCCTCCGTTCCGTCACAGAAGGATGCGATCGCACTCCAACATCTATCGCTACCGGCCATGGAGCGAAGCACGGCCGGCAGCGACAGATCGACGCCGATGACTGCGACGAGGTCCCGACGCTGAGACACCCACGCCGGACAATACTCCAGTGTGTGCTGTGCCGAGTCGTCGTCGCAGTCACAGTAGTGGCAGGCAGAACACCTCTTCCTCCTCGCGACTTTGTGCAGGTAATGACCGAAGCAACCATGCCCGGTCAACACCTGCGTCAGTCGGAAGAATGCGTGCGTGCGTGCGTGCGTGCGTGCGTGCGTGCGTGCGTTCGTGCGTGCGTGCGTGCGTTCGTGCGTGCGTGCGTGCGTGCGTGCGTGTGTGCGTGAAAAAATCGTTTAGTGAATGAGTAATTTACTTTTGGTAAAGCACAGATTTTATCTTTATGACGTTTGGTGAGTTCTTACATACGGAGTCCGGCGATGTTGTAAGGGGTAACAATGTGGAATATAAAGAGTTGTCTCACATTCACAACACCACAGTGTTTGTAAAGATCAGTAGTGGGGTATAGTCTAGGGCGAAAGGTAGCAATTTTTAGAATAGTTCTATGAGCGATTTCTAAAGGCAGGAGGGTGGTCTTGTGAGTTCCGCCCCAACAAGTAATGCAATATGTTATTATGGACTGGCAGATTGCATAATAGACCCTGAGAAAAATGTTCTGATTAGTGACGTGACGAAGCGATTTAAATACTATATATATATATATGTATATAAGCTTGCGAACCCTGCTCGTCACGGCTTCCACCTGCTCTTTAAAGTTTAAATTTTCGTCTATGAGAACACCAAGGTATCGGACACTGTTAACTGAATTTATGCGAGGGCATGTGCGATTTGATAAAGATTTAGCTAGACAGGTATGAGATATTAAATTCATTTTGTTCTTTGGCTGGCTCATTGATGATATAAAAAATTTAATAATTTTAGTTTTCTCGGGATTTAGTGTGAGTGAGTTAGATAATAGCCAATCGGACACAGAATTTAGTCCAGTCTGTGCATAGTCGTGTAGGTTAGACCAAGAATCTGCAGTAAATTTAATTGCAAGATTACATAGCTCATTAATGTAAATGAGAAACAGCGTAGGCCCAAGTATACTACCCTGCGGAACGCCATAGCATATAGGAAGCTCATTACTAATCTATTTTTACGATTTGAGTTCGATTTGCTAGATAGCTTTTGAAAAAGTTAAGCTGAGATCCTCTGACACCTATTCTTTCTAGTTTAGTGAGAAGGGTGTTGATGTGGACGATACCAAAGGCTTTCTTTAGATCCAGGAAAATTGTTAACAACTTCTTTTTTTTTCATTTAAATTTGAGACAATATGTGAGGTTAATATATATATAGCCGTAGCGAAGAGTCACTTTTCAGAGGAGGGAAGCCGGTGGGGTGGGACTAAAATATTTTGGGTTTCGGAAGGCTAGTTAGTCTTTGAGTAGACACGCAAGCAGGGATAGGTATAAGGTGGTCAGGACATATTTTAAAAGGGAAGCCGGCAGGAATCGTGTTATCTGGACGCTTCGCCACTGAATTATATAGTATATTGCATCCGAGGTTGACTTATTTTTGCGAAAACCGAACTGATTTGGAGAAATAATGTTGAATTTATCTAAAAATCTGACCAGTCTAGTGTTTACCATCTAGAACTTTAGATAAGGCACTAAGTACAGCAATCGGACGGTAATTGTTAATAAGGTTTCCATCTCCACCCTTGAAGACTGGATGTATGATAGCCATTTTTAGTGAATTTGGAAAAACAGCGTGTTAAAATTATATGGCTATGAATAGGTGCCAGGTTTTTTGCATATCTTTTTAAAAAGGATGAAGGGATTTTGTCCCATCCTGTAGCCACAGCTTGACGCGGTGAAATTATGTGATTATGTGACGTGTTACTTCATCAGGATCAGTTTTTTCAAGTACGAACGAGTTTGGATTTGAATAGTTAGTTAGATTGTTTTGTGAGGTATAATTTTTGATGTTGTCTGCAAGTTTCTCTCCAATTTCGACAAAAAACTTATTAACATGGTTGCAAGCATGAATGGGCGATTGTGAATTCATTAATAATTGTGAAGAAGTGTGTTTCATTTTAGTAGTGTTTGTTATGTCTCTAATAGTTTCCCAAAGTATTTTTGTATTATTGCCGGCTTTTTTTAATTGCTCAGTATCATATAATGGTTTTGTTTTTCTAAGAATTTTTGTACAAAAGTTCCGATATCTATTATAGGTAATTCGAAGTACCTCATTAGTTGGTGACGACTTTAGTCGTCTGTGCATAGAGTCCCTGTTTAGAATACATCTTACACTTACATTACAAAATATTTACTGTTTTAATAATACAAAAATAATATTGAATTTTGAATCTACTGAAACGCGCCAAAAAGACTGTTTCTGTAATGGCGCCGGTCATACTTCACGAGTGACGTCACACGCCAGTAAAAGTTTATTTTTATAAGTGCAGTTGAATTGTATGTTACTTGCGTGTGTCATCACCAGAGCTGCAGCCACGTAACAGACAGTAGACGTACCAGATAAAATTTCAAGAATTATACATAATTTATTTCCTTTATTTTCCAAAAAATGCACATTTTTTACATCAAAATAATGTAAAAACCAAATATTTCGCTATTTCTTTGAGAATGACCACAATTAGTAGTACCTATATTTTGAATGTCGTCAAATAGCTTATTATAATACTTAGATACAACAAAAGATCTCAAACCTAGTTTTAAAAAATATGTTTACCTTAACAACAAATAAACGATTTAGTTCAAAAATATACATTTCACTTTTAGCTCCTTGTTACATACCTACATACCATTTCGACTATTTCTTACTTTATTTATATATTTATTACACTATTTTCTACAATTAATGTGATTTATACATATGCGCGCTTTGCCTATAGCACAGTGACCGCTTTAGGCCTACCCCCCGGGCAAAGCGGTCACCAGTAAAGGTTTATTTAAAGGTTTAGGATTATTTTGAGCACGTAACGTTATACTTTAATCAATGTAGTTCCTGCTATGATTAAATGTTGATGGAAATCTTGTGTTTAAACCGCTTTTTTTTTAAATGATCCATAAGGTGCCCGCTTTGGGCTCTCGCATCATCTTCATTTCAACTATGGTATGGACGTTTTTCTGGGCTAACTACCAAAAGCATTCTCATTCAAAATAAACATATTTTAGAACTATAAGAATTATTTAATGTACGAAAATAAACAGGACATGAAATTAATTGAGAACTAGAAAGTTTTTACTTTAAATAAATTATTTAGCGTCATCTACGTGCAGGTTAAAATAACGGCATAACGGAAAAACTGACCTCTAATTATCAGAAGTCACTGCTTGGCGCTACAAACTGAGGTAAGCTGTCAAATTAAATTGACACTACTGTTAATTGACGGCATAGCTAACTGTCAATTCTGTAAAAGAGGAAAGAGGACTGTTGATCTTTTTGTAAATCAGTATCGCACTATTAATTAATTTATGTGCTTTTATTATCACGAAGTCAATAATGCTATAAAGAAGTGAATGTTATAACATAATAAATCCAATATCGTTGCGATTTTATCACCTCACTTTCAGATTATTAATGAAAATGTAACGCAAAACTGTATGGACTAGACAACATAACGGTAAACATAAAAATAATACATAGCATAATAATTAATAGGTATATTTAATTTATTTGTTTATTTCAAGTATTAAATTTTGAGGTGACCCTCTACGCACTTACTCAATTTTGAACTGTAGGTGTAATATTGCACGCCCGAACTGCAATTTATAATTTCATAACAAGTGATTTGTTGACTTACAGCTGATCAAGCACTCTTTGTTCGAAGTATTGACCGCTTATCAATTATATTCGGGTTTCAGATGTATTTAAACACACATTGATATTTAAAATTAAGCTAAATACCACTAATGAGCCAAATGGTAAGTTGACTATTATACTGCATAATATTTTTTATTTATAATATTAACATTATTTGCAAACAATAGCCAATAATTAGTAGGTATTTGGTCAAATTGTAAATATGTACTTATTTTAAAAAGATATAAGCTATAAGCGCAAACTACTAGCAAAATAAAATTTATTATTTATTGATTAATCATAATCAGCTCAAAGTATCTATAGCTTCATTTTCACCCTTGTTGTAATTTTGTGTCAATTGAGTAATTGTAAAGTCCTCTGTAATACCAGTCTTATCTTTATTGTTAGAATTGTCTTTTTACGTATGTTTACTGTTCTTAATAAAATTTATTTATAACTCAAAAAGTATTTTTTGAAAAGACTTATTTTTTTAGTATTGATAACATTTATCTAAATTATTTTGCATGCAGCAGACATCGGTTAGATTTCCAAGAATTGTTTGTTTATTGTATCCAATCTTTTTTACCTGCGCATTTACATTAGAGGACTTATTTATTTTATTATGTCACTCTCAAGCTCTGCAGTCTAAGTATCTTTAAACAAAATTTTAATCTAATAGAATAAGTACCACTTTGGTAGACTAATATAATAAAAAATACCAACCCTACCTTAAATAAGATAGTATTCATTTTAGAAAATTTCCTGATATTAAATATTAGGAATAGATGTAAAGTCACCTATTCCTAAACCTATTCCTGTTAATAAAGCTAGGAAGTATCTCTTGCCCACTCTCTACCTACTTTAGTTCATTACTGGTTCCCCACCCCTCATTCGCTACCATAGTACATCACTGGGTTCCAATGGTCAAGCCTCCTCCCCCTCAAGTCAAATCCTGGATCCATTACTGAAATAGTCATATAATAAAATAAGCCATGCAAGATAGTGAGCAGGACGAGATGTCAGTGATAATGAGGTAACGAGCGGAATGTGTTTGGGACTTAGCTTTCTAAATCCACTAGTGGATTACTTCAATGCTACAAAAATGTTATAAATTTTAAATAGTCTAACTAGAAATACTATATTTTTATTATTTTCAGCTTTCAAGAACATTACAGAAGGAAATATTTGACATCCTAAATTCTGCAGATACCTCTCACCATGAAGCAGCTGGCGGCATGGTAAGTGTCATTAAAAAATCTTATTTATTATTTAGAAATGCTAGTTTTACTATGCTAACAGAATTTAAAGTACCATATGAAAGTATACTTCATTGTTATTGTATGATTATTAAATAAAATATATACTTATCTACATAATATATAATGTACTATTATTAAATAAAGCGGAAGATTTTGTTTAAACGCAACTAATCTCAGAAACTACCAGTCGGATTTCAATAATTCTTTTTGTAGCCCAGTTCTTGAGGAAAGTTATAGGCTATGAAACATCACGCTACTGGCGACGGGAGCAAAGCAGTAAGCGTAGTGTAACCGCGCTACGGGAAGCTAGTTATGTGTAAGGCAGTACATTCAACTCCAAGATATATTATTATAATTGTTCCAAAATTGTCTAGCAATTTAAATTTCCTTGCAGCGCAATGTCTGTTGCCTGTAAGAAAGTTATCTTATAAAATAAAATAAGAATGATTGAAATATTAAAATGTTCTTTTACAAATATCATTTATTGAAACTCTGAGTGGAAGACTTTATTTAAAATACAAATAAATAGGAATAATAAAAATGTATGAGTTTACAAGCTGTTGCCCGCAGCTCCCTCCGCGTGAACGTCGGTTCGGTTATATCTCTGTTTATACATTGTCGATTTTTCATACAAAATTTCATGACCTATTTCAACCCCTAGTAATGTTTTTGCGATAAAAGACTATGTTGTTCTCGTAGTCCCTAGTCTAATTTATCTCTATGTATACTTACACTTACAAATTTAATTAAAATCGGTTTAGTGGTTTAGGCGTGAAAGCGTAACAGGCAGACAGGTAGAGTTATCTTCGCATTTATAATATTAGTATGGATTTGACATCTGGGGACACGTTCGTGACATACTTTTCTCGAAGCAGTTTGGGCTATTTTCGACCTATAACTTCGTTGTGATTAAAAGTAGAAGCCTGAATTTTCAGTAACCAAGCAGGCATTGTATAAACACGGTATATTTCAAATTTCATTCAATTTGAAATACTAGTTTAAGAAATAACTAGCCAAAATTCGTAATTTTATCACTCACTGACTGACTGACCTACTATCAAAACTTTAAAGCACTTCCAGCTAGCATAGAAGCTTCAAATTTAGAATGCCATTAGTGTTTAGTGAAAGAAAATCAAGGTAAAACTAAAATATTTTGCAGATAGATACACCAACAGCATAAATAACTAATTCCATATAAATATATAGGATTACAAAGTAACATTTGCACCTACAAAAAGAAATGAGATGCCATGAAAAACAACTTGTTAAAAAACAAGTCTTGCAAGCTAACATCATATATTATAGTGACCATATCAATAATCTTTTATGTTTTACAAGGTTGGTGATTTTTTTACAAGTTGTTTTTGATGGCATAATTTATTTAGGTATTAATATACTTACTTATCTTTTTATTTATGTTTTGCTTTTAGTTATGTTTAAGTATATAAAAATCATTTGTTTTATGCAATGTAAGCTTGAGCACCAAGCTGATGTTTTTACTAACTTATTTAAATGAAAAATGATAAGCTTTCGAAACCATGACAGCATAATGAGCTATTAATACACTGATACTAAAATGTCATTGCTTGTGGTGTCGTATTGGCCGGGTCATCACCTTCCCTCTAATATGGCGAGGGTGATGATAGCTGGCCCGTGCGTCATGCTCGTGAACGGGTGCTACTTGGGATGACTGGTCAATCTTGGCATAGCTTACATTTAATATTCAATCCAGTATTACCTTGTCGTTCAATGTGACCAGGGGGTGCATTTACCAGTTTAATTAAAATACGTAGTCAAATTACCATACTAGTTGAAACTAAATAATTGAATTCCTTGTTTTCTTTCTTTAATCTTAGTATTATATTAATTAGTTAATTTGTAATAATTACTTTGTATGGTTCTTTGGTTGCGTTGAGTGTTTAAATTGTAACTCATTCAAATAACTGTAATTATCTGGCGATTGAAAAGAGTGGCGTGAGTTTCTTGCCAGTTCTTCTCACAGCTCTACCTCGTCAGCGAACTGGCTGTAGGTCAATTGGCTGACAAAATGTAATGTTGACTTTTCATAAGCATCATACTTTATGATCTAAATGAAATAAATGCTTTGACTTTGACTTTGACTTTGACTTTGATAAACTGATGCTATTCTTTCTTAGTGATTCATTTGTAACCTCGTGCATGGTCATGCCATCAAGGCATTGAGCGTATCTGATGCTCAACGCTTTGATGATAATGATAATATATGATGATTGTAGACTTATATATTTTTATTTGTTGTTTTCATTCACCGTACGACAGTAATGTCTGAAGTAAAATTAAATACTCTATAGTTGAATTGCCTGTTTTATAACCCTCAATCATTAATATGAAAAATTAATATAAATAATAATTGTTTAGAACCCTCAATCTCATGTATCTGCCCATAGGGCAGGATGTCAATAGTCACTCACTAAATACTCAGATTACTTAACACTTTGAACACCATTCAAGCAGACACAATAGAAATCTACTGTTTGTTTATGTAATAATATCAGGCACATTCCTAATACCTGGAATCGATTTGTGGGCGAAGACATTTCTCATATCTTTAGGTACTTAGGTACCTATATGTGCAAAAATTATGTTTGTTCTCACAAGAATAAAAATGCTATCCAGACCTTTTTGCGGCTGAAGAGTTTGGCTCGAAACTCATCATACGTATAATCTACGAGTACCTACATAAAACATAGAATTTTTGTCGTCCTATTCCCTGGCGGATAAATCTTGATCTTAACCTCTCCGGAGCAAAAATCTGATCTGCATCTATGCACAAATATGCTTTTTGACATGTTCCTTTTCGTACCTATATTGTTATGAGGTTCCTGTATGTGTCGGTAACTTAAAGCGCCTTAGAGTAATTTAACAGGTGATTAGTATATTTTTCGTTGATCAGCCTTTCAGAAACTGGGTAAATGTATGTGTTTGTTGCGAGATATATAAACATACTATGATATTTTTACATCACAGGTATCAGAAGAAAATAAGTTCATACGACAAAGAAGAATGGGAGACAATGGTGGAACAGCTACTGATGCGAGGGACATACCGCCGCCGTATTGTGGATTTCTCGACGCACCCTCGATCATATCTCATCGACGTTGATTTAGTCAGAGGTATACGCACCTTAATCCATAATAACTATACTTAAAGTACAGTTTAAGACTAATTCGTAAAGTTAAAGTCATGATAAATATTTTTATATTCAAGTGTACTATGAACCGTATTTTCTAAGTTACATGCTGTGTCATTCTTACTCGTCTAGAAGGGCAGAGATAACTACTTAGCTACATGAGATTTTAAAGAAAATCAATATCATTATTATACAGTAAGTGGATAAGTATATCTTGTACGTCTGAATTGTCTGACAGGATCATCATTCCCAAAAGCGAAGCCTACGTTAGGCATGCGACGTGTTGTATGGTACGCGTTAGTACGACTCTTGTTCCTACCTGCTCTCTACCAATGGTGGGCTCAGCAGACATCACCGACTTGCGCCAAGTTCCTACTAACTCTATGGCTGATGCAAGTCCTTAATATAACCATATACTTCATGACACCTGTCACCGTCGATATAGACGTAAGTTTAAAAACCACCTTATTTAATTAAGCCTAGAATACAAATTACATTGCTGAGATACTTTTGACAATACTGAATGGCGCAGTGTAGGTACAGAGTGCATTACAATACTCTGTAGATATAAATAGCTTCAACTGTAATACAAATATAGTACCTACATGATGTATGATTTTTATTGATGTGTCTACAAAGCATGGAAATAATAACATAAATTACGGAAATAATTCTCAACTGATCAAAAAAATTTGCTAAAGATTAATTATTAAAAAACACTCATTAGTCATTGACAAGCGAAATATATTATTCATATATTATATATTAATCCCAATACTTTTCTGAACTGCTTTTACCAAGTAATCTTTAATTTAAAACATGTTATTTTTCAGCCAAACTGTTGGATTGTACCTTTAGGGTTGATGATAATACTGAGCGTAGTACATTCTCAAATAGTCAGTACAACAGAGATGGAGCTAGCTAGAGTACGACCACGGACTGCGTTCCGTAGGAAACTACCACGGTATTTCAGGTAACTTTACGTTTATAAATGTCTACGTAAAACACTGCACAAAGCTTTTCTTTAGATAACTGTGATTTGACCTCCATTCTGTATCCTACCTAATAACCCTTTTTTAAATAATTACCCTCATATTATTTGTCGCGTAGTCAACCGCTGAGTGTCAAGGCTTTGATTCTAGACAAAAAGTATTTTGTGAGAATCGAACTTCTAGATGTAAATTAAATTTGGTGACTGTACTCGTATGTTCAAGAAGTTCCCGCCAAAGAACTTTTTTCATAGACATGAGTTGTCTTTGAAAAAAGAATTGAGAAATGTATAACTCAAGTGACATGGGACTGATGCATTATGCATATATCAATTAGGTTAACGAAAACAAAAAGATGTGGTAGGTAGTGTAGTTAAGAAACGCTTGTAGTTTTGCATTACAAAAGAATAGAAAGAACTTTACCTACACATCCCTATTTTAGGCATTCGTAATTGTGTATAACTAATTTAGTTTATATATCATCCTAGATACAGTTTATAAAGCATATAAAAATTAATGAAAGGCAATCTTTTTGTGATGAAAGTACTTATAAACCAATACAACTTTTAATATGGAAGTAACTATCAATATAAAACCTAATGATTGATGTTGATCAGCTAACACGATTTGTGTAAATCAAAATCAATTCATACTAATTATAATTTCACCAATAAGTAGACGCGATAACAAAAACTTAATTTATTTTAGGCGGTCGCGGTCTGAATGCGATGGCGGCAGCGGCGGCGGATCGGGCGAGAGCGGCGCCACCTCTAGTCAAAGCAAGACACCTACAACCAAACCGGCTAAGTTTAGACGAAGACAATCACGACCTGAAGTTGCAGAAAATGGAATCAGGTAACATTAGACCTTAGCACACTCCACATTAAAGTCTGTTTTATTCAATCTAAATCAAATCAGAATGTTTTTTTTTTAAATATATCAGTTAATTAGTTATTCGACTTTTGTTTCAGAAAACGGAAGAAGGAACTAACAAAAGAGATCACAGTTACAAATCTGGAACCGCCTCTAAAAAATAAAACTTTAATAAAAGTAAAAGCAAAGGATTCGGACGATGAAGAATATATGGTGTGGAAGAAACCCGACTTAACAGCACCCATCGTAACGTTTACTCCACCGCCAGATGACGCCACACCGAGCTCATCATTCCGATACAAAACCAACATCCTAACTAAGAAACAATTAGAATCGTTTAACGTGAGACAGAACCAACAAATAATCGCAAGAGCTTTAGCAGACGGAGACGACGGCTTTGAAAGTCTCAACGGCTACAATTCAAATGGCAGCGAAGGCGACATTAGACTTAAGAATGAAGCAGAAGTTTCTCGAAAGAAAGCAATTATTACAAGTGACAATAACATAACTGAAGAAAGCAATAGTAGTAATCAAGTAAATGAAGTAGACGTATTAGACAATGAGCCTGAAGTGTTCATAAATGCAAATATACTTCAAAAAGATGACGATGAGAATGTAGATTCAGATGGTATTATCCCAACAAGTAGTCCTAGTACAAGTAAAAGGATTGGTGTTCGATTCAGAAGCTCGTGGGCTCAAGACGGTATACATGAATCTAGTGACGATGATTTCACAATTAAGAAAAAAGAGAAGGTATTTATAATTTATACTTATTTTGGAGAAACTGTGATTGCAATTATCAATACTGCATTCTATTTCTTAGACGTAATAATCTTAGTGCAATAAAACTCGTTATATGATGAAGGCATATAATGAGCTAATACCACCTTGGTGTTATACAATAGAGCAATAAACACTAAAATAATGACATATAACACCTTTACAGAGTTGCTTACCCTTAATTTGCGCTTATAAAGTAATTTATTTAAAAAGGAGTTTAGGGGCAAATCTTCTCATTCGTAATAAATAAGTTCCACAATAAAAAACGTCCTATTCTCAGAACGTCCCATTCGCCACAATATTTATATGGAAGTTTAGATATTTTTGAAGTTATATTTCTTTTGGCGCGATTCATTTTTATACGATGCGCGCGCACACCGACAGAAAAAAAGCAACACCCTGAAGTTAGTTGCGAAGCTTTGTGTGTCGTATCAGTACAAATAATCAGTGTGAATAAATAAAAAATATATTGGCGTTTATATCAATTCAATTATATTTATGACGGTGATAGATATTTTTTATTGATCATTTATCAGTAAAAATATTTATTTTGAATATTAGTGGTAAAAGTGGTTTTAATATACTGTTTTAAGTGCATTTATAGATTTGAGGTTAACTGTTATGTATGTATGCGTTGTGTTATTATTTGGTATTTTTGGATTGTTACGCTAAAGAAGTATAACTTCTTACGTGCGTACATGAGTACTCACACTCTTTTTTTTTTTTTACTGGAAATAAAATTGATAATTGCAATTCACTAATTCACAGTATCTAAGCATGATTTATTTAATTAAATATGTTTAATTTCGTTAAAGCTAAATGGCACTTCTATATGAAAACATTGAGCACAATATTAACTAAATCTATCTTTTAACACTAGGTGATAGATGGAAGGAATTTACAGCACGCGAATAAAGGTAGTTAATGTGCGATTGACGTTTTGGCATGTCAATAACAATATCAGCTTTCGTATGTATGAGCGGTGGTTACAATTCTCGATTTATGTAAACCTTGTATAGAAAGGGCTGGTTAGACTGAGACTAGGCGTTTTCTAACAAATCTGGGAAATTCCTTTGACGACTTTTGAATTCTTGCAATTTTAAGCACTAAGGTAACCTTGCATAACTAAAACAGCGTACCTTTTAACAGGAGTTATCGAGCATTCAAAAATACGATAGTAGAGTAAAACTGATTCTTATCCCGCGACTCTTTTTCTTCCAAAGTGATTGGCTTACCGCTTATGCTTACGTTAGCTAACACGCTTGCAGCATCGTTTCTAATATTTTTATATGTATTCACTTAGATTTTTGCACTATTTACGGTGTATACATTATTTTATGATAGGCGTTCATAGCATAATTTTAACTGAAAATACTGTAAAGTGATCACACACATTGATAATAAATTAATCAATGAATTTTCTTAGAAATTGGGTAGTTACCAGACATCATCGTCAGAGGGGGAATGCTCGGCGTCGGCCCCATCCATAGCTCTTCCATCCCACCATACCATGTCCGATTGGGTTGGCCAAACTACTAACAGTAAGCATTAATTTATTCATCCTTTATTTTACTAATGTACTACACTATTAAATTTTAAAAGACGTACACAAGTGACACGCTAAAGATAAGTTTGATAAAGAAATGCTTAGAACAAATGAAAATAATTTTAGGTCGACTTTGGCGGATAAAAGACGGCTTTTGAGTGTTCATCCAATTTATTCTCGAAGCATGTAATGTTTGTCTTAACCTCTATTAGGAGTACAAATTGCTATCGATTCCCAAACATTCAAGACTGAAATTCACTGAATCAAACAATAAAATCGAGCATAATAAAAATATTATGCTCGATTTTACCAAAAGGTAATAAGCAGAGATCAGAATAGGTAAAGTATAGTTACCTAAAGTTCGAGAAAGAAGTTGTTAGTAACCTCTAAAATCCCGTAATCATAAATATGAAGATTAACCCTCCATGCACCAGGTGGGGTTTGACAAACTCCAGTACTTCAAACTTCACAATAATTTTAAAACTGAACTCCGATCAGTGCCGCTACTAACACTAAGTCAGTTCGGCGACAATCACCAAGTGAGTGACACGACCATAAAGTGCGCGTGGGCGTCACACACCGCACCTCGTACGGTGCGTTGTTAAAAGGTTTGTATAACTATTTTTGTTATTTATTTTGTATTTAATAATAATAATAATAATAATAATATTTCAACAACTACACACAACGCCATCTAGAACCAAAGTAATCATATTATATGCTTGTGTTATGAGTTCTAGAATGCGGATATACCATACTTATATACTTTTTTTTGTAAATACATACATATTATACATAGAAACACCCAGACCAATGCAAATAGACATGTTTATGCACTTAAATATTTGCACTGAGCGGGAATCGAACTCGCGACCTCTGCGTGGCAGTCCATACACAGTACCACCGAACCACTGAGGCAGTCAAATTATCAAGTCAAAGTCAAGTATTTATTTTTGTATGTTTAATTTATATTTTACTAAGCCATGTCTCAGGTAACGAAAGCTGAAATATTACGGACATTGATAGAAGGAGACGATGATTTAGACTTCCGAATCTATACTTCCATTATATGATTGTGAGAAGAGGTGTCAGATAATGATTCAGCTCATACTAGTAATCCTATTCATATTAGTACCCTAGAAAAAAACATAGGAAGAACTAGGTCCTTAAAAAATGTTTGAAACATGCAGATATTTACTGTCAAAATTGTGGTTTATGATCTTGACATATTTTTTAGTTGGTATTTTAAATTGACAATAGGCTAAAAGTAGTTATACTAAAGCCATAAATAAAAAATACTATGATTTTTACATGTGCAATTTCAATTTAGCACTCAAGAAAAGACCCAATAGATTATAAGCTAAAGTAAAAGTTAAATTTTGTATTTTTATTTATAAAAGTCTATTTTAACTATTACGTAATAACATGTTTTACTTAAATCAATTCATTGTTAGTAATAAAATATTTTTTTTTATTATTTGACTGTCATAAAGCAATTTTTTAAGGATAATATTAACCAAATTGTACAACAAAATGTATTTAAATCATAAGCTAAAATGTATCTAATATCCACGTAAACAATTCCAACTTAGTTTTAATTTATCTATTTAAAGCTGTTGAATCTGAAACAATTTTACTACGGAACCATAAACATTGGAATGTGATTCTTCAATTCAATCATTTGTAACTACACTCAAAGTCCAGTTCATGTTTTTATAATTTCGGGTTTTAATTGTCATAATTATGATTCCGCGGGTATAGAGGTATTATCAACTCTTTGTTACTTCCTTCCTTGAACTTTAGGTAAATATACTCTACCTATTCCGATCTCTGGTTAGTTAGAGACGCTTACCTTTACTCCACTTGAATGACTATAATACGATATAATATGAATGTTATGATTATTTTGACAGGTGAGGAAAGCAGTTATGGATCTCAGTCGGAAGGAGGACAATCTGACGTCGGGTTTCCGTATACAGCTGATAGCTCCTGGGATCCTTTCGCTATACTAGACCCTACCAGTGACACAGGTATTAACAAAATTCTTTAAACTCAATTCTTTGTGAGTACTAACACTTACGTAGTTATGAATTATCTATAATTTTAAAGATTCCCGGGCCAGCTAGATAGTAGCATTGTGTCATTGCACACTGATAGTACGAGCTGGCGAACATAATATGGCGAAGCGATTGCGCTTCGCCATATTATATACGTATACGTGCGCCTGCCCCAAGAGTAAGTGAGTTGTAGCACAACATAAACTATTATAATTATAAAGCGAAAAAGTTTGTTTGAAGGTGCTAATCTCAGGAACTACCAGTGGGATTTCAATAATTCCTTTTGCGTTGGGTAGCCCAGTTCTTGAGGAAGGTTATAGGCTATGTAACATCATGCTACTGGCGACGGGAGCAGAGCAGTCAAAGATGTAATTGAACACGGTTGAAACCGCGCCACGGAAAGCTAGTGTATAATAAGTGTAACACTTTCTGACAGTGAAATGTACGATGTGGGAGCGCGGTTCGACGCTGCGCGCCGAGTTGTCGGCCGTGGACATCAGCTGGTACGTGGTGGCGCGCGCCGAGCGAGCCATGGCGGCGCACGGCGGGCTCTGGGCCGGCCTGCTCATGGCCGCCGCCGTCGCGCTCGCCGCGCCGCTCGTGCGACTCGTACAGGTACGGAACACTTTGTGACAGGCAGGTGTACGATGTGGGAGCGTGGGTCAGCTGTCGGCCGTGGACATCAGCAGAAATTAGCCTGTAAAACTGCCTAAAATAGTCCATTAAACTGTTAATGATTCTATTATTTGTGATATTTTAATGTCTGAACCGCTGCAGGACATGCTCATCTCTCCAACTAAGGTACTCATATCATTTTAATGAAATTATTTCCATTAAGGCAATTAACTTATCTGAAGTTTCTGTCGCATATAAATCTTGAAATTTTATGTTTTTATTATAGTAAATATTGTGTCACGCGCAGTATTAATATTTATTGCCGTGCGCCGCTGCAAGATTGATAGAACATTATTCGATGCGCGGAGGCGCTCACGTCGTACGTCACTTGTCCGTCGCCGCCGTGTTCGGTTACTTACAGTGAACGCCGCGCTCGCCAGTCGCGCGTAGGTACACGCTGATCAAGTACACACGTGCTAAGCTTCACCCTCCACGAATCGTGCTCGCTCGCCAAAACTTATGTACCTGTTGATTTACCTAAACTGTTATATGACTCAAAACTACAGTTAAAGTATGAATTTAATAATAATGTTACAGGCGGCCATTGAACAAGACACAAGAACGGAAGAGGAATTGCAGACTTTATCACTTTTCACGTACATCCCGTCATTGATCGCTAACTACAGCAAGGGATCTGTGTTCTCACTCTTCAATGGTGCTTACGGCGTTAACTTTTGGTAAGGAAGGCAAGAATTATGTATAGGGTAGAGGATACTGACTTACTAATTGAGGCTTCATAAGAAAAATCTCACTGTACCTGTGTACATGTGTACTTTTTATGTGCAATACCTTACTCTGAATTTTTACTTAGGGTAATATCAACAAACCTGCTGTCGTGCGCCCTCCGATTCGCACTAAGCGCGCTAGTATTCTTCTTACTCGCCGTGGCCGAACGCGCGTTCAAACAACGCTTCTTGTACGCAAAGTTATTCTCACACCTGACATCGGCGCGACGGGCACGGAAATCAGAACTACCACATTTCAGACTTAATACTGTGAGGAACATCAAGACTTGGCTATCCACTAGATCTTATTTGAGGGTAAGATTCTCTTTAGCTTATACTAGAAATAGGCAAACTCTTTCACCTCCTTTATTTTAAGTTAAGAACTCACATTAGCAAAGTCAACCTTCTCAGCTTTCTGAGTAACCACAACTTGCACATTCTTCGCACTACTTGAAGATCTCGTGTTATGTATTAGTTTTTAATTAAAATGTTTTGCATTTTAGCGGCGTGGTCCACAACGGTCGGTTGATGTGATCGTATCTGCAGCATTTGTTATAACGTTGATACTGCTAGCCTGCGTCAGCGCACAAATGTTGAAGGCAAGTATATAAATTACCAAACAACTCATGCAAAGGTTAACTGTACTATATTTGTTTGTTTGACCACGCTAATTTCTGAAACTACCAATTGGGTTTGAGAAATTCTTTTTGCATTCGATAACCCAATTCTTGAGGCAGGCTAGACTATACCACGTCGCGCTATTGGCTACGGAATCGATGCAGTAATCAAAGACGTAATGTGAATGTAACCGCTCTGTATACAGCTCGTAATACCATAGTGGCCAAATGTTTTCGTCTAAATAAAGATTTTTGATGATTCAGGACACGGTGAGCGTAGAATGCGGCTGGCTCCTAGAAGCAATGGCATGGAGCTGTTGTCTCGGCATATATTTACTTCGTTTACTGACGTTAGGCAGCAACGTCAATAAGAAGTATCGCGGCTGCCTGTCCGCGATATTGACGGAACAGATCAACCTCCATCTCGCGATCGAACAGAGACCGGAGAGCAAAGAACAACTCACTGTGGCTAATAATGTTCTTAAATTAGCAGCTGATTTACTTAAGGTAAGGTTATATACCTACTAAGTACATATACATTATCATTCCATTAGGAACCGAATTAAAATCTCTATTTTCATAAAGAAAAATAAATTAAGGCCTGGAGTTTTGTAGTAACATTGTTTTTAAATTTTTGGATCCTTATTCGATCTTTAGAGATTTAGTTAAAACCCCTTTTGATCGAGTTACCTTAAACGCAAGATGCCAATGAAGGCGTTATACCTAAACATGAAATTTGCCTAAAAAGCTGTTTGCCCTAAATAAAAGATGCCGATGAAGCAGTATGCCTGAAATGCCTTCATTGGCATCTTGCGTTTAAGGTAACTCGATCAAAAGGGGTTGAAACGCTACAAGTTTCAGCATTTAATCAAGTATATTATTTTGTTACAGGAGTTGGATTCACCATTTAAAATATCGGGTATATGTGCCAACCACTATCTCTACACAATCACAAAAGTAGTAATTTTATCGGCGTTGTCGGGTGTGCTGTCCGAAATGCTAGGTTTCAAGTTAAAACTACACAAAATTAAAATTAAATAGACATAGTTTAACAAAGCAGCTTATATTTTAAGTCGCTACTAGTCCTTGTGGCCATTCATCACTTGAGATTCAGACTAATAGATTAATTTAATACAATTGATTACTAAGTCTTATTAACACGCCTGACCAAGGCATTTCTATCAGATGTGTCCCCGGAAAGGATGGTATATGAAAAATCATTGTATTTTCTGTACCACCAAAATAATACAAGCAAGTCTTGTTTATGAATGCTGGCAATACCAAGAGCATGAGTATTGCCACTCTGAAAAAAGGTAATAGCTTAGTTGGTAGCCGAAATGAAAGCCGTTATTGCTGCCAAAACGGCATTTTCCTACGAAGTTATCGAGACCCCTTACGGACATGACCGCAATACTTAAGTAGTGTTATTTAGCTGCAGTTTTTTCGATTACCCGATCGCACACATCGAATAAGATTGCACGTTATTCATGTCTGCCTAACATTAATGGGCAAATGTATGTCGACGAACCTAGCTGTTGCGTTTGTAGGGTTTAACCTTTAATATACCTTCTTGTATTGTATTCTCAGTGAGACGAAAGTTAACAAGAAAAATGTCGTACAAATTTTAACCTTAATATATCACAATTATGTGCACTTGAGCTCTCGATATCCTAGTAGATGTTTGTATAGGCCAATGGCTGTTCACATCATTTGACATGATGTCGCATGTTATTGGTTAAGTCATGCGTTTTATACCCTTAGGCGTTACCTCTACAGGCGAGTGTATCGCGACGATTCTGCCCTTCTATCGTTGGGTAATCTCAACGGTAAGGCAATTATTCCGCCAGCGTATCGTCACAACTCGCAACGGACCGCCGCGTGTTCGAGACTACTCGCCGCACCTCGCTACAGATCGTCGCGTGTCCGCAACTACTCGTTTGATATGTCAGACAGACAACGTAGGAACGACATGCGCGGACGGGGTAGAGGTGAGAACTCACGACGTTTTGCGGCAAGCGCGCTCGAGTTGGTCGAGGCTCGTCGCAAGTACGTCGAGTCACACGGCGGGCGCGCAGCGAATCGTTGACGTTTTGCTCGTCAATGTCACAGTCGTATCGCCGCGATAAAATCGCCTTGTGATTGGTTCAAAGAATTACTATTGAATTTATGGCACAGCGAGACAATCGTTGCGATACACTCGTCCGTGGAGGTGACGCCTTAAAATTGTTGAAAACGTCTGACCCCTGAATTAACTCTTGCCTTTTTTTTACTGACGGTACAACGTAAATTATCATTAATAATAGGTACTACCGGTCTCAACCAAATTTTATGATAAACCCTTTTACTATCCTACTGTAAGTAGCAAGTAGTTTTAGAATGTGTCATTTCTTTAATAATAACAGGGATATATTAGTTAGTATAAATGATCTATATCAGTGGTTTTCTATATACGATCTTTATTCGAAAATCTAATATAAGCAGTGAATCGTTCAGCGCTGAATCGCTTTTACAAATCATATGTCAAATATGTCTATTATTGACAGAAAATCGAGATTAGAATCTTCAATTAAAGTTTGTACATAAAAAGCCACTGTATGCCTCCACCTTGAAATGTAACTAGTTTCATTTATTGCACGGTTATGGGCAGTGCTTTATAATGTAAAACCACTAGTTACATTTATATATAATTATCTTATATTATTATATATTATAGATATCTACTACATTGATGTAAAATATTTTAAAAGATGAAGTTATTTTTAGTAGGTAGTAGGTAGGTAGATTGACGATTTGAAAAAGTTTATTCATCTATGTATAATGCTAACATTGTTATGATTTAAAAAAACGTTTTTATCGTTATATTATGTATAAATTTACTTTTAAAAAAAGTACTGACAAAAAGATTTTTTATGATTTTAGATTATTTTGCCGATTGTTTTGCCTATGTGCCAAATGAATGTACTAACATGTAGGAAGCTTCTAAATTAACCAAAGGAAATTTGTTTATTTATTTTATATTTTGGAAATATCATTAATGATAGCTTAGGCTCAATTGGTACCAAAACGGCTGTACCAGAACGCCTATAAATGTGCGAGCTAAACGACAAAACGCAATGCAATCTGCGCGAGAAAGCCTCACTGGACTAGATACCTACGTTTAAAAAAATAAAAATTAATTACACTAACTGCCCGCCGCTTGTTTGGTATTACTCGAGTCTTAATACTATTATTTCATAACATAACTCATGATCATGACATTCATTATATCGTAATATACTTTGGGAAAATCACAAATTAATTTATCGCTAAGTATATTTTTTACTGTTGTTCCTAGAAACTAACAACTAAGTACTGTCTTTTATACTCGTACCTGCCGAATAATGTAAAACTCGAAACTATCAGAGCATGTTTCTTATTATTTTGAGATAGTGGAACGTGCAAAAACATCTCATCATCATATGTCCACCGTAATGGGAGGATAATAATATGCCAGATTTACAGACTTATTGAAATTTATTTATATAGTATTTGTATCAGTAGTGAATTTAGGATTTGGGGGGCGGCTTTACTCCGGCTGAGTAGTTTTTATCAAGGTAAACACTACAAGCATATATTATACCTTTTTGTTGAGCATGCGTTTAGGGAAAGTAAGAAGTAAGTAAGAGGCTCAAGCTCTTACTTGCCTCCCTCTCTTCATCCTGAACCCGCTATTGAGTTGTATCACGTGAAGCCGTACGTTCTACGCTGTGCGTATGCGTATACAAGAGACACGTCCACATACAATCACCATCATTACATTCAATAAACTGACACTAGATATGATCTCATATAAAACTCTTTATATAAACCATTAAAAGATTCTAGATATATGTATAAATATTGTTTTATAATCAACTTTTAGTTTTATCATTACGATGTTAATCACAATATTTAAATCTTATTACTTTTTTAAGCACAGTGGTAAGTGTTTAGTATTTACCTACACGCCAGTTCATTTTTGACAGGAAAAAGAAACAAAATGTTATGAGAACTTCTATTTACCACACTGATCTTCACATTGGTGTCAGTTCAGTAGTTTTATCCTGTTTGAATCGATAAACTTAATGACAGAGGCTACCTGCTATGAGAAATAAAGATTACCCACTAATGATTTTAAATTAAGTTGCAATTAAACTGAAATTAAATACTTACATAAAATTGACAAAATATGAATACGAAGGTATATATCGTGTAAATATTAATTTTAAAACCTGGCGGTACCTATTCGTGGCAATAATTATTAGCACTGCCACCAGTTTTTATTAAAAAATAATAACTAAATTTGTTATTTTATTGGTTTTGATAAAAAAACTGGATTCTCTTTTTCAATCAAAATACAAGTTGTAATTAGGTTCAAGTCACACCGAGGTTTAACGGCTAGCAGTAGCCGCTGTCACACAGCAGCCTTTTTCAAGCAACGAGTAAAAGTTTAGATACGCAACTGGAAGCACCATCGATAACTGTTTTTGATAAAAACATTTATGTAGGTACATACTTAGTATATAATTTTAATCTCATGTTCCTTTTATATTTTTTAAAAGACATATGTTAGGTAGTTTTGTTATAATACTTACTTTATTGGTGATGATAATATTATAATCGATTGTGTAGGTAAGTACCTAGTTATTTTTTTTAATATAGAATGCTGAGACCACCTACTTAACAAAATCATGTAGGTACTATGGTTAAGTTTAATCAGATGCGTAAGTTGCACTTTTTAATATAGTTTATCTCATCCACTTTTCATCTATTATGAAAATATTTTATTGTATCTTACCTAAAATTAGATAATTTTACAATGTAATTGAAATAGCCCTAGGTGCTTTTAATTCCTTATTGACGGGTATTCCAGAAATACCTTTTGTATTGTTACAAATATCGAATGTAGATACTTATATAGGGCATAAAATGCCACACAAAAACGCAAAAAATATATGAAAATATACTTAGAGAAATCATTGTTTTTTTTTATTAAATATCCCACCCTCATGTCTCCTCTGATAACTTGTGAAATGCCTTGTAAACAAAAATAACAAAAACTGTTTAGCTATTTCAGTTAAAAACAAATGCAATGATCCCCCAGATGGCAATTGTTTTTTCTTATTTTATACGACCGAAAAATAAAAAGGGTATCTCATCTAGGGTATGAATGCAATAAAATACAGCCATTAGCCATTGTAATGATTTTAATTTAACAAACGAAAAGCAATTAACTACATTTACATCATGTTTTCGTATAAAATTGATGTTTTAGACTTGCTTCTGTAAATATTGTTTATATCACTTCTACATACATCTGAAATCACATCAACCGACCCCTTATGTCTATCTCAAACAAATATCCTATACCAAAATGAAATATTACATTTCAAATTAATATTAAATCTAACAAGTCTTACACATTCTATAACTAAATTATAATTTTATATTATCACCTATTTATTCTAATAGCTGAACGATACGACAAGTTTGAGGAAATATTGAGTACTAAACATTTAGTACATCGGTATATCTAATGTCATTATGCTATTGATCCCATGTCGAATCGTTCAAGAAATGACAAATCAAAGTAGCTATTAACAAACATCGTATGGCTTCAATTAGACAAAAGTCGCAGTTATTGCTTAATGTGCCTTGGATTTTTTACATGTGGAGTAAAATTTTTTTTTTATATCTATTCTGTCCTAGTAAGTTAAAATGTACAACTAGAATAAAAGCACAAAATAAACCCTTATTATAGACAGACAGACAGACAGACAGACAATAACTATAGAAGAATGAAACTTACGAAGAATAATAATTATGAGAGTTAAACTGTGTACAGATTGTTATGAAGATTGCTGAAGGTATTTTATTGGGTTAGCTGGAATTTTAATTTGACACTATTAGAGCATTGGTTAAAATATGAAATGACAGATTACTCCGAGTTTAGTAGTTAAATAATTGGGCTTCCGGTGCTCACTGTTTGTTTCATTTGTAATCATGCCTCTGTTACGAATATATTACGAGACTGCAATTTTATGTACTATATTTTATTGACTAGTGTAACACAAATTGATTATGATTTACACATTGTTTATTAGATTATATTAGTAAAAACAGGCTAAATAACCTAACTGTAAGAACAAATTCTTTGCATTACCTTAATTTTAATGTAAAACATAATAATAGGTAAATAATACCTGTTGATATTTGCAGCAATGTTTATTTAAAATTTTAAATGTAAATTAGTTATTCTCATAAAATTGCTACAACTACCTTCATAACCCTCTGAATTAAATGACCTTAAGTTCATTTTAAGCGTAAATGAAAACATATATAATTTTATATTATCTTCCCACAACTTGGCATATTCTCATAAAACACTAAAATGTGTGATAAAGACAGAAAATTGTCTTACGGATCTGGATTCATCCACACATATTGAAGGGAGAAATAAGAATATAGATAGAATGTAGTTATGCAATTTAGTCTCGCTTGCGTTCTCGTGAGTTGGAGCGGTTGGAACGACTGCGGCGCGCGCGAGACTCACGTTCGCGATCTCGGTCTCGGTCGCGACCGCGAGACTTCTCGCGGGAATCGTCACGCTTGCTGCGGCTACGTGACCTGCTACGCCTATAAAAACAAAATTGTGACTATATTATTCAAATACAAAATAGAATATTATTCTTTAAAGAGAAATACTACACACTAGCTTTAGTCTTTGCTTACTGCTCTGCTCTCGTCGCCAGTAGCGTGATGTTACATAGCCTATAACCTTCCTCGAGAACTGGGCTATCATAATACGCAAAAA
Organism: Parascotia fuliginaria; assembly: GCA_963082885.1. NCBI lineage: Eukaryota > Metazoa > Arthropoda > Insecta > Lepidoptera > Erebidae > Parascotia > Parascotia fuliginaria. The sequence continues at coordinate 9,555,372 of OY720178.1, read as the reverse complement.
GAATTTTTAAATCCAACTGGTAGTTACAGATATAAGCGCGGTCAAACAAACAAATAAACATACAAATAATAGTTTATACATAAAAGTATTTTTTTAATTAAACTGATTTTATTTAATGGAATTTTTAAAAACAAAAATTAAAATAGTAAGTATGAATATGTGAAAAGACGTAATGTACTATCGAAATAAGTGAATCATGATCCACAATAAGCTCGTTAATTGGAATTAGTTCGAAATTCGCCTGGAGACTGATTTGCTTGACATCAAGCTTATTATTATTTTGTTCGACACTGACATTTTACTGAGTAGTACACTGTTGGTAGGATAGTATTAAAAATTTCACAGGTAATCTACACTCACGACCAAATCCATTTTCAGACAATGTAAACAAACAGTCTTTTCAATATTTTTCTATCAAGAACTCCATAACCGACGTCACATGGATCTATACACATTCTGTTCACTATATACTTCATTTTGCAACTATTTTTACTAATGAATACTAATGAAATCTGGATTATTTCATAAAATTACGAATTACATATTGCGGTCGAATAAAGACGTCAACTTGATTAACTATTTTATTTTTTCTGTACTCTATACTGTCTTTGAAAACCAATGTTGTAACTTATTAGAAGAAATAAGTTTAACCAATATACTTATCATAGGTACATATTATTTATTTTGGGTTAGACCTCGTAGGTCTGAGTTCATTTATTTTATTGTAATATAGTATAATAAAATCGTAACATGCGAGTACATACAAATTCTATTTAGTCAATATTTCACAAATTTTTATCAGGCGGGAAAATATTCAAAAGTATCTCGGTATTCCATTTCAGTCCGTGGTTGAACCATTGCATTTAGAGGTCAATGCTTAGTTTAAATTAAATTTATTTATTAGATTAGTACATTGATCGTCTTATTATCTTAATGTTTATAAATCAATAGTTACAATAAAATACAATACCATATTTAACATAAATACAAATATTTGGAGTAATAACAAATTAAATCGAATTAATCGATTACGCAAATAGAGTATTAGTAAAGGTAATATTATTTAAAATGTAAGAAAAAAGAACAAAATATTACTATTTACCAATGTATTGATGTGTGATTGATTAATTTTATTTTTATCATCCTTGTCCCCTAGTAAATTTATGAAACCATAGACAATGGCAATATGGCGGCTTGTTTACATTGTACGAAATTGGAGTTGGAATGGTCTATAAGTTTGACAGTTTTAAGAGAAATATCAGCAGAGTGAGTCACTCTATGTAATGTCCTTACAAATTCCGATCTCTAGTCATAATTCAGTTGATTCAATTGTACCATTATTGTTACATGCCAATCTTTAGTATTAAATATTCGTACCTCCTTTCCCGTTCACATTCGCGGTCGCGATCTCGGTCCTTCTTTTCACGATCGTTACGATCGCTCTCCTTATTGCGGTCGCGGTCCCGCGCAGACTCCCGGTGACGTCTCGCACGACGGTCCAGTTCACGCCCACCGACGTAATGACGCCGCCCTCCACTACGCTCACGCTCAGAAGCCCCACGCTCTTCACGGCGTTTCTCTACCGTTTTCTATAGAGATAAAAATATTTTATCATTTTGACGCCTATACCTTACACACATGACAGAAACGTCATGTATGACGAATAATTAAAATAAATTATCCTGAAAAGCTACTTTTTCACCTGTTAATCAATTAACAAATTATACAATAATGTTATTCTTAAACAAATGACAATAGTAGCCTCACCTTTAACTCTGATAATTTTTCTCGGATAGTAATGAACCCCAGATGAAGTTTGCCACCAAAATGATCAGCTAGTCGTCTATCATTGTCGTGTATACCTAGATAGGCTGAGCATACTTCACAAACTCGTAACTTCTGTTGTTGGTAGGATGACGCTGGCATAGAGTTTCGATATTCCTGTTCAGCTACAGCCTTCTTTTTGCGAAGTTCATCAATCTGTCAAGTGAATTCAATTGCTATAGTACATCTCTATGTAAAAAATAAAATTATAGTGTTTCTTACCTCCCCCATAAGCTTAACACTCTCTTCGACCATGCCCTCTTCACCGAGTGCCTCAGCGCGGGCTAATTTTTGACCGATCTGCTCAGCCAACTCGTGTACAGCATTGGCTTTCTCAGTCACTTCAGCAGATAACTCTTCTTGTGTTTCAGCAAGACGCTGTTTAGCCGCGGTAGTACGACGATCGCAATCGGCAATAAACGCCTCTAAATGTTCTGTCGCCTACATATAATTTAAAACTCTAATTTAATATTGTGTGAGGTAAACAATTTGAATGAAAAGATATCCAAACAAAAAATCAATTTATTAAAAATTAGAAAACTAAATAGTAGGAATTTTCTCAAAAAAAAAAATTAAGGCCATAAAGAATTTTATACGTAAGAATACATTATAAATTTATGTGTCAATATGCTTTTTCTTGATTCCAAAAAACCTGTCATCTGTTGTTACCTATTGGGTTTCTCTCACTAGCATAGAAATATTTGTAAAAGCCGATAGGCCGAATTAATTCTTTATGCAACCTGGTACTTTAGTTTATAATTCCTGTTTTGGATTTTCGTTTTTCATGTACAGATCTTCAGAATAGTGTAAATGCACTTTAATCTTGAAAAAATGATACGTTTACTGTGTAATACATAAGTTATTGGCCAGAGGTGATACTTACGTCAATGTCATAGAAATAGTCTTTGGTCTTTGATGCCAATTCATAATCCGCACGTAGAGCCAGATCATGTATTTTTGGACACTCACCTAGATCCATACGCTGCAATAAAAATTAAAATCACATAAATACTAAATGTTCTAATATAATTTTGAAAACAACAGTTTTAGGTAATGTAATGTGATTGTCTTAATAATATAGCTACTATATTTTTATCAATTATCCTAATAGACACAGAAACATGTTTAAAATATTTGCAGTACACAAAATTCTTTCATAAAAATATTTTAAAGAAATACATACTAAATCACCACAGCTCAGACAGCCCAGGTTCACGCACAGGATAACGTAAATGTATAATAAATACTTACAATGATAGAGAAAACACCCTCCTGAATATCCTAACCAGACCAACAATATTCTGACACCAAAACATAAAAACAGCGAAATTTTAGGAAAAATTTATATTAATATTTCTATAGTACAATAAAAGTATAAAATTATATTGATATTTTATAATTATTGCCATTTTCAATATTTAATATAAATATGAAATGAATGTTTAATAATTTGTTAAAAATGATAATTATCAGCAATTGAAAACAGAAATAGTAATAAAACTAGAATTTCGAAATTAAAAATAGTGTATCATTGTAATTTAGACAAATTTAATTATAGTATATTTAAACTGACTAGACTTTAGATGACTTATAAAAAATCCAAATGATTTCTGTAACTTGAGTACAATGGCATTTATAAAATTTTAAAGAATTTATAATTTTTAAACTTGTTCATTACATGCAAAATTTGATTGGATATGCTAGCCATTTAAACAGCACAGTACGTACCCAATGTAGTTAGTATGTATGACACCAAATTGCGCTCACCAGACTAAGATTTTTCATGTTCCTAAAATTTTTCATATGTACTCACCGAAGCAGCATTAGTAACCGTTGGAAAATTTAATAATTTTAAGAGCCTTATTAAATTAAATACTGCTTAGCAGTAAGTAATAATACAACCAGCTAACTATAAATGTTTTATACGTACATCTTGGTACTTACAGAACAGCCTAACTCATACAATCTATCCCTCATCTGTTAAGTATTGTGATGAGCAATAAAGACTAGTGTTGGGCATTTTCTGAAAAGCATATTTTACCACAGTTAATGCCACTCCGATGAAAGGTTTCTCCAACGTCACTACTACATCATTATGACAAGAGATGTGAGAGTGAAAGTCCAACACATACAATAAGATTATCTCCTTTAAAATAGAATACTACTTCATCGGTTCATCACACTAAATTATATTACAATATCTCAGTGTATGTGTCTCAAAAAACTAGTCCCAATATAAAAAGAGGCTGAGATTTCATTAATAATTCAGAAAGTTATAGTTTATCTATTACTAGAAATAACTTTGAAAGAATATTTTATTTTAATTATAATAGCAACAATAGTTAATGAAAACTCAGAAATCATTTGCCATAGCCGTATCAAAACAGAACCACTTACTGTGGAAGACAATATTTCATGTGGACAACATTGCAATAAAAAGGATTTGCACACAGCATCATCGTAAAATTTTACACCGTGCCTGTCTGTTTCACCTGCAATCAAGGAATTACTCCAATGAAAACACGACATTTATACGAAAGACGTGAAGTTCATCAAAATTTGCCACGATAATGCGATTAAATATTACCGCGTTAGAAAATACGCGATATTTTATACAAATTTAACATCACAAGCAAGAGAATAGAACTAAATTACCATTCCGAGCGGTGCCCATCAATTGATCCAACATTGCCCTCATTTGCTCGTGGGCTGACATATTGAATCGGTTTTTAGTTTTCTATCGTACTTAACTTGTATTCTTATTGTATGTACTGTAAAAATAATAGTCAAATATTAAAGAATCTTGACTACAACATATTAAATAAATCTTTCCTCAGCTAAAATAATTTTAAGAAATCACAAGCCAACAAATCAATCACAATCCGAGCGAGCAATTATTGAATGAATGAAAGTAAAAATTATAATGGCGGCATTTTGTTTGTTTTTATGCACACGTCGTCTGCTTTGGAACTAGGCATTTTGCTTTGAGAGAGCAACAAAATTCTACGATTAGTCGATTACAGCTCAGGGTCAAATGTTCAATAAAATACAATGCAATACGCTGCGCCTTATCCATAAAATGTGTTGAATGTTGATGTTTTTTTTATATACATTGTGTGGATCGATCATGTATATTTCAATTTTCAATTTAATTTATTCATAAACAATTTACATTGTATTTGAACTTACAGCATGAAACATAAATATATATTATATAAACTTCAAAATTATTTCACATTGATAGTGCTCCTGGCCTGGCCTTTGCCATTCCGGTGAGGTATGAAACGGCCCATTGTTTCTTGTAGTTAGTTTACGAGAGCTTTTATGCAACCAGACCTCATTAATTTTAGCATGTCTGTTAATTTACCATAGCCCTTAAACAAATTTCATTTATCGACATCGATAAACTGTCAGAAGGTATTTCAGAACTATTAAACTTCTATTTGTCTCTGAGTGATAATACTTCTAGGGTTTCCTGTTTCTAGGGGTCCTTGTTCTGAGATTAAAACAGGCCAAGAATTTTGTTCGGCAGTTGGCGGTCTGAACTTGATCTATAATTTTATAGAGATGAGATATACTTGCAAAATTCAATACCAGGGCTTCTAAGTACAACTAGTACAAGTACGTAAAAATACGAGGGTCGAAAACCAGGTTTTAAAATACTTGAAAGTATTTGTCGTCCCACCCGCTAAAGGTCGGGTTCGAGTATGGCAACCCGCTCCACACTGAACGCGAGCGCCTTACCTAAAATACTTGCATAGGAATTCAACCTGTATTCCTAGTAAAATGAGGAACAAATTCGTATGAATAAAAAATACTTTGAAGATAAAAGTATTTATTATACACAAAGTACGAGTGTGTTTCTTATCTACATTGAAATATGAATCATTTTTCTATGCTATCGTTCGCCTTAAAGCACTTACTTTCAAACTTGCAAGTATTGGACGCGAGCGTCTTACCTAAAATACTTGCATAGAAATTCAACCTGTATTCTTAGTAAGATAAGGAGCAAATTCGTATGAATAAAAAAATACTTTGAAGATAAAAGTATTTATTATTCACTAAATACGAGTGTTTTTTATCTATAGTCTGTCAAGAAAGTCGTGACAATAAATGAGGGCGCCACTGTTATTTAACTGGTATCATTTGTACTAGGACTAGAATAATTAAGATAATTATTGTAATGTTATTGTTAAATTTAACATAAGCACATAATTTATCAATCATTTAAAGGTAGATATTATAATCATAATTGAGCTTAAAATTAAGTACATCATAACAAATTGTGTTGTTTATATGCCTTAAATGTAAAAACGGCAGTGGAGCTGTGAGTTCGATCCCCGCCGGCAGAAGCAATGTGAATTTCACTTTGTGGAATTTATAAGTACTAGTCAAACGATATACCATCTGCTGCGGTGAAGGAAAACATCTTGAGGGAAACCACATGTCCTAAAAGAAATTCTACAGGCATGTCAGATTCACCAACCCGCATTAGGCTGTGTGATTATTTATAAGGTGAAACCCGTATAAATATTATTAAAAGACTGATTCTAATTCAAAAATTAAAAACTATATGCAACAGTAAATTTCAGCCACTTTGAAATAATAATGATGCATTAATGATATCAACATTAGAAAGAAAATTTTGCTGAAAGTATAAAATAAACAGATTTAATCAAAATAAAACAATTTTTCTGCTTTGATTTTTATTTTTTGTAAGAAATACCAATCGATGTAATAATCTGCTTATAATGCTCAAGACTGCTATCATAACCCAAGTCTTCTTGACAACGACAAGCAATTTTCTTAATGAAGGAACTTCCTTTCGTACCGTATGAAAGAATTGTATCTTTTCAGCATTCAGCATTTTTTTGGATCGACCATTGCGATGTTTTCCAGGTGTGGTGAATTTGCCATTGTTGTTGAAACATTCATTTACAATACGAGGGACTTTCTGATTTGCCTGAAATCATCATTTTAACATCGTTCAGAAAAGAATATTTCATACTATATACTATAATTATATACTTATATACAAGTGTAATAAAAGTATCAAAACCATCAAATTGATCTATAAACTGTTGTAGATTATGTAATACTTAACCTCAAAATATCGTATTGTAAACATTATATGTATTTATCTTAAACAACGATTTTGTTTAGCATCTCTAATTACAATATGTGTAGATATAAGTAAAACACTATTACATACCAGTCGTTTTATCTGTACGTGCGTACACATCATCTAACTCCCATAAAACTCGACCGGTTTGGTGTATTCAGTAAAACATTGTTTGTATACATGGAAAATGATTTCTCTACCAGCACTTCGAATAGATTTACTCATGGTGACAGTATTTCTGTTAATTCATAGTACAAACATTACTAATTTGTAACTTTAAATATAATTTTGTTGGTATTTAAACAATAAAATTATCAGAGGTTGACATTTAAACTACCACCATAGACATGTAAATACTGGGTTGCCTAATTAAGAAAAATATTAGTTCCGATTTTATTCTTTTCACGACTTTCTTGACAGACTGTACATTGAAATATAAATCGTTTTTCTATGCTATGCTATCGCGCGTTCGCCTTGTAGCACATACTTTCATACTTGCAAGTATTGTCTGCTCGTAGCAGGGCGCCCTACTTTGAAGCGAAACCCTGGTTTTAAACCCTGGTAGCGTAAATACGTTTCATCTCTATAATTTTAGTCTCGGTCGTCTGAATCTATCTAATCAACACCAAGCCCTGACCAAGCTAGCGATAGATTCAATGACTTAGAGCATTAAACCAACCGGAGAGGCCACTTACAGGCGTACCCCTCTGCCAAAGGTACCAGCCCACCGGTCATAGCCGATACATAAAACTAGTTGACACGCGTTCTGCATCTTATGTCACATATCAGTGCGTGCGTAATAACGTCTCAATAAAAATGCCGAATTGCAATGTATTTTGGTGTTAAAGCGATCAGAAACATCAAATCTACAAAAGGATTACATTACATTCCATCTGTAAGTATTATTTTGCTCGAATATTATTAAATAATGCATTAAATTAGCAATTTAACCAAATAAAATACTAATCAACAAGTGTTGCCAGATTTATCATCAATACTCTAATCTGGGGTGATATTTTAGGTTGAATGTACTTAAAAACTAACCACATATATTTTTTATAACTCGCCTTGTTGACATATATTATCTAATATGTTTCATTTTAGATGTAAATTGTTGTGTCACCGTTCCCATATTTATTTATTTTTAATTATACCCAATGTTTTTTTACCAAGTAATGCACAAAATAATATTAAACGAACAAGTAAAATGAGACTATAAATCCAAATATACAAGATTAGTGCACTTTATTCCGAAAGATAGTTGCTCATTTCTTACAAAAATAAGCGTATTTATTTTTAAGAAACTGGTCACACTTTAATATAATTAGAGATGAGACAGTTTAATCACAAATATCGATATTGGTTATCCAGTATTAAACGTTTTTTTTGTTTGTTTTAGATTTCCAAAAGAAGCAGCGCCTCGAGTCGCTTGGGTCCAATATTGTAGGAACAATATAAGTGGGTTCGTAAGCGTACAAGTATCTGACTAGTAGCTTTAAAGGCAAAGTTTTCTGTGCTGCCAGCACAGCTACCTCCTCCCTACCCCCGAAGCGGTGGGCAGCTCAGTTTTTAGCAAGTAAACTCGCTGTGCGCTACCTCCTCTTATTGCATTACCTAGGATTAGTTAAACTAGATTTATTAGGCTAATTTAAATTGCACAGTTATTTTTAGTATTTTATTATACCTACTTAAATAAAGACTTTTTGAAATATATTCTGTTATTTTTCTTATCTGTACAGATAAAATATCTCTCTAATAAAAATCTACTCATCATACATTCTCATGTCACCGTCTTGTTACCAGTGGCGTGCATTCCATAAAGGCAGAAAAGCACTGCCCACCTTAATAATTGCCTAAAATCATAATTGTATCAACATATTAAAATACTGCCTATCCTGTCAAAAATCTCTGTGCACGCCACTGCTTGTTACTATGTAATCAGAACAAAATCCTCCAAATACAAGCTCTGCTTAGTTGGAACGAAATTTAATAGCAATAGACAATTAATTCAAAGTATTATTTGGTTTGAATATACATACATACTTAGGAATAATACACGTAAAATTGACACTTAATAATTAATTACTATCTTTAATCCACACTAGAACAAATTTCAACAGGTGGTGGTTATTGAACCTACATCCTTGTGCGCAGTAGTAAAATAAAATAAAAAAAAACAGCTAAATGCCAGTAGGACTCGCGCGCCGAGGGTTCTGTACTATCAGGGATCGGAAGTATTGAATAAACATTAGTAAACATAGTAGGAGAGCCCGACCGCATAACCAGATTTGTTTGATGAACAATGTTTAACAAATAAATTTAGCCCGACCGTATGACGGACTTTTTTTAATAATAACAAAAAAGTGTGCTAGTTAGAAACACTTGTTTTATTCTTTCTGTAATATTGATATAAACATGAATTAACAGAATTACTTCTAGTTAATTCATGTTTATGAACTATTACTTTACTTTTATCTATATATAAAAAAACCTCAAAAATTATAATAGATTATTATTACCTAAAACTGTTCTATATAATATAAGATAATGCTCATTTTAATAAGCAAACATAATAATAATGAAAATAATTAAATCTTTCGCGTACTTATATGAAATCCTAAACATCGATACTAAATATCGACAGAGTCAAGCTCTAACTGTTTTACGCTAAGGAAGCGTAAACTGATAGATGTCCCTGTGTGTGAATGTGATTGTGTGTGTTTAGTTTAAGCTAGTGTGTAATAATTTTATTGTGTGCGTGTATAACGACGCGATTTAAAAATGCATTAGTAGTTAACATTGTAATTAGTGTGCGTTGCTCGCGTTGCCCCGTCCCCCGCCGAAAGTGGCAGACTTTTGCGCAAGGGAAATAGAGCGCGTGTCCTCCTGTTGGTCTATTGCTAGTTCAATGATGTCAATTATTTTGACATTGACGTTTCATGGGAGGGAAGAGGAGAAGTTTTTTCAGGTTTTTTCATAGTTTTGACCATTTGACGTCGTTTTGTTTTTCTTGGTTTGAAGGTTTAAAATACAACATTGTTTGACAATGAAACGCAAAATTAAAATTACTGTTTCGCTAATATATTAAAGTCGCTTCTTGCTACGGACGTCGGATGGCTGTAATCATAATGAGTAACACTATTAAAATATTACTCCCTGTATTTCCAAATAAACAAGGGTTATATTTCAAAGGATATGTTAATATTGCAGACAACTATAGTATTACAGTTTATATCACAAAATATACTAATAATAATGAATCGTCGAAGAAGGAAAAAACTTGCGAGAATGCCATTTATGGATACATAGGTAATAGCATTTCAAAAAAGCTAAACAAGTGTAAAAACTTTTTGATATTGCATTATAACTCAAAAATACATATAAACAAGCTGATATTAAACGGAAATCAATTGAGTAATACGAATAATAGTATAATAATGCTTTATGATTATGAAAATATTAGAGACTCTCAAGCTATTTGTGTGTCAACCAATGATTACTTTTCAAAACTAGTGAACATTGTTCATGATGAACATGAACAACCAAAGAGTGAGGAAACTAAGTTCGAGGTGGGTAACCTGCCATGGATAGGCTCATCTATGTTTCTACAACACATTTACAATTACTGGAGACTGATTGAATGGTTAATTTCAACCATCAAGAGAGATAAAAAAGTAAGTAAGTAGTGTATACTTTGAGAACTATTGTTTTAATTTATCTAAATCATAGCATCAGCGAAAAAATCGTAATGGCTCAGTGGTGAAGGCACCAGGTTTCATAAACACAAGGTCGGGGAATCGAATCAGGGCAAGTACCAAGTGGATTTTTTCAAATCATATGTACTAAGTGTAATAAGTGTTGTTATAATTTAATAGACAGACAGCAAAATTTTAAGCCAATAATAATAAACTAGACCATTAGCATCAATAACTGCAATTATAGATTTAGAATTTTAAGAAGACGTAAGAGATATTTGCTTCATATAGGCTGCAGTGTCTTTATCTAGAAATCCATACACTTGTATCTCTTCACTAGAAATTTATCCTTTGTTTCTCCAGCGAAGAGATATTTATGATCATCTACAGTGAAGAGATTCTTGACGATAATAATTATTATGCATACACATATTTCAGGTGTCTATTAAACCAGGCAACTTGATACTAGCAATAATGACTGATCTACTGTTGGGATATGTGGCATTACAGTTATTACCACAAGATAAGAATTATATAATTACAACACTTATGGGAGTATTAGAGGTGTGTATTATTTTAGTGCTTAGTTTGTCCTATTGCAATTAAAATTTTATTGCAGCAAATGTCAATGGTACCTGAATTGATTTTCTTTTTTATGTAGCTGCGCATCTGGTCTCTCTACCTACTACTAAAAAAGGGAAACTACTTTTGTTTTTCTCCTTTCTGCAGACAGTTAATATGCTAATGTAATATTAATCTATATATGGTATAACACAAACTCAGTCCTGCTGACTGTACACCGATTTGATCTTCAAAACTATTCAACAGATTTAAAATGAGTTTTTCACTATCATTCAGAGAATTTATTTCTAAAGGTTTTTAAGTATATTAAATGCAAATTATCTCTGAAGATAATTTGAACACAATAAAGCCAGGGTAGGTTGCTAGTTGTAATATAAATTACATCACAGCAACACACTTATCTCTGATTACTAAATAACATTTTTCTATTGCAGAGACTGATAAATTTGCTTTATAGTCTACTAAAGTGGCTAATGGGTGCACCAGTTGGTTTGAAACTCAATAATGCTTTTAATAAAATGTTGGGCAAATATTTTTCTTATCATGTACAACTATGGTGGCTCTTCTTGGGTAAAGTTACTAGTTTATTATTATTTTATATTAAGTATTGAAAGTTTGCTATATGGATAATATAAATAGGACTTAAAATATTGTGATATAAAACAGGCCAAGTGCAAGTTGTTACTCTCACACGAACTATCACATGGCTTGGTACCACCATACTATTAAGTTACTATAGTAATGGTTGAGAGCCTAATGGCCTTGTCATACACACTCTGAAATTTTGATCTATCATTTGCGCTATTATTAACATTGGGTTAAAAACCCTTTTTTGTTGCCTACAAGAAATGTGTATCCTCATTTTATTTTATTTTTTATGACGTATTTCAGATGTTTCGGGCGAGAAGTTGGATACAATACTTCATATGTATCACTACATTGGATATCTAGGGTTTACATTCCAAACTGCAATTGTTTCAGACTTGATATGTATAGCCACATTCCATTCCTATTGCATCTATGTGTATGCAGCCAGGTACAGTGTTCTTTTTTTAATAATTACTACATGTGTACATAATCCTCTAATAGATACTTTATTAAAATTTATTTGTTATAAATCGAGCTCACGAAAATAAGGGGTGGAATGCGCGGAACATACAATATGCAATGTAGCTATTATAGGTTCAAGCATTCAAATGCACCAGTCATAGTGAGTTCTTATGCTACCAAATGCTGGTATGAGTTGTGCGTGTCTGTTTCCCTGTATGTAGAATCTATTAGGCGATTATTTGTGAATTGCTAAATATTATTATGTATCCATTCGTATTCCATGACTTTAGTAGCCTAAAAAATTAACAAATTATGAAGCTTCGATGACATCTTGAGAACTGAAGGAGATATTATCTTTCTGTTTCAGACTGTTTAACATCCAAATATCTGGCATCATTGCACTCTTTAGGCTATTTGTTGGCAGGAAATATAATCCATTGAGAGGTGGTATTGACTCCTGCGAATATACCAACCAAGAGCTTTTTGTCGGGACTGTAGCCTTCACAATATTGTTATTATTGCTACCCACAACTACTCTTTATTATATAGTATTTACTGCGGTAAGTAGACATGTAAATAAGTACCTTGAATGAGTAAACTTAAGTTTCAAAAATTCTGAATATTTGTAAACTAAAGTTTACATCTCTATTAGTACGAAATAACCTAAATTGAACTTTATTGTCTAAATCATAAAGTTCAAAATCAAATTAATATAGAGTTTGTTTAAGAGCATATAAATTTCACCATCCAAAGTTCTCTAAAAGATATTTTATAATCCTGCAACAGAAATATTAAATTAATATTTTATTATTTACCATTATGTCTGTGAAGTGTATTCTTTGTTGAAGATCCTAACGAAATAAATAAATATAATAATAATGTCTGGGAAAGTCATTATCTCTTCATGAGGATTCAGAGGCCAGAGTATAGTAGCCTTTTCCATACTTGTGATGAAAACAAAAAAATTCACAAATCTACTTGAAGAGCCAACAAACCGCAGGGCAGACACTGCTGTCCTAAATGCCCCTCTAGCCTTATTAGGCTAGCCGTGGCAAGGCCCTGATCGACCCATAGGGGCATCACTCAGATCGGGCAACAGCCCGATCTGAGTGATATAGCAAAAGTACCCGCTGGATTCTCAACTCTAGCTTGCCTTAACCGGCCGGGTAGAGGGGTGCATATGAACACTGTGGTTATGTGCTAGAATGCGGACATAAACATACTTAAATACGTTTTTTTTTGTAAATAAGTATTGTACATAGAAACACCCAACCAATGCAAATATGTTCATGCACACAAATATTTGCACTGAGTGGGAATCGAACCCGCTACCCCTTCGTGGCAGTCCATATACAGTACCATTGAACCACAGAGGCAGTCAATTACAAATAATATTGTTATTTTAAGTTTTGAACTTGTTAAAAAGTTTTACTTGTTAAATAACTTTGATTATCGGCTGATACCTACATACAAGATTGTTCTTTATTAATATTCAATTTTTGTTTCAGTTCAGGGTAGTATCACTCGTAGTCCAGTATGCATTAGCTAAATTAATTTATATGGTGCAAGCATCTCCTCTATATGTTGTGTTTTTATGGTTAACACACTCTCCTAAAATCAGAGGCAAGTATGCTATATATAGTCATATTTTCTTTTCTTGAGGAAGAAGATTTATGGTTAATACTATGTTATTATTTGATTTCAACAAACTTCAGCAATATTCTGAGCATAAAATATCCTGTAGGTTCTTCACGGTCTATGTTAAAACTGACCACCAGTCGTCTTTATACTTGATTTACTTGATCTCAATGTGTTAATTAATGCTATCTCATTTTACAATAAAAATGTTAAGACTGGAAGGCTTACGGAATTTTTATGTGTACATACGTGACACTACGAATATTCCAGTCTTTTATTGGTTTTATAAATGTTTAATTATATTGAATTTAGAATCTACAGACGTTGTTAAATCTCACGAACTGAATGCAACGCTGGGTGCGTTGCGTTCAAAAAATAATAACGAGGGAAATTTTGTTTTGATATAAAAAAAACCGGTATTGCGATATTACTCCTTTTAATTCTGAATTGAAAGACCTGAAAAATTGTTACGGAATACCGGAATTACGAAATTCTGGAATGCATGCCCTATTCTCCATCGCTCTCAGAATTTCTTTCTTTAAGTCTTCTAAGACCCATACTAAACGACGACGACTTTTGCTCCGTATGTCATCACTGGCACCAAAAAGCAGGTAATAACTTCTATAATCTAATAAATAACAATACATTTTGCAGGTAATATTTTGATGGAAGTCATAAATGGAGAAGAAAATTCACCACTAGTACTCCGAATAAAGTTATTTAACAAATCCATACCAGAGTTGGTGAAATTATTTCAGCCTCCAGTTGACATACCAAGACAAGTCGAATGGACGGATCTATTGTCAAACGTGCTTGTTGGAAAGCAAATTATTTAAATATTACCTTATTAAACAGACTGATACCAAGTGGATAAGAGTATTGTGTTAATTTATTACCTTAAATGACTGGGGGAACATTGGTGATTTGGGAGAAAGTGTTGTCATCTATCTATATATATATTATTATATAAAAATGAATACCTATTTCCTTTGGTCATGGCATCACGCGGGAACGGCTAGATCAATTTCGTTAATTCTTTTTTTTGTTGTGTGTGTTATTATCAGGAGAAGGTTCTTATGAAAGAAAAACTAAGAAAACTGCTAAACGTAGATGGATTTGGTTTCGGGACATACGCTATTTTTACCCCGAAAATTGCTCCGTTTCCCGAGTTTTTGATTGATTAATTGCGAAAATTGCTATGTGTTTAACATAGCAATTTTCGCGCGGGCGAAGCCGCAGGGCGCAGCTAGTTGTAAATAACTGAGAGTAGATTATAAAGAACTACTTTGTTGTTCAGTGCCAAGATTAAGTTATTATCTTGTTATAAAAAGACAAAAAACTAATCAACTTTTTAACCCGCTTGTTCCTAATCATTTCTTCTGATCTTGTATATACAGTTGTGTTGTGAGATTATTGAATTTACTATTAAGGTTAATATTTAAAAAAAAAACAAAATATTTTGACTTATTTATTAATTCTATAATTGATATTGCGTAAAATATAAAACGTTGTTTGGTCACCACACGCGTGAACGTATAAATGCTAGATAGGTACTTAAAACTATTTGCAGCGAACTGGGCAAATACATGAGAGAGTAATCGCAAATAACAAACCAGTGTTTGACCAACTAAAGTATAATATATTACTAGAACAATTTTTAAATACAATATTATTATTAGATCCCACACATTATTTAAGAGGTATTGTATTATTATTATGAGAATTTATATAACTAATTTGCTTCGGGCTGTTATGAATATGTAAGTTAAAAATAGGCTGCATTATTTTAGGTAGCAAACATGTGACGAATTAACATCCACAAGTAATTGCTTTATTTTAGGGTCTGTTTACATGTGATTGTGTTAAATTACAACATACACTCGATTATACTATGATGTATTTCCAATCTTTCTGTATATTTATAAGGTAACGCAAATCTGTTAATGGAGAATGTTGCCAGTAATTAAGTCTTCTAAAAAGTTACAAAAAGTCCAGGGGTTTGAGTATTGAATTAGAATTGTCGAGATTGGAGTTTATTTGATTTGTTAAAATGCTTAAATTGTCTGTGAATTTGGATATATAATGACAATTATAATCATTCATTTAATCTTGAAACCAAAAAAAATATACAGAAAGTTGGCAAACTCGACGTATTCCTTAAACACAGTCCATAAACTTGTATTTTTTTACTTCCCTATAAAGCTATTGAGTTCCTACTTATTTGAAAAGACAACTACATCTCTATATTAGTATAATTGGGCGATATTTTTGCCAGATGTCGTCTAATCTCAAGGAATACCTCGAAATATAATATACTTGTTCTATATAACGAAAATAAATCCAAATATCACTCACACATACTTAAACAATGACGCTAATTGTTTCTAAGGCAAGACACAAGTCACTAGTCATATTTCAAATAAATAATACAAAATATTTACTAACCAATGTCATCATCATTCTGAATATTAGTTTATTGTTAGGGTAACGAATGTTCCAGATGTAGTTAATGACGAATATTTAACACAATATTAGTGCATGCCGAAAATAGTACACTCGTGCAAATTGTTGGCCCTTTATATAAAGTTAAATTACACAATGCAAGTTATGCAAGAAAAATGATGTGATTTACTATTCGAGAATATCAGATAGTGAGACTTGCATTGAATTTAGCTTCATGTAAATACATTAAAAGCAAGTATAGCAAAGCCATGAAGTTCTTGCCTTTGCCAGGTAGTAATCGCATAAAACTTGCATTGCGTTAATCTGTTATCAGTTAGTCACAAAATAGTTACTGCAACATATCTAGTAAGTTATAAGTAGTCTAAATCATACTAATTCTTAAAATTACTATTTAACTGTTTCAGTTCTATATATTTATTAAGTTGTGTATTGAGCACCTGATTAATGTATATAAGTGAGAAATTGTTATTACTGTAAACGCGAAAACTCCGGTAGGGTTAATATGACGTATTTCACAATGCGACGGCACACAAACGGAAAACCTAACTTAGACAATTATTCATAAAATTACAATAAGTGTGTAATAATTATAATCTCAACGTATTGTAAATTATAGATTATTGTATCTTTTTGTAATAAATATGTAATTATTATGCATAGGTACAAAATACATATTATACATAATATTCAAAAGTATACATATAATAAAATTGCAAATCTCGTGATAAATTTTTAATTTTTAACAATTTCATACATACCTCTTGACCTACTATTTACATAAATATCATTCCAAAATATTTTTGTCCACTGATAGACTAAATTATCTTATTTATTATTTATAAAGGTGAGTCCAATAGCTCCTAAGTTTAATGTTACACCGAGAAATGTGCACTCAACCGATATTATTTTAATAAAACATACTAATTATATGTCTGGAGCGTACTCAGACACTAACGTGTTACCTTTGACGACGGTAATTCAACAAACCTACGTAGTCTAGATGGACGCTTCGATATATTTAATTATATTTGTATAGAAACAACTCATGTTGCGTGAAGCATTGCTACATGGTATGGTGTATTTCATTCACACGGTGCTAGTTCTCCGGTGGGTAGGCCAAAACCGTTTACATACATATACCGATCCTTAACTATTTCGTTATCATCACAGATATTAGTAAAATTAGGAAAATAAAATGTGATATCGATCACAGTGCTTGGAGTTGAATTCATAATGATCAGCAAGATAAATTTGAAGCGATGTTTAGAGATTCGCTTGACTTTGCGTTTCCACTGACACTAGGCACGGCGCACCCGTCAATAGGAAATGGCTGTAAGATTAATAGTTAGTATCACAAAACAATTTCAACCTTACGCTTATTAATACGATGTAAAATTGCTAAACAAATGTGTTTTAATGCCGAAATTTGTTTCAAACACAGTTCAGTACATTACCAAACTACGCTTAAAACATGTCTTCTTGTTAGATCAGTGGAAACACAAAGGAATATAATTATTATAGTATCACAATATGATAAAAAGCTAGCGCTGCGGCGGCACGTCACAAAGATGTGATGATATTTGGGGGACGTTAGTTCTTGAGTACACACCTGTAGTCCTTATTCACATCCGAAGCTGAATTTGGTGAGTGCTCTTTAGGTCTAACTGTACCACGACACGACGCTAACTTTGATTCCAAAGCCTACAATGAAGAAAAGTACACAGTAAATGAATGATTGTTAATATTAGTAGGTGACGGGGAAACATGGCCGGTTATACCAACACCATAGGGGTGTAGACATAGAACGAAAGAATTTAGTAGAATTGTTAAACTAATTTCCGTTATTATTTACTTAGGCTGGGTTACGCGCCACGGGCAATGTTAACTATTGTGTTTTGATTCTGTCAGGTCGCTCAGAATGACTTTAAAGTTATAAATTCACAAATTATAATTTTTTTTGGTGCCGACAGTTGGACGAGCAAAAAGCCCACGTAATCGTAAGTGGTATCATGGATAACTAAGTCCCTGGCATTTTTCAATCTTAGGGACTCTACGAACCCGCTGCCTATCGTGAAGGGAGTGGGGTAGATGAAAAGATTAAGGCATGTGAGGAAAAAAAAAAAGGGGGAATTAGGGCCGCCGGCACTCTCAAAAAATGTTTGAATGATTTGTTATGTTTTTCAAACCAACTTATTCACCTGGACATTTGTATTATATACCTGACTTTAACCAATTGTATTGAAACAGAATCTCATTTGAACCATTGAGCCTGGATAACATTATCAAGAGCGTTTGTCATCCAACATCTCTAAGTTAGTTTAAACCTGAAGTCGCCCTTTCCTTTACATACCAAATCGAACATGATTAAATCTTTGCCCTAAACGAACCAAAGTGTTGAAAGTTAATAAATAAATGTCTACATCCCTATTATCTAAAGCGGCAACAAATATATTCAATATATAATGATGCTATATGAAAAGCTGATATAACACTGTGTAGATATATAATGTGCAACAATTACATTCATATTATTTGGTTATTCTAATAATTGTATTTATGTACAGTATAATACAATCACTGCTGGCAGTGACGAGGTTCATTGAAGTTCATATTAAAAATAGAATATAATTCAGCAACAAATCTTAACTAATAAAATATTGCAGTCTTTCGAAAGACATGACCATCTTATTCATCTAGTCGCAAAAAATATAATTCTAAAATATCGAGACAAGAATATCTATCGATTTGTACTTTTCGACATTTGATGAACATTCAAGTAATGTCTTCTGTGCGTATTGCAATGAGACACTGGCCTTCAATTACAAGCCTTTAATATATTTACGTACTAAAATTAAGTAGGTTCTATTCAATTTTATGGCTATTAATGTAGGTTATTTGTGTATGGCTGTATCAATGGTTGCTCAAACCGTAATTATGCAGTAATTTTACGATAAATAATAATTTAAGTACCAATTAAAGCATATTTTAAGTTTGGCTTTATAGATGAAACAACATGCATCTATTTACACACTGTGACTGTATATGGGACGAATACAAAGTAAAGCACGTGTATCCTTTTTAAATATATTACATCATCTATTATGGCAGAGTAACACTAATATTTTATTCATGTAACTTTTGTTTATAATACAAACAATTTAACGCTAAGTAAAGCTATGTTAAACACTTCAATATTTTACTATTTGAACACGAATTTCATTGTTAAAGTCGTTCTTGCTTTTTTCCATTATCATTAGATTTTCTGACGGAAAAGTTGTTTAAAAGGTTTTCTAAACCCTCTCGCGATCGTACGGCGAAGGACCTTCTCAACTTTCCGTTTTCTGGTTGTGTCGAAGCCCTAACAAACTGTTGTTCAGAAGTTCTATGTGATAAAGGGGGTTTCTTTGACAACATGTCATTCTCAGACTCGGAGTGGTGACGAACTCTTTGGTGTCTGTACTCTACGGGAGCACTTTCTGCCTGTGTGCCATTTACTCCATTATCTGGATTGGCGCTGTTGACGCTCGGTGGGGTTATGTGATGATTAGCGGCTGGCGGTGCGTCACAGGAACATTTAACCTTACCACACTCACGGCAAAGAAACCTTTCAAGCTGTAAGCAATAAACATCATGCATACTACACAACACACAACCATGCAAATTTTAATAATAACTATGAATAGCTTATTAATATTGTAACCAAGCTAACTACTGCTTAATAGTGCATTGATTAATGTCATAGGTATCTACGTTACAATCTAATAATTTACTAATTAATAATGTGCTGTGTAATTTTCTTTAAAATAATCTAACAAATTTACACAAAAAATCTAATTGGTACAAATACATACACACATTTCTAAGAAAACTCTCTAAACTAAATAAACAGTTTTAATTAAAAACTGCATGAGATTGGTGACTAGTTTGTACACAAACTATATGTAGTTATGCAAAAATATTTAAGTAAAAAAACGGCAATAAATTAATTTTCGTAGGAAAATTAATTAATTTCAATTTTTATAACAGTTTAAGAATTTATTATTTAAGGCGCTATTTCTACTTCGTGTATAAATTATGTAAGTATGTATTACGTTAGGTATGTATTATTTCTATATAATATATATTATACTATGAAAAATGTCTTAAATTTTGTTTTGTTTTGTGTCTCAAATTTAGGCATTGAATCATCTATTTTTAGGTAATGGCAAGACTGTATAATGACCTGGATATAACCACGAAGAATGTTAAACTAACAAAATAATATGAGACAAAAATTCAATCCCATGAATACCGAAATTTGTATGATGGCTACGATTATTTACAAAAAAATAATTATGAATCTTTAGAAACTTTATTTTTATTACACTTTATACTTACAGCTATCGGGGATTAAACTGTATACATAAAAATAAATACATATTATAATGGGAAGCACCTTTAGCTACAGCCTAATATAAATAAATACATAACATATATAAACACAAGTATACATAAACATAAATAAATCCTGTGTATATTTTTCCCTTGCTACCTTATGCACACCAATGTGGCCAGTACTACAATTAAAACTAATACAGCTTTGGCTATAGTAACAACATTAAGTTCACTCACCCCCACTTTTCGTAGAAGATCACCGACAATATTTATGGCCGTTACCCGAGATGATGGCGTCATTGCGTTGCCGTTGATTTCACCTGTTATTTTATCATAACAAAATATAATAAAACTTATTTAATAGAAGTGCTGAGTACGGATCTTTTTATTTGAAGTGAAATGGATATTCTTTTTTTTAACTTACGTTTCTGTGGTGACATCATAGAAGTTTGTGTTTCAATTTCAACTTGTGTTCGAGATTGATTTGGACTGTGTCCATTGAGTAATGAGTTCTCATTTGTACTGTCATCTGGTTTCTTCTCTTTTGGAACTCTTTCCATAACTTTTAACTCTTGCTTCAGATCTGAAATTTACAAAATAATTGATTTTCATTTATTATTTTACATAATACACAGCAGTCACCAAGATGGTGAAGCGTAGCGTTACCCGCTGCTAAAGGATATCTGCAATACCAAACGCACAACTAAGTCCTAACATAACCCGCCGAAATTAGTTACGACGGCGTTAAATCCGCTGCAGAGCCAAACTATTTCTAAAAATACACTCATACCTACTCATTGGCAGAGACAATAGAAGGAGGTCTTAGTTAATTTCAGAGATTGAGATCGAATGCTGATCGAATCCAGGCGATTGACATAAGAGAATGTTAAGCAGATAGAGCTGTTTTTGTTGCTCAGGGATTGAAAAACTTTTCAAACAGGTTGGCACTTTATACAGCACAAAATGGCACATGTACATACATACATAAGTTCACGCCTGTCTCCCATTAATGGGGTAAGCAGAGACTATAGAATACCATTTGCTGCAATCCAAACATACCTCCTTTGCCTCTTCAAAATTTATTCATCTTTTCATACACACACGTAGCGTCGGTTACGTGCTTGTAATTGTGCCATTTGCCAACACATCACCTTTTTGGTGTTCATATGTTCTACTAGGGCGACCCCTACCAAGTTTCTCAATTGTTTTCCCTTCATAAATCTCTTTCATTATCCTACTTCTATCTATCCTTTCCACATGTCCAAACTACCTTTACATACTCCTTTAAATTTTAGTGACTATGTCATCTTTCAATCCACATTCTTCTCTTATCACTTATCACACTATTCCTTACTCTATTCGACAGTTTAATTCCACACATTATATTATATCACGGTAATTGTCGGAAAACGCAAAATAAGTTAAATGTACAATATGCAATAGAATATCAAGTATAGAAATAAAGGTAATAATACAATGAACAGTTACTTGATAGAATAACTGTAACTTTAAACACACTTTATTGTAGTATTTACCTGACACACTACTTACCTACCATTTTTAGATTAATTAATAGCCATAAACCACTAATTTACAATAAGTTGCCAAAATTGATTCCAGACATAAACAAACCCTTATTATTTAAAAAAGAGGTGCATAAGTTTCTTGCAAATAAATGCTACTACACAATTCAGGAACATTTTGATGACAAAACATACACATATATAATAATATCATAGTCATTTAATTTTATTAATAAGTGACAATTGTTATATTATATCCGTTTAGGTGCAAAATGGCCAGGTTGCAAAATGTCCAGGTTGCAAAATGTCAAGGTTGCAAAATGTCCAGGTCGCAGAATGTCCATTCCAGGACAAAAATTGAATCCCTATTTCCCTTGGTCATGGCATCACGCGTGAACGGCTAGATCAATTTCGTTAATTATTTTTTTGTTGTGTTTGTTATTGTTAGGAGAAGGTTCATATCAAAGAAAAACTAAGAAAATTGCGCGATGATTTAGAAAGTTTAAGAATACTTAGCCACCATATTAAATTTAAACCTCTAAACCGATTTAGATGAAAATTGGTATGTAGATAAATTTGGTTTAGGGACATAGGGTACTTTTTATCCCGAAAATCGCTCTGATTTCCGAGTTACATTAATTAAACACATAGCAATTTTCGCGCGGGCGAAGCCGTAGGGCTAGCTGCGCCTAGTATGAATATAAAAGGCATGCAGAAAATAACATTGAAACGACAGAAATGCTTTACTCCAATGAAAAAAGAATAATGCTCTTTGACTGGCTTTCTGAGTTTTAATATTATGCGTAGGTACTTAGATTCGTGTTTCACGTTAGTGTATAAATGTAACACGTAGCCTAATTAATTCAGATAGACAGGACTAATATTAACAAATCTAAAACGTAAGCCAAATTTTGATACAACAATAGTCTTGAACAGGCTATCTGAACTATGAGAGGTAATAGAAGAAGATGACTCTAAGTAGAATAATATATCTTTTGATCTCATAGTATCAAAAATATTGCCTTCAAATGGATTAAACTGGTAGACAACAACAGAACTGCCAGTTAAATATTATATGTATGAAACCGTTATGGTTTACAATTAAGCAAACACTCTGTAATGTTTGTTTTTATGTTCTACTAGAGCTCTTATAATTCAAAAAATATGCAACCAAAACAATGCACGTTGATGACTGATAGTTTTTGATAGTCTGGTTGTTCGAAACTAAGAGTTCAATATATTTCTTTATATAAAACCATTGCTGTCTACCAGTTTAAACAATATTACTTATGACAAAAGTGGAAACAAGGCCTACCTCTAGCTTCATCTGTGGCTCTTTGCAGTCTGACTCTCAATGTTTCTACTTCATCTACTTCACTCTCGAGTACAGCGTTCCTTTCATATGCTTGATTTAACAGGGATTCTATACATGACACAGATTCTGATATTACTCTGAAAATAAAGTTGAAAATTATTTTAAAACAATTGTCTTTTGTTGAAAGGAACTCCAACACCAGTCTATCACACAGTAAGTTGTGGAGTCACACCCAGTTACAGAGTCTAACAAATATTTGTTATTCACTGAAATCACAGGTGAGAATGAAACGAGTATAGTAATATAGTATAATATAATATAGTATATCATATATTTTTAAAGTTTAGTTTATATATCATTATTGAGTTAAGGTGAAGGAAAAACAAGAGATTTTGAACTTAAATAAATATAAGTCTGTAATAATTAATTACAGACTTATATTTATTTTGCTTTTGCCAAACCGGAAAAATAATGTGTTGGTACTACCTATAATATCTTGTTATAATAAGTTGTTAGTAAAGGATTTTTTAAATAATTTTCGTCTTATGTTAAATGTAGAATTTCAGAAACTAATACCGACTTTAATGAAGACGAAAGTGGGTCAATATTCTCTCATTTCTCTTGGCATTTTGCCCTTGCTATACAAAATTTGTGCAAATGTGTCAATAAGATTAATCACTCATAGTATAAGTAAAGTAAAGCATACTATTAATCTTTTTTCTTGAAAGGAATAGAGATTGTCTTGGCATTAATTTTTATTTATTTATATTGCAGTAAATAATATGCAGTAATAAATAAAATATAATAAACACAACAACAGATTGTCATATGTATTTTTAATTCTGTAAGTGTTCTCTTGACTATTGAAGAGTTAATTAGAAAAGAAGCCATAAATAAAGATATCAAATCTACAAAACACTGTTTGTTATTAGTATGTAAAATTTTATTATAGTTTTTATAAGACTGGATTATATTTTTATAGAAGCCATTTTAGTAAACAATGCAAACCTAGGCTAGCATGCCTATTACAGTTGTGTAACTGCCACTTAACATGTAATTATTTCTTATTCATCCAAGACAGCTAAAACAAAATATTACATAAGTCCTCTCACCTCTGTCCTCTTTCTAAATCATCATTCTTTTGCTCCAACTCTCTGACATAAACTCCTTGTTTATCTTTGTCTATTTTTAAAGCTTGTAGTTCATTTTCTAATGCACTTGTTTCATGCTGACTTCTTTCTAATTTAGTCTGGAAATATAAACATTTGGTTACTTATATTTCGTAGTAGTAGTTTAGTAGACTTATAACTGTATCAGTTTTAATGAAAACTAACTTACTCGCAACATTTCAATTTCATTTTTCAAACGTTGATTTTGATGTTCCAGATCTCTGTTTTGTTTCTCAACTTGTACTAATGAAGCTTCCAACTCTTTTTCCAATTGTGCTGAATTTTCAGTGTATTCATCTAATTCTTGTTGAATGTCGATAACCCTAAAATTGAAAAAGTAATATTAAAATGAATCATGAGATGTTTGTATCATGGTCATTGTAGCAATTGGTTTCAATGTAACGTCATTACATGGTACTCACTTTTGTTCATAATACTTAGCTTGTTTCTTCCAATGATCGACTGAATCCGAATCTGTTTGTCTTGGAGATTCCATGTTTTAGCAATTTAGAACTCAACAAATGGGATTCCAAGGATTTTTATCGAATCATAACAAAATAATGTTCTTCTTTTTAAAGACTAACGTGCAGAATAACTATTAATCCTTGTTCGTATCGAAGTCGTTATGTTCAATAATTTTCACGTTTTTGTTAAAAATCAGCCGTTAAAACACAAAAAGTGACTCAACTTCGTCGTTAAAAATCCAAAACAAGCCTAATTCCAATGAAACTAAAATGGCTGCGAAAAGACAATGAATGACAAGTAGGCATGTCGATTTAAAATCGATTATTTTGAATAATATAATCGATTTTTCAGATCGATTTTGAACCCTACACCGATTCATTGGATCGATCTATAAACCTCCCAAATCGGACCGATCAATTAATTTTTTGCTGTTATCGGACGCAAAAGCAACTTGTAGTAATTGATCGATAATTTGAACGCATCATAGAGTACATTTTTATGAACACTTCCAAAGGTGGCGTACTTGGGGTATCAAAACGCAACGATAACAAAAAAGCATTTTATTTTTTCGAGCGCGTCTCTAAACGTCAAACACGCAAACCTAACCTAATTATTCTCAATAACTGTTGACTCTGACTTAAAATACTGGGTTATGTAATTGCTTGTTAAATTTGTATTTAAATTTAATAAAAAATTATAAACTTTAAATTTGATTAATCTATTGACTGACTTACTTAGTAGGTGAGACTAGAAATTTAAACTGCCACATTAGTTTAGTGGTTGCAAGCAATACTGCTGCTGAGCAAAATATCCTGGGTTCGATCCCCACCTCTACCTATTCTTTCGGAGGAATATAGGCGTGATATTATGTTTATTAATTTAATAACTTCTATCCAATTACTTGTATTTGCGATAAATGGTCATCAATAATGTATCAGTATCTATATTAGGCATGTTTGAAATTGGCGTGATTAATCGAAAATCGATCTTTTAATTCTCGATTTGAAAAAGAATCGATTCTAGTACGCGCGATTTGAATCGAATCGGAGATCGATTTGTTGTAGAGAGAATCGACATGCTGTAAAAAAAAAAATGTCACTTAAAACTGTGTTGGAATACGAATCTTTTGGGATAGTGAAAGTTACTATGTAAGTAGATAGTTACCGAAGCCAAGAGACAGACATGCATGGCTGTCTTAGAGTATAAATAATATACTCTAAGATGACTCTGTTCATTTTTTGAACTCAATGTTTGAGCCCTTTTTTGCAGCCAAGAGCATTTATCGTTTATCGATAGAAATCTTTACTTTACTTTTTACTTCACTCACCTGGCCCGATTATCTTGAAATCTGGCAGTCCGTACCTACACTTTCAAAATGAGCAAGCAATTTGTAGGATTTTTGTAACATGAACGTAAAGCAATGAAATAGTTTAATTCCTTTTAATCACCAATCAGGAATCAGATTCTTTAGGGACATAGAATAGGTAAGACAATACAAAAACTATTATTACAGTACTGTGTTATTGATTTCAAGTTATAAATTTAATCTTAGAATAATATTATTGTTTGTATACTAATTCATGTTGTTAAGCCGCTGGTTGGTATGATCTTTGTAGCCCAATGAATGAACAATGGGATCTTGATTGATCAAAGAGACTCTTCACTGCAGGTTCTGGTCCAATTCCACAAACAATTAACCTCCAGCCCTATCGATTGACAGAAAATGTCAGGTCATTGATGTCTTAGTGACAGTGACAGTAGTGACAATGACAGAACAGATCAGCACGAATTGAAAAATTGAATGATAAAAATTGTTATTTTTTTATATTGTTTATTGAACATTTATTATGAAGTTGTCGCTTAATTCACTTATAATAGACAGTGCCAATACATTTTATTTCTGTACACTCCTTTTGCAATGTTTTATTTTCCATGATCTTTTCATTAAAACTTGTATGTATTTTAATGACGTGTAATGTTTTCAACGGCGGACACTGAGGATATTTCGCAGGTCACGTCATTAACAACAAAGTCTAGTGGTGCTAGCGATGCTACAACCTCGGTTGAAAACACACAAGTCGCAACACAACACAGCAACAGGGAGTTAACCCTCAATATGTTAATCAAAGAGATGGTCTTTTGTATAGCCCTAGCTCTGACTACCTACGGAGCCCTTCACAACACGTAAGTATTGTTTAATTATGTTACGACTTTTAAAGTAATAATTGTTCATAATTGGCTTTCAATATTGGCAGTTAAATGATAATGTTTTGTGCAGCAACAAGATATGTGTTTTATAAATACAAGTGCTTATTTATTAATCTAAACGAATGTGTAAATATTGTATTGTGCTTGTCACAAAAACAACATAAGTAATTGAAATTTAAAAGTTTTCGTGAATTCTCTTCAGCTCAGTAAAAGTTGTCTTTACTGTTTCTAGACCAACAAAAATATCAAAACACCCCCAAGCAATTAGATTCTTTAAATCTGACTCTATAGTTAAAGATTGGTACAGAGGGCAACTTAGCAATGCACTTGCTAGTGTGAACAAAGCGGATGTAGCATTTGTTATGTACTATGCTCCATGGGATGCAGAGTCACAATATGTCAGAGGAGAGTTTGAGAAAGCTGCTCAAGTTTTGAAAGATCGTGTAAGTATGAAATCAATTAAGTATTTTATAGTAAAACTGAATATTGAAATTATGTAATTCCTGTTATATTATATAATCGACCACATATTTGCTTTACTACTTTTAACAAAAATTTCCATCAAAATTAAAATTCATTAAGACTCATTATGACAGTGACAACTGTCACTGTACTGAGGTAACTTAAGCAAAAATAGCCATATCGTTTTGTAATATACAAACAATTTTACTCTAAGGGTGGTAAAGCAAAGTTATGGTTGACTAAACTAGCTTCCCGCAGCACAGTTTCAATTGTATTTTTGATCACTGCTCTGTGCCCGTCGCCAGTAACATGATGTTACATAGCCTATAACCTTTCTCAAGGCTATCATACCCAAAAATAATTGTTCAAATCCGACTGGAAGTTCCAGAAAAAAAAAAACAAACAAACAACTCTTCTGCTTTATATTACAGTATCTATAGATGACTAGCTTAATAAAAGTTAAGCTTCATATAATTGTACCTAATCAATATACAATTTTGTAACTAAACTTATTAATTACTTACTTACTTCATTTTATTAAAATTTAAATTAAATGTATTTGAAATTTAATTGATTTTTAATTTATTTCTAGTTTCATTAATTAACTCTAATTATATTTTTATGATAAAATCAATTATCCAGAGTGGAAGACTGACGACTGTAACAAAATTTAAATTAGTGCAGTCGTCAACATCAACCTCTTATAATTCATGACTATTTATCACACATGGTGGTGGGATCAGCCTTCCTAACATTCTTCTTTCACTTTGCTCTATCCACAACATCGTCACCAGAAACGTTGAATTCCCACATGCCTCTCAGCAACACAATACATTTGTCCAGGTTGTAATGAAACTTTTGATACAGAGGCGAAGCATGGGCGGAGGATGGCGAGGTCTAGTATGTAATATGTTGATAATTTAACAGTGATACATTTTACGTATTTATTTTAATGATCGCTATTAACATGGTTTACAATCTCTTTCTGGTACAAATTACTTTAACATATTGTCATTCATAACATTTTTTTCTGCTTTAATTAAAACTACCCGTCTGTCATGAATCTTTATTTTAAGGTAGGTACAGGTTATTTGTATTAAAATGTGAATTACAAATACCATTGTGTTTGTAAAATTATTCAAATAACATATGAGCCTCCTAAGTAATATTTTGAATAAATAAAATCACTCAGAGAAAATATGATAATTACCTATGTTTTTCTTTATTATTATTTTTTATGAGTAGGTAGTGAATCTTTTCGATTAAAAACATAATGATGGTGTACTAGTATTGCGAGTGCTTTGCGATATTAGCTTTTGACCTGCTTAGGTCATTAGACTGTTGCAGAAGATCTTCTTCTGATACCCACATAAAAGACGGGCTAGTTCTTTATACTTGATTTTTCGTATTAATTTCATTTCATGTGGACTAATATTCTTACTCTATGCTTAAAATATTTAAGGACAAAAGATCTCTCTTATTCCCTAATTTTAATGTTTATGGGTTTGCCCAAAAATACCTTACATTGTATGTGTGTTTGTATGATTTTTCTATGCAAGTTTTATGCCCACTTCCTTATGGCCAGCACAAATATGTTAGTTGGCAATTCAAATGAATTCTTACTAATAACTTTTTTAAGATCTAAAGTATATTGTCTATTGTTCTAGGTTTTGTTTTCAGCTATCAATTGCTGGAATCCAGGAAGTGAGTGTAGGTTACAAAACAATAAAATTCCATCATGGCCCATATTAATGGTATACACATCCATTTCAAGGGGTGTTCTTTATAAAGGTATGTAAAGTGCTTGTTATTTATTTATTTGACCTGCATGTGTTATTTTTAATTGTTTTTGATAAGAAATTATCGGAAGGTTTTTACTTGGTAATACTCTTAACCTTGTGTACCTGGAACACTTTATACCTAAAGAAAGAAAAGCACTGTATCTGCAAGCTAAAACTTTGTCTCTTTTGTTTGCTACCAATACAATGCTCTCTATACGAAAATTGAAAAACCGAATACTAAAGGACGGTTTGTTTAAACGCGCTTATCTCTAGAATTATCAGTCAGATTTGAATAAATCTTTTTGCGTATGAAAGCCCAGTTCTTGAGGAAGGTTATAGACGTAACATCCCGCTACTGGCGACCAGAGCAGAGCAGTAAGCAAAGATGCGGGTGAAACCGCGCCGCGGGCAGCTAGATTCCCCATAACTCCTACAATAAAGATTCGTTGTTTACCAATATAGTTACAAGACTAGACAAAACAGTTGAGGATTCGCGTGTTCTTTCATGTTATCTCCATCGTTATAAATAGTTTTAGTCGTAAAAAATGTAGGTATGTAAGCAACAATACCAACAACTTGTTAAAAATAAATAAATAGTTAGCTATTGATGATCGTATGAGTTTTATACGCACTTTCATTAAGTTAGTCATGGCTATCTTGGCCTAACTGGCAAATGACACTATGGTCCAACAAGTCATAAGGATTTAGAACAATTATTTCCGATCGCAATTCTGAACGAACTCGGTTGCCCTTAGCATTATTGTTTAATTTTATTCAACATCTATCTATCTATCTACTTTGTTCTAGGTCCTAGAGACGCATACAGCATCGTGAACTTTCTAGAATTAATGATGAAACCATTAAAGCGAGTGACGTCTTCAGAAGATTTAGTATATTTACTCTCATATTGTGATGTGAGTACCTCTTTATATTTAACTATCTATGTGTTGCGCATTATCGCAAATAACTGCGAATGTTTTGTTCAATGCTAAATATTAGTAACTTGAAGACTTCTAGCATGTTTTTTTATTATGCAATTTAGTTGGCAAACAAGCAGAGACAAATGATGGTTGTCGTGACCTTCATGCGTAGTTGTGTTCTTTAAGCATTGGCGAATAACTCTGAGAAAATACAATCGTAAGGAAGAATGGCATTAGGAAAAGACAGAAAAAGTAAGACGACCGAATAAGTAGGTAAATTGTCTTTGGCGTTTTTAACTCTCCCATCGAATGACACGCTAAAATACGGATACTACTATTGAGTCTGAAATTGCTAACGTTGATAAGATAGCCAATAACAGAAGTTCAATTTAAACGATGAATTGGTACGTACCATATTGACTGAATACATTATTTGTATAACAACAACCAATATTACTCATTTATCTGCATCCATGTAATTTTTCTTAGTACCTACCTATGATGTACAATAAATGAATAAAGTATCATTGATTAATTGTTCAATATAAAAATACGATACTACTGCTTCAAGATCGGTTGTCAAGGGGATTATTAAAGTTAGTACACAATTTACGAAAGTATTGTACAGTCAGCAACATAAAAACAAAACTTACGAATATCCCCTAAACACAATTTATATATATAAATATATTATTAGCCTACCAAAGTGACACCACCCCTCCCGATGGTAAGCAGTCAGTAGAATCCAAAAGTGGTAGCCACCATTCCAAAAGCCATCGTCTTAAACTGCTTGTATAGTGGTCTCCACTATGGCGGCTGGGAATGGGGTAGGGGAAGTGAATGAGGGAGGTGAGGAAAGAAGAGAGGGGGAAATTGGGTCTCCGGCGCTCTCACTCACCGAAGAAACGCAGTAGTACGGATACTACTACTCTTACATCGATCTTTTATATCCGGCCCATTCATGCTGAAACCAGCATGGATTTAGTACCATACAAAAGATTGTTTCAAAACTTTTGTTGCACCTCAATTAATTTTCTAATGTGCAGTAAAAACTTACACCAACTTACTTTCAGTTACACCTGTTGCTGATTGTACAGTAGCGCGATAAAAAGTGTGGGTCGTATATACTTACATGAGCAAATTGTAAGCTATTGCCTTTATTTATTTATCAGTGAACGCGAAAAATATAGACCTAACCAATAATTGAAGCCTTCTTCTCTAAACGGGTAGGCAGAAATGTATCAACGCGTATAAATCTGGCGCCGAATATTGAGGGTTTAGTTCCCACCGGAGTCGAACTTGTGTGATTCACAATTATTGGTTTTCAGTTTGTGGTTGTAAATCTCCTTCACCTTATAGTGTTTGTCTAAGGAACCTACTTTTATAAACAATTTTTTTTTTCCAGGCAGTAGCTGTCGGATACACTCCATTAATAGATACTTCTAAGTATTATAATATTTGGTATACAGTTGCGTTGAAGATACGTGAAGCGGACACAATGGGTGAAATATGTTTTGCGTCAGTGACTTCAGAGGAGCTAGCGGTTGACCTCGGAGTGGAAAGCGTGCCAAACGCACGGCTCATGCTGTGGAATGATACAAAGGTAAAACAATATCGGAATTTCAACGTAAATAATCGTAAGAAATTTCTTTTAAATTTTTATGATTGAATTCACCCCATTGAATATATCAAGCAAGTGTAAAAATATTTTTAAACATGTTATGTAGTTCATTAAGGTAGTATATTTAGTGACTGAATATTATAAATGCACCTGTAGTAGTTTGGTGTAGTGATTGAATTCATTCAATACTGTCCATACGTCTATGTACACTAGCACTGGCACTAGCCGTTTAAAGCCAAACACTTGTAGTAATTGCTTCAGGCCCATCTTGCGCTTCAGCAAAATATTAGTGAAGTAGATTTTACCAATCCGCTTATATATGTAGCGTCTCTGGTGCTAGTAAAATAAAGCCATAAAATGAATGAAAACGTATTAACAACTTTTCATATAACTATTCATATACATTTTATGTAATACATGCCTGTGATAATACAATTGATTGTTAATTAATATTACCTTGATAAGATAACGTTGTTAAATACACTGCCACGTTTCAAAACATGATAATAAAGTGTATAAATAATAAGTTATGAGATTTGTACAAAATTGTTACCAATGATAGTGAAAGGGAATTTTTATCTTTTATTAACGCGCTTATAGATGTATAGTAATTATATTATGTGATCAATAATCTCCACGTGATATTCTATACTCTCATACATCACATATCTATATAGAGATAGCGCGAGATATGGTGGTTATAGTTAAAAAAAGATGCTGCTGACAAAGAATAGAGTTCTAGTGGCTCACTCACTAAGGGACTAACCACACTTATTAAGCTCTATTCAGTTTTTGTTCAGAGAATCAACTACTTTTTATGGAAATGCGTTCGCATCAGTTCAGATTTCTGCGAAGATAGCACACTACGTCGACTTTTCAGAATCTTACAATACTGTGCGCGGCTAATAGAAGTATTTATATTAGTGTGACCAAAATCGTTTAGTGAAACGCGTGAATGAAGCTGAATAAGTGTGGGTAGTCCCTAAGCCGGTAAAAGGTAGTCTGGCCTCCTACCATCTTAGTGCAGTGAGTCCGACATAACGAGCTCATTTTCCTGAGCACGGCATTATGCGTATATTAATTTCCCTCTTCAAAAAATAAGGAAAAGAAAAAAAAATTGTAAGTCTCCACGGCATTTGACTTTTTCCTCAATGTTGCAGATATCTTTAAAAATGTTTTTGTCATAGGAATACATATCACACGATGGAGATATCCAAGCCTGGAACGAGTCTTCGTTAATTCAATGGCTGTTAGAGAACTTCTCACAACCAGTACAAAGAATAATACCTATGTGGAGAAAGGCATTTAGCTTCGAGCGATACGTCGATGGCAATCCAATACTTATGCTCTTTACGCCCCTAAATCCCATCTATGAACAACTGCCGGCGTTTTCTTTGGTAAATACAATAAATGAAATTTTCTATTCTATTCTATTCTAAATATACACACATATTTATTAGTTTTTTGGCGTTCTAGTTCATTATTGCGATTGGTAATATTCAACTTTATTTATTGCCACGTACTGAAATTGATGCAACAATAATTTTATTTACTTGATTGTAAAAAATAATAAATATGACATAAGATCGATCAACAATAAGTTTGCTAGTCAGGAATGATTCAATTTGCATGAAATAAGAAAAAAATCATTTGTACAAAATAATTTACATTTTTTATGAAATAAAGGCAGAAAAATGTCACTTTTCGAAGCGGGATTCGAACGAATATAATAATTCTATTTCAACTCTCGAAGCAGTACGTACTCGAATAGTATAGTTAAGTATAAGCTATGTATAGTTGGTAGTGCGTCGCTCAAAACGATATTCCAGAGGCGGGAGTTTGAATCCCGCTTCGAGGGTGAAAATTTTCTACCTTTATTTTATAAGTATAGCCAACCAGTGCAAGGCATTTGCAAAAAAAAAAATTCTCAATTTAATATTTATATTTTTTGTCTAATTTAAGTTACGAGAAGTAGCCATGGAATATTATAATTGCAACAACAGTGACAACAGTCAGTGGATATCAGAACTAATCAAGTTACAACAAGTGCAACGATTGTTGTATCAACACAAGAACTTTACAAAGTTCTGCCAAGAATACAAATTCAAGACGTCTGTAAAAAAACATAGATTTTATAAAAAAGAAATCGAATCACAGAACAATAAATATCCGTGGTACAATAGTACACAAAAGAATCACAAATCAGGAGTTTTTAATTTTCTTTTGAAAAGAGGTTTTACTATATCCAAAGATATGGATAGTTTAGACGACAACACTCAGATGTTATCTATGCTTGAATGGCTGCAAGAATGCAGTGTGAAAAAACTTCCAGCCGAAAGAAGTTTTTATGACCATTATGAACAATGTCAAACTTTTGGGGATACCTTCAATTATGAACCTAATTTTTCTACAGAACAGGAAGAGTAAGTATTTTAAAATTTAGTTCTTCACCATTTTTCGCATCATACATGCATTATTCATATTATTTTTCTGTCTCCTAAACTCATTTGAATGAACTGATTTTGTGTGTTGAGTTACACAGTGTGCCATAATATAACTTAATACGTATCCGTACGCTAGGTTAAAAAAAACATAACCTAGTTATAATTTAGTACAGGGAACCTGTTACGAAACGTATGGTTAAGCGCAGAAGTATGACTATAATATTTATTTATTTTTTAGGATCGAGACAACAATGCTACCATTCGAAGACGACCCATTATCACCAGAGAACCTAATACAAGATAATGTAAAACATTTCTGCAAGTTAATGCGCTTTGCTTATCAAATGGGGCCGCCAGTATTTCCTGTGGGTCAGGCAGACGAAAGACGTAATGTGACTCATATACAAGGACTGTCCTGTGCCCATAACTTTAGTCTACATATGATAGCGGTAGACAGCGTAAGAAACCATCACTTCGCAGAGTCGCTCGGTATAGATATTAACAACAAGAAAGATAGGACCGCTGTCGTTATATTGGATAGTAAGGTACATATTCTTAACATCCCGTTTTAGGGACCCTACCACAACCCGTTTAGCAATCTTAATACAACTTTACTTTGTCTTTATCCTTCTTTTTAATAGTACAAAAGAAAAAGACAAAACACAACTTTATGAGGCGGTGATAGGCCCCCTGATCTTTGTTAAAATGGTTTTGTTATAATAAGCTAAATTCTAAACCATATTACTTTATGTTCTTTGAAGGCTGCGGCTTTTTAATATCCATAGCATTTGCATTATTGGGGTTTTTGTGCAATATTTTTGTATCCCACTTTATGATGATACTTTCTCGAACTTTAAGTAAATATACTCTACACTGTTTGAACATTGTTTCACAGCACGAAAGTCAATATGTATTATCAGAAGACTATAACGCCAAAACAATACGAGATTTTATATACAATTTTACAAATAAGAAGATTAAACGTTCGTTACGTACGCACGTAAATGACGCTGCACATACGCACTTTTTTGGTTCCGAGGGATCCACGGAACAGATGGGCATAAATGAAAACTCCATATACATAGAAGACCTTACTACTAGAAGTTTTAGAAAAATTGTGAGGACGCCGGGCACTGTAAGTATTCTTTAAATTTCGTTATCTATACCATTTTATAAAGCGGCAGAGTTTTTTTTTTTGTTTAAACGCGCTAATCTTTGGAACGACTAGTCAGATTTGAAAATTCTTTTTGCGTATGATAGCCAAGTTCTCGACGAAGATTATGGGCTATGTAACATCACGCTACTGGCGACGGGATCAGAGCAGTAAGCAAAGACACGGGTGAAACCGCGCCGCGGAAAGCTATTGTAATATAATATCGGCGCGCATTGAACGTCTTCAGTCTCATGATTGATTTCATTGCTAAACAATTTAAGTGTACATGTGTCTGTTACTATAAAATTAGCACATAAACCGCCTGTGATACAGGAATACTCCTAGTACAGGCACCTAACATTATTATACCTATTTTGTATTAATATTAGGCCACTAAAAATTGTACTTTTATTTAAACTGATTAAATGATTTGATTTGATGGTTTATGAGATGAGAGATATGTCACTTCCTTTTTAAAAGACATGGATCAAAATTTAAAGAAAACACATGCTAGTAATGAGTTCTAGCTTTTAATTGAGCGGCAGAAGTACTAAGTGCTGAAAATGTTTAGCCGGAGACGCTTTAGTTTTATACACACAGTAACAAGAGACAAGAAAGGTGGAATCAATTAAAAGAATAGTTCACACACAATTTGTGATAAAAGCGATTGAAGACTGTCATTGAGATGACATTACTACAACGGGCGATTTTAATGTCGCACTGGTTCAAATTTTAGCGGACGTCTATACTCAGAAAACGTGTTCTGAGAAAAGGAATTTTTTTCGACGATTTTTACTCTTCTATGGTTTTTATAACTCGACTATGTTCTTAAAACTTCATCTATAAAGTGGAAATAGAATATAAAACTCGGTCAAGAAAAGCGATAAGTTTTGTGTATTCTGAGTGACGGAGCACCGCTTACGGCGGATTGCGGAGCGGGTTTATACGCAGGTTTTAAATGTACGCGCCCGCTTGCACTCCGGACACGTTCAAACATGTCGAACATTTTCTTAATGCGCCGCTCATTCCGAATGCGTGGTGCGCCATCACTCAAGATGCACACTCAAGTCGCAGGATACCCGTTATCGTCCATGCAGTGCCATGCACGGTACTAATGT
Organism: Parascotia fuliginaria; assembly: GCA_963082885.1. NCBI lineage: Eukaryota > Metazoa > Arthropoda > Insecta > Lepidoptera > Erebidae > Parascotia > Parascotia fuliginaria. Next base: position 9,518,445 of record OY720178.1, on the reverse strand, counting down.
AAATAGTAATGTATGTTGCCCAAGGACTAATAATAAATGAGTTTGTCACTAATTTGTAGACAATATAGAGTCGGCGATTTGGGTCTCCTCAGCATTGACCTGCAAAAAAAATTGTGGACGTGCCCTCCTAGAGGGCTCTGATCTAGCGCTCATGCAGAAAAGCGGCAGTTTAATTGCTAGGGTGGCAAACCATATTCTTATGACAACTTGTGCTATTAGAAAGCTTGGACAAAACCGAACAAGACCTTGCCGGGCTTGATGTAGCTTTTTTTCGGGATCGGTTGAATATTCTTCACTCTCTAAACATTCGACACAATTGTCGAGAAATATGATATTTTTGAGAAGTACCACTGAAAAACCGTCACGCTCGCTAGCTTTTCGGACATCGAGCAACCATAGTTCCGCTCGAACATCACGATATCTAATATGGATATTTGTCATTGCGGAGTCACAACTTTGCTTACAGGTATAGGCTGCTGAGAACTGAGGGTGTAAGTCATATTCGTTGGTTAATATCACTCTCATTTTCTCTCTCGCATTCTCGTGGCCTGAAATATTCCATAGCGTACCGGAGCACACCGAAGTGCATGCATGTGCACCCGCTTGCACCACAACAACACTTACCATTGCGTGTCTCCGCATTATTCGTGCCATTACATACTGCGTGCGCTGTGATATCCCGCATTGCGATCCCTTTAGATGCCGAGTAAAAAAATCCCCTTTATTTAGATAGATTTAAGTAGAAGTAGATTCACGCTGGTTTCAGCATGAATGGTTCGGATCGACCGGGGAAGACTCGAAGTCGATCTTCTATGAGAGGGTTCTCATAGAAAATCGATTTTAGAGTAATAGTATTTATACTATTGCGTTTCGTTCGTTGAGTGAGAGCGCCAAGGCCCAAATAATGCACTCTGTATCTTCATGTCAATGACATGTTGTCCCTTGGTAACATTAATTGCTATGCAGATGATAGTATAGTGCATGGGCGATATCTCGAAAATTCCACTATAAAAGGATGGCCCTTTTACAGAGGAATCTAAAGGGTCTCGAACAGAACAGTTCAGCACTTAATACTTTTGTCACTCAATTAAAGCCTGGAACTCTTTACCAGCGCATGTGTTTCCATCTAATTATGATCCAGGGTCTTTTCTGCGGAGAGTAAAAAAGTATCTAGGCCGCCATAGTGAAGACTACCATACCAGTAGTTTGGCTTTTGGAATGGTGTCTACCACTTCTGAATTTCACTGACTGCTTACCATCAGACAGAGTCGAGTCACTTTGGTAGGTTAATTCAGAAAAGTTTGAATTGCCTTTGGTAAAAACCTAAAATCGTCTGCCATCTCGCTGCGAAATATCGGCCCGTATTTAATCTTGCTTCTTTGTGGCAACTGACGCCAGATTCTTGAAGGCTAATGGAATTACGCATGCAGCAGCGAGGTATGGGTTGCGAGGTGCAATATTTGCGGCCGCCGCTACCGTCTGTTTCATAGATAACCTTACATGGGCAGATGACAATAGTGAGCGTGTGCGGCGGCGCGTGCGGCGCGCTGCCCACGCGCGCGCTGGCGGCGGCGCGGCGCCTGCTGCGCGGCGTGGGGCTGCGCGCGCGCGTGGCGCGGCTGGACGCGCGCCGCCACGACCTGCCCTGGCACTACACCGTGCACCACTACCCCACGCTCTTCGTCTTCTCCTCGCACAGGTATACTTATACATGCATTCGACGTTCTGGCCCTGAACGGTGCAGCACTATACCGTGCATTATGGTTTTTATTTCAGCTGAAGATAAACTTCTTTTACACCCCAAACTATTACTATAGCTTGGCAAATTCGTTGGTGACACTGAAAGGACGGGTGAAGGGCGGTGACTTAGAACAGCGGGAGTGGTAAAACCGTGTGCGTGGGACGCGAGTCACGAGGCGACGGCGAGGCGTCAGCTGGACGCCGTCGCTGTTGACGTTGATGTTAATTAGGAGCATAGATTTATTAATACTCTGGTTGTTAGTAACGTTCCCCGCCAACCGCGCGGAACATGTGTCGCCAAAGAATTTGCCAAACTATAGTAACCTTTATTTCACTCTGTATGTGTCTAGCCTATAATTATAATAATAATAATATTCTACCACATTTACACAGTGCCATCTAGTCCCAAATTAAGCAATTATATTTGCTTGTGTTATGGGTACTAAACAACTGATATACTACATATATACGTTTTTTTTTGTAAATACATACATATTATAGATAAATTACACCCAGACAGAACAAACAATCATGCTCATCACACAAAGGTTTGTCCTGGGTGGGAATCGAACCCACGACCTCCGGCTTAGCAGTCAGGGTCACTAACCACTAGACTAACAGGCCAAATTATGGTGCGATAAATTGAGTAAAATAATTAAATACGATAGATAATAAATAACTAATAAATATTGCAGAGCGGGTGAGGCTGACAGCCAATCGTACCCGAGCGAGGAGCGTGTGACGTCAGCGGGTGTGGTGGCGCTAGCTCTGCGCTCATTGGCCGTGCCCGAACACTTGCGAGTGCGACTCGCACTTTGCTCTGCCGTGCAGGTATCTATTTGTTACTTAAACTTCTCAAAGACAGCAAATCATTAATCTAGATTCCTTCAAATGATAAACAAAAAAGCAGCAAGTTCAGCAGCACATAACAAAACAAAAAAGGTGTATATCATATAGTTGGTGGCGCGAACGTGACACCTTTAACAAAAAATCAAAGTCGTCCTAATTTAGATTTTTTACGATTTAATGTTTTTCTTATTTCCAGAGCTACCAGGAGAAGAAGACGTGCTTGAGTGATATAAAAGAGCACGTGACTTCTGTTATTGGCAGAAGCCTCAAATATTGGCGGCAGGCGGCAAACCAGGAGCTTAGAGACGCTTTACTTAAGCGGTTGCAATACTTACATACACTTTCCTTTCACATTAGTTTATTCCATGTAACAGATCTCAATTCTAATAGTGTTAAACAAGCATCACTCTTAAATACTTTTAGTATACTGTCTAAAAACTGGGATATAAATATCTCAGCATTAAGTAAAAATGCCACACTACCATCATCACGGACTAGAAGTTGATATTAGATTATGTATTTTATATATTATTATGTAAATAGTGTACATTGCTCATATAGAATGTAACTATATTATTTATTTTTGAAGCCAAGTACTATTAAATGTTGAAAATAAATATCTAAGTCATATGTTTTATTGCTCCACAAGCTTACAGCACTAAACTAGGGAGATTCTTCTCAGAGAGCCCTCTAATATTTGACACGAAAAAAATTGGTGTGAGTTCGCGCAGCGGAATGTTGTTGAATTTAAAGATTTTAATTATGCAGATATTTAGTGTATGACGTCGTATAATTGTGTATGATAAAAAAAAAAATGTGCACGCAGCCATTGTGGAGAAATTGACCGAAAACTGATTCCGCTGGGCGAACGTTGTCCTGGCGGAACTTTTTTTAATCCATAGACCTTAGAAGAAAAGAGATGTGTCCAAAAATTTGTGTGTATTTGTGTGTAATTGTGTATGTATGAATAAAATTTGTGCATGCATAAATTTCGGAGAAATTCAAGTTTCCGCTACGCGAACGTTTGGCCATTAGCTAGTTTTCATATAAACGCTTACATAGGGAGCTGTAGATTTTTACATACGTTGTTTTGAATTTGTTTATATTTGTTTAAAAAACAGATTTAGAAAAAATCGTAGGGCTTAAAAGATAAAAATATAAACGTAAAATACGCTTATTAGGTCTTAGTTCTTAAAGTATGCATTTTGGTGTCTAGATTTTCACGTTTATACAAACCTTGTAAGCGTCTGCAACATGTTGCCAAGTATCAATGATGTTCCGTTAGTAATTAAAGAGTTATAGGACAATTTACCATGAATAGATCACTGTTTACAAAGCAGTCAAATATTGACGTTCGAAAGGAATTGCATGGTAAAATGTATGCCAATAATTAGTTTATTCATTCAACTATTCACATGCAAAATTTCATGTCATTAAATTCAGTAATTAAAGAAAAACAATTGTAACACTGACGAAGCATCAAAAACCTTCATAACCCGACCAAGTTCGGATAGCTACAAAAAAGCGGCCGTGCCATATATCTAAGAAACGTTCTTAACCTTCCAATATAGTATTTATTAATATGGTACAGTTGCGTACACAAGCGTTAGAAAAAAAATAAAACAATTACATTTCTTGAATGAAAAATATATTTTTAATAATAACGCCACTATTTACGATAAAAATAAATCTTCAATTGACAAGTACTTCTCTATTTAGATATCGGTGTACAAAAATAACAATATCTGCATAATTAAAATCTTTAAATTCAACAACATACCGCTGCGCGAACGCACACAAAAAATTGTCTGCTCCTTTTGGGGGGCGCATATGGATAGCCACCGGCGTACAGCACACAACAACACCATCACTTACACTGAAACACAAAAAGTTGTCCCGCCTCAAGCATACTAAACCTAAAATATTTCAATAATACAAAATCACTCACACTAACAATGAACATACCTACAGGCAAAATTGTCATGTACTATCGAACCAATTGAATCATGACTCACCGCAATTACATTGGTCGTTAGCGTCAGCATGCGGGGTGCGAGAGATTTCTGCAACGCATGCTTTAAATAGGCTTTGCATGCGGGGAACCGTTTAAATTGGTCGTTTGCGCCCGCAAATCTTTAGCGCCCATAGGCCGATAGCTCTCGAAGGTCGTTCGCCCGATTTTAATGGCAGTTAGCTTCGAGAGAATGACATAAGTAAAAAAGTAGGTTAAATTAATTAAAAAGAAATAAATTATTATTAACAAATTTATTTCGCAAAGTCCGTTGAATGTTTAAAATTCTATGTCTCTGCCGAAGAAGCTTAGAGTGTTTTGCTTGGTACTGCTACGCCAACCTCGGACCACTCCCACAATTGAACTAACTGCTTTCTTTACATAAATGCCTGTTAATCAATTTAAAAGTTACTTTAGTTGGTTATTCCACTCGTCCTGCGCAGTCAGTAAACTTCTAAGCGATTTTTTACGTTTAAGGTAGGCTCATTTAATAGCCTGTCTATTTTGTAACAAATACCTACTTACAATATCTAATCATAATTTCAAAAAAATCTGCAGTCAATTTTGGGTGGGTACCTTTACTAGGTATAGTAGGTACCTGTCCTGTTCAGTTTAAAGTGTTATCGCGCATACTTCTGTATATTGATAGCTTTCTGTATATTGATACCTTTAACAGTGTTTATTTTTTTTAAGACTTATTCGATCGCGTCTCAAACTTGGAGTCCTGGGCATGTTACTAGGTACCTACCTTCTTTCTGTCTATAGTCTGTCTAATAAAATGTAGGTCTACTTACTAATAGCAGAAATGTCCGTGTAATTAGGAAACATTTGGTGATACGGTTTAAGAATGAACACCAGATCAACGCCAACGACACCTGATACATAGTCACTTATAGTTCCTGCGACGCGTTCGTCATTGCTGCTTTGATGAACCTGCGTAAAATATTGTATTAAGTGCATAATGTAATTGTCAAAACTGTTGCTACCTAAGTTCTAAAGCAAACTAATATTGAAAGCTTGGTTTATTATATATTATAGACTGATTTATTACTTAAAATAGCACTGGGACGCAATTTAAGCTAGCACAGAGGCAAAGCGTAGGTATCAAAGCGTCAGTTTAAAAAAACGTAATGCACATATTTCTTCTACGATATAAAAGCAGGCAGGCATTATACGGAACACGGGTCTGTAAGCGACCAGCATTGAACCCACCTCAGAAAAAAGAATTCTTTGTACCGAGTATCCAAATCCAAAATCCAACCGTGCGAACCCAAGTGTCTCTACTACGGAAAATAAAACCTCAACTGTCAACATTTATATAAATATTATCTACATACACGCTTAAAAACATGCCGATGCTAAATTTCTCATCCATGTTCGGTCTGCGATGGCTGTGAAATCATCCGCCTATCCGCCCATCTCGCTGCTGGACGGCCGACACTTCTTGATTCATCTCAGGCCGAACATGGATGAGACTGGCACAAGAGCGTGGAGCTTCGCACAAACGAAGAGAGGCTTATACCCAGCAATAAGTAGATCCGGGCTGTGGTTAATGATGATGATGATGATGAGATTTCTTATTATGTTGTGTTCTAAATAGACTATTCAAAAGCCGTTGTTACCTCATAAAACCTGCCGTCTGGTAGACGTGCCTTTCTAGCAGCATATTCTCCGATTTCTTGCAGAGTTCGATAATTGCTTGGTTGACGTAGTGAGTAGCGCCATGGGTATAAAATATATTCCTACAATTATTTTGATTTTATCAATTACTAGCTGACCCGGCGAACTTTGTTCCGCCTTAATGTCAATAAATAATCATATTTTTTTTTATTGGAAAAAATACAAAAAAAATTAAATTTCTACATCAATCATTCATAATTATTTCTTTATTTTAGTACGGAATAACAAAATTGACGTATAATGACAGCTATGTAATGACGTGTGGATGACAATTTGATATTTGTAAGAAATCAATAATAAAACTATTTCTATTATATAAATAATTAAAATGATACATCTATCATACAGCCAGGCACGTCCAAAGAGTTTAAAAATTCAATTGGATAGTTGGTGGCTTCATCTTCATTTGTGACGCAGTCAATAGATTTGAATGAATGCATTGTTCCAATGATCTTATTTTGAATTATGTAGTTTAGGTCATCTACATCTTTATTCTTAGCCGCTAAAATTGCTCGCTCACTCATCCATTCATAATTTTTGTAGTTAGAAATAATTTCTGGAAATACATTGTTGATAAGTTCGTCTTTTGATGAGACAAAATTACAGAAATTATTTGGAAATGATATTAATCCACTCGATTCATCGACAGGTACTTGACCATTACCGATAGTCAGCAATTGCTCCGAGAAATCTTCAGCAGATGTATCATTAAGCAATGTAACTCTCATGTTTGTTGTCAGTTGCAGTTTCTTCACATAGCGCCATAGATTTGACGATTTGAGGCAAGCGTTTATTTCGTCGGCAGCCGTAGATCTTGGAATTACTGGCAGTATTTGGCGGAAATCGCCAGAAAGTAAAATCATTGCTCCTCCAAAACATCTCGAGTCATTGCGTAAATCTTTTAGTGTTCGGTTAAGTGCTTCTAATGCACGTTTATGCGCCATTGTGCATTCGTCCCAGATGATGATTTTCGATACCGCTAAAACTTTGGCCATTGCTGAGTGTTTTGCAATATTACACGTTGGTTCTTCAATAGTTTGAAGATTTAACGGTAATTTGAATGCTGAATGAGCCGTACGGCATCCTTCTAACAATGTGGCTGCTATTCCAGAAGAAGCAACTGCAACCGCTATGTTAGATCTCGCCCGAACAGTTGCTAAAACTAATGACATGAGGAATGTCTTGCCAGTTCCACCAGGGGCATCTAGGAAATATAAACCACCATTTTCCTCATCGATTGCCTTCATTAAAGTATCATAAACTTCCTTTTGTTGGTAATTCAACAGGGGTACATTCGTTTGAACTACTAAATCTAATTCCTGGTGATCATATTCACGTTCCCGTTCCAATTCTCGATTAAATGCGTCATTCATTTCACGATATGGTGCTGGCATTCCTAACCTGATTAATAAATTACCGCACATGAGGTAACACATATCTTCGATCAAGAGTAAAGCACGATTATGTATCTCCTCATTCATCTCAATATCGTGATTTCTGGAACTGACACGAATTTGATGTAAAATATCTTCTGACATATTATCCTTGTATTTGTGCCACAGGTTACATGGGTTTGATGGAAAACATGTCGAAATTATGATAGCGAATAATGTGCGTATCTGACTTGGAGATGCAGAGATAATGGCTTCAGCGATTGTCGTATCCCAATGACTATCGTTTTCTAATAACTTCAATTCTTCACATGCAGCACGATATGTTGGGAATATTACACCATTAACAGTTCGTAGTGACTCAAACAATGTATGTCGCCGGCAGAATAGTTAATCGACCAATATTAGCTGATTATTACCAACCGAGCTGTTTCACGGGCTGCTTCACTTTGCTCTCGTGATTGAGAAGCACGAAGTCGAGCCATACTATCGCGGCGCTGTTCACGTGCAATTTCTTGTTCTTCTTCAGTCCTTTCATTTGCAGTATTTCGTATTCTTCTTGCATCACGGCTTTGTCGGGAAAGATTCGATCGTCTTGGTCGCGGCATTATTAATTAAACTTCACTTCACCTAAAAACTTAAATTTTCAACCATACCGAGTTTTATAGTTCACTTCACTGTTTATACGAATGGGCAATTGGGCAATAATGTTAATTATTTATTTAATAGAAATAGTTTTATTATTGATTTCTTACAAATATCAAATTGTCATCCACACGTCATTACATAGCTGTCATTATACGTAAAAAAAAAAATAAAAATAAAAAGTAAAGATAAAAAGTATCCTATGTTCTTCTCCTGGCTCTAAACTACCTCCCTGCCAATTTTCAGCTAAATCGGTTCAGCCGTTCTTGAGTTATAAGTGAAGTAACTAACACGACTTTCTTTTATATATATAGATATTTTTGGAGCAACTATCGCGTTTATTTTTTATATTAGTCTACCAAAATGACCCTCTTCTCAGTACCGTATACCAAGTCTTGTAAGTAGTTTGATTAAGTAGCTTAGCTTCCCTACAAGGCCGATTAAACCACGATCGTTTCTTAATCTCCGCAATAGTCACCAGCAGTTTGAAATGTAACATTACATGCCCGCTAGGATCGTGTCTAATAAAGCGGTCGTGCAAGATTCATTGTCACCTGATTTGCAACACATCTGCTTAACCTATAGGATCATAACCTGGTTAGCGACGGTCAATTCTGATTTTGCCGTAATCGCTCAACTAGAGAACTTTTAGTGTGTTTTACGGCTCGCGAGGCGTTAGCCATCAAGAGACAGGGAAAGGTGCTGGCTACCAGCTTGGATATAGCAAAGGCGTTCGATCGGGTCTGACACCGTAGTCTTCTGTCGAAGTTACCAGCTTACGGACTCCTCGAGGAATTATACCAATGGATTGCTGGCTTTTTGACCGGCAGAATAATCGGTAGTAAAAGCCGTCGTCGACGATTGTTGCTCGAATAGCCCGATCATAAATGCTGGCGTTCCACAAGGTCCCGTAGTTTTCCGACGCTGTTTGTGCTACATATCAATGATATGTTGTCCATCGTCAATATTCATTGTTATGCAGGCTGGCGAACAATCCTGGTTCCATTATGAAGAAAATTCGAAAAAGGCCTATAGACCATTGTGTCTGAAATCGAGGGCACTCTAAACAGTGTCTCCGATTGTTGACGACTAAATCTAGTCGAATTTAACCCCACTAAGACACAAGTCTGCGCGTTCACTGCTAATAAAGCTATATTTGTAGTCAATCCGCCATGCCAAGACACAGCTCTTAAAACGTCTGAAAGCATTAGGATACTTGGAATCGATATCTCCAGTGATGTCCAGTTCCGGAGTCATTTGGAGGCTGAAACCAAGCTGGCATTCAAAAAGCTGGGTGTGCTCAACAGGGCAAAGCGGTGCTTCACTGCAAAGACTACTACTTTACTAAGCTCAATGTCATCCTCACAAGGCTTGAGTGCCTGAATATCATCTTGGACCTATTGACGCGGTCGAAAGACGAGCAGTGAAAATTGTCAACAATCGCAATCTTACAGGCAGTATTAAATCACAGGCCTAAGGAGAGACATTGCATTGTTTTGTGTATTCTACCGCTGTCTGTACAATGTGTTTTGAAGAATTGTTTAGGACACTATTATATCATCGTACTTCCCGCCATCGGCTGGAAGTTCATTCTTACACCTTAGAACCTGTTGGGTCCCGTTCAGTGTGATTTCAGAAAAACTTTCTTTCACGTACAATAAGGTTGTCGAATGAGCTCTCCGTCGAAGTTTTACTGAGAAGTTACAACATGGAGTTCTTCAAGAAAGGAGTTAAAAGTTTTTAACAGAGTTGGCAACGCGCTAGTAGTATTGCTGGTGTCGCAATCGTCCATTGGCTACGCTAACGGCTTAACATCAGGCGAGCCGTATGTTATTTGACACCGTTGTCGTTTTAAAAAAAAATTGTTTTTGCTTATTAAAAATCCCGAAAAAAACCATTATCAGAATCGGAACCAAATGACATAATATTAAGTACCTATACCTATTTCTTAATTATATAAGATTTCCTTATTAAATTATCATATTATTATGAAAATGTTAGCACTTATGGGTACCTAGTTCGCTTTCTTTACTTTTTAAAAGGGCTCTAAATTCGCATGTGCCCAAGCGCCTCAGCATAGCTTAAGATAGGTTCCCCACTCTGCCTAATTAGCAGTCAGTGAGCATATGACTAGTGGACACCATTTCAAAAATCTCAAACTGCTGGCATAGTGGCAAGGAGGACTTAAAAACGGAGTCTTGCTTGTGTTATTTAAGCATTGCAGATACAATAATAAGAAAAAGGAAATAAGAAGGGAAAAATAATAGAATTTAGTATATAACCTACCTACTTATATCTTATATTATCTTATAATACAAGAAAACTACATTACCTTCTTGGGTACGAAGCTGACGTGTAGATGAAGCGCCAGATTGATATAATTGCCAATGCTATCAACATACTCTCGTATTGCCTTAGCTTCTGACGAAGAAAAAGGCTTAATACCTGGGTAGTACTGCGAACACCTCTGGGGGGTTTTACGTACGTCATCTGTAAATTATTATAGGTTAGGTAGTTAAGTTATATCTTACTTGCGTGACGCAGGTATCATGTAGTTTATTTTATACTATTATTAGGGACAAGGCTGGTGATTTAGTACCTATGTAGGTAGGTACCTATAGGTAAATATAGATACAATCTGTGATTCTTGTAAGTTGTAACAATATATACACTCAAGCGATACCGAAGGCGTTGAGATAATTGTTCTGAAGAACCTATCACGCATGCGAAAAAAATCAAAATCGCGTAGAATTTTAGTAACATACTAATTAACATACTTAGGTAATCTTGGACAATATAATTGTCTACTAAACCACATCAAAAACATTAGATTTAGTTCTTGCTACTAAGCTTGTGATTAACATCACTACACTAACATCTACCCATGTACTCTATTACCTACCCACTGACACCAGTGGATCTACTGCACACGCCTTTGCTGTTTACATTACCGTTCTTACCCTGCCGTAGTGAAGTTTAGAGATAAAATAGCTTATGATGGCAGCGACATATGAGACTTGTTTGCTGAAAGCTTTAAAAAGTCTTTCAATGTCCCAAACAATATAAATCAGGACAATTTACCGTGTAATACAATATCATCTGCTACTCTTTGTAGTCTCTCTTTTAGACCGTCTTAAGAAATACCTATTGCATTTCTTAAGACATTATCTTAAGAAATATTGCATTTCTAAAGACATTAGACGAATGTAAGGGTGCTGGAAATAATGGAATTTCGCCTGTTTTTATTTAACGTTGTGTAAAAGTTTTAGTGCTGCCTTACAAAATAATTTCTAATAAACCTTAAAGTGACGACATTATCCACCAAATTTAGAAAGAAGCTTTAATTGTGCCTGTGCTTAAGTCTAGTGATATAAGCGCATTATCTAACTATAGACCTATATCTTTATTAATAACTTTGGCAAAGTCCTTGAAAAGCTTGTAACCACTTATTTGTCGTGGTATCTAAAACAATATAGCTCAGTCTCAACATGGCACACATTCATAAAATCTAGATCAACAGCTACTTATTTGTTGAGATTTACATCTAATATAGTAAAGAGTGTAGATAACCTCATACCCGTTGATGCGATCTACACTGATTTCATTAAAACATTTGATACAGTCGATCATTCAATCCGCTTGCAGAAGTTGTACAGATTGGGTGTGTGCGGATCTATGATAGAGTTGTTTGAATCTTTCCTTAGTGATAGAACGTCAAAAGTTGTAGAAAATAGGAAACTGCTCAAGTAAATATTCCGTAACATCTGGGGTACCACAAAGTTCCCATTTAGAGCCTATCCTATATAATGCTTTATTGCTTTTATTAATGATATTCTCCAGTGTTTCAAACAATAAAACTTCTATATACCTATATGCAGAAGATTTCAAAATTATGAAACCTATCCAAAGCGAACATGACGTAATTTTGCTACAAGATAAGCTAAATTCTTTATGTTGGTGGTACAAACAAAACAGAATAAAACTTAATGTAGACAAATGTTACTACATACAATTTCCAAGTAACAAAAACATATAAGGTCCTAATTATTTAAAGTATAGATGGAACTCCACTAAACCGTAAAAGCACTGTCCGGGATTTAGGTATAACATTGATTGAACTCTTAATTAAAATTCGACTCGATTCGATCTTCTAACGGACTTAAAACTTTAGGATTTGTATTGAGGAACTGCAAGGAAGTCAAAAAGTCTAGCACTAAGATTATGTTATTTAACGCTTTAGTAAGGGCAACCTTAGAATATAACACTATCATTTGGAATCTCCAATATGAAGTGTTTAAAAACAAGCGCCTAGAAAGCGTTTAAAAACGTTTTCTTTACCATCTGTCTTACAATGACCACTAGCAAGGAAACTACTGCTCGTAAGTTAAACTGATAGGCTCAAACACTAGAACATAATTATGTGTTTACTAAATAGTCCAAGTAGGTATAGATTTCGGCACACCACTATATTTCAGAACTCCATTTTAATGTACTTTTAACTATGGTTTCCTTATTAGTTAGTTATCCTATCTATATTAAATGCTTTTATAATTTTGATTTATTCAAATATGTCCAATTTCTGTTAATAATATTATATTATGTAATACATAAATTTAATTAATTAATCTATACTATTATATAAACCGGAAGAGTTTGTTTGTTTGTTTGAACGCGCTAATCTCTGGAACTACCAGTCAGATTTGAATTTTTTTTGCGTATGATAGCCAAGTTCACGAGGAAGGTTATAGGCTATGTAACATCACGGTACTGGCGACGGACAGCAGTAAGCAAAGACGCGGGAGAAACCGCGCCGCGGCAAGCTAGTAATATTATATTATGTAATACATACATTTTATATATTATATCACTGGTTACCAATATTTGCATGCTGTAGTCTCCTATACTCGTACTTATTAAAGGAGTACATCGAAAGATGATTATGCCCTATTTACTCTAAGTTACAATTGTGTAAAGTCTTTGTTGTAGATCCATAAATTAAAATGAATTAAATAAATAAATTAGGCCAAGAACATAGACTCTTGAAAGAAATATAGGTACATATATATTGGGATAATTCCATCCAGTCCTACAAGTAATTCGATTGTCGAACTATTTGGAATAATTATTTAGACTGTTAGTTAGGCTGGTCGATCGAACATATTGGGAACTAGCTTCTCACGGCGCGGTTTCACCCGCTTCTTTGCTTACTGCTCTGCTCCCGTCACCAGTAGCGTGATGTTGCATAGCCTATACCTGACCTTCCTCAAGAATCATATCATCATACGCAAAAAGAAATTTTCAAAGCCGACTGTTAGTTTTAGTGATTAGCGCGTTCAAACAAACAAACAAACTTTACAGCTTTATATAATAGAACCTATATAATATATATATGTCCATATGAATAGTATTTACACTGGTAGATGTAGGTGATGGTAGTGACACTATATTGCTATGCATTATCAAATAGACCTGTGTATATGTAAAATAAAATTTTATTACAAACATATAAAATTTTGTGTATTTTACAACAAACTCAAATATAAAGGTGCTCCCTCACCGCGAACGTTCACCTGTAATGTAACGTTACAGACTTGATTTTTACAATACTATCTTCCTAGCTGCCGAGCAACTGCTTGTAATGTAACATTCCAAATTCAAAATATTACAACTTGTATCATCAAGTTGCACACTGTAATACTCGGTTCGCCTCTCTCACTAATAAAATGTTCGAATTAGGTATACCAATCATTACAAGTTGCGCACTGTAATGTTCGCTTCGCCTCCCTCTCTGATGTAATATAATCTGTAGTGTTACATTACAGGTGAATGCTCGCGGTGAGGGAGCACCTTAATGGTATATAACAAAGAATGTTGGTGACAATATACATTATCTGTAAAGAACGGGTGACGTAAATTCGGACTTTGTCATTGCAAGATTAGACTTAGAGTGCGTAGGTACCTAAAGGACGCGATCTACGTGATTTCAATAAAACTATTAATGATTTATTTTCAAAGATGTTACACGTTTAAACACCTACATAAATAATGATCAATGAATATTCATAATAACAATAACAATAAGCCAAATGCTTACTAGGTAAATTTCCCATTCACGTAAATTGTCGGGTTAGGAAATATTATTCTATGTGTTGCATTAAATAAAGTGATTGCTTTGTAGGCACCTTTTTGGTAAGTTTTATTGTTGGGTAAAGCTGACTACACATCCAAGCCGCCGGTACTCAGCTGGCTAGTGCTGGCAAGCTTGCTTCAAAAAGAGACCACTGGGCTTGCCCAGCGGGTTAAGCCGCCGGCGGCCTTATGGTTCGGCTGTGCCAAAGCAATTCGATGTTTGTGATCATTTATTGAGCTATACATATTTTGGTTAATGTGCAGGTTTCGTCATGATGTTTTCTTATAGACGAGTATGTCAGTGATCCAAGATATATTTTAAAAGTAACTAAAGTCATAAATATACAACTTCAAAAGTTCAAAAGGTGGTTATGGTTACTGTAAGCATTAGTACCACCACGGTTTTGTAAGTGCCTATCTACTTGCTTAAAACATCATTTAGTAAATGATTAAGATTATCGAAGTATTATCAACTGCAACTAACCTTGCCAGTGATAAGCAAAATTGCGATTAATGTGTGTCCCAAGACACACTGATTTTTCCGTCTCCTTGTCCACGTTCTTATGCCATTCAATAGTCCGGTTCTGTGCTAGCGTATCATTCTGTGGCTGAGACGGATGCCATTTCTTACCTTGAGTGAATGTAATACCGTCTGGGTTGGCCATTGGTATAAAGTACCTATTGTATAAATTAGTTAACACTTAAGTATTTTGTAGTTAATAATAAATATACTTAAGTAGATATTTTAAAAAAACATGGGCAGAACAAGAACAGAAATATACTTAATTTCGATAGAATATTAGAAACTATTGTACCTACACTAAAAGCTTTGTTAAAGATTGATTATGAAATTAAAAAGGTAGTAGGGCTTCGGTGTTTGCCTATGTCTGAAAAGACGTGAATGAAGCGTTGATATCATATTGCACCCTCAATAAAAAACATATTTCGTCACAATCACAAAAATATAAAAGAGTCGATATAAATTTGATAATACAAACCAGTCATAATCATTAAAGAATGGAGTCTGATAGCTGGGGTCATAAAGCAATTTGTGTGCTAATTCCATTATTGCATTTGGTGCTCCCCATGCCATTGCGTCTAAACCTGTTTGTCAGAAATGATAGTATTGTGAGTAGGTACCTAAGTGTATAATTTTTTTTTCGATATTACATCCAATAAACTTTTAAACTCGAATATTTTATTCGAGGTTTTACCGAAAAGAAGTAACGCAGGCAAAGGTCTAATGACTTTTGTTTATCTATCGATTTAATGTATATTTTATTTATTTATTTACTTTGCTATGAGTTCTGTCTCAAAAAATAAAGAATTAGTTAGAACTCACGGTGCGATTTAGGCTTGACCGATTCCGTTCTGGAAACATGAGATTACTACAACGAACGCCATGGATAACCTGAGACTTGGGAGCCACAGTGGAATCAGATTCATCAAGAATAAACAGAATATGTAAATAGCAACTTCAATATAAATAACAAAATAATGTTTTTTTATTGGCAAGATGATTAATGGGCGGAAAAGTCGTTACCCAAAACCTTTAGGTACTTACCAGATAAAGCGAAAGTCAATTTCCATTGTTTTTGAATAGGAAATGTTGAATTCTGATAGGTAGGTAAAGGTTAGATATCTGATAAGTAAGTGAAAATGCGCTTATACCTATAGAGTTTATGAATGGGCCGGAAGCTCAAATACCCCCTCGGTCCTCTTCCGTTTCCCTTTTCCTTCCTCATCCCCTTCTCCGGGATCGGCAACGGCTTGGTTGTGTTTTCTAAGCATGATTACTTCTGCAGTGTTTGGAAAACACAGCCATGTCTATAGGTTACGGTTACCACTTACCATCAGGTGGGCCGTATGCTTGTTTGTCACTAAAGTTGTATAAAAAAAATATCATCTCTTATAATAATAGCCTTCAGCTACGTCCACTAATGGATATACTCCACCTAGCAGTAATGAACTGCTATTAAAACGATAAATTTCCAGTTATCATAGCAACTAATAAGTAGGTACTTCGACTAATCTTGGAAAATATCAGAACCTATTTTTTAGCTTATCTAATAGTGCTTAAAATATAGCTTGGTACCTGCGACGTCTGTCAGCGACATATGTGCTAGTGATGAGGACAATCTACCCGTGATTATCGATAAATTTTGATATTAAAAATATATAACCTAATATTATTTTAATGGCTTATTATATTATAATAGATGCAATCAAACGAGAAGAATTAGTTCTTAATTTAGACTTTTATTGCCTTGAAGGGGTACAACACAAATTTTATTATCATCGTTGTCTAAATTATACTCATCTCTGGAGCAGTCTTATAAATGAATAAAAAATAAACGGGATTATTTTGAACGCATTAGCATTAATTCGTTCTAAATAAATTCATAATTTATTTAGTAATACATTCAAATTATAATTAACATGCATTTATTTTATCGATAATGTCATATCAGTTGATACGCATCTCTAACCAGTCTTCAAAAAGCGTTTATAGGGTTAGCTACCGTAAATTTTTAATTTCGGCAAAATAAAAATTATTTTGTAACACCGTAATTATTGTGCAAACTATTATTAGATATAGCTATATTAACATGTTTTTGTACTAAAACTTATCTTAACAATAAAAAAATTCTTAATATTAATTTTAAACTCGAACCTTTTTTAACAGGAAATTTATTATAGCTGTCCTTAAAAACGAAGTGGCTAATGTCAAAGGCACCAAGCTATATTTTAAGCACTTTACGCTTGTTTAGCTTGTTTATGTTACGTACCTCCAATTATAAAGATTCCAGGTTTTCTACTCTGCTTGTCACTTCGTAATTCCATTGCAATAATACTACGGTTTTCAGCCGTAAGAGGTAGCAATAAAGATACGTTAACCACTTCTGGATCGTTTTTTGCAAATTCTTTAATAGTAGACTGCATCGTATTGTAGTCCAGATATTCGTCAAACTTTAAACTATCACCTGTACCTCTTGTTCTTCTTATTTTAGAGCCAGATCTATTCAAAATGTATTAGATGCTTTTAAAATTTAAGTAAATTCTGAGAAAGAATTTCTTGTTCTCTGCTGCCTCTCAATGCCATATTCTCTTGTAAATAAATGTCTTTGTAAATAAATAATCTAAAACTCCCTACATTCTCAATCTAAAACTCTTTCACTTACCACTACTAATAGTTACAACTTTTTCTACACCTTCATCGCAGCAGTAATGAACTGCCAATATAACGAAGAAATAAGTGCACTTACAAATCAAAATTTCTTGGTGGAAACAAAATCATGAAGATTGCTCCGCAAGCATACATAGTTACAGTCCAATAAACTTTTAAGTGCAAAAGCATTTTGTTATCAACACAAAAGGAATTAGATAAAAAATTATACTAATATAAAAGTACTGAGAAAAACAGCTCAAAGCAAGAATAGGTAACAGTGAAGTTTTGACAGTAAGTGACAAAGAAAGATAACCAGATTGTCAAATATTATTTTTAGGATCTTTGGTCGAAGATATGCAGGACAGATTGGTTGAAATAGCGCAAACAGTCAATCTATTATTGGTGGTCAAACTATTTCATGAGAAGACGACAGAAAAATGATTCTATCGCGATCACTAATCCTCTTATCAAGCGTGGCGATTATGATAAAATTAATTATATACCTAATATTATTATTATATTATATTATGATAAATATCTCCCAAATATTACTTTTCTGTTATTGTTTATTAAAAAAAAGTCTTAACCTAATTTACTTGTGAAAGGCTTAAATTATCATTATAATAAATTAATTCGGTTAAAAAGAACTTGCCTTAGCATAACATCACAAAGAAGCAATGCTTTCAATACTAAACAATATACAAGAAGCCATTTACCATTATAAGGCCAGTATATTAATGAATGGCAACAAACCCTGGGCAGTAACCCAGAATAGCGTCCACACTATCCAAGTCGCTGAAATGAATGCTGCGGTAAATGTGCGGCGTAACCAGGCTCGATAAAATCCCCACCGAGCACGTGCGTTGAAGTCTTGGTGTATATCGCCGACAAGAAGCGAAGAGTAGGCTGCGATGGTATGGTCACGGCGAAGACGTCGGAAACTTGGCACTGCAGCTCTCCACATCCGGCACGTCCGGTCAAAGATCTAGAGGCAGGCCTAAGACAACGTGGAAGAATGTTGTGCTGAGAAACATAAGAGAGTACGATGACGACGTCCCAGATAGAGCGAAGTGGAGGAGAAAAAGTAGGAAGGCTGACCCTACCACCATGTGGGATGAATAGACGGGCAGAGAGATGGAGAGAGATTCTACTTTAAAATCTAAACTAATATTATAAAGAGAAAAGATTTGAACTTTTTGTGTTTGTTATTAACGATTTAACTAAAAATCTACGTTACCGATTTAAAAATTCTATCACTTATACTTTATTTTGTTTAACATACTATTTTCATTCATTTTCAGATTTCTATTATTTTAAGCTTCTTCGTAAATCTAAATGATGCAATACGACACTATTGCTATGATGTTTTCCGTAGGAGTTTGTTGTGAGACCGAATAAAACTTTTGATACCGAAGCGAAGCGAGGACGGAACTCTAATAATAAATAAATAGGTTAACCCGAAGTTACTTGATACTTCCGATAGCCAAAGGTTAATAGTTTTCAGTTCAAATCTTTAGTTGATAGCTTTGATCTTTAAACTGGTGTGCTGATATAACTGTAACAAGTGGTTACTGAAATATTGTTAGGGTATATGGAGTCGAGAGTGACAGTGATGGTGCAAGAAGGAAGAAATGTTAATATATTTACAGGCTACGATCTGCATCTATCAATTTTATTAATAATTAACACTCATAATTCCGTTACAAGCATACTCAAGAAAATCATTGCATTAAAAATTTTTTGAGTGCAGTGCATCTACAGTCACACAAAAAAAGTTCAAATTGTTTAAAAACTAAACACGTAGATACTCAGTTCTGGCCACTTAAACTCTACTTTGATCTAATCCTAATAAACTGTCAAAAAGCGCAATACTATGTCAAACAATGAACATTTCTTAACATGAAAACTTATGCATTTTTGATAGTATTAGATTTTATACAATTAGTTTTTTGTAACCACGATATCAATATTACTGATTTATATCCAATATGTCCAATTGAACGTAAGTACCATAAATAGTAGTCGTGACTGCTAAACAGCTTTTATAACAAGAAGTTTATAATTGTTTGTTCTAGGTGTACGAGCAAAAAGGGCATACGCTGATTATAAACGATGGCGAGCTAATCAGGAAACTACAAATGAATTTTTAGTAAAGGTTTTGGACGACGAATTGATACCGCCTCATACTAAGCCAATTGTTGCTGTCAATATTCAGTCAGCCACGAAAAAGAATGATAAAATAATAATAGGTGCTATTGATATTCCGACTCATACGACAGCAGGGCCAAGTACCAGCGACCCTCGAGAGTATACACGATTTATGCCTCCAACAACAGTATCAGAACGTGACGAAGTCGGTCCTATCACACCAGCCACTACTGTAACCTCTTTTGTGCTGTTAACGCCTCCACACGGTTAGTTATTTTTTACAACTACACACAACGCCATCTAGACCCAAAGTAAGCATATATTATAGATTGTATTATAAGTTCTAACATGCGGATATACATACTTAAATACTTTTTTTGTATATACATACATATTATACATAGAAACACCCAAACCAATGTAAATAGACATGTTCATGCACACAAATATTTACACTAACCTCTGCGTGGCAATCCGTACACAGTACCTACCACTGAACCACAGAGTATTGAGGCAGTCTGTCTGATATCTGTTATTCTTGAAAACTAAAATTAAGGGTGAAATATTTAAAATTAATGTAGGTCATTCGCAACGAGATGACAGTCCACCTGCGGGTCCACAATTTATAGCAAGAACACCAGTATTGGTTGCTCGACAGCATGCACCCATTGAAGCAGTGGCATTCAACCGCCGTGCTAATATTATTTCAGTGACTCCCACAGTGCCTGCGTCTCATGTGAGTAAGATGTTGATGAATTAATCAACTTGTTATTTACAAATTAAGTATCATTGATGTAGACTTTTATCCCTATAGACATTCTCACATCCAACACGAACCTGGCCACCTCCACCTATAGTATCACCGACAAGATCTAAGCATGATTTTGACGTTATACAAAAATATGAAATTTTTGATGAAGATGTCGCATCGGATGCATTTCCAGATGAAACAACTCGGTTAATTACTATTAATCCGAAAAGAACAACTGGGTTTATATTAAGTAAAACGACCCATACATACCAAGAATATGAACCTACAACAAAACAATATGTTAAAGACAGTAGGAAAGCGCAAGAACCAATGGACCCAGACGATAAAGAATCGGATGCTTCATATAACATGTTGTTTTACAATGACGAAGATTTAACTGAGGACAAAAAAGATCAAGATGTGAATGATTCTGACTATGATAAAAAACCAGGCACAGATGAGGCTACGGATTCAAATTTGTCGGACTCTAAACAAGGAATAGATGACAATGAAATAACCGGCACAGCTGTGAAGGAACTTACGATTGAGGTGGATGAGTTAGTCATAGATAATATAACAGGACAGGTTAATTCTAAAGGTATTTTTGGGTTACCCAATATACAGGCGACGATTGACTCAGACAAATTCAGGAGTAAACGACGGCCTTCTGTCTGCAATTTACTTAAAGTTAGAGACCTTAATTTTAACGCTCCACGAACATTACCAGAGGTACTAAATTTTATATATTAATTTTCTATATTTTATTTTAATTTCATAGCTCTTATATTTTTATTTGTTGAACACGCTTACGGATGATACGGGACACTATGTTCCGAGATTTTATGAAAAATTCAGTTGTTTATCACTGAAAAACTTTGGCGTTTAAACTGCTGTGGTAGCAGTTTTCGGCAATTCGGCATTCGATATTTTGACGTAGAGTTCCGTATTCTATCTGTTAAAATAGTATTTAAGTAATGTCAATTATTTGGTTGGACTGCGTAAAAATATTTTTCACTTATTTAGTTTTGCTCATTGTTTGCTTTCTACGGTCATAACCCACTTCCGCCAGGTGACAACTATTGATTGATTTTATTCAAGTATCAACTTGAATAAATCAATCACTGGTTATCTTTGGTTCATTATTATCATCATATCATCTGAAACAGCTCCAATGCTGGAAATAGACCCGAGTTGACCGGTCGTGAGCCGCCCTCTTCGAATCATCAATACGTATTATTTTAAATAATTTAAATCATTCAAATAATTTGCTTAGTTATATTTTTTCATATGCTCGTGTCTTTTGTATTCAATCATATCATATTTTGTCATAATGACTTTTATTACTATATTTTACAGATATTTAAGCAGCTAAAGCAGTGGGCTGACGTTAGCCCCGTTGCTAAATGGGTAGACATTACAAATGGAAATTTCACTACAATGGAAAATCCTATTTACATGATGATTGTAGACGATCTTAGTAGTGGTCAGATCGTCAGTGCTAAACAAACTGTAATGATAGTAGCTGGTAAAGTTTACATCTTTATTATATTTTAAAAAAAATTTACTATAAGTATATTTTTGTAAAGCGTGTTTCATACATTGTTTTGTTTTACTTGGTGATAATACAGATGGCACGAGAATTAGTTTGGTGAACATACAAATTTTGAAGTGTGAATTTCAGTTTTTATAACTGTAAAGACACAATCTAAGTAAAAATTTGCATCAAAATGCTAAAAGCATTAAATATTACAGCATTACATAATCGTTGCCAACATAGCCAGCAGCTGTTGAAAGTCTGGAGACCTTACTTGCAACCATCAATGTATTAATTAAAGCTTTTGACTAATACGGCCCTTCTGAATTCTAATGTTTACTCTCCTAGTGTCTAGTGATATTATTGACATTAATTAAGACAATAAATAAATAAAAATTAACTTATACTGCAGGTATACAGGGTCGAGACCACCACGCTGTAACAGCAGCTATGTACGTTTTGTATCAGCTCATAGAAAGAAGTGAAACTCATTCAGACTTACTTACTAAATACCGTTTTTGGATAGTACCAGTATTTAATCCTGATGGCTATGATTATTCTATGACCTTCCCTCACGTATGTTCTCTTTTGTATACAAGTTTTAATAGTATGATTCACTGTTAGATGTACCTATAGCATTTCTAAGATATAAACGTTAACGTTAAAGTTTTAACATTCACTCTACTTCCCCACGGAAAAAACCGTGGGTACCTCACTGTTACCTAAGTTCTACATACAAATAGCTATTGATATTAGCATAAATCGCAAAAAGAAAACAAGTACTTACCTAATTAATTAAATCTTTATAATTTCATTCATTAGGTGACTGAGAGAAATTAGGACGCGGGTGAAACCGCGCTGCGGGAAGTATATTATTATTATTATATGTGAATTTGGAGTCGATAGCTTTAAAAATAAAAGATTTTCCACACAAACTTAAACCGTAAGGATTGTTTAGAAAAATAATTAACTAAATTTCAATTTCTTTAAATAATGAGTAGGTACCTACTTTCTTGTAATTTGGAAACCCTACTATCAAACAATAGAAGTTCCATACCAACTTTGCCACCCCTTTTTACTCCCTTAGGGGATGAATTACGCAAAATCCCGTCTCAGTGAGCACCTACGTCCTAAAAGGAACAAGTGCAAAGTTTTAAACTTCTAGCGCTTGTAGTTAGTTACCTACTGAGATTTCGTGATGAGTGAGTGACCTATCCCTTTATATACTCGTAACATTTAAAGAAGATATTAAGATCTTATTTGATAAGTGTTTGGACTTTATAAGGCGATTATTTTTTATGCCGTGAATATTGGGTCAGAACGTAATGTCTTATATTTACCGCCAAAGGTCAAAATTATTGTATAATAAAATCTATGTGTTTAATTAATTAATTTATTTATCTATCAGAGGCGAGAGTGGACAAAGAATTTGCATCAAAGTTGGGAGCCATGTATTGGACATGACAATTGTAAGACCTGTGAGACTCGCGGTCTTCGATGTACAATTACGTCATGCTATGGCGTAAATCTCGATAGAAACTTTGAATACCAGTGGATACCTGGTAAGTGCTCTGCTTTTGCCCATTGTTTGTTATGTGCATGTATATATTTCTACTACTATAGAAGAATGTTCTATGAGGCCAAATCTTTGATGCCTAAAAATAATTAGGTATAATAAGCTATGATGCTTAAAAATATGGACCGATGTTTATAAAGAAAGAAAACGTCCGACACGAAACTCCTAAATTGAAAGCTCTTATTGTTGCGATACTATTTAATTTGATATTACCTACCTGCCTTCTAAAATTACTTCTGACTTGTGACAAGCGACCAGTTGAGTTTATAGCAATTTGAGTACTATAGCGGCCTTTTATAAAAAATCGACAGAAAATTCTGGCTCTGCTTTACCAGATCACTCTTTACGAGCGAGGTTTTAATTTCCCGAAATGTATGAATTCTAATCGTTTATGAATAAGACAGAAAAAATAAAGGGTAAGTAGTATTTAACTGCAAATCAAAAAAATCTGTATTTTCATTAAAAATACTGATTGCACAGCAAAATCGTTCTCTCAAAATATTATAATTTCAGCAACAATTATTATTGTTCGTGTCGCATTGCTATTTATTGTCTAAGTCTAATAATAACTAGCGCACAACAAATCTTTTACATCATTTTTTTAAAACTTATGTTCACTTTTAAACTTTCTCGTTACATGATATTTATACACATAAGGATAAAAGTCAGAATCAGTTATTTAAAAATACTGAAAAGAATGAAATCTTTTATTTTTCTTGTGCTGACGCTACAATCGGTCCAATCTTTGCACACATCCACCTCGATTTCGTTGTTTCTGACGTCAAAGTTATGCCACCGTCATTTTGAGTTATAAGTTTACTTATTAAGGTGCTGCGATTTTTTTTCGATTTTTAAGAAAGCGCGATTACTTAAAAATAAAAGATATATATATAAATAAAAAGATATATTTTCTGAAATCTAATTCTGTCACAAATAAGCACAAGTTAAGAGCTACTCGAGTACGTTTCTTCTACAGGCGCACACATAATGGTTTTAGAGATACACGAATCTGCAAAACGTTACTCCAGCAGAAAATCGATTATGTCGAAAACTTAAATACGCACAAATTATATTTTCGGCACACATTTTAGCACAAATATAAGTTCTCTACCGAAGTAAAATATTTCTCTCTCCGATCAATAGTTTAGAATTTTCCTGCTGGAAAAACGTTACCCAAGCAGGAATAGTTTTTTACGTATTATATCAAAACAACAACATGCACAATTTTGTTATGCGGGGCACATTTACAGCAAATTAGGTACACATTATTCGTGCTACTCATATCATACAATGACTCTACGGATACTCAGCTGGTTCCACTCATGCTGCGAGGATTGTCATCTCTGCATCATTTGGGACCCTGGCACTCTCACTTAAAAAACGAAATGTTATGTATGGATACTATTACTCTTACGTCGATCTTTTTTAAGAGGGTAGAACTTCCCCGGTCAATTCGACCCATTCATACTAAAACCAGCGTGGTATAACATATAGGGGTTATCTTATGTTTTTTTTTCTTTTTTGTGTAGTCGAATTTATATTGTAAGTTTTCAATTAACCATTGCAATTTCAACAAATGATTTATATCTTTATGCCAGTATATTATACAAATTAAATTACAATAAATAAAAATGTTTTTTCATTGTATGGTTGCGGTTATAACCTAACCTACATTTCTGGTAGCAACTCGTTATTCGTTCTTCTTTTAGAAACATCATTGAGAAATATGTTGCAAGAATAGTTATATCCCCTTAGCTGTGTAGCCTATAAATGTCAATTGCGCGCATCTGTGTATCTAATTACCGCGAATCGCGAAAATTCAAATTTCGCAACTCTGCAATTTTAATTTCGCGATATCTCTTAATTTTCATACAGGAGCTGAAAAGAAGGAACTATAGTCCCTTTGATGTGCAATTAGTATAATTGATGTAAAATCAGTATAATTGATGTGAAATCAGTTTATTTGATGTGATAATCATACTTTTGAACAACAAACATTTATTTTTGTCGCGTATTTTATGAAAATAAATATTACACAGTTGATGTAGGTATTTAATTGATGATTAGGATTTTTTTAGTACCAACTAGTTTTGTTAAACAATTGTTTTATTTGCAGTAAATTAATTTATTTGATGTAAAATTTATTTAATTGATGATTTTTTTTCCTTGGTAGGTACAAAAAGAAACAGTATGTACCTAACTGCTATAATATTACAGGATAAATTTACTAATTCTTATTGTAAACATATACCTAACCCACATCTTTGTTCACGAATTAACATTAGAATTAAAGAAGATCAGATTGTGATTTAGAAATTTTAAAAGTAATGTGAATAAATTACATACAGTTACAAGAGATAAGTGGTGTTTTAAGGTGTACATTAAGTATAAAAAACTTATTTAAATTTTATTAATTTTAATTTAATTTATTAGGTATGTCTATAATATCATGGCTTGATTTTTAAACTTTTGATTAGATAATGCGAAAAAGTCAATTATGTCGTTAAAATGTGAGTTATAAGATTTAACTGGACGACAAAGAGGTGCACGAACTCTAGCATTTGACTCCAATATAAATTAATGGGTGATAAGTTTTTTGATGACCATTTGAAATATTGCCATAATTAAAATAGTCGTAACAAAAAGTTTGTTAACTTGGTGTATATTATAATTTCGTCGTAGCTGAGGAACTTCGAGCCGAGCATCCTTGCGGCAACTTATACGCTGGAACCCGCCAACTTAGCGAAACCGAGACTCGTGCGCTTACGCAATATCTTCATGAAAAAGACACGCGGCTTTTTACGTTCATAGCATTTAAAGAAGGAAATGTTCTGGTAAGTTATTTAAATTTCATTATTATTAACAATATGACTAACTATTTAGCTAATTTATTATGCCTTTGAGCATATGTCATTGGCGATTAAATTATATTCCTACCTCATTACGAGTATTAATGACCTTCATGCAAAATATTTTGAGTTGCAGAATCCGGTCTATTATAGGTACTTGACTAGTAATTAAATTAAAACCAAATAATTTATACTATACCAGCTGCACCCTGCGACTTCGCCCGCGCGGAAATGCTATAACTCGGAAACCAGTGCGGTGTGCACTGCCTTATAAAAGTTTAGAGAGGAATCTGATAAATGTTACATAATATATATAGATTACAATTCTGATTCAATACAATAGAAATTGTTGAGTTTTAGTATGATTCACATTGCGATATTTTCAATCGCTACACATAGGTGAAATGTAGGTTAAATTATTTTGTGTCTATCTATGTAGGTACCTGTTAAGTTTTCCTTTATTTTTGCAGGGGATTATGTATCCGTATTCACATACGATGAAGAAACGTGCGTTCGATCACATCTATGTTAGTATTGTTTAGATGTTTCAAATAAGTAAGTCCCAATTTTTATAAGTACGTTGCAAGCACTTATAAAAATTGGGAAAAGTGTTTTAGGATTTTCTTGTAAGTTGTGGTCTATGCACGATCGCAATGTTAGAGCTTTACCGCGCACATTATCTATCAAATACGTTTATACAATAGTTTTCAATAATATAAAATATATTTATTTTGAAAATAATTAATTAATAAGCTAAGACTAATGCTATTTACTATGATGTAGAGACAACGGGCATTAAGCGCCGCTACAGCTGCGTACAGAGTCAGTAATCGGCCCTATGTGGCCGGTCAAACATCAGAGTTCTTGCGTAAGTATACTTATCTGTAGTTAATTTTTCGTTGATCAGCCTTTCAGAAACTGGGGGTGACTCTATGATGTTATCTTCAAACTTCATTACTAAACTTGTAGTATTATGATTGATCATTATTAAATGAAGCATTACATGATGAAATAATAATATAGATCTGAAAACTTCGCTCGATGATAATAAATGTAATGGGTACTTTTAAGTTATGCTTTCAAAAATTTTGCTCGGAATTTTTTTTATACATGAGAGCGTTTCGGCCTTTGGGTTTTTCTCTTCATTAATATGCTTATAATTTGTTTTGCTTACAGCTTTATATGCAGGTGGCATAGAAGATTGGATCGACGGCCATTTAGGGGTAGACAACACGTATACAATTATGATGTTCCGACCTTCGGATTCATACAATTCGAAGCTGCTTACTGAGGTACCAATTTCAATTTCATCATAATAAGCAATAAGCCTTACTTTGGCTAAATGACTTGTTAAATTACTATACTATATGCTCACTATTTATCCCTAATTTAATCTGGTACCCTTTTGGTGTACCTATAGGGTTTTTAAAGTCGAACACGTTTCGCTTCCTCACGAAGCATGCTTAGGTATTTTTGATTTTGATTGCTTGTGATTTTTTGTGATATTAATACTCATTTTATGGCTACATTTCTGTCATTTAATTTTATAGGTGTTGTTATCTGATCAATTTTTTTCTGTGTTTATTAAGAGGCTTTACGTGTCATGAGTGACAACATCGCAATCAGTTGAACTGTACAGTTCATCTGAATTCTAATCAAAATATGATTAGATAAAACATTAACTGTACAGTTCGACTGTAAAGTTAAATCGCGAGGTTAAAACTGAAGGTTTGTAACCTAGGTCTGCTAACATTTTAGAATTAGGTGAAAGCTGTATAAAAATTAAGAAATCATTGCGCTTACAGTTCTATTTATATGCAAATAATACATCTGAAACTTAAGTTGCGTTATTTTCATAGTTTAACAGTAACTGTAACTGTAAGCATTATGGTTACTTACTTTTTATACAGCTTTCACCTAATTCTAGCATGTTAGCAGAACATATTTTTAAAATATAGCTCCGATAAAAAGATAAAAACAGAAAACCACGAAATATGACACTAAATTGCGACGTTGCCACTCATGAGGCGTAAACGCATGAGCGTTTAAGAATCTCGACCTTAAATAATATGCGGTATGTTTTCCCCAGCATATTGTTCACGAGACCTATGCTGCTATGGACACATTGCTGTTGCAAAGTGTGGAGCCTCTCGGACCAGCGCCGCACATACTGATGGCAAGAAGTGGATGCTCTCGACTGATGATCCCAAAACATTTGCTTTACATTGCCATCTTACACTTCATATTACTTCTTAATGGTTAATTAGTTTTATATTTTTATGGTACGATGCGGTATTTAATCTATATGTATAACTACCCCTGAATGACATAAAATATAATTTTGTGACATGTCTACAGTTACCTACTCATGAAACTCATGTTATTAGACGAACATATTATAGCATTCATAAAAAATTCAAATTTTTTTAAATCGCTTAAACTTTTTATCTGCCGTAGAATGTTTTAATATGACGTTGGGATTTTGTCAATTGTTTACCTACTTGTTAGAAACACTAGCACTCATGTTTACTAATTCATTAAAAATCAGCAGGAACCCTTTATAAGTTTAAATAAAAGAAATATTTAGGTGGTTTTCTACTTTTTATGCCAATTTTGTATTCTACATTGAAGGTAGGTATGTACAATGCGTGACACTTAAAACATGTTATAACATGTTTGTATTTAAATAAATTATTTTTAATAAACAGTAGGTATGATTGTTTTTCTTAATCTTTACCCTACTCGGCTTACAACACTAAGATGTGTAGCTAATAGTATCTAACTAAGTCAACCTTCTTTTATTAGTTTGTAAATTACAGTACAGGCACACCCCATTATATTAACTAAAACCAAATCTAGAGAATGTCTGATCACAAAATCTTGAAGTTTTATACTGCACTTGGTCTCCACTATCAGTATTGGATGAAACTGGGTGAAACATATGCTAGCGTCATCGCGTCATTGGAAAAGAATGGATGAGGTCAATTTGGTAAGTAAGTACCTATAATTTTTTCTGATATTTTTGCATAAAAAATATAATCAAAACAGGCAATTAAAAGCGATAAAAGATAGCATATATATCCAATATACCTATCTTTAACTAGACGTCCGCCCTCACTTTGCATCGGTATTATAAGTTTTATTCGGTGTCACAACAAACGCCTACGGAAAATATTATAGCAATAGAGACATATTGTATCATTTAGATTTACAAAGGTGCTTAATATAATGGAATTTAAAAAAAAAATTTGTTAAACAATAAAATATAGCCTGATGTTACCGGTCCTATTTGCCTCATGTAGAGGCAAGCTTCTAACTCTACACTTTCGTAATCTACAAAGCTTAACTTCGCAAACGCTAAAACTCAATCTAAATATGTGGCTTGGCCGTTTCGTTATTACAAGAACATTTTGTAACAGAATAGTAATGAACTCGAAATTTTTTTCCTTACACCCATGACATGTGATGGTAGCAAAACGGACAAATTCAAGTATGCAACAAGCAATATACCTACATTATAAAAAAAAAAAACAAAAAGCCCGCCTGCCTAAACAAAGTGAAAAGAAAGAAACCCATTTTTCTTTCTCGTGCTAAAGTTACATTGAAATTTTATATACCCTATATCACTCCCACAATCAATACAAATCTAATAACATCTCGTACGTTAAAATCCATCAAGCCATTTAGGCTGTTGACCGTGCCAAAGAAATAGACATACATACTCACATACATACATACATACGCTCGAAAAACATTACCAACATTACCCTCCTTGACTGCGTCAGTCATGCAAAAATAACGAATGCCACTTTTTCTTTATGACAGCATGAAAAAATTATCACGTTTATTAAAGTCAGTAGGCAGAGTCTATGCTGGATCCCTTGCATTGCAATATATAGTATAGATAGGTATAGCTGGTATGGGTTAACATTAACTGTGGTGGACTGTAAGCTTACTTGTATACCACTGAAAGCAAAAAGCTTCAATGTATTTACGAACTGCCTCCAATTTATATGCCTCCGTTGACGTAAAATTTATAGATGATGTTAATATAAATAATTATACAAAAAAGTATGAATATAATTAAATTAACTAGAACACGATTCTCACAACGATTTGCAAAGTGCACCTACGTCATCTTCTTCTTCTTCTCCTTTTTTTTGGCAACAGAGCCGACGATTGTGTCAGCTATTTCTGCCAGAGTCAAATTTAGAATAACATTCTTGTTGATGATATTAATGGTATATTACAATGATAAAAAATAGAAAAAATGTGGATGGAATTAAATGACAGCCATCTTCCGTGAAAACAAAAGATGGACCACCTACGTCATCATTGAGGTTACATAATGAATTGATTAAGATAAAAAATAAAGAATTAAAAAGGATTAATCCTTCATGCGAGTAACTAATGCTGTTTATATTCATGCATGATACATGATAACTGAAAAAGGTGATGGGTAACTAATAGGTGAGGGCGCCAAGCAATTTCAGGGTTATTGAAATATGAGCAACATGGTGCACTCTCTATTGCTCCCCTGTTCAGTAAAATATTGATGATGATTTGACTTAGGTTAAGGTTCAGTAAAATAGCTAAAATAATTTGTTTTTGCCGTTTCTGCATCAGATTTACAAACTTAGTAGGTACTAATCTGGTTCTGTACCATACTCATAGCTATTTGTGGGTATCATAGACAGTTGTCCCCCCACGGTAAGTAGCTTAAAATAATTGGCTTTATGTTACTACCAAGTGTATCGGGGTATGTACGCTACACGTGTAGAATTTTATTCATTAACGTATTGCACTTTATCACTTAAGTTATATTTGAGTAGATAACAAGCAGTAGGTGGTAAAAAATTATAAATGACAATAAATGTTATGTTTGTAGAGTAATTATTGTGTTCTACGCACTAAGCTAACTAACTAAGCTTTTGGCAGATTGCAAAACACAAAACATTCATACGTTTTGCTTGGCATAATATTCAGCAACTGCCAAATAATGTTATACCTATTATTTTGTTATTTATTTTTAATTTGGTAATAATATGCGGTGTACAACTAAATAACATTTTAAGTTTTTTTAATTGTTTATTTTAATTATTTTATGTGTTTAAATGAAACAAAATTTATCTTTCCTAATAATCATAAACGTTAAATTATATTTGTAATGCAAAAGAAACGTACCTACTATCAAGCTTTAAACCCACAACGTTACATCGAAGTCTATAACAGCGATCAGCTCTTCAGTCCCAGTGGGTTAGCCCACTCTGTGGGGTATATCAGTCGAGACTTACGGATAATGTTTTTCATTTCTCATACTCGGAAAGTAGTGTTGTTTTGATTTGATTATTGGGTGGAAGATGCTGCTTTCCTTTCATAGGGAGGGAAAAACTCATACAAATTCATCCCGACCCTCGGGCCGGAATAAACTTTAAAAATAGAACTGCTGTCAGCTGTGAAGAGTTTTATGTAAAAAAAAACTAATTTGATAAATGCCATGCATGACTTTCTAAACAGCCAGTGTGAATTTAGCGCAAACTTCTTTGAGCGGAATAAGCCGCGAGTGCCGCGACAATTACGCGGCGAGCGGCGAGTTCCATATTTAAAATTTAAAAAATCAACACAAATTGGCGGGATACTAAAATCTGTTATGTATGTATCTGTGACGGACTTCTGTGCTAAGATTTGAATTGAATATTAAAAATGAGTTCAAGCGAAATATTGGCAAATTGTGTCATAGAAAATCTTTTTAATTTCACGAATTGTCCTAATTTGACTATAAATTTTAAATAGGTACTACTAATATATTATTATCAATAAATATAATAATAATAATAATAATAATACTTTATTTTCATAATAAAAGTACATTAACGGGTACCACTATAATTTAACGAGTATTTATACCAGTTTGATACTGCAATCGGAGAAACGTACCTTATACCCGTGCTAGGATTTAACCTGTATTACGGGTAGAGGGCAGTCTCAACGACAGCACATCCAACGGTAGCACAATGGCAATCACTGTAAGAAATAGCGGTACAGAAATCTGTCACCCTAAGACTAGGCAAGCCTGTTTGCTTAGGGGCCAGGTTAACTTAAATTAGAATATAAATATAATGTGTGCCAAAGAGTGTACTAAGAAGTGTATTTGTGTTGAGTGTTTGTAAGTGATTGGTGAAAATGTGAGTGGTTGGTGAAAATGTTGTGATGTGTGTCAGGTGCCTAAGGAGTGTGTAGTGAGGGTGTAGATGTGTATTGTGTCGTATAATTAATTATTTTATAAGGTTTTCAGTGTCTAGATAATTTAGTGTCATGAGCCATGATTTGAGCTTGATTTTAGATTTGTAGTAATTTAAAGGATATAATTTTAATATTTTGTTAACTTTATTGTACAAATGGTTACTAATTACTTTGTTGTGTCGTTGAGCTAATGTTGTTTTGTGTTTAACAGGAGGGCAAACTTTATCTGAGCGCCGTTTGTTTCTAACCAAACTTGGGTTGTATACCAGAGACGTATGTTTTCTTAAAACCGTTTGTTGCACAAAGAGCTGTCTGACTGTAAGGACTTGAGTATCTGTATAAAGTGTTACTGTAGGATATCTAAATGGTTTTTTAGACATAACTTTCAAAACAGTTCTCTGAGCCCTTTCTAGTGGTAAGAGTATAGTTTTGGCCGCTCCGCCCCAAGATGTGATGCAATAAGATATTATTGACTGTGCTAATGCACAGTAAGTCATAGTGAGCGTGTTTTTGTCTGCTGCATTACGGAGGAGCTTAAAAATATAAATGAGTTTTCTGACCCGATTTGTTAATAGTTCTATGTGGTGCTGCCATTTGAGAAACTGGTCTATACATACTCCAAGATATTTGATTTGTGTGTGTCTTAAGATAGAAATACAAGTACAGCTTGAGGTGAAATCAACGCAGGTATGTGCCTTTAAGAAATAAGAGTTTGTTTCAGGTACCAGGTTTCTATTGTGAGCGAAAGTTATAAAAGAGGTTTTATCGAGGTTAAGAGTAAGAAAATTGACCAACAGCCACTTCATAACCTTCGCCAGAGCAACCTCAGCGTGAGACTTTGTTTCCTCCCATGTATGACCGTTTATGAGTAGTGCTGCATCATCAGCATACGCGTAAAGTGTGCAGTTCATAGAGAATAGTTCGCAGAGCTCGTTTACATATATGATGAAAAGGGTGGGGCCTAGTATAAATAGTAAATATAATATATATAATATATATATAATATATAGTAAATAGTTTAGATAACTAGTTTTATTTTCCTCATATTCTAAATGAAAAGTAGAGTGTTTGCCACGGGTAAAAGAATCAATTCCTACTCTAACTACCTCGGGAATTAATTCTTTTCAACCCTAGGCTAACAATCTACCCTCCCAAACGGGTTTCTCGCCTTGTCGCGGCGGGGGGTCTTAGTAGCGAACCAAGACGGACCCCAAGGAGGCGCCGCTCATCTGGGCTTTGGCGGTAAGCCCACGATGGAGCGGCTCAGGAGGGTTGCGGTGCTGTATGGGTGGCACCGCAACTGGGTCGGTGTTGCTTCGGCGACACTGCGGCTGGGGAGTGGTGAGGCCGCAACCGTCAGATTGCGGACGCGGTGGGGCCGCAGGGGAAGAGGAGTGTCGGTATTGCGACGCGCCCTTCTCCCTATCCTCTGCGGCCGAGTTAGGAGGTGGCCTGCGGGCGGCGATCGGACAGTCGCCTCCCGAACAGAACGGGCCTGAGATGGCAGTGCGCGTGTTCCGCACACGCCTCTCGAGGGAGGGGGGCTAGGTCCCCCAAATCGAACGGGGCCCGCTCCCGTGTGGTGAGCGGGTCGTGGCCCGTCGGGGTCGCGGATGAATATAACTCCCCGCCTTGCCCGGGCGAGTGCGTATGCGTAATGCATTTCCCACGAAAAAAAAGGCTAACAATCTACTATACCGTGGCTATTCCCATAATACGAGAATGGGATGACGAAATAATACCGTTGATAACATAAAAGAAAAGTGATGCAAGAGAGATCATAGGGTTTAGATAAAGCATAAATTGTTATAATAACAATAGTTATCTATCATGCATATCACTAATTAATATTAGTCTTTCAATAGATTACTTAAACTAACAAATCCGGATGTCCTGTGTTATCGTAGCAGTTGCGAATTATCGAACTGATTGTCCGATATTGAGTGTCCTAAAGACTACTGTTGTATAGCATAATTAAGTATAATTTTATCACAATAATTATGTTCATGGTGGGTAATCTGATTTCCATCTGATGAAATTGTTTGTTGCGTTTCTATAGAAATTATTATTTCACGTGATGAGTATGACTGTTGTTGTTTTTGTTTTGGTCTATAGATCGCAGCGCACCTGCATCGATGCGTGTAGCATTTGTGTGACTGCAAAATATTTGATTTAAGCCCTGCAGCTTTTATAGCAACTAGTTGCGATGAAAGAATTTTTCCACGCTACCGGTTTGCAGTCAAGAATAATTTTGTACCCTTTTTGTCACTCTTAAGTTTTTGTTTTATTAGGTATGCGACCAAATGTATTTTGTATAAAAATCCCTAACCAAATAAATTAAAAAAAAAAACTTAAGGCTGACATTACACAGCAGTCAGGCTGCAAAAAATAACTAAAAAAAAAATACTTTTTGTGTCCAGTGTGCGAAATCTTTCTGCTTGCCCTGTTTTAAAGAAAATATTTGGACTAAAATCATTCAATAAATTTTTAAATATTATCGTAATTGGAATTCACTTTTATGCCCATCCCTAGTCGAGATACAAATCGAACTTTCTTTCAGTGCGATGTGAGGCAGAACAGATTTCATATATATTTTTAAATTTTATTTAATACTAAAAAGTCATAACTGTGTGCAAAGCTGGATTCAACTTCAGCATCTATTTAAGTTTCTAATAGTAGAGTTTCAAGCAATTATTGTCACATCTGGGCGACATTTAAGGTGTTTTTAGAAACAAAATTTTGTGAGGCCGGAAAGAGCTCATACGCACTACGCAACGAAGTTTAACTTTGCTTCTAAAATGCCTCATACGCACTGGCTGAAAGTCCATGAAAAATGTTTTCGCAGTGAACGTGTTAACGAAATCGCTCCCAGGTAGTATAGCAATTCTGCTATGGTATCGACGTGTCCAGTGATGATACTATGTCATAACATTGTGTATATAATTTAAGTGCAATGATAAAGTGACAACAGAGGCCCTATACAAGTGGTATAGATTCCTATTTCATTCATAGAATAGATTAAAAAAATTATGAGATTGACTTAAGCTAACGTTAACACTTAGTCTTAGTAAGCTAACGTCTAGGCCCTCAGGTCTCTCTGTCGTGCACCTAAAGACGACTACCGTGATGGTTTTAGTCGGTATAACGGCATCTGTGACAGATGGCCAAGACCCAATTCTTAGTTCTTATTTCGGGATTCCTCTTTGACAAAAATATATCATTTCTCAAATAAATTCAGATACAGATAAAATAATTAATCAGTGAAGAAACGATAAGTCGATACACGAATCATGCTAATCATTGTTGTAAATTACGATAAATAATAGCTATGTTTTTATTGCTGCCTTACACTAATTTCATATAATATAATGATGGATGATTGTAACCTATTACAATCGGTATTTCCTTTATGTTATAGAGATAGAATACAGTAAGATTTCTCTTATTTACGGCACATATTGTAGCAGAGTGACTGAGAAAGCATCTGAATTATGCAAATACGCAGGCATACCAATATTACCTATAGCAGTCCAGTCAACGAATGGCTAAAAAGGAGGTGTAGAGTGCGTGACCGAGGAACTTAGCAATTTCTTTAGAAACGTGTTTAGGGTGATCACGGAGTGAACATACTAGAGGGAGGGAGAGGTTTCGGTTTTCCGCTAATATCTTAAAAAACGAAGTGAGTCCTAAAGAAAAATCAAACCATGCTGGTAGAGATGTCATCTGTTTACGTGAATTCTTGCCCTGGAAAAATTATAATTTACAAGGGAAAAAGTCTCTTTAAGTATGTTAGAAAATTACTTGAAGAGCAGTTCCGACCAGGCCGATCTATTGAAGTAGCTACTCCCATATTCACAGAAAAAATAAAGAAAATAATATTAGACGATGCTCGTCTAAAGAAGACACATTACGCAAAGGTATTTGGAGTAACAGATACGACAATTCTTAAGATCCTTTATAATCATTTTGTCATAATAAAGTCAAAAAATGTTAGTGCAAGATAGGTACCGAGAATGCACAAACCAACGGCGCATGATATGTTTGCGTGAGTTTTTGAGCCTGTGTAATGAAGATAAACATGGTGTATTAAGGCTTATTCTTACTAGTAATGTAACTTGGTTTGATAATCAAGAACCTGAGTCTAAGACTCCATGCAATGACATAAAAAAGGTACACCAAGCCATATTACAAAGGTTGTCCTGCTTTTTCACGTAAATTTTCAAGTTTAAAAGATTCTCGTTTCTTTGGCTACCCAGCATAAATTGGTTATTCTACTTTATAATTTGGACATGGCTCCAAGTCATTTTTAAAACTTCGGCAGATGAAATTTTAGACTTCATTATGACAGTGACAACTGTCACTATCCTGAGGTAACTTGCAAGCAAAAATAGACATTATTATTTTGTGATATGCAAACGACATTTATGGACGTAAAGCAATTTCATGGTCAATGGTAGGTACCTAGCGCACATCAACGGCCAGTGTTCCTCTTAAAAAAATAACGATTTTAGTAGGTGTAAAGATTGCGTACTGTTCTGCGGGTACTAGCTGCTAAAATACTTGTGATATCAACAGAACATGTCTTGAATTTAATCTAGGAGAACAAACTTTAGAGCAGCTATTGGTCACCCGAATGGAAGTGGCCATATCCCGGTTTAGAATGTCTCTGAAAGTCGGTGATTGTGTAGCTTCCAGCTTGTTTATTGACAGCTTGTAGTAAAAACTAAAACTCTCATCTTTGCCTTGCTCAACCGATCAATTATCAGGTTAGAGTGACGTGGTAACTTAAGAAAATGCGGGAAATACCCTGCCTCTTCAAAAAAGGCATGATGATGTTTAAAAATTTAATGCAATGTTGCAGCTATTTATATGCGTATTCGAATGTCGGTGACTTTCATAATGATGCATATCCGCTTTTGTTTAACAAGGTTCTTTCCTTGATGGCTATTATTTCAACAGATAAGGTAAGCATGTATTTATTTATACCTGTGCTACCATTTTCTAATGATTACATCATCCTCACTTTACATATGGTTCAGTGGTGAAGATAATCGCCTTGTTGTGTTTTGAGTCTAAGTGATAAATAGTGCCCGTGGCGTAGAATTACCCTAATTATCTCTTACGATATATTCTAGACCGAAAATCACGAGGCCAAAATTTAAATATCACGTCATAACAAAGTGACTTCGAGTAGTTAAATATTTAAGGCTTGAAAACAAAGTGATAGATATAATTTGATGTCTTTCAGTTGTGGTTTTCCTTCATTAATATAATAGATGTTCCGATATTTTGTATGTACCTATACATATTGTTATTTTGATGTCTTATCCTTGTAATATCTCGGGCAGTGCAACAGTGTAGTTAAATGGAATGACGGAGAGTCAAAGGCCAACCGTATGATTAATAGCAAATACCTACTTTATTTTTGCTGTACTATACACCACCACCATGAGAGGCCACGTGTTTCCTTTGGCCAACACAGGTAGTGCTTTATACAGAGGCCAGTGTGTCCGCCAGGAATCACAATTTAAAACATTTTAAATGAATTCAAATACCTCTGGCCTCTACGGTCATTTCGGTCCAAGTGGGGTTTTTTGTACAACTTTTTGATCAAAAGTTATGTCACACGCGGCCTCTCATGAGGGTGGCCATTCGTGTTTCCGGAAGGACACATATGGCTCTCAACGTGTAACCGGGTGCGAAGCGTTACCAGGTAAAAAGTACCATGTGATTTACATATTCGTAGTTATTTTTGTATTTATGTGACAACTATATTCCTACGCACCCTAATTGTCATCTAGTAACGGCTAGTGTTTGGGCACTACAGCTATTATATGAGTAGGTATAAAAAGATTAGAAAATATCTTGTTTTATGCTGTCTAAAATAGAAAACATTCAAGTATGTTCAAATGAACCTTTTATACGTTTAACATAGTGTTTATTATAAAGTATATTTATTCAATAAAGCCCTTATTTATAAATATAACTAGGTATTTATGTTCATTTTACGTTGCATTTGTCGTAAATAACAGGGTGATATCCGGCAAGTTAAAGTAGAAATATATTTTGCACTGTCTTATATTTCATCGTATAACCTTAAGAATATAATCAAAACAAAAATATATTGTAAACTTTACCCAGTCAATGTGAGTTTACATTTTATTATAAGGAAAATGCCTTATGCTTCCTCAACCAAAACTGACACGGAGTTTTTTAAGCAAAAATGTTACGTAATCATTATTTTTGCAATGGTAATTCCCTCGTGGAATAGTGCCGAATTCGAAAAATAGATTGATAACTAAGAGTAATTTTCCCATCTAAAGAAATGGCTACTTTACTTTAGAAAAGGAAAATTTTGCCCTACTTTATGTTTTAGCACATATTTGTTACGATTACTAGAGCTCGTTTGTTAAAAAGAATAGCACCTTCTTTCTTATCATTTTGGTAAGTAACAGATGTCAATTAATTAACCATAGGTATTAATTAACCATGTACTGAGTTAACATTATTATTTTTGTGCAATTTCGACGGAAAACTAAGAAGAGCTAGATTCTAAAGCATACATGCAGTTCATGCAAACCAAGATTTTAAAGTTACTTACTTGAATACTTTTAACAATGATCACTGACTTTGAAATATCTACATTCTATCTATATCTATACTATTATATAAAGCGGAAGGGTTTGTTTCTTTGTTTGTTTTAACGCGCTAATCTTTGAAACAAAAAGTCGGCTTTGAAAAATTATTTTATAATTTATTTGCGAATGATAGCCCAAGTTCTCGAGAAAGGCTATGTAACATCACGCTACTGGCAACGGGAGCAGAGCAGTAAGCAAAGACGCAAATGAAACCTAGTATTTTATAGTCGTGATTAACTACTTAAACTACAAAATAGAAACAGGCCTATAGGAATATTTATAGTAGGTAGAAGCGAGGCATTCGCGAGATAACTAGGATTTATAAATTATTTGGTAAACGACACTTGTAAAGAAAAGTTTATATGACTACTATGAAATTTTGTTAGACAGGCTTTTATTTCACATGTACGTCATAAACGAGCAATTAAAGTTTAATCGTGTGTTGAAATTTGACCGCAATTATATATATTATTTAACTTTAACATAGCAATGGCAAATCTTGAACACTTCAGTGCTGCATTATTAAAAAAAGAGTAAATACTTAGATTTTTCTACATACTAATTAACAAATTTACACGAAAGCAAAGCAAATAAATTACAGTATTTAATTTTGTATTACTATATTTAAACTCAGTTTAAACCGCTGCTAAGAGATAGACCTGCTCGAGCCGGACAGTCGCTCATTACTAACATGTAACACGAACAGAAAAATATCTAAGGATATGTTTTGCTGTAAAGAGCAAAGAAGAAGTCTGTGCGGTACCTTTGTCGGTAGATAACTCCTTTAAGTTTGATACGTATTTGTATAAAATTGGCGAGGAGGCGCTATAGTACGCCACTCGTGAGCTGTGTGTACATGTGCGTTACCCCGCTGGTAAACAGCCTATAGTGTAAATTGTGTTATACAAACACTGTGAAAACTATAAAAATGGTGAGACATATTATTGTTTTTAAATATAATTTAGTATAAGAAATAAAAATAATATTAATATAAATGTATTTTTTGTGAAATGTTTTAAATGAAGGAGAATATAAATAAGATAATAATAATAATAATAATAATAAGTAATAACTGTTTCTTTTATTTCTGTGAAAGCTACGGATATATAAAGCTACTGATAGTTCTAATGAAGATGTTTTTACTGTAAATTATAAATTTAATAACAAAAAATCACTAAAATTATTCGTATTATAATTTTGAATCAAAATATTCATATATTTCTTGTTATTCGCTTATCATTATATTGCCTTATTTATTATTTTATTTGTCTACAATATAATAACTATACAATAACAATAACAAATTTTTATAACACAAAAATTACTAAAATTATTCGTATTAATATATAATTTTGAATAAAAATATTTATATATTTCTTAGAATTTGGTTATCATTATATTGCCTTATTTATTACATTATTTATCTACGATACAATAACAAGACGTATTTTTGATACATTATACCTACTTAGTGAATGTATTACTGTGCATTGCGACTGATGAAGTATGTAGATATATACTTGAAAACATGATTTAAAATAATGTTTACTAACGGAAGATCGAACAGTATAGGTATCATAAGAGTACAAAAAACAGTAATT
The DNA here is from genome assembly GCA_963082885.1 of Parascotia fuliginaria. NCBI lineage: Eukaryota > Metazoa > Arthropoda > Insecta > Lepidoptera > Erebidae > Parascotia > Parascotia fuliginaria. Next base: position 9,477,491 of record OY720178.1, on the reverse strand, counting down.
GGCCTAAACTTTTTAAGTAACTTTCATTAAATTAATACTTCAAATTAAGTCAGGCTTTGGTAGGTGAAGCCCTATTCTTATACAGAGAAAGCATGCGCGTTGAGAACTCCACTTGCTCCATAGACGCGGTTTAATAAATGGTCATATAAACAGTACTATAATATAATTTTATGTATCTAACTCATTGAAAAGTAGCTAAAGTGTTACGAATATGCGTCTTTTCATAAGTATATCATATGAGATTTGTCCATCACTTCTGAACCTCACTGGTCGCAGAGTAGCGTCATCTTGGTGGGCTAATATAAAAAGTAGAGGCATAGAATAGAATACATTCTAGCCCGATAAATTAAACACTTATATACTACTTAATACTTAATTAGTATCATATTTGTATTTAGTCCATTTGCAGGTTAAAATGCATATAATTATTATATTTTCATACTTTTCTATTGAGATAAAATCCTATTAAAGCAGTAATTTTTATTATTTTTTCATTATGCTTATTAAATTATCTTCTATTGAGCGGACTTTATACCTGTTTATTGTTATATAGTTCACCTTAATGGTAGATTATTAGATAAATAAGTAGGTATTTCAATAATAAATTTATAATAACTTACAAATTGATTGCCTTAGTGAGTCAGTGGTACTGTGTACAGACTGCTATATACAGAGATCTCCGGTTCGATTTACGGGTCGGATAAAATGGTAATGGGTTTTCCTGTTTTAAATTATCAAGGTAAGCCTGAAGTCTGTTATTGTGTGTGTGAAACGTAGGTGATATACAATATACACGTCTGCCTACCACTTTACTTTAAAAGGCGAGTTGCTATGTTATACTTACAAATTATATAAGTTTAATACCATTAGATAAATTAAAAAATACATTGTTCATTATTATTTACGTCTTCGGTGAGTGATTATAAAATAAATCACAATTTGCGGTAAATTACAAAACATAAGACAAGACTGGCCTGTTGGTCTAGTGGTTCGTGATCCTGACTGCTAAGCCGGAGGTCGTGGGTTCGATTCCCACCCAGGACAAACCTTTGTGTGATGAGCATGATTGTTTGTTCTGTGTCTGGGTGTAATTTATCTATAATATGTATGTATTTACAAAAAAAAAAAGTATATAAGTAGTATATCAGTTGTTTAGTACCCATAACACAAGCAAATATAATTGCTTAATTTGGGCTAGATGGCGCTGTGTGAATGTGGTAGAATATTGTTATTGTTATATTGTTATAAGAACTTTTTATTTATTTATTACTAGCGATCCGCCCCGGCTTCGCACGGGTGCAATGCTGATACTATATTTAGTATCAGCATTGCCTGTGCGAAGAAAAACAAATGCTGTGAACGTTGTATTTACACATTCTGTAGTATATTTAATTTTACTACAGAATGCCGGCCCCCTGCCGCTATATCCGTCCCTGCATTTTTAATCTGTATTATCTCTTAAAATATTTATTTAAATTACATGCTGCAAAGGGCATTATTGATTTATATTAAATGCACAATGTATTTAAGGTACTAAATTTGATAAGGATTAATGCTGTATTGCTTAAAATAGCTTCGAAAATAAACCATTATTTCTCATCAAAAGTAAAAATGAAAAAATGGCTATTGTGGGTTATCCCTTAGAGATAGACATATACTATCGCGGACTTTTTTGTAGACCTTTTTTAGGTGTACAATACTTTAGTACATTATTTTGATCTATCTCGTAGGGTTTAGCCAGCGTTGCAATGTAAGCGCAAAAAATTGTTTATTTTCGACATCACATTAAAAACATCTAAATTTATCAGTATATAAATTTGTAATAAATAATTAAATTACAGTAATAAATAATCGGAACAGTGGTAGCGTATAATACTGTCGCGTTGAAATCTTCAGATGCTGTCAGACTGCTGTTAACATTTGTTTGCAAACATTTTCAAACACAATACATTTACCAACAAATGTTAGAAACTGTTACATTCTGTTAGAAATTGTTAGATTTTTTGAGTACTACACTGATGGCAAATGTTTACAAACTTTTTATAACATTTGAAAACATGATAATAATATTATCTCGCAATTTAGATTTATCGATCGAGGCGTCTACGCGGAAATGGCAGTAGATTTACTCATTGGATTAGCTTTTATTTTTTGTTTAAAAAAAATTAAAAAGCCTTATCCTGCTGTCGCCTTGATACATGTTTACAAACAAATGTTAGTAAATATTTTATTTTGTTACAATTTGTTAACTAACAATTTTGTCTAGAAATTTTAACCTAACATGATAACATTTTCTTACATTAGAAAACGTTTTCTACAGTGTAATCAAATGTTTTACAAACAATGTTCACTAACGTTTGTAACCATTTGTTAACAGCAGTGTGGCAGCACCATTGGGTTTACTTTTAATACCGTGTTAAGTAATGTTTTTTTAGTTGTCTGTCTGTCTAAACGCTTTATATCACTTTGAAATCTAGAATTTTTAAAAATCAATGTCATCAGAAAGTAATAGATTAAACAATTTTTAACTTAAATTGAGCCGTCTTGCAGGCTTGTTATTGTAGAGTAGGTCCTTCAACAATATTTCGTGCATTACGCTCCTTCGCTTGTCCAATTTTAAATATTTCAAAATGATTATGCAGATTTTTTGTGCATCATTAAAAATATATTAATTATGAATAGAGACATTTATTTTGAATTATGTATTTTTATTTCGATATTTTAATCATTAAGTAAGACAATTTATCTTTTATGAAAATATCTTGGCAAAATAAATCTCGGTAAAATGTCCAACTGCAGTTTGAAGCATAATTTTTTATGGGTTAATAATACAAATTAACGTTTTGCCATTTTTTGTGATATCTTGCTTTTTCATCTTCCGTTATAATTTCATTATTTAAGTTTAACGGGAAGTATCCTACTGATTTTTATTCTTTGGCTATGTATTAAATGTGCACAAAAATATGTGTATATTTTATTGCGTTGTCATATAAGCTAGATTTTATAAGGTTCAGTTCAGCCTACTCTCTTATTTTTTATAGAGGCTCAGAACCCAAAAATTAAGAATAACTTTACTAGTCAAGGACGTACACATGCATTAGCTGTATGTAGCCTGAGTACCTATATCTATAGTAAGTACCGCGGTCAGTGACCCTCGCATTATCTTAGGAGTTAGTAGCACTGCCTTTTGTTTGTGTTTATCCTTTACAAAGTCCATTTAATATCCTGGGTTTAAATTATTTCAGATAAAATTATTTCAGATTTAACTTTTGAGTTTGAGATTTTACTTTTTTATGAGGTAGGTTGAATTTTGTTATCATTAGGTATCATTTTTACTTTCTTTGAACTTTTGTGAACTTTAATTATATTATTAACATGTAGGTAGTTATATGTATATTCAACAAGGATATTTAATTTCAGTTTTGAATGGCACATTTTCTGATAAATTTTATATGCATATCTCACCTCTACGTTAAAATACAAAATGTATTCTTTTCCTTATATCTTTTTTGAGCCCAAGCTATAGGTACATTTTGTTCCTTTGATTGAATATACAATTCATAACAATAACAATTTATACCCTATTTACAACATTACAACTATTTAAACAGATCGTTAGCTATAAAACAAGCTCGGAGCAAAATTCTTTTAAGACTATTTAAGAATGTAATTAGAATAAAATTGTTGTTTTTATGACTTTAGTTTATATCAAGGTGATTGATATAATCATCATTAATTCTGGCATGTTTTAGAGAATTCTTATTACCTGCGATGGCTGACGAGCCGGTGCTTGCCGTCCAACTTGATGGTCAATGCAAACCGCTTCCTACTTTACGCTTAGCATATAGTCTTTATAAACGACAAGCTTAAGATGGAATCTTTATCTATTTTTTTCTATATTTCGAATATTTATCTATTACTCATTTTATCAGTATAACACACTACTAATATATTGTAATATAATAGAAGTAACAATATGCTCTAGTAACAAATCCAAGTCTGAAATTTTGCCTTGAACAAGCGACATAATCTTTGTTCTCAGCTTCTCTCTCAGGACTTCTTCTTATAAGAAGTCCTTGTCTTGAAGCCAGATAATCATGGGCTAGTATTTACGATAAAGGTATATTATCAATAATGCACTTTCTAAAGGTACGAGCTTCTGATTTATGTGACAAGTTATGTATATTTTGTCAACACAGTATTAACGATACCCATCCGTTTTCATTGATAATAGTCGTAAATAAGCTTATCTATTTTCTTTTACAGGGCCTTTGTTATGGAAAACTACGACGATAAGCTTATGAGCTAATAGAGAATATTACAGTTCAATTCATTGTTGTAGTTTTAGTTCGATTTCAATAGATCAAAGGCATTCGTAAAACATTAAAAAATGAACAGCGCCTCTAGTAGTTATTCTGAGAAATAAATACTTTATACTGTCATCGGTAACACCAAAGTAACCAAATGGGCGAAATTGCCATCCATAACTTTGAAACGCTTTCGAGAAAGAAAATATTAATCATACTGACGATCTTAGGTATACGTCTGATTACTCTATAAAGGGAAAAAACCTGATGTTGTTGTTTGTTGTTATTAATGATAAAACATAGATTACATCTATTACTAATTCGACTCTATCACTATGTCAATACAGGAAATAATAATGGTTATGAAAAATGCCGTAAATAAATGATATTCTAATCTTATATCCATCTTAATCTGAAAAATTTATTAAAAACCGGATTATAAGATAAGATATAGGAACAACTTTTATATTCTCGTTGTTGTTAATAGGTAAGTATAGCGATTAATAATTTCATTGACAATATTGACAAATATTCATACTACCAAAGACTTATTAATCATATTATCAGCTTGAAGACCTCCAACACTGTAAATAATCGAAAATGCAAATGTATTTATTCATATAGCAAAAGTGACCCTTTGTTCCCAAAGAGCGTGGAAGAACCTAATCCACACCGTTGAACATAACGGTAGTGGCGATGTGACTATCTTACATAACATTATACAATTCAGTATGTAATTCATTATATAAATAACTATTTTACTACCTGTCCAATACGGAAAAAATGTGAACGATCTTATAAAGGCTGTGAGCGAGTGTACCTTGGCCTTTGTTCGTGTACGGTTGTGACCTGCAACATGTTGACATTGGCACATATATGATTCTCTATGCAAAATAAAGACTATATTCAAGACTATGTTCAAGTTTTGTGCTATCTCTTTTATTTATTGCACAAAGATAACTTACATTTGACTATCATTGCATTGAGCAAATTGTGCATCTTAAAATTAAAAACCTTCCTTGTATTCGAAATTTGAAGCTGCTTTATCCAATAAAGGTTTCCTTTCTTTAAAAGCGGCAGTTAGACTTGATGCGATGCGACGTTGACATTATCTGGATTCTTTTTCGGTTCAGTTTAAAGTTTAGAACTGTAATAACTTGGTACCTAACTTAAATTACTTACTGAACAATGGCTCTGATTAAAAAAGTTTTATCATTTGCGCAGCATCAAGCAATTTTTTCAATTACATAATAATAGTATTAGTAGCACATACATAGAATAAAATCAGGTCTATTTACTGCAAGGAGTAGACAGATAATAAATATTACAAACATGTATCGAAAACCATGGTTCAGAATTAGAGCAAATCTTCAAAGTTACAAAAGTATTTTTAATCTCTCTAGTTTATAAATACTTCTATAAATACGTGTACCATGAAAGCTAATGAGTCTCAATTTTATAAAGTAACTTCTCTTGCTTAATCGGACGGCCTTGTTTAATCCAATAAGATTTTCTTTTTAATGTTATCTTTCGTTTATAATGCCAATACCATACAGTGTCCAGCGTGTAGCGGCAGGTATTAAATTCTGTTGTTTCTGAATATTAAACCTCATAATCGTCATAATCCGTTAAGTCAATTTTCAACTGTATAATGTTAATCTAGTGCGTTTATTACTAATCTTTACAATTGATATAGATTATTTAGAAATACGTATGTCCTATCTTCAAAATATATGCAAAGGTAGGTACTTAGGCTACGTCATTCATTCCTAAATTATTAATATTATCTAAATGGCTCACCACCTCATTGATATAATTTATGATAGAGATTACATAGCAGTACTGTTTTATGACCATTTACGTTTCTACTTAGCGTGTGTGGATGTCTACTAAAATTATAATGATAAATTCATCATTACGCAGAAATATCATACAACCTAATTATTGGTTCACTAGTAACTACTACTTAAGCAAAATAAAACAGATATTTTCTAAAAATATGTTTTGGTATTCTTTTATTTTTGGACATTCTATTAATAGGACTTATTTTTATGTATATATTTTATGGTATTCGTATTATGTCTATAAAATATGCCCGTTAGAGGCGGACTATTGTTTGATGGTGAACATACCAGTAAATTTGAGGTTGAAAAGACTTGTATTTTCTGAACCCGACAAAGATATGTTGCATTTTAATTATTTTTTTTTCCAAAACTTTAATATTTGCAGCGTATGTCACGTTTTGATTACGGTAATTAAAAAGTTTTAAAGAATAAAAGCGTAAAACGGAGTTGCTGAAGGCTTTTCTTCAGTAAGTACAAAATGCGCTAGACCGTGGCAGCTGAGATTAACGTTCTATCCAAATACACATTGCCGTGCTTTGTTGCATTATGTGAAATATAGACTAGCAAATTACGGTGGTACTTTAATTGTGACTTTATTATTCAATTCATAATTTTCAGGCTGACAATGTCAACGACCCAACAGGGAGCGCTCCGCCATATGAAGAAGAAGTTTCAAAACGAGGGCCATCTAAAATGTCTCTCTCCAATGAAAAGAAAGTAAGTACGAGCATGACAGAGTCCAAAGTACGTTTGCCAAATAGGGTGGTTATGGAAAAATCCCTACGATTTTGACATTTTTGAAGATTATTAATTACTAGCTGTTGCCCGCAGCTCCATCCGCGTGAATGTCGGTTATCGCATATCAAATTTTGATCTTCTACATTGACGATTTTTCATATAACGTTTATCCTCTACTTCAAGATAGAAGAGAAGCTAGAAGATAGCCTATGTTGTTCTCCAACGTTTATTCTCTCTCTATATCAAATTTCATTAAAATCGGTTCAGTGGCTTAGGCGTGAATGCGTAAGAGACAGACAGACAGAGTTACTTTAGATTTTTTTATAATATTAGTATGGATATGGAAAACTGCTTTCTCTTATTCTTCTTTCTGCAAAAATAAGTATTTTAACTGTCTACCATTCAATCAGTCTTACAGCCATCGTCATGTCTAACATGGGTCATTAAAAATTTTTGCCGACCATTACAAATCATGACATAACAAGCTTTTGATTTTATCAAAAAGCAGTTATACCTGGATTGAATTTGATATAGCAAAGTTATAAAGTTAATATCATTTATGACTTAATATTTTTATTGAGCATAAAATATATCTTTATTATTTATTCTCAATAAATTGATAGATAGGAAATTGTAATCTATACTTATTTGTTTTCAAGCTTTTAGACGTCACGTCGTCTGTTTTTCGCAAACAATATATAATTTATCTATTGTGTCTGCTTGGCTTTCGACGTATATATGATTAATAATAGCAATAATTTTGATGTCAAAAAGCCCTAGGCTTTTTGAACTACGAAATATTTATAATTAAGTAGTTGCTTTTAAACTCACAATCAACAAAATACAAAACAAGAAATATGATATAAATTCAAGTTATCTCATGAATCTAACAAATACTTAATATCTATTTTAAATCATACTTTCATTCCTTACTTACTAGTTCATATTTGCGATATCGTCCGTAAACAACTAGGTATGAGTAGCGTACATTTTAATTACAAGGAAAAAGTAGTTTGAGGAAAATGACTTGTTATATTACTTTTATGAAAGCAGGTTTTTTGTGTGCTTACAACAATTTACAAATTGATTCCGTATTAATATTTTTTTTAAATTTATGTACTTTATTAAAGTTACTAAGTTATTACTTAGAAAAACTATTAGAGAAATGTTTACCATCCGGCCATCCGGACTTATACTAATTGCTTACCATCAGGCAGAGTGGAGTCATTTTTGTCAAATATAAAATATACTTTGACCTACGTCTATCATAAAACGTAAAACATAGCACAGTAAATCATAAATAAAAAATCTAATTAAATTAACTATATTTTTCAGGTTGATGACGTAGAAGACAATGAACCAAAGAGAGCAGAATGGGGAGGTCAACTGGAGTTCCTTATGTCCTGCATCGCCACTTCAGTCGGTTTGGGAAACGTGTGGCGATTCCCCTTCATCGCTTACCAGAACGGGGGTGGTGCCTTTCTTATTCCCTACATCATCGTACTACTTGTTATCGGCAAACCCATGTACTACCTTGAGTGTCTCTTGGGACAATTCAGTTCAAGAAATTCTATCAAAATCTTCTCATTTTGTCCCGGAATGAAAGGTAATTTCTAATGTTAATCATTAAGTATTATAATGTTAGATAAAACGGATAAGATAGAGTAGTGTTGAATCATATAAACTTATTGCTTGTACAGTGCCTAATTAACAATAGTTTGTTAAACATGCTGTTAAAAATATATATAGGTGTTGTACTCTCGTGTGACGTTGGATGGAGTGTGTCGCCACTGTAAAATAAAAATTAGAGTATTTTCTGCGAAGGACACAATTACTATCACTTTCAATGCAGTACTTAGTCTCAATAGTGTCTGGAGGATTTTAGTCTCCTACTATGTGACTTCTATAGTTTTATAAACTTTGTTAAAATCTTAATAGTATTAAATTATTGCTTTATCCTTAAAGGATTTATTCTTCCTTTTATTACTATCTAATATTATAAAAAAACCTACAAGTACTTATGTCTTTTTCAGGAACTGGATACGGATCACTTTTGGGCTGTGGTTTCATATTATCGTACTACGTCTCTATCGTGGGTTTATGCCTGTATTACTTCTCAATGAGCTTCCAGTCAACGCTGCCCTGGGGCATATGCGCCCCGGAGTGGGAAGACTGCTTACCGTCAGATCCTAACCAGCCTGTGGGGGTAGTCACGGTTAATGCGAGCAGCAGCGCTGAGCTGTATTTCACGTAAGTAGTTTTTTATAAACTAAAAATAAAAACTGCATCTAACTAACAATAGGGTTTGTTTTCATCATCATGTTGCATGTCATTTCTCCCCAACAGCTTTTTATTTTGACACTTACAATTTATTAGACATCAAGGTTCATCTTTGCACGGCCCGCAGTGTGTTTTAAATTTTATAAAGAAAGAATAAATTTTCACTTTTTTTAATTATTTATTTATTATTAACCTAGATATAAACCTCTACAGGCTAAAAAAACGCTGTCAAATCTGTCTTTAAAAACTGGGTTTTTTATTTGGGCTGAGGGCCCCAATGTATTTAGTAATTTGATATTGGCCCGAGATCATATCCGGTCTGGACAGCCTTGGATTAGAATATGCAGCAATGTGAATGAAAAGAGTGAAACAACCATTTTAATGTTGGAAATTTGTTTTAGAAAAACGGTGCTGCAGCAAATTGATGGCATTGAAGGAGGAATCGGTACGTACTTCTAAACTAATAATATTTTAGAAAGAAAAGATTTGTTTATTTTTTATGTTTGTTTGCAACAATTTAACAAAAAATCTACGTTACCGATTTGAAAAATTTTTTCACCTTTAGAAATCAATATATTCAGAGAATAATATGGGCTATATTTTATTATGATTAACATATTATTTTCAGTCAGTTTCAAAATTTCAATATTTTAAGTGAATTTGTAAATCTAAATGATGCAATATATAACACTATTGCTATGATATTTTCCGTAGGAGTTTGTTGTGAGATCGAATGAAACTATTGATACCGAAGCGAAGCGAGGGTGGACCTCTAGTTAGTTAATATAATGAAATAACTGAAAACAAAATGATTCCTGCAAGACGTACGAAATATTATTTATTTCTATTTCAGGAACTCCAATATGGTACTTGACCTTGTGCCTGTTAGCTTCGTGGTTCATTATTTTCGTCATCGTCGCACGAGGAGTCAAGAGTTCCGGCAAAGCTGCCTACTTCTTGGCGCTGTTTCCTTATGTTGTTATGATCATTCTTCTAATCACGTAAGTTTATTAATAAAACCGCTATTATGAATGATTCAATAGGATAAACTGGAACCTACAAACAAACGCTAAGTCGGGTATAAGAGTAAGTACAATTAAAAGAATATTATACAAAAAATAATATTTTAATGAAAGGGTGGTTATAGACTAGTTAAAGAGGAGACGAGATAAATCTTGCACGTAATAGTGGATGTCTTTTTAATTAATTAACCGACTTCAAAAAGGAGGAAGTTATCAATTCGGGTCGTATGTTTTTTTTTGTATGTTTGTTACCTCACATTTCGGTCATTTATGAACCGATTTGAAAAAAATATTTTTATTTGAAAGGGCTGGCACCGGCTTCAAAATAACTGATTATAAATTGTTAATAGTAAAGTACTACAGGTATCAATGATTGCGTTTTCCCCTTCAATGTTCATTGCTTTGAAGTTATTAAATGATAATAATATTAAATTTGTCTTTATTTGACAGCACTGCTATTCTGCCTGGAGCTGGTGCGGGCATTCTCTTCTTTTTGACGCCTCAGTGGGATAAACTTGCGCAACTTGATGTAAGTAATAGTTTGGTTTATTTTTAATACCACATAATGTTTTAAAGTTAGAATTTTAAATATTTTTGTCTTTTCAATATCCCTTTGTTTCTAGGTGTGGTATGCAGCCATCACTCAGGTGTTCTTTTCGTTGACTGTATGCACGGGTACCCTCTTCATGTTCTCCTCATATAACGGCTTTAGACAAAACGTTTACAGGTAAGAACGTAAAACTAAAGGTACCTAAGTAATGTATTGAGTAAACCTGAACACATCTTGCTGTTAGTATGCATAAGTAGAGTTCAGTTTTGTGAATGGCTCGGTCAAATAGGTTATTATTTACCGTCACAAGTGCCTGCGTAAATATTACGAATACGAAGTAAACTGTTTTATCAATTTATATTATGATGCATTTTTTTACGCATGAGTAGAATGAGTTACTTTTAATTTGCAATCAGACGTAAAACTTCTTAGTAGTCTAACTCTTTGTTCTGTAGTGGATGTGAGCTTCTGCTCACATCCACATCGACTTCTGTCGAGGTGTTAAAAACTGTTTGATGTTACAGAGATGCTATGATCGTAACGACGTTAGATACCTTCACGAGTTTGTTGTCTGGTATTACGATTTTCGGTATATTGGGTAATCTGGCGCACGAGCTCGGACGGGAAGTACGCGAAGTAGTCGGCTCTGGAGGAACCGGCCTTGCTTTTATCTCATATCCTGATGCTATTTCGAAAACATTTATGCCACAGGTAAAGGACTATTTTATTAAAATAATAAACATAATAAATAAAGCTAGTAACCATCACTGATCGCGTTAGTGTTAGGCGTCCCATGTAAAACAATTTAACATTATTCTTCATTATTCTCGTGGTCATAAATCGAGGTCTTTACAAACCTTAATATTAATCATAAAATCTTATCTCTACAATTCTTGTAATAAAGCCTCACACTCCGCTCGCTGTACATATATTCGGTATGGAATTGACATTGCTACGCTATTTACGAATCCTTGTTGGTTTCATCTTGAATGATACGGATCGACAGAGAAATTATTTACTCTCTCTCTCTCTCTCTCTCTCTCTCTCTCTCTCTCTCTCTCTCTCTCTCTCCCTCTCTCTCTCTTTCTCTCTCTCTCTCTCTTAGAACTTGGTGGCCTAAGGTTAAATTACTGTTTTAGTCTCTTTCTTTTAATTTTGGTTTATTTTTATTTAATAAGAGTTTTATTACATTACAGCTATTCTCTGTTCTGTTCTTCTTGATGATGTCGGTGCTCGGTATCGGTTCGTCAGTTGCGCTTCTGTCTACTATCAACACGGTACTTTTGGACGCCTTCCCCCGCGTCAAGACCATTTACATGTCCGCCTTATGTTGCTCTGGAGGCTTCCTCGTTGGTCTTGTCTACGTTACGCCTGTAAGTGTTTTTTTTTGTAATATATTAATATATTTTGTCTGTTAAAGAGGTACAAAAATGTTATTGAATACTTGGTACTTGGTTCGAAACCTGCGACTATGATCGTCACAATAAGCTTCTCGATTCGATTCCTGAGCTGAATGAAATGGTTTAAAATTTTAGTAGTTAGTATCAGTTCGGCATATAAAAATTTGCCGGACATACGTAATAACAGTACCGGACATACGTAGTAACATACGTAAATCCTGTTGTCTTAAGCGATTAGATACTTCACAATAAATAGGATGTGTTTCTATTTAAACCTTGAAAAATGCGTTGTCATAATCCTATATTAATTTATTTAATTGAAATACTTACTTTAATAACATCAACTTTAACTACTCAATAAAGTAGTTAAAATTGATGTTAAAATAATTATTATTTAAACTTATTTCTATTTTTCTTATAAGGAAACATAATAACTGCTGTGTTGTACCTCGAACGTAATAAATTGTTTTTTCCTCAGGGCGGTCAGTACATATTGGAGTTGGTTGACTACTATGGTGCCACTTTCCTTATTCTTTTCTGTGCCATCATGGAAATTGTTGCGGTATTCTGGATGTATGGTAAGCTATGCATAATAAAACAATTCTCTAAACTTATTTTTTTATATTTAAGACAGGTAGTGACATTTTTAGTAGGTTTGCTTGACTGGCTATAGTTGTCGTGGTTTTAGTTTCAAAGATACTTAATTTCTCAAAAGAACATAGAGAACATACAAAGGTGATAAAATATAATAGTTATTTCATATTTTTTAAGAATTAAACAATTTTACCATTACACCCAACCTTCTTTACACTACCTACTCCAAACAAAACCAAATAAATCATAATAAATAAATCACACAAGTACTCGAAATCTATAGTAGGCAATGATCGTTACTTGTTATACAGAGTGTATATGACGGTCTGATATTAAATAAAAAGGCAGCTGTTACTAGTCCGTATAATGATTTCAAACTAATTACAAAAATGATTTGACTAAAAACAAAAATTTTAAAGTTTCTAACAAAATAAATAATATTTTAGTAGTAACAAAGTAATACACCATTTATTATGACAAGTTCACTGACCTGTACTGTAATGAGCGGCAACGTTTATCCTTCGACGTCTTTCCTTGGATTATGAATTAAGTCAGTGACCGTTTGACGTACTTACAGAGTGTTTAGAATTAAAGAAATTAAAAAAGTATTCCTGTGTCTAAACTATTGAAGATATTTAGTTGTTTTTTTTGTCTCGCTTTATAATGTCACATACTATACGTAATTGCATTTAATATCATTTAGTCGTATACACTCTGTATATTCTTATAGTTTACTTTTAAATCTATGGAAAGATTTTGATTTCCTTAATTTCTTTCGTTTGGTAGCCGGTTGTACAGTTGCACTTCCTCATACTCAATATTTTTCTTGCCATATTCTGTTCTAGGTTTTCATGAACATAATTTTTTGACTAAAACCAAGTTAAGTACCGCGTTTTGACGTAGGTGCTATGATAATTACAGTGTATTTTTTTTAAATCCAAGATCTAATGGTATTTAAACTATACGTTTACACTATTGGGTAAATTTTGCACTGTCATCTGCCTTTGTTAGGCTCGCCATGTCATGATGATCACCGGTACATTGCCGAGACAAAAAAACACAAGTCAAGATTACTTACTTATGTGCAAAATTTTTTGTTATTATGATGATGGTCTTATTTTTATAGAGTATAACTATAACTCTGTAGGATAGGTGATTAACTATAATGCTACCATGATTTATCGTAGGGTCGCTGTTTAGAGCTATCTCTAAACAGCGACCCTAGTATTTATTTTGAGAACTAAATTCTTCTATATTTTAAACTGTCAAGTCAAACACTATGAAATATTAATGTATATGCCACCTTTTTCAGGATTGGAGAATATTTGCTTGGATATCGAATACATGTTGAGTATTAAGACTTCTATATATTGGAGGTTCTGCTGGGGTATAATCTGCCCAGGAATGATGATTGTAGTTTTCTGTTATGGACTGCAAGACGTGCAAAATCTCGTGTTTGGAGGATACTATATATACCCACCGGCAGGTTATGGTTAGTATTAGTTATGTTATTTTGATAATTGTTCTAGATGTACTTTAATAAATTGGAGCGCCAAATACTTATATGATACTTGTAACAGTCACAAACAAAAAATAGTCTGCCAATTCAAATCATTATAATTTACTGAATAACAACTTCAAATAGCTTCAAAAATTTATTATATATATTTGTTATATGTTATATTTATTATATATTTGAATGAGCGTTAATTAATTAAGAATATGGAATTTCAGAAGTAAGTCTGTCTGTCAAGTAAGACCCTTTATCTCGGTAACGAGTGGATTGAGTTAAAACTAAAACTATATACTAATATTTACAGTCTCTTGAAGCTGGGAAAAATCAAACTCCTAAGTTAACGTAAAAAAAGATACGGTCGTTTATGCCGCAAAAAACGTATATTTCGACGCTCTCAAGGGAATCAAAATTTATAGGGTACTCGCTGTTGCCCGCAGCGCCGACCACGTGAATTTCGATTATATCTCTGTTTATATTATACATTGACTATTTTCCATACATTTTTTTTTTTTTTTTTTTTATTTATTATCATTTTACAATGTAGTCAAACTTATTATACTAATTGCATTGCATTAAACCACGGAGGTTTGTCCACAATGCGATTTTTATTAGTTATAGTGTTGTTATAACGACGTACAATTAAAAAATAAAATAGAATAAGGTAGGTAGGTAAACTAGATAAAAATTTTAAACGTTTTTACGTACAATTGTATTATAAGGTAGTAACAGATAGGACGTAGACAAATGCACTCCTCACTGTTATTTTTGGAGAAAATAAGCTTTCAACTTACTTTTTATGTTCCTTGGCGTTAGCTCATTTTTTTTAGTAGAGGGTAGTTCATTAACAAGGCGAGGAACTAGGTAATGCGCGGTCCTCTCGCCGTAAACATTACGCGCTCGTATAGTTTGCAGCTGTTCTCGGGCGACCGATCGAGTGTATACAGGATGGTTTATTTTTTTACACAATTCAGAGTTGAAGTATTGTTCCATAATAATATTATATTTGAAACGAAGTTGAATTGGTAGAACACTGCAGTGCTTAAATAATTCCATTTCATTGTCCCTGAATCGCTCTTTAATTGGTGTAGATACTATTAATTTTAATATTCTAAGTTGAAGCCTGTATATACTACTTAGATAAGTATTGTAAGTACGACCGTAGCTACTGATACCATATTGTATATATGCTTCAGCGAGCGAATTGTATAGCATTATTTTAACTTTGAAAGGCATACGATCTTTTAGGATGTACATATTCCCTAGGAATTGTCTAAGTTTATTACATACATGATCAACGTGATTTTTCCAGTTGAATCTATTGTCAATAATCAGCCCCAGGTATTTATATGATTGTACCAACTCAATATTAGGGCAATTACACCTAAGTGGGCTATTGGAATGGATACAATAGTGATTGTGAGCTTTCAATTGACCATCAGGCGCATGTTTCAGATATGGTGATTTAATATGTAGTAGTTTGGTTTTATCTACATTTAAAACCAGTCCCGCGTCGTGGCACCATTTATTTAGGTTACTGAAGTCAGTTTGTAGTAGATGATATGCCTCCTCTAGATGATTTCTTGCAATAACAAGACAAGTGTCATCGGCATATTGATAACATGAGCAGTTTGTTAACACTTTACTCATGTCATTTACATATGACAAGAAAAACAGTGGGCCTAAAACCGATCCTTGTGCCGTTCCATGTGTAGATACTATACTGTTGCTGTGCGTATTACCAATTTTTACACTATATTTACGATTTTTGAAATAGTCTCTACACCAATCAAGAAGCGGCCCGCGTATACCACATTGATCGAGCTTTCTTAAAAGCTTAGCATGATCCAGGGTATCAAATGCACGGGATAGATCAATAAATAGGACAAGAACACACTTTTTATCGTTTAGATTTATATTTACCTCATCTGTGAACCTAGATAGGAGTTCCGTGGTACTTTTACCTGGTTGAAATCCAAACTGGTTTGCATTAATAATAGCATGTTTTTTATAATAATCATGAATTTGTTCACAGATAAACTTTTCAATAACCTTGTCAATTGCTGGGAGGAGGGTTATTGGGCGATAATTTGTGTATTCGTCTTTCTTACCCTTCTTAAAAATCGGTCGAACACATCCTATTTTTAGGTCATCTGGATACTGACTTACATTAAGGCTACAATTTATAAGATTTGCTACGGCAATTGATAGATTTTCGCCCACTTTCTTCATATCCGAGACTTTAATTTCATCTACTCCTGGAGCTTTGTTTGAATTAAGAGTTTTAATAATTTTGTGTATTTTATTCTTAGTGGCTTTCTGGAAGCGAATGCTGGAAATAGTTTCTTCACCATATTCATCATCGTTCAATAATTTGATACTACATTTAGGTATTATAGTATTAACTGCTGCTTCAAAACTTGTAGCAAAATTGTCAGCAATATCTTTTTGTGTAAGTCCTTGTGAGTCAAACGCATTAAAAATTATTTGATCGATAGATAGTGATATTCTACCTATCATCTGGTTAATTATCTGGTATACTTTTTTTGTGTTTCTGAAATTATCCTCAATATGCCTTATGTAATAGGAGTTCCTCCGTTCTTCTAAAGCTTTATGTGTTTTATTGCGAGTTTTGTTATAGTCGAGTCTTAACTGTGGGTTTTTAGGGTTATTTTTCCATAATCTTAACAGTTTATCGCGTTTATCACACAGTCGCATGATATTAGTGTCAATCCATGGTACACGGAACTGCTTTGAAGGTTTTTGATACTTATTGACTGAACGAGAGGCCTCCCGAGCATGATTAAAAGAACTACTGATAAAGTTTACAATTTCGTTTGGATTACTCATATTATTAGTTTGTGACCAATTTACTTTAAGTAATTCTTGATAATAAATATCGTAGTTAATAATATTTTTTGTGACACTCTGTATATCATTCCGTTTAACATCGCTTACGCATACTAAGAGGACCGCGCGATGATCCGCCAGTGCGACATCGATAGCGGCCGTGTGCGGATGAAATGTGGGAAGGCGAGCAAAAATATGGTCAATGCAAGACTTAGTTACAATATTAAGTTTATTTTGAATTCTCGTGTAATCTGTGATTCCACACATTAATCCGCACTCGCTCATAGTGGCCAAGTATGAATCTTTGTATGATGAGGCCGTTTTTAAGTCTATATTAATATCACCCATAAAAAGTAAGTTGTGTTTTGGTTCTAAGTGAGAAATACATCTATCTAATTCCCTTACAAACATAGCTTTATTATGTGACGGTGGTCTATATATTGCACACACAACTATAGTATGATTGTTGTCAAGTTTTATTACGCCAAATAAACTCTCAAACGTGAATGATTTTTGGCAAATCTGGGTAAATTTTAGATAATCTTTGACATATATTATTACACCACCGCCTTTTTTTGTTGTGCGAAGTTGTGAGTACATGTTATAACCAGGGATGTTGTACAAACTTGCAATGTTCTGAGATATGCCTACTTCTGTTAAAACAATTATATCTAACGGTATAGAGCTGCAGTGAATGACTTGTAAAAGTTTAATATGATTTTTAATAAGTGACCTTATGTTTATATGCATGCAGGAAAGGTTTAGATAGCTTTGAGTAGGTAGTTGTTTCAAAAATTGATTAATGGAAGTACAATTGAAATATTCTTTAATATAGTAATTATCCATAATTATTGTGAACATTTAAAACGTGTTACATAACAAATAAACAAGATCCTAGCGTTTGGGGTGGATTATTCTTGTACCTGTTCTTTTATTTGTACAATGTCTGATAGAGAGCGAATGTAAAATATTTTAGTGGCGTTGTTTTTTCTAGCACATACCTTGCCATCTTTATACCAAACAAATTTAAATGTATCTCGCAATTGTCGCTTTGCATTGTATAAAAGTGTCTTCATTGGTTTTGTAAGGGCTTCTCGGATGTAGATGCTATTATCAGCTTTGTCTTTACATACTTTCATCTCCTATTTCTATTTTTATTTCAGCCGCTGGTTACGTAATGCTGTTCACAGGCGTTATATTCGTACCCATTAGTATTGGCGTAACGATGTACTATTTCAGAACTGGCAATTTCTACCAGGTGAGGCTATTTTATATTTTTAAAGATTTTTTTGTTAATTGATGTATTTTTAACATCAATGACAATATTACAAACGATTAATATTTTGTTCTCTTAGCCTAATAAATCAAATACCGAATAGCTCATAATTACACGTCTTATAAATAACATTATAATGTGCAAAAGGATTATAACATTTCTCTAAGACGAACAAATGATGTATGTTCACAGACGGTCAAGCTAACTTTCAGTCCTAAGCCATCCTGGGGACCACGTAGTGCACAAGAAAAGAGAAGTTGGGTTATGTTCAAAAGAGAAGCTGAAATGGAGCAAGAGAAAATGAGGACGAATTGGTTCAAACACATATGGTACAGTTTAACGGGCTTATATAGGAGAAGAATGTAAACTGCCATATTAGATATTACGTAGTATAAATTATTTTAACATTAATTTAATTACTTATTTATAACTGTTCTAGAGTTAATCACATACTACCTAAGTACTGTATTTGGTAAACGATTTTGACCTCCGGTTGAATGTAAATAGGCTATATGCTCTATTTTTCTATTAAATAACGAATTTTTTATAGTATGATAATAACACGTCCAGGTGCTTGTTGAACTAAGTACCATGTTAGGTTGCTTTAGTACCTGGGCATGTAGGTATTTGTTGGTGGGCTCTTTGTCCCAATCTAGAACGCTTGATCTATTGTGTACTTTATAGGCGCTGCGAAATGCTAAATATTTTTGTAGTTAGCAAAAACTAGATTACTTTAGCAAACGTATAGTGACAACCTCGTCGATAAAAGTCAGTCATCAAAAATGTAAGTGCATTGTGAACATACGCCATTTTATTTAAATTTTAAGTAGCCATTGAAATCTATCACTATATTACGATTAAGATTAAGCATCCCCTATCACATTGTTATCACAGCGATAATGCTAATTTTGTTATGATAATTTAAGGTTCCATAACGCAACACTTCTTCAAGTTTGTGTACCAACTTGCGAGTCTATCCGCATGCGTACCTAAATTAACAGTCTGCTTGCCTGCGCGCATGTAGCATACATAACATAAAAGTATATTAAAAAATTTAAGCATGCGAGCAGGGCGCATGCCGATCGTAATAGATATTTAAACAAAATATTTGCTTTGAGACATTTTTTTTCAAGTTGCTCTTTGTATTTAAAATAATTTCATATAATAATTTATTTGGCAAGAAAAAAATAATACATTGCATGTTACATAATTTAGGATGCATAATTATAATATTGCAACAACTACTACACAATATTATCTAGACCCAAAGTAAGCTTATTATGTATGCCTCTTTATGTACCTACAAATATAGTACAATATAATAACGTAGTTCTAAGCTTCTAAGAAGAAGTAAGTAGTAAGTACATACTTCTATTGCGCCTTTTATTATTCTTTTTAAATATCAATCATTAAAAATGCATGCTGCTTGTAATTATCACCATGTCCGCATTGATATGACAAATACATGTTAATGGATTCGTTGAAATTGACGAAGAAGCAAGAATACATAGTACGTGCAGATACGTAGACTTATACAATAATTGACAATCAGTACACAATATTTATAAATCAAATAGCATCCAAAATATGGAGCTGTAGTAGCATGACAAGAGAATTAATACACTTGTAAAATTTTTAATAGAAAAATAAATTAAAATGCTATTACATTGAGAATGGGTAATTTGGATCTTTACAATCTTCATACTTGTTTTTCTCATACATTCAGGTCGGTTACGACTGTCTATGTATTTTATATTTGATTTTTATAACGTAATTACTGGGTAGCACCCGATATTCGATAATAAAACCATATCAAGAATAAAGATTTTTGAGTCTAACCTACACGTACTGATTGTCATAGGAAGACGTTCGTAGGACAAGTAGTACTGATGGCGATTTATAATAAATGTAGGCCAGGGCACGAAGGAGTTTCGAATTTTACTCTTAACTCTGTAGATTTAGACTAGACTTGATCAGACAATAATTAATTACCTATAGTCGTAAGAGAACATTTAATGTTGTCAATGTAACCAAATAGGCTGTGTAATGTTTAAGTAATATAAGTATTTTTTTATTTTTTTTATTAGCCTACCAAAGTGACTCCACCCCGCCTGATGGTAAGCAGTCAGTGGAATCCAGAAATGGTGGCCACCATACCAAAAGCCATTGTCTTAAACTGCTGGTATGGTGGCCTTCACTATGGCGGCTAGGAATGGGGTTAGGGGAAAGGAATGAGGGAGGTAAGGAACAAGGAAAGGCGGGAAATTGGGCTTCCGACGCTCTCACTCACCGAACGAAACGCAGTAGTACGGATACTGCTACTTTTACGTCGATCTTCTCACTTACAATCATTAATAGTATTATTAAATTATTACCTATGTATCTGCTGTCAAATACATTTAAGTACTGCGTATTTTCCAATGTAAGTGTTTATCTACATGGCAAAAAGTGTTATTTTTTTGTATTATATAACTTTCATTATAGATTATAAATATTATATTGTTACATGTATAATTTTAGCATGTGGTGATTACCTATAAGTATTCGTTACACTTTTGTTATTAGATAAATAGATGTATCACTATGGTAATGTCAGTGTAAACAAATGTTGGTGATCCATAATAAACAAAATAAAACAAAAAAAAAATCTTGTATGAGAGGGTAGTACTTCCCCGGACGATCCGGCCCATTCATGCTGAAACCAGCGTGGATCTATTACCGTTTTATATACAACACATACTAAAAAGGTGTATTTAGGTCTATAGCATATAATATTGTATAGCATCATACAAAGGCGTAGCCAGAAATCTGTTAACAGTGGGCAGGCTCATTAAACCCTTACTCCAACCCTTTTTGGCCGCCTCTGTATGTACCTCGAAATGTCCATGCCATCTTACCTAAAATTTCCCTATCGCCTGCATTGATGTATATGTCGCAGGCAAATTGAATAAGTTTACATACAGCCTCGTCATTTTGTAAACGCTCGCTGTCATCGACGCTATGTAATAATATGCTGAAGGCAGATCGGGTTAAGTTGGGTTAGAACTGCGACCCACTGCTAAACACGAAGTATAATCGTTGTCAAACTAGTTTAAACAT
Source organism: Parascotia fuliginaria (assembly GCA_963082885.1). Classification (NCBI taxonomy): domain Eukaryota; kingdom Metazoa; phylum Arthropoda; class Insecta; order Lepidoptera; family Erebidae; genus Parascotia; species Parascotia fuliginaria. The sequence goes on along the minus strand of OY720178.1, from coordinate 9,456,018 downwards.
TCCAAATTAGGTATACACATTGTATAAGTACCGGTAGCATATCCGGTGTTATGTAATATGCCGAGGCAGATTGATACAAACGGTCGATTAATACAATTTGCCTGTGACAGATTATTATATAATGTGTAGGCAATCTATACATATAATAAAATTGGAGTGTTTGTTTGAAATAACCGTTTTTTACTTTTTTTTTTTTTTTTTTTATATTAGCCTACCAAAGTGACTCCACTTTGCCTGATGGTAAGCAGTAAGTGGAATCCAGAAGTGGCGGACACCATTCCAAAAGCCAAACTACTGGTATGGTGGCCTCCACTATGGCGGCTTAGTGAGATGCTTTTTCACGCCCGCTTAAAAGACCCAGGATCAAAATTAGATGGGAACACATGCGCTGGCAAAGAGTTCCAGGCTTTAATTGAGCGACAAAAGTATGAAGTGCTGAACCGTTTGGTTCGAGGCCCTTTAGATTCCACTGTGAAAGGGTGGCACTTTAGTCCCGCACGTGTCGTTCTGGATAAAAAGGGAGAGGGTGGGATTAATTCAAAGAGCTCTTCAGAACACTCTCCATGGTAAAGGCGATAGAAGACGGCCATTGAGGCGATGTCTCTTCGCAGCTGTAAAGGCTCAAGGGTCTTAGTAGCCTCCGGGCTTCCGATGATACGGACTGCTCGCCGCTGCAACCTATCGAGTGCATCCAGTAAGTACTGTGCGGAGCCATCCCAAAGATGAGAGCAGTACTCCACGCAGGAACGAACCTGTGTCTTATAAAGAAGACAGAGCTGCTCGGGCGTGAAGTACCGCCTCACCCTGTTCAGGACACCGAGTTTACAGGAGGCGGTTTTAATGACGCACTCGATGTAGTTCTTGGGGTTGAGATCTCGGCTGATGTCCATACCCAGGATACTTAGGCTATCCTGTAGTGGTAACACTGTGTTCTGAAGAGAGGGAAGGGGAAGGAACGGAGATTTTTTTGCAGAGAACGCGCACACCTGTGTTTTCTTGGCATTGAACTCGACCAAATTCTCACAACCCCATTTAGAAATGCGGTATAATACTTGGTCGAGCTCAGCGACAAGTTCTAGGCGTTTTGCCTCGATGTCAGTCTGTTTAGCCGCAGGATGTCCAAGATATCGCCCATGCACTGTACTATCATCTGCATAGCAATGAATGTTGCCAAGGGACAACATGTCATTGACATGCAGAAGATACAGGGTGGGCGACAGGACGGACCCCTGAGGCACCCCAGCGTTGACCTGCAAATAATCGGAGGCCGATCCGTCACAAAGGACTCTAATGCGGCGCTCACGCAGGAATGCGGCAATCCAGTTGCACAGCTGGGGTGGCAGACCATATGCTGGAAGCTTGGACAGAAGCGAACGGTGCCAGACTCTATCGAAGGCTTTGGTTATGTCAAGGCTGATGGCCAAGGACTCTCCATGCCTGTCCATAGCTTCACCCCACTGGTGCGTGATATACGCTAGAAGGTCACCCGTAGACCGTTTTGACCTAAAGCCATATTGTCGGTCACTAATTAACGAGTGACCCTCTAGGTAGCGGACTAGTTGGGCGTTTATTATCCGCTCAAGCACCTTGCAGAGAACTGAGGTGACAGCTATGGGTCGATAGTTGCCTGGCTCGGACCTATCCCCTTTTTTGGGAATCGGTTGAACATTCGCCTCTCTCCAAGCCTCCGGCACAATTCCCGAGGAATAAGATAGGCGGTATAGGCGCGTCAATGCAGGAGACAACTCCGCTGCGCATTTCTTGAGAACCACCGCTGGAATACCATCCGGTCCGCTGGCTTTCCGAACATCGAGCGACCTTAGTTCCGCATGGACATCACGATGCCTAATACGGATATTAGGCATAACGGAGTCGCAGCCAGATATAGTCGGCGGGTGCAAGTCACGGTCGTCGATTCGGGAGTTAGCCGCAAAGAGTTCTACAAGCAAGTTTGCTTTCTCTTGCGGCTCGTGGGCCAGCGATCCATCAGGACATTTCAAGGGGGGCAGCGAAGGCTTGCAGAAGTTGGATTGCACGGCCTTGGCTAGTCGCCAGTAGCTACGGCTACCCGTAGGATGCGAAATCAGTTCTTGCCCAATCCGTGCAATGCGCTGGGCATCCGCTCTGATGCCCAGCGCATTACTACATGTACATGAATATATATACGGTACATACACCAAAATAACATTTTTACAATTTTTGTCTGTCTGTCTGTCTGTTTGTTCCGGCTAATCTATGAAATGGCTGGACCGATTTTGACGGGACTTTTATTGGCAGGTAGCTGATGTAATAAGGAGTAACTTAGGCTACGTTTATTTTAGAAAAATAAAGTAATGTTGATCGACTGTTAGGCGGAACGAAGTTCGCCGGGTCAGCTAGTAAAACATGAAACTAAATATTATTGCGCAGCTTACATGTCATCAATCAATACTACCATGTGTGAATAAATGATGGATTTAAAATCAGTCATGTATTTACTATTATTTAAAAGTATTATATCACAACAAATATGGCGACTTGTAAATCTTGTAATACAGTAATGGGATAATAAGACTTTGATATCAACATAAAACTTCGACCAATGTTTTACATGCAGACTCAAAGTCAAAATGAGTCCTAAATCGCACAAAATTGTACCAATATATTTATTATCGAAAAAACTTGTTTTACAAGCATGTATTTGAATTAGAGCTTACCCTTTTTGAAACTGTTAATGTACTTGCGTGTCGCCTCTATCTCCGGCTTCCTGAATTTGGTTGTGCCGTCAACTTCATACTTAGCTGATACACTACCAATCTCCTAAATTTCAACTTTATCGGTTATGTAGTTTCAAAATTAAGTTTATGACATTTAATTAAATTCCTTAAGCACACATAACTAGATAATAATTTGTAACTTGTACAAGTTGTACAAATGTAATATTAGAAGTGCCGATACCCATAGTTTCAAAAAGATTTTTGAAAAAATACTAAATATATGAATGTTGAAGTTAAAATCTTAATATCTTTTACTTATATCTTGTTGCTTGTGTTATGTTACCTACATGTTACCTACTCTTTTAATAAATCGAAGATTACCTAAATGAAGTGTCAAGGCCATAAGCCACTGAGTGATTGCGAACCCTTTACTTAGTAAGTACCTCCACGCCATCGCGGTCGTTGACCCTGCACACCGTATCAGCTATTGCTGACATTATCACCAGTTTTTAATATTGGCAGTGTTACCCTGCCACCAAGTGTACCAAATAAACGTAATTGTCGTATCTGAGTACATTAGGTAGTATCATTAAAATGACCTCAGAATGGATTTATCTCCAGGTAAATTGAATATGTATGTACATTATCAGTGCGATAACAGATTTGATTTAAATGAGGTCTCTTTATCAGTTATATTGAAATTTTCCGTTAATATTTTTTTTGTAGATCCTGATCCTGAAAACTGTTGTTGGGAAGTGACTAATCAAAATATAGTGCCATACGTGTCACAAGCTACGCATGTACAACTTCTATGGTAACCTATGGTTAAGGCTGCACCTATAAGTTGTTCTTGTCATAAATTTATATAGGATAGAGATATGTAGTTAAAAATCATCAAAAATGTAAGTAGATTTCAAGTATTGAAACATAAAACTTGCACCTATACCTACCACCTACACTCATCACCTACCACCTACACTCATCATGAATCAAAGCTGTATTCCAAGAAGTAAGTAATCAATTAGAATGATTAAAGCTTGTAAAAAGTAGATACATAATATGATTGAAGCTTACTTAAACTATTCCTATTCAAGTAAGCTTCAATCATGCTCTGCATGTTTAGTTCTCAAAAATTGTAAACGCAAATGACACCATTACATCTACACGAACAGGATAAGCATCATTTAAACATGCTGTACTAATTTTATTTTGTATGGAACTCTTTAAATATAATCCTTGTCTTATCGATCTCAATTAAGAATGTTGCATGTTAGATATTTGATTTTATTACCTATCTATTGGATTTCTTGAAAATATTTTAATTATATCGAAATGTAAAGTATTACAATATTACATCATGTACCTACATTGTATTATGTAACAATAATAATCGTAGATTGTCTTCAAACCAAAACAATGTACAATGTCTGGATTTGGTTACATCATAGGGTGGTTATAGTTAAACAGTTACAGCGACCCAAATAAGTATTGTTTAAAAAATTAGATCTTAAAAATATCCCGAGGAAAACTGATACGTACTTATAAAAAAATAGTTCTAAAATTGTCAATCCAATTTAAGCAAGCATGGTGATCAACTCCTAATCTGACTGAAAAGACTTTTATCCTGCAGTGAGAGTAGAGGTTAATGAGGCTCGGCTGAGGCGAATAACGCGGATATTCGCAGAGCTTTTGAAACACCATACCTTGCCTAAAACACGATATAATCTTAAAACCTAGACAAATACAACAAAAGTAATATGCTGATATGTTATCCTTTTCCCGAGGTATGTACATGTACATTCATATAATATTATCTGAATAAAATTTCCATTTAATAGTTTTAACACTGATAAATTACAATCAATTGCTTGTAGCCACTTACAGTTACTACCTACACGTTTTCAATATATTTACGTAACTCTATGACACATGAATTAAACGTTTCTATATCAGTATTATAGTAATCAAACTAGTCCCTTGATTTCAGTACTGTAAACCAGACCCGTATCATAAAACGATAGTCAGTTAAATATTTTATCTTTACGCCGCGCGCCGTTATGCATATAGATTACCTACTTACTGTCAGCTTATATCTTACTGTGATAAATAGACTTGACTTCTGACAAATGACTTTGTATACAAATAGGTACATTAGTTTCAATTTTACTGAATACCTATAGATCAAACGTTATTCTGACACTTCTAAGGTTTAGGAGATGCGGATACCCACTACATGCGTACCTGATAACTGATTAAGATAGAGAGCCACATACTCGCCGTGACCTATGTCGAACGCTCTCTCTCAATATGCGGTGCTAACGTTTAAATAGTGCAAAATCTATAGTCTTTAAGTAAAATATGTGATGGCTGTATCTGCGACTGATATAGGTATCAGCCATGAACGTCGGTGTTAAGTATATCTTCTATCTATATCTACAACTCAGGGGCGCCAACCATTGTACAAAGATTGTGTGGAAGATCACTTAGGCGATAAGACATTGTTAAACTTGTATCTAACATGATGGTATAGATATTCGAATACATATTAAAATTTATGGTGTCTTTTAATGCTTCATAATGTTACCCGCAATAAGTGACGCAATACAAATGAATTGGCATAGTGCCATCGTCTCCTTTATATTATCCCACCTTTCGCCGCACAGCAGAGTTCATTTAAGTTACCTGAATAACGCGTAATCTCTGAAACGAGCTACCAACTTTTTATTAACAAATGATAATAGTTAGAGACTTGGCCGCGAAAAGTCATGAGTGCCGATTCCTACTTACCATGAAGTGTCGTTAGCAATGTCGTCTCTTATGGCAGCTAATCTATACATATAATAAAAATGTAACCGATCGCTGTCTGTACATGGAAGATATATGAGAAAAATACTATTGGGACCTATATCAACGCAAATAGAACCCAAAACAATGATTTTTAAAATTTTTGTCTGTTTGTCTGTTTGTCTGTGCGTTTGTGCACGCTAATCTCAGAAACGGCTTATCCGATTTAAATATGGTTTTCACTAATATATTGTGGTAAGCTTCACTTAACATTTAGTGTCTGTTTCATGTCAATCGGTTCATAAATAAAAAAGTTATGCCAATTTAAAGAATCACATCGAACATTCGTTAATTTACTACGAAATCTTATAGAAGCAGATATTTTAACAGGTTGCGGAATAGCTGATAGTGTTTTTATTCCTCGGATTCCTGTCATTCTAAACAGTCTTTTATTTAGTTTTAAACGAGTCCAGTTTCCAGTGAGCCTATGTTTTGCGATGACTAATTAAAGTAATTAGTTAATTAAGTAATTAAAGTAAAGGTAAGACACTAAAAGTTGTGGGTGTGGATCTAAGTATTAGCTGTTTTTCGGTCAGCTTTATGTGGCTCTATCACGTGTTAGCATTACTAGCAGCCTGTATGCTTTGATCCCTGATGGCTATACGTCTAATCCATACATCCATACATATTATAAAAGGCTTTGTCCTGACTGACTGACTGACTAACAGACAACGTAAAGCCTAAACCGCTGGTCGTAGCGACTTGAAATTTGGAGGGTGTGTTTGTCTTAATGTCTAGAAGTGTACAAAGAAAGGGTTATTAAAAATTCAACCCTTAAGTGTATGAAAAGGGATGAAATCGATTGTATGAAACGTCTTCATTTTATAAGTTACAGCTTTGAAATTTTGTTTTAGAATACTTTTATTTAAATAAAAAATACGCTCATAATTTTTTTTTACTGGGGTGTATTTATAGGAGTGAAATAAGGGATGAAATATTGTATGGAAAGATCTTTGCTTTTGAAGTTGGCGACTTGAAATTTGGAGGGAGGGGGAAGGGAGGGGGAGGAAGAGGAAAGGAAGGGAAAAGTGAGGCGAAAGGGTGGGGAAAGTCAGGGGGAAATCGACTGCCTCTGTATTTCGGTGGTACTGTGTATGGACTGTGAGGTCGCGGGTTCGATTCCCGCATAGTGCAAATATTTGTAGCATGAACATGTCTATTTGCATTGGTCTGGGTGTTTATATGTATAATATGTATCTATTTACAAAAATAAAAGTATTTAAGTATGTTTATCCGTATTCTAGAACCCATAATACAAGCATATAATATGCTTACTTTGGGTCTAGATGGCGTTGTGTAAAAATAAAAAAGGAAGAGGGAACTTAGGGGGTGTGAGGAGGCAGTGAAGGGCAAGTGAGGGGCAAGTGAAGGGCAAGTGAAGGGGACGTAAGGGAAAGTGAGGGAAGTGAGGGAAAGTGAGGAGTCAGAAGTGGTGGTGAGTGAGTGGGAAGTGAGGGAAAGTGAGGGAGATGGGAGGGAGACGGGAGGGGAAGGAAGGGGAGGGGAGGGGAAGGGAGGGGAAGGGGAAAGTTATTGTAGTGAAAATTTGCCTTTGTTTATTGTATGTTGTTTTACGGGGGATATCTTTAGGTAGGTGAAAGAGGGTTTGTACGAATGGTGATGATGATGAGATTAGAAATAGTATGCAAAACAGTATTTAAACAATATAAAAATGTCTATTGAAAAACGATATTCATGCGAGCGAAGCCGCGGGCAAAAGCTATACATATATAAAAACGAAAGGTCACTCACTCACTCACTCATCTCATCACGAAATCTCAAAAACTACAAGTGCTAGGAGTTTCAAATTTTGGAAATAGGTGCTCTCTAAGACGGGATTTTGCGAAATTTATTTCCCTGGAGTATAAAGGGAAACAAAATTTGTATGGAGCTTCTATAGTTTTTTACTGATATTTATTACTAATATACAATGTACGATTGCCGTAAGATTAGGTAAGAAATATTCTCATACAGGCACACATCTGAATTTTCACGCGAATGAAGTCTCGGGCAACAGCTATATATAATAAAACTGTAACCGGTCGCTGTCTGTACATGGAAGATATATGAGAAAAATATTATTGGGACCTTTATCAACGCAAATAGAACCCAAAACAATGATTGTTAAAATTTTTGTCTGTTTGTCTGTTTGTCTGTGCGTTTCTTCACGCTAATCTCAAAAACGGCTTATCAGATTTAAATATGGTTTTCGCTAGTACATTGTGGTCAGCATCACTTAACATTAAGTGTTTGTTTCATGTCAATCGGTTTATAAATAAAAAAGTTATGCAAATTTAAATAATCACGTCATAAATGTGGTATGTATTTAGCTTAGCTTAGTTTGTTTTTAAGTTAGGTTAACACGTCTTATTTCTTTATTAAAATGTAAATACTTTATTAGTTAAAATGTGAATACAAGATAGATTTATATTTTCTGGATTTATTTTATTTTTTATTTTTTGTGATAAAAACATGTTTGTTAACACGTTTCATTACGGAATAGGTGGAATTGAAGTGAATTACGAAATAGTAGTAGTCGATTTACGCTGGTTTCAACATGAATGGGTCGGATCGACCAGGGATGTACTACCCTCTCATAGGTTTCGACGTAAGAGTAATAGTATCCATATTATTGCGTTTCGTTCGGTAAGCGCGAGAGCCGGAGGCCCAACTGATGCAGAGATGACAAACCTCGCAGCATGTGTGGGACCAGCTGAGTATCCGCGGAGTCATTGTGTGGGTGGTGTGGGTCAACCCGCCGGCCAGGGAGACCCGTATAAACGGTGGTGCCGCTGGCCGCCCGCGGCATTGTACAAGGGCCCAATTAGACCTAACCAAAAAAAAAGAGACTGCCCCACCAGGTTGCGCATAATCTCGAAGTGGTTCGTCGTGCAGGTTGGTGACCGGATAGTGGGACCCGGCGACCATTTTCGAGACGGTACGGGGGCCTTTTGCGAGCAGTCCGTATCATGGAAGCCCGGAGGCCTAAGACCCTTGAGCCTTTACAGCTGCGAAGAGACATCATCGCCTCCTCAACGGCCGTCTTCTATCGCCTTTACCACGGAGAGTCTTCTCAACAGCTCTTTAAATTAATTCTACCCTCTCCCTTTTTATCCAGAACGACACGTGCGGGACTGAAGTACTACCCTTTCACAGTGCAATCTAAAGGGTCTCGAACCAAACGGTTCAGCACTTTATACTTTTGTCGCTCAATTAAAGTCTGGAACTCTTTACCAGCGCATGTGTTCCCACCTAACTTTCATCCTGGGACTTTTAAGCGAGGCGTGAAGAAGCATCTCACTAAGCCGCCATAGTGGAGGCCACCATACCAGTAGTTTGGCTTTTGGAATGGTGTCCACTACTTCTGAATTCCACTGACTGCTTACCATCAGCCAGAGTAGAGGCACTTTGGCAGGCTAATATAAAAAAAAACTTATAGCGTTTTTATTCCTCGGATTCCTTTCATTCCAAACAATTTCCCGTTTAGTTTTAAACGAGTTCAGTTTTCAGTGAGCCTATGTTTCGCGACGACAATTAATGAGTGTGGATCTAAATATTAACTGTTTTTCGCATGGTCAGCTTTATCTGGATTTGCCACGTGTTAGTAATCCTAGCAGCCTGTATGGCTTTGATCCGCGATGGCTATACGTCTAATATCGTAGATAGAGAAGCATTTACTGTAAAGATTTTTCTTATTCACCTAAACGAAGATGTTTATAATTCAAAACAAACCAAAAGATATATCCAAAAAATGCTGCCCAAAATCACTATTCCACGCGGACGAAGTCGCGGGCACAGCTAGTAAATAAATAAAGAAATACATACACACATAGGTTCCCAAATCCCAACGGCCTGTGCCAAGATCTTGAACCACACAATTTTTGCAGTTCTTTTTTGTTGTTGTTTGATTGTTAAACAACGAAATAATAATAATCTTTTTAATTAGTTTATAACAACTGTTTATTTTGTTTGCATATCAAGCTTTTTTATAACAAACTAGCTGCGCCCTGCGGCTTTGCCCACGTGAAAATTGCTATGTGTTTAATTAATGTAATTCGGGAATCAGAGTGGTTTTCGGGATAAAAAGTAGCCTATGTCCCGAACCCAAATCTATCTACATACCAATTTTCATTGAAATCGGTTAAGCGGTTTAAATTTAATATGGTGGTTAGTATTCTTAAACTTTCTAAATTACCGCGCAATTTTCTTAGTTTTTCTTTCATAAGAACCTTTTTTCCTGACAATAACAAACACAACAAAAAAGAATTAACGAAATTAATCTAGCCGTTCATGCGTGATGCCATGACCAAGGGAAATAGGGATTCATTTTTACATATATAGATTAAAATTTACACATTTCTCTAATTAATTTATCTAAAATATTAAGTTGTAGGTATGGATATTTTAAATATGTAAATATTTATATTATTGCACCATTTGTTCTGCTATCAATATTAAGCCCTATTTGCGTATTTTTAATGACAATAATCAACAAAACTACATACTTATGTAGTTATATATCAAGATTTAGATATTATATTGTCTGAAAGTTTAGTTATTTTTAGGCATCACTGTATTTACAGGCTCGTTCCTCGTGACATAAACGTGACCGTTCGGTAGTGCCCCAGGAATCTGGTATTATAGTTCCTTTGGCACGGGAACTACAGACAAATTTCAGGTAATTGCATCTGCTAAATGCACATACACTAGTCTTTGATATTTAGAATTTCAAAATAACCATTATGTATGCATGTAGTATGCATCCAGACAGGTGGCCGCACACAGTCACAAGTTGGGCGCCAGAAGATGGTCGACCCAAGAATCGTTGGCGAGTCGATTTTGACGCCTTTTGCAAGGCCTGTAATTATTTATTATAGGGGAATAAAGCAGTCTAAGTGTGGCAGAATTAGGCAAAATATGCATAATACATAGGTTTTCTAGATTTTCTGTTTGTTTCTGAGTTTTGATTTCTGAGATGTTGAAAACAAATAAAACAATTAGTAGATGAAAAAAAAAAATCCAAAATAACAACAACATAATAGTTAACATAAAACGTACACTGGTTTCAGTACAAACTTTTAGTTATAGATAACATAAACGGCCACATAATTTAGGTATATCTTTTTAACAAACAAAAAAAAATGGAGGAGGTTCTCAAGTCGATGCGTATATTTGTTTTTTTTTATGTATGTACGCATATCTTTTTACAGAGTAGTCCGATTTTGATAATTGTTTTTTTTATTGCAAAGCTTTTTTTTGGAAAATTTGGAATATAAATTTAAAAAAAGGGTAGGAAAACGGGATGATTTTTGATTATTAGTTAAAGTAGGATTGTATAACAGTTATTAGCTAAAGAAAGGTAAATAGCTATTTTAAAAGTAATAAAAAATTAAGCAGGTAGCAATAGTAGATTATAGCCATAAAATAATATAAAATGAAAATTTATACCAAAAATATTAAACGCAAGCATTGCGCCGCGCCGCCGCGCATCAATTTAAACGTATTTAATTATTTTGCTTGTTTAGCGCCGACTCAAAATTACTATTTTTTGCTTTTCAGTTTTTCCGGCGGTTTAATATTTTTTAAAAAAATTAAGTAATGTAAATTAAAAGTAACTTACCATACTGCTTATAGTTATTTTACTATGAAAATAACGCAATCTAAGTTTCAAATGTATGATTTGCATATAAATAGAACGGTAATCGCAATGATTTCTTACTCTTTATACAGCTTTCACCTAATTCTAGCATTTGTACAAAACATATTTTAAAATAAAGCTCCGATTGATTAATAAATATTGAGAACCACGAAATATGACACAAAATTGTGACATTGTCACTCATGACGCGTAAACGCTCATGTAACGTTTCCACGGAACGTTTCCTGTAATCGGCTTTTACTTTACTATTTATTAGTAAGAACAAAACATTTTATACATGGTATTCAACTGCCGTTACGTATAGTGAGGGTTGACCAGGCATCAGTATTATCATGCATGTTAACCGCAACTTCTTTATTATTTGCCTGACAGTTTTTTATACTTACTTAAACAGAGGCGGTGAGTTCAAACGGTACTGGATCCGTCTGGTTTCAGTATGAACAACTTAAATCGACTAGACTAGAAGATTGTCTACTCTTCCGTAAAATATCGACGTACTCGTAACTGTAATATTAGTATTTTTGCATTTCACATTCGGTGAGTAAGAAGACCTACTAAAAACCGTAGTCATAGTACTGAACCGGCGGGCGGCGACGCACGACGCATTTAAGCGCTTTTTACTATTTGCTGTTATTATGACCTACGCCTTCCTTATACTGCTACTACTATTCTACGATTACTAGCTATAATTGTATTATTAATCTTTTCCGGTATATTATCTGGACTCAGGTCAATCCCGGCCTGATTTATGTTAAACCGACTTCAAAAAAGGAGGAGGTTCTAACTGTGTTTCCACTAAATGTATTTTTTTACAATTTTGCAAGATAAAAAAGGCTACCTACCTTTTGGGTAAGTAAGTACACAAGTAATGTTACAAGTCCTGCTGATGAGTAATAGCGCTATAAATATTATGATAGCTATGCTAAAAATAATAGACTATTCGCAATATCTTACAACAGGTGGGGCCACAAATGATGCATAGTGATTCACGGGCTAATCTATACTAATCCATTAGTAATTAGTATTGACTCACGCGCACGTGCTAAGTTTGTCACCTTTGGATGGCACTGACTGCCACCATCTGGTTGAGCAGAGACATTTTGGTTAGCTAATATAAAAAAAATAGTAGTGTTGTGTTCTGATGAGTCGTTTCCAGTTCTAAAGAAAGCAGGATATGACATCAGAGGGGGTTTTTCTTTGCCTGCATTCCTTTTTTTTTCATTTGGCAGCAGAATCAAAGTTCGAGGGTATAAGTAGTAATAATTAAGTTTCTGAAGCCTCTTAAATTATCGGGCGGCCGTTACCACTTACCTCCATTATTAACAAAAAAACTTAGGTGTTGATTTAAGGTTCGGTAGCTTTGCGAAATTTGCAAACTTATTAATTTCATTTATTTCATGCTTCTAAAGCTAAAGAAGCTAAATAATATGCCAACATGCTTAAAAGCGTGGGCAAGAGATTACAAATACCAACTCGACCTACTTAAAAATAAAAAGTGAAAAGATGAACCGCCTGAATTGTTGGTGATTTCAATCTCACAGACACACAAGATAGTTAGAGTAGAAGACAATTTATATTTTTATATGTATAAGATATGACTGCTGTAAATATAAGAACACCTCTGTATGTATGTAGGTATATATAAGAGGCAAAGTGTAATAAAACAAATTGTTCTATTTAAATTTTCAATAATTCACGTACATATTAAAAGTAGTTTCGCATATCTATACATATAATAAAATTGGAGTGTCTGTTTGTAATATTGAAATAACCGTTTTTTACTACATGTATATGAATATATATACGGTACATACACCAAAATAACAGTTTTTACAATTTTTGTCTGTCTGTCTGCCTGTCTGTCTGTCTGTTTGTTCCGGCTAATCTCTGAAATGGCTGGACCGATTTTGACGCGACTTTTATTGGCAGGTAGCTGATTAGGCTATGTTTATTTTAGAAAAATAAAGTAATGTTGATCGACTGTTAGGCGGAACGAAGTTCGCCGGGTCAGCTAGTATACAAGTAAAACCAAATACATGATAATGATGAATCAGAGTTATGGCTTTCAGAAATATCATCGATATTACAAAATTTATAAAATATATTTTTTATTGAGAATATGTACTTGGTAGATAGGTAATCAAAGTAGGACGATCTCCTACACGACATACTAACGTTCTAGTATTATATTATTCTATTGTCCTATATCACGATTTCTCACATCGCCTAATATACATATTATGCCATTATAGTCATACTTAAATTCAAACTAGACAGGCAACCCTATAACTTAAAGAGTATATTATGATCACGACCTAGGTAAGTAGTATGTTATTCACTCACTGACTGATTTATCACAATATTTTAAAATTCCTTTAGTTCATTATTTAATTTTAAATGAAGCCGATACTAGCATAATATTTTTGTAATTAGCGTATTATTGTCTATGTATCAGAGTTATTGGAACATAAAGCCAACTAGGCCAGGGCGTCATGGCGATAAAATGTGAGCACAAAACAAAGTAGGTAATCACTGTTTCATAAGTCTGATATTAAGCTTTACAATAATTACTTCATAGTCACGAGATCAAAACGGTTAGGTAGAGCGCCCCAAGCAGCGAGTTCAAGGCATCGCATCGATATAACTTTACCGATCAACAATAATTGTCTCAACTAACCAACTAGATTGTTTTTCACACTTTTAACCAGAAAGTAAATCAAGGCTGAGATCTTGAGAAAAATTGAGACGAATGACAAAAGTAAAATTGTAATTTATTTATCACGGCTTTTATTTACACAGAAATGTATATACCTACTTTATATTTTTTTTTACACTAATGACTACTTTAGCTGATGGTCGAGATGGCAATTTATTTATTTATTTTATTTATTTATTTATTTTTTACATTATTTACTACAATGGTAGCGTGAAGACTCCCACTATGCCAGCTTTGTGCTCCTGTATAACATTATGATGCACTTGCTGTCGTGTTGCTGCCTGCTTGCACTAGGGATGATTTGATTGTTGTATCAAACTCTGCGTCGGAAGTTGTCAATTTTTTGGCCCAATAGTGTTTCTTATTATTTGCATATATTATTTTAAGTTGACGACCTCTGTGGTTGTCACGAACTGCCACGAGAACGCAGGTTCGATTCCCGCTCAGTGCAAATATTTGTGTGCATGAACGTGTCTATTAGCATCGGTCTGGGTGTTTTAATGTATAATACTTATGTACTTATTAATATTATAAAGAGGAAAGATTTGTATTTTTGTATACAACGAATATACTCAAAAACTACTGGACTGATTTCAAACATTTTGTTACCATTAGAAAGCTACATTCTCAGTGAGTAACATAGGCTATATATATATATTACTAGAAAAAATTAGAGATCCTTAGGAATTCCTACGAAAACCAACCCAAGGTGTAAAAAAATTAGCTAAAAACGTCTTTCAACGCATGCGCTGCGGAAAGTATTGATGATAGAACAAAAAAATGCTCTGCAATATTAAAGAACATATCAATATCTACAAAAATATCGCGAGACCATATGTTCAACTATTGTGGTTCTGTCACTATAACTACGTTTTTTACATTTTAAAAGTGGATAGAATTTCCGATCAAAATCAGACGATGTTATCTTCACCATTTTAATAATTCTTAGGCATTAAATTATTTCGTATTTATGACTGTTTTAATACCTGTTGACTATTTGTTGAATTTTTGCAATCGGACATTCCATTCAAAGATATTATGATATTAAAAAAAAATGACAACAATAACAAAAAATACACGCCGACCGCCGAGCGCAGTGAGCAACGCGGCGTAAGAGAGGGCGGGCAACGAAAATGCGGGGCAGAGGCGTGCGTGCACATCTATAAAAGTAATGAAAGTTTTAATTAGCATGCATGTTAAATTATATTTATTTATTCCAAAATGTTTAAAAAAAAATCTTGAATGTTTTTCTTCTTATCTTGCCGACACGGGCAAGTTAAATCTGTGATGACCAGTACGCTGCCACTAACAGTGCGTTGTCTGTAGCGTTGTACAGGTCCATGCGTGTACAGGTAACAGGGCACGTAGACCAGAATAATAAATGTGCCATGGACTGGTGAGAGACACCACAGAAGCTAGCAGTTTCCGAGCTATTCCGAGCCCCAACTTCTCCTTACTTCGACCAAGCAATGTCATTTGCAGGTGGAAGGCCCTCATATAGCAGTATAGTATAGTATGCTGTAGGATATCTCTCTTGATTTATTTATTTTATTTAAAAACTTCAAATATACATATTTTATGTAGGCGGACTTAATGCTAATAGCATTCTCTACCAGTCTACCTTTTGAGGTGGTGCAGAGAAACAAAGTAGGTGAGAAGAAGAAAAGTTACACAGTTTTAAATAAGAATTCTGATAAAACATTATATTTGTATTACGATTGCCTTATATTATAAAGGTCACTCACTCACTCATCACGAAATCTCTAAAACTACAAGTGCTAGGAGTATCAAATTTTGCATGGAGGTTCCTTTTAAGACGTAGGTGCTCACTTAGACGGGATTTTGCGTAATTCATTTTCTAAGAGAGTTAAAATCAATATCAATACAAACGTTGCCACCCCTGGGCAACGTTTGTATTGATATTGATTTGTATTTCTATAATTTTGATAGTATTGTTTCCGAATTACTAAAAAATACTGATTATTTAATTAAGTTCATTAATTTTCTAAATAACCCTTACAAAGGGATGAAATATGAATTGGTATGGTATAAGTTTGTATGGATTTTTTTTTATTTTTAAAGCTATCAACTCCAAACTCACAAATACTCCTTACTGAAATTAGTGCGGCATGCGGCGTCATATTTTCGTAGTATAAACGAAAGTCGCTAGAAAGCGTCTGTATCTCGCTGTTTGAACGCGCTAATCACGAGAACTACTCAATGGATTTGGATGTGGTTTTTACTATTATATTGTGGACTACTCAGGCTTTCACTAACAAAATAGATGCACTATATATACATCAAGAATACATCAACCTACCACTTATAGGAACTGAGCCAGTAACGATAATATTAAACCGAAATAGTTAGCCGCCAGCGCACTATTATGCGTTGTACTAATGTAGGTTAAGTTCAAAGTATTTTTAACTCAAAACAGAGCGGGCTATGTTAGAAGAAATGATTTCTAAAAGATTCAACTGATACCGAAGCGAAGTGAGGGCGGACCACTAGTGTATTTAATAAAAATATTTAAGTAGGTATGTATATCCGCATTTTAGAACTCATAAAACAAATAATAACATAATTATGCTTACTTTGGGTCAAGATGTCGTTGCGTGTAGTTATTGTGATATTATTATTATTAATAATTATTAGCTTTCCGCGGCGCAGTTTCACCCTCGCTAAGTTACATCTTTCGTTACTGCTCTGTTTTTGTCACCAATAGCGTGATGTTACATAGCTTATAACCTTGCTCAAGAACTGGGTTATCAAACGCAAAAAGAATTATTCAAATCCGACTGATAGTTCCTGAGATTATCGCGTTCAAACAAACAAACAAACAAACTCTTTCACTTTATATAATAGTATAGATGAATAAAAACTACGTACCTATGCAAGCACGCGCTATTCATACATATGATAAAAGGCTTTGTCCTGACTGATAGACAACGCACAGCCTAAACTGCTGGTCGTTGCGACTTGAAATTTTGAGGGTGTGTTTGTCTTAACGTCTAGAGGTTTGTTTAGAAAGGTTTTTTATTAATTCAATCCCTAAGTGTGTGAAATATGATGAAAATGTTTGTATGAAACTTCTTTGTTTTTTAAATTATAGTTTTGCTTATGAGGATAAAACATTGTAAAAACTTTTTTCAGTTATTGTAGTGAAAATTTGCATTTGGGCACTGTATATTTTTGGACGCGGATATCTTTATGTATATGAAATGGAGGATTGCATTTATGGGCAAATAGAAATAGTACGGCAAATAATGATTTTTAACTTATAGCGTGAAATACAGACACATACACAAACGCACATCAATGTAAGTACTCATCACGCACATGTTCTGCATAATTGTTTCTCGCATGGACAATTTTAAGTTGCTTACTACTTGAGTACCTAAGTAGATAAACCATCTTCACTAATTATTTTAGCCCGGATAGAAAAAAAAATCGTTTTTAATGGAGTGCATTGAACAGATTTATATAGCCATGGCGTCTCTTAAATATGTAAATAACATAAAATGTCTGTGAGGAAAACGTAATCCACGCGAGCAAAGCCGTGGGTAAAAGCTAGTCTACAATAATCTCAAGGAGAATGAGTCACACGCACGGGCCAATCGCTGTGATAGATAGTGGTAGCTATTGATTCATGTAATCCATTCGTGCATAGTGCATATTGTGCTGCGGTCTGTTTCACTTTAATAAAGTGATGATAACTGATAAGGCTGTATCGCCAAATATCCGGTTCACCTTCAAAATTTGAACAAATTTTTTATTTGTATTAATTCTAATTTTTAATAACTTAGCTTTACATTAAAGTTTACTTAATTTTTATTTGAACTTATTTTAGAAGGAATTCATTAATTATCTTATTTTTATTTTTAACTAGTAAAGTGTTCATTCATTCTGATTCATTTCAAAATTAACTTTTACCACTCAAAAATCAAATTTAGAATTTGCAAAAAATATATGGCAAACAGCATAGGTATGACTGTTTTATCAAGAAAACAAGTATAGAAGCAAATAGGTAAAATAAGCTTGCAGATAGACATTGTGAATATGTAGAACAACTACCGTCAAGAGATTCATAGATGAACAGATCAAAACACTACTTATAAAATTTCCTCGCCTTGTAACTTTTCTCAATACTTTTATTCAAAAGTTATTTAGTTTTAAAAAGTATAGTATGTAAATGACTCCACTGTGAACGGATTCACTTATGTTATAGTTTATACTTTTGTTTCAAACTATCGCAGTTTCCAAGTATTTTTATTACATTATAGAAATTATTTAAATTCTAATTTAATTTAAAAATACCTACAATAGAATAGAATAGAGCTCTAAGCTATCCTTACCGTTACAATACTCGTTTTAAATAAATGTTAACGATCTTTACAACACAGTCCAACATCCGATATTAAGCCAGCCTTATTATGATTTATTGCATTTGACATTATTACAATCACAAATTTATTAATTAAATTAACTATTCATAATTACATATTTTAAATAATCATCATGACTGACTATAAAACAATATGGTATAACATCAATAATGAACAAAATTATTCGAGATACCAAAACTATTATCGATAACAATAGATTATGGTGTGTTGCTAATCCCTCACTAAAGGTTTGTTTGTTTACCTACATTGTTTGCCGCGCGAAATGATCTGAATAATTCCACAACGAATTATTTGGCAAAATAAATGAACTGAATATTAAAAATTGGACTGAATTCGCCTATATTTTTACTTTGTCATGTTTATTTAAAAAAAAACGTGATACCTCTGCACCGTGATAAAAAACACAACGCTGTAGTTTTGCAACTAAAATGAGTGCTTGCCATCCTAGTTTAACTCTATATTTATATTAACTTTGTGTAAGCAGTCAGTAATGTCTAAGCACACACTAAAAATAACTAAACTTCTAAACCGCAGAATCACTGTTTCAGGTCAAGTGTTAGTTGATGTTTGAAAATTTTAAAGCTTGTTTTCGAAAATCCACCTATACCTAATCTACCCAAAAACTTTTTTTCATTAAGTAATTCCAAAAACTAATGTATATGTTTTGCATTTGTTTAAGCTTATTTAAGAACTCCGCAGTGGTATCCAGATAGCAGGCATCAAATAGCGGCATAATATATGTCCAACAGCAGCCGCCTTTCGGTTGAAATGATGATGAAAGAATGTTTTGGGTTTAATAAGAAACTAATAAACATTCTAGGCCCGTTTTAGATAAAAATTTGATATCGATAATGAATTAATAAATTTATAGTCATAAGCAGAAATCTGTGATAGATAAAAGATAAAAAGAACATATTTTAATTTAAGTAAAGTGAATAGTACAGGCACTTTCAGATAGAAATTAAGATTGTATATTGACATTATTGTACATAATATGTCAAATATCACCTAATATACCTATTCGGCAAATTGTATACTTTCTTTAAAAAACAAATAGACCTGGCTAAAGTCACACAATGATCAATAGAATAAAAGTTTATCTTATCTTACGAGTAGTTATTCACGGTCGTTCACCTGTACCTAAGTATATTATACATTTAAGTTAGTATTAAATACCTTCACTACAAACGTATGAAATTACTGATCTATGCAAATACTTTGATTTGTATAAAACATGCGGAACTTTGCACGCAACACCTTACAGGAAAAACATTTGTAAAGTGTCACTTTCAATATACTTATTACTTTAAAATCTGTTTTTCACGAAGTAGATGATTAGTATAGTAGATAATATACTAAAACACACGTGCGCGATTTAATGAAAATTTAGTAAATATCAACATTAAAGCTAGGCTTAATCGCGTATGATAAGACGAAATGCTGAAAGGAAAAGCTTAGTAATGTTTTCCGATGTTGGTTGTGGTTGTTAGTTGTAATTATTTCGATATTCGTAAAACATTCACAACACACATCTAAATAAATTTAATAAAAAGAAGACTTTTTGTTCTAAACCTATATATAGGCCATCTATAGGGACCGACCTGACTACGTTTTACTTAGAGACTTAGAGACCTCGCCCGCGGCAACTTTTTGTAGCGATGCTGTCGCGCGAAGAAATTTAACTGGTCGATTACATAATTACTTATTCAGTAACTTAACAGTGGCGTAGTATTTAACAAAGACATTTAACACATACAATTAATTACAAAAAGGTAAAATTCAAATTACTTGATAGTCAGTTAAGGTCATTAAGGTAGGTACATACTTAGTACAAAAACGTCAATCAATTGTACATACGTAAATAATTATCATCAACAATCAATAATAAGAATTACCTGCCTTATCTGATAATAGAGATTATTTTAAATTTTAAATTGATAAGAATTATCCCAAGTTTATAACAATAGCTTAAAGCAATCTCATGACTGCCAGCGATTATAAATGCCTTTTAATCCAGTACGACGATTAGAATACCTAATATACTAACACAAAAATTTTGTTTGGATATTTGTCATCAATCACTAGTAAATTTAAATATATTTGGACAAAACCTAATGCACAAATAAACTAAGTGTTAAATTAAAATAATGTTTTATTTTTCAGTAAATTCAATACGATAGAGCTTTTTTCATACTTAGATACGACGACAGGATAGCAAACATAAGAAAATATTTGATAATAATAACAATAAGTTTTACTACTTAAAGCTCCAACGTTAGCGTACCAAGACGAAAAAATTCAGAAATTTTATGACATAAGATAAGGCTTAAGACGGACATGCAACACGCGGATCGAATAAAATTCTAGGTGAATTCAATGCTAAACTCAGAAAAGCATGCGATAGGAAAGCCATTATAACGATAGATTTCATTTGTATTGTTTTCCTTCTATCAGAGATATGAATGGACCTGGTTCTCATCGGACATATTAAAAAACTAAATTTATTTTGTATACTAAATTTATTTGACAGGCCTGTTGGTCTAGTGGTTAGTGACCCTTACTGCTAAGCCGGAGGTCGTGGGTTCGATTCCCACCCAGGACAAACCTTTGTGTTTGGGTGTAATTTATATATAATATGTATGTATTTACAAAAAAAAAAAAATATATAAGTAGTACATCAGTTGTTTAGTACCCATAACACAAGCAAATATAATTGTTTAATTTGGGGCTAGATGGCGCTGTGTGAATGTGGTAGAATATTATATTATATTATATATTATATTATATTATATTATTATATTATACTATCTAACAACTAACTACAAAATTAGCTTCAAATCCGATTACCAAGTAGTTATCTGTAACTGCAACAAAATGTCAAAATCAGCAAAGTAGGTAATTCTATTTCTAGTCTAAATAGTAATAAGTTAAAAAAAGTAGCCACACATTCATACTGCACCACGTATTGCCATACATTGGCTGCAAGTTAGAAGATAATGTACAAAGTCGATAGGTAGGTATAATAGAAAGGAAAAACTCATTTATTTTCTTATGGTTTTTAATTCAACGAAATAGATGACTTAGGCTTAAGTCAGTAGGCAAGTTTTTACTTAGTTTATTCACTACTACAAAGATTAAAAAATTAAATTCACAGTAAAATCACTGAGGCAAACATAGTGATTGCATGTCAAAAAAAATTTCATCATCAAATCGCAATTAGTTATAGGTTGCGGTTTTTCCCATTTGTTCGACATGTCCACACTTGCCATGAAACATGCCAAGGCTACCGGGATCTTATTACCTACTGTCTGATACGATCAATCTACTTAAACATATATACAAATTACATTATTTATATGATAAAAAGTTTCGCAAGCAGCTACTTACATGTTTTAATGCAGGATTTGTAGATTATCTTAATCATATGTAGGTACGTAAGACCATAATCAGTCTAGTATTTATACCTACACTGTGACGTAGAGGACGTCTATACTCGTGATTAGCTTTTTTCCTTTTTTTATGTACATACGAGTATATGAAAGTGAACATTAACTTATTGACGTAGGCTCAATAACCCTTGCCCAAGTCACAAAGTTGTTTCTGGTTTATCCAGTTGCCAGCCAAATAACTAAGCAAAAACAACATAAGACTATTTACTTATTTAGTTTTTTGAATATTCGTCACGATTATGAGAGATTTTAAATAAATTGACTGATATAAAATGCCGCTGATATTAAATACGCTTTATGCCTTTATTTTGTCAGAATACTTTACAAACGTACAATTAACGGACACAAATATATTTCTTTTTGCATCACACAAAATTTTGTTCCATAAGGCACCTAATCGAGACGTAGTCCAGCCAGATCAATATACTTACCTATTTTTGACTCTCTGTCAAAAATATTGATAGATGCTCAACATGGACTAGGCTAGGTGCTTTTCATGCAGGTGCTCTTCGGACGGGTGCTCTGGGTGGACTACATCCTAATCGAGATGTTTGTATAACGGTGACCGATATTTTAGAGTGTCTTTATGTTGCGGCTGGGGTTCTGATGTATTTTAGAAAATAGTCACCCCTTTGCAAAGAGACTAAGGGTTTCTAATTATGGTATAGTAGCAGATCCTTTTTGGTAGCACAAAGATGCGGATCGACCGAAGAGGTATGTACTAACCTTTCAAAGAATATCAACATAAAATTTTAGTTTCCATGCTAAAATGTTTCGCTCGGTGAGTGAGAGCGCCTCGCCGGTAGCCCAAATCCTTTCTCTTTTCTTTTCTCATCCCGTTCTCCGTGGTCGGCATTGATTCATGGTGATTTCTAACCATTATTTCTGCAAAACCACAGCATCACAGCCATCTTTATAGGTTACAGTTACCACTTATCATCAGGTGGGGCCGTATGCGTTGGCCATCAGTTGTATATAAATGAAATGTTTTATTAATAAACATTTCATGAATAACATTGGCATGTCCATGTTCATATTATCACATTTTTGAATTATTAATTCTGTATCAGACAATTTTTAAATTTATTAAAATTAAATCATTTTTCATTGGTTTAGTTACGTCACTTTGCAATTCAGTGATGCAAGAAGTGATGAAACCAAAAAACAAAAAGTTGTTATTTATATAATTCTCGTGCGTTGTGCAAAAGTTTGATAGCACTCTGTAAGTAATTGTAAGTCCTTTCGAAATGTGGTGGTTTGAATGCTGCCTCTACACAATTTAGTAATAATAGAAGAGCATTAAATTACTACATTGAGTCCATTACTTAGATTTTTTACTTAGTATATGAATTAGAATATTTATTTGTTAGTTATGGTAAAAAAGAATATCATCATATAATATTAGTCTATAAGCTAATGTGTTTCGGTCGGTGAGCGACAGCGCCGTTATCAGTCCAATTACCCTTTCAGTCCTCCTCCTTTTAAGCATTGCACAAATAATGCCCAAAAAACACAGCCATGTCCATCCATAGGTTACGGCTAGCACGTACATCTGTTGGGCTGTAAGCTTGTTTGCCACCAAAGTTCTATAAAAAAACTTAGTAGTATTTGAGACGCATGATGCGGCATCTAGTAGTAGCGAAATCACAAATCGTCTGTGTACGCCGGCCGGTGGGCGTTTGAAGGCAAGTCCTCCTCGATGTTCCCTCCCCCTGTCCGCCTATGTAGATATGTAAGTATTATCAATCTTAATTTGCTATTGTAGCAAGATTCATATAGTGTTTACTTGGCACCAACTTGAAAATTATAAAATACTAATTAAATTATTTCTGATCAACTAAATCAATATACGAATTACTTTTTTTTTTTTTAATTTTTAGTTTTCTTCCAGATTTAAGTCGGTTTTCTTTTTGTTAAAAAATATTTTATGTTGTTACACAACCTCCGTGTAAAAATATTTTTTTCTAAATATTATTGAAACAATGCTAAGTAAACATAACTAAATCGTAACCGTGTAGTGAAAGAGAATAAAGATGAAATAGAAAAAAAATCTCAAGTGCGTGTCTGGCCACGCGCAGTGTAGGGTTCCGTAGTAGTATAGTTGCGCAATATGCCCTTTATGAACTAAGAAGTGAGTTTCCTAATATAATTTAAAATTTTAAACAGGCTCACATCCAACATTCCATACCGAGTGTTCCCTGTTCCGAGCCTACTAAGCTATTATTTTTTTCATATTTCCAAATACAATGCGCTTGTAGGAGATTCCTCCTACTAGTGCAAACGATACACTTGACTTGAATACCAAAAACGAGTGTCTTAGCAAAATTTTTGCAAACGAATCCCTGAATCGCAAAAATATTGAGGGTTCGTTAAGACCGTTAGGTCTTAACGAACCCTCAATATTTTTCACAGAAATAAAACGCATTTTTATATTTTAGAATTCACAGAATAAAACGCATTTTTATAGAAACTAATACTTTACGTTGATATTCTATAAAAGCTTAGTATTGTCCGGATCGCCGGCCCATTCATGCTAAAACCAGCAAGCCAACACACATGATTGACTGATCAGAAAATCTAAATGCTCGACGTCCGCACCATCCACATAGGTCCAACCACGTTTACTCACTGAGTCCAACAGAATACCAGAACCGCCGACATTATACAGAGACACTGAGACAATAAAAATTATAACATACGTAATTTATATTTGTTGTTTCCGTCCTCTGCTTAAAATGTTTGAAATTGATTATTTATTTGTATAATTCTATCTTAACTTAACCGTGGTGTCTTACAAACGCAAAATATTTTATTTATTTCTTCTTTTTACTCATTGCGCTGAAAATGACGTCCATTGTTGGACATACAACACCTCTATTAATTTTTAAAGAGACCGGCTAGAAGCAAACAATATCTATTTCAAATGTTTTCACTTGACTTTGCAGCCCGTGCTCTTCATTCGTTTTCTTCGGGCACAAAAAATGAAGACAAACGTAAACCATATTTGTCTTAATTTTTTATGCGATTTTGTACAGTCTGCGAGGATAGTTCTTTCCAAAGTGTTTTACAAATTGAACATCAAATATCTAGACTGCATCAGTCTTTGTAGATTAATATAATAAATAAATTTGTTTATAATTTTATTGTGGCATAGATAAACGTAGTATCTAGTATCTTACTGCTATATACTTGTTATGGGCATAAAAAGACTAGATACTACGTTTATCTATGCAACAATAAAATTATAAACAAATTTATTTATTATATTAATCTACAAAGACTGATGCAGTCTAGATGTTTATTGTTAAGACCGTTAGGTCTTAACGAACCCTCAATATTTTTCAAAGAACTATCTAACGACACCCCATATATGATGGGATAAACAAGAAAAAAATAACATCCCCATCATACATTATCGTACAGGAGGTACACATTTTTTTTTAAAGTTTTAATTGTACTACTTTGTCGGTGTGATTTATATGTATATCCATTCAAATTTTCAGCTTACTAGTATCAAGAGTTTCTGAGCTAGGTCGCGGACGGACAGACAGACGAACGGACGAACGGACAGACGGACGGACATCGGACATGAAGAAACTACAAGGGTTCCTTGTTGACTACGGAACCCTAAAAAGAGGAAAGAACGTACTCGTCATTAGACTTCCGACGCTCTCATTCACAGAATAAAACGCATTTTTATAGAAACTAATACTTTACGTTGATATTCTATAAAAGCTTAGTATTGTCCGGATCGCCGGCCCATTCATGCTAAAACCAGCAAGCCAACACACATGATTGACTGATCAGAAAATCTAAATGCTCGACGTCCGCACCATCCACATAGGTCCAACCACGTTTACTCACTGAGTCCAACAGAATACCAGAACCGCCGACATTATACAGAGACACTGAGACAATAAAAATTATAACATACGTAATTTATATTTGTTGTTTCCGTCCTCTGCTTAAAATGTTTGAAATTGATTATTTATTTGTATAATTCTATCTTACCTTAACCGTGGTGTCTTACAAACGCAAAATATTTTATTTATTTCTTCTTTTTACTCATTGCGCTGAAAATGACGTCCATTGTTGGACATACAACACTTCTATTAATTTTTAAAGAGACCGGCTAGAAGCAAACAATATCTATTTCAAATGTTTTCACTTGACTTTGCAGCCCGTGCTCTTCATTCGTTTTCTTCGGGCACAAAAAATGAAGACAAACGTAAACCATATTTGTCTTAATTTTTTATGCGATTTTGTACCGACTGCGAGGATAGTTCTTTCCAAAGTGTTTTACAAATTGAACATCAAATATCTAGACTGCATCAGTCTTTGTAGATTAATATAATAAATAAATTTGTTTATAATTTTATTGTGGCATAGATAAACGTAGTATCTAGTATCTTACTGCTATATACTTGTTATGGGCATAAAGAGACTAGATACTACGTTTATCTATGCAACAATAAAATTATAAACAAATTTATTTATTATATTAATCTACAAAGACTGATGCAGTCTAGATGTTTATTGTTTAGTCATGTATCAAGATCATCTTGACTAATATTTGGTTTTTTTATTAAAATGAGTTCACATCAACTGATAAATAATGTTTTATTGCAGCTGTTTTATACTATTTACAGATTTTTGCCTAAACTCTAGGGAAGGAAATGCACAAGTACAACTCTTCAGTACAATACAAAATTAATATCTTTTTGTATCTAAGGTCAAGCTGATAATTAATACTTAATAAATAAGAAATGTTAACAATACCAGTCCTATTGCACCGCAGGAAAAGTATATTAATTTTGTATTGTACTGTATTGCACAGTTTTAGACATTATATTTTTATAAATCCAGGTTTTATTAGCATATTTTTCCTTTACTGTAAGTCAGTAAAAGTAAACTTAGAAAACATATCAATTTGAAAAAGTCACTCTGGTACCTACTAGTCCCGTTTCAAACCCATGTGCAACAACAAAATCAACCTCGTGCCTAAACAAGTAAAAAACATGTGCTTCAAGCATTATGCCATCACGACTATTGGTTGATTGATCACTGTAGTTAGTTATCATAATGAAAAATTATAGCAGACACTAAAAATATCGTCATATAATTCAAATTCAAAACAATAAAATAAAATTTTCGGTTTTCAATAGTTAATCACGATTATTTATTCGAATTTAACCAATTGTTTGACAATTCATTATTTTATGTATACAGTGCATTAAACTAATATTCATAATAATTTAACGTGAGGCAAATTCTACAGCAATCGCATAATATTATGAATGAATCGTAATGTTATTATCAGTCTCTATATAATTTTCTTAAAAGCTTGCTAACCTATCAAAATACGAATTATTATGTGCTAAGTAAATTAATTTTTACTTTTTAATTTCCTCCCTGTCTGAAGGTGGTTTTTTTTGGATCCCGTACGTACTTTCGAATGACGTTGTAGCGACAGGTCGTTGTGGCGAAAAACTTTTAGCGTGGTACGCTGGAGCGAAAAGTGTTGAAGCGAATTCTACCAGGGCGAATGACACTGCAGCGACAAACATTGTGGCAAAAAATGTTTGAAATTACATATACTACTACTTTAAAACTATAAAGGTGAAATAAGAGACTGAAAGTAAAAGTAAAACAACAGTTAAATCTGAGTAGATACTATGTGTTTGATTATACGTTTTTAATTAAATTATTTTTTTATTAAATATCAACAAACTTACAATTATGTATACTATATAGTGTAATATAACTTGTCTATTTCATCTGGGCCAGAGTGTTTGGAGAAAATAGAACAAAAAGGCCTCAGTCAAAAATATGGTACAGGCAGTAAGTTTGCACTTAAAATGCGATAATATGTAGCTTTGGCCTATTTCCCGCCAGCAGATATACCGAATGCGTTCAAAGATTTAAAAGAAACGAGCTTTTCTGAGGAAGCTCGAGCAGTCACTGTCACTTCGAAAAATATTACGTTTAGGAAGAGTTCAAATCTCGTGAATCGAATGGCAAAACTCACGAAAATATCACGTTTACAACCCCTGTTTCCACCTGCTTTATGGTCTGTTGAAAGAATTAATAATTTGCACCTTCCAAGGACTCAGAATAGTGTGGAAGCATGGCATCATAGGTGGAATTCCTTACTGGACAACAAGAAACTAGGACTGTACGGCTGTATGAAAAAACTAATTGAAGAGCAGAACACAACGACTCATAAAATTTAAAAGATTCTGGCTAGAATCCCTCAGACGCCACGAAAAAAAAATTAAACTACAAGGAAAAGCCATAGCAGAGATTTAAAAAAAAAAAACAAAATTAACACAGTTGATTTTATACGAGCTATAGCATTAAATTGTAACGGTAGTAAATCCTCGCTGGTTTCAGCATGAATGGGCCGAGTCGTCCGGGGAAGTAGTACCCTCTCATAGAAGATCGACGTAAGAGTAGTAGTATTCGTACTACTGTGTTTCGTTCGGTGAGTGAGAGTGCCGGAGGCCCAATTTCCCCCCTTTCCGCAACCCCCCCCCCTTACTCCCTTCCCCTAACCCCATTTCCAGCCGCCATAGTGGAGGCCACCATACCAGCAGTTTAAAACGATGGCTTTCGGTATAGTGGCCACCACTTCTGGATTCCACTGACTGCTTTGCTTTTCGCTCCAGCGTACCACGCTAAAAGTTTTTCGCCACAACGATCTATCGCTACATCGTTATTCGAAACTACGTAAGGGACCCGTTTTTTTTATATAAAAAAAATGTTCACTTTTTGTGATTCACGTGTACTTACCTCTACACAGCGTACCTCTGTGATGTTATGTTATGAACTGGTGTAAACAAAAGACAGACAAGAGATTTCAGCAATCCCAGCCCATTTGTTATTGAGGAAATCCGTTGCCCATCTCCGAAGTTCTTCATTAGGTTTTTACAAAATTCAAATGAGACCACTCCTAAAAGTACTCTCTTAAAAACTACCCAAATCGCTTCTAGTGTGCCTGCAAATTTGAAGAGTTCTCTCTATTTCTCCAGGACCCCATCATTAGATCCTGACTTTATGATCATGGGACCACCTGGGAAGTATACCCTTTCAAACAAAAAAAATAAAATCCAAATCGGTCCAGCCATCTTCGTGTAATCGGGCAACATACATAAAAAAAGGTGCCGACGAATTAAGAATCCCCTTCTTTTTGAAGGTCGATTAAACAACATTTAGGAGACATAATTTCACGATTTAAACATAGACTACCAAAATATAGAGGTACTTACTTGACCTTCTCTTAACTTGCAACGAAATTTAAGGCCACAAATCGAAATGTACCTATTAGTTAATTGTAGTTTTAACCGCTTGCTTGACCATGACGATAGATAGGTATATTATGATGTTAACTGCAAGTTTCGCATTTCAATAGTGTCATGGCATTCATAGAGACCACTATGCAATCACTCTTAAAACAAACCGAGCAGTAATAGCTTTCGACTGCACAAGGCTGTGTGCATTTCACAATACGGTTAATATTTAAAAAAGGTATTGATAATTAGTATGTATTAAATTTAAAGAAGCCTGTGAGACGGCCATCGGTAGATACTTCGTGTTTGATACGTATTTGTATAAAATTAGCGAGGACGCGCCGAGTCGAGCCACTCGCGCGCGGCCGGCAGGTGTGTGTTTGCCTCTGTTGTGCAATTACCCTTCAGTGATCCTGACAGTGTAACTAATATTACTACTGGAACCATGGTGAGTAGCTTTTTTATAAATTAAAATTATGCATGTAATTAGGAAAATATATAGGTAGTAATTATGGCTAAACAAAAAAGCTCCTTTCTTTTATGAACATAATACATAATTTGGAAAGTACGTGATTTTCTTTGTTTGTAAACGATACAGATTAAGGATAAAGCGAATCTGGAAATAAGACATTAGGGTTGACGGTTCATACTAATGCATTTCTTTACGTTATTTAAGTTAGTTGTGTACTTACGTGAAAAATACAGTTATTCAATTTTTTATTTACAAATATTCATAACTTTTCCTACAATATCATTTACCTAATGAGATAAAACGTTTCCCTCTAAACAAACAATCAATGATTATTCAGTATTTTATTTATATTAGTAATGTGACACAAAACAATCCTTAGATAGAATCATAATAAATTCATAACATAATTAATACTATAATAATTTCTTAAGGTGTTTTATTTTATTACTTATTGTTAATAACAAAGAGACAATTCATGTAATAATAATTAATATAACAACGCCATAAAAAAAGTTCGTAAATATCCTATATATTAGTATAATTCTCGGGACTAATACACAAAAGCTGTGCCTTCTGATCTAGATTTTCCACCTGTACTGGCAACAATAAATATTTTTAATTATATTAAGCTATTTACGAGAGAGTTATTTTAAGAGTCGAAATGGTCTAGTGGATAAGGCACCCGCTTCGTAAACACGAGGTAGTGGATTCGAATCCGGGCAAGTACCAATGTGATTTATCAAATCATATGTACTTTCTAAATTTAGCTTGGACATTTCTGACTGACGGTGAAGGAAAACATCGTGAGGAAACCTGGACTTAAAGTCTGAAATTGCCAATCCGCCTTAAGCAAGCGTGGTGATTAATGATCATACCTTCTCTATATGAGAAGAGGCCTTTGCCCTGCAATGGGACAGTAAAGCAGGCTGGTATTATAAGTTAATTACTTACGATTATTATTATGAATGTATTCTTTCTCTATGGACTACCGCAAGTCCAGTTGGCTCAGTGATTTAGTCACCCGATTCGTCGTTCGAATCCGGGTAGGTACCGATGTGACTTTTTTAAGTTTGTTACATGTATACTTACTAAGTTTGTCGGGAAATTACTAACTGTGGGTGAAAGAAAGCGCGAGGAAACCTGCCCTTATGAGTAAAAGTCAGAAATTGTCAATTCGCCCTGAGCAAGTATGTGTGCTCATGCCTTCTCTATAGGTAAGAGATGACGCCTTTGCTCTGCAATGGGACAGTAACAGGCTGGTATTATTATTAATGGATATCCAGCTGCAATTTTACTGTCAATAACTCTGAATTTGCCATTGTTTTTGTCAATGGACAACGAACCAATGTCGACAAATTCCACTGGCAGTCAACAAAGTATACTTAATAAGTACTGGTACATAAATTCAACGTGACAAATACTAATATTCAGTAGGTAATGCTTACCCATATCTACAATATATTATCATAATACGATCACGTTTATTATAATTATGTAGAAAAATGTACGATACTATCTATTAATTACATACGCAGCGAACATGTGGCGATTCATGTCCCAAATGTTAATAATAATCGAAAGAACAAAATATTTAAGATAAGTTAATAAAGAGACAAGTTTGAATATTGAAGAATTACTTACCTACATAAATGTTTGATTTTCAAATTCAAGTTCAAAGGGAGGTATTTTGTTTCTGTCGAAATCAATTTGGTGAAGTGAAACCAAGAACGCTATTCAACTTTGTAAACTTCGTAACCTAAATCATCCAACATTATTCTTTTGTTATTGTATGATTTCGATTATATTTACCTAAATTATTCAGATATATATCAGCAGAACTTAAATCCGATAAAAGACATTGTTAATCATTTTAATCCATACTTAAAATAATAAATGCGAAAGTAACTCTGGCTGTCTGTTATGCTTTCACGCCTAAACCACTGAACCGATGCTAATGAAATTTGGTATACAGATAGATCCTCGAGGAACGCGAAAAATGTCTTAAAAGGGTTGAAAGTGTGTATTAATATTATTATGGTCAATGTAAACAGAATAATAACCGACATTCACGCGGGTGGAGCTGCAGGCAACAGCTAGTTTATTATAATTGATTAATCCTTTTAATACGTTTAACGTAATATTAGTAGCTACCTAATTACAACTAAATATAAGTACAAAATTATAATATCACGATGGAAGGAATAGGATGAAAGTTCCAAAGAGTTGAAGTGCAGATCAGGTATATTATGAACAGTAGGTACCAACTAAGTATATGATAAAGCTTTCATTCATAATCCTTACATAGAATTAGGTTTGGTTTCTGATTTTTGAAGGACGTTGGATAGCCGAGGATAAATATTAATATCGATCAAATAGATATCGTGCGATAATTATTAAGATATGGCGGCTTATATTATATTCTATCTTGCCCGATTTGTCACGTGGCACATGGTAACATATTATTTTATTACTTTGAACCCATTATAACGACTACTTTTCTAATACTCATGTTTTTTATCTTTCATTAATTGCAGTTTTATAACAGGATATGTCCATATCACACTACGTATACAGCGATATCGACTTAAGTCACATGAACATGTTGCCAATGCGAATTTACACTATGCATTGTATAATTCAAGTGTGCATTTTATACCTACAATAAAGCTTACTGAAAAAGTTTCCTAATTAAAAATAACTTCTTTCACCGCGTATCTATTAATAAGCTAAGCTCTAACTAACAATCATAATGTCTCTACTTAATTTCTGTTTTGATTATCGCTTTACATAGCAACAACTACCAAGTACCGACTAGCACTCAAAATAGATGTCCTGTGTAAGTAATACGATATTTCTTGCAAAATAAGTTACTTGTTATATTTCAATAATTGTAATACAAATACAATAGAATACAAAAATACTTTATTTGTTCTCTCACAATACATAATAATTATTATTACAAATACGAGTCAATAAAAGAAAGCAGCGAATGTGTGTCTGTGTACCTAATTATTTTATTTTCTCTCTTGTAAACATTATAAAACGTCATTTATTTAAAGTAATGAAAAATGTTAGCCTGTCCTTCAGTGGCGAAGCGTCCATGTAAAAAGATTCCTGCCGGCTTCCCTTTTAAAATATGTCCTCACTGCTTGCGTGTCTACTCAAAGACTAACTAGTTTTCCGAAACTCAAAATATTTTAGTCCCACCGGCTTCCCTCCTCAGAAAAGTGACTCTTCGCTACTGCTGTCCTTATACAGCAGTTATAGAAATATAAATTATATTGACGTTGCCAGCCTTTACAGTCTAGTTTCAGGATTATGAAAATATAAAGCCTCATATAGAGCAAAAGGAAAAGTTATAATTAAAAAGTAAAATCTTATAATTTTACGATGTAACTACTAAGTAATTAGTTACTCAGTACGGTTTTGTAATTATAATTGAACGCTTTACACAAGGTCTTTTGATTGTTATCTCAGCTATTAATTCAGAGGACAACAACATAAAAATCTCAAATAATTATCATAGTATTTGAAAGCAATCGGTAAGTGATAATTGTTTATTAATCTATTTGATAGATACAATTAGGTCGTTATGGTTCATATCTAAAAGTTTAAGGTTTGATAGGTATCCATCATTAGAATAAAAAATTACGTTATAATTTGTTTTATGAATATAAAAACTTGTGTTTCAGCTTAATACATAAACACCAAAGATTTCCTTTAAAATAAAGGCTTACCCACCTATACATACTGAAATACGAGAAATACGAGATTCTATATAAAGTAAGACTAAATATAAAATTTTTTCTGTTTTGTCTATCATTGTTGTGTAACATTGTCTGATTCCCTACGAAAACTCTAGCAAAAATTTATCGTAATTATTGTAGTCATAGTATCTATTGCTATTGTAAGTATCTAGTAGTACTATACTGTATGTATGTCGAAATCATATATTATCATGAACCAAAATAAAAATATTAGATTCCATTTTTTTTTTTATTAACTTAATATTTCCTTTTATTTTTAAATAAATATATATATATATATATATATATATCTAGTATTAAAAAGTCATATTTTTATTTTCCTAATAAAATAAAAATTGGTTCGTGGTCCTATCTAAATAATGTCTAATAATAAAACCCATCAAATTTAAAATTAACAACCCTAAATAGATCCATACAGGCAAACAATAGAATAAAAAATGATCAAAAATTTGAATTATTATTTTAATGTAAATTTAAATATATTTAACTTACTAACACCAAATAAATATTTATCGTAAGTTACTTCGTATCAGTAAATGCCAAACCTTGTCTGAAAAGGTCGTTTACCTCTGCAAAGAGTGAGACATTATTTTTTTATCGTCAGCTGTGATAGACACGTCTTGCGATGTGAGGTAACAGCGCAGCACAGAGTCTCAGCCAAGGCGCGAAGTTAGTTACTGATTGGTTGGTCTCTTTAAACCTCGTTACATCTGAGTTTGTGTTTTTTCTCTGTTTATATTAAAAACAAACAACCTTGAAAGGTAGTATCTGTGTTTAACACTAGCTGTTATCATAAATATGTAAGTACTTACCTACTTGCAAGTTATTAGGTAATTAATATGTGCATTAAAAAAAGCTTTTTTTATATTTAAGAGATCTAAAGTATCTTACTTAACAGTTTTCAATTTAATTTACGCATGTAAGTAAAATATGTAAAAGTATAATAATTAATAAAACAGTTTTAAAAACAGTGTACAGTGCATTAATTAGGTCCACAATATTTCTAGATTAGTATTTTGTGTCGGTAATTGAGTCATACTTTAATAATAACAATTTAACTTTTAGTGTAATGGAAGTTTACTGTACTTTACACGAAAATGGATAGTTACATTAAAATTTATAAAAAAATTCAAAGTACGTAACACAGTATTACATTGTGAATAAGATTTTTTACGTTTAAAATAATTAACTAAGACAACTAAAATTAAACCATTAACTGAAGAAATAAAAAGAAGTTTATAATATTTATTTGTATTCTGTTTTTATTTATTACTAGACGTCCGCCCTCGCTTCGCTTCTATATCAAAAGTTTTATTCGGTCTCACAACAAACGCCTACGGAAAATATCATAGCAATAGTGACGTATTACATCATTCAGATTTACAAAGGCGCTAAAAATGTAGAGTTTTTGAAAATGACTGAAACTGAACTGAACTGCCTTTAGCCAAACAAACAAACATACAAAAATCAAATCTTTTCTCTTGATAATATATTAATTTAGATGCATGTATGTAAGCAGGCATATTATTATGTATTACTGTATATTATGTATGTAGGCATATTAATATGTGTAACTATAACAATATCTTTCTTCAATAATAAGTATTAGTACTGAGTGA
Source organism: Parascotia fuliginaria (assembly GCA_963082885.1). NCBI lineage: Eukaryota > Metazoa > Arthropoda > Insecta > Lepidoptera > Erebidae > Parascotia > Parascotia fuliginaria. Next base: position 9,421,101 of record OY720178.1, on the reverse strand, counting down.
AACTACTAAATTTTGTATCTGCATCACCCAAAGGTTGTCTGGTGGAGAATACCTTTGGCATTAAGTACGTGTTTTTGTGCAAAAAGTTTATAAATAAGTAAGAATTATTCCATTGATATTATTTAATACTTAGTGACTCTGCATTCGATTGCTAACCTTTTTATAGAGAAAACTAAACTGTAGAAACTCTCAATCTTTACAAAACTGGGGACAATTATTTTTGGTCACAGTCTAGGTCTAGGCGAGGCGATCGTCTTAATTATTACGATACAAATGATGTCTAACACAGTGTTGTACAGATTCAGTGACACTGATTACTAAACCTTGACCATTTCTACATGGTCTAAGCGAGTTTTCCAACAATGGAATAATGCCACGACCATCAGTTAGTAATTTGCATGTAATTAGAGTTTATACATATCTCGGCTAACATAGAAACAAGTTACAAACATACTAAGGCTTGCTGTCAGTTGATCAACAACCTAGTACCTAGCATTAGTCCTACAGGGAAAACATTTATATAATCGCAATTACTGTCATTTTATTCATACAAGTAAATATTTTACAACCTCCGTACTACCTCACGGTAGAGCTACAAGTATGGTAGTATAAATTTTCTACCTTGACAAAACCAACGTGACTATTATGGACTCTAAGTATAGTATACGCATACGCATAGTCTTTATGTATTGTGTATGTCGAATCTGTAGATATCTTATTTCTAGTCTAAACTACCTGTGTCTTATATCAAGTAATATACCAAACTGGCTACTGTTACTGAAAAACAGTGGCGTATAACGAGACACGCCTGCTTAGATTGTAATTGTAAGACAAATAATTTTAATTGCAAAATCGCCATTGTCATTATAGTGATAAATTAACTAACAGCAAGTGATAAATTGGGTACCAGGTACAGGTAACCGTCTATAATTCTTTCAAAAAATTAGTAAATGAGTCACTGACCATGGACACGCTTTGAAATCCTCGTTAGCAAACGATTAATCGATAACAAATCTACCATCTATTTCTATCATTACAAATTATCTACACCAAGAATCCAGTATATCACAATAAACCGCTTATCAAGAAATAATCGTGTTAAATGCGCACATAAACAAAAACGTTCATGTGTTTACTATGATTATCTTCAAAATAGTACCGATATCGGTTCATAAATGACGCATGAATTAATATGTTGTGAACACGTGTTTTCAGGGTGACAATGTCGCGGTGAGTGATGCTGGAGACGGCAAGTCGACAGGGGATACAAATGGAATAGAAAACGGCACTTCTAAGATACCACTCTCAAAGACCCTCTCAACCAAACTTCCCGAAACTAGTGAAAAAGAAGTAAGTATAGATTTGTTTATGTTTATATATAAGAAGAAGCGAGAATTCCTTAGTGCGAATTCTCTCAATGTTTTTGTATTAAAACTTCGCCCTCAAACTCAAAAGCTATAAGAAGGCAAAGTCTGTACTTTAAATATACACTAAGGATCTTTTAGGAGCTTGAAACACTAAAAGCACTGTACTACCCTGGTTTAGGCACCCCTGTGTGAGCTGTGTTATTACGCGATATGTAGGAAAAGAGTTCTTACGCGTGGCCTCCTTCACGATCAGCAACGGTTTGAGTTTGATTGTATTTTCATATCAAACTTATAATAATTATAAAAGATGCCTAGCTTTTGAGTAATTACTTCGCGCAGTCTCCTATGGCGACGTAAATGCAGTAAATAGGTACATTAATTCCATTATCTAATCAAATTATCGATGTGATAATCAAAGATTTCCAATATATATTAAGTTAAGTATCAATATAATTATTGATTCCATTTCTTTAAGGTTACCTACCAGATATCGTGTTAGAGGTACATCATAGCGATAAATATTTAAATATAATACCTACCGATTTAAATATAGTCTCTAATTACAATGGTAGCGACATTGAACTGATTCAGATATTTTGTTGAAACAAAAACACATATAGATACATAATCAATATATAAACAAATAATCAACAAGTAGGTCGTCATCGGTCCTAACTGCTCGTAAAGGCGATATTACACTGTTCAAATAAATTGAATAATTCCATTAAAAAGTATTCAATATTGAACATAGCCTATTTACACCTAAATCGTGGAAATGTCATTCAATATTCATTTACGTTTGTACGATGTCGTCGCGATAACAATATGTTAAATATTGTCACCATTGCATTGAAAGCGTTCGGTTCAATAGAGCTTTCAATGAGTTTGCGCAATCGCTTTGAAATACTGAATAATTAATGAAATTGAAACTAATATTGACGCAAATTCACTATTTTATTCTGTAGTAATCAAAACGAAGCTAGATAATCATTAAAGTAACAGCGCACTGCACTGATGAAATGATGTAAAGTTTGCGAAACTATTATCTACTTACTTTCTACTATAGAGCCACAAATAGTTTTACAGAGTAGCACATTTTGTGTCCGACAACTGTATATTCACTGTCACTGGACTTAAGAGATTGCCCGAATACGCGTTTTAAAAAAATGTTGCCTCTATGTCGAGTCCCCCTACGTCGAGTCTTTGCGTCGAGAATGACATTTAATAGAGTCTATTGTTCTAGATTTCAGACTTGTCGTTTACGTCGAGACGTAAAGGGACTCGACATAAAGAAGTAACCGTTTTAAATAAGTCGATACAACCGCTAGTCATAAACCGAGTAATATACTTTTTTTTTGCCGATTAGTGTCGTTGCGTGATTACACAATATTACGTTTCAAAGTGCCGTTCTGTCTAAGTCGTGCAGTTCTTATGTCATTAGCATTCATAACTGTTATGATAAACAGATAAAGTGAGAACAAGGACGTTGAAGTTCTTTTCACTCCTATTATGCACATCTTAGTTTATCGGTGAACCCAGTTCAGCACGGTGATATTGCGTGATCAGTAACTCTATCATGACCTCAGAACAATAATCAAGAATCATGACATTGCATGCATTTGTCTTACCGAGGACAACGTGAAATCTTGTTAGGTATGGAATATTACATTCCATCCTCAGATGTCACCAGTGCCGGCAAAACGCGTCCCTGGTTCAACCGTGAGTGCGCCGATACTGTTAAACAAAAAGAATCGGCGTACCGCGCTTTTATCAGGGCCCGAGCACGGCGCGACCCTAGCTTGGATCGCCTAAAAGCAGCGTACAATAAAGCCACTAGGGAATGCAAGAGGGCTTACATCAGAGCGGATGCCCAGCGCATTGCACGGATTGGGCAAGAACTGATTTCGCATCCTACGGGTAGCCGTAGCTACTGGCGACTAGCCAAGGCCGTGCAATCCAACTTCTGCAAGCCTTCGCTGCCCCCCTTGAAATGTCCTGATGGATCGCTGGCCCACGAGCCGCAAGAGAAAGCAAACTTGCTTGTAAAACTCTTTGCGGCTAACTCCCGAATCGACGACCGTGACTTGCACCCGCCGACTATATCTGGCTGCGACTCCGTTATGCCTAATATCCGTATTAGGCATCGTGATGTCCGTGCGGAACTAAGGTCGCTCGATGTTCGGAAAGCCAGCGGACCGGATGGTATTCCAGCGGTGGTTCTCAAGAAATGCGCAGCGGAGTTGTCTCCTGCATTGACGCGCCTATACCGCCTATCTTATTCCTCGGGAATTGTGCCGGAGGCTTGGAGAGAGGCGAATGTTCAACCGATTCCCAAAAAAGGGGATAGGTCCGAGCCAGGCAACTATCGACCCATAGCTGTCACCTCAGTTCTCTGCAAGGTGCTTGAGCGGATAATAAACGCCCAACTAGTCCGCTACCTAGAGGGTCACTCGTTAATTAGTGACCGACAATATGGCTTCAGGTCAAAACGGTCTACGGGTGACCTTCTAGCATATATCACGCACCAATGGGGTGAAGCTATGGACAGGCATGGAGAGTCCTTGGCCATCAGCCTTGACATAACTAAAGCCCTCGATAGAGTCTGGCACCGTTCGCTTCTGTCCAAGCTTCCAGCATATGGTCTGCCACCCCAGCTGTGCAACTGGATTGCCGCATTCCTGCGTGAGCACCGCATTAGAGTCCTTTGTGACGGATCGGCCTCCGATTATTTGCAGGTCAACGCTGGGGTGCCTCAGGGGTCCGTCCTGTCGCCCACCCTGTGTCTTCTGCATGTCAATGACATGTTGTCCCTTGGCAACATTCATTGCTATGCAGATGATAGTACAGTGCATGGGCGATATCTCGGACATCCTGCGGCTAAACAGACTGACATCGAGGCAAAACGCCTAGAACTTGTCGCTGAGCTCGACCAAGTATTATACCGCATTTCTAAATGGGGGTTGTGAGAATTTGGTCGAGTTCAATGCCAAGAAAACACAGGTGTGCGCGTTCTCTGCAAAAAAATCTCCGTTCCTTCCCCTTCCCTCTCTTCAGAACACAGTGTTACCACTACAGGATAGCCTAAGTATCCTGGGTATGGACATCAGCCGAGATCTCAACCCCAAGAACTACATCGAGTGCGTCATTAAAACCGCCTCCTGTAAACTCGGTGTCCTGAACAGGGTGAGGCGGTACTTCACGCCCGAGCAGCTCTGTCTTCTTTATAAGACACAGGTTCGTTCCTGCGTGGAGTACTGCTCTCATCTTTGGGATGGCTCCGCACAGTACTTACTGGATGCACTCGATAGGTTGCAGCGGCGAGCAGTCCGTATCATCGGAAGCCCGGAGGCTACTAAGACCCTTGAGCCTTTACAGCTGCGAAGAGACATCGCCTTAATGGCCGTCTTCTATCGCCTTTACCATGGAGAGTGTTCTGAAGAGCTCTTTGAATTAATCCCACCCTCTCCCTTTTTATCCAGAACGACACGTGCGGGACTAAAGTGCCACCCTTTCACAGTGGAATCTAAAGGGTCTCGAACCAAACGGTTTAGCACTTCATACTTTTGTCGCTCAATTAAAGCCTGGAACTCTTTGCCAGCGCATGTGTTCCCATCTAATTTTGATCCTGGGTCTTTTAAGCGGGGCGTGAAAAAGCATCTCACTAAGCCGCCATAGTGGAGGCCACCATACCAGTAGTTTGGCTTTTGGAATGGTGTCCGCCACTTCTGGATTCCACTTACTGCTTACCATCAGGCAAAGTGGAGTCACTTTGGTAGGCTAATATAAAAAAAAAAAAAAAAAAAAAACGTAAAGATGTTTATAAGTAGGTAAAGATCTTTTGTTTTCACGGAAGATGGTTGTCATTTAATTTCATCCACATTTTTTCTATTTTCATCATTGTAATATACCATTAATATCATCAACAAGAATATTATTCTACACTTGACGCTGGCAGAAATAGCTGACACAATCGTCGGCTCTGTTGCCAAAAAAAAAGGAGAAGAAGAAGAAGAAGTAGGTAAAATTAAAAGCGGCATTATATACTATATTAATAGCGAAATTGCTGTCCCGCACTAAGTCTTCAATGCTGTCGAACAGCATTTGTTTTGGACATAGTTACTTTTTCACCAGAAAATGGGTCTGGTTCCCGAGGGATACAACAAAACATATTTTACGTGCGGGAGAAGCCGTGGGGCGCAGCTAGTGCGGATATACATACTTAAATACTTTTTTTTTGTAAATATGTAAATATTATACATACAAACACTCAGACTAATGCAAATATTCATGTTTATGCACACAAATATTTGCACTGAGCGGGAATCGAAACCGCGACCTCTGCGTTGCAGTCCCTACACAGTGCCAGTACAGTACCGAACCACAGTAGTTAAACTTGTATCTTTATTTTTAGCCTGTTGATGAATTAGCAAACAGGCCAGAATGGGGTGGTCAAATGGAGTTTCTCATGTCCTGTATTGCTACATCAGTTGGTTTGGGCAATGTGTGGCGGTTCCCCTTCATGGCTTACGAAAACGGAGGTGGTGCCTTCCTTATACCCTACATCATTGTGCTGTTCCTGATCGGCAAACCAGTATACTACCTCGAGTGTCTTATGGGACAATTCAGTTCAAGAAATTCAGTCAGAGTGTGGTCACTGTGTCCAGCAATGAAAGGTACGTCAATCACTTCCAAAATCTTAATGATAAACATTTAAAGTTTATTTTTATATTTAAATAACCTATCACGATGACATGACTCTACTCTGCCAGATAGTAAGCAGCCAGTCGAGTTCTTAGGTGATTTATAATATGACAAATTTTACTTCATTGTTGTCAAACAAAATGCAACTGTGTCTTTTCAAGACTGAATGATTAAAAATTATTTTTTTGAAAAAAATACGAGAACCGACTTCAAAACAGTACCTACGTGTTCAATCCTTAACTAAAAAGTCTATAATACTTTAGTATTTACAATTTATAATCAGTTATTTTGGAATCGGTGGTCATAATTTTTTTCTAAAAAAAAATTTATTTTAAAACTTTTAGTGGGAAATAATTGTGTATTGTTAATATATTTGATATAGGTAGGCCTACTAAACGTGCTGCGCACATGAGACAGCGCCGCCGTTTGGAAGAAAGTAGTGACAAGAAGGAAAAATATAAAATTAAAGCCGAACTACGGAACCATGTAAAAAAAATATATGGGACCCGATTTCAGAGTATACTCTTTCAAATAAAAATATAATTTTCTAAATTGGTTCATAAATGACCGAGTTCTGTTGTAACAAACATACAACTACTGAATCATTTTTTATAATAATACGACCCGAATTAATAACCTCCTCCTTTTTGAAGTCGGTTAAAAATAGTAAATGCTACCTTCTTACATCGGAGCTTACTACTTATAATACCGTCGAAACGATGTAATATTAGCATTAGGTCAGTCTTACTATACAGTTTACTCACAAACAATTATATTATTTCAGGAACTGGATACAGCGCAATTCTTGCCTGCGGTTTCGTGCTATCTTACTACGTATCTATAGTCGCGTTATGTTTATACTACTTGGCGATGAGCTTCTTACCCACACTACCCTGGGGAATATGCGCACCGGAATGGGAGGACTGTCTTCCCTCAGATCCGAATCAACCAGTGGGACAAATCACAGAAAATGCCAGTAGCAGTGCTGAATTATACTTCATGTAAGTAACTATATTTGATATTAATAATATTCGCCTTAACGTTTTTCTGTCAATATTATCAAGATTAAATTGGATGAGCCATGGATATTGAGTGTACAAAATTATAAAGATACGCATAAATATATGTATTCGGTATGATGTTAGCATAGCCTACTTCGGATCAGTTTCATTTGGGTCCCTCCATGTTCAACAAAGGCACGTCTACATTGCAACATCGGTCAAAGGCATTAATAATTCCGCGCAAATATGTGCGAAGCATTTAATACAAATAAATATTTTGCACCAAAAAATCGTCTCGCTTCTGCTAACATCGCCAGTGGCAACCTCACATATTGTAAACTGTCTGAAACGTAAGTACCTAATTCACACTTTTACTTTCAGTCACACAGTGCTGCGACAAAGTGACGGCATTGAAAATGGAATTGGTACGTATTCACATAAATAATTTGATAATTGTAGATATTTTTAAAATAGTACAGTTTTGTACTAGAATTAGGCGATCCAAGAGCTTCGCTTCCAGATTCAATAAGAGGGTTATCGTTGAGGTTAAAACTATACCGACTCGTCGCCTAAATTGGCGGTATGCTAAAATGCTTACTATCCCTCTAGGAGTCGTGATTCGTGAGTCGTCTCTCGTCTTGGCAGCTCAAAGTCAATGTCATTGCAAAAGGGTACATTTAAGAATATCGTTGTCTGTCATAGTATCCAACATACTTGTTTTCTAGGCATGGTAAAAATGTTTTTAACGTCTATTGTGTCTATTGTCAATCCTTATTATTATATTCGTAATCGTATGTAATCTATCTATGTCCATACTATTAAAAGCGGCAGAGTTTGTTTGTTTGTTTGTTTGAACGCGCTAATCTCTGGATCTACCAGTCGGATTTAAATAATCCTTTATTAGATAGCCCAGTTTTATAACATCACTATATAACATCACGCTAGCAACGACGGGAGCGAAGCAGTAACCAAATATGTAACTTAACGCGGGTGAAACCGTGCTGCGGAAGGCTACTTAAAAATAAGGCAACTTTTTAACAGTATTTATGATTTTTAATTGGGCCAAAAAAAAATTAACCTTTCAGTTTAGGCAAGTGAAGCATTGATTAATTAAAATAAATCTTCCTGTTTTAGGTACTCCAATATGGTACCTAACCTTATGTCTGCTCGCTGCATGGGTGATGGTCTTCTTAATCGTTGCCCAAGGAGTCAAGAGTTCCGGCAAAGCAGCCTACTTCTTGGCGATCTTCCCCTACATTGTCATGCTTATCCTGCTTATTGTGTAAGTAAATAAAAATACAATAATACACGAACCTATCAGGTGATGTGTTGACACAGAGCACAATTACAAGCACCCGTAACCGACGCGCGACGTATGCATATGAAAAGTTGGCACCTATGTTTGAGTAGCGTTCTATAATCTCTGCTTTCCTCACTAATGCGAGACAGGTGTGTAGTTAAAATATATTTTCTAAAAATCCATACTATATAATATTATAAATGCGAAAGTAACTCTATCTATCTGTCAAACTGTCTGTCTGTCTGTCTGTCTGTAACGCTTTCACGCCTAAAAAACTTAACCAATTTTGATGAAATTTGGTAAAGAGGTAGAATATATATATTTTATCGCAAAAATGGCTTAAAGGGGCTGAAATTAAAATATTAAGCGGAAACCGATATTCACGCGGGCGGAGCTGTAGGCAACAGCTAGTTAGCTATAAATTAACTAACTTCGCTAATGGGCGCGGGCGTCGTCACTTTTCGCCATCATCTACCTATTATAGTTTTTATTCTTGTAAACGAAGGCTTAACAGGGTTAAAAGTATTTGTTAGCAACAATAATTGTAGCGTCCGAGTCACAACACAATTTTCTTAATCGGAGATATAAATTTTATATACGCTAATGTTCACGGTGTACATATTAGTATTCTAGAAACATTTTTGTGTTCATTTCTAGGTATCTACAATTTAATTTATTTTATTTTGACAGCACCGCGACTCTTGAAGGCGCAGGTACAGGCATGCTGTACTTCTTGACACCTCAATGGGATAAACTTCTAGATCTCGATGTAAGTATAATGAATATACCTACATTTCACACAAACCTACATAATAATCTACCTTTGGATTTTCTAAATAATTGCAAGGATAGTCCGCAGTCATACATGCTCCTAGGAAGCTCTATTTGTTATAGTCCAAGATTTCTTCATGGTTTTTCCTTTACCATATTGTTAACTATAATCTTTGAAATTGCACATAACTCTAAAGAAAGTCACATAGGATCTTGCTACACGATTAAGGAGCCAGAAGGCAAGTACAGGGCTGTTTTAAAAATAAGTGTGATTTGTTCACAGGTGTGGTATTCGGCTATCACTCAAGTGTTCTTTTCCCTGTCTGTATCTACTGGTGCTATCATTATGTTCTCTTCATATAACGGATTTAGACAAAACGTCTACAGGTACGTTAATTATCATATCTATTAAATTCAGAGTTTACTTTGATATTTTTGTTTTTGTATCGTTAGCAGTAAGTACCTACATAAATAGAAAATTTTAAAACCAATATAAATTCACAGAGATGCTATGATCGTTACAACTTTGGACACGTTCACCAGTTTGATATCTGGTATTACGATCTTTGGTATCCTGGGCAACTTGGCGTTCGAACTCGACCAAGATGTGAATGACGTAGTCGGCTCAGGCGGCAGCGGTCTTGCCTTTATTTCTTACCCGGATGCCATTTCAAAAACATTCTTACCTCAGGTGAGCGTTAAACCTACACCTAGATGTAGACATTTTAATATTAAAAATAGAGAATTTTACTTAAGTAAACCTATACGTTAATCGAATTTATAACATAAAACACAAAGTAAAGATTGAAATCTAACAGTTGAGTTCACAAAATACCAATTGTATTTACCCAATGTTAGAGGACAAAGGGATCAAACATAAAATATTTTTTGAATACTGCAATGTCTTAAAGAAAGATGTTCGATACTTATGCTTAATACCTAATGAATGATAAATTAACAACATAGTACTTAAACAAAATTAAAATCTTTTTAAAATCATTTCAGATATTTCAAAAGATTGACGATGCGTTAGAATAACAGATTAAAGAATTATTTATTCCTTTACAGTTGTTCTCCGTGCTGTTCTTCTTGATGATGACTGTCCTGGGTATCGGTTCATCAGTAGCGTTGCTCTCTACCATCAATACAGTCTTCTTGGACGCGTTCCCGAAAGTAAAGGTCATTTATATGTCGTCCTTTTGCTGCTGCGCTGGTTTTCTCGTCGGACTTATTTATGTTACGCCTGTAAGTAGTTTATATCTTTCTTTAATATATGAATTGAATCTAAATTGCTTTTTTGAATAATTTGTACGGATTTATATAGGGTATAAATATTTTAAAGGCACATCAAAGAACGTATCATCCATTAATTTATATTCATCAATTACTTAAATATTTCAATAAACCAACTAAACTAGTACTAGAAAAAAAAGAAAATATACATCAACTGTGTATTATATTTTTCCTCAAATACGCGACAAAAATTGTGTTATGTAAAAAAATAAGATTATCACATCAAATTATACTGATTTCTGGGGGCACGGCAGTGCCTCCGCCAAGTCGAGCAAAAAAAGCGGCACGGTCGTACCATACTTTCTCGAAGCAGTTCGGGACATTTTCGACCCCCTTTATGAAACCTTTATGAAAACACAATGTATCTCACAAGTAATACATATATTAAATTCGATTGTTTAGTTTAGTGCAATTGCCAAGTCAATCTATTTATCTAAAACATAAAATATTTAAATAAATTAACACACTTGGTATTACATGGATCTCACAACTTTTTACGGTAGAAGAACTGAGCTGCGATACTTGTTTTTTTTACAATATGTTTTGATGGCATTATAAATTTACCCGAGCGTACACTACCTAATAATACTCACACTTGAAACAATATAACTATTCTAGCAACATATTGCCAATGACGTTTCCTAAAGAAGAACGAAAAAGAACTGCTACCAGAACTGTAGGTTAGTTTAGAACTGCGACCATACAACGGCCAGGAGTATCCCTGTGAATTTTGACAGTTCTTTATTCATAGTCATTGCTTCGACAGAACATAATATTTCACAAACATTATTTTGACGGAACATACTTCAATAACACACACTTTCTAAAGTTCACTACTTTGACATGCACTTGTTTGGTGAGTAGTTAATTATTTTGACAAAAACATACCTAATAATATTTTTACCTATTACTATTTTGCTGTGCAATGAGTATTTTTGATGAGAATACGGATTTTTTGTAATACAAAAGGACGATTTTGCCCATTATTTATATAATTTATTTTTATTATCTACGGCATAAAATAAAACCATCCCATTTCTACCTACTTGTTAAATGTAAGAGGTAAACAAAAAGCGTTGAATATCACTACTTAAGCGTTTAAGCGTACCTACTGAATAAATGACCATGGCAAATCCCCTTTGAAACGTCCATTTATGTCGAATAGTAGACGACACCAAGTAGATGATTATTTGATACGTAATGAGTAGAAACATTAATAAACATTACTTTTGTCAAAAATAGACCACAGTAAATTTATTGACTACTATATTATGACTTCTAGATACCTCTTGCAACCAGTTTGTTAGAAAGGTTGTTTAATTTTCCAGGGTGGCCAGTACATCTTGACCTTGGTGGATCACTACGGTGGCACGTTTCTGATTCTGTTCGGAGCCATCAGTCAAATCATTGGAGTGTTGTGGATTTATGGTGGGTATCTAAATCAACTTACACCTTGATATGCTATTTTATTGATAGAAACGAAGTTTCCATCTATTTGTAATATAACATCAGCTACTTTAAAACGTTTGGGCAGGTCTAGATTGTCGGTAATTAAATTAATATATCGACCTACCTTGTAGGTTCTTGAGTGTAATTTACGTCAATTTATTAAATAGAAAGAAACAAGAGCTAGCACTTCTTCAGCTGAGCTGTTTCAATTCTATAGATAATTATCCCACCAAATCTTAATGTTTCTTTAAAGTCCTCAGTCGAAAATATCTGATTCTAAATCTGATGAATAAATGTTTTACAGGTTTGGAGAACTTCTGCGTGGACGTTGAATTCATGTTGGGTATCAAGACGTCTATATACTGGAGGATCTGTTGGGGAATCGTTACTCCTGCGATGATGTTGACTGTATTCTTCTACGCACTAGTCAGTTTCGAGAATGTACTACACGCTGAAGTTTATGTATATCCAACATTGGCATACGGTTAGTAATTATATATTTGTATTTTTCAATGCTCATGCCTTTTCTTTTCATGCAGGGCGATAATAACTAATAACGGTTAGGTTTAACGGGCTGGATAATGATTTTCTTTTACTTAATATATAGTCGATGGATAACGTGATGTTATTATCTCAAGTAACCTGATTACCGCTGTAGCTCTTTTATAGATGAATGTGCATTTGCCACGCAAGGTGATATCTTAAAGAAATATATATTTTAAATTGTTTCTCCTACAAATACAATGCAGCGACGACAAACGAACGTTTACTCATGTTAGGGCTATTGGCATACAATTACCTCATATCATATGCCTCATATCATGTTTACGGGACATAGGTCATGGATGGATAATTATTTAAGCCGCATGTATAATGTTACTGCACTATGGGAGTTCAATTGGAGAATGAAGCTACCCTACAGATATAACTAATTATATTCTCAGTCAGCTATGGACATCTATCTACAAACGTGTATAAAAGTTGACTTTAAGGTGTTCCCACACCAAGAGCATTCGCCTGTAATGTAACATTTTAAGTACAAAATATTTATAAAACATTGTATAATAAAGTTGCACACAGTAATGTTGGTTCTTCTCACTCACCAATATAATGCCCAAATCTGTAACATTTGCGCACTATATTGTTCGATTTTCTTCTCTCACTTACATATGTAGGTACCTAATGCTCGGATATGTAACGTTACATTACAGAGGAAGGTTTCTGGTGAAGGGAGCACCTTTTAAAACAAAAGCGATTATGTTATTCTACACAAGATTACTTTTGGAACAGAGTTGTTTACTTATTTACTTTTTTGTACGATTTCAGCGTTCGGGTATGTGATGCTCTTCACCGGTATTCTATTCGTTCCTATTTTTATCGGATATCGCTTGTACAAAGACCGAACTGGAAACTTACTTAAGGTATTAAATTTTTAACTTTAGTAACATAAATACTTGATACCATATGATAATAACAAAATTGTACTTATTCTGAAACACAAACACATAAAAAAAATTGTTTTTAACTTTGTCAAAAGAATTGTTTAAATATAATCTTGAGGTTAAAGAAGCTTGTTATTTGACAGACTATCAAGAAAGCATTCAGTCCCAAGGCTTCTTGGGGACCTCGTGCACCTGCCGAGAAGAGAGATTGGATAGCATTTAAAACAGAGGCAGAGATACAGCGAGAGAAGATGAGATCTAACTACTTCATCCACATGTGGCGCAGTGTCACCGGCGCGTACAGAAGAAACGTGCCAACAAGTCATTAAATTTAATTAAAACATTAGTTGTATAAAAAAATAGTTTAAAAATTATAATATTATGTTGTAGATAAATAGCTAGAGAATATTATAATGAAAAATGTTTAGGAACATATTTGAACATTGATTTTTCATTTGCCCCACTTTATTTGTACGCTCTATTTTTAAACGACTTCAAAAAAAGGAGTTTCTCAATTCGATCGTATATTTTTTTTTTATGTGTGTTGTTCTAATTGTTATATCATTGTCATTCATTGTCAGTCAGAAAATAACATATTTTATTTTGTTCTTAATTTTTTAACGTCTTTTTTCCCATAAAGATTACAATATGTAAGGAGATGATAACGTAATCTTAGTGAGAAAAGTTAAGATATTACTAAGACTTCATAACTTTATAGAAACTAACGACTGACGATTGATCATTCAACCCGCGCACAAGATAATAAGTTATTAATTAAATTTTACCTATGTATCTTCTGGAGTTAAATAGAAGTGGCCCAAATAAGTCATTGTACAACTGGTTTCATAGTAGGTACTAAACACGTCCTGATGTGTTGCTGTAGCAAAAATTTTATTGACACCGTCGGCAAAGTTATCAGAATTATATTTCTAAGCAACAAATTACTGATCGGTCTTATGAAAATAACCCAAGCAATAGTATCCGTGTAATGAAATAAAGGTGACTCAACGTCGAGCTTTCTCACATTACTTATTTTATTTTGATAATGTTGCCAAAGCTAACAATGGGGTTTTTGTTACTCGTTGTATATATTATGTATAGTATGATGTATATTTCTCGAAAAATCTAATGGTTCAGCCGTTAGCCATTTAGCTGTTATTGTAACGACGATGTATTAAAGAGATATGAGAGTTTTAAAAATCATTTACAAAACGTAAAACATGTCTGACGTCTTCTTACTTATTCTTCCTCTTGAATGTTAAAGTACCTACTTATAAGCGCTGAACGTTCCAACATAATAATAATAATAATAATAATAATATTTATTTAACATTGTTAAATATACATTCAAGAGTATACGGTAGTAGATCCAAGCTGGTTTCAGCATGAATGGGCCGGATCGTTCGGGGAAGTACTACCCTCTCATAGAAGATCGACTTAAGAGTAGTAGTATTCGTACTACTGCGTTTCGTTCGGTGATTGAGAGTGCCGGAGGCCCAATTGCCCCCTTTGCCCATTTCTTCACCTTCCTCACTCCCTTCCCCTAACCCCATTCCCAGCCGCCATAGTGGAGGCCACCATACCAGCAGTTTAAAACGATGGCTTTTGGTATGGTGGCCGCCACTTCTGGATTCCACTGACTGCTTACCATCAGGTGGGGTGGAGTCACTTTGGTAGGCTAATATAAAAAAAAAATCAAGCTTTAACACCCAATTTTTGAAAAGCTGATCAACGAAAAATTAACTAATCACCTGATAAATCTCATTAGAAGTACCAATTGGGTTGCTAAAAGCATGCATAATTAATTATCCATGTTTTTAGGTACTACCTACTTCACGTGAGATTTACGAGTGATATTATTTAATTTTTTGTTGATCAGCCTTTCAGAAATTGGGTGTTAAAATTGAATGTATATTTAACGATGTTGGAACGTTCAGCGCCTATAAGTAGGTACTTTAACATTCAAGAGAAAGAAGAAGTAATAATTAAAAATATTCTCATATTTTAACTAAGAATTCTGCCATGATGTACCTTAAGAGTGTAATGTGTCATAAGAATTTTAATTTATTAGTTTGTACTTTGCACTCACTCATCTAGAATCTGTTGTGCAGTTATCACTTGCGTTTTGTATTAATTTATAGTTTTAGTGAACGATAACGATTGTTATAAAAAACTAGATATTATAAGAAACCGCTACATTATATTATTATGACTAACTATACAAAACAGGCTGTGTCATTTACTAACATAAGGTTAAAAATAAATTATTTTGTTTACTCATTCATCATGCCTACATGTAAATTTAAGTTATTTTATACGAGAAAGACAGAATGGTAATATACCAGCAGGTTCGCTGCGTGGTTGCTATAGACGTTTATTCCCACTAGTTCTGTGGACTAGTTCTGTTTACAGAAGTGATGCTTTGTCTTCCACAGCTGAAGCGTGGTCTTGATCGGTATCTTGACCAGATTTAAGTAGGTAGGTACTTACTGTACATTACAAAATAAAAGTGAAAATCTAAAAGTATTTGAACCACTTTCTCAATACTTACTCAATTACGTAAGTGGTTAAATACTTTATAAATGATACGTGCAAGGCGTATGCAAAAAGTGACATATCTATTTTTTGGCTGTACTAACTTTATAGCTCTATGTCAATTTAAACTGAAGAACAGTTTCTGTTTTGTTGGCTGGATTAAATATATTTATAATGTGTTATAAGGATAAAAAGGACAGCATTACAACATAATAAGTACATATTAAAATCATGTTAAAATTAATTTGAACTTTTTTTTAACCGTGTTACCACTTACGACATAGATTAACTTGCTGCCATGTAGGTAGTTCGTCAGAGCGGTTATAGCCATTGATGTCAAAGCCAATCATGTAATCAACAGTAAACGAGCCTCTAAAATATCAGATGGTAAGTGGTAATCGTCCAGTAATCTCAGAAGCGCTACAATCGCAGTTGAATATATTATGATCTTGGCAAGTTCTAAAATAAAGCCTATACCTACTTGGAAACAATTTCTTCTCCTTTCTTTACAAGCACAGAAAATAACAAAATATAGGTAATTCATATTAATATCTGATTAGAGGTATCTACTCGACATTGGATGCAAAATACATTTATGTATAATTTTTTTAGTCTTCGTCAGTGTCCAAATCATTATTTCGGGTTGCGATATACGGCTTCTAAAAGCGAATACTATTTTAAGATCAATCCAAAGACGTCCATTGCAGAATACAGGTCTCTCTTAAATGTAATGACTTTGGCAAACACCTCCAGTGTTTGTCAAAGTCATTTGGCAGACGGGTTGGTGAAGATAATAAGGTCTTAAACGCAGATAACGCTGCGCTGCTGCTGTTCATTACCTAGTTTTCAAAATAAATAATATAATAATAACAATTTATTTATTTATTCAGAAAACAGAGACCCATGTTATTAGTCTACAGAAATAACTTAGAGTTAGTGTTAGTAGGTACAGTACTCAGACTGTTTAATAAAAGCATGATTGTGAAATAGATGCCTATTAAGATGTGGATTATGTTATCATCCATTTCACAAGACTTTTCACAATGGGAGAGTCAAACTCTCAGCCACAGTATTTTTAAATTCTGTTGTCGCTGGCCCACATCAAAAATAAATTTTCATTTCTCATACTCGGAAAGTAGTGTTGTTTTGATTTGATTATTGGGTGGAAGATGCTGCTTTCCTTTCATAGGGAGGGAAAAACTCATACAAATTCATCCCGACCCTCGGGCCGGAATGAACTTTAAAAATAGAACAGCTGTCAGCTGTGAAGAGTTTTATGTAAAAGAAACTAATTTAAAAAATGTCATGCATGACTTTTTAAATAGCCAGTGTGAATTTAGCGCAAACTTCTTTGAGCGGAATAAGCCGCGAGTGCCGCGACAATTACGCGACGAGCGGCGAGTTCCATATTTAAAATTTTAAAAGTCAACACAAATTGGTGGCATACTAAAATCGGTTATGTATGTATCTGTGACGGACTTTTGTGCTAAGATTTGAATTGAATATTAAAAATGAGTTCAAGCGAAATATTGACACCAGATTCCATTACAGACGAGGCAAATTGTGTCAAAGAAAATCTTTTTAATTTCACGAATTGTCCTAATTTGACTATTAATTTTAAATAAGTACTACTAATATATTATTATCAATAAATAGTTTAGATAAACAACTAGTTTTATTTTCCTCATATTCTAAATGAAAAGTAGAGTGTTTGCCACGGGTAAAAGAATCAATTGCTACTCAGACTATAGCCGCCCTCGCTGCGCTGTCTACCTCGGGGATTGATTCTTTTCAACCCTAAGCTAACAATCTACTATTATATTATTGAAATTGAAGTCCACCTACATATGAAACGTGCTGACTTGAACTATGAAATTAGCTGACTTCATGTAATTTTGACTTTTCTTATCATACTTTATGATCAAAATCAAATAAGAGTTTGAGTTTGAGTGCCAAATTAGAATTAAAAAAATATTTACATCGAAAGTTTTTAAGTTTTAACAATATTACTGATCTTGCTTGGTAGGTATATCTGGACCATTCATTTGCGTTTATTTATGTTTATATAAATAAACTAGCGCCCCACCTCGCTTCGCATCGGTACTAAAAGTTGTTGCCCACTACTATTATCGTTACTGCTCGGCTCCTATAGATGATAGATTGATAAATTATATACCAAACCTTTTTCGAGAAACCCATAGTACAACATTGAAAACCGTACCCAAATTTATAGAGTGGTTCTCGAGACAGCCAGTGACTACCTTACCGAGTACAACCAACTATACATAATAAAGGTATAGCTTCTCTAGCACAATCAGATAATGATGGCAGCAAAACCACTGGTACTGGCAGTGGTGGCAGCACTGTGAAGATTGCTACTATTGCGATCAATAATTCACATCAAGGATATACTAGAGATAAAAATATGAAGAAGTTTATGCCTGAAATGAGGGCATACAAAATTAATTGATTGATTGATTGATGATAATAGGGTAATACACTCATTTAAAAAAATGTCTCATTTGTAGATTCTAGTGTTACTACTTTACTACATGTACCTAATTGTTATAACAGTTTACACCAACACGTCACATTATTTCCCTCGTACATCTTCATAAGGCCTATTACATCACAGAACATAATTTTAATATACTTACTTTAATGAGTAAGTATTAGATAGTTAACTAGAAATATTATTTCGTACACATTTTCCATTATAAAAAAATATTTAAAATTGTTTAATTATACTATAGCAGTGCATGTTACTATTACCTAATTATTCCAGAACGATTTGGCTGCAGCTTCATATTCATTTCATTATTAGATTTTATCATCAATTGAGGTTTAATTTAGTTATCAGCGATAATGTCTATGACTGGCACGGACTCTGGATGATATTTGTCTAAGTCTCTAATCAGATTAACATAATTACTTTTATTCGATCAATATCGGGTAGTATTAAGGCAAGTGTTATTTTGGTTGTTTTAATCCAGATCCTTTGAGAAATAAAGATCTTTAAACCGATCCAAAGCCTGGAAGAAATCGCACTTAGCGATAAGGCCACCCATGGTAGTATATATTGTATTGTGAGATCTATAACATATTTGTAAGTTTGGTGTATGTACAATAAAGTGTAAATAAATAAATCCCATGTTTCAAAATATTCCAAGCTTAGCTATATTCTTATTTAAGCCACGGAGATTAGAGGTATCCTGTGCTATAGAGCAAGATATATTGCAATTATTTTGAGTCTATTCAACTCTACTCAAAATCAAACCGAAATTTAATTTTTATATTCATCTTTAAAATGTTTAAATAGTATTTTAAAGATGAATATAAAAATTAAATTTCGGTTGGATTGTAGTAGAGTCTTTAAGAGATTTATTTATTTATTTATTTACACTAATTAATAATAGTATACCTAGTGAATCCTCCATTTTAAGTGAACTTTGTATGTTCTTATGAGAAATAAATTTAAGGTAAGATAGGTAGGTAAATAGAGCAAAATTTTAGGTACTGAATCCATACAAATTTATTTATTATTTATCTGTTCCCTGAAGCATAAACGCCATGATATTAGTAGTTGTACCGAGGTGACTCGATATTAATTTATGTTTCTATATTGCCAGACCGAATATAGTGTTTTTGGTAGTAAGTAAGTTTTTGGGTATAGTCTATAGTTGCTTAAATACAAATTTGCTTGTTAGATCTAAAATGAACAAATCTAGTAAAACTAAAACACTTCAAAATATCAGCATTTGCTAAATCTCTTTATGAATTTTACAGAAAAAACACAAAAGCAAAAAGTTCTAACAAAAGGTATAAAGACCCATTAGTAACATTCGCCAGAATGGACTACCTAGCAAAACGTGAAAAAGCTGGACAGACAAATTGTGGAAGTGCAGAGGGCAACGACGTATATTTAACAGAATGTTCATAAAACATCACACAACTAAGATCCTCAATAAAATGGATTCAATGGATCCATCAAGGAACCAAATATCTACAAGATAGGAGGAAGAAAACTGAATATAAGAATTAGCGCCTCTAGAACTAAATAACAAGTGTTTGTGTTATAATTTAGAAAAATAACTTCATAACTACATCTTACACTCAATTATTTTACGAGTAGTATTTTTTACGAAATTACAAAGTTTTAAGTTACTTAGGTAAATTTTAATTGATGATTACCGCTTATAATATTTATTTATTTATTAATTATCAGACTCTACCCTAAATGAAGTAACGCGACTTCGTATCATTATTACATTTTCTAATATTTATATAACAAAAGGAAGAGCTTTTCAGATAATTGTAACGATAACATAATTTTCTCATACATGCAAAGATTGATACTGATGAATAAAACATATGTTTACTCCTAGTAAAATTGCCTATGACTAGCCAGCGGGAAATCACAACTACATAATTAGGTACAGCATATCTGACGTGTAATTTGGGTTACAGAATATAATATGTGTAAGACGTCAGATGTGGTCTTATATCTAGAAAGTCATACTAAAAATCTTGTTCTTGATTTTTTATCGCGAACAGTGACTGATGAGCCAACGGACCTAAAAATAAGTACTTACCTACTTACCACTTATGTCTACACTGATAGCAGTAGGTTCTCAACCAAGACAGAGGGTAAAACGCATAGAGAATCACTTCTGATTTGAAAGTATGACTGACTATGACCTATTTATTACAGATCACATGCGTGTATTTGGCCAAATTATGCCAAAACTTATCTGCGTCTTTTTAAAATATACTTACGAGTAACATACACAAATCTCCGTCGCTTCAGCGCTGCAGCGGTTCTAATACCGTGTGAATAACCGATATATTGATGAGATCTTAATTAGCTGCAGACCATTTATCGGTCATACTAATTACATACACTGATATCGTGTGCAAACCACATTGATATTATAGTGCGAAGTCACCAGCAAGTGTATATGAAGCTTATATTAAGACTCGATTATAACATTAATTACCTACTATAGATTTTTATCAATACTAAAGATATGTATCAAATCGTACTCGTGAAAAGTAATTTTGGTAAAAAAAATTAACGCTATGTGACTTTATATTAGTGCAATCCGTCTAAAACAGTTCCAGAAATCAATTGATACCTATTAAGTAGGTAAGTACCTGGATTGTTAGAGCGGCTGGTAGTTAAGCTGACACAAGCACCGTATGCTTGTCATGGTCAATCTACAGATGCATGCATGACCGTATTTTAAAAAGAACATATTATAGGGGCTCTTATGTTCTCCGAAAAGCACAATGTAAGCATATCAACATCTGCGACAACAGATAAGGAGAGACAGAAAACTAAGAAGTCAGACTAGTTGGTGTAACCCAGTTATTGAGTTACGAAAATGGTGTCATTACATACATTATAAAATACTGATGTTCACTCGCAATTGTCTACAAGTAAGAGTAATGAACATAATATATTTTATAGCATACGAATATAAATTTTATAAACGTCAGATAAAGATAAAAAATATAGGTGAGGATTGTCCAGCCATCTAGCTCGATAATGTTAATTGAAAATATAACAGATTATTTTTATTTATATTTCAGTGCTAATATAGTTTGTTTTAATATGTTGAATTGGTTAAAAATGTATACAGTGATATCATGATAACTGATCTAATCAGTAATCACTCTCAGATATCTACAAATATGGGTTTAGGACTATTGGTTCCATTGGATAACATACTTATAAGTACTAAGAAGTAGTAGAGACGTAGAGACGTAAGAACTCGGCTATCCCGTTGTACCCAACAGTGGAACTATCCAATGGAACCAACAGTCCTAAACATAAATATGATAAGTCGAGTCTCCTACTTTAAAACATGAATAACATGTTATTTTACGGTTCTAGAGGGTTTTTTAGGATAGTTACGGAGGATCTTTTTAAAAAGACAACAATAAATAGATAACATTCTTAAAGTCTACTAGGCGATAAAATAGTACCCTTTGTCTATTAATAAGTTAAACAACAATATTAATTTGCCTTTATATATTTTTATAAAATGGACTAAACACCCAGACATATTTCCGTGTGCACCTAATCTAATTACGTATAATTCTATTAATTTAAGTTGACATGAGACAAACTTTGTACCGAATTTAATATTAAAGATTTAATCTTTCTAAAATCAAAGTTGCAGGTAGTACTTTGATTTTGGATGCAAAAGCGACATACCTAACTTACACACAACTATCTACAGTAGTGAAGTAGGTACCTATACATATAATAAAATTAGAGTGTCTGTTTGTAATATTGAAATAACCGTTTTTTACTACATGTGTATGAATATAATATACGGTACATACACCAAAATATTTTTTTTTACAATTTTTGTCTGTCTATCTGTTTGTTATAGCTAATCTCTGAAATGGCTGGACCGATTTTGACGAGACTTTTATTGGCAGGTAGCTGATGTAATAAGGAGTAACTAAAGCTACGTTTATTTTAGAAAAAAACTTTTATTTTAGAAAAATAAAGTAATGTTGATCGATTGTTAGGCAGAACGAAGTTCACCGGGTCAGCTAGTCTATAATATAAAAATGAATCGCTGACTGTGTTGCAAATCTCGAGAGCAGCTGAACCGATTTCGCTAATTCTTTTTTTTTTTACAATATTCCTTGAAGTACGAGGTGGTTCTTACAGAGAGAAAAATTTAAAAATTGCCTGATAAAAAAATTAAAGAACAACTGTTAGGCGGTGCGAAGTTTGCCGGGTCAGCTAGTATATTATAAAGCTAAGCAAATAACAAACTAATAGGTAATATTTTAAGCTCAATTTCTATAATCAAGGGTGTTTTTATAAAAAAATTAGCTATATATTCGATGATTTTATATAAAAACACAGTTTTTTTGTTTAAAAAGGTTTACTCATAGTATATTTTCTAGTTCTAACCATTAAGAATTGGCATGAAGCTTTCTACATTAACACCCTTATGCATAAATATCTTCTAAGCCTAAAATAGGTTTATATTTCGTTTGTCTTTATCTGTCTCATCTGTCACATCATCACATTTGTACTAGTAAGAAAGAGACAAAACCCATTTTAACTATAGAGGCTTATAAGATATATACGAATAAGGGGTCTATCTACCTAGTTTTATCCAACTGATAACGGCTATACCTGGTTGAAGCCGGCTAAAACTAGAAGTAGCCGCACTTCGGCTTTCCCGTAACATGTATATAGTTTGTTATTTTTGATTATTCGAAAAGCGCCGAATTAATTTAGAATTGTAATTCTACATTTTTTTTAAATCAGATAAGAAATAAAATAATTTCATCCAACCAGCCTTTGTCCTTCTAAAGTAACATTCACTTTCTAATAAAACATGAATAACATGTCATGTAGTTGTCAACAGTTGCTTTTGTTTTTAACCCAACTAAATCTCATATCATATCTTTTTATACCTATTTAAAACTAATCTGTACAATAAGGTAATTCGTAACAACAATAAATGTACTTCCGCATATAAATCTATAAAAATATATACACTTACCTACGCTAGTAGATTCGTCGATATAATCTACTAATAACAAGATAATTAAAAAGTAATATAGCTCTGTTACATAAAATAAGAACTGAGTCGGAGAGAGTCAAACCCACGCTCATTGACGAAGTATAACCAACTTTGCACAAGGGTATTAATTTAATTATCCCAACGTAATTACAAATCTATGAAATTCTCTTCTTTTTTTTACTCCAATATGCATCTATCAATACCTTTCTGGAAAAAATCTCTAAACAGTAACGAAAACTGTATCAAAATTCGATGCGTGGTTCAGAAGAAGTTACGTGAAACAGACAGAAGAAAACAGGGACTTTGCTATATAAACTAATATTATATTATACACAAATATCATCTGGTGAATGAAAATAATAAGACCAACCGAATATGACTGCCACCACTGCGAACGCCAATGCGCTGGCCAAACTTGACAAATATTGCTAAATCCCACAAATGTATGATTTGTGATCTTTCTTCCAGATCATGGAACTGTAGAACCCTTGACACGGGTCGAGAGGCACTTGTGCTGATTTCTGGATATATTTCTCGGTATTTATAGAGTGTATACGACGGTATGATATTATATGCAATTACGTATGGTATGTGACATTATAAAGCGAGAAAAAAAAAACAACTAAATATCTTCAATAGTTTAGACACAGGACTACTTTTTTTCTTTTCTTTAATTCTAAACACTCTGTAAGTACGTCATACGTTCACTGACTTAAGTTATAATCTACGTCGAAGGATAAACGTTGCCGCTCATTACAGTACAGGTCAGTGAGCTTGTCATAATAAATGATGTATTACTTGGTTACTACTGAAATATTATTTATTTTGTTAGAAAATTTTAAATTTTTGTTTTTTGTCAAATCATTTTTGTAATTAATTTGAAATCATTATATGGACTAGTAACAGCTGCCCTTTCATTTAATATGAAACCGTCGTATACTCTCTGTATATAAGAATAAAGATATGGTTTTATACTAAAAAGCATTATCACGCTTTTTGCCTAATAAAGTAAGTAGGCAGAAGTGCATTGTACCCAAGTATGCCCAGCCCCACGTTACGTTATTTTATAGAGTTTAGAGACATAACTTCGTCAGAATGTCTCGTACTAATGCTGAGTTTCTTGTGACAAAATTCTACGGCTGGTAATCGAATATGCTACCTAACTACTGCAAGTTTACTACAGCGCCACTACGGTAGTACCAAATTGATAAGCGAAACATGTATTGTATTGATAAATACCAAATATCCGGATGTTGCCAAAAAACCAATCCATTGTTAACGTTAAAAGATAAAACGATAAACATACATGAAGTAGATACCTATCCACGTTGTTAGATAAGCAATTTTACTTATAATTAAAACAGCCTGTTACCTGCGTTTTCATCCACGTAGTCGGAAAAAGTAAAGATGACTGAAGTATGTAACTATGCAATAGCAATAACTAGTTTAGGTAGAAGCAATATGCATTATATACAAAATAAATATAACGTGGCAATGAGATACTTGTACTTTTCCTCTGTAACAGTATACCTACTAGTATTCGTAAATAGTAATAAATGAGTTAGTAGTACCGGAGTCGCCTAGAACATCGGGCAATCGTAACAATCCATCATTCCGTTTCATCGTATAAAAAATACAAGCAAACAGATACACTTTCACATTTAAAAAAGACATCTCCCGTACTAGGAAACAAGCCCTGTGTACCGGGAGACTTTAGAAACATACAATTAACGGACACAAAGTACACCCAGACTCGGAACAAATATTTATGGATCACACAAAGTTTTGTCCCGTGTGAGGATCGAACCCACAACCTCGTGCACAGCAATCGCTAGCGCTCCCACTGCACCACGGAGGCAGTCAAACATTCACAATAAAAAACATAGCTTTTTTACATAAGCATCTTTACTTAGCATCTTACTTACTTTACCATTTCGATACCTAAGTAATTGTTGTTGAAATCAAAATATCTAAAGTATATCCAATTAAATACCAAACACACTGGGTGTTGTACCAAAAGGGAACACCTTGTGTGTTTTGTTTAAGTTGATAATGCGTGCCGCCTATTTTTAACCGACTTCAAAAAGGAGGAGGTTATCAATTCGGGTCGTATGGTTTTTTTTTGTATGTTTGTTACCTCATATCTCGGTCATTTATGAACCGATTTGAATTTTGTTTTTTTTATTTGAGAGGATATACTCTGAAATTGGTCCCATTTTTTTATTATAAGAAATGGTTCAGTGGTTGTATGTTTGTTACAACAGAACTCGGTCATTTATAAACCAATTTTGAAAATTCTTCATTAATTTGAAAGGATATACTCTGAAATGGGGTCCTATGTTTTTTTTATAAAGAATGGTTAAGTGGTTTGGCTTCAATTTTATATTTTGTAACAAAACGTATGCAAGAAGTGAAGATGTGTAAAGCAACACGTCGATGTCTTTTGCGACGAATTTTCTGACATTGACATGTCCTACAACACTTATTTTTATGAAGGTCATTATGATCCTTCTTGGCTGGCACCGACTCCAAAATAACTAATTAAAAACTATAAATAGTAAAGTATTATAGGTATCAAGGATTGCGTTGAGTCCCCTTTAATGTTCTTTGGTATGAAGTAATTAAAATATTATTTTCTACTTTTTAGTTAAGGATTGAACATGTAGGTGTTGTTTGAAGTCGGTTTTCATTTTTTTTTCTAAAAATAATTTTATGCATTAATGCGACGACGATATAAGCATTGAAAAACATAGTACGATAAATTCAAAAATCATTCAGCGAGCAAACAAACAAACAGGTTAACTTTTAAAAGATATGTCATAACTAAGTAAGTATATATTATTATCAACATAATTAGGAATTCCAAGTAAATTGACAGATGTCCATATTTATACTAGATAGTATTAAAAATTGAAAATTTAGATAAGAACCTAATGGTATAGCGTACCTACATTCCGTTATGCCGGATGGGTTGGACAGAGGTGTGACATATACGTTTCGCCATTTAGTTCTCATGTAATAGATGGCGCCGCGCCTATTGCCATATTTCGGGTACGGAAGTACTGATGTATTTTTAAACGCCTTGTACAATACTTACAGGCTGAAAGAGTTAGAATAATTATTTCTTAAGAATCATACGAGGATAAGCTAAGCTATCAATAATTCTTCTATAATTCTTAAATTATTTTCTTCAGTTATCTATGCGCAGAAGACTGAAGAAAATAGTTATTCGGCTTAGGCACAGAAATATAGCTTATTTTATTTAGCAAGATCAGTGTCTGTAAAGAGCGTGTTTTATAATTTCACTATCAGTTGAACATCAAAAATTAACAATATGAAATAGACGTCAAAATCACTTAGTTGGCGTATATTCTGCAATATTAATTTTTTACCTTCGTTTATACGATCGATCATATACCAGTACGACGATTTAAATCGTGCGCCTATGCAGATTAGAAAACAATCACGTGTCAAAAACGTGTGCAAAAAATGTACCTACTTAGATACGTAAAAAAATATTTATTTTTTGATCCTAGAAATTACTCGCTTTACACAACACAAACATCTAATTGTGGCTAGGTAATTACATACAGACCAGAGGCAGTGTTTTGAAAAACACTGACTTAATTACATCCTTGCGTTGTTTACATTAATTCACAGTAATATCTAGAGTTTTTGAACCATATTTCGATGCTTTAAATACATAGATAAGTACCTATGTCATCAATTAATATTTGAAACTCTTTGTCAAGTGTTTTCTTATGATTTTATGGTCGTAAAAGCTTCTTAAAAAGCCGCCAAAGTTGAGCGGTCTTGAACTTCACTGCCTGCTGGTCATCAGATATACTTCAGTAAGTTTGGTAGGTAGGGGTTCGTGCTAAATCAAGACAAGCATCGACACGCTATGAGTACCACCGATCCTATTACCCATTACCCTATTTATGATTTATCACATTACCAACGCACGTCAGCCAATAACCACACACTTAGTTGTCAATAGGTAGTTCAAGTACCAAGTGTTGCTATACCTTAACTACAGACTACACGTACCTACAGTCCTTAAAAAAATTGTGATAAGGAGTCGTAACAAAGTCGTAAAATTTACGAATCGCAAAGAACCATCTTTATCTTTTAAAGTACATGGAAACCCGAGAAATACTTACCAAATACAGATAAGATGGTAAGTGTATCTAGTAAAATTATTTTATTTGCATATTTATTACACGGTATCTATAACTTTTTAAACATAATTATTACTTAGTTATATTATTCATTGAAACACAACCATATCTTATGTCATGATGTCATTAAACTGCCATAAAAATATAATACGTGTATATAAGTTTTTACCCGACTACGCCTGGAGAGTCAAGTATGTATATGTGTGTATGTATATTTGTTTGGTACGCTCTGCAGCCTGAACGCCTCAACGGCTCGATGGATTTTGATTTTAGCTTGAGAGGTGTCGTTAGATTCGTCTGTTAGAGCGACGGGTATATCATAATAAAAAATGACGGATTTTTAGCACCAAATTCAAATGTTGAGGATTAATCTGCGAAATCTTAATCTTTTGTTTGTTATACGTTTAAATAGGTTACTATACAAACTCATTTAATCTTAAAACTAAAATAACAGTAATTTATAAAACTAAAAAAAATCCTAAAATAATACCCAAATTACACAAGTCGAGCAGTCGATTTTTTTAGATTTTTAAATTACCGTTTTTGATTAATTTAATATTAAATTAAAACTTATAAACGTACTAGTTCTAAATTATAAACCAAATAAGTCTTTGTTTAGTACAGACGTTTATATGGTTCAATCTGTTCTAATCATCATATATAATAAACCCATAACATGTCAATACAATAACAAAAAATATAAACTAACTAGCTGTTGCCCGCCACTTCGTTCGCGTGAAAACTCAGATATGTGCCTGTATGAAAATATTTCTTGCCTGATCTTACGGTAATCGTTCGTACATTTGTATCAGTTATAAATATAATGCGTCTCTAAATCAAATCTTATTTAAATCTATTCACCCGCTACCATTTTATATTTTTATATTTTTCTATTATGTCCACAAATACAATTAATCACTTAACTTTCTTATAATATGGATACATAGAAGTTTCTGTATTATCTTCGTTACTTATAAGCGTCAAGTTTTAAATAAAAACGATAAATTGGTACATTTTCAATTTCACCAACTCTTTAGTAACCGGGAGCTTTACATCATACTCATATTATATAAAACTCGAATACAAAACTACATAAATCAATCAATATCTTCAAAACATGTTACAATTTACATTGTTACAGTAGAGATACAATAAAAAACATTAGAGATGGGTTGCAAGCGGAGTAGCTAATTTTTATTCTTGTTATTTATAATCCAAATCTTGTGAATAGATAAATGTTGTGCTTTGCCGCCAACAAAAACCTTATGGATCTAAATCGTTTTATAACTTTAATTCTAGATTTATATATTTTGTAAAAAATTACATTTTATGTTTGAATGCTTGCTGCTAGCTCTTTTGTAAGTTTGTTTAAATAAAAGGGCACTAAATACTGAGCGTACTTTGACAAACACATAGAATTTTCAAAATCAAAAAACGCAATCTAATTCAATAGGTTTTAATGATGCATGGCCCGTTTGAAGAAAGTTCGCAAATAGCCAGAAATGGCGTTAAACACAATATGGTCTATAAAGCTGACACTTTTCAAGACTCTAAAATCTACCCTATTGTTATTATTACTGACACATATGCAATCAAAACCATGATCATCAAATTTCAAAGATCTTCTTTGACACCGTAATACATAGTTATCAATAAGTATACATAAACCTATTGTATTTTAATCAGCCTAAATAATATTTTATCACTGTATGATTTACATAATCTAATGACAGATAAGAAAGATATCGTCACGCTGATATATTTTAGGTGGGAAAAGAATTAAGCAAAGAGTCATTACAACGGTGCTTGTTGTGATGCTCATACCGCCTAGTTCTTAGCTGACCACCAAGCACGTTCAATGGTAAAAATATATTTTGTATTTATTATTTTAGTATTGTAAAATAATTGCATTGTTTAGCAGTTTATATTTATTAATTATTTCTATTCAATTTTATAAATTTTGATACTTGTAAATACATAAATTTGACCCGTAGTTTATGATCATATTGTGCATTTTACATAGTCATGTAAAAGAAAAGTAACAGAAAGTAATAATAAATATTTTATGTTGTCTTTTCTAGGCCGACAACGTAAACACAGTTGAAAATGGTCCAGATCAAGTGAATGAGGGATTTGATCCATCACCAGAGACCACAAAAGATGACAAACTGACTAAGGAACAGCTTGCATTAGGCGTAACGGAAAAAGTAGAAGTAAGTTTTGTGTTAATAATATTAGCAAATTATTTAATTGAAAATTATTATGTAGGTACGAAATAAACCACCTATAGTCCTATAGACCTATAGTCTATCATCTACTTACTGTAAATAAGAAAATATGATAACTGTTGCAAAGCCTTTTAAAAATGTTGTTATTGTCGCACTTGATAAAAAAGCCCGCAATAGTAGGTTAAGGCGGCATCTATGTCAATAACCAAATAGTATTGGTATTAGTATTAGTAAATGTTTACAATGAGGTCAAGAACGTGCGTATTATCAGACACGCAGCAAGATATATTTGTATTTGTTGTTTATCTAACTCACAGTTTTTATGATCTAAATAACATTTGAATTCATTTACAACGAGGTTGTACCTAATTCGCGATTACGCTTCGAAAAGTAACTATGAAATAATATGGTAACATATTTGTGTTCAACTTTAATACTATTGCCGTATAAAAACCCACATGAATCCGGTGTCAATGTCGGTACATTCCGTTGCGCAAGAAGGTCAAACAAACAAACACACTTTCATATAACTACAATATTGGAAATTAGTTACTTATTTATTTGACTACCAATATAATATATAGGCATCTATTTATAATAAAATTGATTAGGTATCCTTTGCCTCAATTTAATTATAGAACGAATACTTCTGCTCGCACAAAGATCAAAATTGAACTGAATTCATTAGGTTTTTTTCTTTGAATTTCATTGAGATATTTCGAATTTTGTTATCTATCTATTATTATAAAATACAATTTTATTTGTCTGCACTTGAACCTTACCTACTTGTTAAGTACAGTTCAAAAGGGATAAAAATATTCTTCACGAATGTATTCGATAATTGTCAAATAGTCGTCCAAAAAGTGCGCTATATTACAAAAAATACAAAGTTCACGTTGACAATAAAAACGTTTTACTTTGTCAAGGACATCATAATTATTATTGATAAGATAAAAATGTTTATTGTTCTATTAGTCCTTTGCAACATATTGTACTGCCGAAACGTTATTATGAAACTCAAAGTTAGTATGTAAGTAAGTATATTAAAAAAACAAGAATGTGTCATTACTCATCAGTGTAATAAAACTTAAAGCTACTAATCCGTTTATCAAAGCTACTCGTTACATTCAGTGGGGTAGGTATGATTATAGCACAATGCTTTAACACAAATACGTTTTAGGACCTATATTCATCAACTTTTACTTCCACGATAGTAGCTTTCGGAGATTTTTACGACGTCTGCAGGCACGCAAGATGTCTGCTCGTCTAGTGTGACTCTGATAGCTGGTTGACAAATTCAGTACTTTTCTCCATTCTTATCCATCCAAATATTTTACCTATTAGAATCTTTTAATATTTTTAACAAACAAACTCATTACCTACTTTTCAAACTTCGCATAGATTTATAATAAGTGTGAATTCAATAATTAATGGTATTTGTTTTATCTTCCAGAATGATGCCAAAGCAGTACCTGAACGACAAACTTGGGACAGCCAATGGGAGTTCCTTATGTCATGCATCTCCACTTCTGTTGGTTTGGGCAACGTCTGGCGATTCCCCTTTGTCTGCTACCAAAATGGAGGAGGAGCTTTCCTTTTACCATACATCATTGTACTCATTCTTATCGGAAAACCTATGTATTATCTGGAAACCTCTATCGGACAATTCAGTAGCAGTAATGGTGTGAAAATTTGGGCGTTATCGCCAGCTATGAAAGGTACAGTAAATGTAAACCAATAGTTATCTTACTGTTATCAAATTTAATAAAGAAAAACAGAACATAACACTCAACAACAACATAAATAACACTGAACTAAAATACAATCTTAGTAACATGAATAGTATTGCTACATGGAAAATATGCTACTACAAAAGTATTGTTGTTGTAAATGACCTGAGTTTATATCAATACTAAATGGTTAAGAAGCACTTAAACGTAGTAATGAATGATATAATCTATCTATGTATTTGTGTTATTATGTACAAATTAATAATATTTTACGTTGTATCTGTGTTCCTAATGATCTCAAAAAATATTTTTAAGGCAGCATAGTGTAGCATTATCTATAGTAACGCTAGATATAGATCTATAGTAACAATAGCAGCAATGTTTACTTTATGCTGTAATGTTTTTGCTTATCATTACCACCTACTTACGGTTTTAGACTTACGATTTTCCTCAATCCAATATACAAAGAAAGACATAGTAATAGACATTACTGATAACATTAAATTGATTATAAGATTCTATCTAACTAATATACTCTTGATGTTATATTCTATGTGTTATAATTCCAGGTGCCGGTTATGCTCAAGTTTTAAGTGCGTGCTACGTAGTGTCATACTACATGTCGATCGTGGGTAACTGCCTCTACTACTTCTCGATGAGCTTCCAAAGCACATTACCCTGGTCTGTTTGCCAACCGGACTGGCCCAACTGTGTACCATCTGGACAATCTGTTAACTCTACTGAACTTGATGGCAATCCAGTGAGCAGTGCGGAATATTATTTCACGTAAGTTTTTAATTTTAACTTTTTTAATGTATGTTAATACACTTTACTTGTCACTAACAACTGGGAATTACAGTGCACATGTCTTCTAGAGACATTTTCAACTCTCGCATATCCTTTAATTACAAAAATCATAACATCTTTAATATTTAGACTATAGATCCTTAGATTTTTATTTCATTTTATCCATTAAAATAAAATGACTGTTAGATTTTCAATTTAAATTAAATAAATTATTATTATGGTTGAGATCTCATCTGTTATGTAGCGAAATAAATTGTGCATTTGTCTAATATTCTGCGTCATTTTCACAATTAGGTATACAATGACTAGGCGTTTATGTTCTTAATATTTATGTAATTAGCATAGTACGTATTTATTATCGTAATAAAATAACAATCATGATGATACCTGCCTCTATGCACGAGGTTGAGGGCGCGATATTGAATAAATGCAAATGTGACTTTTAGAATTAGTTCTATCCAATTTACCTTGACTTGTGATAAAACACTTACATTGTGATAAAAGAAATAATTTGTCGAAAGTCCGGACCATAACATATAAAACACAAATCTTAATGCTAACAATAACAGCTGATTTCATAAAATTAGATATGTAATAATAGAGATCGCGTACGGTAAAGCGTAGAGTGGGACGCCCCACAGTATTTTTCGAAATAATCACTTATTCCACACCGACCAACTAAATACGTAGTTATAACCAACCTTAGTAATACTTGTAGGTATAACAACTTTAACCATTGAACCGTGTGGTAACTTTTTTAGGTTTGACTTGAGATTTTATTAGGAATTTACCAATATTTAATTTATGACAACTTTCATATTATGTGTGTAGTTAAAAAAAGTCAACGATAGCAATTGAAAATCTGCCTTTCTTTTAATAATGCTCTATTGTATTTACGACTAGCGGCCCGCCCTCGCTTCGCTTCGGTATCATAAGTTCAAATTTTTAGAAGTCCTTTATTCTAACATAACCTGCTCTGTCATTTTCTAGGTAATTATTTAAAAAAAAAAAACATCACATCTGTTTCCGCTGTGTGACATTATGCCCTCGAGCAAATTTGTACCAAATGAATTAAAAGTAATAGTGAAAGCCACATCCAAATCCATTGGGTAGTTCTCGTGATTAGCGCGTTCAAACAGAGAGACATACACTTTCTAGCGACTTCCTTTTATACTATGAATAGATGATGCCTCTCTAATTTCAGTGAAGAATATTTAAATGAGTTTAGAGTCGATAGCTTTAAAAATAAAAGACTTTCCATACAAACTTATACTTCACCCCTTTGTAAGGGTTGGTTAAAAAATTAATTAAATAATTACTATTATCTAGTAATTTGGAAACCCTACTATCAAAACTATAGAAGTTTCATACAAACTTGGCCACCCATGTTTACTCCCTTAAAAAATGAATTACGCAAAATCCCGTCTTAGTGAGCACCTACGTCCTAAAAGGAAATTTGATACTTCTAGCACTTGTAGTTTCTGAGATTTCTTGATGAGTGAGTGAGTGACCTTTCGCTTTTATATATACCTATAGAAGATGTATACAGACTATACCATCCATGTATGTATGTAAGTATATTCCATGTAGTATTAGATACAAATATAATGTTTTATCAGAATTCTTATTTAAAACTGTGTAACTACTTCTTTCTCTCACCTACTTTGTTTCTCTGCACCACCTCAAGAGGTAGACTGGTAGAGAATGCCATTGGCATTAAGCCCGCCTATATGACAATATATGTATTTTAAATTTTAAATAAAATTAATAAATCAAGAGAGATATTCACAGCATTACTATACTGCTATATGAGGGCCTTCCACCTGCAAATGACATTGCTTGGTCGACGAGTCTTTGAACAGGCTCCCAACCCAAGTAGTTGGCCCAAGTAAGGAGAACATGCACAGTTGAGGCTATAGCTCGGCAACTGCTTGCTTGTGTGGTGTCTCTCACCAGGCCATGGCACGTTTATTATCCTACTCTGTGTGCCCTGTCACCTGTACACGCATGGGCCTGTACAACGCTACAGACAACGCACTGTTAGTGGCAGCGTACTGGTCATCACAGATTTAACTCGCCCGTGTCGACTCAATAAGAAGCCCGCCCTTTTTAACGCCGCGCCGCGTTGCTCAATACGCTTGGCAGCGTGCATTTTTTATTAATATAGACATTTTTAATATCGTAATATCTTTTGAATGGAATGTTCGATTTCAATAATTCAAAATGCATTCAACAGGTATTAAAACAGTCTTACATACGAAATAGTTTATTTGGATAAGAATTATTAAAATGGTGGGGATAACATTGTCTGAATTTAATCGGAATTTCTATCAACTTTTAAAATGTAAAAACGTAGCTATAGTGACATAACTACAATAGTTGGACATATGGTCTTGCGGAGTTTTTTGTAGATATTGATATGTTCTATAATACTGTAGAACATTTTTTTGTACTATCATCAATACTTTCCGCAGCGCATGCGATGAAAGACATTTCTAGCAAATTTTTTCACACCTTGGGTGGGTTTTCGTAGTAATTTCTAAGGATCTCTAGTTTTTCTAGTAATATATATAGCCTATGTTACTCTCTGATAATGTAGCTTTCTAATGGTAAAAGAATTTTTAAAGTCGGTTTAGTAGTTTTTGAGTTTATTCGTTGAACAATACATAATTACAAATCTTTCCTCTTTATAATATTAGTATAGAAAAGGAACTAGACAATCATCATCTCTCATGTAGGATCAACTGTGGCTTTACTTTGCATTGCTAACTACGCACGGCGGCGCGTGTAATCTATCAAGAAGTATACCTAGTATGTTTATCGTAATTATTAATTTATTCTAATATAACTATTTAATGATGCACGAAAGATGTAAAAGTAATAAGGTACTTTATATATTATTGAAAACTTTTCCACCTACATTTCCATTCCAAAACTAAAGAAGTAAAGTGATCCCTTTCTCTGTAATGTTTTTATTTTAGATAGATAGACATAGACACTGGGGCAAACTTAGCCCGGTGTCGATGATTCTACAAATTAAAAAATATACATACAAATTTAAGTCATATTCAAATTGATTTAAATTTTATGAGCATGAATTTGTGTAACATAAAATGAAGATATCCATATTATCGCAGTTCAACGTCATCTAACACATTTATCGTAAATCATTAATAAGTATAAACATAAGCCCGGGAATTATTTATTAGATAAGATTAAATATTTATTATTCATGTACTTACATGGTAAGTTACAAATCATTACAAATATTGTAATCGTTTTGACTCTAAGAGGTTCACTGCAGGATATTGGCCTCTTCAATTAGGTATTTGCCATAATCCTAATACTTAGCAGATGGTCTGGTAATTGCAGTGATGAGAACTGCAGAATACCCAACCTCTCTCAGTAGGTATTTTGTCGTAATTGCAACGTCACAAAAAACGTACTGTTTTAGTGACACGTTAGTTAACGATCGCAGTACATGCAGTTTTATAACAAGGTGCTGTTGCTTTTTTTCGCAGCTAGTGCTGATTTTCTGGCACCGTATGTGTTGGCTTGAGCACAATCTTTTGCTTTATTGTCAAAAATATAACTAATGTAATGATGGTAGTTCACTTATTTTAGCTGTGTAGATCGTTACTACCACATTCATTTTCAAATCTCAAGAGAATCGCTACCATTAACACATAACATATTATCGGTTTCTCCATTCTTATATGTATTATTTATACGGTAGTAGATCCACGCTGATTTCAGCATGAATGGGCCGGATCGTCCGGGGAAGTACTACCCTCTCATAGAAGATCGACTTAAGAGTAGTAGTATCCGTACTACTGCGTTTCGTTCGGTGAGTGAGAGCGCCGGAGGCCCAATTTCCCCCCTTTCCTCTTTCCTCACCTCCCTCATTCCCTTCCTCTAACCCCATTCCCAGCCGCCATAGTGGAGGCCACCATACCAGCAGTTTAAGATGATGGCTTTTGGTATAGTGGCCGCCACTTCTGGATTCCACTGACTGCTTACCATCAGGCGGGGTGGAGTCACTTTGGTAGGCTATAATATAAAAAAAAAAAAAAAAAAAAAAAAAAAAAATGTATTATCACATCAATCTAAGTAATCCCTTCAATAAAAAATAATCACACATTAAGGAAAAACAAGCTTTGTTCTATTGAATGAAGAATCGTGGTTCCTTAGTAAAGTAGCCAGTCATTGAGCTATCTATTAGAATTAAGAAGAATACCAGTATTATCTGCTTAACCCTTTCATGCACAGATGTAGACAAAATAGATATGTTATTGTTATCACGGCGATATCCGTTTACTGTCCCGGAATGTATTAAATACACAGTAGGTCGCCAATGCGCCTACCAAATACAGATACTATGGCAAACTACCCCCTTTGCGAGCATATACATAGCAACTATCCCACTATGCTACTAGTATAAGAAAACAGTCATACATTATGATTATATTATCACCTTTAGTATTATGACTATGATAAATTATAGATATTCCCAGTTTATCAGATACCGCGCGTGATATTTATTTACCTATCTTGGAATAAATTAGCCCATACTTTTAGATAAGATAGCAAGATAATATATCTTTTAAATAATAAACTTGTTAAATATTCTGTTATCCTGTCAATATTACTAATAAAACAATCAAAGCACGTGTTCAGCTTTATCTAGGAAATGTGAAAAGTAAGTATATTGTTTCCACTGTATGTTTATTCACAATTAATTGCCGTAAATGTGTTTTTATTACCTGCGGCGGCAAATGATATAATATTATATAACTTTAGTGAGAAACAAATAAACAAGTACCCAAGTTTTCTCTGAACATGACCTATATATCTGACTATCCCATGTATGTATGTATGTTTAAGTATTAAATACAAATATAATGTTTTATCAGAATTCTTATTAAAAACTGTGTAGCTTATTATGCACCTCGTTTGTTTCTCTGCACCACCGCAAAAGGTAGACTGGTAGAGAATACAATTGGTTTAAGTCCGCCTATATACAATATTTATGTGAAGATTTTAAATAAATAAATAAATATTATTATATTGTTTGCAATTTTACACTGACAACTCGCTTAGTTGTAGAACTTCGTGCTACGTTTGCTACGGTATTCGTAGCTGCACGTAGCACTTCGTAGCTGTCATAGTAGCACTTCGTAGCCGTCGTAGAAGCTGTAGAATCAAATAATTGTTTCTTTTTTTTATTTTCCTACACTATAACGTGTTAATTTTATAAGTTAAATAATGCTGGCGGAGGGCTTTTCGAGAAGTTTAGCTTTAAAATTTGAAGTTGGATATAAAATTATTCAATTATGTAAGTATTTTTATTTTGTAATTTTGTTACAGGCGCACTGTCCTTCGCATGACAGATGGTATCCATGATGGAATTGGTAAGAAACATATTTTTGTTAATAATTATATCGTCAAATCGACGTACTAAGTTTGTCAGTACTTTTATGGACTTTTTTGTTAAACAACTTGAGATATTATATAGTAAGTAGAGGAATAAATATCATACCTACTACGTATAATACGTACCGTACTTACCTTCAAATTGATTTTTTTATATATTACCTAAATACTCCAAATACCCCCTCGGTTCTCTTCCTTTTTCCTATTTCTTTCTCACGAAGATAGTGTCTCCGTGGTCGGCAATGACTTGATGATTTTTGTAATTATTATTATTATTCCAAGCGTTATTTCTGCAGTACTTGGAAAACACGACCATGTATATACATTACGGCTACCACTTACCATCAGGTGGGTCAGATGCTTGTTCGTCACTAAAGTTGCACGTTAGATCCTTACAATAATACGCTAAATGAGTCTAATATTTTTATTCAGATTGTTGTCTAAAGAAAAAGTAAATTAATTTATTTTCATTTGCAGGTGTGCCATTATGGGATCTTTCGTTATGTTTGTTGGCTTCCTGGTTCATTGTCTTCGTCATTATGGTTCGTGGTGTTAAGAGTACCGGTAAAGCTGCCTACTTCCTCGCCTTGTTCCCGTATCTCGTTATGTTCATCTTGCTAATCAGGTAAACACCACTATTTACTACAACATTATATTAATATATTAACTCCGTATAATTGGATTCTACATTGAAGGATATTAAACCCTTTAGGTCCATATCTACTTCTCTCTACTCTTTAGATTCGTATTAGCGGTGTGTAATGCAATGTAATTGTAATCTAATATTTTATAGGGCTGTCACACTACCCGGTGCTGGAAATGGAATTTTATTCTTCGTTACACCACAATGGGACAAAATTTTGGAGCTTAAAGTAAGTTCGCGTATATCAACTTAATACTCGTATATTTGCTACATTAATAAGCTAGGCCCACTGTTTAATGACGCCGATTCAATAACGAGTAGGAACTTTCTACAATAATTCTCCAAAATTTGGCTAAGCATGTTATTACTAATGGTCAAAGCAGTCAGGAGATAACAAGTTTTACCCAACAAATATTTTTACAATTACTTGGTAAGACCTATGACGTCATGGACGTTAACTTATTACTTCTTTGCATGTAGGTATGGTATGCAGCAGTCACGCAGGCTTTCTTCTCTTTGTCAGTCTGCTCCGGTACTCTCATCATGTTTGCTTCTTACAACAAATTCACACAAAATGTTTACAGGTTAGTACGAGTATTACGCTTATAATCTTTTGTGAAAGAATATTGTGATAATATAAAGTGATCGATAGCGTTTACGCTTCATGAGTGGCAACGTCGCAAGTTAGTCTCATATTTCGTGGTTTTCAATTTTATGGGTATACTTAATCGAAACTATATTCTTAAAATATGTTCTGCTAACTTTTTAGAACTAGGTGAAAGCTGTATAAAAAGTTTGGGGTTCTAAGTTTAATATTATATAATATGTTTATTTAGTTTATGCTTAGCTTATTATTTATGTTTATTTTTATGTTGAAGCCGCTACAAAAGTAAGAAATCAGTGCGTTTACAGTTCTATTTACTTACTCTGAAAACTTCTTTTACGTTATTTTCATAGTAAAAAAACTGTAAGCACTATGGTTACTTATTTAAATACAGCTATTTCTCTCTATTTATTATTTTCTATTATATTTTGTATTTCAGAGACTCATTGATCGTAACTACGCTGGACACTTTCACCAGTTTGATCTCAGGCATCACCATTTTCGGTGTGCTTGGCAATCTCGCTTTCCAACTTGGCTATGACGACGTACACAGTGTAGTAGGTAGTGGTGGTTCCAGTCTTGCTTTTATCTCATACCCAGATGCTATTGCGCAATCACCTTTTGTACCTCAAGTAAGTAAATAGTTTCAATTCTAAACTTAACTAATGTTAATTACGCTAGGCTAGAGCCCATGTAGTGACTGAGGAGGAATGTTTCTCAATATTTTCCAACTGTTGGTATCAATAAAGCGAGTTGGCCATCGTCATCATCCTATCCGGTTAATAACTGCAATGAGGTGACGTTAATAGTGTGTAGTTAACGTAGCTGCCCGTTTCTTGGTAGCTTTTTACGATTTCTACAGAAAGAGATACGGTAGCTCTATGTTCCAGAGCACACATCTATAACCTTATAAATTTAATTTGTATTATTTTACAGCTGTTTGCTGCTCTATTCTTCATCATGATGACGGTACTGGGCGTTGGATCAGGAGTCGCGTTACATTCGGTACTCAATACTGTGTTGAAGGATGCCTTTCCTAAAGTACATCCCGTTCTTATGACAGTTATGACTTGTATCGGCGGCTTTTTAGTTGGTCTCATCTACGTTACTCCGGTAAGTCCTTGTTACGGATCAATTACTCTGTTATAGAGCTATTTTTGCAGTTTTCAAGTCGTATTTAAAATGGATTAACTAATGTCAATATATGTTTTTAGGGAGGACAATACATATTGGAATTGGTTGATCACTACGGAGGAACATTCATGAGGTTATTCGCTGCTATCATTGAGATTATTGGCATCTTTTGGATATACGGTAATGACATATGCTTTTATTTAATCGAAATCGGTTTGGGTCAGAGACTGCATTATACCTTACTTGTATTTTTTTTCTGTAGACAACACAAGTTTCTTGTCTGAACATTTAACAATATATTGTGCTTTTCAGGTTTGGAAAATATGTGTCTAGATATAGAATACATGTTGGGACTGAAGAGTTCTTTCTATTGGAGAATGTGCTGGGGCTTGATCACACCATTCATGATGATAGCCGTGTTCTTTTATTCCTTCATCGCAGCTGAAGTGCTGCTATTCGGTGAAACTTATGAATACCCTCCAGCTGCATATAGTAAGTTGTTAAATATTTTTATATATAAAGGCAACTATACTGTGTTTTGACGTAAATTAGGATAAGACTTTGTCCAGCCGTCGATTGCAGTAGACTGACTCCTTGTCGTATCTAACTGTTTACGAACACATTGGTTTCTTGGATGGCCCAAGAGTACGTATTGATTGATTAGGTGTAATGATGGAGGCAAGGCGACCAACTTATCCGTTCTGATATTTTATAAAATACTACCTACATTATTTATTACATACTTTTAACCGTGTGTTCATTCTTATTTTCTAGTCGCCGGTGGTGTTCTTCAGTATGCTGGAATAGCACTAGTACCCTTATGTATTATACTGACACTGTGGAAGAATAGGTCCAAAGATATTATAAGTGTAAGTACATTATTCAATAAATTACGACTTTTAACGATTATTAAGACTAGGCAACCATATTTTTCTGAATTTGGTTTGCAATTTAAACGAAAAAACTTTAAAATAACTTACGTTATACCATTCTTTTTTTACAGATGATAAAACGGTCATTTAAATCAAAGCCTAGCTACGGACCCTATCTTCCCGACAAGCGTGAAGGATGGCTACAATTCCGTCGCGATGCTAAATACGAGCGCCTGATGCAACGCAAGAACTGGTTCCAACACATACTAATAAGTCTCACTGTCGGCTACCGACGATAGTTACGTATAACCTACTTGAATAACTTATCTCGATATTATTTATAACTATCACTATTTATACTAGGATACTTTTGTTTGTAAGTTTAACACTTAAAAGAATCGACTCGTTTCGACGTCTGCTATATTTAGTTTGTAGTTTAAAGCTTTAGATTACTAGACTCTTACAATAATTACATAGTAGTGAATAAATAACTATTCAGTCTTATGTCTCTTTTTTTAAATAAAAATAATAAAGACAAAATATTATGTACTCAGTACGAGAGAGTAGGAGTAGCTAATCCTTTTTTAGTTCAAATTTCGCATCAGTAACAAAATATACCTTCATGGTTCTTGTAACGTTTCGTATAACTAAACCTTAAGTAGGTATCTATCTTTTTAAGTTATAACTTCTAATAATCATTGGTAGTACCACGGATAAGAAGTGTATGCACCTACTAAAAAAAATCTAGCAGACAGTAGTTGTATGTAGTAGACAATTACTTTTAGGTTCAATGTATTATGTATTTATAAGTATTCTAATTTTGTATAAACATTATTTACCATAGTTATAATTATACTTAAATTGTATAAATCTGTATACTTACCTAAACATAAGAATAAATAAAAAATGTAAAGTACAATGTCTTTTTTTAATCAAGAGACAGTGAAGTGACACGTTATAACGAGTAACATTTTCCTAGGCGTGTCGCGAAAAGTGTAGGATTAAATAATAAGCTCAAAAAGAAATAAAATTGGTTTATTAATGTTAAAGAGGCAAAGAAGGTAAGGTCAGTAGGGACAAGCGCGGTATACTTTTTAAATGTTACCTTTCGTTGCAATTTTTTTTATTTGTATGAATCATAAACATTTATACGCTGTTGTTGTTATGGTTGTCGAAAGAGCTAGTAGTTGTCGACAGAGCCAGTATCGATGAAAAGGTTGATTGTTTTAATGTCAAGTTGTTAGATATGTATGACAAACATGCTCCGCGTCGGCGTATTAAAATCAGACACAATCCTGCGCCGTGGATGACTGCTGAGATTAAAAATGCTATAGCATGTAACAAAGACGATAGATCCACTTGACTGCTAATACAGCGTACAAACGCTCGCCAAAGATAAGGCATTTAGCGCTTATATCAAACCGCGACAGAGCTTACTCATTTAGTTCCGACCAAGTGTCAGATCTGTGCGCACATGTCAATACGCTACATTCTTAATTTTTTTACGAAAATGCCTTCCTGCTCTGTTAAATGGTGTGGAAAATCCACTAAAATATCAAGTTATAACAAGGATGGTATAACTTTTCACCGGTAAAGTACGATTTTAGTTGTGTTATGATAAATATTTATTGTGATTGCAGGGCTCAAGTGATATTGGTTGTATGACGTAAATACGTCACCATCAAAGTTTGTCTCTCTTTCTCGCGCGAGACGATTGTCAATAGTTCCGTCTCTTTTTGTTTTTTTCTGTCACAGTAGCGCTGAGACAAATCGGAAATAAAGTTGATATCGATAATTAATTAATTACTATTCATGATTCGGTTAACAATATTAATTAAAGATATTTTAAAATTAATTAATTATTCTAACATCTTAGTTTTTCGAAGAGCCCAGAAATAAAAGAAAAATGGATAAATACTGTTAACAGACAAATTGGTACCCTAGCAAATACAGCGTTATTTGTTCAAGGAATTTCACATTTGACACATTTGATTTTTTTGAAAATTTAAAAAACCGACGGCGTTTATTTAGTTCAGCAACGCCGACAATGTTTTTACCTGTTTTAGTACGCTTATAATTAACTTCATTATAAAATATTTAAAATTAATGTGAAAATAATAATTTTATTTTTGTCGAATTACGTAATTTTTGAAACTCTTATTATTAATAGCATTCTTAAATACTGTATATATATATATATATATATATATATAACCACGGTAATACTATCTATACAGTATTGTAACACGGCCAAATTTTTAAAAATAAATGCCTACACCCGCGCGGTACGTAAACATGCGATAGGGCGCCTCCAGCACTTTAATTACATTTGCCTACTTTGTTTTTCCATTTAGTTTTGTAATTGTAAATATACTTTTTTATATAAACAAACAAAATACTCTGAATTGAATAGAAAGTGTTCAATAAAAATGCGTGGTGTTTTTTGACTGGAATTACAAAATTAATTTTTCTATTATTATTTATACACACAGTACAATCAACAACTATTACTAATAATAAAATACCACGTATTTACTTGGTATTATACAAACTAAGAAAAAAAAATACACATGCCCCGAGGTTTTAACACAAGCGTACCTATCGTATCATGATTCATAAACCGCCTATAACTACCTATTTCACTCGTGTCAATCACTTTCCTTTACTCTATTCACTTTATTTATTAATCCAGACATCTTTTTTTTCGAGAGATAAAAGGAAATATTTATCCATTAAAAAGACACACGTTATGTACCTACCTACTAGTAAGTAAAATTATTTTATAGTTTTACCTTTCATTTATTGAAGACATTAAATCAATTGTAAAGATAAATGCAAATAAAATATTTATTTATTTATTTTACTCATCAATTATGAATAACTTTTATAAATTCTACAATAAACCATTTACATACAAAAAATACCTATAATGTAAATTTATTAGTAAGACACAATAACCTCTTTCTATATTGTTTTCATATTGTTAAAATAATTCTGACATCCATGTATTCGGCCATAAAATAAAAATTGCTTTATCGATAACGATTTATTTTGGCACAATTATGTGGTACAACACTATGGGGCGGTGCAATATGATTGACATTGATGCATTAACCAATCACTGTCGCGATAATACAGGTACAGGCGTAGACCTCCGGATAACAATCTGGCTCATTTCAAAGCTGTGAGT
Source organism: Parascotia fuliginaria (assembly GCA_963082885.1). Taxonomy (NCBI): domain Eukaryota; kingdom Metazoa; phylum Arthropoda; class Insecta; order Lepidoptera; family Erebidae; genus Parascotia; species Parascotia fuliginaria. The sequence goes on along the minus strand of OY720178.1, from coordinate 9,376,861 downwards.
AACCGCTGCAACTGTTTGTGTCAAGAAGCTAGGAGACGCTATTTTCATGAACCCCTTGTTGACCGCAACTCTTCCGACGTCTGGTGATTTTTGAAATCAGTTGGTGTCTGCAAATCTACTACGGCAACCTGTAAGATGTTAACTTGTATGCGCAAAACATGCATTTTTCCCTACCACCTATCTCTCTTGACCCTAGTATTAGATCTTCTACTTTACCTGAACTCTCTAACTTGCCTGTACCTGGTTGCCCAGTTTTTAATTTGAGCGCTGTCTCAAAAAAATCTATTCTTGCTATTTCCTCTCCCGCTGTTGGTAATAACAATTTGTGTTCGCGAATGATAATCCCTATTCTTCCAGATCCCATCTTAGAACTCTTTTTAATATCCCATCCCAAACAAGTGATTTTTATTCCTATTCCTTTTCTGTGCATGCAGTTCGGTTGTGGAATTTACTTCCGCCTAACATACGAGATTCCAACACCATCTCTATATTTAAAAAACGGGTCAAAGTACATTACCTTTCAACACTACAGTGATTATGTTTATTTATATCTATGTATGTATGTACGTACGTTTAGTAAGTAGTAAGTACGTTTATTTTATATATTGTTTTTATGTATGTTTATTTATATTTTATTTTATTTTTGCAGTATTGTTTTAGTTTAGTTATCTTTATTTAATGACATAGACACAGTGTGTAGGTAACACTGTGTCTGTTTCTTATCAATTTTCCTGTCGCAGATCTGCTGAAAGAAATTTCTGATGAAATAAGCAGTACCTTTGTGCTCTTGTTATTTTATGTACTATCTTTATAAGTTTTGTTTGTGCATATAAATAAATAAACATGTTAAATTATTATTCCGTCGAGCAATATTAACCACGTTTTGATAAAATTTTAAGGTGTTTGAATAAAACAGGTCGCTGAGACGCACTTTCCCATGGAACTGGGGAAAGTGCGCCTAGGCTCTAGGGGAGTCGTATGTCATCAACATGATTATATTTGCGTAGTCCAAATATGAATCGTATACAAACATTTTCAAGTCGCTCAAGTTTATGTAGTTTATATAAATGGTTCTTGGTGCGTTTGGTATAGCTGGCATCCGCATAATCAAGGATCGCAAGTAACAGGGAATTCGCAAGCGCAGTTTTGGTGGTAATTGCTAGGAGGTTTCGTAGACGTCTCAAAGAACCTGCTGTTGCAAAAGATATTCAACTCACTTCCTGCAAATGTGGTTCCCAGGTCAACACAGAATGGATGAACATACCTAGATCCTATACTTTTTTACTCAAATTCAAATTAATTTATTAAAATAATAATTTTACATAGTTTTTACTAGTACAGGCTTAATCTAACATGTAGGGACAATTATGGGTATTACCTGAACTAGGATAAACATGTATTTTAGGTTTGAACATTGCATATTTCTAAACAATAATCTTTTTCTATAGTATCCTTCAAAGCTTGAAGATGTAAGTATTTCTCTTTTATTATTTTCAGCCTTGTCGAGTATAATTGAGGAATATCATCCCACGGAACGTAACCGCTTTTTTTATTCTAATAGGGAATTCTTCCCAGACAGTGTTCGCGTGTCTCAACTTGTAAACAATCTTTCCATCGGGAATATACTTCAGAGCTCTTAGATTAGTTACAGTAGGATCTCCAGCCTTCTTTCCAGGTCTAATAGACTTATAGAAAGTCAACGTTTTCTCAATATCTTTAAAGAAGGGGTGATACAGATATTGCACATCATACGGATTCTTCTTACAAGCTGTTTTGGCCAGATACACATAATCCGCTGGAACATTTATTTTTTTGTGTCTTATAGCTCTTTCTATAACTGAGTGCATACTATTGCACTCCATTTGCATATGCCCTTTTTCAAGATACTTTTGAAAAACAGTTATTTTATTCTTCATGCCAAAGTTGAGCAAGGCATTGGACAATACCACATTTCTGTTCTGGTAAGTACAGCCATCGCTGTACAAAATGAGTTCTTTGCTATTATCTACTGAGTGTTGATGAATAAACTTCCCCATGGCAGTGACGATAATAGTAGAAAATTCATTACTTGTCAGTCTTCCTTCCGATTCATTCCAGATGTAACAATATCCTTTGTTTTTTTTAACATCGTAGAGGGTAAAGTTGTGGACTGTTACTTTAGTTTTATAGTAAAGTGCAGACACATTTGATCGTGAACATAAAAGCACTGACTGTAGATCCATTGTAAGCACTTCATTGTATGAGGCAGTATCTTTAGCTAGTTCTTTCCGCGCTTCTTCTTTCTTTTCTAAATGTATCTTATAGTCGCATTCTGAAGTATTGCCAGTTTTGAACGACTCGCAAATATCGCACAAATCCTTTTTTGGCCGAAATAGTGATAATTTAAGCTCTTCAAAAACATTAGGTTTAACTTGTTCTCGTAGGCAGAAGTCATCTTGATAGGTTTTGTACAACTGTGATTTTGATGTCCAGAGTGGTTCTAAGTACAATTTAGATGATTTTTTTCGACAGTAGTGAGATTCGAGTTTCGGCAAGGAATCAAAAAATCTTTGCAATTGTTGATGGAGTTCATCTTTGGCATTATTTCTTGTTACCTTTTGAGGTGTATTATGATTGCGTATAATCCATTTTTAATGACCCATTCACCGACACTCAAACAGTTTAGGAACATTTTCTTACATACCCGATATCTAGTTCCTTTGCAGTCGGAGAGATATAACTCTACAGAATTTTCTCGTCTAGATGATGTCCCAGCACATCTTTCTCTTTCTTTCAGTTTACAAACAGATGACATCCGAATGTACATTTTCTTTTCTTACCAACTCATATTCCAAAATTTTTCGAAACAGTTTTTCTGTCTTCTTCCAGGATCTTATCGCATTGTAATTTTGTACCACCTTTTAAACTTAGTTTGCAATTGCATCTGTCTTTCATCTTTCTTTCACTCTTCGTTTCAATAAAATTCTATTTACCATTTATTTTTTTCTTTCCTAAATACGATTTCCCTTGTTCCCTTAGCTTCTTGCTTTTATTAGCACTCCAATCCTGAGGTTGTCTCTTTTTTGGTCTTTTCTTTGGTTGAGACACTGATGAATCTTGTTCAGTTTCAGCAGTTTGGCAAATGGTTGAACATGGCGGTGATGAGATGGTTACAGGTTCAACTGTAGTACGATATTCTTCAATTGGGCACAAAACCACGGAGTTAGTTGATGTTTTGTCTTCTTTAGCACTTTCAAAATATCCATGTAATGCAATCTCTTCGCATAATATGGATATACTATCTGTAGAACTGCATAGTGATCTTCTTCGAACAGATCCATCATTGCATATAATTATATTGGATGGAATACCACTGAAGCATATCGTATCAGTTGTTGTTTCTTCAAATAGCAGAGAAGAGTCTTGGTATTAATACGGCACCGGTTGCAAATTTATAACTTCTTCTGGAGTGAGTTCTTGTAACGGTTCGTTCTCAACAACTTGAAGTACTTCCAGCTGCCCTGTGTTAGGCAAATCATCTTGTATTAATATGTAAGTTCCAGGATTAATATCTGAAGGGATAAGCTGCTGCGATTCGCTATAGTCTGGAAGGATAAGCTGCTGTGACTCACTATTACCTCGAGGGATAAGCTGCTGCGATTGCCTATCGTCTGGAGGCTCCTGCTGTGGCTGTGATTCATTGTAGTCAACATTTTGTAAAAAAATTAAAATTCGGGAATTTTTTATCATCTTTCCTAATGAGTATGTACCTGCGAAACAAAATAGAAAAATGTATGAGATACTATTACGTAGGCAAAATCATAACAAAAGCAGTTGTAGACAGAAACTAGATAAACGAATACTCAGTTAAACTCATTAAAGTAATTAAACTGCATAAAACAACGTAACTCCTTAATAAACTAGCTTAATTTTAGATTAAAGAAACAAATAAAACTTTGTAACTCCGGCGAGATATTGAAAGCATAATTTTCTACATTTTGGTTTGTAATTTTTAGTATTCACGTTAATCAATTAAAAATATAATAACATACAATTAATAAAGTTAAATATTACATTAATAAACAACAATTTACGTACCTACCTTATTTTCCAAATCTGCGCGTGACCTCCCCTCTGTACAGGCGACGCCGTACTGAGCTTTGGAGTTGCGTATTATGCATATTACAAAATGGCGGCGTGGAGATAAGTGGTTTTATTTTTCGTTCATAACTAATTAAATATTTTTTGGTAGGATATAAGACGTATTCCAACGGGTAGGTTATTCAATTAGCAATTAGCATTCAATGCATTAGCATTAAAAGTCAAATTTTGTTCTTTTTGGAGTTACGTAGTTTGATTTTTAGGCCGACGATATTTCATACTTACGTGGGTAAATTTCACTTCTGAATTGTAGGATATCCTGTATACTTACACTCTTTTGGAACAGACTGCATTTAAAATTAACCGATATTATAACGTCCGTACAGGTTGACAGCTAGCAACAGAATGAATCCGCCTCGAGTCAAAGCCCTGTTTATATAATGTTGTCACTTTTAGTGTTGCTAATGCTTAAAATCGAAATTTAATTATATTACTTTTGGAATTTGATGTTTTGAATTTATGAAACCTTACAGTTTGTTTTTCATCCACGCAAATACTCTCAATGCATTAGTATACTTTTTATCGACAAACAGGCGGGAAAAGCCGCGCAGATGCTAGTAATCACTAGAATAATACTTTTATTTATATACCTTATTGGCTATTTTAGACGAAAATTGTTTTATTTTTTAACATCTTTATTTATAAACTAGCTGTTGCCCGCGACTTCGTTCGCGTGAAAATTCAGATGGGTGCCTCTATGAGAATATTGCGTGCCTGATTTTATGGCAATCGTACATTGTATCAGTATTATCCGTTTCTATGGCGAATCCAGTTTAAACCCGCTACCGCTAAAACTGAAAAACCACTTTCACACAAACTTGCGACTCTTATTTGCCCATTTAATAAGGGTGGTTTCTGAATATTAATAAAAGAGTATTTTCTAGTAATTTGGTAATCCTACTATAAAACTATAGAAGTTTCATACAAACTTTGCCACCCCTTTATACCCCCCTAGGGGATGGATTTCGCAAAATTCCGTCTAAGTGAGCACCTATATCCTAATAGGAATGACAATGCAGTTTGAGATTCCTAGCACTTGTTGTTTCTGAGATTTCTTGATAAGTGAGTGAGTGACCTTTTGGGCTTCGCTCCCGTGAATGTCGTTTTTCCCAATGACATTTTTATATTAATAATAATAATAATAATAATAATAATAATAATTTATTCAGAAACCATAGATACATATTAAAATAACAAATACAGAGTCTTAAATTAGGTAAAAGTAATCTAAACAGAGTCTGTGCCTGAACTAGGTAATCCTGTGTTTCAGGCAAAAAATGTACATAATCTTTATTCTTAGATAATCTCATATTTATTATATTAAGGGTAAAATATTAAATAAAATATTGTTTAAATACTGTTTTTCATACTATTTTTTATCTCCCCCTCACTTCCCCCTCACTTCCCTCTCACTTCCCCCTCACTTCCCCTCACTTCCCCGTTACTTCTCCGTCACTTTCCTCTCACTTCCCCTCACTTTTCCCTCACTTCTCCCTCACTTCTCCCTGGCTTTCCCCTTACTTCCATCTGACTTCTCCCTGACTTTCCCTTCACTTCTCCCGCATTTCCTCTTTACGTCCCCCTCACTTCCCCCTCACTTCCCCATCACTTTCCTCTCACTTCCCCATCACTTCCCTCTCACTTTCCCCTCCCTCACTCCTTCTCATCAGCCTCATCACCTCCTTTTCCTCCCTCCTTTCCCTCCCTCCCCCTCCCTGTAAATTTCGAGTCGCTAGCTTCAGAAGCTAAAGATATTTGTATAGAATATTTCATCCCTAATTTCACCCCTCTAAATCAACCCGTTAAAATAAAATTATAAGGATATTTTTTATTTAAATAGAAGTATTCCAAAATAAAATTTCAAAACTGTAGGTAAGTTAAAAAATGAAGAAGATTCATATAATCGATTTCATCCCTTTTTTTAGTACAACCTCTAGACATTTAGACAAACACACCCTCCAAATTTCAAGTCGCTACGACCAGCAGTTTAGGCTGTGCGTTGTCTGTTAGTCAGTCAGTCAGTCAGGACAAAGCCTTATATAATATGTATGGGTGTATAGATGTATGGATTAGACGTATAGCCATCGAGGATCAAAGCATACAGGCTGCTAGGAATGCTAACACGTGATGAGCCACATAAAGCTGACCGTGCGAAAAACAGCTAATACTTAGATCCACGCCCACAACTTTTAGTTGTGTTTGACCTTGGGCTTTATTAATTGTCATCGCGAAACATAGGCTCACTGGAAACTGGACTCATTTAAAACTAAACGGAAGATTGTTTAGAATGAGCGGAATCCGAAAAATAAAAACGCTATCAGCTAATTCCGTAACCTGTTAAAGTCTCTGTTTCTATCAGATTTCGTAGTAAATTAACAAATGTTCGACGTGATTCTTTAAATTGGCATAACTTTTTTATTTATGAACCGATTGACATGAAACAAACACTAAATGTTAAGTGAAGCTTACCACAATGTATTAGTGAAAACCATATCTAAATCGGATAAGCCGTTTCTGAGATTAGCGTGAACAAACGCACAGACAAACAGACAAACAGACAAACAGACAAACAGACTAACAGACAAAGAGACAAACAGACAAAAATTGTAACAATCATTGTTTTGGGTTCTATTTGCGTTGATAAAGGCCCCAATAATTTTTTTTCTCATATATCTTCCATGTACAGACAGCGATCGGTTACATTTTTATTATATGTATAGATAAGTTGATTTCTCAGCACATATTATTTGCATAATTTGGTCCGATTATTATGCTATAAATGACTGTAAATAAAAGATTAAATAAATAGAAAAAGTAAAGTATTTAATATCAAAGGTTAAACATGTATTCAATTTTAAGGTATAATTCTGTATCTGGACATTTAATTAAGGACAGTAAAGTGTAATGAAAATAGAGTTAAACAAAACTAATAATCTGCAGTTTATAATATCTGATGACGTTGTGTGTAGTTGTTGTGATATTATTATTATTATTATATTATAATATATCTTTAACAGCTCCATTTTATCGCGTGTAAAATCAGTACCCAGTAGCAAAACCTTTGTTAGTAATTACCTCTTGATACCGATGTGGCATAGACATTATCAGTTTCTGACATGTTTCGACAGGAATGTTTGCCCATGCCTCACAAAAAGTTCTCATTTCTCATTAAGTTCATCTAAAGTTGTGGTACGATAAGTGGCAACTTTTTTCTGGATTTCGTGCCAAAGGTGCTCGATTCAATCAATCAATCAATCAATTTATTAATAAATACAAATTACATACAATATACAATATAGGTAGTTTCCCTTTGGTCCCAAACTAAGCTAGTGCTTGTGATTGGGTTGAGGTCCGGGATATTTGCTGGCCCATCTAGCACCGACATTGACTGCCTGGTAAGAAACGACTTGACTGAACGGGCGGTTTGTTTCGGGTCGTTATCATGCTGAAACGTTCATATAATAATAGGGAGATGCTCCTCAGCATAGGAAAGCATAGTTTCCTTCAATATTGCCTTGTACTGATGTTGGTCTAAGTTACCCTGAACTTTCCTCACAGGTCCCACTCCACGTCGAGAAAATGAACCCCATATATTTTAATGTTTCCACCGCCATGTTTCACCTGTTTTTTTGTGAATCTTGGATTCATTTCTGCTTTTACAGGACGCCGTACGTATTGCCTTCCATCTGAAGATATCAAATTAACCTTGGTCTCGTCAGAGAATAATACATGTTGCCATTGGGCGTACACTCTTCCGAACAACTCTGCTTCTACCAGATGTTGTCGAACGGTCCTCGCTGATACACCGGCTCTTTCGTCTGCCCCAAACACTTCGTGTTTAATAAAAAAAAGAGCCTAAAACGGATCTTTCTTAGCTAACCTAGTTATCATTCTATCTTCTTGCGGAGTTGTTTTTCTTGATCTTTTTGTTCTGGGCACATTTAAAGCTGTGTTATTGCACCTGAAATGTTGCACTGAATTGCATACCATAGTTTTTGAACAATTAAAATGTTCTGCTATCCTTCGGTATGACCGACCAAACCACGCTCGACAAACTTCATGATAATTTTTCGCAGTGTTGGATCGCAACTTTTATTTTTACCTATTTTTCTTCAAAATTCTCAAAACTTAACATTAAAAATCTGGATTGCCGCCAAAACTACCATGAAACAATAAGAGAAGAAATAAAAAAGCCTTCAGAGCAAAATGAGCATAACGCAAAATGACTACCACTCGCAAAATGTACAAAACGCATAATGAACAAAAGCAAAATGAACACTACACGCAGAATATACAAAACGCAAAATGTACACCTTCGCCCTTATTCACATTTTGGTTTTGTTTTTGATACGATAAGAGGAAAACGCATTTTATTAGTAATTCTAAAATAATAGCTTCTAAAGTTTAAAAAATTTTGTCCCGCCTCTACCTTCTCAACCGTATGTAAAAAAAATATGAAACAAATCATAAAGGTAATGCTCAATAAATACTTTCAACGAAAATTATTTGAACATCATCGAATGTACCGTTATTGAATTATTGACGAAAAACAGCACATTTTACACCAAAAGGACATAAGTGCCAGGCTCGAAACCCTATTGGTACATGGTCTGATATACACTCATCGGTTTACTTTATACTACCTACACTGAAAAGGTAACCTGACGCATCGGTGCTGCCACCTCGTGGGCACCATTTAAGAAAACCCTCTTAGCAATTTTCTTTTGTCTTTATGCACGTGAATTATCTATTTTGTAAATTAAACATTAACATTGCCGAAATTAACACTGAAAAATATTTGTTTTGATAGCGCTGTCAAAATGGAAGACCTTGTATTAAAGTGGCGCTAACTGGTGGCGAAAATTTTCCTAAACACCCTCATTGGACCAAACGCACCGCAACGTTTGAAATACGTATAGTTCCTGTATTTTAACTCGTCGAGCGTTTCTGTGCAGGTTTTGATTCCATACAAAGCTTACCTCCTACAACCTTCTGATGGCCTAGTACATTTGCAGGATGATCGGAGGATCTTAAGGGAAATAATGTTATGAGACCGTCCTAAGAATAAAGTGTATATTTTGCGTTTTGTACATTCTGCGTGTAGTGTTCATTTTGAGTGTTGCGCGTTCCGCGTTTTGTACATTTTACGTATTGCACATTTTCTTTTTGTTTTGCTGAAGGCAGAAAAAGTATTGAGATTCAAATTTTAAAAATAGAACGCAATATCTCAGTGTTCCTAATTAAATTGCCAGCCAGCATTCTTTGAACAAATAGCACTATGATAATCTATCAGCTATACTGTAAAGAAGGAATATTGTTTAGACTCGTTGGAAAATAAAAAATAAAATTTTAATTTGGCTTAACTAGAGATTGAGCCTAATTAGTTGACCACGACTGAATATAAAAAAAAAAATTTAAAATATTTTTACAGAAGTATTACGTACTTATTTATTTTTTCAACTTATTTAAATAAATATTTCTTTATTATTTGTTATATTTAAAAAGAAGAGACTCAAAAATATATTATAATAATAAGTATTTATTTTTTTAATAAAATTATTTTTTTTGTTTCAATATTTTTATATATTATTTATTCATTTTTCATTTTATTTTTATTAACATTTTCTTTATTATTTTTTATACGAAAAGAAATAGTAAGAAGTTGCATTTTGCGGAAAATGAATAACAATTTGCGAATATTTGCGACGAGTGTGTTACGACAATGGAGAATCCAAAGTCAAAGTTTCAAGCGGTATTCCATACCTAGTAAAGGTATGGAATACCGCTTGAAACTTTATCACAGTTTATTATAAATGTTTACAAATACACTAGTTTTTGTTTCATTCAAAAACACCAATAAGATTTTAATGACATTTGAACTTGCCGTGAATATCGAGTGACGCACGACACAGCAGCGTGACATCATAGAATCGCACTCTGTGGCTGGTGCGCTCGGTAGTACGCAACATACATTTTTATAGTTGCTATATTTTGCTATTTTGTTTGTGCTCCTTTCAAAACTTTCATTCATAATGTCAGTGTGCATTAAATAAACAAATCCCTACCACGGAAGAAGTATTTAAAAAGGCCAATGAAATAATATACCAAAAATAAATGGACTTATGATTGCTGAGTATTTCTTCAATAAGTGTGTTGCCGCCGAAATGCGAGGAATAAAAATGCAAAAGTTGATCTAGATCGCAAGAAGTCTAAGTAGAAAAAAACATAATTTAACCAGACTAAAAAGGAATCTGACTAATGTCTGTTAATGCCGGGTATGGTCGAGTTGAATGAATTTGATGATCGGAACGCGGCTGAATCCAGCTTTGGTCTGCTTAGATAAGCTCCACTCCGCTACAATAGAACACTTGCCAGTTTATACTGTTCTTCTCCTCTCCACTCCGCCCAGCTCCGCGGCAATGTAAACTCACTCTAACACTTTTAAGGGTATATCAGTATACCGGCTCGGGCAAAGCTGGATTAAAGTTATAAATAAAACCAAAATTAAAATTTATGAACTTTATTCATCTGCTTTTATTACATGAGTTAAAATTAGTAGTACTAAAATCCACGTAGACATTCTTAGCGCTAAATTAATACCTACTGAAACTGAGAAACAGTTACAAATTTTACATATTTATCTATACTACGTAATTAACAAAAAGCTGAATTAGGGTGTAAGTATACAAAAAAAATTATTTATGTTTAGATTTCTTTTTCTTCTTGCTCGATTTCTTCTTATGTTTGCGTTTCTTTTTCTTTTTCTTATGATCATCTGAGCTGGATTCAGAGTCACTGTCACTGTCGCTTGCAGCCCGTTTCTTTTTTTTCTTGCTACGTTTCTTTTTCCGCTTACGTTTACGAGCATCTGAAGATGAAGACGATGAAGAATATTCAGTATCACTAGAAGATTCACTATCTGAATCTGGTTTCTTTTTAACGTTTGCTAGATCAAGCTTTATAGTTTCGTTATCAAGTTTAACTTTTTTAGTCTCAGTAACTCCCGTAGGTGATGCAGAACGTTCACGTTTTTTATTGACCTCGTCTTTATTTTCATTGTCCGATTCCACTGTCTCATCATAATCTGGTTCGAAGTGCGCTTCATCTAAAGTGGACTTCTTGCGTTCCCTATCCGCATTTGCACTTTTAGAATCGCCTGTGGAATTTTTTTCTTGAATTCGATCACGCATTGTATTATTTTCACTTACTTTCTTTTCTTCTCTCATCATTTTCTCGGAAAGTTTCTTATCATTTGGACTACGACCACGACTCTTTTCTCCACTTTTTAATGCCTCAGAAACTAAGCGTCTATCGCTTTTCGAAGACTCTGATCTGTTGATTGTATCCTGTTTACGGCCACTATCTCTTTCTACTGTTACCCGCCTGTAAGGTTGATTTCGTTGTTCTCGTTGATCACGTTTAGGAGTTTTAGACCTTGATTTTACACGCTCAACTGTACTTTGAACTAACCGCGGCTCTCTGCCTCTGCGTACATCTTCCACTTTGCCCCCAAGGCGTTCCTTAACCGACAAACGTGGTGGTGGCGTTTTAGAAAACCTACGTTTCTTTTCATTGATTTCAATAGATCTCTGCTCAGATTCTACTACTGGCACTGTAATTTGTATATTGTTCATAGGAGTTTTTGGTGTTTCATCACCATATAGCTTAAGACGATCACTGCTGATTTTCTTAATTTCTATGGGCCTTAACGAATTAATTGCTTTAGCAAATATTGCATTTTCAGCACGTTTTATGACATCAGATGTAACTTTACTTCCATCTTCCTCTTCGTCAGGTGATGTTATCTCTCCTGGTTCTTTCACCTTCTCCACAGTGTCTTCATCAACTTCCCATTTTGACAGTTCAGGCAAAGTGGCTAACATTTCTTTATTAGGTTGAGTGTTCACTTCTATTTCAGATTTTAAATCTAATTCATCAGCTGTAGCTTGAAGTTCAATGCCATCAAAAGGTTCATCTTTGCCTGTGTTATCTGCATTTTTAGTATCAGATAATGTTGACAAGTTCTTTTCTTCGGCTTTTACATAGTTTTCTATTATTTCTTTATCAACTGCCCCTATTGCTTCGTCACCATATAGGTCATCGTTTGGTTTACAATTATTTTCCACTTTAGGTGATTCGACTTCTTTTTTAACTGGAACTTCTTCATTCACCGTATTTTCAGCTTTAACAACCTCTGGTTTTTCATTTTCAGCTTTGTCTGTATTAGTTTCTTCATTTTTAATCTCTCCTTTGTCACCCTCATCATTTTCCTTTTTAATATGATCTTTATCTTTTTTGTCTCGCTTATCCCTTTTCTTTTTCTTATCTGTATCCTTTTCCTTCTCTCTCTTCTTTTTCTTTCGTTCTCTCAGTTTTTTCTCTTTCTCTTTATGATCCCTACCTCTGTCAGCAGACGACTTCTCAGAAACTTTTTCTTCTTTCTTTTCACGTCGACTATCTCGATCGCGAGAACGTCCTCTAGATTCACTACGTTTTTTCTCGCGCGTTTCTCTGCGTTCACGTTTCGGCGATATGCGACCTTTTTTATCAGGACTTGTTCTATCATGGTCACGTTCTTTATCATAATCACGACTTCTTTCATAATCACGCGGCCGATCGTCACGACCGTCGCGTACTTCTCTGGCTTTATCATATCCCGATCTTCTATCAGGTTCTCGATTTCTTTCGGGTTTATCTGTGACTTCACGGGTTTCGGGGTATCTTTCTCTATCTCTAAGTTCTCTATCCCGGTGTCGGTCGTGTTCGACATTTGGATTGCGCCTTGGACCACCTCTGACGCGAACAGTTGATCTATATCCAGGTCGGGTATGATCACGAGGACCACTAATTTCATCTCTATAATTATCACGGAAATTGGGCTCATGATAATTAGGTGGCACTGTTTCTCTAGGATCGGTACTCGGAGGTCTAAAAGGTACGTTGTTTTCAGGGAATCTGTTATGAGTTGGATTGTCTCGGAATGGACCATCTCTGTAAGGTATATTTCTATAAGCTCCATCGCGGAACGGCGGCGGTCCTCCCCTGAAATTAGGATCACGATAAGGTCCTCCTTGTGGACCTTCGCGATAGGTCTGTCCCTCTCTAAATGGTATCGGACCTTGATCACGGTAATGACTCGGTCTGTAATTGTCTCGGAACCGTGGCGGTTGCTCCCCAACATGAACAGGAATCTCATTTTGAACAGACGATGGTAATGGCATATCCCTATACCCACCAGGTCCATCGTTATACGGCGGTGGTCTGTAAGGATCTCGATAATTCGAAGGTGGCGGTAATCTATCGCGATCAATAGGTCCTGGTGGACCAAACAAAGGCTTTTCAAAAGGCGATGGTTCAAAGCCAGGTACAGGCGGTTCAATGCCAGGAGGTATGTCTTCAAATGGAGGGCCATCGTACCTACCACGATAATTTGGTGGTGGTTCAGTTGGTACAGGGAGATTACCCAAGGGTGGGATCTGTTTTACGCCTATCGATGGGTAGGCTGGAGGTTGTGCACCGCTTCTAGGACCATATCTGGAAATAAATATGTTTCAATATAGTTATTCAAAACACAGTATCAAATACATTCATGAATGGATTATCTCTGCAACTTAATAAGAAAATTGCTGTGCGAATCGAACCTGCAATATTGCTCACAAATTTAATGTACTAACTAAAATGAAACCCTTTATAGACTAACTAAATTAAATGAAATGCGTTATTAACGTCATCAAAAATTCTGTTAAAATTTTAATAGGGACAATAATATGAATGTAAATAATTTGCTTTAAAATATTCAAGACTGAGCTGCACTTATCTTTGTACATAGCGGATCTTCGAATTTATTTTTGTCGAACGAGTTACACGGCATACTAAGGCTCGCCTCTTAGTGAGGTAGGTTATATCTGAATATAATATAACTGTGGAACTAACTATTAGATAACTGTGGTACTAACTATACCATTAAGTAATCACTTGTAAATAGCCCTGTTAGCTAAGATACATAACAGCGCATTTGATGCACAGTATATCTTCATCTCTGTGCCTATTGCGCGATTAGAAATGTGCTTAAATTCGTACAAAAGCTGGAATGTTGTTACTAATCCTAAAGTGCGCTAACCTGTTTGTATAATATTATATACTCATGTTCTTAGATGCATATAAAAGTGGATCATAACAGTTTATACGCAAGAATACGTCTATTCTATAAACACAGTTAAGGTTGTTATTCAATACCCCAATGATATCTCTACGATGATAAATATAGAAAGTTAGGTATGCTATACATACGATTATATAGCCACGTAAGCATTAGTCTGCATAGTCCTGTGGTAATTATTTAATAGTGGCATCCTAGATGCATAGAGTTTCAATAACTTTTGAATTTAAAAAAAAAGTCCTTAAAATGTATTGACGCAAATATAAATAGTATAGCACACCTGACTTCCAATGCACACCATCAAAGTTTAGTAAAATTACATTCCTTTTAATGTTAGTCTCTAATTTACCATCAATTCATACATAGCAGCAACGAGGGTGCTGCCTCAAATTTTCTTCAACACCATGGAGATTTTCTTCATGATATCCGTCTTCTCTATAATAAAGCTATTCTGAAGAAGCCTTAAAATAGCAAAGAAAGCAAATTTAATATAGAAATACCATTATCTAAACAGCAAACAATATCTACCTTTAAGTAACAAAACAAAGACAGTTGTAAAACTTGTATTATATATTCGCACAATTTTTTTATTAAAATATGTATCAATTTGAAGACACAATGTGGGTATAAATAAGATAATTACTGGACACATAAAATTATGCAAATAGTAGCGTGCGTTCTATAAGTCGACATATGATTAATTCGCCATATTGCGAGCTATTTTATCTTTTTGGAGTGTAACAAGAACAGTGAAACACCTAGAATCAAGGCGGGAAAAGGATTTCACATTTTTACTGGCATTTAAGTGCAATGATTATCCTTTTTTTGTAATCTAATTTAAAAAATAAATATATCAAATTTAGTAAAAAACCTTTTATAACGAATGAACGATATCGATATTTATAGTCTATTCAACTAGGCATGAGAAAAAGGTAAACAAAGAATCATAAGATTCTCCAAACGTTTTGACAAAAATAAAAGATAACGAAGCCATTACAACTACCTATATTATAAGTAAAGGCTTAAACGCTGCTAATGATTATAAAGATTATTTTTGAGTAATAACGATCTTTAAACCACAGCCGTTTTGGTTTACACAAGAAAGTTTCCCACCAATACAGCCACTGACTATACATATTATATCGATATCAAAACTATATCGGTAGGAAGCTTTGCCCTTGAAGGATCTTTCATGTGTAAACTTATTTATTAAAACAATTTAAGTATTAAAAGTATTGTTTACACATCTCTTAGATGTGTGAACAATACGTAAAAATATAAGTTCATACAAATATTTACTAGACCCGCTTCGCTTCGTAATTAAGTTTTTGCCTGTTTCCCGCTTAGTTTACTATTATCGTTATTATAGATGATAGGTTGATGTTTTATACGCCTTAACCTTCCCTGAGAAAACCACAATATAACAGTGAAAACCGCATCCAAATCCTTTGGATGGTTCTCGAGATTAGCGCGATCAAACAGACAAGACGCTTTCCAGCGACTTCCTTTTATACTATGTATAGATATATTAAAATAAAATTCCTGATATAGAAATTAAATAACTACATTAATAATTAATTTAAAATTTAACAGACAACATATTAAACAACTTCTGTTATTTGTTTACCTTTTTAGCCTAGTTAAATAAAATATAGTATTAAAATCGGCAATTTCATAGGTTTTAACCCGTTTTTCAGCTGCTTCATCCTTAGCATTACAACTTACATAACCATATTAGTTTTAAGCATCATTCTAATTACACATTATATTAATATACGGTAGACAAAAATATAAGTTACATCATTACAATTTACATTTTACCAATCATAATTAATACAATAATTTAACAATAATTTTATTATTTCTTAAGTAGAAGTAAATGACTTAATTTTTATTACAAACAAATGAGTAAAAATTAAGAGCGTTTACGCGTCATAAGTGGCAACATCGCAATTTAGTGTCATGTTTTGTGGTTTTAATTTTTTATCATATCGGAACTATATTTTCAAATATGTTCTTTTTAAATGCTTGAATTAGGTGAAAGCTGTATAAAAAGTAAAAAATCATTGCGTTTACAGTTTTATTTATATGCAAATAATACATTTAAAAGTTAAGTTGCATTATGGATGGCTAACTGTAGGTGATTGATTGGTGGCAATTATCAACTTGATGGTGGCTAGAATTTCGTTTTGGAAGTAATAAGGATTAAAAGATAATAGTCAAGCCAGTTTTGGAGAAATATATTCGTCATATTTCTTATCATTCTTCAAAAAGTTTTCTCCAAAAATTATAACGCTATCACCTGCGTAAGAGAATATCTGTACATTTTCAAGTTACTTACATATAAATGTAACGGAAAACACATTCACTATTACATCTAAAATATTGGATTTGCTGTAATCACTTATTTCACAAATTCACCTTCCTAGATTACACTATAACATTTTCTTTTTCACATAATAATACATTTTTTTATTATTTACTTACGTACATTTTACTTAAAAAAAATAACCTACACAATTCTTTAAATACTATTTTAATTTAATTTAATATTCAAAACTTATAACTGTTCAGAGTAAATCAAAATATACGTAGAAATAATTTTAAAAATATTTTGATAGCTTATTTAAATGCATAGTGAAGAAGACAGTTGTAACACATTGTTATTTCGGCTACGAGCCCATTCGTCATTCAGTGTTATTTTTTTACTATAGCAATCAAAATCATAAGTAAGTACTTATACTCACGTTAAATTTAAAATAAAAATTGCTGGTTTATTTTCTCTTTTATTTGATGCAAAAATTTTACATAGAAATAAAATTATACACTGAAAACAACTGAATAGATATTTTAGATGTTACCACTCAAGGCCGTTGACCCCAGTAAAGGGGAACCATGCAATATGCATGTGACATGTATTTTTATCATCTCTCTTAAATAGACATTGACTGAAAATAATACACTAATTACATAATAATAGACCGCCGAACCTAGCTGTAGGTGTAAACAATAACATTTTACGACTTTGTGGACACAAAAATTACGAAAACTCACAAAATACATGCTGAAAAATGACTTAAATATAACAACTATGGGTCAAATTTCCAAAACTAACGTATTTCTAGCCAGATGGCATAATATGTACATAAGTAAGTAAAATATGGTAAGCTACCCATGTTTTTTTTTCAGTAGATATATTATATTAAAAATATAGTTATATATTCATGTTATGCGACCCGACCCCTTTTTTTTTGTAGCACATTAATATGGCACAAGCAATATTCTTAACAATATTTCATTAACCTTAATTATATTATCAGATACAAGAGATAAAAATATCCATAGCACATGAATAATAGAAATAGATACATTTCAAAGTCAAACTGAAACAATGAATTCCGTTAATTGAGATTACCTAATGTTTTGCGAATTTATTTTGAACCTTACCCCTTATTATTTTAACAACTGTTTCACTTTACGCACATTCTTTTATACTAACCGAATCGACAACTCGAGTTAAGGCCTAAAAGCCATTAATAGACCTTCAAGGCGACTAGGTAAACCATTACCGTAGAATTGGAGTCGCTTAATCAGGAACATCTGTTGTAGAACTCAGACTACCCAACAATGCAACAACAACAACCTACTAAGAATTTAAAAAAGTTTGTTACACAAATATTTTTTATACTCTTTTTCCGTGACATTAATCCAACTGCGTATCTATCAGTGCAGCTCACCTTATGTCAGCAGAGCGATGTTACGCATACTGATAAAGTTTATATCATACAAGGCAACATAAGCACACTACTCATACCGACATTTGCTAGCATAAGAACTCCTTTTTTGCCCGTGTTACTACCAATCTTACTACTAGTAGTAACACCGATAATTGAATTACCCTACTTACTACAAAAGTTGAAAGTTGTTAGAACAGCAATAAAAAATTGCCAGTGTTACAACCGTTTATTTTTAATACCGGTGTTACTACTATAGTAAGATTGGTAGTAACGCGGACAAAAAAGGTAAAAACTCACTACGAACACCACGGTTGGTGCATTTCAGTTCATTCGAATAATAACCTTGAAATAGCCAATTACAGCGCAGTTTTACGTTAAAATAACGCTCTTGGCCACTATATACTTCTAGTTTATTTTTGATTTCTGAGTACATTTTAAGTGTTCGTTGTCCTTGTCCATAATGCTGATAATTTTCAACAATTCCTGATCTTTCACTAATGGCTGATTTTCACGAACACGAGTGGCGCTGTTTCTGTTTATGTGCAGTGTATATGTACAGTGTGATGGTATATGTTGTTCGATTAGTCACTAAGCAGCAATGCAAATATTGCGGATGTTTTCGAAACATTCGTATACTGACATCTTCAATGGATTTACGCATACTAACCCTCAATCCACTAGCAGTAAAGTGCAAAAGGATAGGTAATTTTTCACTGTAATCCTTATTTAAAACGCTGTTTTCTGCTAAGCATTTGTCGTCACCCGTTTCCCGCAGACCAGGGGTGGCACGAAAGAATTTGTCAAGCTATAGCTTAGATAGCCAGACACAATTTTGTAAGCAACTACAAAACTTTGAATTGAACTTTTAATTATATCACACCAACTACACATAACGCCATTTAGACCCAAAGTAAGCATATATAATGCGGAAATACTTTTTTTGTAAATACATAGGTACACAAGACAAACTAGATAAGGTACCAGGCACGCACACTATTATGCACACACGGATGCACACATACACGGTATAGCTACGCACCAGTAGCGAAGAGTCACTTGTTCGAGGAGGTAAGCCGGTGGGACTAAAATACTTTGAGTTTCGGAAGGCCAGTTAGACTTTGAGTAGACACTTAAGCAGTGATAGGTATAAGGAGGTCAGTGCATAATTTAAAAGGGAAGCCGGCAGGAATCGTGTTATATGGACGCTTCGCCACTGCTACGCACACTTATGAATGACCAAAGCCGTCGCCGGCGCGGCGCAGACACAAGCGTATAGAAAAATAAAAACATACCTTGTAATACTATACCACAGTATTATTATGCATAATAAGGCTGTGACTATACCAATATTTAGCGCAATCTACGTAATGTTTCCATAGCTGATTGGTTGAGCCATGGCGATATGCGGCCTCGTCAAAGGGATCGAGCCTCCGTTGATATGTTCTTTTTGAATTTGTTAGATATTTTTATTAAAATTATTCTTTCAAACATACGGTTCCACAGCGAGTGTAAATTGTCTTGTATTTTTAGTTGTCCGTTTATAAGCCAACTACCCACAAATAATAATATATTGCTTCTTTAAGAATAAAGGGGCATGTTACACATTTATCCGTTTGAAAGTAAACTACCCACATAATTATATAGTTTACGATTCCTCACGGCTTGAGTTGTTGAATCGTGAGTCACTCTGCGTTAGAGACTATTACATAATTTTTCACTTGAACTTTTCTGTTATTTTATTTAAAATGCATGCATGACTTATCAGTGTTCCATAAAACTGAAATCGTTGTGTTGCATCAACAGAACATTTCGAACAGCGAAGCATAGCAAGACGATTCATGATATCGGTAAGTAAATTATTAAAGTTAATAAGTATTAATTCTAAACATGCACAAAATTAATGGGTGACTTTTTAACATGTTTAATATGTAAAAATTTTGCTATCTAATGTGCACCGTAAGAAGAGAATTAACTTCGCCAGAACGTATATAAACTTTGACTAATTTATTTTTATTACAAGATTTGTTTGATTTTGAGTTTTAACTGTAGAATACATTCTCATTAGTAAGTTGAGGCCTGTGCCCAGTATTGGGATATAAATAGGCTGCTATTATTTCATTTTTACTTTTAAACACTATATTATATCTTCATTCCTTCTAAAGTGGAAGATACAACATATTTATTCTTAATAAAGCTCTATCAGATACAATAGTTATACATGTGAGTGATGTTTGTTACTGGATCAAAAATATTATTATATTATAATTCTATGTAACATGTTAATTCCCTCCCATTGTATATTATGATTGTGTAAAATAATATATATGTAGTAATATAATATAATTTATATATATTGTCCAGCAGTGGCGAAGAGTGACGTTTTGTAAGAGGGAAGCCGGCGCAAAATCTGCTTACCTTGAAGCACGATGTATGGTCTATTTCTACACTATAATAGATATTATATATAGTCTTTCGGATTTATCTCAAAGGGAAGCCGGTAGGAATCGGGTTATATGGATCCTTCGCCACTGTTGTCCAGTATTTTTGTAACTGAACCATGTAATAAAGATAACATTTAAAAGTTAACAAAAAAAAAATAGAAAAACAAGCTCATATTAATAATAATTGTTTTATTAGGTTTTAACCTGTGATAAAAATAAAACCATAGCAAATAATTATTTGATTTAAATTTATAAAAAGAATTATAAGTAAGCCCATAAAAATAAAAAAAATAATTAAACTTATTTTTTGTTTTTATTTTGTTTCACTCGCTGTGGAACCGTATGTAAGAGAAACATACTAATGATAACAAAATATGTAATAGGTACAACAAGAATACATCGGCACTATGCGAGATTCGAACCCTTACTCATACCAGTAGTTTGGCTTTTGGAATGGTGTCCGCCACTTCTGGATTCCACTTACTGCTTACCATCAGGCATAGTGGAGTCACTTTGGTAGGCTTATATAAAAAAAAAAACACGTCGCCGCAAGCCACTACGTCTTTAACCATTCAGCCATGGAAGCCTTTTGAAGATTGTGCTAATTATTGATATTCTATTACAAGTTACGTTTTTAACAAACGTTGGATGCTATATGTTGTGTGTGTGTGCGCGCCGCAGCCGGTGCTTTGTTTAGTGTGCGTAGATTTGCCGTGTATATGTGCATGTGTGGCGGATAGTTTTACAGACCGACGTAATGTTATAGTGTGCGTGACTGGTACCTTAACTCCTTTGCCCGCCGTACATATTATACATAGCAACACCCAAACCAATGCAAATAGACATGTTCACGCACACAAATATTTGCACTGAGCGGTAATCGAACCCGCGACCTCTGCGTGGCCACAGAGGCAGTCTTAAAACAAATTTATTTACAACATTACAAATTTATTTTTCATAATGTAATTTGCTTTTTTTTGTTTTACATTAAAGTTAGCAACTATAACTGGTAGAACCTAGAACCTAAATGTGCATTGTATAGACTTTACTGGCAACTGCCAACAATGCAAGTTATTTAATTAAAGAGCTGTGTTTCACTAAATGCTCAATGACATACATCTTAAAACTAATATAACCGAATTCGTTGTTTCAGTTTTAGGTACATTTTTTTCCTTTTTTTATTTAAAACAAATTTAGGTACATTATGTGTAGGTGAACAAAAACATTAAATAGCTTATTACATAATTATAGGTAAACAATAAAATATAATAGCTTACATAGATTTAAATATTACCTCATAGAAAAGTATATGGACTTAATACTAAATAGTTCCTTACTTAATACACCGTTTTAAAATAACGTTTGATTACTTAATTAGTTAAAAAAAGGAAATAAAAGACAGTTGTATGAAAATAAAAATATTTTATTTGTTACTATCACAGATTAAAATGATTACAGTAGTATTTGACTTGAGTTTAACAATATATAAAGAGTATAAATTTAATATTAAACAAGTAATCATAATACAAAGATCCAATGTAATTACATATTTAATGTATCAGGCAAATTAATGTATTTAATTAACTATTCACGTATAAAAATATAAACATTATGGCGCTCCCTCATGTTACTGATCCGAGCACTACATCCAACTTGTAATGTAATGATACAATTCGAGCATTACATTGGTGATGGAGGCGAACCTAGCATTACACAGAACACAACTTGATGAAACAATGTGTAATTTTTTGAATCTGGAGTGTTACATTACAAGCGAATCCTCGGCAGTCAGGGAGAAAGTATTGTAATGTAATGCTCGAAATCGAATCTGTAGCGCCTCTATTGTCAACGACACCACAGAACCACACCATTGTGGTGTCGTTTACAATTTTTTTTTCTGTTCAGGCAATAGGATAGATTGTATCTTGGCTTACAAATTTTCTTTTATATTGCCCGTGCTGCTTCAAAAGTCTTTGGGCAGTGAAAAAAGCACTCAACATCAAGTGCACCAATGCTTAGTTTGCCAACATCGGTAACAAAAATAATTAGAAATTAGATAATGACGTAAGCTACGTAAACGGTATGAATATACAATTAAAGTAGGTCACTTTGTCTTATTATTTTTATAAGGCAATAATATTTATAATATAAAACATTGTGTAAAATTTTAAAAATTTAAAGGCAATAATATTTATAATATATACCATTCCTAAGGGTCCTGTCAGATTTTAAAATTTTACTAAGAAAGGTTTAAAAAATAGTTAAAATATGTCCAAACACAAGCGTCAAGGTGTTAGACACAAATTAAAGCTAGCACGAAATTTACAATCCGCGACGTACGTTTACCGTGTTATGTTAAGTTATGCATATAATCTATATATCTATATATATAAAAATGAATCCCCATTTCCCTTGGTCATGGCATCACGCGTGAACGGCTAGATCAATTTCGTTAATTCTTTTTTTGTTGTGTTTGTTATGGTCAGGAGAAGGTTCTTATATAAGAAAAACTAAGAAAATATAGAAAGTTTAAGAATACTTAACCACCATATTAAATTTAAACCGCTAAACCGATTTCAGTGAAAATTGGTATGTAGATAGATTTGGTTTCGGGACATAGACTACTTTTTATCCCAAAATCGCTCTGATTCCCGAGTTACATTAATTAAACACATAGCAATTTTCGCGCGGGCGAAGTCGCAGGGCGCAGCTAGTTTTAAATAAAAAAATATTGAAATATCAAGTAATGAATTATTTCTCTATATAAACCTTCCTCTTGAAAAAAAAACCGCATCAAAATCCGTTGCGTAGTTTTAAAGATCTAAGCATACATAGAGACAGATAGCGAGAAGCGACTTTGTTTTATACTATGTAGTGAAGTGATAGATACAGGTATATTTTATAGGGGTTTTATGCTAACATTATAAGTACGCTGTAAAGGAAAGTCAAATGATAACCCGGCTACATCATGTATCATAGCGAAACGCTAATAAAGAAATCTCTGAATCTTATTGTCTCGCTGACGGTCGGTGCTATCAGATATTACCATTTACATATCCGAACCGTTTCTTAAGTCTGGCAAACGTGCCTCATCGCCCAGTGAACGAACGAGTATAAGGGGCACCGGACGAATTTTAATCTGTAAGTAAAAATCAAATGATCTTTTTTTAGGCTAGCATTTTTGTTTTATAATTAGCGGAAACAATTTTAACAATCGAATACGTCGTAGGCTTTTGATATGTATATGTGAAGTGACATGATAATATATCGCCTATATGGGCAGTAACGCCTATAATACCCTATAACATAATCAGAATAAAACTACTGCATTTGTTTTTGAAATATTTTGCAGATATTGAAACCATATTACAGCTGACAAAAAAATACCTAAGTTGAGTTTTATGATCATTGCTTTCCAAACTTTAGGCTTTATTACAAATCAACCTGATTTTTTACAACAATACGTCAACATGCTAGATATTATTACTTTACAACAAACATTTCATAATATTTTATGCATTAAACAACTGCTTTTACCTATCTTTTAGATACCGTAAACAATAAATCAGTTTACCTAAAATATTTTTTTAGAAGATCTATAAGTATATTAGGTAATATGTGAAGGAAAAACTTAGTACCCCTTTTTACGAAAATTGCGCGGACGGAGGAGTATGAAATTTCGTACACTTATAGTTTATATGGAAATAAAAGTGCAGAATGCTAATATTTTCTTACAATTATGCGTAATAAATAAATAAAAAAGACATTACACACACTATGTACACTGTATTTGACACAAAACACACTACCATGTTGACACACACTACCATGTTGACAAACACGAATAATGTTGGACATTCAGTACGACTATAGACAAATATTAAACATTATAGACTTTAAAAATAATGAAAAGAGTATTTAAGCATGTAACTTTCATCTTCCTCCGTCTGCGCAATTTTTTTTACTCTTTTCTTTATTTTTAAAGTCTGTGGTCAAATTAGGAATAGATTAATATTGTTCGTCTATATTAGTTATTAGTGAAATACCGCTCAATATATCTATTATTATATCTAATATAAAATATTATTATAAAAAAATTGTTGTGTAGCAGTAATCAGCATTAACAATATCTTATACATAAACAAAATATTTTTTGCTGGTTCAGATCTTTTTGTATTTTTGGTTACTAAAATCTATTTCTTTATCGATTTCAGTAATTTCACAAAAGATTTTTTCTACTTTTAATATGCTTCGACATAGAACATTAACAGGTCGGAGTGAGAGACAAAGAAGATGGAATCTATTTTCGCGACATATAATAATAGTACATGAAATGAGAGACAAAGAAGAAGAAAATTATACGGGTCGGCGTGAGAGACAAAGAAGAAGGAATCTATACGGGTCGGAGTGAAAGACAAAGAAAAAGGATTCTATGCATATATTTGCGGACACATAATAATAGTAAAAGAATAAGTGAATTTGAGAGATACATTTAAATGTGCACGCAATGTCATTCTAAAAGTTTTTTATATTTATATTATATTTATATTATAGATGGTGGATTATTGGATGTAAAATGCAAAAGGCAAAGGAACAGTGTAGCCTTGGCGAAATCTGTAATTAAAGAATTATAATCTTTGACAATAGAACCTTAATAAATGTTCAAACTCATAATTTAAATTAATGAGGGTCAAATTTCTACCACGGGCGACCACTAGATAAAATAATTTGCCAAATAAATGTTTTCAAATGTTTTTTTTTTTGGCTTTTGCACCATATTTTCACTAAATGTCTTTTTAAAAAAGTATTCTCATACAATAAACCAGCGTTTGATACACGCGTAATAAGCTGAAGCTCCTTCTTGCAAGCGCGCCTTTCGTCACACGCGCAACTCGTACGAGCATTGACGCGCTTTTATGCGCGAGTTGTACAGACTCGTCACTACTTCGAGCGAACACGCCAGAATAAGCTCGTGTATGTAAGTCCAGTTTTTGAAGCGCGAAATATGGCCCGCGTGTATGCGCGTATGTATACCGAAACGACCGTATACGCGCTTATGAAACTCGTAGTTTATAGTAACATAGTCGTCAGTTAGAAGTCAAAATATTTTAAATAGAGTGGCTTCTAGCGTGCGCCGGCTGCTATTGCGGCAATCTTCTGAGCAATTTTAACCCAACTTGTTTCAAAAACTATATATAAAGTAAAATGGTAAAGTGAATAGAAACGCAAGAGTGATTAGAAATAAAATGTTTATTGTAAATTCTTTAATATTTTGATTTAGAAAAAATAACATGGACACGATATTTGAGAACACTATCTAGCACTGTAAAAATTGACAATTTACCGTGGCCATTTTATTTCTTCTCAACCCTGCATTTCTATTTTCACCCCATTTGATGGTACCAACGATAATTTTAATAAACCAATTATTCTATAAGTTCATCAAAAAAATTATTTAAATTACATTAAATACATTTATAATATAAATAATGCAAAGATAAAATGCAAAATTTTATATACTAAGTGTTGTTTTATTAACGTGAATAATAAATCAATTGTTTGCCAAATAATGTAATTACGAGTATTTGCATAAAAATAAATTAACATTGTTGATTATTCAGTAAAAATTTCCAAATTCAATGTCAGTGATATGATAGAATATAAAATCTTAAACATATCTGACCATATTTGCTGAAAATTGTAGAACAAATAAGTGAATCTTGTGCCCGCGACGACTGCCAATCACTTGTATACGTCATCGGTCCAAAAACGTTGCAGTCAGGCCCACGCGGGTTCTATGTGCACGATATCAATATACCGTGTATATCTTATACGTGTTTAAAGGTACAAAAAAAGAACACCACCTTCGTTGTCGCCAATATGAATGCAGAATTTTTGTAGGTCATTCCTGGTTTCATCAAGATCTTAGTTGACTTATTTGTATGACACACCACTTGTAGAATAAAATAATCATCTCGTACAACATAATTATAACAAAATGGTAGAATGGTTACAATAAATGGCTTAAATTAAACGTAACAAAAACAATCAGAGCGTGGTTATATTTATATGTGGTCTACTGTAAATAAATATAATTTAATGCTATTTGTACCATCTTTAACATTTAACAAAAACAAAATGAGATAATTTAATTATAAAGATTTTTATTTTATTCAAGCATATTACTATAACAAACGACACTCGGTCGATGACGTAACACAGACGACTCTCAGGTCGACGACGCCGACGTAGTCCGACATCGCTCGTCTGTGACCGCCCTAATGCAACCAGGGACACAAAAGAGTGGATGTGCTTAGATTGATCTAAGAATGCAATCTAGCCACGGACACAGGACAAAATAAATGTGCTACCTAACGGATACCAATCGGTGTTTTTCTGATCACATGAATCTTTAAACTCCTTTTAGTATTATCTAACTAATATGTTTTTAAAAATCGTTAATAACTGGCCATAATACATTTAAAAAATAACTTAATAATTCTAAAAAATATAAATGGTTTTTGTATTTCTTATCATATTTATATCATAATCACAGCTTTGAAGTAAGCACGTTAACGTTTTTCGAAATTTTTAATCATTCTTTCATACTTACCAATTTACATATCCAATAATTACATGACATAAATTCTAATATATTGTTGCAATATCGAAATATATAAGGCTTAATGAAAATATCATACACAAAATTATAACGTCAACAGCTTATACTAACACATTTCAAATAACGTAGAAGAAACGATATCCTTTTTACTTGAGTTAGTACACTGGCACGTGAACACAGGTTCAATCCGCTCAACAATTTCGTAATAACGGCTGAAGGTATTCTTTTACATGTTGGTAAAGGGCACATGAAGACACTATTTAGACTTTTACAATCGTACCTGGCTCCGTAGGGCGGGTCAACACTACGTCGAGGCGGCGATAACAGTTCGTCGTATACACCAGCATACCTGCGAACAAAAATATTCATACATATAAATTTGCCCGTGTGTTAGCCACATGCAAAATTCAAAAGGAACACCATATCAGATGTTAGATTGTCCGGTACCATTGGCAGTGTACGATGATGAAAATTCCTCAGATTCCACATATACCACATAAGGAAAATTGTATTCTTGCATTCTGTGATAAGAATATCTTTCCTTGGCCAATAAATTCAGAGTCATTTTTTAGGAACAAGCCTCACAGTCCAGTGGTTTAAATAGATAAAATAATAACTGAACAGACCAATGAGGGAATTAAACTGTTTTAGGTACGATTTCACGTCAGACTTTTTGTAGGACCGATATTTGGGACGATTTAAGTTGCTTTTTATTTCTGACCCACTTTTTATAGGAGGTGTGCGTTGCTTTATTGCAATAAGTACGTTCTATTTTTTCCTACAAAAATCGGTCACCGATTATCGGACAGGCAGTCTTATGAACACAACCTGATGATAAGTGTGATATTCATGCAGTTTTTTTTATCATTCGGCAGTCTGATGACCTCGTTCAGAAAATACGAATATTAGTAATAATAATTTAAATGACTAACCGATGAGGAGATAAATTTCTTGGCGGGGGTGATCGCATCGCAGATCGACGTGGAGACCGCAGCGGTTCTCGTATAGGCATAGGTTCGCGTAGCGGGTCGCGCGGCGGCGAGCGCGGCGGCGAGCGAGGCGGCGAGCGAAGTGGCGAGCGAAGAGGCGAGCGCGCGGGGGATCGTGGCGGCGGGGAGCGCAGCGGCGACCGATAGCGTAGTGGAGACCGGTGACGGCGACGTGGCGATGGCGATCTGTAACATTTTAATTGTAAATGTAGTATTAGTTTAAGAACACAAATTCTTAAACTAATACTGATTTCTTAAAAAATAAACGCTTTCACGAAAATAATTCTAAAAATACCGACCAGGGGCGAGTCGTACTCGCGGACGGAGGATTATTCTGTTTTTATTAGTATTTGTTGTTATAGCGGCAACAGAAATACATTATCTGTAATTTTTTTCTAAATCCTAGTGGCAGACGGACAGACAGACGGACGGAGTCTTAGTAATTAATTAAATTGCCCGATTTACTCTCCTCTTTAACTTCATCACCCATTATAAACCTCGCAAAGATTATTTGCTCTACAAGTTCACAAGAATAATACCTCTTTCTATAACCCTGTAACCAGAATGTGCCGATTATACAATGAAATGGTGTCTCGACATTCTACCTTAGACATATTTAATAGTAGTCTTAGTAAATTCAAAAGTGAAATTAGACCTATTCCATATATCAGCAGTTCCAATTCCGGTTAATAAAGGACATACAATATTTTTGTATTATCACAACTAGGTAGTTTAATATTTGGAGCATCTGTGTACACATACATAGAGTTAACTAGGTTTCTATTTTATATATTTACTGTGTTTGTTGTTATCTTGTTTTGTGAGCCAATATATAAATAAATAAATGGGGTACCGTTTTTTTATTTTAGTTTAATTATTTATCTAAAACTTACAACTATCCTTACAGGCTAACATAATGCGATAGTGCATTTTTACGCTTTGGGTACGAAACCCTAAAAATCAACAACGAAATCTGACAAATTTCAATAGAAAAAAATCCATTCTACTGCAACCGATTAGCAGGGTTACACGGTCTAGAGATAGGGGGAGGCACTAGAGTGATTCTAGTGCCTCCCCCTATCTTTATTTCTGGTGCTTTTGGATATACGAGTGGCAGTTACCATTATGATTTAGATCCAAAATGATATAAAAATGTCTAGTGATAGAAAATAAAGACTATTAAATTGGGCGTCATCATACTGAAATTAACTAGTATTAGTATTTGACTACTGATCTGTGCCATCTTAGTTTAAATTGTATTACCTGGTGAGCGATAAAGTTCTTTCGCGAGTATGACGGCGTCGCGGCGACCATGGTGACCGACGTATACGACCGCGAGATATGGAACGCGACCTGTAAAGATATAACTAAAGTTATAAAAAGTATACCTCTAAAACATCTACCAGTTGAGAATGCATCGGCAGTCTCGTTTCGTAAAATTTTAATTTTTACTAGCAGTTTGTACAAAATTTTATTTAACAGATTATAAGTTCGTACAAAATGTGATGCTGTTTCTATTTTTAGCAATTTCGCTCAATTTCGCGATGGACACAAAATGTTCAATTCGTACAATAGAAATTTAAAACACAGAATTCTACCAATCGCTTATTGTACGAACTGATTATTTTGCGTAAACAAAGAACCTGTGCGAATTGCTAAATTGTACTGATTACAGAATTGTACCAATCGCTCATTGTACGAACTGATAATTGTGTAAATATACAATTGTACGAAATAAGCATTTGTGAGAATGGCGATGCTTTCTCAGTGAAACGACCGGGCTTTGTACATAAATCCAAACGTTTTAATGATAATTCAATAAATACGATCAAACTGTCTTAACTTGTGTCATTTTTCTTGTATACTATAATATTACTTAGCGTATTGTATTTACTCATCATCGTGACAAAAATTTGACAATAACATAAGTTGTATTTAGATTCTTGTGTAAAAGTACAGTTTGTCAAAAGTAATCTACGTTACGTTATTGTGGCAGGTACACTTATTCGCTTCTGACAAATAAACTCTGGTTATTTTAATGAAATGCACAAATAACAGTGTATTTTTCTAAAGAACAACTACGTAATACTCTGCCACATAATTTTTATAGTGTCAGTCGTGTAAATGTCCAGTACCAAATAGACAAAACAGATTTCGGGATTTTTGGCATAATCGCCACATTCGAACACTACTTCCCGTCCTCTGTCGCCTTTTAATTAGATGATTACACCATCATCATTCAGTTTACCAAATGAGCTAGTGAAGTACGACCGCTAGGTAATTTAATATACTTCGCTAGTAGGCGATGGCAAGTCACATTTTATACAGTATAACTAAAATTCGTATTGCTTAGCAAATATTTGACTATTATTATAATGCCAGAGTATCAAAATAATATAAAAAATGTAATAAACAAATATTTCTAGTTTACTACAAAACGTAAAAAGTGCAAAAAGTGCTAAACGGTAAGATTATATTTTATTACCAAAAGAAAAAGAAGTGGAAGAAAGACACCATATTGCTCATGCATTACAATTTACAACAACCAAGTATGTGCATACAAAACATGAAGCCAAGGATGATAGGTAAAATGTTACAAAGTTGTACAACACTTAGAACATGCAAAATTGAGGACAGCTAATTAACGAACCTAGAGTAGCGAAGGCGGCTGGATCCTCGGCTACGAGGTCGGGCGCGAGGCGAGCGCGGCGAACGCGGTGAGCGTGGCGAGCGAGGCGAGCGGGGAGGGCGCGGCGGACGCGGCGAGCGAGGCGAGCGCTGCGAGCGCGGAGAGCGCGGGGAGCGCGGCGAGCGCGGCGAGCGCGGGGTGCGCGAGCGTGTGCTGCGCGAGCCGGATACGGCGCGCCGGCGCTCCTCTTCGCGTCGTTTCGCTCGCATCTCCTTTTCACGAATCATCCGGTTGAACGCCTCGAGAGGATCGTCGCCGTGCCTATGAAAATAGACCCACGCTCCTTATCTGAACGATTTTGCGCGAACCGAACATCCGGTGAGTTTTATCCATCGAGGGAGACGACCGTCGAATTTAGTACAATAATCGAATTAAAATACGAACTTTTCAGTTGCAAACCTAAATGGGACTAGTTAGAGCACCAGAGCGAGATTCGAATTCAAACAGAGTTTAATGATACATAGTACGAAAGATTGAAGTAGCAAACCAATGATAGAAATCAAGTTACGACTGTAGTCTCCGATTCGATGTTAAAACCACGAATATAAAAGTTTATCATACCCGTTTGTGGGTGAATCTTTAATGCCGGGCGGAGGGGGCTGGTAAGGTTCCGGTCGATACCGATCGTTGTATGGCGGCCGTGACGATCCGCCGGGTCCCAATGTTCTGCTGAAGATTAAACTCATAAAATCCCACAGTATTATCAACATGTAACAATATTGATTATTAAGTTAAAAGTTAACACTAACTTATAACGCCGTGATGGCGGCGGCCCACCCGGCATGAACGGTGGAGGACCACGGTTATAAGCCACCTGCAAAAGATTATATAATTAAAATATTAACCTATTATTATTAATATTTAAAATAAAATTAGAAAGCTTCTATCTATATAAAAGAAATAGAGATAAGGCACTGTGTTTTGTTAATTCCAAATAAAAACTACAGCATAATTTTGAAGTAGAGGTCAAGCAGCTTTTTACTCAATTTTCATACTTGTATCTATTATCGACTTCTAGTCCAGTTTGGTCAACAATCATTAGAAGTAATCGTGAGATCTAAATTCTTTATTAGCACGTAACACATATAACGTCCTACTATAATACCGCACAATCCGTAGCGGTATTCGTAAGCATAAGAACTTACTACGGATACTAAGATTGGTGCATTTCAGTGCATGCGAGTGCTTGATATTGAAAGTCAACCACGGCGTAGCTTATATGTTTCGCGTAATCCGCCTTTGCCCCTTATTTTTCTTAGCTCGAGATAGTACAAATAAAATATTTATTAGGGGATGACCTATAGTACATAACGAGAAATCAAAAAAATAGAGGACTGACGTACAAGCATATGTTCTATTCTTGTCAAGCCGTGTTTTACTTGTATTTACTTACCTGTGAGGACATAGGATCCCTTCTTTCATCAATGGTTGGAGTACTTGCTCTTTGTTCATCAATTCTCGGCACCTGTAAGAAAATAATAATTGTGTTAAAACTGTTATGGTTGGATAGCTGTCGATCGTAACGAACGGACGTGCTTAAATAATTTATCGACTAGTGTTTCTGAAGTGAGGTTATATTTTATTAACTTATATTATTGTTTGCGTTGTATGTTAAAATAGTTACTCATACCATATATTGTAATTATTTGGCAATTTAAAAAAGTGGCCTAGATTTCTTGCCAGATCTTCTCATGGCCTTAATTTGTCACTGAACTGGTTATTATGAAGAAAAGTAACGAATCAAGACTGTAATATTCATGCAGATACCCTCTTCCCACACACTTTGTCTGTATGCTAAACACCGTGCTTCCACTAAAGTAGCTTATTATTACTAATCCCAGCCTTCCAACACATGGTAAACTTACTTACATTCATAGGCATATTTGGTGGCGTGTCAATCCCAGGCGGTTTCATACCAGGAGGCGGCCTCGGTCCTGAAACAATTATATGAACAATGGACGTTTGAATTGTTACACCTAAGCTTAAATGTACCTAATAGGGGGATGCCTTCAATTTGCAGTCACAATATAATGGACTAGGACAAAAAGATGAGTTACATGGAGTTATTTACATTAAGCATGAAACATACATTGTCATGTCAAGTTAAGAAATTAATAAAATTATTAATGTTTTTGAATAGGTATGCCTGCCTTAGGTTTAATGTCCAAGAAAATTTGGTAAGTATGGTGTGAGACGTAAGTCTACCTACCTATAATATAGTATATTATTCTATCCTTCGACAATTATATAGATCTAAAAAGTAGAAAGGAAACACTTTCGAAAACTAAAAAAACGTAAGTCTACCTACCTATAATATAGTATATTATTCTATCCTTCGACAATTATATAGATCTAAAAAGTAGAAAGGAAACACTTTCGAAAACTAAAAAAAACTAACTAAAAATACCTGAAACAATACAACTAATACGTAAAATGAAACGTATTCGTATTTTTTTTATTTTCATGGATTATCATGCATAAACCTTAGAACATAAATCTAGACACCTTCTAATATTTGACTTGAAAAAATTTGGCTGCCGCTTTTACTGCGGGCGTGGTACGTGTATCAAGCATTCTACAACGTCATCAAGAACACTAAATCAATAAAGTATGTATTACACAACTGTCATGTGCCTTTGTGAGGATAATACTGAAAGGCATCTCCCTAGTTTAATACTCTAAGGCACGGTTCTAAGGCTTAAACGGACGAATAAAACAATGTATTACGAGCAAGATATCTTATTTCGGATTTTATTTACTGTTAAATTAAATCGCGATATCGAATTGCCTAATGCGAGTTTGTTTTACATTAACACTCTCGACACGTTTATGATGTTCGGTGCTCCGATTAGCCCGCTCCAAACTCTTGAAATGGTCATTCACGGCCGTGCCATCTTTCCAAATGGCTTACTATCACTCCGAAATGCGCTCGTGAATGTTAATACCCAATTAATCCAATTGGACTGACACGCCAAAGTGGAATTCACACTGTCAAAACTCCATCGTGCCGCGCCTCTTGACGCGACGTGTCCAGTCGATAGAGCATGCTTGTGAGTGTGAAAATCAGAAGTACAGCGCGCAATGCCTTCGCGCTGAGCTGTTTGTCTCGCCCGTGGATGCGAAAACGCGCGCGCCATTTTGTCTCAGTTTGCTTTGAGCTGGTGAAGTGTTGCTTAACCATGAGTACAAACCGAGAGTTCGTAATTGAATAAATTGCAATATTTAAAGAATTACCTTGTCTGTGGCAAATTACAAACAAGGATTATCATAATAAACAAAAAGAAGACAAGGCTTTAGCCAAATTGCTAGAATTTTATAAAACTAAAGTCCTAGATGCTAACATAAATACAATTAAAAAGAAGATAGTCTTTGACAAGTTTTTCGTTCATTAAATTTGTATGTGTTAGTCAGTTTGGTCTCTTCAAGAACCAATTTTTACACATTTTCTTTGTTATTTTTTATTTTAATATTAGACACTGCTATCGCATTCTAAAGCGTTTGCCTTCCAAGCAGTATACATTGATCTATACCGTTTATATTAACACATTAACCATGCATAATCCCCTAAACAATACGCAATGTTTATTAATAAACGAATTTATTTGTTTTGAAAGTTTCGAGTAACGGTCTTTTTACATGCCAGCATTTTTTTTTATGTGAATCATGGCGTGCGATCACCAATCCGCCTACCAAGCGTGGTAACTATGTCAAATTCTTCATCCCTTGCGAAAAGGGGTAATGTTCAGCTGTGAACGCTTTTAAGTTGATAAAGGGAAAAACTGCCTTTTTTGGAGCGTTCACACATAAGACTGGCAACAACGTCGCAATTGAGTGTCATATTTGCGTGGTTATCAATTTTTATCATTTAATCGGAGCTATATTTAAAAATGTTTTCAGAACACTTTTTAGAATTACGTGAAAGCTGCTTTAAAAACTTTTTTTTACTTTTTAAAATCACGTCTAAGATCCGGTAATAGAAATATATTATACCCTCATGTGTTATAATTTGATAATAACAAAAATTATATGTTAGTTAATTAATATACTAATACATTGTAAATTGGTTGCCTAGCAGTTATTATAGAGGAAATAAAATAAGGTTTAATCTAAAAATAATCAATTAAATAACAGATGAGGGTATATTAATAACGCATGTTTATACGTAGCAACTCCATAGTTATGCAGAGGGGAAAGTAGGTAACCTATATTTTCCAGCTTCTTATGTTATGTTTTTTCAGATAATGGTCGATTTTTATAAATAACAAACCGGGTTAGTTAATTGAAAAAAATATATTTGGATTTACATTAATTAACCCATTTACAATGGATTAGTATATTAACTAACATATACTATAATCTTTGTTATGATCAAATAACAGATGAGGGTATATATTTCTATTGCCGGATCCTATACTATATAAAAAGTACGTACCTAACCATAATGCTTACAGTTATTTTACTATGAAAATAACGTCATGAAAGTTTCAATTCTAATTCTAATAGTACTATTTGCAAATAAATAGATCTGTAAGCATTATGGTTACTTTATTCCTCTCCACTCTGACCAGCGCCGCGTCAGTGGAAACGCACTCTTATTAAGTACCAAATAAAAGCGGTACAAAAATTAAAAAGGTCATCTGATCAAGATAACTCGTTTGAAGTCTATTATACGTCCACATGGCTCAAAAAATACCACACCGACTAAAAATTACACATACGTGGGCATAAAATAACGTCGGATACGATCCGTCTTTGACGATCCAGGTAATGAGCTCGGCTGCGGCATCGAATGGTGGTGTAATGATATAAAGGTGAAAATGGCACCATGGTAAACGGTAAACAAATTCTTTACAGTAGTTTTCGTGATACTGGGACTTCATGATGATATATGTGAGTAGTAGAACACACTATAATAGCCCAATTTATGCTACTCTAATGACTTGATCGTATCGACCGACATTCGCATCACCCGCACTGCCGTCTCAGCAAAATAGTAAGCGCATGCTCTTAATCTCTATTATTGATAAGCAGCATAAACGGAGTTGTTAAAAGCACTGAGCCCTAATCACCTCTCTTGACATCGGAACAGATACTGTTGACTACGACCGCAGCGCTCCGAGTGCTTATTTCTAATTCTGAGTCGTCTTTATTTTATTTGGTTCACTAACAACTTAACATTATTCTTTAACATATTATAAAGTTCAACATTTGCTTAAATCTAAATGCTAATTTACTTATAGGAAAACAACTATAATGAGCTTTAAGTTTTATAAATATTAAATTTAACTACTTATGTGCTACTTAAGAATTACAATGAGATCTTAAACTGCTATTGAAGTTTTTCCGAAACGATTGTACCGAATCATAGTAGATATTAGCTTTGTCACTGCTTTCATTATATTATAATGTGGTCATTCTAGAAAGAGATGAGTTAGAGCCAAGAACTGTTGTACGCAGTCTTTCAATTAGTTACTAGTGAGAATATTGCTTCAGTATATAAAATTTACATAATTATGTTTGAGTAAGCGATGACTGTTCTAACCAGCATAAGTAAGTCAATTCACGGAGTTGAGAAAAAAGCTATGGGAGATGGTGCGAATAAGGGGAAGAAGTGTAAAAGCAGTAAATAGTGTACGTAATATTAAAAATCATTTAGTTACTTGGCTATTTTTCTTTTAAATTAATTATTTTATCATTAAATCAAAATAGGCGACCGTGATTTAATACCTTTATTTCATTGCATACTTTTGATTCATTTGCTAATAATATGAACCAAACAAAATTATACAAAAACCATTTTCTGCTTTTTTTGGTTGAATATGCTAAAATTTTCAGCCTACAAGTGTTTAATGATTTTCACTTAACTAATTTCAAAGTATCAACGTTGATGTGTAGTACGTAGTTTAATAGGCAGCTTTTATCATTGCATGCTGGCTTTATAGGTTGACCGAACTTAAAACTTAGGCACATTCGAATTATAATTCATAAAAAAGCTTCAAATTATTATCACAAAGATTAAAAAAATATATTTATTATAAAAGTACAAAAACAAAATAAAAAGTAGTACTGCCATGCAGAAGCGTCATTTCAAAGATGCAAGTTTTGCACAATAATTCTAATGTTTTGTTTTTCAACGACGGTAGAGGCATGGTAACTGTATATTTTGTGTACGTAAAGTACCTATAGGATTAATCAAATGATCTTTCGTTAAAATAAAAGATAAAATTCTAACCCACATAAATGCTCTAGTTTATGAGTAGAGAACGAAAAGATCGAACAAAAGAACACCGTGAGAATTGCAGAACTTGCATCATGTAATGAGTCTTTATGTTACATATTAGGTAATGCAGAGTGTACAATTAACTCACAACTAAAGAAAACCATTAAGAAATTTTTATTAAATATAAGCGGCGTTATTACAAAAAGCAAAAACTGTCACTTAACAAAAAGGGAACAAACATCTTTGAAACTTGGCAGACAAAACAATATATTAAAATTAAACTATTCATATTCATATCAATACCATACATCTCAAATGCGCAAATATTTTAACCAATTAGATATTATATGCATTTGAATCTTATTGAACATTTGTCTGCAAATAGCAAGATGCTCGCTCTAGACAAATAAAACGTGCAAACGAGACGAAGGTCAGTGAACATGCGTTTATGATTGCTAGTGATGTACCGTAGCGCGAGTGTCGATGTCGATCGATATCGGGCGGAAGCGAGTGATGCGGCGCGGGCGCGCGGTGTGCGGCCGGCAGGGTGAGCGTTATGTTGTCGTCGGCCGACGCGTCCGACTCGTCGCCGCCGCGGTCGGGGGGCGCGGGACCACTGCCGCGACCGCAGAGACCACTCGCCCCACTCGACCCGCTCTTTTCTTTAATATTAATCTTACATTATCTACAAGTCATTGGACTTTCAAATAACGGCACTAATTGATCTACTACAAACACCTTATATCTCGATAGTGCAGCATCACAAAATCAAACACATGGCTATTTTAGGTCCCATATTATAGAGCCATATTATGCCAAATGCCGCGCGAATCCAAAATTCTAAATTATACCCGATCCAATACTGTCAATAAACTAGTACATCTCAGTATAGTATAACTGGGTTTAAAATAGGTATAACATGCTCTCCGAGGTATATGATACCCCTAACTTACTTGCGCTATTTGTATCGTAATAACAAGTTTGCGGTAGAATATATTCGTATTTAATATGTATCACCATATTATAGTTAATCGTAGTTTTTATTACGCTTACGGAACTATGTCAAAATATATTTTCAGAACTGCTTGAATAAGTAACCACTAAGCTATCACGAAACTGTACTTAATGTTAAAAACGTGCTTAAAAACATTTAATTACTTCATATAGTTGTCACATGAACACAGTAATGCGGCGGCCCTTTCTGTAAATGATCGGATTTTGCTCTCTTTCTTACGTTAATGCAAATATGACCATAGTTTACAAAACATTTACTTAATACAAAAAGATACGTTTCCCGTTTTATTCCCATTATATTAAGTGTTAAACAAATCACAAATGTTAAAACGTGTCCATTATAAATTAGTGTTATTTATTTATTACATATTATTAACACTCAAGAACACACTCTCCAAAAACAAACTGTTCACATGCGATAGAATAGAACGCTCTGTAATTGTTATAAGTACACGAAACCCGTTAGAAGAATAAATTAAAGCACACTAACTAACCTGAACCAGGCTGCATGGGTCCATGAGGCGGTGGATGTCCTGGAGCATTTGCAGGCTCTAAAAAAGAAAATTAAAAATAAATAGTAATGGCTTATTTTTGATGGGCCTTCTACAGACCTTCGAATTTGGCTTTCGGCGGATTCGGACGAATTCGGCATGAGAGATTTTACTCGATCGAACCGAAGACGCTATTGATTTCGGTTTAACGATTTTATTTAACGTAGCTTATATAATATATAAACAAGACGCAAACAGTCAGTATCGTGTCAGTGTATTGTCACAGTACTTACAGATGCAACATGATTATGTTACCTACCTTAGGCCTCATCGAATTTGGAGAAAAACTATTCACAACCAATATTGAAGCATTTTATCTGGGTGTCCATTAATTATAATTATGTTATTCTCGTTAAACGGGTTGACTCGGTAGGTAGGTAATAACGTCGCAGGCGCCGGACATCCGACGACCCGGCCTACCCGGCCGAGTTCGCCACGAGGCGATTGTCGAGTCGAACAATCAACTCCCGAGTTTGCCACCGACACGACACTAACCCGGTGACCGGGCGAATCACGCATACGTTCTGGAAATTCAGACCAGGTCGGACGGGCGTGTAATGTTTGTTCGCGGACGGTCAAGGTAAACTCAACTCTGGTCAACCCGAGTTGCAACCCAGGTTAGCATTCCTTTCAACTCAAGTGTCGTGGGTCGAAAATTTTTGACCCGTCCCATCACTAGTTCAGTTTATAATCAGGAACGCACCCGCTCGATATCAAAAGTTTCATTTAATCTTACAACAAATTCATACGAAAAATATCATAGCAACAGTTATGTATTGCATCATTTAGATTTACAAAGGCGCTTAAGATATTGAAATTCTGAAAATGATTGAAAATAATACGTTAAACATCTGTTCTAATATTATAAAGAGAAAAGATTTGTATTTTTGTATGCAACGAATAAACTCAAAAACTACTATTCCGATTTCAAAATTCTTTTCACCATTAGAAAGCTACATTATCAGTTAGTAACAAAGGCTACAGATATTATTAGAAAAAAATTGAGATCCCTAGAAATCCCTACTAAAACCAGCCCAAGGTGTAAAAAAGTTAGGCAAAAATGTATTTTATCGCATGCGCTGCGGAAAGTATTGATGATAAAACAAAAAAATGTTTTACAATATTATAGAACATACTAATATCTACAAAAACTCACA
The DNA here is from genome assembly GCA_963082885.1 of Parascotia fuliginaria. Classification (NCBI taxonomy): domain Eukaryota; kingdom Metazoa; phylum Arthropoda; class Insecta; order Lepidoptera; family Erebidae; genus Parascotia; species Parascotia fuliginaria. The sequence continues at coordinate 9,337,142 of OY720178.1, read as the reverse complement.
GTTTTTGTTTTTTCAACCAGAGGTTGTCAAATAGACAATAGTTGGACATATGTCCAACTATTGTCTATTTGACAACCTCTGGTTCTGTGGTACTGTGTATGGACTGCCACGCAGAGGTCGCGGGTTCGATTCCCGCTCAGTTCAAATATTTGTGTGCATGAACATATATGTATGTATTTACAAAAAAAAAATATATAAGTATGTTTATCCGCATTCTAGAACCCATATCACAAGCTATTAATATATGCTTACTTTGGGTCTAGATGGCGTTGTGTGGTTGATGTGGTAATATTATATTGTAGTTATGTCACTATAACTACGTTTTTATAATAATAATTTTAAAAGTTTATAGAAATGCCGATCAAAATCAGACGATGTTATCTCTACAATTTTTATAATTCTTATCCAAATAAATTATTTCGTATTCAAGACTGTTTCAATACCTGTGGACTACTTTATGAATTATTCAAATCGGACATTCCATTTCCAATTTGCGAAGCCGGGGCGGGACGCTAGTAATAATATAAAGCTTATGTTACCCACTGAATTATTGATTTCTAAAGTTGAAAGAATTTTTCAAATCGGTAACGTAGATTTTAGTTAAATTGTTGCAAACAAACAAACAAATCAAATCTTTTCTCTTTATAATATTAGTTTAGACAAGTGTGATTACCTAAAATTGGAGGCGGTTGTGGCGGCGCTGGGGGCGCAGCAGGCCTATGCGGCATACGACGGCTATAACCCGTTTGATTACGGAAAGACGACACAGAGTTTCTTAAAAATCTGTAAAGCAAAGCGTGTTTAATTAGAAATATGCCAACTTCTGACTTTAGCTCGGCAGATATTATATTATGCACTAGCTTCGGCTGGATGGAATAATCCAGCCCAACTGGACGCAACAAACGACCAAGAAGTCTAAATGCGGACAACAAGCCCACCAACAAATATGCACTAGCTTGCCGCGGTGTGGTTTCGTCGCCGTTTCGTCGTTTCTAGCATCTTTGTTTACTGATCTGCTCCCGTCACCAGTAGCGTGATGTTACATAGCCTAAAACCTTCCTCGAGAACTGATGCTGTTATGATACCCTATTAGCTATCACATTTTTCAAATCCAACTGGTAGTTCCAAAAATAAGCGTGTTTAAACAAACAAACATACAAACTCTTCCGCTATAAATAATAGTATAGACAAGTGAGTTTGTTGGCTATTTATTATATAATAATTGCCATGGTAAAACAATTTTAATTTTAATTTCAAGATTTAGCATTAGAATGTTTAATGGTTATAGTATTAATTCAAGAGCTTATTAAAACATATAGCCATTTACCTATTAGGAATTAATGTTGTAGGCGCTATTTCCTTTTCACGACAGTCGGGACATTCGTGATCTTCCGATTCCAGCAGAGCACCCCGAATACCTAAAACAAACAAAAAGACAGCATTAAGGTACTTGTTTATATTCAACCAGGGCCTTGTCCTTGCTTTGCAAGTAGGTACAAATGAATGTAAATAAAACCTCTAAACAATGGAAAAATGCTTTATACGAAAAATTTTATCAAAATCTGTTGGTATAGAATAAAGTTAGCAAAAAAAGAGACAGGCAAAACAGCAACTATACTATTTAGATAGAAGTTATTAGAGGAGTGATATAGATTAGAAATACAAGCTTTATTAAACTTACATTCATCACAAAAGGAGTTGCCACAGCAGGGTATCATAACAGCATCAGTTAGTAAATCGCGGCACAAGCTACAGATGAGCTCGTCTGGAATGTTCGGTTCTGGCGCGGCCGGCGCGTTCGTAGGGGTATCCGCACCACCCGCGTTCTCTGAGGCTAAGTATGCCTCACTATAAAACAAAGCTTGTATTATTATATTATCACAATCCTTATCATATTACCAGCCGAAAAGCATCCACTGCTGGATATAGGCCTTCTCTAAATTTCACCACATTACCACAAAACCCCAAAAAATATTTTAGAAATAATTACTTCAAGTTATTGCCATGGATGGTGGTGGTTTATAAATGTATGGATAGTGGTGGGTTATAAGTAATTGATATTTAATGCATTATTGTCAACCAATAAAACAATAAAAGACAGAAAACCTAAGATTTAATGGTAAGCTTTAACTTGAACTTAAAAAAATATATATATATATACTAGGAAAATTAGAAAAAATTTCACAGACAGACTTCAATAAATTTGCAGTAATTGTCAGTAAGTACTGACCCAGTCATGAAGAAATATAAAACTTTGTAAAAATATTACTAATTATATTACTTACTGATCAACAGCTGGCACAGCAAAGGTTCCACTTGGAGTCATCATGGCGCCTGGAGCTTTTGGACCTTCTACAGGTACCATAAAACTACGAGGAATGCCAGTACTTCGTCTTATCTCTAATGGATCTCCCTGCAATTACAGAATATTAATAATAATAAGTTAATAAAGAGAATAATAATAATAATAATTCTTTATTTGCATAAAAGGTGATTGTAGTTACAAACTAATGTTAACAATATAGGTTGTACAAGAATTTAAGAATAATAAGTAGAAGTTACCATGGCTATGGCTAAATTGCAGCCTAACTTAAGTTAAGAGCTAAAAGAGGTAGCAAAGTTTGCCTTATACAGTGGTGTTTTAATATAAGGACAGTTGTAGAATAACTGAGTTCTTCTTTGACAAATATCAAATACTGATATTATTATTGATGATAATTTCATGATTAGAAAAACAAATAGAATTCAGAAACCATATTTCTTAAATAAACTTATACATACTGAATTTGCAACAGGACAATCTTTAATCCAGTGTCCACGCTTTTGGCACTTATAACAAATGTAATTAGTAGGCACAACTCCTCTTTGGTTTTGACCTCTGATTTTTTGATAGCTAAAACAAACAAAAAATATATTATGGAATCTAAGATGTAAGTTATTATAAACTACCTACTAAGATGACAATCAAAACCAGTATGATTGTAAGCACATCCTGAGTGCTTACCATCAGGCTAAAACAAACAGTAAACATTGGGCACAAGCAACCATATATGGGGATAGACCATCAATGCATGTGTAGTTAACCTATGGCAGTTGCCTATCATGCATATTTGCACCCACAATTAACAAATAAATCTAATGGTAAAATTAAAGAGTGCATTAATGTTATGAATAATCTGTATAAGTATTCTATACTAGCTTTCCCGACGCGGTTTCATCTGCGTCTTTGCTTACTGCTCTGCTCCTGTCGCCAGTAGCATGATTTTACATTCCTACCTTCCTCGAGAACAGGGCTTTCATATGCAAAAAGATTTTTTTAAATCCTACTGATAGTTTCAGAGATTAGCAGGTTCAAACAAACAAACTCTTCTACTTTATATAATAAAATAGAAAATAGATATATTATATAAAAGTGAAAGGTAACTTACTCACTCATCACATAATATCAGAAACCTATTATAGGACATAGGTGCTCACTATGACGGGATATTGCACTATTTAGCATATTTATAAAACAATGTTTAGACTTGAGTTTGTGACACAATTTAAATCAGTCTAAAATGCTTAACTTAACTTAACTAAATTGCATTCAGTTGAATGAAATTGTTTAAAATCCTTACTAGTGGGAATGTACTATTATTGAAAAGTGGAAATACAGTAAATTGGTCAAATTATCAAATAAACTGGTTCTATATGAAAATGACTTCTTACTTGCTAGGATCGTAGTCAAAAGTAGATTGTGATATCATAGCATTAATTTTATCCTGTTCGCTACCCTCCATGCGTGATAGATCAGCCAATCCTTTATTTGGGGCGACATCTTTGTGAAGTGAAGCTTGATTGTTGGATCCTTCCCACTGTTTTTTTGGTTGTTGTGAGAGGGGCACTCTAGCAACCAACAGTGATGTATTCTTTGGAATTAAAGTATTATCATCCACATACACTGCAAATTTCAGATAAATATTATAATGTTACCTACTGAGAATTAAAATTTTATATTTAGTCTTCAATCAAACTAAAACATTGGACTTTATATTTATTAGTTTTCAAAGCAATAGGTAGTAGTAGTAAAAGATAGTAACACTGCCTCTTGATTTACACTGCATGAACTGCTAAATGAAAAATGACATGACAAATTAATATGTAAATTATTGCCGATTTTGTAATTGGTTTTGGATTCGTGACCATGAGTTAGATCATAAACTACAAACCTTCTTTTGTTTGAGCATTAGTTATTTGAAGATCAAAATCTGAAGTTTTCCCAATACGCTTCTGTTGAGATATAGCAGCTTTCAGATCTCCTACTGATATGTGTAGTCCATCAAAAGTGACCGTATCGTAATCCAACGCACTTTTGAATTTATAATGCACAGACATTTCAAACCTTCAACTTTTAGTAACATGACAAAACAAAACTGTAATCACGTTTTTAAAATTCACTTCCAGTCTCCAACCTATTGATAAAATGTCTGAAATTCATAGACCTACTAAACTAGATTAAATAACTGTTTACAAGCCGACTAACTTATAACATACAAATAGCATTAAACCATAATAAATTACAACATTACAGGGCGATTTAGGTACACTACGGTACGAAAAAAAATGCCGTCAACAAGTCCGGTCAAATTCCGCAATGACAGACGGCCATTTTATTTCAAATGAAGAAAAGAAAGAAAGGAAGGCGGACCGCGGAGGCGGACGGTGCAAGTGATGCCCAGCATTATCTTAAAAATCGATTTTATATAATTTTTAGTATGGCAAGCATAAATAAAGATATAAGTAAGATATAAATAAAGATGAGAATGCTACCATATCAGACGACCGGATTTCGTGTGATCCGCACCATCACATTGGTGCGCAGCGGACCATATTCGATCGTGTGGAGAGCAGTCCGCTGGGGGTTATTATTATTATTTGTGCGGTTGGTGCGATCGTTTTGTTGATCGTTTGTGTGGACGAAGCAGCAGACCGTTTGACGCTTTAGTCGTAAATCTACTTCCGAACGTGGCGTAATTTAAATTTAAATTATAGCGTATATTTTTCACGAGGTTTTTTTAATATTTTCTACGGCTTCCACTAGTGCAAATACTCCATTTTCATCATGGCGTCCGAGCGCGATGATGTCAATATTACGGGAAAAATATTAATTGTGGAAATTTAAAGCTTCGGCCAAACTTGCGCGACCGCGACACGGGACGCGGGAGCGTCTGCAACGCGAAACTTAACGTGCACACCTGTGCGACTGCGACGCGAACTGCAAACTTCATTTTTTAGTGAACAATCACTAAAGCTGCGTGTCTTTATCTAGTACTAGCTGCGCCCCACGGCTTCGCTTGCGCCTATAATGTATTTTATATTCCTCGGGTATCAGACCAATTTTCGGGATGAAAAGTAACCTTAAATTCTTTGCACCAAACCTATCTGCATACCAATTTTCATCAAAATCGGTGTAGCCGTTTAGGCGCTAAGTGGTAACAACCACACTCACATACATACACACATACACACAACTGATTCTGATGAGAAAGACCTTTTATCGCTTGCTTTTGCGGAACAAATCACACGATAAGTAATGGCAACCTCTCTGGTTCAGTGGTTTGAGTAACAGACTACGAATCGGGAGGTTTTTTTTACAGCCGACAGTGACAGACTAGCTAACAGCCCACCTGATAGTAAGTGGCAACTGTTGCTCATGTCGCTTCTTCATTGCCTGGGACTCATGGAATGGGGTAGGAGAAGGTAGCGGGGTAGGCGAAGGGAGTGAAGTAGGTAAAGTGACTAGGGAATGATGAAAAAGGAAAGGGTAGAGATTGGGCCTCCGGCGCTCTCAGTTACTGAATGAAAGTAATACTACTACTCTTACATCGAACTTTTATGTGAGGGAGTACTTTATTCATCCTAATATACACGTCTGATCACTTGACGCGTGCGTCCCGCTCTGCGGACGCTGCAGTCCCGCGTTGCGGTCGTGCAGGTGTGCAAAGCGCCATTGAATTATATGGACGCTCCCGCTTGGCAGTCGCTTTGGTTGCGCAGGTTTGGCCGAAGCTTTAGAATTATACATTCGATTAAAACTAGATTCAATATGAGGCGATTAACGATTCGTTCGTTTATTTATTAGGGACAAATAAACAGTTACATGGCAAATATTACAGTGGATTTATTCTTATAACTTTAGCAAGCACGTAACCCACACTATTGTCCAGGTGGTGAGTAGGTTAGCATAAAAATAAAAAAGAAAGCGAACAGACTACTTCTGCATCGTTTACGATACTCTATATTTATTTAAATAGTGTGAAAGAGAAATTAAATAATTTAATTAGTTTTTCAGGTATATTTCTGCCCTTTTTTTCGTTTCATTAGTGGTGACGTTAAAGTGGCTACTATTGCCAAAAGAAATGCCATTTTATTTGCTTTGCAAATTTTAGACATTGCACGAGTTACACATCCAACAACGACTAGTTCACAGAGGTAGACGGGACCGTGCGATGAGTTGACCCGGTCGTGTGTTGCGCGTAGCGCACCGTACTATCACTTTGGTACGGCCGTACCAAATCCGGTCGTCTATTAGCACTTTTATGCTAGAATTAGGTGAAAGCTGTTTATAAAGTAAGTAACCATGATACTTACTGTTAATTTACTAGGAAAATAACGCAACTTAAATTTTAAATGTATTATTTGCTTATAAATAGAACTGTAAATGCAATTATTTCTTACGTTCTAAGCAGCTTTCAGATAGAAATTATTTAAAAAATTATACACAATTTATTTGAATTATTTTTCAAATATTACCCATTTTTCACATCAAAACATAGTGAAATATTTTTTTACGCTATTTAATTTGAGGAGGACCAAAATTAATAGTATATTTTGAATGTTGTCAATTTGTCTAAATGTTCCCTGGCATAATTTTTTGAAAATTTTACTTTTTCACAGGGCTCATTGCGATCCCCTCAACCAGGGTTCTCGCCTTGTCGCGGCGGGGAGGCTTAGTAACCGTGGTTACGCAGAACCACGGCGAACCAAGAGGAACCCCAGGGAGGCGCCGCTCCTGTGGGCTTTGATGGTAAGCCCACGATGGAGCGGCTCAGGTGGGTTGTGGTGCTGTATAGGCGGCACCGCAACTGGGTCGGGCTGCGGTGTTGCTTTGGCGACACTGCGGCTGAGGAGTGGCGGGGCTGTGGCGGGAGAGGAGTGCCGGTATAACGGTGCGCCGCTCTCTCTACCTTCCGCGGCCTCGGCGGGGCCGCAACCGCCAGATTGCGGACGCGGTGGGGCCGCAGGGGAAGAGGAGTGTCAGTATTGCGACGCGCCGTTCTCCCTATCCTCTGCGGCCGAGTTAGGAGGTGGCCTGCGGGCGGCGATCGGGCAGTCGCCGCCCGAACAGCATGGGCCCGAGACGGCAGTGCGCGTGTTCCGCACGCGCCTCTCAAGGGAGGTGAGAGCCCCTTAAATCGGACACGGGGTCGGCTCGCGTGTGGTGAGCGGGCCATGGCCCATCGGGGTCGCGGATGAATGCGCGAGCGTTTCCTGTGACCCCGACACTCTGGCCGTCTGGAGGAACACCGTGGGTTTCAGTCGGTATGCCGGCCGCGCTTTAATTGAGGTTGGAGAGTCCGACTTGCCAAGGCGGGTGCGTATGCGTAATGCATTTCCCAAGTAAAAAAAAAGGGCTCATTGCGGTGCATGACAATAAACTCTAAGTCACTCAGGGTAAGCCATTTTTTATGGGCGTACACGCACCCATTCGATCGATACGAGATCCACGCGAAAACTAAGCGCTTGGCACACACGTTACGATTGTCAATTACCTCCGATCTACTCCGATCAGCGCAGTTTACACGGTACAGTGAAATCGTAACGATTTCTCCTAGCTTGTTTTTTAATATATTACTTTATTCTGTGCATGTGTGCCACCCATTAATCGTCTAGGCTTCGACTATTTCATTCACCTGCTTTAGCTAATGTAACCCACTACTTCCATAACCATAGTAGAGATTTTTTTTATATTTTAATTTATGTGGCAGCCCCAAACCGGAAGCCAACAATAAAACACCTTGGAAAGATTAGTGATTAAAAATTGTTTTCGATTTTAATGATGTAATAAAGAATAATCCAAATTTTTAATTACTCACTTCCCACTGTCTTTTAATAACTTAACAAATAGTATTTCTTGTAAAGCATTAATTAATTGTATGCCTACAAATTTGGCAAATTGCCATGAACTTCCGGTGCAAGATAAAGACACACGCGGATCTATCAAGAAAAGAACGCGAATAAATCTTTTAAATAACTGAAATAGAGACTTATTTAGTAAATTTACACTGTTTTTAAAATGTCCAATAACGGTGCTCCTGACTCTTGGGAAAGTCAAGCCGATGTCATAAGTGAACAAGGTGCAAAAGATTCGGACGATGTGTCTACAAAATTTTCCACGTTGAATGTAAATGCCGTGGAATTCGTGCCTTCTTTTTGTAAGTCTCAGGCCGATGATGACGAATCCCCCACTACGCCACAAAAATCTGAAAGCGATTCGACAAACTCTGCCGGGAGTCCTGTGTTGAACGGTAAGTCAGTGTCTTGTCATTTCTATCCGCATTGAAGCTATTGGCTTACAAAACTTATCTGTAATTCGTAAAGACAGTGTGAGAGACATTTACTTGATCAGCGCAAACTAAATATCAAACGGATAGTATCAGATAGTATAGCGGAACATACGTTCGATGACTTTATTTTTTTTTGTGAATCCAGTTCTAACGGGTTATTTCTCGACACGCGGCGCGCGACTTTATCTATACACCTTTTTCGGTATTTCATAACTTTCTCTTGATTAATTAACTGCATTTGTCTGAATTTTGCAATATTAAGGTGAATAATGGTTAAAGGTACGTATGGATTTATTTATGGCAGTCTTACGATTGTACATCTCAATCTCAACAACTTTTACTTGCTTACGAACGTGTGACAACTGTAGTCATTGCATATTTTGTTAGTAACTTACAATAACAATAATCTGCAACATGAGAGGTAGTAACATGCCAAAATATAGATCATCTGTTCTGTTTGTCATCCTGGCATTATTATGGAATTCTTTGTATTGTTCTTTGCATCTAATTGTTCACATTTAAGTATATAGTTTCAAAGTTTGGAGTTGCATTTTATCTTTCTAAACATAATTTAGATGATGTGTCATTGTGTGAGGTGTGCAAATTCTAATTTGCAAGTTCCTGTTGACTATATGACTAACCAATATTGTACTAGTTATTATTATTTTCAAGTAAAGATTATATGGAACCATATTATTTAGTTTAATATAACAAGATAAATGACTATTATTACTTTGTTGCTAGGTTGGCTTTGTATCAATATGTTTAACCTCTTTAACATTTAGAAAGGAATTATTATTTTTGAAAATAATAATTATCTCTGTTAAATAGACTTAAATAATTAAATAGATAAATGCAATGATTCCATGTGGTTAATATAGAGTGTAATTGCTTCAGGTTGTGGTGATGGTGGTGCAGAGAGTGGTGACGGTGGTGCCGCGTCGGCTTCGCCTCGGGTGGAGGAACCACCTCCTGTGCCGCCCGCCGCCGCTACGCCCGCAGCCCCTACGCCCGCAGCCCCTGCAGCCACCTTACCTGTACCCACAGACGTCTCGCCAACTGCTGACAGCTGGGAGGCAGAGGCAGATGATGCATTACTTACCCCTGAAGAAAACAATGAAGCTGAAGATGATGAAAATGAGCAACAAGTAAGAATTTTATTTAATAATAATTAATTGTATGATAATTCAATAATCACAGTTGAGACAAAAGTATCAAATTATTTTATAGCAAGATAGACAATTTTAAATGTTTAGTCTTCAAGACATAAAGGGCTTCTAAATATTTGCCTATGTGGCAAGGTCATCAAGCATAACCTGTATAAATTTAAATTTTATGTTTCTGCTAAAAATCAGATGTTATAGTGATCATAATGCTTCAATTTGATTTAAAAATGTGTGATGATTATGGCATTTGCCTCCTATACAAAGTCACATACTTACAATGTAGGAAATCTGAATTGATCAATCTGCCTTGTATTACAAGAGACCTTTATCGTAAAGTAGGAAGATCTGAAATGAAGTCTGCTAAAACACATTGTATTTTATAGATTTATGCTGTGCAGATAATGACCAATTATTTAAGAGTACATCTCTTATTACATTATGAACAATGAATGAAGGTTGTTAATGTGTTACTTTCCGATCATTAAAATATTGATTACTAGCTGTTGCCTGCAGGTCGACCAGCGTGAATGTTGGTTATATCTGTTTATATTGACGATTTTTCATACAAATTTTCATCCCCTATTTCAATCCCTTTAGGCCATTTTTTGCGCTAAAAGATAGCCTATGTTGTTCCCTGAGGTCTATCTCTCCGTACCAAATTTAATCAAAATCGATTCAGTGGTTTAGGCATGAAAGCATAACAGACAGAGTTTCTAACGCATTTATAATATTAGTATGGATTTAGTATTACTTTGTTACATTGCCGTAGTTTGTGTGAAGCCATTTGTCTAAATAATACTATAAACTGTTGACTGAGTTGGCAGACACTAAACTTTCTCAAAGCTTATTCTAGTTGTCACAAACTCAATTGCTTAGGCTGTTGTCATGGTTGTTAAGTTGAGCAATCTCAATGTAAAAGACTTGTTTGGATTCAAAACATATAGATAAGTTCAACATATTTAAGGGTTCATGGGGTTGACAAACCAATAGATGATTCAGTCTTGCACTTTTGTCAAAATAAAACTGCCGCAATCAAGTAATAATAGTTACCATTCCATAAAATTGACTATCATTAGCAAAGTAGCATCATCTTTGTTCCATTAATGTTATCTACACTAATATCATAAAGAGAAAAGATTTGTATTTTTGTATGCAAGAAATAAACTCAAAAGCTACTGAACCCATTTCAAAAAATCTTTTACCATTAGAAAGCAACATTATCACTAAGTAACATAGGCTATATTTTATCCTCGTACTCCCACGGGAACGAGAACCACGCAGGTGAAGCCGCGTGACGTCCGCTAGTTAGATAATGTGGTAAATACTTGAGGAACATTTTTATTTTTACCAGATAGCTAGTTGCCAACTCTGGCCTAATATTTTCCACTTCTAAATTAAATTTCAAACTTAAAACTGTTTATTTGTAAAAATGATAATCTTCTAATATATATATATATACTAGCGGACCCTATAGACGTTGTCCTGTCTTAATTATTATCTAATTTTTCGCAGAACCTTCTCCTGACAATAACAAACACAACTAAAAAAGAATTAACGCAATCGGTCCAGTCGTGCACGCGTGATGCCGTGACCAAAGGAAATTTATATAAATAGATATTTCTAATCTCCCATTCTACAAACCCTCTTTCACCTACCTACAGATATCCCCCGTAAATTTTTCACTACTTTGCCCTATTCCCCTCTCCCTTCTTTCCCACTCCTCCCATTCCGCTTCGTCTCTCCCTCCTCCCACTTCTACCTCCCCTCCTTTCCCCGTCATTTCTTTCTCCCTTTCCCTGGCTTCTCCCTCATTTCCCACTTGCTTCCACCCTCACTTACATCTCCCTTCCCCTACCTTTTTTTTTTTTTTTTTTTTTTTTTTTTTATTTAAGTGACTCCACTCTGCCTGATGGTAAGCAGTAAGTGGAATCCAGAAGTGGCGAACACCATTCCAAAAGCCAAACTACTGGTATGGCGGCTTAGTGAGATGCTTTTTCACGCCCCGCTTAAAAGACCCAGGATCAAAATTAGATGGGAACACATGCGCTGGCAAAGAGTTCCAGGCTTTAATTGAGCGACAAAAGTATGAAGTGCTGAACCGTTTGGTTCGAGGCCCTTTAGATTCCACTGTGAAAGGGTGGCACTTTAGTTCCGCACGTGTTGTTCTGGATAAAAAGGGAGAGGGTGGGATTAATTCAAAGAGCTCTTCAGAACACTCTCCATGGTAAAGGCGATAGAAGACGGCCATTGAGGCGATGTCTCTTCGCAGCTGTAAAGGCTCAAGGGTCTTAGTAGCCTCCGGGCTTCCGATGATACGGACTGCTCGCCGCTGCAACCTATCGAGTGCATCCAGTAAGTACTGTGCGGAGCCATCCCAAAGATGAGAGCAGTACTCCACGCAGGAACGAACCTGTGTCTTATAAAGAAGACAGAGCTGCTCGGGCGTGAAGTACCGCCTCACCCTGTTCAGGACACCGAGTTTACAGGAGGCGGTTTTAATGACGCACTCGATGTAGTTCTTGGGGTTGAGATCTCGGCTGATGTCCATACCCAGGATACTTAGGCTATCCTGTAGTGGTAACGCTGTGTTCTGAAGAGAGGGAAGGGGAAGGAACGGAGATTTTTTTTGCAGAGAACGCGCACACCTGTGTTTTCTTGGCATTGAACTCGACTAAATTCTCACAACCCCATTGAGAAATGCGGTATAATACTTGGTCGAGCTCAACGACAAGTTCTAGGCGTTTTGCCTCGATGTCAGTCTGTTTAGCCGCAGGATGTCCGAGATATCGCCCATGCACTGTACTATCATCTGCATAGCAATGAATGTTGCCAAGGGACAACATGTCATTGACATGCAGAAGATACAGAGTGGGCGACAGGAGGGACCCCTGAGGCACCCCAGCGTTGACCTGCAAATAATTGGAGGCCGATCCGTCACAAAGGACTCTAATGCGGCGCTCACGCAGGAATGCGGCAATCCAGTTGCACAGCTGGGGTGGCAGACCATATGCTGGAAGCTTGGACAGAAGCGAACGGTGCCAGACTCTATCGAAGGCTTTGGTTATGTCAAGGCCGATGGCCAAGGACTCGCCAAGCCTGTCCATAGCTTCACCCCATTGGTGCGTGATAGACGCTAGAAGGTCACCCGTAGACCGTTTTGACCTAAAGCCATATTGTCGGTCACTAATTAACGAGTGACCCTCTAGGTAGCGGACTAGTTGGGAGTTTATTATCCGCTCAAGCACCTTGCAGAGAACTGAGGTGACAGCTATGGGTCGATAGTTGCCTGGCTCGGACCTATCCCCTTTTTTGGGAATGGGTTGAACATTCGCCTCTCTCCAAGCCTCCGGCACAATTCCCGAGGAATAAGATAGGCGGAATAGGCGCGTCAATGCAGGAGACAACTCCGCTGCGCATTTCTTAAGAACCACCGCTGGAATACCATCCGGTCCGCTGGCTTTCCGAACATCGAGCGACCTTAGTTCCGCACGGACATCACGATGCCTAATACGAATATTAGGCATAACGGAGTTGTTCGGGTAACTGTAACCGAACACCTTATATTGTATGCATGCGCACATCAGCAATACCTAATGCTAATAAATTAACTAAAATTAATATCTAAATCAGTACTGCTTTTACTCGCGCGTGTACCGGGTGCCTACCGCGGCAAACTGTCGTACTCATCATTAACATTAACATTATTTTGTAACATTCTTTAACATTTAACTATCCTAATTTATAATTAACATAACTTGTGTGTGAAGTAAATATATTCTTTACATTTCAAATAAACTTATTATCATTTCTCAACCCCACTACACTCCGCCACAGGAGTCGCAGCCAGATATAGTCGGCGGGTGCAAGCCACGGTCGTCGATTCGGGAGTTAGCCGCAAAGAGTTCTACAAGCAAGTTTGCTTTCTCTTGCGGCTCGTGGGCCAGCGATCCATCAGGATATTTCAAGGGGGGCAGCGAAGGCTTGCAGAAGTTGGATTGCACGGCCTTGGCTAGTCGCCAGTAGCTACGGCTACCCGTAGGATGCGAAATGAGTTCTTGCCCAATCCGTGTAATGCGCTGGGCATCCGCTCTGATGTAAGCCCTCTTGCATTCCCTAGTGGCTTTGTTGTACGCTGCTTTTAGGCGATCCAAGCTAGGGTCGCGCCGTGCTCGGGCCCTGATCCAAGCGCGATACGCCGATTCTTTTTGTTTAACAGTGTCGGCGCACTCACGGTTGAACCAGGGACGCGTTTTGCCGGCACTGGTGACATCTGAGGATGGATTGTAATATTCCATACCTAACAAGATCTCACCAGCGACAGCAGTAGCACTTTGCGACGGATCCCTGTCTTTAAAGCAGCGTAATGCCCATGGGACGGAAGCAAAGTAATCCCGCATACCGTCCCAGTCTGCTGACGAGTAGTGCCACAGTCGTCGCTTTACCTCCGAACGTCGTGGGGGAGCAACAAGAGGCACTGAGGCGCAGACCAAACAGTGGTCGGAATTACCCAGTGGGGCGTGGACCGAAACACTGTATTGGTCTGGGTGACTCGTCAGCAGTAGGTCTAGCAAAGAGGGCGCTTGACCTGGAATATCTGGTATCCTGGTGGGATGGATTACCAGTTGCGTCAGGTCATGCGTGAGAGCGAATGCATGGGCGGCTCGTCCCGCATGGTCTGTTCTGAGAGAACCCAACCAGGTCTCGTGGTGGGCGTTAAAGTCTCCCAGAAACACCAATTCCGCGTTCGGAAACCGCTCCTGCGCTAAGTCTGCCGCCTGACTCAGATGGTCAAAGAGTCGAGTTGTCTCCAAATCTCCGGAGTGGGAACGGTAAAGGCACGCGTAGACCCGGCTCAGAGAACCAAGATCAACGTGAAGCTAAAGGATGGGGTAGGATGGGTCCTCTAGGCAGCGCAGACGGCGAACGCAAACATCCGCCCTGACGAATGCGCATACTCCGGCCTTAGCGCGAAAGCGCTCCTCGAGCACATAGCCCGGGTAGTGCAGGTATGCCGTGTCGTCAGGGCGGCGTATTTGTGTCTCCGTTAGGAAAAGCAAAGCCGGCCGTGCCGTCTCGAGGTGTTGGTGGACGGCGTTGAGGTTTGAATGGAGTCCACGGATGTTAGTGAACTCCACCTCAAATAGCGGGTTGGTGGAGGAGGAAGATGCCGCTGTTAGACCTGCTGCTTTTTTGCGTGCTGCCATGTTGGAGGGTGAAGGGAGGGGCGTGGAAAAGATGACTGCCCTCGCAGCAAGGCTAGACAAGGTGCCGAGTATTGCTTCGTCATTTAACTGTGTGGCATGGTGGTAGCCGATCCGCCATACTTCCCACTCACTTCCTTCTCAACTTTCTTTCATTTTTCCCTCAGTACCCCCCTCACTTCCCCCTCGCTATACCCTCACTTCCCCCTCACTTCCTCCGCACTTCCCCTCACTTCTTCTTCCCTACCCCTCACTTCTCTAAATGACTTCGCTAACTTCAAAAGCAAATATCTTTCCATATAATATTTCATCCCTAATTCCGTCCCTCTAAATCCACCCCAAATAAAAAAAAATTAGAAGTATTCCAAAACAAAATTTCAAAACTATGAAGAAGTTTCATATAATCGTTTTCATCCCTTTTCAGACCACCCTTAACATTTAGGGGGATGAAAAATAGATATTGTCTGATTCTCAACCCTAGCCGATATGCATACAAAATTTCATGAAAATCGGTCGAGCCGTTTCGGAGGAGTTCAATAACGTACACCGTGACACGAGAATTTTATATATTAGATATATTATACAGAAGTCTTTTATACTTAGTCGCCATTGTCGCAGCTTGTATGCCTTCACTATGCTTTCCTCTTAATTTTTCCTCCAAATCTTTTCTTGCACCCTTTTATTTCTTACCCGTATGATCTTTGTGTATTCTTATCTTGATAATAAATTTCAACATCAACGAAACACCTGATGCCTGAAGTTCTTCATATAACCAATGTCTGCTTGGATTCTCATATTAGCTTTACAATCCATTATGGCATAAATATTGAGATTTTTTTTAGTCTAAGGCCCAACCTCCAAAGCGGAGTAGTCTCGTTTTTCTATACAATTTTGTGCTGCGAGCGAGAAAATTCTATAGATAACTAACTTCCCGCGGCGCGGTTTCACCCGCGTCTTTGCTTAGTGCTCTCCTCCCGTGCGTCGCCAGTAGCGTGATGTTACATAGGAATATAGAAAAGTGTTTTTCTTTTTTTTCCAGGCAAAAAAATAGCGAAATCGGTTCGGTCCGCACATCTCCACTTTAGCAGAGTCTGGGCCTAACCACTTCCAAAGTTCCAATGAACATTAGTATTTTATTTGGAGCACCAGTTACCTGAGCTTCACAACCCAATGAGGGTGTTTAGGAAAAATTTCGCTACCTGTTGGCGCTACTTAAGTGAAAGGTCTTTCATTCACAAAACTTCGAAATCAAAATTCATTCACAGTTTGAAATCAGTAAAATCATTCACGGTTTATTGATTGATTGAAAGCGCTTTGACAGGTGCCTGTACATGACGCCTCAGTGCTGCCACTTTGTGGGCGCAATTTTAGAAAATCCATATTACTGGACAACTACGATTAGATCAGTCGTTCTTTACTTTTACATTACTGTATATACGAGGGGTGATCAAAAAGTAGGTAATGAGAATGGATATATTAAAATAACTATATACCTACTTAAAATAAAATTTATTTTTCTACCTAATCTCCTCTTTTCTAAACCAACGATACCCTTAAAAAAAATGTTTATCTTGACTCTCCCAAATGTCCTCTACAGCGGCCATCACTTCGCCATTATCCTCAAATTTCTTGCCCCGGAGGTGTTCTTTAAGCCGAGGAAACAAATAAAAGTTGCTGGGGGCTAGATCTGGAGAATAGGATGGGTGTTCAAGCAACTGAACTGGAAGCCAGGAAAAATTATCTTGATCCGCCTGGAACATTTCAAGATTAGTCCTTGAAATGTCGAATCGTTTCTTCTTTTGTTCATCGGTTAACATTCTCGGGACCCAACGTGCAGAGACCTTTCTCGTGTTCATCTCAGTAGTTAAGATTCTTTGAATGCTACTAAATGAAATGCCTGTGTTCTCAGCTAAATGACGAATGGTCACTCTTTGGTCTACCAAAACCAGATCTTGAACTTTTTTGACGTTTTCTTCAGTGTGGGAGGAGGATGGGCGGCCTTCGCGGTGTTCGTCTTCCCATCTTAAACTCCTTGCACCAGCGTACAGTTGTAGAATATGGAGGAGCAAAGTCCCCCAATGTTTCCACCAAGTCAGTATGAATGTCTTTGGTGGCAGTTTTTTTCAAGTGCAGGTATTTGATGACGCTTCGCTCTTCATTTTTCTCCATTTTGATGTTATCACTCCGACTGCTAGTATTTAAATGAATGTATCTTATTGACGTCCTATTTATACCATTTTTTGTCAGACTAGTTGTGAAGGATTAGGGAGTTGAAAAAAAATTTTTCAGGATTTTGTTATTACTAGAAATATCTGTTTATCATTACTTTTTGATGACCCCTCGTAGTATATTTTTATCACAACCATAACAACTGTATGTGTAAATAAATTTAACTTTAACATAACTGTAATTGTTTATCAACAGGTGGCTATTGATAAACAATTGTTACCCTCATTTTGAATCTGAGACGTCAGTGTACTATGAAGCAGAAAAGTGTGTATTCTAACACTCTAAGCTTGTCACGTTCTTTTAATAATTTGCAGTAAGAAATATGTATGTAGTTTTTCATCATCTATACTAATATATAAAGCGGAAGAGTTTGTTGTTTGAACACGCTAATCTCTGGAACTACCAGTACCTATTTAAAAAATCTTTTTGCGCATAATAGCCCAGTTCTCGAGAAAGATTATAAGCTATGTAACATCACCCTACTGGCGACGGAGGCAGAGACGCGGGTGAAACCGCGCCGCGGAAAGCTAGTTAAAATATAAGAATAATAATGTTGCTCATGATTTTTCCTGTTAGCACATAGACATCGTTTGATAATCATCTGACGAATGACGAGCGACAGTACGGTCAGAAAATTGTTTATAAAAGCAGACTCGAAAATATTCTATTATCTATAATATAAAATGAATCGCTGAATGTGTTGCTAAGCGCATCTCGAGAGCAGCTGAACTGATTTCGCTAATTCTTTTTTTATAATATTCCATAAAGTACGAGGATGGTTCTTACGTAGAGAAAATTAAAAAAAATAATTATAATCGACTGTTAGGCGGCATGAAGTTCGCCGGGTCAGCTAGTTTTTAATAAAAAGGGGTTACTTTTAATTTCACATTATTCATTAGGAATGCTTATTCACAAAATACTGTTACTGAGAATATATTTAGTTTTATAGAATTTTTACTACTTTCTGGAAATTGTGTCAATAATGCCGTATTCATCGCATTAACTGCGGGGGGGGGATTAAGTAAGAATTTTTTTCACACCGCCTGGTGTGCGCACCACCGTAATAACAAATTGTAATTGTCTATCTTCTAATGTGTGACTTTTTTATGCGTATGCTTACTTTCTTGTGCTTATTACTCAGCAATACGCCGGACTCACAGGTCTTGATAAAGATCGTTGAGCCATGCGTGATAAATAGCTTTCGGGTAATCCAAATATATAATACCAAAAGATAAATACCAGTGACAGAAATAAAGGTGGCTCTTGTCCGACCTTTCTATAATTCATAAATATAACGTCATTTTTAACACTTATTTATTTCTGTATTGAAAATTTATAATGAAGTAAATAATAAATAGTTTTGCTACGTGATTTCTCTTTAAATGTGTACAATAATAGTAGTGGCAAAAAAAATGCCGATCTGAATAAGTACCTATAGAAAAATAACACATGCTTGTTACTAATTTGGCGGATCGAGTCATGTTCTGTGGCCGAGATTTAAATAGTTAGATGCGGCCTGCACTTTCAAAATCGGTCCACGTTTTAAGTCTGTGTGTGTGTGTGAAGTTGCCTCCTTATGTGTATTCTATCGCCTGTACAATGGGCTGTGTTCTGAGGAATTGTTTAGGATGGTGCCAACGACCACTTTTTTATCATCGCACCTCCCGCCATCGGCTGGGAGTTCGTCCTCACACCTTAGAACCTCTTAGGTCTCGTACAGTGAGGTTTCAGAGAAACTTTCTCCCTCGTACGATAAGGTTGTGGAATGAGCTCCCCGTCGAGGTTTTCCCGAGAGACTACAGCATGGAGTTCTTCAAGAAAAGAGTAAAAAGGTTTTTAACAGGGTCGGCAACGCGCTAGTGATGCTCCTGGTGATGCAAGCGTCCATAGGCTACGGTAACTGCTTACCATCAGGCGGGCCGTATGCTTGTTTGTCATGTTAGTCGTATAAAAAAAAAAAGTTAAGACGTCTGCGCACACGACATCGACAATATGCGCGCAACGACGACTGATGGCGAAATATGAAACAGCGAAATGTCTTACTTCCGCCTATTATAATCGTAATCACCGCTCTCTTTCACACAGGAACGAACACCATTTTATAGTAGAATAATTGTACATGAGAAATTGTGAAAATAGTTGATAATTCAGTACTTACGCACAAAATGTAATTCCATTCGATTTGTTTGTGTTTCCTGTATTATTATAACATTTTTTAAAGGCACAGGAAGGCATAATTGATACACTTAGTGACTTAATTACGAAAACAAAGAAATCTTAACAATGTGCACCGTTCACTGCTGCTAACAAGTGACTACGACGGAAAGAGTGAGCTCACTCTTCCCAACGATAATACGTTTTCGTGCACCTTATGTATGGTATGGCGCATCTAACGATTTAAATCTCAGTTCTGTAGTATTAGTTCATTAGCTTAACAAGTATTTTAGCGGGCTCCATATATTGTTAGCGTGTCAAGTATTTTTATTTTTTAGTATAGCGTTAATTGATGTTAAGTACATTCATTTAGTTACAACACTGAAACAAATGCGTAGTGTTATGTTTTAAAATTTATATTAAAAGTCACATATCAGTCTTCGTTCATAACAGTAGCCTGTCACACTTTGTAAACATTCGTTTTATTTTAATCTAAATGACGATAAAGGTAAACACTTACATAAGTGAAGAGGACGATACCTTCTCGTTTTTTCAGCCTTTTATGTTATGTCATTTTAAGTCTGAAATCGCCTGTATTTTAATTGTTCATAGGAGGATGGCGAAATTGCAAAGAAAATTCCCAAGAAGAAACCTCCACGCGTGGAAGATACTTGTAGCAAAAAGGAACACGTAAACGTCGTATTTATAGGACACGTAGGTATGTAAAATCGCTAAATAATCGCCTATGTTTTATTCATGGTACTAAAATTTGTCCTTGACACAAAATTATGTATATTCCAGATGCTGGCAAGTCTACAATTGGGGGACAAATTATGTCGTTGACTGGTATGGTCGATAAGAGAACATTGGAAAAATATGAAAGAGAAGCACGAGAAAAATCCAGAGAATCCTGGTACCTGTCTTGGGCACTTGATACCAACCAAGAAGGTATATAAATAAAACAAATATCATGTATTGTTAGAAACTATCTATAGCCTTTTCCAAATTATTTTTTTTATTAGGCAATTTTAGTATTTTTACAATTTATAAAGTCACAAAAGCACGCAAATTGTTACAGACATAAATATACAAATCAATTGAATCCATAAAGTCGCATTTGTAGACAGTGAGGTGACCGCTTTGACCACTGCGCCGTACTTGAAGTACATATGTATTTATTTAAATTTATTAATAAAAAACTTTATTTTGTATTCAGAACGGGACAAGGGCAAGACGGTAGAGGTTGGTAGAGCATACTTTGAGACTGATAAGAAGCATTTTACAATTCTTGATGCTCCCGGCCACAAGAGTTTCGTTCCCAACATGATTGGCGGCGCGGCACAAGCTGACCTCGCAGTGTTGGTTAGTAACTACATCTCTTTTCTAATCTGTAAATAGTATAAAGTCAAATAGCTGTTTTTTTGTCATGTTTCTTCTAACTTTTGAATTAAATAGATTTTGATACGGTTTTTAATTCTCTTCCGAAAGGTTTATAAGTATAACACATGTATATTATAGTAGAGAACAGCCGAGAATTTTTACTACTGGTATACTATGTCAAATCAAAGTGTCAATACTTTTATCAACTCTCATCGATCGCCAGGTTAACTAGTTCCGATCCAATATTCATATTTTATGTCTAACCACTTGCACTTGACTTGACTTCCGTAATCCAATACTGAGCAACACCCATATCTATGATTATAGTAGGTAGTCCCTATTTCGCAAGATATATAAGATACCTATTGATATATCGTCTGTGGCAGTGAGATATATTGCTGAATATTTACCAGTATTTTCAGTACCTACCTAGCAATATTTAATGCTTTTTAATGAATAATAAATTAATTTACATCCATGGTCCAGTATTGCTCACGCATTTCGAGGTGCCGAAGATGTGTGAAGTTGAGTGAAATAGCTTTTATTGTAAAGTGTAACATAGTCTTTGAAATCTTTAATATTCGTCTTATCACTTGATTTTCAATGTTTTAGGTAATCTCTGCACGTAAAGGAGAATTCGAAACTGGTTTCGATCGAGGAGGACAAACTCGTGAGCACGCTATGTTAGCGAAAACTGCTGGCGTTAAACATTTGGTTGCGCTTGTTAACAAAATGGATGATCCTACAGTGAACTGGGATGAAAAGAGGTATGTCAATATTTTCAAATACTATAAACAATTCGGATATTATCTTAAAATGGAGAATGTTACTAGGTATGGAATATAGTATAGTATGAATGTATAGAAATACACTAGTTTTTGTTTCATTCATAAATACTAAGTGGTTAAGATTTTACAGGCGTTCGTCGTTAATATCGAGCTATAACCTAAGTTTTAATTAAACTTTTTGACTCGAGAGGCAAGTAGTTAGGGTAAAATTTCATTACTGTAGAGCTTAGCTTTTTAAATAGCACTAGAGCTGTTGCCAGCAGCTCCACCCGCGTGAATGTCGGTTATATCGCATTTCCATACAAACTTTCATCCCCTATGTCAACCTCTTCTAGCTGTTTTTTGTTTTTTGGCGATAAAACATAACTTATGTTGTTCCCCAAGGTCTATTCTTTCTTTATATCAAATTTCATCAAAATCGGTACTGTGGTTTAGGCGTGAAAGCGCGTAGAAGACGGGCAGAGTTCCTTTCGCATTTATAATATTAGTATGGATTTTAGATAACTTTAAAATATTAATTTTTAGCTAGAGAAAAGAAAGTGTTTACGGGATTGCGAACATTTCAGATAGGCCAACGCGATGGTGCTTTTGCTCTTACTAAATAAATTGGAGCGCAGCTTAAACGTCACTTTACCTGTCTCAATATGTGTCGGCCATAATGCTTATTACTGAGAACCTTTTCTAATTTCATATTTACTACATAATAAGGCAATGTCCGTATCTTTCATTTAAAGTAAGATTTAGTGAATCATTTTATATAGTTATTATAATACATACTTTACAAAGTATTTTTATGTACATAATAGCTTATAGCTTAGCTAGCTTTCAAGGCTTTTATTTGACATGAAATTATTTATTTGACAACATGACAGAAAAATTGTTTAGTTGGCATATTATAATACGGGCTATCGTCAAAACAAAATGGGTTTTGTTGATTACGTTAGTAAATAATTGATGCCTTTCGTGCCTTTCAAAACTAAATAACATCTCTGTCTTTAATTACATGGAAATAATTCGCTTATTAATAATAATAGTTTCTATCTCTGGAGCCCCAACCGCCGGTAGCTTGGTCCCTGTACCCGATGCCGGTGTTTCTACAATTTTATATTTTAAATGTATGTTTTTTTTATATACTTATATTTAAAAATGTAATTTTTGGGCAATTATTTAAATAAAGGAGAATAATAATAATAATCTTTATTGTTCCAAAAAGTAAATACAAGTATAGTTTTACATGGTCACTAGTCTCCACACTAGGATTCCCTGTGTCGTGGATACTGCAACTATCTTGTTAACAGGAGACTAGTCTTTCCTGTTAACAAGATAGTTGCAGTATTAACAAAAATAAAAGAAAACTTATGATAAATTTACTATTATTTATTTCAGGTACAATGAATGTCGAGACAAAATAATGCCTTATCTCAAGAAATTGGGCTTCAATCCAGCAAAGGACTTGTCTTTTTTACCTGTCTCAGGTCAAACGGGACAGGGTCTATTGGAAAGAGTAAGTAGACTTTAATAATAATTGAATTAAAGGAAACTCTAACTTTCACAAAGAATAAACGAATTTAACCAGTAAATAAAATTAAGAAAATGTCCAAAACTTTTTATAGTCAGAATAAGCATTTGTAACATTTTTAAATCAAATAAACTACAACACAACTAAAAAGAAACATACGTTCATCATTTATAAAAACGCTATAATTATGTAATTTTACCAGGTAACTGAAGAAATCTGTCCGTGGTATCGAGGTCCATCGTTCATCCAACTCATTGATGAATTACCGTCCCTCAATCGCAAAATGGATGGCCCCTTCATAATGCCCGTCGTCGACAAATACAAAGACATGGGTACCGTCCTTATGGGAAAAGTTGAGGCTGGTGTTACTAGAAAAGGTCAAACCCTTTTCCTTATGCCTAATAGGGTAAGTAGTATTGATATAATTTTACTTTACTATGAGATGAAATCGCCAATCCACATTGAGCAAGCGTGGCGACCAATGCTTTAATAATAATAATAATAATAATAACCATTTATTTCAGGCATCTAGAGTCCATAAAATTTTAATACATAAATAACAAAATAAAAACTATAAACTAATACATCTTTTATATAATTTAATATTAAAAACTACTGAAGCTTTACCTTCTCTATATGTGAAGAGGCCGTGGGATAGTAATGGGCTGGTATGACGATGAGATGAAATAAGTTGTCCAATAGTCTAACTAGCAAATTATATACAATTCAATTCTTGTATATGCCACACGTATACAATCAGTCAACTAAATAAAGGCGGTAAAACCATCAATTGTGAATTTATGGTTTTAATGAATGAGACCGCACGTTCTGTACTGCTCTCACCTGTGGGCAGTGGCCTCCAAAGGCTAGCAACCCACTTGTTGTTCGAATCGTTGGTGATCCCAATCTCACAGACAAACTAGAGTTACTGGTGCCGTCGTCTCCTTTCTATCATCGCACCACTCGACATCGCAGCAAAGTTCATCCATACTACATGGACCCGATCTTGCTAGAACGGTTCGTTTCCAGCGTTTATTTCTCCCACGTACGTGCAGGAACGAACAAACGAACTGCCAGCTGCGGTGTTTCTCGATAGCTATGACATGTCCTTCTTCAATCGAGGTTTAAAGAGAGCAATTAATTAAATTAATTAATATCACGGTAGGCAGCCGCTTCGCGAAGCCCCTGGCATTGCAGAAGTCCATAAGCGACAGTTACCACTTACTGTCAGGTGGGCTGTTGGCTCGTCTGCCTATTTGGCAATAAAAAAAAATTGTAAAGATATTAGAAAAATCATACCACATAGATCGCAAAAGTTTCCTGTTATAAGATCGTCAGACATTATTGCGATCAAAAATAGCGAACTAAGTGTGGCGATTATGGTAAACCAATAAAGTCTCAGCTCAAATATAATGATGATGATTGTATTATGCTACCTGTCACTGAAGTTTCACAGTCAATTGTGAAGCTGTTAGTCAAATCTTATATCAGAGAAAGAAATTAGTGACAATGAACCTTATTCCCAAAATGTGTTTTCTAGGTGCAAGTCACAGTTGATCAATTATGGTCTGATGATATTGAAGTGACATCTATTGGTCCTGGCGAAAATGTTAAAGTTAAGCTCAAAGGCATAGAAGAAGAAGATGTTTCTCCTGGCTTTGTGCTCTGCGACACTGCTGAACCCATCACTACTGGAAGAGTATGTATCTATTATAAAATATTATGTTGCCAGCGGTTTTTCACGCGTGGGTAAACCAAAAAAAATATAGCCTACTAGCTGAGCCCTACGTCTTCGTCCGCGCGTTTTGTATCCCTCGGGAACCAGACCGATTTTCCGGATAAAAAGTAGCCTATGTCCGCACACTGAATCTATCTAAATACCAATTTTCATTGAAATCGGTTCAGCCGTTTAGACGCTGGTAACAATCATCCACACATAGACAGACACGATTGTTCATATTTATAATAGGATACGCTTTGCTGCGTATTCGGTACACGTATCGAACTATTTGGTCGTGTATGAGTAATATAAATATTGCGTAGTATCGAGTAGTACTTGGTCAATCTATAGCATAAACATGAAATCACAATGTACAGACAAGTTCTGATCTCTCCAATTATTAGATTGTTAATTATCGTCTTTTTCAGAAAATAAAAAAAAAAAACTATAACATTCTTACTTTTAAACTAAATATTTTTTTCGTTTTTGGATATTAAGAATAAAAATAAAGATACAGATTTAAGTCTACATTCTCATTACATTAGTTTGTTTTGGCAGTGTATGGTATGCGTTAATATGACATTATTTGCTATTACAGGTATTTGATGCTCAAGTAGTTATTCTCGAACATAAGTCTATCATTTGCGCCGGATATTCAGCGGTTATGCACATACACTGTGCGGCTGAGGAAGTCACAGTCAAGGTATGTTGTTTTTACTCACTATATTGTAAATATTTATATCTATGATGGTAAGAAATTATACACTACTAGCTGACCCAACAGATGTTGTCTTGTGAATATTCAAATAAATAATTTGCTCTCGTTTTGTGAATATGTTTATAAAAACTGTTATAAATAGTAAATGTGTTGCTGAATTATCATTGTTACTATGTACTAACCGATTATACTTAATAAATAATAATTATAACAACCCGACACTACCCTAATGAAGGGTAAAGACCTTGTTGATCACTTCAAACTTTTTTATTCAATTTATTCAATAATAATAATAGGTACACATTAACATAGAAAATCTTACACATTAAAAAATCTTTGGAACAAGTCGTGGCGAAATTTTACATAGAAACAGTGCGTAAATCCATAGATTCGTGGCCAGACAGATTAAAGTACTACAAGCGTTAATAAATCAACGTCTGTATATAGGTAAATAATGCATATTTTTATATTAAACTAGCTGTTGCTTGCAGCTCCGCCCGCGTATATGTCGGTTATATAGCATTTTTCATACAAACTTTCATCCATTTTTTCAATTTCTTTAAGCTATTTTATCGCGATAAAATATAGCCTATGTTGTTCTCCAAAGTCTATTCTATCGCTATACCAAATTTCATCAAAATCTGTCCAGTGGTTTAGGCGTGAAAGCGTAACAGACAGACAGAGTTACTTTCGCATATATATTATTAGTATGGATAATCATTTATTTGAATGCAATCTTGTACAAAAATGTCTTGGTTAATAAAATGTAATTTATTAAAGCGAAATCAAATACCATTTCAGACTTTGTCGTAGAGGTAAGATAAATTGAATATTTTCGTTTAATTAGACATACCTACGAAATTTCTATAACCTTGGTTTATTATACGGTTAGGTGTTCAGTTGTTACTCTTTTGTAGTTATACGTCTGCTATCCGCGCCCTCCAATTTAATCGTTAAATGTGGAGAACATGTTGTTTTCTTATGTTTTATACATAAATCCTATTAATATTATAAATGCGAAAGCGTGTGTGTGTGTTAGTTACCGCTCAGCGTCTAAACGCCTGAACAGATTTAAACGAAAATTGAAATGTAGATAGAATCGATGCCGGAGACAGACATAGGCTACTTTTATCCCGAAAATCGGGTTCCCGAGGGAAGGAACAAAACATATTTTACGCGCGGGCAAAACCGTGGGGCGCACCTAGTACGGGAATAATTAAGCTGTATAATCTGTAATTCATTTCTTTTTTTTTTTTCTAATTAGCAGACAAACTGAAACGTCTCTCCTAACCAGTTGACTTGACAATTAAACTAACAAATAAACTTAACCTTCTTTATAATTAAAATTAAACACCTTGACGCAAACTCATTTGCTCCAACCTAAGCAGGAGCCTTTTAATTTGACACATTTTTTTTTAGAAAAGACAGCAGAGTTTTAGTCCTCATTTAGTGACTTGAGTAACTTTTCATATGTGATATTAAATTGATATCCTTCTTAACGCGTTTAATCTCGATTAACATTTGTCTTATTTTGATATGTTGTCATTAGGCTTCTTCTTTAATTTCATGAAAAATAAAATCAGTGTGGGTTTAGACGGAATGCGTGCGTTTACTCTACGATGCCATCCCTCAATTCGTTATCTGTTTCTTACCAGCACAACTTCTTCTTCTTAGCGTGTCGATGGCAATTAGATTTTGTCAGACCAGAACTCAGCTACAGATATTGCGTTATCTGTAGCGTCAAACAATTCCTACAGAGTGCAGGTGTTTGGACACGCAGGACATGACATAATGTGCTCCATCGTTTGTGGAACGACACCGCATACACAGGTTAGGTTCATATCATCGATGAATCCCCACCTGGCAAGATTATCCTTGCTCCATCCAACCTGAGTCCGAAGTCTATTTAGAGACTTCCAAGTCGGCCAAGGCAGCTCACGTCCAGGAGGGAGTGTCTCCGATGGTGGATGGAGGGACGAACGGTATAGTAGCGGGAACACCATCCCGCCACAGCCTGAGTCTGACCTGTGACCTCTCACCGGTAAGTGGGAGGACACGGTTGGCGAAACTGTTGCGACTTTTTAGCCTTTGCGGCACCGGGGTGTAAGCGTGCATCGGATGTAGGATTTCTTTTTACATCTACGAACCGCTGGAGGAGCAATTCCTGCTAGTGGATACAGCTTCGATACCGGGGTCGGATTCAAACATCCAGTGATGATCGTTTCATTCAAAGCCGTATCCACCAGCTTTGCGTGCGCTGAGCGACTCCAGACGGGACACGCATACTCACCCGCAGAAAAACAAAGTGCAAGTCCGGTTGTCCGCATAACGTTAGGCGTAGCGCCCCATTTTGTCGCGACCAGTTTACGTAGGAGACTGTTCCGGGCATGCACTTTCTGCTTAATGGTCTCACAGTTCCGCCGGAACGTAAGTGATCTATCCAGCAATACACCAATATACTTTGGATAGTCATTATGCAATATAGGGACCCCGCACCAGACAATGTTGAGTTTACGACCTGCCTCTATTGCGAAGATGGAACACGGAGGACTGTGTTTTATTCACGTTTGGTTTGGTTTTGATTAGCACAACTAATCATTTGATATAAAAGTTTCACGTATTGACTCTTAATTAACTACAACTTTG
Organism: Parascotia fuliginaria; assembly: GCA_963082885.1. Lineage (NCBI taxonomy): Eukaryota > Metazoa > Arthropoda > Insecta > Lepidoptera > Erebidae > Parascotia > Parascotia fuliginaria. The sequence continues at coordinate 9,309,012 of OY720178.1, read as the reverse complement.
GTAGAATAAATTTAAAGTATATTGCCTTTCAGGCAGTTTGCGTTTTGGACATTACAGAGCTTAGGCAAGCAGATAATTAATCATTATGTTTTTTAGTAATTTTGCGTTTTAGAAGTTTTACATCCTAGGTAATATAAAATAACCGCATTTTGCTTACTTATTAGATACAAAGCTTCTTAGATATTCGTTGAAGGCATTTTCTACGTTGGCGTTTTGGTTTTCGGAAGACCTGCTCATGAGGGAAAATTTTCTATATAAAAGTACGTTAAGTTTTTGTTGAATTTAGACATTTTCTGTTATTGTTTTCAATTTTCTTTGTATCCTATTTTTAATACATACCATTACAAACATTTTGAGACCCAAAATAACTAAATCGGTCCAGCCTGAGTACGAAGTACATCATTACCAAAGAACAGCATATTTATTTTATTTATTTCAGATATATAAATTTATTCCAGCCATTAGTATCGTACACAATACACATAAATATTTTCATGACCTCTGTTGCAGTAGACCTAGTAGTTTATTGTGTACCAACCAAAAAATAAAAAACCTTTTTAGTTATAATGCATCCCTACATAACATTGTTATATCTTTTCAGGCGCTTATTTGTTTAGTGGACAAGAAAACTGGTGACAAGTCAAAGACGAGACCGCGCTTCGTGAAACAGGACCAAGTTGCCATTATGAGGATAGAATGCGCGGGAGTCATTTGCTTAGAACCATTCAAGAAGTTTGCTCAAATGGGCAGATTCACATTAAGAGACGAGAGTAAGTTATAAACCTTTTTATTATTTGATTCCATCGTCGCTTACAGAATGTCTAATAATAAATTAATTAGTACTGATTAAAAACGCCACAACGACATTACACTTATTCAATCAATAACTACTGCTAATGATTTACTTAAATTAATCTATTGCTTTCTCCTTGTTACAGATAAAACTATCGCGATCGGAAAAGTTCTAAAAGTGGTCGAATAACTTGGCACTACAATTTGTAATTTAGCTAGGATAGGCATTTCCAAAACCTATATCAGAGAATGCATGTAATCTTCAACCTTTTCGTATATTATTATCTATGTATTCTGAAAACTCAATTTTATTGCTTATCATGAGCACCCAAATTTTTATTTCCCAATTTTACAATAACATAGAAAAGTTAGCCTTTATATAAAAATACTTATGGTCACAGCCATACAGCGAAACATATACTGAAATACTCACGATGCTCCTACTATCTCTCTCGTGAGAGAGAACATATCGGATTAGCAGGATCATATCTGTGCCCATGTAAGCGATATTTGGCGTTTATGTATGTTTGATAGGCCATAATGATGACATTTTATTTTGTTTGTAGTTCAGAACAGCTGGGTGAGGCTTTTCGTTAGTAACCAGCATTATCTAATTTTCTTCCGAGGACGGAATGATTTTTCACCTGTTGATTACTGGCCAACCTTATCCAAAATCTGAAGACTAAAGATATCATGCTTAAAGCAGTTTCCAAAAGTGTTTTATATTGGGTGTGCACTTACTTGGTGCAAAGGGCGCCGCTTAATACAGATACATGATTAAATCACTATAATCCAAAGTATCACCATGTTAATACTTCGGAAATAAATTTGATTTATTATTTGCTAATTTAATAATAATATGAGAATAGCTTGAATAAAAACATTGTTTTTAATCTGATGATTTTGTTTGATGAATGTCTCATTGATTGATTTGAACATCTACTGTGTATGATGAATACAAAGAAATATAGTGATTAGAGATGCAGAATATAAGAAACACCTAATGAAAGAAAATAATCATCTCGTTTGTCATAAAGGTGTGAGTCATGCTGACATGAGAGAAGTTGCTCTATATGATGTATATTATGAACATATTGAGCTTGTCTGAGGAGAGTTGAAAATCAGCAATCCTATGAATTAGATTTAAAGATTATATTAGATAATATCTTTAAGTAGTTCAGCTTTTGTTCATTCTAGGGTCGTTTTAATTTTTCCTAATGAGAATAGTACATGCATTTCTAGTAAATCCATTCGGTTTATTGTATTCTTTACTATTATACGTCCATTCCTCTCGAGCATCGCGTAGAATTTTAGTATACAAACGCATGAATAAGTTTATTCATTACGAAATGTATATTAATTTTGTGTACTCAATACAATCAACAATTATTTTATTGTAACACTTGTATTATGATAAAGAGCGAGGATTTCGATGGATACGGCTCTCATGTAAATTGTTAGAATGATCATCCACTTAGCGTCAGTAGAGGGTATTGGACGTTTTATTTAATTTGATACAGCATTGCTATAACAAGTGAGCTCCAATCACTACTCGACACTATCACTAAGTGTCTCCCTAATTTGGTGATCACCCTAACGCATATTTATACTAGTGATTGTAATATTTTCACAATATATTATGGAATAATGGTTATTATAATACTGTTTCCTATTTAAAAAAAAAACTAAAAATTATGTTTTATTTTTAATAGTTTGCTTACAGTATGCTGTTTATGATATACATATTTGTTTTGGTTTTATCTAAACATTATATTTGTGCGTAAAAATATTGGCTCGTCGATCTATTTTGTCACTTCTTATCATTTGCATTTTTTTTTCAATTATAATAATATAATTTAATTTATTGCCTTTAGCGGCCGATACATGGACAAATAAAATTGTCGTCGTACGGAATAATAGCAGAGAAATTAATATAGTGCAACGAATACGTACGAGATTGCAACTCTGTCTGCGGTTAACTCGTCGTTACACGCAAACACAAAGAAATAAATGAATAATAATATAAAAAATATTATATTATAATAGTATAAAGATACGCAAGCTTCAGTCAGACGTTTGCAATACTACAGTCGCCCACAAATAAAGTATTTAAGAGCTAGGTATTTAACTGAAGTACTTACAGAAAGATATCTAAAAGGATTCGATTTACGAATGTTATTTCTTACAACTTCGGCTAAATTTCGGAATCGTTATGATATAATGTACATTATGGATTTATTAATTGTCAGCTTTTTTAATATAATCAGATTTACATGTAGAGGCATATGTATGTTATAAATATTTTGTGTATATCAGTGGACGAGACGTGAGGCGTGCGTGCCCCCGAGCCGAGACTTGCCCTCACATACACAGTGTAGTGGAGGCGCGAGACGAGCGCCCAGTGCCTTGTGTGGCCGCCCGCCTCGCTTGCGCCACTCACGCGAGCAATGGCAGGCGCAGACTATATTATTTTGTTTAAAATAAAATTTTATTAATACTACTGTACTTATATTTTTAACATGACACCTGTTTATAAAAATTGAATTTAATACTTTCAAACCCTATTGCTTCCGCTTGATGCGATTATATCGTATTAGCTGACAGCAAACCCATCACAATATTGATCAGGCTTAGAACTAGGCTCCTACGAGGGAGGAGGTGGTCGCACAGTTGCCGATGTTTGCGAGTGCCGTGCGACTCCCAATGATACACGCGCACACTTACCTACCCCAACATTGTATGCTTATCTCGCATCTTGTTCATTCCCCTATCCAATTCTTTTCGCTATCAGAGTGCAAAGTTACTGTTTATGACGAGCGATTCAGTATACTAGCGTTTCTCCTATGTCCGTAAGATAATGTTTGCATGACATTAAATTTTGTAAATATGTTTTTGTAGTTTTTAATTTGCATCGTTTGTGAGAAATTTTTCTATTCTCCTTTTATTTTGTGTATTGTGTCCAGATTTTGAAGTATTTCATAAATATACAAACATATACAGTTATTTATTACAAAGAAGTGATAGATTAATTATGGTCCGATGCAAAAGTGACGGTGAAAAGTAACTACCGGAATTATTGTCCTTTCATTCGTAAGTATGAGTAGTATACTGTGTTGTTTAATTTATAAATAAAAACATTGTGTTTGGTAAAAAGTTTTAACGATTTAGAGAGATTTCATAAGAAAATTCTGATTGGCTTTGGTGTTAAATATTTTTAGGGAAAAGATCCCACATTTCTGGGTAATTATGAATACTCATTACCTACTTTATTAGTAATTATGCCTAAGTTATCGGTTTAGCCGATCAGGCGCTAAGTGTAAGTGGTAACCTACATCCACACACAGACTTTCGCATTTATAATATTAGTAGGTAGTATAAAGTACTTATATTATTTTGTCATAAATTTGAGATAAGGAAAAAACATCCGTAAGGTACATTTGCTGTTTGCCTCGTGGCCACGATAGCTAGCACGTCTGTATACACATTATTATATTTAACCGACTTCAAAAAGGAGGAGGTTATCAATTCGAGACGTATGTTTTTTTTTTGTATGTTTATTACCTCATATCTCGGTCATTTATGAACCGATTTGAAATATCTTTTTTTTATTTGAAAGGGTATGCTCTGAAATTGGTCCCATTTTTTTAATATAAAAAATGGTTCTGTAGTTGTATGTTTGTTAAAACAGAACTCAATCATTTATGAACCAATTTGGAAAATTCTTTTTTTATTTGAAAGGGTGTACTCTGGAATTGGTTCCTATATTTTTTTATTAAAAAAAATGGTTCAGTAGTTCGGAATTAATTATATTTTTTATTTTTGTATGCAAGGAGTGAAGACGTGTAAAGCAACACGCCGATATCTTTTACAATGAATTTTCTAACATTGACAGGTCTATGCTAAAATTGTGAATTAATTTCCAAAACTTTTTTTGTTAGAAACAACGTAGCCGTGGATGGGTGACCATTTGTGTCATTTCATTTTGAGCATCTTCATGCTTTAGAAGCAGTGGACTCTGGTTATCACTATAATTTGGTAGTCGTTAAGCCAAGTTAGAGGCCTTACGATCGTAAGAAATTCAAACAGCAGCGGGCGAAAATAAACCTGCCTTCACAGCACCACTGTTTATCTTTTGTATATCTGTTACGCGATTGCTCCGTCAGTTAAATTATGATTTTTCATGATTCTTTATTGTTCGTAGGTCATCACTTTTTTGTTTTGGTTTGTGGTTGCCGGGATTCAGGGTTCAGCAATCAGCAAAAGTGTTGATAAGGACTTTATATCTCTATAAGTACCTACAGCTTCTCTCTCGTCACTACTTTCTTTCAAACGGCGCTGTCTCATTTGCGCAGCACGTTTAGTAGGTCTACCTATATCAAATATATTAACAATATACAATTACTTTCCACTAAAAGTTTTAAAATAAAATTATTTTTAGAAAAAAAAACGAAAACCGACTTCAAAACAGTAACTAAAAAGTAGAAAATAATATTTTAATTACCTACTTCATACCTAAGAACATTAAAGGGGAATCAACGCAATCATTGGTACCTATAATACTTTACTATTTACAATTTATAACCAGTTATTTTGGAGTCGCTGCCAGCAGATTTTTGTAAAAAAATTGAACATATATAGGTAGTAGAAGGCAATGATATTTAGAAAATCATTGGCAGAAGGTATGTATGGCGGGCAAAAGAGTTAAGGTACCAGTCATGCACACTATAACATTACGTCAGTCTGTAAAACTATCTGCTACACATGCACATATACACGGCAAATCTACGCACACCTACACAAAGCACCTGCTGCGGCGCGCACACACGCACAACGTATAGTATCCATAATTTTTAACTTATTACAGTGACAAACATTTCTCAGTGGATTTTATTTTTTAAAACGGAAAAATCACTTTTTTAAACTTTGACAGAGAATCTAATATGAGTTTATCTTTGTAAATAAATGTAACCCTATCCGCTGATAGCCATAATTGTCTAGATTCAAAATCAGTGATTAGTTGACTTCGCACGAGCTTGTATCATATCTTTATTTTTGTTTTTCAGGACAAACGGTCTCATAATCTTTATAAACGCACTTTTCAAAGTTTGCGAAATGAAAGCAATTTTTCAACTTATTACAAAATATTTTGCAACAAATAAAGATACCTACTTACTTAAAATTACTAGACCTAGTAATTTAGAATCTAGATCTTCATCAAAACTTAGAAAAATATAGTCAGAGTCAAAGAAACAACACAATGCAGTCAATTCTTATGCCACATATTTAATTCAACATAGAAAGTTATATTTACTACATTAAAATCATGTTATAATTGTTTGTAATATGATAATTACTACTTATATATAATTTACCTTTGTGACAAATTGTTGAATGGCACCCAAGACAAATGGAAATAATGGTTCTTCATAATCTTAACTGTATTATTCCTCAGACAATATTTAGTTTGTGCAAGATTTAGACATAAATAGCAAACAAAAAAGGTAGATAAAATAAAAATATACAACATTACTATTAAAAGGTACTTTTGATGCAACTAAAAACAATATTTACATAATTTTTGTCTAATTCCATTACTGGAATGTTAAATAATTTTAAAATTAAACCTAAAGATAAACAGTTATAAAATATAATAGTACTTTATGTACATTTAAAATCTCACAATATGTACCTATATATACTATCTATATATAATTTTGTTCAGTACATAGTACTAAATAATACATTCAATTGCCTTAAAACACTTTGCCAGAGATACAAGACTAACATGATTGAACATTCATTATCAGATTATCAGTCTCCATATCTTAATTAAGTACCTATAATAGCTAAAATTTGGCAATGAACTTATTCCTGTGTCTTGATGTCATTTTTTTTTACATTCTGATTCATTTGATCATTCTCATATTCTACAAAATCATCAAACAAGCTGGGCCACGCCTCTGTGTCATCATAACTGCTGAGATCATCCCCAATAAACTCACAAAAATTTAGAAACATATACCAAGTATCCTTTGGAATGCCCCTAATGTGTGGGTTCTTCTCTAAATACATCAACCATCTGTCTAATATAGCAGGTTCATTACTTGTAAAGACTAGACGCCACAATAAGATTCCAATATCTGTAGGTAGAATCCGCTGACCAGTGCTCACGTCTAAACCAAATTTAAAAGTAAATCTGTACAAATCTTTAAATTGTTCAGTATCTCTTTTGAGCTCACAGGTCATCTCATTTAATTTATGCTGTATACCCTTAATGGTGTCTGTTTTCATATTTTTTAAGCCTTGAATGAACTCTGCTTTAGTAAATCTGCACATTTGACTAGCATTTAACTTCCAAGCCAAAACAAGAACTTTGAAGTCATCTGGGTTCAATTGTAAGTCATTGCAGAGGTTTTCTATACCTTCTGCCAATATTGCATCCTCTAATGAGTCCTTGTATAGATCAAAAAGCTGATTGATCTTTGATTCAGAAATACGTGAATCATTTGAGCCTAAAGATGACATACTTTTTGGTATTGACGGCAGTTTCTGGTAGAATGTTTTAGATGTTTTTTCAGAAATTAAAATAGACCTCTGAGAATTGAGCAAATCTGCAGGACTCTGTTCTCCAGACGTAGATATAGGAATTTCTGTACAGTTTGTGTTCTTAAAACTGTTGATGCTATTCTGATTGTCATGAAGAAGAGGTTCTTCTTGTGGATAAACTGAAACTGTAACAGCAATTTCTGTCATCTCTGAAATAGTTTATAATTTTGTTTAAGTATTGGTGCAAGATAAAAACTGACATAAATACATTTTGATTACTTTTTTTACTTTAAATATTAATTACCATCTTTTTTTCGCTGAGGAGAATTAGTAAGTTCCGCATTAGCTTGGTTTTTGAAACAGCTGAGACAATGACCCATTGGTCAAATTATTCACAAATATTCTCAAAGTCTTAAAAGTTTTGAAAAATACACAGACAGGAGTCAACAATTTTTCATCATTTAAGCAATAAAACATAATGATAAAATCAATCGGCTGATATGTCGTCTTTGGATTTTTTTCCGAATACCTGAAATAATCAATCAATAAAGTAAACGCTAAAATAATTAAAGGCACGACATTCGTGATAAAATCTTTCCAATAATCTAGATTACCAGAAATTCATACCATTACTGTTCCACCACAGTGATCAGGCATACATTTATGCAATTTGTCAATCAAATGCTAAACTGTTGCATGTCGGCATTTACTTCAACCTATAAAAACTGAGTAAGTATCTTACGTTTTATTAAAATTTATCGTTTACATCAAAGTAAAAGTACCTCTATTTTCTATTCATGGTCTTCAAGTCTTTATTGACATTTCTTTCTATCGCAGTGTTGCCAGTGACCGATTTATGGACCGATTGACAAAAGTTACCGAGACAGCTCAAAAAGTGACATTTTCGAGGCAAAAGTAACATCCTACGAATATTATATATGCGAAAGTTTGTGTGTGTGTGTGTTTGTTACCACCTAGGCATCGCCTAAACAGCTGAACCGATTTCAATGAAAATTGGTAGGTATGTAGATAATTTCGGTGCCGGAGACATAGGCACACACGTCCATATACAAACTTTCGGGTTTATAATACGTATTAATAGGATAGGATCACTTACTTGGATTATCATTTTTGAAAAAAACAAAGTTAATTTAATAAATCTATTCATAAAACTTTTTGACATAAAAAATCTCATGATTTTTAACTTCTAAAAGTTACGGAAAAGTAACATTTTGAGTCTTGTAACATGGAGGTAACGTGAGAGGCTCAAGAGTAACGTAAAATGTTACAAAAGTAACATCTGGCAACGCTGTTCTATCGTTCGTTTCGTTTTATTACATTAAAATTGCTATTACCTGACTTAAGAAACATCGCCGAAAATAGTTTATTAGATACGCAAAATTTAGAAGATTTTTAGTCACCGAAATAAACAAAGCTTATAATAAATTTTCAAAGTTTTAAAATATCCTAACTTTATAGTCTATTACCCAGTTTAAATTCTTCTGACCTCTCATATATTTCAGATTCTAGTTAGTCTAAAACTGAATCTTAAATGCAACAATTTTGAACATTGTCGATTTTATACGTACTTAGACGTGACGTGACTATCACACTCGGAATACTCCAACTCATGATGAAACTCTGGCTTATAATTATCTGAGGCATTGCTAAATTTCGGTAATTGATTTCGAAGGCTGCCTGTCCATAGAAGCGGAGCGAGGAAGCAAGGATATATTGACAAATAGGATTGTATAAAAAATCCAACCCGCTTAATGGACAGGGCGTTGCGGACTCACTTAAATCTATTTTTCATCGAAATTGGTTCAGTCGGTAAGGCACATAGATCAGATCATACACTATAAACTGAGTAAGGCGCTAAATGGTTACAAACACACATATATACACGCATGCTTTCACATAATATTAATAGGATATGCATTCACATACCTTCTCTGTTTGTAGCAACAAACTACATAGATGCTCTTAACTTGGACATATGATTGTTCACTGTTTCTGCCATATATTCTTTACACTATGTGTGAATGTTTTGTTTGTTTTTGGTGGTTGTTTCATTTCTGCCTAAGTCGTTTCATGTACGGTAGTAGATCCACGCTGGTTTCAACATGAATGGTCCGGATCGTCCGGGGAAGTACATAGAAGATCGACGTAAGAGTAGTAGTATTCGTACTACTGCGTTTCGATCGGTGGGTGAGAGTGCCGGAGGCCCAATTTCCCCTCTTTCCTCTTTCCTCACCTCCCTCACTCCCTTCTCCTAGCCCCATTCCCAGCCGCCATAGTGGAGACCACCATACCGGCAGTTTGGAGCGATGGCTTTTGGTACCACCACTTCTGGATTCCACTGACTGCTTAAAAAAAAAAGAAAGAAACAATCTGGTGGAGCCTTCGTAAGAAGAACGTCCCTGAACATTACATCACCATTATACCGACATGTATAGGGGTGCACGATTAATGATGCGGACAGTGGTGGGAGAAACCAAACCTATAGCGGTCACAGAAGGCGTCCATCAAGGCTCTGTTCTGAGCCCCTTCTTGTTCTGTTTGGTTTTAGACTCGCTTACTGAGGTCGCGCAAAACTCTGCAACGTGGACTTTTATCTACGCTGATGATGTGGCCATCTGTACAGAGAGCCGTGAAGAGATGGAGCAGGCCCTTTTGTTGTGGAAGCACCAGTTGCAAACCGGTGGCCTAGTGTTGAGTGTAGCGAAGACCTAGTTCATGTGTTTTAACGACCAAGATACCAATAGCAGCAATGTCAACGCATTTGTTTTGCCACCTAACATCTTCGGTCATTGTGGATCGAGCTCATGCAACGACAGGTCAACGTCAAAAAGTCAAGGGTCACTCATCTTTTAAAGGTTGATTTTTGATGATTTTTAAAGCTGAATGTACAATCCATATCTTCATCGGTACAATCGCATATTAGCGGTCAGTAGCGATGTGTAACTCATGAGTGAAATGAAAAAACTCCCTTGTTTGAAATACATCTTTAAATTTTTTGATTTAGTTTTACTTTTACTATTTCGAGTGTGAAGGATGTAGATTGAGACGACTGTATCAGAGTTATATTGAACAGAAATAGAGAGAATGATTAGAATAGTTGCACACGCATGTACTGATTCCTTTAGCCGCGCATAGAAAACTATTTCTTATGCCTTTATTACTAAGTGCATAATCAAATAAAATAAAATTCGTTATTATTTTATTAAATTGTTACTTTTTAAATGAGTGGAACATAATTTTAAGCTACTAATATTGCTTGCATTACGTTAGTTATTTTGGTGTGCAATTTTTAAAAAGTGTATATTTTACCGAATAGTGGAATAAGTGGACATTAATATTAGTTATCTAGTTATTTCAATATTCAGACTTATTTTTAAATACTGGAAGTACAAAAAAAGAAAATTATCTCCATAGCAACGTTATCCAAAATAATAAAAGAAATGAAACAAACTAGATATGCTGAATCTACCTAACATACCTAGACGATATGATATCATACCAACCGTATCAGTAAAATAATTATTAGATTTTCGTTCAAATACATCATGAGACCAAATTGTAATTCAAAGATGTAAAAGAGTTAAAGATTTAAAAGAGTTATTTAAATCTTCAGAGGTAAAGGATGTATAAATCACAAATCTGTTAGATGATTATTTTAGTTTGCGCATGGCTAGCGGTCAGTATTCTTTGACATTGTTAATATTTTATGTGGCAATGTAGCACGAACAATCAGCTAGTGATGCCGAACTATCTAAAACTAACCATAGTCTAAAACTATCGATAGTTCGATAGCATAACGACTATTAAGGTTTAATATTATCGATAGTATCGATAGTATAGAAACTATCAAAGTCCAATACAATCGATACTATTGTAAATAATTTATAATACTATCGTATTTTGTGCTATCGATAGTATCGATATTCCCACTATTACCGTATTATCGATAGTCTATCGATAGGTTTCGCATTTATAATATTAGTAGGATGTTTAAAACTTCTGTATTTTGTACCAACAATAGAACTCAAAAACAGTAACTTTTTTAGACTACCAACCAAACACCATGGATTTTTAAGCTAGTTCATAGCTTCTATCGCGGGCTTTGAGCGCGGTGACCGAATCAAGAAATTCCGTAACGAAAATAAAACCTAACACCTCCCACTCCGCCTACCATAAAATTTATTTCTCAGGATAAACACTAGTGGCGCAAATTTTTACCACACATAAACCAAATATTTTGTCACCTTTGCGATAAATTTTATCTGGTAGAACTATAGAAGTGAAACTAAGATTTTAATAACGTGTATTAATGCATAAATGTAATTTAATATACCAGTTTTATTCTTTTTCAAAGTAAAAATACTTAGTAGGATGATAAAAATGCCTGAATAACCTACATGTATTGTAAGATAATAAAAATATTTTAAACGATATTAAATTCTCATTTATTCAATAAAAGAAAAAAGACTGTTTTCTTATCGGTCACCACGCTCAAAAAGTGTAACTTTAACCCTTAACTGGTATCGGGGTCAAAATTGACCCCAAAGCCACATGTTTTTAATCATAACTTTGCAGTTTAAGTACCTACACTCTTGCGCATCGAGGTAATCTCATTACGTCCCGAGGTGCGACGGGTGACGGACGAGCGTCACTTTATTGCTACTAGAAACGGAGGTATGTATGTTACTGGGGTCATAATTGACCCGATATCGGAAGTGTGTATTTTATTGTACGACTTATTTTGTAACGTTTTATTTATTTTTAGGACAAAATCATCACGATGGCGGGTTTTTTACGTGACCGTGAAATCGCACAGCTTCTGGACGACGAAAACCAAGAATCTGACTCCGAATTGGTTTATGATGCCACAACAGCAGCCTGTGACCAAGAAATTATCAGCGATTGTGAAGAAGCGGAGATAGTTAGCTGTTCTGAAAACAGTGTTATAGTCGGGGATACTGAGTCTTCGAGTTCAAGCTGAGAAGAAGAACAAGATGAGGAGGTAACCCCACAAACTTACTGCCCTATCAGTCACTTGTACCAAATGTTAATTTTTTTTACATATTTTTTATATTTTCTATGAAGATTTGTTTTACTTTGTCATTTTTTTTGTTTCGAGTGATCTCAAAAGAAGTTCCTAATTTTTGTTATATTGATTATATACGAAAACGATTTCAAGATTGTCTACAATGTTTTCTTTTTTTTTTATTTAAATAAGAATATCTAAAATAGAGGCATTAGAAAAAAGGCAGTCGATAGCTATTTTTTTTTTAAACATGTGATCTGTTGTTAATATATGCCAAAAGTTTAATTAATGTTTAGCTTATAAGTTCTATTTTCCTAAATAAAATGAAAATTAAAACATTTCTTTTGTTTTTTCTTTTAATATCATGCAAAAGTATGGGGGGTCATTTTTGACCCCTCTATACCAGTTACGTTGCCCTTTTTAGCGATACCAGCTAAGGGTTAAATTAATATCAAAGAAAAACTTGAATGAAAATGCATAAATAAAAAATAAATAAATAATTATAATTGCTCATGTTGATAAAAAATGCTATGCAATAAGCTTTACCGCGGCAGTCCCCGAGTGCCACAGGTCTTTTTTTGGTTCCTTTTTTTCTTTCGATACAATATATCGATATCGGTGAGCATGATCGATATTGATATATCGATATCGGCGCATAGTCGATATCGATAAATATCGATATTTTAGGTGTCGTATCGTTTCAGTCATCCCTAGATCGGCATCACTACACAAGTACACAAACAGCCGTTGCATTTGATTTGATTTAATGCAAACAAATAACTTCAACTTCAACAAACAAGCAAGAAAAGAAATTGAAGCTTGAAAGTTTGAAACAAAAAATTTACTTAATTTACTACCTCAAAGTATTACTAATATTTTTACTAAATAATATCATAATATTGCCACAAGTTTAAGTTGTGTAAAGATAATAATCTCAAAAATGAGTGTTGTCAAAGAAAACTGTGAAATTCAATTCGATCTAAATGCTATCGAGCAAAATGGTTACAAAGAATTTGAATTAAACGTAAAATGTCTACAGCAACATATTCTAGATTTAGTAGAAGATGGTTTCAAAGTTCAAAAGTGCAATTTTACTGGGCGTTTATCACAAAATAATGATGATGAACTGAAAACATTATCAGAGCAAAACATACAACTGCGGCTGGATATTGAAAACAAAGTTGAAATACTTTCAAAACAGAAAACTCAGTACGAAAATTACAAAAACGGTATTTATTCTTTTTATTAAACTATAAGATTAGATAATTTAAAAACTTTAATTCCCGCATGCTAAAACTTGCGGTAACCAAAACTATGTATCGTAATGCCACATTTTACAGTAGTTGTTGCATATGACTATTTTGCCTGCCCAAGACTCGTTTTTGTTACTGCACTGTGACAAACAATTTTAAGTTCTGTTAGCTAATGTAGTAAATTAATTTGGACTATTAGAATTGTTTCACTTGACACTGTGAAATGTACCATAACTTACTTATTTACCCTTATTGTGAGATGTCTTTATAAAGAGAGAATTGCTATAGCTCAAGACAAAAGTTTTCCTGTGGTGAACATAATATTACAAGAACTACACACAACACCAAAAACATATATGCTTACTTTGTATAAATGGTAAGCATTTAGGTACATACTTATATTCAAATTTTTTAAATACATACATAATTAAATACATAGAAACACCCAGACCAATGCAAATAGACATGTTCATGCACACAAATATTTGCACTGAGCAGGAATCAAACTGGCAACCTCTGCATGGCAGTCTGTACACAGGACCACCAAACCAGAAAGGCAGACACACAAAGCACACCAAATGACATAAATGTTGTATCCAAATTGGGTTTCATACTCAGGACAATCTGTGAGTGACCATGCCTTACCTGCTGTAGGCCAAATATTTTTGCTGTAAAGTTTTTTTATTTCAAAATAATAAATATATCTCTTTCAGATCAAAAACTGCTATCTGAAGAAATTAAAGAAACTCATGAAGCTTTCCTAATGGCTAAGAAGTATTACAAGAAATTTTTGAAAATATATTATACAATAGAGTCAAGGAATGACAGTACTCAAACAATATTTGTGCAGTTTTTCACAGAGGCGAAAAAGGAATCGGCAAATTATTCTACCAGATTGCTACGTGATACCAAAACTGGAAGTTATCAATGTGAGTTATCTGCTCTTAAAATGTAGTTAGTTTAAATGTTATAAACATTAGTTGTTGTCTTGATCATTGTTTATTTCTGAATGTTGAATATTATTATATCTTTAGAGATACTTGCACTATCACAAAATGAAATTTAAAACAAAACTTGGGACTTATCTAGTCTTTAGGTTGGTAGGAGTTGTTACAGCAATAGCAGGATTTAATAGGCTATTTGACAACATTTAAAAAATACTACTAAATATGGTCATCCTTCAAAAAAAATATTTCACTTTTTTTATGTTAATGTGTGTTTTTAGAAAAATAAACGAAATAAATAGTTTAATTTTTTCAATTTCACCTGTTACGTGAACGGTCTGTCACGAGATTGCAGCTCCGGTGACGTCACACGCAAGTAACATACACTTCAACTGCACTGATAAACCCAATGTTTAGGCACTTTGTTTACTAGCGAATGTCGTCACGCGTGACAATGACCGGCGCCATCACAGGAAAAGTGTTTTTGCGCGTTTTAGTAAAATCAAACTTCAATATTGTTTTTGTACTATTAAAGCAGTAAATATTTCGGAAATTTTAATGTAGTATAATTATTATGACTTTATGACATAAACAATAATATAAAACTGTTTTTCAAAATTAGTTAAATAGCCTATTAAAAATGAAAATGGATCAAGTCGCTGGAGATGTGTAATGAAAAGTGATTGTAGTTCAAATAGTTTAGCGATTTAAAAAAAAAAAGAAGAATAAAGCACTTTTTTTTTAACAAAAGGAAATTAATTTTATTTTCAAGCGAATTAATTTTTGTTTTCACTGTGCATATACCCACATCTCTTTTACTTTTCCTAATTTATTTTACAATGTTGTTTTTGTGAAATTAATAAATAGTGTTAACTACCTACTTATTCATAATATTTTTAACAATCAGTGTCGTAATGGACGATCCACATGCGATGTCAATATGATATAAATATTAACAAAAATATAAATATAGAATGGATTTAGTATATCGTACTAAGGGTGGACAGATAAAAAAGTGGTCATACCAGAAAATGGACCTCTTACCACCTGGTCATAGCAAAAGTCTAATCTGGAAATAGTCATATCCAGAAGAAGACTAATAAAGAAATGGACACCAACTACCAAAAGGCTTTATATTGATATTATATACTTATTGCAATAAACATAATTTGATGTTTTTCTAAACATTTTAATATTTTTTCAGTGATAAGTGTGTCACCAAATCTACAAACATTTAAGGATTTACAAAGACAGCTTCAAGATACTAATGATGTCCCTGGTGCCTTATGTTGCATACGACAAGCATTTATAAATTTGAAAAAGAATAAAAAGTGAAACTATTTTCTGATGTTATAAATACAGTTAAAGCAAAAAAATACCAGCTGGATAGAACCATTGTAATATCTTCTATATAGCTCTGCTTTATCCATACTATTAATATAAATGTGAAAGTAACTTTGTCTGTCTTGCTGTTACGTTTTCACCCCTAAACCACTGAACTGATTTTGATGAAATTTGATATAGAAGTAGAGTAGACCCTGGGGAACAACATAGGCTTTATTATATTATCGCAAAACAGGGCTTGAAGGGGTTGAAATAAGAGATGAAAGTTTGTATAAAAATGCAATAACCGACATTCACCCGGGCAAAGCTGCGGGCAACAACTAGTTGTATAATATTAATTTATTTTGAATAATTATTCAATGATGAATATTATTTAAGTATGAATTTTTTAAAAATTACATTACATGACAAGAAGAATTTCTTCTTTTATTCACACCATTTCTTGGTATGTTTTAGATTTAAGAAGTGTATAAGTATAATATGTTTTAAAGTAATTTACACGATTTTTAATAATAGTTTGTATATCTCTGGGACGCAACTATAAGGATATGTAAGTATGTAGGTATATAATTTTCATAATTAACCCTTTCATGGACACTACTGTAGACTCAATAGATGTTTTATTGTCATCACATACATATTAGTTTACTGCCCCGGACACTCTTAAAAAAAACAAATAAGTAACATTTTTAAATTTATTTTTATTAACCATATAAAATATTTTAGATATAAAATTAATTTGTAACAAAAATAAATACAATTTTTATTTTGAGGTATAATTCAGGCGTTTGGCCATATTTTTGAAATACTATGCAGTATAGGAAGAAGTATTTTTATGATCTATTTAGTAAAAAAACAACAATAAGACTTACTTTGAAAATGATAAAACCAACCATTTCATCATAATGAAATAATAATTTGCTAGTATAGTCGACCACAATGACATATTTGTTTTACTACTTAAAACAAAAAAATTCAATTATAATTAAAATTCAATACGACTCATTATGATAATGACAACTGTCACTGTGTCACTGTGTACTGAGGTAACTTGCAAGTAAAAATAGACACCATTATTTTTTGGGATATGCAAACGTAATTTACTCATAAGTGTGGTAAAGCAATTATATGGTTGGTATATAATTATATGTATAGTCATACATAACTAAGTCAAAATTTACTAGTATAATGTATCCATAATTATTGATGTAATGGCTGTTTTAGATGTCATCTCATAATCTATGCAATATTTACCAATATCAATTTAAAACCTATAAAAATATCATATTTATAGGCATTTCTTATTTTGTATTCTATCTACATACATGTGTCATAAACATAATATTATCACAGTGGCTTTCTATATGCCGATCTTTATTTGAAGACCCGATTTTATGCAATGGATTGTTCAGCGCTGAATCGCTTATTTACAATATGTCCTTAGGTCTATTATTGACAGCGTTTCAGCGCGGAACATAAAATCGGATTTTAAAGTAAAGATTGTATACGGTAAGTTACTGTAAATCTTTATTTTTAATTTCGTCGTTCTAGAACACAGTTAGTTACAGGGGAAAAAATTTCTTACATCTAGATGTAAGAAATTTTTTCCCCTGTAACTAATTTTTTTTGGTAAAATGAGATATTTATGCAGAAAGATCCGAAAAGTATTTCTGGTGTTACCAAGTCAATGCCTCCTGGATTATAATTAATTTTATTGCAACAAACGACTTGTAGTGAGCACTCGTAAGAAGCATTGATTATTTATTGGTGTATCCTCGTAAGACTAACTAGTGACATCTTGTAATTGATCAAGAAACAACCTTGCATAAGGTGGGAATGAGTAATTGACTTTTTGTTTACCGTCTTCAAGGTTCAAGTGCCATTATTATTGATTAACCCTTTGACCGCCGTGTACACCTTTAGGCGTCCAGCGGAAACTGTCCTGAGACGCCAACGACTTCTTAAGTAGTCGAAATTTGTATCGCATTCCCACAAAAAAATCTTTAATTTTGTACTAAGCTCATTGAAATAATATCGTTAGGTAGCTTGATTATTCGTCAAACTTTGGTTTAACCTAGGCGGAATGAAGAAAAAATATAAAACAATTCATTTATAGCTTAATTTACAATTACCTAAAATTTAATGAAAATACACTATTACGTAGCGCCAACGACATCTTTAAGTGTCGCGTAGTGATGGGAAATTGTATTTTTTTTACAAGTACCTACATTGAATTTTTCTTATGTTATTGTAGTGGGTATACCTATCTATCTATACAATATAAACGTGTTTTTATTGCTCTCAGTTTTCTGAGATCTGAAGTAGTCGTAGTAGTGTCATTGCCTAAATATGGAAGAAGAGAGACCATCTTCGCCGTCGATATTATTCGCATTCTCAAGTCGTAAAAGAAAGTATAGAGAAACAGAAAATTCAAATAATAAGCAGACACAAACAGAATACACTATTACAGATACTATGGTGTACAGAAAAACTTCAAAAAAAGAAAATATTTCTTATTCTACTCGTCATTTGCCCAATGTTAATTTTGACGATAGAAGACCATCTGATAAAAGGAATGAAGACTTTGCAAGGTTGGTGGCTTTTGAATTAGAGCGTTTGCCAGAAAACAAACGTTCAAATGCCTATCCGCAAATTTTAAATCTTATAAGACTGTTGAGAGGGGACCCTGATTTGGACCAAGTGATAGAATTTATACCAATCCAAAGTGAAAGTGAAGGAGAAGAAACGGAAGAACAATCAATACCACTCAATGTAGCTCTGTAATATGTAATTAATGTTAAAGTTGTTGAAGTTACGTATACAAAAGTGTTTTATATTAATTTCCTAAACCTCTAAATATTTAGCATCATAAATAATTAATAAATAACGAAATTATTCACTTTTTTTCCTAAAATGTCAATATTATAATTATATACCTTCATGTTATCGATAAAAATTAAGGACGTTTCTATATAGTTTTACAATTAACGTCCCCTATACGCCACGGACGCCTTTAGGCGCCCGCTTGTGACGTCAGAAGCGAATGCAATTTATCGACTAGTGCTTGCAAGATGTGGGTAGAAAAATAAATAAAATATATCGAAATACCCGTGAATCATTTGTTGGTTTATATTCATATTGTATGTATCTTTTCCTGTGGAAGTTGTGATTTGTGATAATAAAAGTAACTTTACGATGGAAAATGACGATCTCATTGCAATTCTGGAAGGTGTGGAGAATGTCGAACAATTTATTGCTATTTCTGATGAAGATTCAGATCTATCAGATTTTGAGGTAAGTTACAGTAATTACTTATTGACCGAGCGAGCGAAGGTCTCTAAATCGAGTTGGGGGCGAAACACATTGTTTGTATGTATGTATGCAAGTATGTATGTATGTAAGTATGTATGTTTGTTTGTACCGCGATAACTGCCAAACTGATGGTCCGATTTTGATGAAATTTGGTAGGCATGTAGGAAATATCAATAGAATTTTCAAGTTCGTTGGGCATCAAAATCGGTTTAGTAGATTTTGAAATATTAATAAAAATATCCGCAAACGAAACCATAGCGCGTTCTCACTTCGTATAGCGCCATCTAGGTGATACTTATGGAACTAAATTATGTTAGTAATATCGAAATAAGACCTACTGGTCGAAATCAGACCTACCTAGACCTAGAGGTTGTAAATGATTTGTAAACTAGAAAAAAGCTCAACGCTGCTAAAGAAGTTTTCACTTCAAAACGCGAATAATAATCGCGAGGTCTAAGGTCGCGGCGAACTACTAGTATATTAATAGCTACATACATGACGATTATTTCATTATACCTACTTATTGTAGAATTGTTTTTTAGGACCTGACTACTGAGGAAAGTCAAAACATTTCTGCTGGAGAATATAGTTTTCAATGGTCGTCCGAAGCCTTCGAAATTAAAAACGAGCCATTTGATGATTTTTTTAGCGGTATTTCGCCGTCTATGATGTCGTCGGTCTCATCAGAATTGGATATTTTTTTACATTATTGCAATGAAGCTTATGTAGAAAAAATTGTTGAATTTACCAATAGTTATCAGCAATATGTTGTTAGACATATTGATATAAAACTTCATTCAAGATTAATTGGTATCCTGTAACAGTTCCAGAAATGTATACATTTTTCGCTGTGTGTATGTTAATGACAAGAAACAGCCGGAATACGATTGAAGAACACTGGTCTACTAACCCATACTTGCATTCCGGCATATATGGTAGTCTTATGTCGAGAAACCGGTTTTGTACAATTCTAGGCATGTTGCATTTCTGCCAACCAGGCCCTAGGACTGAGGAAGAAACTATATTGTCAAAAATTATTTACCCAGTAAATCATGCTCGTCATACATTTAAGAATAGTTTTATACCATACGAAAAAATTTGCATTGACGAAAGTATTGTACCATTTAAAGGGCGACTTCTTATTAAACAGTATCTTCCCAAAAAAAGAAATCGTTTTGGTATCAAGCTCTTTGTTTTATGTGATGTGTTGTCGGGAATAATCTTAGATTTTATCGTATACTGCGGCAAAGACACGGAATTAACACATTTTGATAATTTAGGCGTAAGTGGCTCAGTAGTTGCAACACTTCTAGAAGATTATTACGGTGTTAATAGGAAATTATACATTGACAATTGGTATTCAAGTCCAAAATTGTCTATATTTTTAAAGCAACGAAGTATACATACATGTGGTACAGTAAAGCCGAATAGAAGCGAAATGCCAAAATTTAAGAATTTAAAAAAAGGAGAAAGAGAAGCTTTGTATTCTGACCCTATAATGGCTATGAAATGGCGTGATAAAAAAAATATACATATGTTAACAACTATTCATAAAGACGAAATGGGGCCAACAAAAAAAATGGATCCAATGACTGGTTTGCCTAAACTGAAGCCTGAGTGTATCATTGACTATAATAAAAATATGGGTGCCGTGGATATCTCTGATATGATGTTAAGCGGTCTACAATGCATAAGAAAAACCATTAAATGGTATAAGAAACTATTTTTTCACATCCTAGACTTACATTTGCTGAATTCGTATCATATCTATAAAATAACTTGCAATGACGATTTTAGCCCTAGTTTCAGAAAATACCAATTGGTATTAATAGAACAACTTGTTCAGAAATATGGTGAGCAATCAGTTCATAAAACATTACCGTCTACATCTCGTGCCTTAGAACAGCCTACGCGATTTTTACCCGGAGATGCAGCTCGACATATGCCGTCATACATTCCCAATCAAAAGAAACTTCGCTGTAAACTTTGTGCTCGATCTAAAAAACGACGCAACACCAGATACATGTGTGCAGTGTGTAAAGTGGCACTTTGCGTAGTGCCATGTTTCCAGCTTTATCATAAAAAAGAATAATTATAATGTCTTTCTTTTCACTTATATTTTATTGACCTAGCGAGCGAAGGCCTCCAAATCTATAGTTGAAGCAAAATACCTTTTTTTATGTAAGTAGGTAGGTATATAGAAAAACTAGCTGACTGCTCGCGACTTCGTTCGCGTGGATTGCTTTTGGAGTTTTTTATGAAGACTGATGCTGTTTTGAAATTTTTTCCATACTAACTTTCAACCCCTTTTTCACCCCTTTAGGGTAAAAATATTTCAAAATCCCTTCTTAGTGTGCGTCCGCATTTTGAATTAAAACAGCTGTCCAAATTTCACGCTTCTACCATTAGCGGTTACGGCTGTGCGTGCGTCTATACGTCAGTGGTAACATCTCCTTTTATATATATAGATTGGTTCTGTTTTTTGAGATAGGTATTCAAAAAACGTGTTGCGAGGTCAAAATTTTCTGTACTGGTGTAATGTGATCGAATTTTTCGCTGGAACTAAATAGATAAAATTACACTACTTAGTAGGTAATCGTTTACTGCTATCATAATTTTATCTATCGTGCTCGCGGACAACACTATCGATTTAATAAATTATCTCCGAAAAGGTACACTACTGACGCCACGGACGACTAAAGGAGTCGCCTAGTGATGTGAACAATCGATGTCATTTAATCATTAAAAAGGTTTTTTTTTATGTGTGTGTATATTTGAATTGCATTTTTTTTGTTTAAAATCAGGTAATATGTATTGTTTGATGTATATGTGTGGTAACGGGAAAAAATAAACAAGGAATAAATAAGGTTCGTTTTTTTTAAATATTTTTTTCGATAACTATTTACCCAACCCTATCCTCAAAGTGCCGCCGTTTTCGCAAAAAGTACCCGTGGCGTCGGTGACACGTTTGTCGGTTTTGCTTATGGCGGTCAAAGGGTTAAAATACTTTTCTATGAATTATGAAGTAAAGAGTTTTATTTCATAGTAATTGTTCAATATCTGAGGTCTAAATTTACCTTTTAAGTTAAATCCAATAATAAGAGAAATAGTAGTGATTTCAAGTACCTAAGTGCAAATGTTTAGTGTAAAAAGTAAAAACATACTTATGTATATTCTTTAATTTATTCATAATATAGCTTATATTATTTTCAGTTCAAACTAGAAAAAAAAGACATCTATACTTAGTTATTGAAAGTTTTTTGTCTCCTTTATAATCATAAAACCATCTTTTACCCGTAGTACGGTTAAGTTGTCCGGTCAACCGGACTATGGGTAAAATAACTTATCCATTGTACAGTTAACCGGACTACGGAAAATTTGTTTTGTTCCGTAGTCCGGTTGATCGGACCACGGAAGATCTAGTGCTTATGGTAGGTAACCTTTTTGATAAAATATTATTGTCTAGTAAATTTCCTCATCTGAAACTATTTAATATTGACATTATGTTGCACATTGATGTATTTATTGCAAAGGGAAAATTTATGTTGTGAATTAGATTCCAAGTTGTGTTACGTGTTAAGCTATTCTACAAAAGTTAAAACAAATGTCTCAACCTTTAAACTTCGTCCAGAGAAAAGGTGGTATAGTGTTGATACATAATGGGCATCAATACTATAGAAACAGTAGTTACAAAAATGGCTCAATTTTGTGGAGATGTAGGTTGTATAAAAAAATGAAATGCAAAGGATTTGTAACTGTTCAAGTAAGTTTATTCTTTAATTTAATGTCTTTTTTAATTTTCTATAATTAATGTTTCATAACTTCTATAATTAATTGTTCTGCATAATATTCCTTCTAGAATGAAAGTGTGGTTAAGGTTAACCTTCACCAGTGCCAAATGAATGAAGCCAAAAATGATGTAGATATATAATATGGCTATGGCTGATTTGAAGGAAGTGGTAAAAACATCCGATCTTCCAATTCCAATGCTTTATAACGAAGCAGTTACGAAACTAAAAGATGGTGGAATTGATATGCTTGTCAATAACGACAAGTCTAGGCATAAAAATCTAACTCTTAACCGTTAAAGAGTCTTCCATCAACAGCTTAGCATCAGGAGGTGATGATCGAAAAACGTAGTTAACAATATCTGTAACATTAAAGGGTTACCCCTCTTTAAAGAAAGTTTTGGTATATTGTATATTATGAAAATTCCCATAGACAAGGCAACCGGACCACGAATTTTTCAGTGTCCACACTGAATGATAGTTTTTTTAATAGTCCGGTTGACCGGACAACTTAACCGTACTACGGGTAAAAGATGGATAAAACTAAGTAATATATTTATAAAAAATCTAATTTTTTCTACAAATTATGCAGTCGGGGTATTTATGAATATCTATAGCACAACCTAATTAGTACAATGTAAAGTATTACTGTCGCATGACACAGTATAGGTTAAAGTGTTTAAAGTAAAAGCAACTCATTAACAGCCCTAGATACAAAACTCGTTGCAGTACGCGTCCAAGATAAAAAGCTGAGATGACGAGCCATTTTTATGATAGAAAAAAAGAAAAACGTGGTGAATAATAATTTATCCACATGATGGTACCTATTACTTGATTTTAAAAAATATATATACGGTCAAATTGAGAAACCTTCTCCTGTTTTTTAAGTCGGTTAACAAGTATATGTTGAACCTGCGTTATCTGCACGGAGCATGCCACAGAAAAGTCGTCCTTAAGTCTTTAGCCTAAGGACTGTCTGCAGTCTTTCGACGGCATATCGACGTTTTCTTCATACATTAGAAAATACATAATAATAAGCCATCACTTAATTACACCTAATATAATTAAATCTAGAATTGATAAATACCTAATTCATAATTACTCAAAAATTTTAAATTAATAAACAAGTAAGTAAGTAGTAATAAATCATAAAATATGAAATGGTTCAAATTTAGGTATTTCCATTTCGGTGCCTTAAACTGAGGGTAGTACCACAGATTACATAAAACCTACAAGATACTGCACTTGGAACAAAATCTTCAATACCTACTGCGATAAATACCTACTCCTCGCAAGTTCTCGCTAGTCCGTTTCCGTGCGTGATAAAATGCGCCTTAATACTCAACCGTGTAGTTGTTAATGCTTTGAGTCGTGCGGCTAGTCGTTTAGGTTGTACGTTCTCTGTCAGTCAGTCAGGACAAAGCCTTTTATAATATGTACGAACAACCGCACTGGACTTTTATAATAATAATATCTAAACAACTATAATAATTTTTTTTGCTCATTAATAATTTGTATTCAATCAATTTTGTAGTGCAGTTAGCATCAAATAATCGGGAGCGGATGAACTTTTTTTATTACGTATACTGCCTACACATTAAATATTATGTTGTATACAGACAGGTATTTAGGTAGGTTGTACCTATATGAGTTCCTATATACCTATCTTCACTACGCTTAACTACATTCTATTAAACAACAAAAGCGCTCGATCCAGCTCATACTCTAGGTACATAATAGGTATTTACAAAAAAAAAGCAAATGTAAAAACGAAAGGTTGTTACGTTTCTTACTTGACCTGCACACATCTACAGCACTGCCACTGGCCAGCATAGTTTTTTATTAAATATTTTAAACTCACACGATTTGTATACATAACTTTATTTGTGAAACGGGTCTACTCGTGTTAGAAAATTATTATAAGGTGCCATAGCTAGCCGAGCATACCCGACGTTTGTAATTCGACCGAAACGTCGGGTAAAGAGGTATGTCACCTTAAAATAATTTTCTAACACGAGTAGACCCGTTGCACAAATAAAGTTATAGTTTTTTATGTTAGCGTACAGAAAAACATTAAATTGGTACGTTTATTGCAAGTTAATCGGTAAAAGATCCACGTTGATTTCAGCATGAATGGGTCGGATCGTCCGGGGTAAGTACTACCCTCTCATAGAAGATCGACGTAAGAGTAGTAGTATCCGTACTACTGCGTTTCGTTCGGTGAGTGAGAGCACCGGAGGTCAAATTTTCCCCTTTTCCTCTTTTCTCACCTCCCTCATTCCCTTCACTTAACCCCATTCCCAGCCGCTATAGTGGAGGCTACCATACCAGCAGTATAAGACGATGGCTTTTGGTATGGTGACCACCACTTCTGGTTTCCACTAACTGCTTACTATCAGGCGGGATGGAGTCACTTCGAAAGGCTAATATAAAAAAAGAGTTTGCACATAAATAAATCGTATAAATTAAATCCACAGCACGTGTCATTCGCGCTGCGTCGACCAGCGGCTTATTCCGTTTATCCACCCTAAAATAGCCACCCTAAGGAGGATACTCGGAAACACGTGTCCTTCTATCCACCCTGAACGGGGTGGATAACCGTAATTCATATAATATGTTTCTTCCGTTTTTCTCACCTGCCTAAGTACAGTCATTAACACAGAAACATACAGTTCTTCGCTAATACGTCTGCTGCAGCAAAAAAATTTAGAAAACGATTGCAAATATACATTAAAAGGGACGAATTTATCCAGGATACGCAACTACGTCTACTCAATAATGAAATAAGCGTTGGTCATTTTCTGGACATGTTGCAAAATTTATAAAAAACCACCAGCCCCGCTTCGGCTTTCTATCTTATAGTACCATGTACCTACAATTTAGATTTTAAGACTATTTTATGTTATTCGCTTAACAATAAATATTAAATTAAAACTTAAAAGATAATTTGATTCAACTGTACTTGGGGTAAAAAATCGGAAGAAACATATTATATGAATTACGGTTATCCACCCCGTTCAGGGTGGATAGAAGGACACGCGTTTCCGAGTATTCTCCTTAGGGTGGCTTTTTTAGGGTGGATAAACGGAATAAGCCCGACCAGCAGACTGCACGTGTCACGCGTGTTGTGGGTTCTTAAGTTCTACTTCTCCTTTTTTTGGCAACAGAGCCGACGATTGTGTCAGCTATTTCTGCCAGCGTCAAGTGTAGAATAATATTCTTGTTGATGATATTAAGGTATATTACAATGATAAAATAGTAAAAATGTGGATGAAATTAAATGACAATCATCTTCCGTGAAAACAAAAGATGGACCTTTGGGTTCTTAAGTTGTGCGTGTCACTTAAGTAGTGCGTGTCATTTTTTTTGTATTTATGTAGAATATTTTAAAATGGCATATGGCATCTTTGATGATAAAATCCGATGATTAACTTCAATTCGTGTTAATATGCGCATCCAGGCACAGTATGAAGTTGTTTTCACTTTGACAATGGTAGTACTTAAGGGGTGAATTTTTAACGGGAAATTACAAAACTTCAAAGTTATTCTACAAATAAAGCATGTTGTGATCATACCTATTTCGTAGATAATACATATTTTTATACTGAATACAAGATGTATCTAATTGATAATATAATAAATAAAATATTAGTTTATTTAAAGAAGATATTTCATTTATTGCTTTAAAATTTAGTCACACACATGTAAAATTACAAATTCAAATTATTTTATCAAATATAAAGTACTTATGTACCTATCTACTTAAACTTTTTAATGAGTCCATTAATTTTAATTTGTGTGCATAAAATTAAAAATAATATATTTATATATCTAAACCTTTGTTAGGTAATATAGGTCAAAAGTGAGAAATGTTAACAAAATATACTTTATTCAATACTTTCTAACTTAAAACTAAACTTAGATGCCAACAGAGTTCAACATTAATATCACGAATTTATCAATTGTGCGATGTATGTAAATAATACTGAAACTGAAATTGGTCACACTTATAGTCATCCTCATATCTAGATGGCCGAAAGCACCAGCGCACTACCGCCACAAGCACCATAATAATAACTAGGTAGAAGGTTACTCTCGGTTTTGTGAATAGTCAGCCACTAGGCACATGTCTAACTTTTGTTTTTTGTGAACTTGTTCGCTTCGAGATGGTATTATGGTATTTGTTTTTTCGTTCTAAATTAGATAAATAATAGCCGAACATAAGAACTACAATTACAAGTAAGTGGATTTTAATAAACATCACAATAAACAACACAATGAAATGTAACATGAAAGTGTTAACCCCTGTCGTAAATGGAGAGGTGAGAGGTATTATAAATTGGAAGTTTTTGCCAACTAAAACGGTAGTTTCAAGTATTTCTGGGCTACTTTGAATTAAAATTAAATGTAGCCTCTGTCAGGGATATTATATAAATATAATACTTTAATAAAAAAATCCTTTATTCCTCCTACAGGGTAATTTTATAGTATTCACTGAAGGGCAACTATTAAAGTAATGTACTTACTATGTGACAGCAATACGAAGAAAATTAATACAATTGTTGTATTGATTTTCTTCGTATTAATACAATAATTGTATTATTGGTTAATTTGATTTGTAGTGACCGCAGTGGTGTCATTTTAGGACACTTGATATAAAACAAAAACAAAAAACATTGTGTCAAAATGTAGAAAACAGTAATTTGTACACATAAATGCATATTAGTCACGAAATACAAATAATAAGTATTGTCATATTAGAATGATTAGTAAGCCAGTTATAGCAGCTGTAGTTACAGTCACAATGCTACCGCTAGAATGTTTTGAACCGATCTTGGCTTTTGAACATGCTCATTTATTCAGTTATGGTAATATTAGAATTCACGGTTAAGTATTTAATATTCTCACAGTAAAGACTTTGCCTTTTGCCTCAGATAAACAAGGTTAGTAGTAACTGTGTATGTTTCTACGCGTTACTTTTCATATGAATACGAATTCTTGTGTCTTAGAAACTTGAACCCACAAAAGTTCTATTAGCAACAATATATGTATATAAAATTAGCATATTCAAATGAATGCGAATGCTAATTAATGAAATACCGACAAAGAGGCACAGTTTAGATCGTGGGTGACATTCACCGATAGCAAGTTATCGTAGCTATGGCGGAGCTTCGGTAGAAATTGGTTCAACCCGGTAACTTTTTGACGAACGGCATGGCTATGGTCACGAGCTTTGCCCACAGTAATTCACTTTTTAGTTACATTGCACATATTTAATGGAAAGGCACAATTACACCCGTATTCATAAATACTACTAACCTACTCCATAATCAAATATTGCATAATACATTTACAATGAAGCTAATGGGCTACTTAAGACAAACATAGGTTTATTTTTTGTGAATACGGGGTTAGTTTTAAGTCTTCACTTATTTGCCACTGACTTGCTTCGTGAAAACCTATCTAACTGTATTTATGATGTTTTTGATGTACCATTATGTTCTTCTGTCTTGGTTTTAGAAGTACCAGTTGTCATGGAAGACGTGGAAACTTGGCTAGTACACTTGGATACTCGTAAGGTTTTCTCGGGTATTAACATAGCACCCAATGCTATAAAATGTAATGAGTAATACAATTTTCTGAAACAAAGATATATAATATTATAAAAAAAATCTGTTAAGTAATTAACACTTCTGAATTTTGTAATTAATAGAATAAAATGGAAAACGCTTATTGTAAGTAGGTACACTATTTTTTACATTTTTATTAACAAACCTTTAAACGTGACAATTCATAAAATGATCACGTGTAAAATATGTACAAAGATGGTACTCGCAACTATTCACAGTACACATAAATTATACCTCCTTACTAAAGCAACAATATTTAAATTGAATACTTGAATTGTTAGAATATACAATGTCTAATATAAAAAAGATTGTGATATAATGTTAATCAATACTAATATTATAATGTGTGTGTGGTGCGAGGGCCACTTTGCTAAAACTCTTTAAAAATGTCCTTATGATTTAGTGAACATTCCCAAAGAATTGTGAAAGTTGAAACTAGATTTTGTGAAATCAAATAAGCGAGTTATGGCCTGTATAGTTGGGCCCTCAGTTCTCACATAGAGGATTGAGGGCCCACCTGTATCAGATAAAGTATGGCCACTGCAGTAAAAGTGTTTATGCCAAAATCTAAGCTAATGCCAATCAAAATTTGTGAAAACTAAATAATAACGCAAAACACTGTCCTACTTCGTAAATTTTCGTTCAAAATGGGCCCTCAATGCTCATATACGACAAAGTTTATAACGTAAATAAAATAAAACCACTCACATATAACTACTGATTGAAATCCTACATGCTACTAAAGAAATTGTGAAAATTTGTGAAAGCAAGAACAGGTCACAGCTTCTTGTTGTTTGGAAGTTATGACCTTGAGAAAACTCGGGCCCTCCATTCTTCAATTTCTTTTGTATGTTGTTTTATTGTGTTTTAACGCATGAAAGATAGACAAACATAAAATTGTGTATTTTTGTGAAAAAAATGTGCAACAAATTGGTGTTATTTGTTTCTAATAAGACTTACAATAAAAGTACAAATCGTAATAGATTCTGAAATTGACTATTTTTTAATTGAGTGTGTGGAACGGGTAGAGTGACAATAAATTCTTTATCTTAGTTGTTTATCTTTTCTTTGTCCTAGTTCCTTCTCCCGTTGCAAAGTAATCTTACCTCACAAGACATTATCTAAACTAATATTATAAACAGAAAAGATTTTTTCATTCTATTTTTTATCTTTTTTGTTTGTTTATATTGAAAATTCTTTCATCTTTAGAAATCAATAAATGAAGCGGGTAACATAGGCTTTATTTTATTATGTTTTGTTAAACATGAAAATGACAGAAAAATAAAATAATATAGCTAATATGTTTCTATTATTATTTTTTTGCCATTTTCAGAATTCCAATACACTATGCTAATATTTTCCGGCGTTTGTTGTAAGACAGAATGAAACTTTTAATACCGAAGCGAAGCGAGGGTGGACGTTTAGTATTATTTATATCCTTTCCAACTCCAATTTCATACAATGTAAACAAACCGCCATATTGTCATTGCATATGATTTTATTAATTTAATAGTGATTGAGACAAGGATGTTAAAATGTGATATTGAGTAAAAGTTCTTTTTCTAATACTCAATTTGTATAATCTATTAATTCTATTTAATTTGTTATTACTCCAAATATTAGTATTTAGGTATGTTTAATATGGTATTGTATTTTATTGTAGGTAACCGTTGATTAATAAATATTAAGATAATAAGACAAACAATGCAATCTAATAATTAAATTAAATTAAATTTAAAATACGTGTTGACCTCTAAATGCAACGATTTGACCACGGACGGAAATAGAATACTGAAATACTTTATTATCTATATCTATCTATATCTTTATCTTTATCTTTATATATAATAAAAATGTAACCGATCGCTGTCTGTACATGGAAAATATATGAGAAAAAAAATTATTGGGGCCTTTATCAACGCAAATAGAACCCAAAACAATGATTGTTACAATTTTTGTCTGTTTGTCTGTTAGTCTGTTTGTCTGTGCGTTTGTTCACGCTAATCTCAGAAACGGCTTATCCGATTTAGATATGGTTTTCACTAATACATTGTGGTAAGCTTCACTTAACATTTAGTGTTTGTTTCATGTCAATCGGTTCATAAATAAAAAAGTTATGCCAATTTAAAGAATCACGTCGAACATTTTCTGATAGAAACAGAGACTAACAGGTTACGGAATAGCTGATAGCGTTTTTATTTTTTGGATTCCTCTCATTCTAAACAATCTTCCATTTAGTTTTAAATGAGTCCAGTTTCCAGTGAGCCTATGTTTCGCGATGACAATTAATAAAGCCCAAGGTCAGACACAACTAAAAGTTGTGGGTGTGGATCTAAGTATTAGCTGTTTTTCGCACGGTCAGCTTTATGTGGCTCTATCACGTGTTAGCATTCCTAGCAGCCTGTATGCTTTGATCCCCGATGGCTATACGTCTAATCCATACATCCATACACCCATACATATTATATAAGGCTTTGTCCTGACTGACTGACTGACTAACAGACAACGCACAGCCTAAACTGCTGGTCGTAGTGACTCGAAATTTGGAGGGTGTGTTTGTCTAAATGTCTAGAGGTTGTACTAAAAAAGGGTTTTTTAAATTTAATTCCTAAGTGTGTGAAAAAGGATGAAATCGATTGTATGAATCTTCTTCATTTTTAACTTACAGTTTTGAAATTTTGTTTAGGAATACTTCTATTTAAATAAAAAATATACTTATAATTTTATTTTAACAGGGGTGGGTTTAGAGGGGTGAAATTAGGGATGAAATATTCTATACAAAGATCTTTAGCTTTTGAAATTTACAGAGAGGAGGAGGGAGGAAAAGGAGGAATTGAGGAGAAGGAGGAAGGGAGGGGAAAGTGAGAGGGAAGTGATGGGGAAATCAGAGGAAAGTGATGGGGGAGTGAGAGGAAAGTGATGGGGAAGTGAAGAGGAAGTGTGGGGGAAATGCGGGAGAAGTGAGGAGAAAGTCAGGAAGAAGTCAGAGGGAAGTCAGGGGAAAGCCAGGGAGAAGTGAGGGGAAAGTGAGGGGAATGTTAGAGGAAAGTGAGGGGAAAGTGACGGAGAAGAAACGGGGAAGTGAGGGAGAAGTGAGGGGGAATTGAGGGGGAAGTGAGTTGGGTGAGGGGGAAGTGAGAGGGAAGTGAGAGGGAAGTGAGGGGGAGTGAAGGGGAGTGAAGGGGAGTGAGGGTTAAGTGAGGAGTGAATGAGGGGAAAATGAGAGGAAAGTGAGAGGGAAGTGAGGGAGACAGTAGATGAAGGGAGGGGGAAGGAACGCGGAAAGAAAGGAGTTCTCGAATGGTGAAAAAGGGAGGGGAAGGGATAGTAAGCGATAGGAAGGGAGAGGACAGGAGGAAAAGAAAGGAGAAGAAAGGGAGAAGAGAGGGAAAACGAGGAGGCAAGGTAGAGGGAAGTGGAGGAAAGGGCAAGAAATGCTGGAGGAGTGGCAAGAAATGCTGAAGGAGGTAAAGAGGAGAAGGGGGAGGGGAAGAGGAAGGAGGAAACCGTGGAGAGTGGAGAAAAAGTGCAATAGGGAAGAAGGGGAAGGGGAAAGTTATTGTAGTGAAAATTTGCCTTTGTGTATTGTATATTGTTTTTACGAGGGATATCTTTAGGTAGGTGAAAGAGGATTTGTATGAATGGGAGATTAAAAATAGTATGAAAAACAGAATTTTAACAATATAAAAATGCTATTTATATACATAAAAGCAAAAGGTCACTCACTCACTCACTTATCACGAAATCTCAGAAACAACAAGTGCTAGGAATCTCAAACTTTGCATTGTCGTTCCTATTAGGATATAGGTGCTCACTTAGACGGAATTTTGCGAAATCCATCCCCTAAGGGGGTATAAAGGGGTGGCAAAGTATGTATAAAATTTCTATAGTTTTTATAGTAGGATTACCAAATTACTAGAAAATACTCTTTTTTTATTATTCAGCAACCCCCCTTATTAAATGGGCAAATAAGAGTCGCAAGTTTGTGTGAAAGTGGTTTGTCAGTTTTAGCGGTAGCGGGTTTAAACTGGATTCGCCATAGAGACGGATAATACTGATACAAAGTACGATTGCCATAAAATCAGGCACGCAATATTCTCATAGCCTCTATGAGAATATTGCGTGCCTGATTTTCCCATCTGAATTTTCACGCGAACGAAGTCGCGGGCAACAGCTAGTCTTATATATATTCCTAGGAATATTTCCCCGCAAGATGAAAATGTGTGAAATATTGACTAAATGGAATTTGTATTACGTTACGATTTTATTATAACAACTAGCTTCCAGCTTAGCGGTTTCACTCGCGTTTTAGCTTACTGCTCTGTTTCCGTCGCCAATACCATGATATTACATAGCCTACCTTCTTTAAGAACTGGGTTATCAAACGAAAAAAAAATTATTTAATTTAAACCCAACTGAAATCCTGAGATTAGCGCATTCAAACAAACAAACGAACAAATTCTTCCGCTTTATAGTGCTAGTGTCTGTGCGTTGTTAACAGAGGTCGTAAAGGGTAGAGTTATTTTAGTTAATTGACTGCAAACATATAATTATTTGAATGGAAATCCAAACAAATTCTTTCGCTTTATATAATAGTATATTATATAAAGCGAAAGAACTTGTTTTATATATATATATTTTATATATATATATAAAACAAGTGAACTGAGAACTGCAAGGACAAATAAAAAAATACAAATTATTATGTAAGTAAGTAAGTACTTATGATATTGACAAAACTTATTTCTTCTAATAAATTACAACAGTCATTTTCAAAGACAATATAGAATAAAAAAATAAAGCTGTTAATTAATTTGACGTTTTTAATCAAATAATTATAACCTAATAAACTAATTATAATAATATTAATTAGTTAATAATTATTTATTAAACAACATAATAGAAAGTTTTCCAATAGATACACATAACCATGCCAAGAGGACGCATACCATCTATTCCTATAGAAGAACAATTAGGACAAAAAAAAGATAAAGAACTAAGATAAAGAATTTATTGTCACTCTACCCACACACTCAATTAAAAAATAGTCAATTTCAGAATCTATTAAGATTTGTACTTTTATCGTAAGTCTTATTAGAAACAAATATAACACCAATTTGTTGCACATTTTTTTTCACAAAAATACACAATTTTATGTTTGTCTATCTTTCATGCGTTAAAACACAATAAAACAACATACAAAAGAAATGGAGGATTGAGGGCCCGAGTTTTCTCAAGGTCATAACTTCCAAACAACAAGAAGCTGTGACCTGTTCTTGCTTTCACAAATTTTCACAATTTCTTTAGTAGCATGTAGGATTTCAATCAGTAGTTATATGTTAGTGGTTTTATTTTATTTACGTTATAAACTTTGACGTATATAAGCATTGAGGGCCCATTTTGAACGAAAATTTACGAAGTAGGACAGTGTTTTGCGTTATTATTTAGTTTTCACAAATTGTGATTGGCATTAGCTTAGATTTTGGCATAAACACTTTTACTGCAGTGGCCATACTTTATCTGATACAGGTGGGCCCTCAATCCTCTATGTGAGAACTGAGGGCCCAACTATACAGGCCATAACTCGCTTATTTGACTTTCACAAAATCTAGTTTCAACTTTCACAATTCTTTGGGAATGTTCACTAAATCATAAGGACATTTTTAAAGATTTTTAACAAAGTGGCCCTCGCACCACACACACATACTATTATAAATGCGATAGGAACTCCGTCTGTTACGCTTTCAAGCCTAAGCCACTTATCCGATTTTGATGAAATTTGGTACGTATGCAAAATATGGTTTCAAAGGGTTTAAATAGGTGATGAAAGTTTATATGGAAAATGCGATATAACCGACATTCACGTGGGCGGAGCTGCGGACAACAGCTAGAGAGATTACAATGTTATATCGTCATAAGCGTGCGAATTCACATTCTTCGAAAATATAACAAAAAAATAGTGACGCACGCAGTGAGTTTATTATTAGAAATGCTGCGATAACTTTTACTCACTATATTTATTTTTAATAATTCCTTTAAATTTTAATTAAAATACAGGATGCCTGTATGACAATGATTAATTCAAATTGAATTGTATCGACAAAAATTGGTTTCTAAAACAATTGGTCTAATAATAGATTATGTATTTAATGTTAATTTAATTTTAATAACAAAGTAATATGAATATAAATCAAGTGGTGGATAATATATTTCATTATAAATTAAACAAAAGAAAAAAGAAGGTATTTTTATATTACTAGGTACTTCGGTACACGTTCTGGTGCCACGGACGGCTTTAGGCTATGTCAGTTTTAGCAAAATGTTTAGTGACTCTAATACCTACCTTATTCCATAACATAATCACCTGTAACGAGTAAATCTACTGTAAGCTATCAACAAGACACTATGTTGTTGTGTAAAAGGGTCAAAATACTGTAAAAAAGTAACACTAAGAGGTGACATGCAAAAATGAGCTCTATATACATACCCATAGAATGCGAGACTGGGCGCTAAGTGCAACAGTACAAACGGCACTGTGGCATACGTCATAGCAATCCGAGTGGTAATAAATGTCAACGAGTCGTACATCATTTTCTTGATTGGACTGTCGAGGAACATTGGGCGAGCTATACCGCGTACCTGTAAACCAAAGCATATAAAAATGGGAGATTGACAACTAAAACCGTCTCTAATGGTGAATACTAAGAGTTAGGTAAAGGTACCAGTCCGAGATGGGCTGCAAATCGCTAACTGCAAGCGACATCACCACTATCTATGAAATTACGCGCCGCGACTGTACGCCGCAGTGTTGTGTTGTGTTGCCGCGTTCTGATTCAATTTCATATAGATTGATAAAAACAAGTGGTTTCGCTTGCAGTTATTTGCGGTCTGCAGCCCATCTCGAAATTGTACCTTTCATGTCTTTGGTAGTTTCGGAATAAAGTCGTCCGTAACTACGTTTTCTTGTTAGTGTCCGTTACTACACTAACAAGAAAATCTTGCGGAGTTCAATGGTAAAGGTACAATTTGCTGTAACGACTGCTGTAACGTTTTTTGTTATGCGTTTTGACGAATAGTTAAAAACTGCGGTTGAACCGTCTTAGTATTAATATGCACCCAATCGTGTTTTAGCAGTAATCAATGGTAGAACATTGATTGCTTCAATGGATAATAATAATAATATATACAGTGTGCAAACCTGGAAAATTTGTTTTTACCTACTTACCACAGTTGATCCCGATTAATTACTGACAATACTGCTCTCCTTAGGTTAAAAGGTGTACACTCATACATATTTTAACATATTTAACTTATACTTGGTCTACTAAGCATGTAACATTTATTAATGAGTATCGTGCATTATTAATAAGTATCTATTTATTGTAAAACTAATATATTATAATTATTTCGAAATGACTTGCTTTCTTATACATTCTTGAATTTCTATTTACACTGTTGAATTTTTTTAGTTTCTAGGATTTAACTTCTTTATTCTCAGTCTGTCCACTGCTGGACATACACCTTCCCCAAAGCGCGCCATTCCCAGTTTTTTTTCGGTTTTATGCAGTTAATCTCTGACAAATATAATACAACCGATAGATGAGAGTGACTCACGACCGGCTAAGGTGGCGAAACAGCAGCCTTTCGGCTGATATGATGACGATGATGGTGATACGAGGGCTGCCATTTATATATCGGGCATAAAATAAAATAACTATCATTATCTATTAAATATGGTTTTATTGCTTTTCAAAATATTCGCCGTAATGATCGATGCACCTTTGCATTCGGTGAAATTAGTTTTCATAGCACTTTTTTTTAATCGGAAGGCGGTATCTTCAAAACATGATTTTTGAATGTCTCAACGGCTTCTTCTCGGGTTGAAAATCGTTGACCACCTAATTTATTTTTAACGGCTGGGAATAAAACGTCTTTGGGTGCCAAATTAGGGCTAGATGGCGGATGACCCGTTAATTCCGCCGTTTCACCCTCCAAAAATCGGGTCGCTCCACTCGAAGTGTGACAGCTTGCATTGTCGTGATGGAGAATGATTCTGAGTTGTCAATTGTTATTCCTAATTTCTGCAAAGACTTCTGGTACAGTAGCCACGTGTCCATTTATACCAAAAAAACAGGCGAACATTTGCTTCTAAATGCTTTTTGTACGAGCAACTTTTGTTGCGTTCAGCTCATGTTAGAACACCCAAACTTTTGATTGTTGCTTAGTTTCGGGATCATATGCATAAATCCAGGCTTTATCACCTGTGTAGATATTATAAACAGCTTTTGATAATCCACGTTTCTTTTTTTTTGTTTTGCATCAATCGACACGAGCCTGTTTTTGATCTATTGTCAAGTTGTGCATTATCCAAGTGTTCGTGTAATATCTTATGTATACTCGCCATACGAAGACGCCTCTTATCTCTCGATATGTAACATGATGATCTTGCATTATTAGTTCACGCACTGCATCGATGTTTCGTGGCACAACAACTAATTTAGGCCGACTATCTTTAATTTCGTCCGTGAGGATACGACGTCCACGATTAAACTCACTAAATCAGTGATACACAGCGGTCTTCAATAGTGCGTGATCCCCAAAAGTTTTTTTGGTAGTAGTAGATCCACGCTGGTTTCAGCATGAATGTGTCGGATCGACCGGAGAAGTACTACCCTCTCATAGAAGATCGACGTAAGAGTAATGGTATTTGTACTATTGCGTTTCGCTCGGTGAGTGAGAGTGCCGGAGGCCCAACTGATGCAAAGAGACCAGCTAAGTATCCGCGGAGTCATTGTGTGGGTGATGTGGGTCGACCCGCCGGCCAGAGAGACCCGTAGAAACGGTGGTGCCGCTAGCCGCCCGCGGCATAGTACAGGGGCCCAACTAGGCCTAACCACCCTAGGAGGCTGCCCCACCAGGTCGCGCATAATCCCGAAGTGGTTCGTCGTGCCGGTTGGTGACCGGATGGTAGGACCCGGCGACCATTTCCGAGAGGGTACGGGGGCGCTTCCGTCCGGCGGATTGGCTACCACCATGCCACACAGTTAAATGACGAAGCAATACTCGGCACCTTGTATAGCCTTGCTGCGAGAGCAGTCATCTTTTCCACGCCCTCCCTTCACCCTCTAACATGGCAGCACGCAAAAAAGCAGCAGGTCAAACAGCAGCATTTTCCTCCCCCACCAACCCGCTATTTGAGGTGGAGTTCACTAACATCCTCCATGGACTCCATTCAAACCTCAGCCGGGTCTACGCGTGCCTTTACCGTTCCCACTCCGGAGATTTGGGAGACAACTCGTCTCTTTGACCATCTGAGTCAGGCGGCAGACTTAGCGCAGGAGCGGTTTCCGAACGCGGAACTGGTGTTTCTGAGAAACTTTAACGCCCACCACGAGACCTGGTTGGGTTCTCTCAGAACAGACCATGCGGGACGAGCCGCCCATGCATTCGCTCTCACGCATAGAACCTGACGCAACTGGTAATCCATCCCACCAGGATATCAGATATTCCAGGTCAAGCGCCCTCTTTGCTAGACCTACTGCTGACGAGTCACCCAGACCAATACAGTGTTTCGGTCCATGCCCCTGGGTACTTCCGACCTTACTGGGTAATTCCGACTACTGTTTGGTCTGCGCCTCAGTGCCTCTTGTTGCTCCCCCACGATGTGCGGAGGTAAAGCGACGACTATGGCACTACTCGTCAGCAGACTGGGACGGTATGCAGGATTACTTTGCTTCCGTCCCATGGGCATTACGCTGCTTTGAAGACAGGGATTCGTCGCAAAGTGCTACTGCTGTCGCTGGTGAAATCTTGTTAGGTATGGAATATTACATTCCATCCTCAGGTGTCACCAGTGCCGGCAAAACGCTTCCCTGGTTCAACCGTGAGTGCGCCGATACTGTTAAACAAAAAGAATCAGCGTACCGCGCTTGAATCAGGGCCCGAGCAGCATAGCTTGGATCGCCTAAAAGCAGCGTAGAACAAAGCCACTAGGGAATGCAAGAGGGCTTACATCAGAGCGCATGCCCAGCGCATTGCACGGATTGGGCAAGAACTCATTTCGCATGCTAGCAAGCCTTCGCTGCCCCCCGTGAAATGTCCTGATGGATCGCTGACCCACGAGCCACAAGAGAAAGCAAACTTGCTTGTAGAACTCTTTGCGGCTAACTCCCGAATCGACGACCGTGGCTTGCACCCGCCGACTATAATATATCTGGCTGCGACTCCGTTATGCCTAATATCCGTATTAGGCATCGTGATGTCCGTGTGGCACAAAGGTCGCTCGATGTTCGGAAAGCCAGTGGACCGGATGGTATTCCAGCGGTGGTTCTCAAGAAATGCGCAGCGGAGTTGTCTCCTGCATTGACGCGCCTATACCGCCTATCTTATTCCCCGGGAATTGTGCCGGAGGCTTGGAGAGAGGCGAATGTTCAACCGATTCCCAAAAAAGGGGATAGGTCCGAGCCAGGCAACTATCGACCCATAGCTGTCACCTCAGTTCTCTGCAAGGTGCTTGAGCGGATAATAACCTCCCAACTAGTCCGCTACCTAGAGGGTCACTCGTTAATTAGTGACCGACAATATGGCTTCAGGTCAAAACGGTCTACGGGTGACCTTCTAGCGTATATCACGCACCTATGGGGTAAAGCTATGGACAGGCATGGAGAGTCCTTAGCCATCAGCCTTGACATAACCAAAGCCTTCGATAGAGTCTGGCACCGTTCGCTTCTGTCCAAGCTTCCAGTATATGGTCTGCCACCCCGGCTGTGCAACTGGATTGCCGCATACCTGCGTGAGCGCCGCATTAGAGTCCTTTGTGACGGATCGGTCTCCAATTATTTGCAGGTCAATGCTGGGGTGCCTCAGGGGGTCTGTCCTGTCGCCCACCCTGTATCTTCTGCATGTCAATGACATGTTGTCCCTTGGCAACATTCATTGCTATGCAGATGATAGTACAGTGCATGGGCGATATCTCGGACATCCTGCGGCTAAACAGACTGACATCGAGGCAAAACGCCTAGAACTTGTCGCTGAGCTCGACCAAATATTATACCGCATTTCAAATTCTCACAAGCCCATTTAGAAATGCGGTATAATATTTGGTCGAGTTCAATGCCAAGAAAACACAGGTGTGCGCGTTTGTTTAAATCTCCGTTCCTTCCCCTTCCCTCTCTTCAGAACACAGCGTTACCACTACAGGATAGCCTAAGTATCCTGGGTATGAACATCAGCCGAGATCTCAACTCCAAGAACTACATCGAGTGCGTCATTAAAACCGCCTCCTGTAAACTCGGTGTCCTGAACAGGGTGAGGCGGTACTTCACGCCCGAGCAGCTCTGTCTTCTTTATAAGACACAGGTTCGTTCCTGCGTGGAGTACTGCTTTCATCTT
This sequence comes from Parascotia fuliginaria, assembly GCA_963082885.1. Classification (NCBI taxonomy): domain Eukaryota; kingdom Metazoa; phylum Arthropoda; class Insecta; order Lepidoptera; family Erebidae; genus Parascotia; species Parascotia fuliginaria. The sequence continues at coordinate 9,268,965 of OY720178.1, read as the reverse complement.
TGGGATGGCTCCGCACAGTACTTACTGGATGCACTTGATAGGTCGCAGCTGCGAGCAGTCCGTATCATCGGAAGCCCGGAGGCTACTAAGACCCTTGAGCCTTTATAGCTGTGAAGAGACATCGCCTCAATGGCCGTCTTCTATCGCCTTTACCATGGAGAGTGTTCTGAAGAGCTCTTTGAATTAATCCCACCCTCTCCCTTTTTATCCAGAACGACACGTGCGGGACTAAAGTGCCACCCTTTCACAGTGGAATCTAAAGGGTCTCGAACCAAACGGTTCAGCACTTCATACTTTTGTCGCTCAATTAAAGCCTGGAACTCTTTGCCAGCGCATGTGTTCCCATCTAATTTTGATCCTGGATCTTTTAAGCGGGGCGTGAAAAAGCATCTCACTAAGCCGCCATAGTGGAGGCCAACATACCAGTAGTTTGGAATGGTGTCCGCCACTGGATTCCACTTACTGCTTACCATCAGACAGAGTGGAGAAACTTTGGTAGGCTAATATAAAAAAAAAAGTCGAACTGAGTTGATCGATGCACTACTGTTGAGTTAGACCACGTCGAAAATTATAATAAATCATCGTACGAAAATTGTCTCGAGTTAAATCTATTGTGATAATCACACGCAGTTTTTAATTGACAATCGAATAAAACAAACTGCATTCTGCACGGTAGTAGATCCACGCTGAATTCAGCATGAATGGGCCGGATCGTCCGGGGAAGTACTACCCTCTCATAGAAGATCGACTTAAGAGTAGTAGTATCCGTACTACTGCGTTTCGTTCGGTGAGTGAGAGTGCCGGAGGCCCAATTTCCCACCTTTCCCCTTTCCTCACGTCCCTCATTTCCTTCCCCTAACCCTATTCCCAGCCGCCATAGTGGAGGCCACCATACCAGCAGTTTAAATGGCTTTTGGTATAGTGGCCGCCACTTCTGGATTCCACTGACTGCTTACCATCAGGCGGGGTGGAGTCACTTTGGTAGGCTATACTATAAAAAAAAAAAAAAAAAAAAAAATTCTACAGCCAATGAGTTCTATTTTCAAATGTAATAATTACTTTTAAATATTATTTATGAAGTGGTCAGTTCCGGATTCTTAAATAGCAGCCTATTTAAATAGTTACCTTCCTAGCAGCAACAGTGAACATCCCTCCAGCGAAGAACGTGAGGTAGTACCCGGGGTGGAAGCCGTGCCACACCGCCGACAGCGCGTACACCCTCGCCGTGCGCCACGCCGCGCCGCCGCGCACGTACGCCACCGACCGCAGCCAGGCGTTCGTGTTCTTGTTCCAGCTGGCCACCGCCGTGCGGAAGTTTTGAGCTAACTACAAGCACGATAAATAATATTGTCATTATATTAAGATTTTTAAGCCACAGTTAAGTTTTGGAGTAAGTCTTGAAAGTAATAATAGGCCTCATAGAGAATGTAAAAATATCATAATTACCAGCTTCTAATTAGTCTATGAAATCGGGATGACTAGAGTAAGGGCTGGTGCAGCGTGCCGGCGATGTGCGCGGTTTCGGCCACACCTATTCACAGCGAATTTCAATGCCTCGTAACGACCATTGGTTGTCTGTCGGCACGCTACACCAAGCCGTTTAGTTGTTATTCTTTTCGGAAAATACAGGTACGCGCTCTCGGCATCTCGAGCCTTTAATGTCGCACAGCCATACATACGCGATATTAAAGTCCCCGCCCTCCCTTCTCATTCCTGACTATAGTGGTAGGGTCTAACCAAGACACGCACGGATTTGTACCAAAATTCTACCTATTTCGGCCGTAATAGCAGTTCGTACGAAGAGAGAATCAACCATTACTATGTTAAGTCGTTAAGTTAAGAAGAAATGGTTTTTCGTCGGCCACCTGTCAGCCAGTAGAGGACCACAACTCGTGTAGATCCGTAGATTGTGGGCAAGAAGGCATCAGGGGCCCTTCCGTGCCCCGCGTCAGCTTTTCACTCTCGGATCGGTCGGGTCCAACGCATCGCTCTTTTTTCGGATATAATCTTGACTTCGCCTTCTAAATTAGCCCCTCATCCCCAATCTCTCTTTAAAACCATGGCCAAGAAAACTATCTATCAATATTATGGCTGCGCGTAAACCACTGGTCTACGGCCAGTGATACGCCCAAATTACCGAGAACGTCCTAGGGAGGAAGCAGTCCGCATTTAGAGCCTGGAACAGTGCTAGGACCCGCGTGTTAGGTAGGAGAAGAGAAAGTTTAATGCCGCTTCAAGATTCAACAAGAAGGTTATTGCTGAGGCCAAAGCAGAACACGTTGCCAGATTTGGCGAGAGGCTTAAAAGCTATTGTTCAGGGAGCCGTGCTTTTTGGTCTCTCGCCAAGGCAGCCCAAGGCAACTTCTGCTCGTCCAATCTCCCGCCACTGCGCAAACCAGACGACATACTGGTCCATAGGGTAAAGGAGAAACCCGATACTTAGGGCCAATTCTTTGCCTCGAACTCGACTTTGGACGATGGAAGAGCCACAAGTCAAGCGGACTAGTTGGCATCCCCGCAGTGGTTCTCAAGGCATGTGTGTGAGTTGACTGTAGTTTTAAAGCGCCTATATCGTCTCTTGTTTAATGCTAATAGGGTTCTATTTTTGTGGGAGATAGCTTACGTCCATCCGATCCCTAAAAAGAGTGTCCGGTCGGACCCGTCAAACTATAGGTCGATAGCAATTACATCTATGCTGTCCAATGTTCTTGAAAGAGTCATCAACTACCAACTCTTAAAGTACCTCAATGAGCACCAGCTGATAAACGACCGCCAGTACGGTTTTCGTCGCGGTCGGTCAGCTGGTGATCTCTGTACCTCACACACCGTTAGCCAGAAGCTTTGGAGAGCACGGGTGAAGCTCTGGCTGTAAGCCTGGATATGGAAAAGGCATTTGACAGGGTCTGGCATAAAGCATTTCTATCGAAGTTACCATCTTATGGAATCCCTGAGGTACTCTGCAGATAGGTCGCCAGCTTCCTGGGTGGTCGGTTGAGAAGAACTTAGTTTATTTTAAACCCATGAAGACACAAGTATGCACGTTCACTACGAAGGACTCTTTTGTCATAGCGCTTCAATTCCAGAGTTTCTCTCCGTGTTTCCGATGGGATTGTGATCCTCGGCGTTCAAATTTTCAGCATAGTCCAACTTGGGAGACATTTGAAAGACAAAGCCAAACTGGCAAGCAAAAAGGTCCTCAACAGAGTAAGACGGTACTTCACGTCCGCACGTGGAGTACTGCTCTCACCTGTGGGCAGGAGCCCCACAAACCAGCTCGATCCATTTGACTCCCTCCAACGACGAGATGTTCAAAACGTCGGCGATCCTAATCACTGGAGTCACTAGAGCAGCGGAGGGACTTTGTCTCTCTATGCGTGCTCTATCAATATATCACAGAGAGTGCTCGCTCTGAGGAACTGTTTGGCTTAGTGCCATCGTATCCTTTCTATCATCACACCACTCGACATCACAGCAAAGTTCAGCCATACCACCTGGACCCGATCTCGTCTAGAACGGTTCGTTTTCAGCGTATATTTTTCCCACGTATGTGCAGGCTTTGGAATGAACTACTAGCTGCGTAGTTCGTTTCCAAGCCAAATGGCATGTCCTTCTTCAAACGAGGTTTAAAGAGGTTTAATATCACGGTAGACAGCGGCTTCGTAGAGCCCCTGGCATGGTCAACAGTTGCCACTTACCATCAAGTGGGCTGTTGGCTCGTCTGCCACTGTGATTAAGATCCTTGTACGGTTGAACTTATGACTTAGTCATTAGATGTGCTTTGTACTAGTAGCATAGAGGTAAATAAAGAAGTACAAAATTGCATTTTTAAATAATGATGTTATAAAACGTCCATGCAATGCATCAGACACACTACATACTTGTTTGTTATCTCACTACCTATGACAAAACGTCTATTAGTAGAAACGGCACTTACCTCGAAACCAAATATATCAATATTGGACATTTTATCCCATTTAGGTGTGCCATCTTTATCATAGCCATTGAATCCCATGCCACAGTTATTGCAGATTGCTTCGGAGAGCAGCCACGCATGGTAATACTTGCAGCGAACAACCAGAGTGGACAAGTAGGCATACCATAACAGATATAATGCCGACCAAGATCTTGATACTTCAGAAGTAGGATCTGTTAATTCTAAAAATAGAAACACAAATTTAATGCAGTTTCAGGTGATTGGATGAGATGCTAGTAGAGTTTAAGGTGGAAGAGAATGTTCGTATTAAAGAATAACTCTATTATAATCAGTACATTATGCAAATTGCAAAATACATGTTGGATTTTCAAAATGGCAGTTACTATAAATATAGGTAATATCACTTGTTAATATATTTATTTTTACCTTCTAAAACAGTTAACGGATATTTATTTTCCAAAGTCAAATACAAAACAGCTGCACCTACAGATACAATAACTTTGTAGATCACAGCGCTGCGTGGCGACGGCTCCGTTGCAGTTTTTGATTTTTCACTCTGAAAAACGAGAAGATGTTAGATATTTTTGTCATATCTTCTGGCTTACAGTTGTCGCCAGTAAAATTTAAATATTATTGTTATTAATAAATTGTACTACAAAAAATTAATAGGAACAATGATTTTTGTGGCATCCCTAGGGCGAAAAGTGGTCATTCAAAAAGACATTACGACGTAAATTATTCAGGAGGTTCAAATTAATTTATAACCAGCCAGCAGCCATAAGTTATTTAATTAAAATACGAAAAAAAAATCATAAAGTTAATACTTATTGAAGAGGTTATAATTTTAAAAATACTCTTTTCTTTACACATTATTTTCGTATGACAATAAGGCTACTTTCTACTCTATTTATGATCAGCCTCCAAATGCGCATTTGTTCCCAACGAGTCACACTTAGGTACAGTATGATATAAAATAATGTAAATAAGAATCAACGGTTTTTTATTATAATTTCAAATCAACAAAATAACAAAAAAAAGGTATTTTTAATTATGAATGTTAAACGTTTATCAGTATTCATCATATTGCTGGTAATTCTCATTAGAACGTTGTATTCTTAGGAACAACATCTAAATACAGTACTATTTTAAAATATATCAGAGTTATCTGTAAACTGTCATCACATGTTACAACAATTTTTAATTAACCGTTGATTCTGCTCTTTATTATTTTATATTTATTTATTATAAGTATAGATTATCATCGTAAGTGTGACTGGTTGAGAAATAACTAATAAAAAGTTCCCATGGAGTAGGTAACAGTGTGACTGGTTGGGATTTTTTAATTAAAATTCTTCCAACCAGTCACAGTGTAGCATGACAGATGAGTGTGACTCGTTGGGAACAAATGCAAATGTGTGACTAAAGACGCGTTATAGCCCTAACACCATCACTTTGGTGCGCAGCGGACCATATTCGATCGTGTGGAGAGCAGTCCGCTGGACATTATTATTATTATTATCTGTGCGGTTGGTGCGATCGTTTGTACGCGGTGCTCTCCGCACCAAGTTCGATCGTGTGGACGAAGCACCGGACCATTCGACGCTTTAGTCGTAAATCTACTTCCGAACGTGCAGCATGTATCCATTTTTTGTTACATATCAACTCTTGTTTTATCATTGTAATTTGTTCCAAATTATAGCGTATATTTTTCACGAGGCTTTTTTTTATTTTGTGCGGCTTCTACTAGTGCAAATACTACATTTTTATCATCGCGTCCGAGCGCGATGATGTCAATATTACGGGAAAAATTAGAATTGTGAAAATTTTTTAATTATACATTCGGAGTAAACTATAGATTCGATATGAGGCAATTAACCATTCGTTCGTTTATTTATTTGGGACAAATAAACCGTTACATGCCAAATACAGCGGAGTATTTATCTTTAGCAAGCACATATCCCACACTATTGTCGACGTGGTAGGTAGGTACACATAAAAATATAAAAAGAAAGCGAACAGACTACTTCTGCATCGTTTACTGTACTCATAATATATTTATTTAAATAGTGTGAAAGAGCAATTAAATAATTTAAGTAATTTTTTGGTATATCTCTGCCCTTTTTTTTCGTTTTATTAGTGGTGGCGGTGAAGTGGCTGCTACTGCCAAAAGAAACGCCATTTTATTTTCTTTGGAAATTGTAGACATGGCACGAGGTACATCCAACAACGACTAGTCCACAAAGTAGACTGGACTGTGCTATGAGTTGTCCGGTCGTCTGTTGCGCGGAGCGCACCGCACCATCACTTTGGTGCGGCCGTACCAAATCCGGTCGTCTATTAGCACTTTTACGATAGCGATAATATTTTTGCTATTCAAGGTTCTGAAGAGTCCTTGCAGTACGTGATATTTTAACAGACGATCTATTAAGTTATTCGCGATAGTGAAAACATTTCAATGTTTCTTCCTTAGTCGAGATAGTATTTGGATTATTTTATTCATATATACTTTATTGTATAGGTACCAAACTTACAAGTGTGTAATATCTTAACATACAAAATTAAAGTGCTACTTATTTCTATCGGAATATTCAATTAAGAGGTTTCCGTTGTGTCTAGATTTTTATTTTCTAGTAAAAGTAGAAGTCGACACGCAGCATTGTGTCTTAATTTCATACTCGTCTTTCAATTCAGTTATTCTCATAGTCGTTTAATAAAGTCAAAGGAGTCGACGGATGTCGGCTATTGCTGACAGAATAGAATGTAAAATCTTTGATTCTATTTGTTAAAATCTGCAAACTTACGTACCTATCTGACGACTATCGCGGGATTGAGATTGATTTTTATAAGGGAAGCAATATACCTATATTACGTATGCTTAATTAAATAAAATGTGACCCATAAATCCATGAGATCAATAATTTAGATAAGTACCTACCTACTCTATAATTAAATAGTTGCATATACATAACATGTGGAATATTTTGCATAGGTAGTTACCTACTTAGGTAACTTCGCGAGACTATATTTGTAACTATTGTAGTTATGTCACTATAACTACGTTTTTACATTTTAAAAGTTGCTAGAAATGCCGATTAAAACAGACTAGTTGCTAGAAATGTTAATCTTACCATTTTAATAATTCTTATCCAAATAAATTATTTCGTATTCGAGACTGTTTCAATACCTGTTGACTACTTTTTGAACTATTAAAATCGGACATTCCATTTAAAAGATATTAAGTAATTAAAAATGTCAATATAAATAAAAAATACACGACGGGCGGCGCGGCGGCGCCTCGCCGTTGTGGCTCTACGCAGCGCAGTGAGCAACGCGACGAGAGAGATTATCTTTATTTATCCCAAAATGTAAAAAAATGTCCACTTGTGCGAAGCCGGGGCCAGCCGCTTGTTACACATAAATAGCCGTTAATAGTCTCACAAAGTAGAGCCCCAATCACTTAGCAGTTAGTAGGTACCTATGTTAGATTACACATTAATCTGTAAAAATAGAGGCGTTGACCAGTTATGAGCCTAGTTTGATTTCCAGATGCTAATTTTCATACACAATTAGACTTAGTAATACTAATATTCATTGAGCTTAAAACAAAACTAAACACTGTAACTTAACAGAAGTTTTAAAACCAGAGGCGCTTCGTGTACAACAATCTACGTATACCTACTTACTTACGTGAAAATTTGCATCCGGAAATTAAACTAGGTGGTGATAATATGTTTTGAGGCGATCTCAAAACATATTATCATTCATCGTTTATTTACTGTCGGTAAAGTAACTAGGTAAGTCATTGTAATAATCGCTATTTAAGATTACAAAAATAACTTTAAAATACATTGGAAAGTTTTGTTTTAAGATCGCGACTTTATTCATAAACAAAGTATCTGTTGCCCGCAGTTCCGCACGCGTGAATGTCAGTTATATCTCTGTTTATACATTGTCGCTTTTTCATACAAACTTTAACCCTCTATTTCAACCCCAATATGCTATTTTTTGCACGCTTTGCTTGTTTCTTGCCAGTTCTTCTCATGGCCCTAACCTAAGGTCAGCGAACTGGCTGTAAGTTAATTGGCGGCATTTTCCTCCTGGCTATACTGATTTTCCAAACTGGTTTGGCAACGAGGAAATGCGATTCCTCGTGGTCAAACTTAATATTTGTTCGTGTTATACAGGTATAACACGAACACTTACCTACTCGTATGTGTAGCGGCTTGGCGACACATTGTGCTTGCGATGCGATTCTGTGTGGGAACGTACACACAACCGCAGGCACAATCGCCCCTCAGTCATGTAGTGCACTAGTATTATTATTTATTTAATGTATTAATCTGGTACCAGGAAATTATAGTATGGTTTTATCATGAAGTCATATATTTATGGAATCCCGCGACTCATAACCATACTCAACATAATGTTTAGTAAGTATTTATACGTAGAAACTCTTTTGAAGAGTTTTAGTACTTGAAAATAATGGATAAACGATTGATAAAGGGTGTGGCAATTTGTTTCAAACACTTAAAATAATTCATAGTTTGGCCACGAGGAATCGCATGTCCTCGTAGGCAAACTAGTTTGGCAAATCAGTTTGGCTAGGAGGAAAAAGCCTAATTGGCTGACATTATGTAATTTTTAACGTTCATAAGTGTTAATTCAACCTAAATGAAGGAGGAAGGCGGCAATTAATAACCATTTTTCAGACAAGGACAAAAAACGTTTTTTACACGGTATTGAAGAGTTACTTTACCGGTCAAGTAAGATTATTCAGGTGATGGAGGTATACTTTGAAAAATAAATTTCATTCAAGATTTTCTATTGATTCTTTCATGCCTATACATTGAACGCCCCTCGTATTTTGATTTGATTTTCGCGATAAAAGCAAGTCTATGTTTTCCCCGAGATCTAATCTATTTTATACCAAATTTCATTAAAATCGGTTCAATGGTTTAGGCGTGAAAAAGCGTAAAGACAGTCAGACAGACAGAGTTACGTTACTTTTGCATTTATAATATTAGTATGGAATTTACGTAACATTGGCAACATAGCGTAGTTTAGTTACGTCAACTCTTACTATTAGCCCAATAGACCGATAGCGCTAGGCTATTTTGGGGTCATAAGTTACAAAAATTTTAAAGTTGCTTATTTTTTGCCTGTGGATACAGTCATACTTACGAAGCCTAATATTATGTTTTGTGTCACATCTGCCATTTGCATTTTGAGCAATTCGATGATTTGTGATTAATTCTTTTAATTTAAATCAAAACTGACAAAATTAATTTAAAGTTAACAAAAATTATGGGAGCATGTCTAGGATAGCCTACGGAGTGTGCAAGCCTAATTTGTGTCATCTTCGTCCAGTGCAATCTGATATAGGGTCAGGATCTAAATACGGTGCTAAAAAAAATTATAATTGATTAAATAACTATCTCCTATTTCAGATCACTTACATATTACCCATTAAAGAAATTTGTGCCCAATTAGAGCATGCAATTTTAAGATTTTTAATTATTTTGTTTTTCCAAGCTACAAACGCTCCAAAAAAATATTACAATCATTAGAGTTCACATATTTAATAACATAAATGTATGAAAAATCGACATTGTAAATTTGTGTCATTTTCATGCACGATAATTAACACAACACAAAAAAATAATGGTTGCGGTCCAAGCTGGCTCGCAAGAGGACGCGCGGCGGCGCGGCGTTGCCTCCTTCTACGCACGCACACCAAATTCGTTCGGTACCTACGATTTCTTCTAAGCGAATCGTTCTTTATAAATTAAATTAAAATTAACGTATATTTTATTTATACACTACGCTATCTGGTCCCAAAATAAGCAAGGCATAATACAAATACATACTTCTTTTATAACTACTAGCTGCTCGCTGTGGCTTCGCCCTCGCGATATATGGTATTATGTTTAATTATGTAACTCAGGCACCAGACCAATTTTCGGGATAAAAAATAAAAAGTATCCTATGGGCTATGTCCGTCTCCGGCACCTATGTACGTACCAATTTTCATCAAAATCGGTTCAACCGCTTAGACGCTGAGTGGTAACAAACAAACACCATACATACAAATTTTCGCATTTATAATATTAGTAGAATGTAAGTAAGTGCATACAATAAATTATTATTTAAGAAACTCCCAGACTCAAAACAAACTCTATGTGTTTATTCACAAAACTGTTTGTCTCTTCACGGTTGGAAACCAGCCTTCCAACAAAGGTCACCTTGGCGAGAGATTGGTTTCAATCTGCGGTTTGTGTTGCGTCTAGATGGATCTAAACCATGCATAAACCACGCACTAACACGCTCGCAAGTCAGTACCGGGCGAGTCGTCTCCTCTTCTGGCGTGAGATCAACTAGGGTTGCCACCTTCTTCCGACGGAAATCTAAACTAAAAATTACAATAAAGCAAGTAACTTCAGATAATTTTTTTTTAATTGCTGATAGTGGCATACGAGCAAACAGCCCACGTGATGGTAAGTGGTAACTGTCATTCATGGACGAATTAGAGTCCCTAGCATTGCTACTGCCAGGGACTGCGAAGTTGCTGCCTACAGTGAAGGGAGAGGGGTAGGAGAGGAAAAAGGAAAAAGGGAGGCACAATAGTACGGATACTATTACTCTTTCGTCGATCTTCTACGAGAGGGTAGTACTTCCCCGTTCGATCCAGTCCATTCATGCTGAAACCAGCGTGAATCTACTACCGTGACTATTTAGTTATAAATTTTAACTAACTATCTTTGTATTAAATTTTTTGTTTTTATTTTATACTATATTTGTATAACTTTTTAGTTATCAATTTAAATATTAGTAAACGAAAATAAATGATGCAATACCATTGAAAAAGTGTTGCAATTATATTATATAGGCGTTTGTTGTGAGACTAAATAAACCGTTTACATTATTTTGAAGTTAATATGGTGTTGAACTATTATAAAATATGTTAAAATTAGTACAAATATCCGCAGGGGCAAAGACGCTTGCAATAACTATATTATAATAATATAATAATAATAATAATAATATTCTACCACATTCACACAGCACCATCTAGCCCCAAAATAAGCAATTATATTTGCTTGTGTATATATATATATATATATTATTATATATAGCAAAATTATTGGTACCTACTTATTTAATACTGTACTATTTACTACTTATATTCAGTTATTTTTGGAATCGGAGCCAGCCAACAGGATTTTAATTTTGTCTTTGCAACAAACTCGAACTGCACGGGGTGGCAATAGTGCGCACGGGCAGAGGCGCGTCGCGATAGCTTGGTAGCGCAGGACGTGATGCGCGGGATGTGCCTGAGTCGCGGACGGACGCGGTCAGTCAGACGTATGAGAGCAGACGTCGTTGACAGTTGTGTCTAAATACATAAAAAAATTAATACGCAGTTAAGATTAGGTTTCGTTCGATTTCTTTTATTAAATCTTTATTTTACATTCATATATTCATAGATTAATCTTTTCTTTAAAGTAATTTCTGATGAATTCTTTCTTTCAAAAGAAACCCCAAAGAAAATGAACTTGGCAAAGCCCCGACAACATCACTAAAAATGAAATTGACTTCATCATGACGGACAAAAAGCGCATATTTAGGGATGTCTCTGTAATCATATAATAAATATAACACCGGAAGCGATTACCGACTGGTAAGGGGCACCCTAAATATAGTCTTCAGAGCTGAGGGAAACCACACGGTGAGGTCCATATTGAGACCAACTCTGCAACAAACCATAGCTGGCTCTGAACAGTTTCAGTTGGAGCTAAAGAACAGTTTTGATGCCCTGAAACTTGAAAACACACAGGACATTGACAAGGACCTAGACAGCGTGGTTACAACCATTAAGGATATGGGCAAACGGTTTCGTGAGCGAAAAAGTATGGGCCGAGATTTGCGACTATCAGCTGAGACTTAAAACTCATGAGTAAGAGACGTGAAATGGTACATCATTCCTCAGACCGAATGGCTCTGTCAAAGCTCATCAAAAAATCAATACGGAGGGACCTAAGGCGCTCAAACATGCAACGCATTATGAACACAATTGAGCGAAATAAAGGTCTCAAAGTGTTCGAACAAAAGCTTGGCAGAAGCCATTTAAGACAGATAAAAACCGAGAATGGACAAATCCACACGTCTCAAACTCAAGTTCTCGCTGGAGTCGAAGAATTCTACGGAAACCTGTACTCCTCTAACGCCGCACCACCTTCGCCATCTCACCAAGACCTGAGAGCCACCCTGACCCGCCACTTTACCGATGAACTGCCAGATACCAGCCCAGAGGAGATCGAGTTGGCCCTTGGACAGCTGAAAAATGGGAAAGCCCCAGGTGAGGACGGTGTTACCAAGGAGCTCTTGAAGTCGGGCGGCAAACCCGTGCTGCAAAAGCTCCAACGCTTATTTCATTCTATAATTCATAGTGGGAGAACCCCAAGGGCATGGAGCAGGAGTACCGTAGTACTCTTTTTCAAAAAAGGAGATAACACTCTTTTGAAAAACTACAGGCCCATCTCACTCCTGAGCCATGTCTATAAGCTGTTCTCAAGGATCATGTCGAATCGACTTACTAGAAGACTTGACGAGTTTCAGCCTCCGGAACAGGCCGGATTTCGCGGAGGATTTGGCACCATAGACCACATCCACACTATCAGGCAGGTCATACCAAAGACAGAGGAATACAACCTCCCTCTCTGTCTCGTCTTCGTGGACTATGAAAAAGCCTTTGACTCTGTCGAGATCTGGTCTGTCATGGAGTCCTTGCAAAGTTGACTGGCGATATATCAGTGTGCTGAAATGTTTATACAGCAACGCCACAATGTCCGTCCAAGTACAGGGTCGTCCGACAAAGCTTATCCAACTACACAAAGGAGTGAGACAGGGGGATGTCATATCCCCGAAACTGTTCACAGCTGTATTGGAGGATGCTTTTAAGACAATAGACTGGAAAGGACGTGCCATAAACATAAACGGGGAACACATTTCGCACCTGAGATTTGCCGATGATATTGTCATAATGGCTGAGACCCCACAGGAGCTCCAAGTTATGCTGAACGATTTAAATGAGTCCTCCCAACGAATCAGTCTGCGGATGAACTTGAACAAAACGAAGACCATGTTCAATGATCAGGTTACGCCACAACCGATTATCGTTGATGATGTATCTCTCGAAGATGTTAAATCCTATGTCTACCTTGGACAAACACTACAACTATATAAAAACAACTTCGAGAGGGAAATCGACAGGAGGATTCAGTTGGGTTGGGCAGCATTTCACAAACTCCGTCAAGTTTTTACGTCGCCCATACCGCAAACCCTAAAGACCAAGGTGTTTGACCAATGCGTCCTGACAATTGTAAACTGATTTTCGAAATTCTTTATTTGTTAGAAACAACGTGTCCGTGGATGGGTGACCATTTGTGGCATTTCATTTTGAGCGTCTTCATGTTTTAGTAGCGGTAGACTCTTATCACTTCATGCCAAGTTAGAGGTGTCATGATCGTGAGAAATTCCAACAGCAGCGGGTGGCTACAAACTTGCCTGTACAGCAACACTGTTAATCTTTTGTATATTTGTTACGCGATTACTCCGTCAGTTAAATTATGATTTTTGATAATTCTTGGAACATTGACGTTTTAGCGACGAGGGCGAGGGAGAGGTGCTTGTTAGCAGCGGCTCTCTTAGTGACTCTATGAAAAGGCATAACATTTGAATTAGCGACAAAAATATTATTTTGCATACCTACAATTTTTTTTTTATTTATATTTAGTACCTGCTGTCATGTTCATCGTGTCCCTCTAGCACTAGGGATAATTTGAAAACTGAATCGAGCTATGTGTTGGAAGTTGAAGAACTATTGATCCAAAACTGTATATAAATTTTTTGTAGGTCTCAAAAATACTATAATATTGCTGTTTTTCTAAAATATATATAGCTATTGCAAGCGGCTTTGCCTGCGCAAGTATATGTATTATATTATTTTTCCACACCGTATAAACTTCAAAATAATGTAAACTCTTTTTGATCTCACAACAAACGCCTACATTAAATATAATTGCAATACTTGTTCAATGGTATAATTATAAGTATAATTTTTAATGAAAATAAATGTGCATTATTTACTTTCACTTACAAAAACGAAAATAAATAATGCACATTTTTTTCGTTTACAAATATTACAAACTAAAAAGTTTTTTTTCTCTATAAGATTAGTTTAGATTTCCGTCGGAAAAAGGTGCCAACCCTAGTGATCTCACGCCGGAGACGAATCGCTCGGTATTGACTCGCGCGCGTGTTGGCGCATGGTTTATATCCATTTAGACTAGATGCAACACAAACCGCGGTTTGAAGCACCCGCCAAGGTGAACTTTGTTAGAAGGTTGGTTTCCAAACCTGAAGATCGTGCATAATAAGTCAATCAAATCGAATAACGCACGCACTTATCGCAGCTTGCACCGAATACCGAATGTAAACAAACAACACGTTCTACGCGCCCGTCAGCGCGTCAGGCTAGCCGGGGCGCCCGCCGCCTGCGCCCGCGCTCTTCCCCGCGATCACCCTTCTTGTGAAGAAATCGTTTCTTTTTTAAATATTAAGATTTCGTGGATAAAAACAACACAAATTATGAATAGGGTTTTGTTACACCATAATAATCAAAAACACGTAATCTCTAATAACTTGCATTTTCTTTTGTGGCTTTTACAGAGTGTTGTAATAAAAAAATCAAATATCTATAAATGTCGTGGATAAATTCGACACAAAATATTTTGAACAACAGATAACCGAACTCTAAAACACATAACACCTCTAATACAAATTTTAATATTTTTTTAGAGCTAGTTGGGTGACGTATTAGGTACTAGTTAAATATCACGATTCCCTTGGGCAGAGATGACACAAAAAGCCTATGTACATCAGTTACTACTTTGTTATTATCATGGAAGTCAAATTTTTGTCTTTAATTTTCTTTTTGTCCAATACTGAGCGAAAAGACAAAATACCTAAATTTCTACCTATGCAAGTACCTAGGATGACACAAACTAATGTTTTAGGCTAGGCTAACGGTCAAGAAACTATATGCGAAAAATAAACAACTTTAATATTTTTGAAACCTCAAAACCTAGCGCTACGGGTCTACAAGCCCGTTATTAGCAGAACCGGCTGGTTTCGACCGCATGCTTCACGTTTGAACAACTGGTCCTATGCGCCGATAAATAAGGAGGGTCGGTATAATAATATTATGTCTATGTAATATGATTACTACTTTTAGTTTTTATTTATAATAGCCTACCAAAGTGACTCCTCATGCCTGATGGTAAGCAGTCAATGGGATCCAAGAGTGGTGGCCACCATTCCAAATCATTAATCAGCCGAAAGACGTCCACTGCTGGACATAGTGGGCCTCCCCCAACTTTCAGCACCGTGGCCGATCGTGAGCCGCTCTCATCCGATTGCTCGCAGTATGTCGTTAGTCCAACCACTTGTAAGGCGTCTGTCCACGTTGCACCATTTCAAAAATTAACTAACATACATATATTTCAAACCCTAATCAGTACCTACCTATCTTAAATTTAATATTATTCTTTTTCCTACGAAAACAGTTGTTAGTAAAATAATTTTATTCTTTCAACGAAAACTTATAAAATCCAAATGTATACCTACTTTAATTATCGAAACGCCTGACTGTTGACCAGACAATAAATTAAGCTTTTTGTAAATTAAGTATAAAATAGAGTCTGATTTGACATTTTATTATTTTCACTTCGTCCGAAAAATGTGACTTGCCGGTGAAAAACCGAAATAGTACCTACTTACCTAAATAATTATTTATCCCTACTACCTAAAGACGTTTTAATATAGAACTATTTACAACCTACCTTCGACCTGCCTATGTAAAATAATAAGGTCATTCACTATTTTAATTATGTAGGTACCCGTGTATTTTATTCTTAGGTTGTTTTTTTTTTATTGTTTGCGAAAATTTATCTCCTTGATGTCCATAATTTTTAACTAAACGAGAATGTATAAAGATTTTATAACGTTTATTTGTCAGTTTTTAATAATCAATTAACGAATAATTATCATAATAATTACAGCAAAATAAATACCTAAGATGTTTTTTTATAAATTTTGGACCATTGTATTGCGTGTATGTTTCATGTAATAGAAACAACATACTTCCAAGACATTTAGAAGTGAGCTCCATATCAGTGGAGCACTGTTCATCAACATGCCGGGATATTCTTATCGTAATATCACCTTGAAAGCCGAAACCGCTGCAATTTCGCTAACGAGGCAGTCTAGTAACTATTAAAAATGAATTAAAAAACAAAAACCAGGGTCATTTCCGAAAAATACTTGCTTTCATACTTCAGATTCTCACATTTTTTTAGGCTAAAATAAAGGCAGTGAACAGTAAACTTAGAACGTTTGATCTAATTCTGCAACGGATAATAATACTTAGGTATAGGTACTTACTGTGTTTAATTTCGTTCATTTTCCATTCGAAATTGTATTTAATGTACCTACTTATAGTACTTATGTATAATGTCATGTGCATTTTAATACACGTAGAAAAAAAGTGTAAGTTAGTACCTACTTCTCCTTTTTAAGCACATTATTGTGCGCTCAGAGAAGTAAGTATAAGATTTCAGGTCTATGCTAAATCTCGCACAGGAGTGCAGGATTAAGAAATAACAAAATTTCAAACAGTAGACAAAGATTATAGAAGTAGAACTCTTCGACAAACAAACGTTGAAACTTGATAATTTAATTAATTACGGCCGTTATTAGGTATTGTTTATTATTACTCAATATTTCAACTCTCAATTTCAATGCACATACATCGATTAATTAGATTGTTGGAATTGTAGGTATTACTGGTATTAGATTGCAAAAAAGGAAATAAAAAAAAATAAAAAAAATAATGACCAGATTATAACTATGTTTTTTTTCACAAATTACAAAGAATCGAACAATTCTTTTTCGCTTGCTGCTTCTATTAAAGTTGTTAATTTAATAGTTACACAATGCGATCTATTAATTGATGAATCACTACCTACCGCTTACGAGTCAATACTACATTAAGCGATGACAAAGATAGAAAAAGAATCGGTTGCTATTTTGCGTAAATTCATGGCAATTACAATAGATAATTTGGAATAGCTGACAAAGACGCCATTTAAACAATAGTTACTTAATGTTCAAATTCATTGATTTCTTAATTATGGAAATTTTTAATAAGGACAGTTAAAATTATTAATTATTCAAAATTTCAGATAGTGTCGCTTACTTTTATAATTTACAAATATACTTAAATTAGCTCCAATTTATATAGTTATGAGCCATTTCACAAAAAAATCTTGTTCGCTTAGTTCAAATTTAGATAACAGATGACAGCTTCGTGCAGATGTGCGTAAATAAACAATGCAAGCAGTGTTATGAATTTATGATGGTTTAAACAACTTTCAGCCGTATAATGTGTCTACCTTGATAGGTGTTTATGAAAATTTATTATTCTCAGTGAATGAACAGTTAATTATAAACTGTTCATTCACTGATTTCATTGATCTCATAATGGTTGATTTTGACAAGTTTGGTAATCTACTAACCTAATGGCGTCATTATGACGTTCCAATGGTCAAGCACTGACACTCGCTTGATAGAAATGGCAGGACATATCAGCCGCAAGCCCAATCACGAAGGTCTACTGGGCTCAGTGGGACAGTCTGAAATTGGAACAAGACGTGCTGTATAGAAAGTGGGAGTCACCTAACAGTAAGGAGCAAGTGCTACAGATGGTTATCCCGAGAACCAAAGTTGCACCTGTTCTGCGCTTAGTGCATGATGGTGCATCAGGCGGGCATCTTGGTGTGAAGAAGACCTTGGTGAAAGTGAGAGAACGCTTCTGCTAGGCATGAGGATAGGTGTAGAAAGTCCTCTACGTGTGCTTCGGTAAAAGGACCTCGTACTAGATCAAGAGGCAAGCTACAGCTGTATAGTGTCGGAGCCACATAGGAAAGAATTGCCATTAAGTAGTAGTAGTAGCAAGTAGTCCTAAATTACTTCACCAAATAGATTGAAGTGTTTGCGACACCAAACGAAGAGGCTCAGACACAGTTATCATATCGGTCCGCGGTTTATGACTCTACGGGATTTACGCCGGCCAAAGTTAACTTCGGTAAAGAGATACGCCTACCAGTAGATCAGGTCTACTGGTAGGCTTATCTCTCTTTCGGAACACCTCCTGATACGCCAAAGCCGACAGTAGAATACGTTGCAAACTTGCAGGCACAGCTGGATAGGACGCATGAAGATCGTCCACATCGATCGACTAGCACCCTATAACGGTTCTATCGCTGCTCTGGACGAGCATGATTAAGAGGGGGCCAATGTTACGACGATTACGCTAGAACGTTCGCAAGTACCTACCTACACGTATAACATAGGTGTCTACGCGTCGCATCTACAGTACCTACCTACATTCATTCTTTTGCTATCGCAATTTGTCGGCAACGATTGCTGTCTAACGGTAGTTGATCTACGCTGGTTTTGTTCAGCATGAATGGGACGGATGGACCGGGGCGGGGATCGGCGCAAGAATATTAGTTTTCATACTAAACTAAATTAATTAACTAAACTAAATTAGTTTCCATACTACTAAAGGACTACAATGCTTTCTCTGAATATAGAACCTTATTCAAAGTGACTTGTAAGGCATGCTTTGATTCCTACATTAAATCGGTCGAAAGCAATATAAAGATTAATATCAGGCACTTTTGGAGGTATATTGCTAATCGAAAAAATTCATCTAGCATCCCATCAGTGATGCTATATCAAGACCGCAAGACCGATGATCCGGCCTTAATCTGTAATATGTTTTCTGATTTTTTCCAATCCGTCTTTGAACCGACATCGTCTACTTTCTCTGCTTGGACTCCTCCATCACGATGTGACGCCGATGTCCTTATTGACAGGTTTTACCTTGAGGACTATAAAATTCTAAATGAGCTTAAGAAACTTGATCCTTCCAAAGGGGCTGGTCCTGACGGTTATCCAGCTCTATTCTTCAGGAGCATTGCTCAAAGTGTGTATAGGCCACTTCACAAACTATATAATAAATGCTTAGATCAGGGTGTCTTCCCTGATGTTTGGAAAGAGGCTAATATTACACCTGTACACAAGGGGAGAGCTAGACAAGAGGTCGAACAATACAGACCCATTTCTATTCTGTCAACCTTGTCAAAACTCTTTGAAAGGCTCGTTCATAATAAAATTTACGCAATACTACACAATGCTATTATTCCTGAGCAGCATGGATTTGTTAGGCGTCGATCGACAATATCCAACTTACTTGTTTTCAGTAACTTTCTTTTTGAGAATATTGATGGACGCTTGCAAATCGATGCTGTCTATACAGATTTCAAGAAGGCGTTTGACAAGGTTGATCACGAAATACTCCTTAATAAAATCAGCTACAACGGAATACGGGGTAATCTTCTTCGATGGTTTTCTTCATATGTTAGAAACAGAACCCAGAAGGTGGTTATAAATGGCTTTCATTCAAGAATGGTCCATATTACGTCCGGCGTTCCGCAAGGCTCGATATTGGGACCTCTTCTTTTTAACATTTATATAAATGACATTTCGAGATGCTTTAGGAACACGAAATTCCTTTTGTATGCTGATGACTTGAAAATATACAGGACTGTAACTTGTTTGGACGACTGCATATTATTCCAAAAAGATCTGGACAATCTCTCAGTGTACTGCACTGAAAACAAACTTCAACTAAGCGTCTCGAAGTGTCATTATAGAAATTTCACTAAAAATAAGAACGTGGTCAAGTTTGACTATCTCCTTGGTAACAATAAACTAAGTTATACTGAGAATGTAAGGGATCTGGGTGTCCTTCTTGATAACAAATTATCGCTTAACGAGCACGTAGAAAAAATTGTTAATAATGCGTTTAAAATGTACGGTTTTGTTATGCGGTCATCTACTGAGTTCAAACAGACTTCCACGTACCTATATCTATATAAAACTCTAGTGCGCTCACAATTAGAATATGCTGTTCCCATCTGGAATCCATACTATCAGAAGTACATTGAAGAAGTTGAGAAAGTTCAGCGTAAGTTTCTTCGTGCGATGCACTACAGATGTCACCGGAAATATTTGGGATATGCTCAACTGATGGATAGATACAGCTTTTTGACACTAGAATCCAGACGTACCTACTTAGAATCTAATACATTATTCAATATTGTTCACAATAATTTTGACTGTATAGATCTAACAAATCAGCTATGCTATGCTGTCCCACGTACTGTGCATAGACGAAACGTTCGCGCTGGTACATTGTTTGCCTTGAGTAATTGTAGGACCAACTCAGGACTTCGTTGTCCAATACGACGCTTAGTGGATAGCTTTAATAAATTTTTTGTAGCTGTGGATATTTTTGCTTGCACGAAATCTATCTTTAAGTCTGATATCCAAAAAATATTAAACGAAAACATCAATACTGTCTAATGTATAATTCATAATTTTTTTTTTTTTTTTTATTGATTTCTCTGTTTGTTTTGTATTTTCAACTTATGTTAATTTTATTCAACTTATGTTAATTTTATTTTAACTCTATTGTTTCGCTCGAATAATGTAATATCATTTTGTTATTAATTTTAACTACCTTATTAACTTGATTGCATGTTCTCTATGATTTTAAGTAATATGTTTGATTTGTATACACAATTTATTTATATTATGCAAGGTCTACTATTTCTACTATTTTTTTTTTATTTATATAATTTAATTTCTATTTAAATGATTATAACAAATAGTTAATTTGTGGATAACGTAGTGGGCTGCATTAAAAAATAACAACTATTATGCTATAATAGTTGTTATTTTTTTATGTTACCATTCCATTTTGTAGCTGTTTGTTATCCTTAATAAATAAAAAATAAAAATAAAAATACTAATGTTTCGCTCGGTGAGTGAGAGCGCCCGCAGCTTAAATACCCCCTCGGTCTTGATCCTTTTCCCTTTTCCTTCCACATCCCCTTCTCCGTGGTCGGCAACGATTTGGTTCTGTTTTCTAAGCATTATTTCTTTCGTAATACTTGAAAAATACAGCTATCTCTGAAGGTTACGGTTGCCACTTACCATCAGGTAGGCCGTATGCTTGTTTGCCACCAAACTCGTATAAAAAAATACTTTGTGGTAATAACAGGAGGGTTCTAGAAAACTATTGAATGACTATAAAAAGCATTCAAACGTCGGAAAGGACATTAAGTTGTGAATACAGCGACCTCGTTATCTATGTATTTAACTCGAGACATCTAAGTTATACGGAAGTTTACTAAGAGCGATCTGTAAAGCGTTATAGTGCAGGATAAAATTATGTGTTTAATGCTTTATTTTGGTACTGTTAGTGTATTGTGTAAGTCTTGAATAAACTCATCATCGCGTAACTGGTATTTTACATCGAACTCCATCCTAACACGTAACAATACACTATTGAGTGCGTTTCAAAATTAGTGTGTTTGCGGGATAACCCAAGAAGTTTTGTTGGCAGTATATTATTGCGTTTATTTTGTATTTCTTCTTAATTTGAATGCAAAAAAAAACAGAAAGTTTCAACATAAAACGTAAAAATTGTTCTATCTTTTCTTTAATCATTAATTAAAAATATTAATAATTGAAAAACTATTCTATTATTCGTAAAGCAAAGTATGTAACTAATGTTTACTGTATCAAATGTAGTCAAATATATAAATATTAATGTTAGATTTAGGACTCCGAAATTGACTCTGCAAGGATTTTCTGTAAACTAGATGTGGAAGACTGATCACAACAAAGCAAGTAAAGATTTTTAAATATGAAGGACAATACGATAAATTTTTCTTTATCCATGTATTTAACAGTTACAAAGTATGACCTAACTAGCGGACGTCACGCGGTTTCACCTGCGTGGTTCACGTTCTCGTGGGAGTACAAGGATAAAATATAGCCTATGTTACTCAGTGATACTAAATGCAGCTTTCTAATGGTCAAAGAATTTTTGAAATCGGTCCATTAGGTTCTGAGTTTATTCGTTGCATACAAAAATACAAATCTTTCCTTTTTATAAACTTAAAATTTTGGATAAAACGTGAAATAGAATAGAGAAGAAAAATTACAGCTATTTACTTGTTCATTCATATACATAGTGTTCTTTCTCGCATGACATTATACCGTATGATTAAATAGTAGATATGTATGGTGGACAAGGTAGACCGTCAGTTCATTTTGTATAATTTTTTGTAAGCATGCGCAGAGCGAGTGATTAGACATTATGAATAAAGGCTATAGTGTGCTAACTCGAAGTAAGTAGGTATCATTAATATTCAGTTCTGAAAATGTCGTTTCTTGCTCGTGTATTGTTCCACCATCACAATTTATGTTAATATTTGTAAATGGTAATCATGAGTTTAAGGTAGATGCACAATTGTTTTATTTCTACCTGCAAATATAGTTTTATCTACCGTCCTCAAAGGATCAAAGTATGCAAACACACTTATCCATGACGCCGTGTTTTGTTTAAGGTTCGCACACATTAGGACGGGCCGCAGCGGGTCGAATCACAGGTCAAAAATCAGTTCAAAACCCTTTTATGTAATATAAGGTTAAGGCGAGGTGCGTTTACGAAGTTGACAAGAAGACATATGTTTGAGCTTCCATTGTAAAGAAATACACAAAAAATATTGTACTTAGATTGAAAAAGAAACAAACAAACAATAACGAACAGAATATTTAAAAACTCAAATTAAAATTAATTAAAAAAAAAATAATTGTTTGTTTTGTGTCTGGGTGTAATTTATCTATAATATGTATGTATTTACACAAAAATTTGTATATAAGTAGTATATCAGTTGTTTAGTACCCATAACACAAGCAAATATAATTGCTTAATTTGGGGCTAGATGGCGCTGTGTGAATGTGGTAGAATATTATTATTATTATTCTCTTTATTTATATTTTTTTCTTATTAATTATAGTTTTAAATAGGTACATATCTATATAAAACAAAAAATACACATTTAAAAATATAAAAAATAGATTACCACCGGCAACGAGACTAGAGTCCAAGCTACCGGCGGTTAGGGTTCCAGAGAAAGGAACCTCCTAACAGTACGTGCCGTGTCGAGAAGCACTGCCTTCTGGCCCTTGACCCATCCACCTAATGCGAGCCTTTTTAGGGGTTGGTCGAGGCTCTTTGCTATTAAACCATTTACAGTAATGACTAGTCAACAATCTCATGGGCTAAATCAAGATATTTTATTTGCTTGTCTTTCTTCTTTTTTTATAATTATTATTATTAAAAAAGGCTAAGTAACTCTGTAAAAAAATCCTAAATATCACCATAAAAAATTACCTAGTTTTCTCAATTTTATAATTTTCACTGTCGTTGATTGAATTGTATGATTTTTAATTATACAAAGGATAGCTTATTTATTGTTCTAACACAATAACCGGTTAGATTTTTAATTAATCTTAAAGTTAAACAAAAATCAAGTATAATGTACGTAATTTGTAATGATTTCTCGTTCGTCAACTGTAATATATAACTGTAATTAAACCTATGCGAATTACTAAGTTACAATCTAGTGATATAGTAAATATTGTGAACCTACCTCGCCTTAAAGCACATTATGACGGACCGCAGTGCAGCGCAAAATGATTACTTAGTAGTTCGGATTTTATGTAGGTATGGCGGAAGCAGTATGGTAAGCTAGTATTATTTATTTATATTTATGTATAAAAAGTACTTACCTAAAGAAAATGAATGTTGTTTAGTGCACTGACTTCATGTCAGCGGTCAAATAGGTACCTACCTAGAAGTGCGTTTCACTGAAAATCAGTGCTGTATTATCTAGTGGTCGGAGTAGGTAGTGCTATTTCCGGGATTCAGAGATTTTTCCATAATTTGGATATTGGATATGCCCTGTGAATCCCAGAAAATGATTTATTTTTAATTTAATAGAAGGGTTTTTTAGATTGATTGATGATTTGAACTATTATAAAACTTAGTACCTAACTATTTAGATCTCTTCTCTACATAAATACAACACAGTGTCATCTGTATATCTGTTTATTCGCGTCAATTTTAACCGATGTGACCATAACTTTACGGTAATAGGTAGGTATATAACGAAACGTTTTTATATTATTTACGATATGATATGATATGATATTATTATGATCAGTTGTATTCCAAGATAAAAAAGAAATTTATAAACATACGGGAATTAACGCGATGTATGTATATTATATGTCGTATGTTTATAAATTTATATCATGCAACGCGAAAGTTTAAAAGTAAATATAAAAAAGAAAATTAGGTACAAGTGACAATTATCAAAAATTGCTAATTTTCGAAATTCTGATTTTAATCTCTTGTTTATAAAACCAAAAATAACATATAATGTGTACATAGATAACAAGTCGACTAAAATATAAAATCTTTTGTCTTGAACAGACAAGTTTTCCAGCGATTTCCTTATATACTATGTATAGAAAGAAAAGCAGGACTCTACTATCGGCCATTTGTAAAAGTGTAGTGTCGTGTCGTCCTAATAGGTACTTACGAATGAGATTGCTCGATCTAATGCACACAAATACTTAGATCTTGTTTAGTTCTATGAACATGATGATTTTAGATATTTGTTTTATTTTTATTCTTCAATCGTCTTCTCTAATTTATTAAAAATGCTTTAATAGATATTATTATGGTAAAAAGTTATAGCAGATCTCTCCTACTAATATGCCAAACAGTACGGTGTGTTGCCAAAAATTTTAATATCACATCAAATATTATGCTGATTGCACATCAAATTTACCCAAGCGTACTGTATACCTAATACTTACATCTGAAACAATTTAACTATTCTTGCAACATATTTCCCAATGACGTTTCCAAAAGTAGAAAGAAAAACGAACTGCTACCAGCACTGTAGGTTAGGTTAGAATAGAACGGCTCATCACCGAATCGTCTATGTAGCAAAATGTCAACTGCGACCATACAAAGCACAGAGCGAGCGAGCGAAGCGAGCGTGCCGCGGCAGTGGCCAGCGAGTGCCGAAACATTTCTTTTTATTGTAATTTTTCTAATTTGTATATGCCGTCATAAAGATGCAAATCATTGTTATTGACTAAGCAATGACTGAATAGAAACGATATTTTCTTTTTTTTATATATTAGCCTACGAAAGTGACTCCACCCCGCCTGATGGTAAGCAGTCAAGTGAATCCAGAAGTGGTTGCCGCCATACCAAAAGCCAGCCAGAAGGGAGTGAGGGAGGTGAGGAAAGAAAAAGGGGGAAATTAGGCCTCCGGCACTCTCACTCACCGAACGAAACGCAGTAGTACGAATACTACTACTCATACGTCGATCTTCTATGAGAGGGTAGTACTTCCCCGGACGATCCGGCCCATTCATGCTGAAACCAGCGTGCATCTACTACCCTCTCATAGAATCTACTACACTATCACATAAATTAAAAACTAAATAGGTAAATTTAAAACTGACGATACAAATTTGATAACACAAAAAAAGAATACAAAAATGAAACTAAGTTTAAAAACACGAGTTAATAGATTTATTGTGCGATAGTT
Source organism: Parascotia fuliginaria (assembly GCA_963082885.1). Lineage (NCBI taxonomy): Eukaryota > Metazoa > Arthropoda > Insecta > Lepidoptera > Erebidae > Parascotia > Parascotia fuliginaria. Next base: position 9,243,357 of record OY720178.1, on the reverse strand, counting down.
ATTATTAGATATGCGTTCATAAAAAAGCTTTACTTTTAAATAAATAGCAATGAGTCACGAACTTAAATTGTTGCTGAAATTATAATATTTTGATATAACCACCGAGGTTGTATAAAAAAAAATATTTTGTTGTGCAATCAGTATTTTTGATTAAAATACGGTTTTTTTTAAAAACAACATGAAGATTTTTTGATTTGCAGTTAATAACTACGTATACTACATCATTATACTTTGCCGCGTCGCGTCGCATTTGCCTACATAACGTAGGTACTCATGATATCTTAAACAGTTTAACTTCGTTTAAAACAGCGACATTCAGATGCTTTTTGTAGAATTAACCTAAATCGCTATCGATCCCGGGTCTTTCCCAGGTATGTTCATATTGACATCAACATTCAAGATCATTGACCCCAAATAGCACTACCTACTCCGATCACTAGTAATAATATATACTCCTTTGTATATTACCTACAGCAAATAGCTGAGTGGAATTACCCATTGTTAGCTTAGGCATAACAGTTACTAATAATAACAATAAAATATTCTTCTTTCTTTCTTTCTTTTACTTACCACATTAAGACAGGCCGGGGCGCAGCGCATTGACAGATTTAAAGTACAATCCTTCAAACCAAAAGTCCGTCTGCCGTAAAATAAACACGTGCACTCAAATTCGCTTGCTCTTGCTATTGTGGTGTGGCGGAGCGGGGCGGGCCGCATAGCATTTTATACGGTAGTAGATCCACGCTGATTTCAGCATGAATGGGCTGGATCGTCCGGGGAAGTACTACCCTCTCATAGAAGATCGACTTAAGAGTAGTAGTATCCGTACTACTGCGTTCCGTTCGGTGAGTGAGAGCGCCGGAGGCCCAATTTTCCCCCTTTCCTCTTTCCCTTACCCTAACTGGATTCCCAGCCGCCATAGTGGAGGCCACCATACCAGCAGTTTAAGACGATAGCTTTTGGTATGGTGGCCGCCACTTCTGGATTCCACTGACTAAACTATCAGGCGGGGTGGAGTCATTTTGGTAGGATACAATATAAAAAAAAAAATATAGCACGCAATCTAAATCCGCGGCTGAATTTGCGACCCGCTGCGCCACGGCATAGTGTGCCATATTATATATAAAATACAGAAGATAAATTTTTGAGCTGCGGCCCGATGTAATGTGCGCGAACCTTAAGTAAGCATTTTGCGCTGCGCTGTGACCGGCTCCGCACTGCTGCGGCCCTGCGACGTAGGGCTTTAACCTTTAAACTTAGATTTTGAATTTGATTACAGAATTCATTCGACAAGGACAAGTAGCCGTGATTTCATTTATTTTTGATGGTGTTAAAATGTCATAGCCGTGCGAATCCGCGCGATACAATATAATTACGTGTTGCTTCGCAACAATTAATACGTGGATTACTCATGTAGATTACATCATACATGGACAATGATAAAGACACAAGGCGTGTATTTGTTTGGTATAAAGCGATGTTACTTCTATTTCTTTAAGACACTTACTAAGATAGGCATTTGATCATCAATTCCTCGTTATTACCCCTTATCAATTTATGATTAAGTATAGGTAATTCACATTGATGTTGCAATAATATGCCTATCGTTGAGGCAATAGTTGAATGCAGTGTTATCAACTATCTACTTAATATAATAATAATATTTATTACATATATACAAATATCTATGTATGCATGCTGTGGATACAAAAGAAACTTACCTGATCTATACGGGCGCCTTCAATAAATTTTATATAGTCTGAATAAAATACGACTGGACCACACATCAACGTCTGAAAGGCCAATGTATACGCGAAGTATTCAAGCGGCGATGGAGTTTTTTCTATTTCATAAAACTCTTCACTTGCCGAGCCTGTTGAGTTCGCATTTATTTCTTTTCTAGAAAACTTATCCTGTAGTAAATATCCCAACGATGTTACTCTCTGTGTTATTACCATTAATGGACCTGAAATGATTCACATAGATTACATAACTAGAAATCATTTATTTTATACCTGTGTTATAAGTATTTCTTATCAGATATTTCTACATACCCGTAATATCCAGCGTATAATCACCCGTATGATACATCTGTCTATGTACGTGCAAACATGATAGATACAACATAGATGCTGCCAAAATAACACTGAAAATCGATCACTTAATGAGGTGTTTGAATACCAGCTAGGTATTTACATAATATATTTAAGAAATACTAATGAAACAAGAGAAAAGATTAAGCTAAACGCTGTTTAGAGACTCAAGATTATATAATCCAACTTGAATGCCGCGTCTTTCGCGTAGAAAATAACATTTCTAGCAACAAGATAATTTTTACTAACTAACTAATTAGCCGATCATTTCTTTTTTCTGTAGCCACTAAATAAAAAATATTAATGAAACGTCCATGACATTGTATGAAACTTACATGATTCAGTAAAAATCTTCGTAAATATTTAAGCCAATGATAGGAAATTGTATAATCAAACGAAAAGCGATAAAAAATAAAGAAACTAGCGGTACTAGTGAAATTTTTTTTTTCCTTTTTGGAATAAATAAAGATAATCTCTCTCGCCACGTTGATCACTGCGCTGCGAGGAGTCATACCGGCGCGGCGGCTGATTTTAATATTTCAAAAAGTTGTCAACAGGTATTGAAACAGTCTTGAATATGAAATAATTTATTTAGAAAAGAATTATTAAAATGGTTGGTTCTATCAACTTTTAAAATGTAAAAACGTAGTTATAGTGACATAACTACAATAGTTGGACATAATACGCAAAGTTATTTGTAGATATTAATATGTTCTATAATATTGTAAAACATTTTTTCTGTTTTATCATCAATACTTTCCGCAGCGCATGCGATGAAATACATTTTGTGTCTCATTTTTTTACACCTTGGTTTGGTTTTAGTAGGGATTCCTAAGAATCTCTAATTCTTTCTAGTAATATGTACAGCCTATGTTATTCAGTGATAATGCAGCTTTCTAATGGTATAACAATTTTTTAAATCGGTTTTGAAGTTTTAAGTTTATTCGTTGTATAAAAAAATACAAATCTTTCCTCTTTATAATATTAGTGTAAAAATATTGAAATTACAATATTTTTAAATGAAATAAATTACTTACTTGCCCATAATACTTTGTGGAACAGTTTTAAGTAGGATATAACTTAGCATCGGTAGCAGTGACAAATGTATTGATTGTCTGAAAATAATAACAAAATTAATAAAAGAAGAACGTGAGGATGTCTTCCAGGAGGATTATGAGTCGAAACACGGATTTCGGAAATCGATGGCACAATTTTAAGCAAACTTGAAGATATTACTTGACGCCGATTTCGGCGTTATGTGTTTCGGCTCTACGAGTTCGGTTGCGAAGTTGATTACTTTAAATGGGTTTTCTATTTGGATTTTCATTACTGGATATTGACTTTGACTCTTTACTAATTATAGAAGTTCTAAACAATTTTTTTAAGAAAAATGGTCGTTTAAAATATTATATAATTATCTCATCTTTATAGATATAGATATAGATATAGATATATTTATTTGTTGAAAACATGTGTAGCTTACAGGAGATACATCCATAAATGGTTCATAAATGTTATATTGTCTCAACATGTTTAGCCATGACCGGCGTACAAATATGGTGTATTTAATCTACAATAATAATAAAAAATGTTATAGTATTAGATAATAATAGGTAATAATGTCAATAATAATAATAATTAATCGTCAATAAAAAATTAATAACAATAATATAAAAATTAATCATTAAAAGTATCATTAAGGTATTCATTAATATTAAAATAACATTTTCTTGCTAACAATTCTTTAACTTTATTCCTGAACTGATTGTTATTTAAAGATTTAAAATATTTAGGAAGCTTGTTGTAGATTTTAGGCGCCATACAAAATATACTATTGCCCAAATGTGCAGTTTCTTTATTCTACTAAACTACTAGATTGGATTTGGATGGCATTCTTGTGAACTAGTCATCTAAAAAAATATTTTTTGTTGATATCTACACATATAAATCGATAGATATAATACAATACGCAATGAAAATTTACATGGATGCTTTAGATGTAACAATGACGATTCACTATTGTGTTAAAAGACCACTTTTTTGGACATGATCTTTTTATTACAAAAACGTATAAAAGTAATCATATACAACGCTAGAGTAAAACTCCGGAGTGACAAATATAAATAGTTAAGTAAGGAAAAATTTTGAAGTTTCATTATTATTTAGCCCGATAAAGTAAAAACAAAAAATTACATAAACAAAACCTATTTTTTTTTAAATATGTAAGTCATTATAATTTACATTATAGCACGATTATTTTGCTTAGAAATGGAGAAATGATTTTTTTATATATGGATTTAATTTTTTCAAATAATCCGCTGTTTTAGAAAAAGATGGTAATATCAAAATTAAGGTCTATTAGTAATTAGTACCCTACTTACATAAAAAAATCACATTCAAATCTCATGGAATCTAGAAGTTACAGTCTGTTTTAGTTATACTCGGATATTTTCTGGTTACGGTTGTCACTTTTTGAAATAATATATTTATCAGGCTATGTGTATTTTTTTGTGGTGTCGTTGCAATCTACCTAAATAAACAGATGGACACAGAACTGCATTTATGTATTTTTTATTGTAAACTTTAATTATTATTAATTAGTTTGTTTAAGCGAAATATTCAAAACTATTATAACTACCTATATTTATTAATTTCTGACACAGATGAAATATGCAATATCAGTCCAGTTCCAATGACATTACAGTAAAATATTGTTATGTACATAAAAATGGAAGTTATTTAGGGCAATGCGCAATTATAAGCAAAGTTAGACAATTTTTTAATTTTATCTATTTATGTGTATATTCCAATAATATTCCTTAAGAAAATTCCAGTATACGTTATATCTAAACTTACCTTTATGAAGTCAAACTTACAGTTAAACATCGTCTTTGGTCAAGGATCTATTGCAAATTCATATATATGTACTTTTAGCTCTTTTAGCTTTTGCCGTAACTTTGCTTACGTAGATGTTGCTTATCGCGTTTAACAGTAGCATGGTCGTCCTAAATTTCACGAAGCGAAGCGGGTTGGATGTGAAGTTATAAGAAAGAGACAGACAGACACATTTTCGCCACACTAACATTTTTAAAATGTTAGTGTGGAGTTATAATGATAAATACAACTAGTTGTCCCCATATTGCAATAATGACCCGGTTATACTTTGTGAAAACCCTAACAAAAACAAGAAATCGGTCATTACCAGAGTAATGACCGATTTTTGAAATTAAAATTGCGTAAAAGTAAATCACTTTTCTATGTAATAAAACACGGGATTTTTCTGCTCTTTAAAATTAATCTCGGGATTTGAGGCATATCCACTTCATTCTTTTGCTGTATGAAATCAGTGTAAGTACATAAATAACTCTACCTAATTTCTGACCTCTGGTCATACATAACTTCAAAATTCCACGAGATTTGGTTGTGATATTTTTTTAGCAAATAGGTGATTAATAGATCTCAATTTAACTGAAAATAACTTTTCCAAATACGGTGAAATACTTGAGAAAAGATATAAAAACCAAATAATAAAAAAAAAACATTTTTCCGTTTCTAAGCAAGATACGAGGTTTGTAATTGCTTTAAAATATTTAGCCTTTATTGTAGATTATAACTAAGTACATACAATTTTTTAAATTTTTATTTGTTTTACTTACTTAGTTTTTAGTATAAATAATATTTTAAATGTTTTATACGTTTTTGTAATATATAAGGGATGTCCGAAAGTGGTCTTTTAACACAGTGCGATTGGACCGGAGTTCTATTAAAATATGAGAACATGGTTTTCGACAACTACGACGACGCCAACGTTACATCTATGTAGGTAATTAAATGTATTTAAAAATAATTACCTTCCAAAACAGAAATAACCCATTATTAAACCTGAAACAAGGCACAGAGTATGTCGAAATTCGGGCGAAGCAAATCTCAATGGTTTTCGAAACAGTCTTGCCAGGCATAGTGCAGCTATTTGTGCGATCAAAAAATTTACCTATTAAAGAAAGAAATGAAACTATTGAATAATAATGATCATAGTGCAACACATAACAAAGTAATGGTTCTTACATAAGCGGACATGATGTCACTACCTACAATGCATCGCGTGCAGGCCATAAACGCAACAAAATATAGTGTTTCCTAAAATTACGAGTACATCTACTTAGCCCACATTTGTTGTGCAACTAAGTCGTAGGTTTTAAAAAAGCTTATAAGCTTAATCTAAAAGTTGCGCTGCCGTACCTTTCTTAACATAGAACAGAAATGCATCTTTTTTTGTATAGGTCTAAACAAACAGTCTATCTAGCTTACATAGTAGACGGCATTACAAAGGCACATCAACATGCATATATGCGCACGATATAGCGCGCAATGAGCGGCGTACCGCGATTATGTTTAATCACGTGGTCTTCATATTCTAACTATATTTTACTAGTATTGTCATGATAATTGAAAATATTTTATTAAATGCAAATTGTTTAGTTATATTAGAAATAATATACCAAGCAATCCGTATGTAAATTGTGTAATACCTACGACGATATTAGAGATATTATCTATATCTAATATATAAAGCTTTGTCCTGACTGACTGACAGAACATGCACAGCCTAAACAAAAAATTTTATAATTTCGAAGTTGGTGCCAAGTAAATACTATAAGAACCTTACTACAATAGCAAATTAAGATTGATAATACCTATACCTAGTTATTGTTTCAAAATTAAAAAATACTTATTTAATCATTTCTGATTACCTAAATCCTAATAGATATTGTACAAGATCTACTGTCTTTACATTGTTATTCATAAAATAAAACACTTTACACTACTGGTTATTCAGTATAACAAAACATAGAACATTATTTTTGTTTCTCTGATAATGACAGTTTAATTATGAAAGGTTTATTTGTGTTTTTAACTATATATTGTCATCACCATTACTGACCAAGTTATAGTCGCTAGATAAATCTCTAGCCTAGTACTGCTGTATATAACATTCATTAGTAGATCTTTAGACTGAAATAATGATACTTAATATGAATCAAGGTTTAAAATTCATTAATTAGGCAGAAAGTTTGATCAATAAATGAATCTAAAACAAATTCTGGGCAACATTAGCTTCCGGTTAGGGATAAATTGCAAAGTGTCATTCAACTCAGCGTTTTAGAGATGGGGTAAGTATAAACTGAAGATTATTATAGATCTAATGCATTTTTGCAGGTATCTAGGACCTGTCAGCGGTTTGGTGCATTACTAAATATCTACACATCCCCACTATCGGTGACTGCGCTACTTTAACAAATACTAGCACTACCAATGGTTATATTTACGACAGTAGTTAAGTTCTACTCAGTAAAACAATCACACTGATACTCACCAAATCAATTGGAAGACCCACTCTGTTTGACAGAAACGTGAATATTTGACTACCATCGTAGTAATCATAGTACGTCATAGTCATCTTTGTTTATTTTTATCTGAAATATAAAATCAGCTGTTGAATTAACAAAATAAAAATATATGACTTAACTTTAAAAAGCAGCCTTAAACAAAAATATTAATGTTATATTTGTCTTACCCTCTCGTTTAACGTGGCTCAATATAATACAATAAATTATATTCAAATTGTTGAATCTGAAACACTTTAAGGCTTTACTGACAGTCAGTACACCACACTGATGCAGCGATGATACACCACTACCATTGATTATGCGACAGAGCTTTCCAAACATCCGTTTTACTACCACAAGTATAAGTAAATATCTGCATCGATTCACGTTGACTTTACACTACACCACTACGTAATAACTGGTGAACAAGTTTTTATGTTTATAGTTTTTAATTTATTGTAGAGAGCCGATCATACGATGATACCAGTGTGACCAACTTTATATTAGAGATCCTGCCCAGCCTAGGTATAAAAACTGACATATATTATCCTGTCAAACTCCTATTCACAAAATGTCGAAATAATGCCAATATAATTTTAAAAAACTTTCAGCCTTTCTAGTAATCTTCTAGTGAAGACGTTTTAATTAATGTTTGCACCTAAAATTATATAAAAAAATTAATACTTACTTACTAATACTTCTTACAATTTTCCTGTTAAAATGTTAAAAAAAGTATAGTCACCGATGACTGCCCACTGGTATCCGATTATTGTTCTTCAATTTATTTATTTATTTATTATTATTTATTAATTTCATTAACAATTTTTTACAATTGTGTTTGAACATATCAAATAAAAATAACAACTAAACTTAACGTAATTAATAATAATAATACAAATTAATTATGAACATGTCAAACCTCACAACACAATTACATGTCAATATTAATAAAATTCCAAACTCATCGAGTCATTATAAATACAAACATTGAAATTGCCTATTATGCTTAGTAGGTAGTAGTTGCATGTTTTTTTATATTAGACAACCTAAGCACAAACTAAGTGTGTACTTTACACCAGGAAACATCTTCAATCTGTTTCTTTCGCTTTTGCTAATCAGGACTATAATATGTTGGATCCTGCTCCCACTCTAGGCGATATAATCGTTCATATTTACGTTTCATGATAAATCGGGAATTGAAACATTCACACCGCACGCAATTCGAATGAAAATTTTGCGTCTCCTACAGTTTTTTTAGTCCGACTAATTAGAAAAACAACTGGAAACAGTGAAAACTTTACTAAAGGTACAATTATTATAAATATTTTGTTCGGCACCAAACTCCTTTTAAAGCTATGCTGCCAAATCTGCCAGCTTAAATTCTTTAAACTGCCAAATATTGCCAGATTTCTAAAACGTCCAACATAATGTGCCTGAGAGTAAAATAAAGAGCTAAACCTGCCGAACAGGCAGGATTCTGCCACATATGGTCATACTGGATGATACAAACGTCACTCGGTCGTTTACCAGCAGTGTGACCGTTTTAAATTTTATAAACCTACCAACTCCATTAATACCAAAATTATACTAAAATGATATCTTCATATTTTGAAAATATTTTTAATCAAATTGTTTATTCTAAATCAATAGTATAATCATTATTACCTACTAAATTTATTTATTATAAGCATGTCTGTCGTCGGAACAAAATTAAATGAAGTACAACCGTCAGTCAAACCCTGTTTAACATGTACTATTATTAGAGTTGAAGCGTATTTACTAAAACAGATCACTAGGTATTTTACAAGACTAGGCCGCACCTATTCTAAGTTTTTAAAATACTTGATCCATCTTGTATTTTGTAAATTACACAATTTCCAACCCTTTACCAATATTTTAGGGGTGATATTCGCATGTACACGTGGTTGAGTATCATGCATTACTACCTAGTATTTTTTGTAAATTACACGATATACGATATACATCACTATATCAATACATTAGAGGTAATATTCGCATGTACACGTAGTCTTACTTATTATTGCTACAAATAACTCATTGTACCAATTGTATACCGTTATTTAGTGTAACCTATTAAAAATATACTAAAGTCATTCTTCGGAGCTTCGATTATACCAATTTAGTACTAAAATACCAAAAACGGTCACACTGTTTTTGTTTTTTTTTTCCAGATTTCACTTCACCTACCTAGGGATTAGGGATGAAACGATTATATCAAAATACCGATAAATATCGATATATCGACAAATAAAAATATCGATATTTATCAATATCAACTATGCGCAGATATCATATATCTAGAAAAAACTACTTACCAATGTCATTGATAAAAGGGTTTTTTATGAATCCTTTGCCTTTTCGAAAGAAAAAAGGAAACAAAAATCTATGGTGTTTGGTTGTCCAGACTGGCAAAGTTACTGTTTTGAAGTTCTACTTCTGGTACAAAGTAGTGGAATTAACATCCTATTATCCTACTAATATTGTAAATGCAAAAGTTTGTGTGTGTGTGTGTGTGTGTGTGTGTGTGATGAAACTACATTGGATTTAAAAACAAATATTTCTATATTTTATAATTATATATATATATATTAGCGGACCCGACAGACGTTGTCCATACACCGATATATCGATATCGCCTTAGTTCGATTTATATCGATATATTCGAGTATTGGCACAATTTTATTTTTTTTTACTGTTCAACCTGGACATATATGTGTAGTTTATCTGATTACTATTAGGGCGTGAAATATTGGAAGGTTCTCAATTCCGGCACTGAGTTCCAATACTGGAGATCTAATTCCGGAATTCCTGCATTGGTTCTGCAATTGCTAATTTTAGTAGTAAAAAACTAAAAAAAGTTTCGGATCAAAAAATATTCATATTTAAATCAGTCTTTTAATCTTTAGTAACTTATTAATTTGATCTATATACAGAAAAATCAACCAGGCTTTCAGAAAACACAATATAATTAATCATTTTTAAAATGAATGAAAGACTCGAATATTCGTACGTGTCGCTTACATACACTAAATAGTTCCCTAAGCCTTCCAGTCTTAACATTTTTATTACGAAACTAGCTTTCGACGACGCGGTTTCACCCGCGTCTTTGCTTTCTGCTCTGCTTTTGTTGCCATTAGCGTAATGTTACATAGCCTATAATCTTACTCAAGAACTGGGCTATCATACAAATAAATTTTTTTCTAATCCGACTGGTAGTTCCAGAGATTAGCGCGTTCAAATAAACAAACAAACTCTTCCGCATGCATGACTCATCATGAAGATTTCATTTCGTAGAACATGGTATTTTTCATGATTAGGTGCACTACAAAGTTATCTAGTTAAAATAGTAAATTAATTAAGTTTTGATGAAATATTCACGACAAACTACAAAAAATGACCGTTACAATTTTGAATAGTACCTAGTAAGTAAGCCTCTTATATGATTTAGTTGATCTCAATGTGTTGATTGTTATGGTATCTATCTCATTTCATTATAAAAATGTTAAAACTGAAAGGCTTAGGGAACTATTATGTTTACGTAAGTACGTGACACGTACGAAGATTTCAGTCTTATATTTATGTTATAAATGTTTAATTATATTGTGTTTAGAATTTACAAACGTTAGATTGGGTGCGTTGAGTTTGGAAAAGATAATAACGAAGAGAATTTTGTTTTGATATAAAGAAAATATGAATTTCGGAATTTCGATATTACTCTTCTTAATTCCGAAATATAAAGATCTAAAATATTGTTACGGAATTCCAGAGTTACGAAGTTCCGGAATTCCGGAATGCATGCCCTATATACTATTACCCAGTAAAGGTTTGTAAAACCACTAAAATTTCTCGGTATATGTACTGAATTAAAAACAAACTAAAAAGAAGGAAACCTATTTTTTTGTGCTGACGCTACACTGCAATATTATGTAATATAAATAGGTTTAGTTCTTTTTAGTTTGTCTTTAATCCATTAACTTTGTTGCCTAAAGGTATGGGGTAGTATGCAATCAAATCCGGTAGTTCTGATTTTTTGATTTTTGCAGACTTGTTTATGATATTGGCCTTATGAATAATCCAAGTTTGTCACCTCGAGCGCCGAACAGACTTGTTTTATTAAGTTGGCTTAAAATACAATCCAATTTTGTATCCTTGAGCGCCGAACGCAACTATATCAAAAATCGAAGAAACCGCGACAAAATTGTTTTTTTTTAAGCTATTGCATAGCTTTTATCGCGGGCTTTGAATGCGGCGACCGAATCAAGAAATTCTGTAACGAAAATAAAACCTAACACCCCCCAATGAAGTCGGTGTTTAAAAATTTAAAAATGACAAGTGTTGAATATTTTCAGTTCATAATATCTCTAAGTCCATTAAATCCCTAAGTCCACATATTTGATTTTTTTAAAAGATTAACTTTGAAACATTCGTGCTTGTAGTTACCTGTTCGTATTGTTTTCAGTTAGATTAACAAAAAAATTTGCTAAAAACAATCTATTCCTGGAGTTTCATCTTGTCGACGTGCATTGTTTAAAAGACATGCAAACTCCCTATTTTCAGATTCCATGACTGGAAATGATTTTAAAAACTTTTCTTTATACAGAGTAGGAATATCTAGATACCTTCGGGATACACCTGACAATTGTTATCAAGACGCAATCAAAATTAAATAACCTAAAATAAATGATGTTAAAAAATTGCTTAAATATATTCCAGAAGAAAAAAGAAAGTTTTATGATGATTTAATATGGGAACAAGAGGTTTTAAGAGAGGCGCAAAATGGAGAAGAAAATTGAATGATTCTAATAATTTTAAGTTAATTAGTGTCAATTTAATAACAATTAATTCTAATTCAGTATTCATTAACGGTTTATAAAAAACGAAGTCCTTTAAAAAGGAGTCAAATATCCCTAAATCCAGCTGATTTGTGATAACAACAAGACTTTATTTTTCGTTCTAAGATTAGATATTTTGTTTGTGATTTTTGATAGTTATGTCATATGAAAGAGCATATTTTGTTCTCATATATAATAGTATTTTTATTTCTTTAACCCCTTCACGTCGTTTTAAATACTCATTTAAAAACTTTTTTCGCTTTTACTCAAAAAGTTAAAACTTGGACTTAGGGATTTTTCGAATTGGAGCACCCAATTACTGGACTTAGGCATTAGGATTTAGGCAGGCGGGCTTTTTGTTTCATATTTTTTTTTTGTATTGTAATGCATTGTTGCAACGGTTAGTTGTTGTAACAACGATCATTACAAGTGACCGTAGACTGAGTACAATTCTCTGTGTATGCTAGTGACTAGGGATGAAAAGTTTTTTAAATTATTGATATATTTCGAATTAAGACGATATCGTTATAACGATATATCGGGCTTGAGAGCCGATATATCGGCGATATATCAATATTTCTTTTTTTAAGCTTGTTCAATTCCAATGTAGTTTTTTTTTAATTGTAAGTATGTAATATGTAGTAAGTATGTAATTTTTATAGTATACCGTTAGGAATAATAATAATAATGTTGGAATTAAAAAATGAGTATTTTTTATAAATTTATTGAATAATGTTCAAAATTGCAGTATTTGTACCAACAATAGAAGGAACTTATAAACAGTAACTTTGTCAGTCTACCAACCAAACAACATAGATTTTATTTTCTGTTTTCTTTTTCTTTCGATATGATATATCGATATCGGCACGCATGGTCGATATTGATATATCGATATCAGCGCATAGTCGATATCGATAAATATCGCATGTATTTGCCAGCGCATGTGTTCCCATCTAAATTTGATCCTGGGTCTTTTAAGCGGGGCGTGAAAAAGCATCTCACTAAGCCGCCATAGTGCAGTAGTTTGGCTTTTGGAATGGTGTCCACCACTTCTGGATTCCACTTACTGCTTACCATCAGGCAGAGTGGAGTCACGTTGGTAGTCTAATATATAAAAAATATCGATAATTTTACGTGTTGATATATCGATATTTATCGGTTTTCCGTTAAATCGTTTCATCCCTATAGATAGTGACAAACTGACATTTGATTTAACATTGACAAATGAATGACAACTACATTTTGACTATCATTGTTGTTTGAATCGTATTTCAGAAGAACTAGTGAAGTAGAGGATTTAGGATTATTCCCATTCTATTTTGTTCAACATTCAACATGTCGATAGGTTCAATATATGAAACAGCATATAAGGGAGATTTTAATCAGGTCAAAGTGAAAATAGATGAAGACAGTTCTCTTGTACATAGGCCAGATGAAGTAAGGGATATTAATTCTACATTTTTCATAAATATTACCAATTTGAATCAAATACTTTTCTACACTAAATTAATTTTATTATTTCAGAATCAACGTCTTTTAATTCATTGGGCTGCTTTAGGTGGAAACGAAAATTTGGTGGATTATTTATTAGACGTGAGCAGTCCTATTGATCCTAATGACGACACACAGTCGACACCTTTAATATTGGCATCGTCTGCTGGAAGAGTGGAAGTTGTGAGGCTATTACTTAGTAATACAGCAAATGTCAACAGTAAAACAGTTCGAGGGCAATCATCTTTACATTATGCATGTTCCAAGGGACATATTCAGGTAAATTTGTTACTATTCAATGATTAATGTATATTAATATGCATGATATGAATTTGTTTGGGTCTTTTGACTTTTGACTGTTATGTGGTAACTAGACCTATTATGGAGACCACACGATTTTGTCTATCAAGGCAATCTTGACTTTTTATTTTTTATTATTTATTGAACACTTTTATAATATCTTTACAGATTAATATAATACGATAATATAAGTTACTAGCTTTCGCGGTTTTACCCACCTCTTTGCTTACTGCTCTGCTCCCGTCGCCATTAGCTGATGTTACATAGCCTATAACCTTTCTCGAGAACTTAGCTACCACATGCAAAAAGAATTTTTAAATCGGACTGGTAGTTCCAGAGATTAACTTGTTCAAACAAACAAACAAACAAACTCTTCCGATTTCGTATGCGTGAAAATTCAGATGTCGGCCGCGAAAACGGCGAGGAAGGTCCTCCTTGAAGAAGATCTCAAACTGTGGAGTTGGAGCCCGCACCACGAACGATGTGAAGTTGGTTTTGCGGTGCGCCTCTAACTTCTCTACCCTTAAGGGTGGAGAAGTTAGAGGCGCGGTCAGATTTGTCTTCACCTTCTTGTAGGTACTCCACGATTTCCTCGGTGTTCGTGGAGTGGTGTAGACATACAGCTGCGTCGTTGGTGTTGCAGCATGTAGCAGCATGTTGGATCCTGTCAGCCCCGTACCACACAGTTTGTGATGAGTAGGTTTCCTTTTCTTCTTTTGACCTTGACGAAATCTTCCTCGTCACACTTTGTGTTTTTCGCACCTTTAGTCGTGCTCGGTACAGAGCTGCTCTGCTTACCCCGTTTTACAATAACTACTTGTTGCGATGGTTGCGACACAGAAGTATTGTTCGCAGCGACAATTGCAGAGTACACGCGTCGTAGCCTCGGTAGGTTCGGCGCGGTCGGCGGAGCATAATGCAAAACTTGCATTTTTAGCGGCCGGTGACTTAGGTGAACTCGTCGACTCAAAACTACCGTTGGATGCGTCGTGTGTTCACGTACGAGGCGTCGGGTGACCTATTTGTAGAAATAGTGCTGCGTAGCAACACTACTTCGGCACGTAACTCACTCATGGTAGTGTCTGACGCCTCTAGCTTGGACTGTACTACGGCCAGGCTCGCTTTTAGAGATGTCCTTAAAGCAGCCTGGAGACGTCAACGTGGTCGAACGTGATGGGGAGCAGCTTATGCAGTTCCTTCGCCACGAAAGCAGGCACGTCGTCTGGGTCGGTCACCTTTAGCAAGATGATGATGTCTTGGACGCTCTTCTCGGTGTCTCTTCGACGTGACGGCATCTCTTCGACGTAATGGCATCTCTTCGACGTAATGGCATCTCTTCGACGTGACGGCATTTCTTTGACGTTACAGCATCTTGTCGAGCTTGTCCAAAGTTTGAAACAGGAGCTGCTTGCCACTGCTTACTTCATCTTGATTGAAACTGGACTCGCACTTCGATGACATGTTGCATAAACGCCAACAGTTCGTTGACTATGAGTTGTTGTAAACACATCGCGGCGATTTCGCGCAGCTGCTAGAGCCGCGCAACACGTGAATAATAAAATATTTAGCTCTGTGCAATGTAAGTACTTACGTCCACACACTGACGCGCATTTCACTGCTACACAGTGATATGCCACAGCTCATACTTCATTCTCAGAAATAAACTACTAGCAAATTTAAGCTGTTTTCTTTTTCTTTTTATTAACACTGCATGCAACAGACACAATTGAAAATCTATTGTTTGCGGTCACTGGTGACCGACGTGGCGCTTATAGACTTATAATTGGTAAAGAAATAGTGTTAAAATTTACTGTTATTGATTTTAGGTAGCAAAATTGCTAATCAACTATGATGCAAATGTCAATGATGTTGATATTTTGAAAGCAACACCTTTACATCGAGCAGCCGCTCAGGGCAGGAACAACATTGTTGAACTTTTACTATCAACGCCTGAAATAAAAGTAGATATGTGTGATTCTACAGGATCAACTGCACTGTTAGTATACATATACTTTAATAATTAATAATGTTCGACTGTTATAAAATGTTTATGTTAAAAGAACATTATTGCTTGTTGCTATTTAATTTTATTATAAAAGTCATTGAGGTGGCAACTATCAGTCATTGGTCAGCTTAAATTTTGCCCTATTTCATTATTGGTCATTAAGAGAAAGGAAAAATTACAACACAAAAGAAGTAGACCGAGTCTGTATGCCGAGAAACAAGCATCCAGGATGTTGATCCTGGGTGCTTGGTTCTTTTATCCTTGATGCTTGTTAGACTATTTCCACATTTATTTAACAAATATGTATTTTAATAGAAATTTTAATGCTTGTAATGATTTATCTATATCTATACCTATACTTCTATACTAATTATACTTTATACTAATATACTTTATACTAATATTATAAAGAGGAAAGATTTGTATTTTTGTATGCAACGAATAAACTCAAAAACCACTGAACCGACTTCAAAAATTCTTTCACCATTAGGAAGCTATACATTATCACTGAGTAAGGCCAACCGCGCATTGCCTTGCGGTGCGTTAATTCTACCGCACGATAGAATAAACGCATTCACGGGACCACACACTGCGGTGAAACAAACGCATGTTTTTTGTCGATTCAACTCCGGCTGCCAACACGTCGTCGCTATAGATTATCAAACAAGAGTCGCTATCTACGTATATTTATTATTGCATAAAAAAGGGTACCCAAACGGTATTGGGTAGATCTCTTGACGACCTTAAGACCTATGAAAGGCTTTTTTCATAAGATAATTATACTTAACGACCTACGTTCATATCTAAAAAAGCTTTTTGGATATTGCATTACTGGCATCCCGCGGCGCAGTTTAACCCGCGTCTTTGCTTACTGCTCTGCTCCCGTCGTCAGTAGCGTGATGCACTGATGACTCAAAGATCAGATTTAGTAAATATTTACTTAAATTTCGAGAAAGGATGAAACATAGAGTTTATAATACCACCTCTAAAATACCGGCGGCATGCCGGTTGTAATTTGTAATAGCGGGATTTAAAAATCATAAATTATTAGTGGATTTCATAGAAGTCCATACTAATATTATAAATGCGAAAGTAACTGTCTGTCTGTCTATCAGTTACGCTTTCACGCCCTAAACCACTGAACTGATTTTGATAAAATTTAATATAGAGATAAAATATTTTATTGCGTAAAAATGGCTTGAAATAGGGGATAAAAGTTTGTATGTGATGCGATTTTACCGACATTCACGCGGGCCGAGCTGAGGGCAACAGCTAGTAATATTTAGGTACAAAATATAGATTTGAACAATATTATTAAATTTTTTTGAGTTCCGTACTAAATGTTTTGTAATTACGTAAAATAAAACTAAGTTGGTTATGTTTAAGTACTATTTTAGTATTACTACTACTATTACAACTTTAGTATTTTGGAGGTGGTATTATCCACCACTCTATGTTACGTCCTTCCTCGAAGTTTAGGTAAATATGAACTGTAATAACCGATCTCTGTGATGTTAGTAACATTACTACGTAACGTAATGTAACGTAATGTTAGGGCGTGGACACATGTTTGCGGTGCGGCGCCGGCCACCGTGTAACGGCACGGCACCGCTACCGCGAGGCGGCACGGCGTCGTGTCGCGACACGGCGCCTTGTGCGGTGCAACGCGGGCACAAACAGTAACCATTGTTCAGTTTTTATCTTGATATGGACCGCGAAAGACGTATCATTTTGCTCCTGTTAATAAGGCGACGAATGAAGAAGAAACAGAATCAAAGAAAATATTGGGTGAATCCATATCTTTCTATAATGAACCATGATGGAGGTCATTTTGAGAGGAAATATGAAGCGCTGAAAAAATGTGGTGATGAGAAATTTTACGAATATTTTAGAATGTCTATATCAAGTTTTGAAGAACTGCTGACCAAAATTGCACCTCGTATACAAAAGCAGTACGTGTTCAGAAAACCTGTGGAGCCTAAGGAAATGATAGGTTTAACTATACGGTAAGAAATAAAAGAATTTTACATTGATATATTTTTTTATTCAAATCAAAAGTGTAATAATTCGAATGATTGAGTATATTATTATTTAAGAAAAGTCGTATTCTGATTCTTGTGTATCCGTGGTATTGGATAGAATTTCTTCCAAAGGCGAGATTGGTGATGTTTGGTGACGATTTATGCTTTGAATGGATGAATTATAAGCTGTTTGATAAGTCTCATAAGACGTTGTAGCTTGTGGTGATCGTGTAGCTTGGTGATAATTAGTGTCGTAAGAAGTTGCTGTCTGGTATCCACTATATGACTGACACGGTGGTCGATGGAAATCCGTTAAAATCTTTAAAACTCCACTTTGAAACATCAAAGTCTGGTGGTCATCTAACTTGTTTAAAGATGGCAAAATAGCTTTAAAAAATGACAGATGTCGATTTTCTGAAGTACCTAAAGTTTCAATAATTTGCCTCTCAAATTCATCACTACTTGGTTTTCGCTGTCGCGTAGTTGTACTGTATGGCTGATATCGTGATCTCGTTTTTGGATTTTGAAATCCTTCTTCTATGCTGTCGTCGGTTACATTTGGAGCATTTTTTTGCAAAAACATGAGCTGTTTGTACAAATGGTATTCTTTTATATGTTTTGCACCAGCTCCAGATTTTTTTGAAAGTTCTATCTTCTTCATATATTTAATAAAATTATCTTTAATGTTGGTCCACTTTCTAATTACGTCATTACCTGTAACAATCATAAAAAAAATGTTTAGAAATATGTAATTAAATAGTTGTTTTTTAATATCTCTGTAAAAGTTAATTAAATATCCTACAGGTTTTTGGCGACAGGAAATTCATTCAGAGATATGGAATTCACAGATTATCGTGGAAAAAGCACAATCGGGAAAATTATACGAGAAGTTTGTCGGGCTATATGGGACATCCTTTTAAGAGAAAGCATTCCGAAAATAACTAAAGAGCTAATAGAACAAATAGCTGAAGATTTTGACATAAAAACTAATTTCCCAAATTGCATGGGGGCATTGGACGGGAAGCACATCAGAATTTGCAGTCCTGCCCACAGTGGATCTCTTTTTTTCAACTATAAAAGCTATAATTCTATAGTTTTGCTGGCATTGGTAGACTCTAGATATAGATTTGTATATGTCGATATAGGATCGTATGGGAAGGAATGCGATTCCACGATTTTTCATAATACAAAATTATACGAATTATTATTACAGAATCGACTTCCAATACCAGCGCCAAAACCTTTACCGGGGCTTCAAAATTCAATTCCCTATGTTTTTATCGCAGATGAAGGTCTACCATTAATGAACAATCTAATGCGTCCATACCCAGGGAAGCATCTAAGTGTAGAACAAAGGGTTTATAACTATCGTTTAAGTCGAGCAAGAAGATATGTCGAGTGTGCTTTTGGTATCTTCGCAAATAAATGGCGAGTATTTCACCGGCCTTTAAATGTTCAATATAATTTTGCGACAGACATTATTAAAGCATGCTGTGTCTTACACAATTTTGTTGTTACTCGAGATGGAGTTAGAAAGTCTGAAGAGCTATGTATTGATAACACTCTTTTAAACATTCAACAAACAACAGATGCAGATTCTTTATCAAATCCAGTCGATATAAGAGGCGAATTTTGTAAATACTTTAATAGTGATGTCGGTGCGCTTAGTTGGCAATTAAGCAAAATATAACTAAAGCTCGGTCCCGGAACAAACAATTTTCTACCTGTTTTTTGAGCCGACTAACAAAGCCAAAGTGTTGAGTATGTGTAAAGGATGGCAATATATAATATTGTGCAAGTTAGACAGAGTGATACAATGGTTATCACTGTACGAAATTCGCTTTGTTCTGCGTTTGCGACTGAGTTTTAGTTAAAAAAAAAACTCGACAAGTTGGCATATTGAACATTAACGCATTTTATTCACATTTAAATGTTAATTGTATTTTAAACTTTTTACATTTAAATTTTCACCTATTATTATGTCAAAAAGATAAATGAATAAAATATGTACTCACCGAGACTTGTTTTTTCTTTATTGTCCTTCTCGTCGAAAGATGGAAAAATATTTCGGCATACATCTTTCCACCCTTCAGTTTTCAAATTTTTATCCTTATAATTCTCCTTTGTCTTGTCCCAGAGAACGGGACGTGCTTCCACGAGTGAAATTAAAAAGTCGACATCTAAATCGGCAGCCATTATTATGCATTAAATAACACGTGCAGACTAAACACCAACAAAACATTAACTAGCGAGCGGTGCGCTCCCCACCGCACAAGGCGCCGTGTCGCGACACGACGCCGTGCCGCCTCGCGGTAGCGGTGCCGTGCCGTTACACGGTGGCCGGCGCCGCACCGCAAACATGTGTCCACGCCCTTACAGAGCCTATATCCAGTGTTGGCAAAAAAATAATCTGTTGGCAAAAAAATAATCTGTTTAACGATTACGAATAAAAGTTCAATTGTAGCTTTTCGATTAAAATTAACTTCATCGTAATCAGATGACTCCATCTTCACCAAAACATTTTATTCTAAGTACAAAATAAAAAACATACAATAAAATAATTCATTCTTAAATAATTTAAAAAAATAAAAAAATCATTTAACAACTCACTTTTGAGTTAAGCTCGCCTTTGTACATGATATTTCTTACCAATTATGTAATATGTTCTTTGTGTGTGTACAATAAAGAATAAAGATAAAGATAAAGATGAACAACAACAAGAGTTTATTTACACATAATTATAATTGCCTTAGTGGCTAACCTATGTATGTGTGTATGAAAGTTGTTAATTTAGCGATGCAATTCGATACCTTTTATGAATTTTGAAAACGCGTCCCTAATATTATTATATTACCTTCCGCTTTAAAATATTAAGCAGTTAATAGTACAAGTCCATTCCAAATCTAATTTCGGACAATGTAAACAATCCTCCATATTGCCATTGTCTATGGTTTCATGAATTTACTAGTGATGGGGTAAAGGATGATAAAAATAAAATTAATGTCATCATACATAATTAAATAATAATTTCTCATTCATTTTTCTAACATTTTTAAATAATATTACGTTTACTAATACTCTATTTGCGTAATCGATTAATTCTATTTGATTTGTTATTTTTATTACTCCAAATACTTGTATTTATGTTAAATATGGTATTGTATTTTATTGTAACCGTTGACTTATAAACTATAAGATAATAAGACAAACAATTTACCTAATGTATAAATAAATGTAATTTAAATTAAGCATTGACCTCTAATTACAACTATTTGACCACGGACTGAAATGGAATACTGGGATACTTTTGAATATTTTCCCGCCTGATAAAAAATTGTGAAATATTGATTATATGGAATTTGTATGTATGTTACGATTTTATTATACTATATTACAATAAAACAAATGAACTCAGACTTGCGAGGGCAAATGACAAAATATTATGTACCTATGATATGTATTGGTTAAACTTATTTCTTCTGATAAATTACAACATTGGTTTTCAAAGACAATATAGAGTACAGAAAAAATAAAACTGTCAATCATTTTGACGTCTTAATTCGACCGCAAAAAGTAATTCGTAATTTTATTAAATAAACTAGATTTGATTATTAATCATTAGTAGAAATAGTTGCAAAATGAAGTATATAGTGAACAGAATGTATATAAACCCATGTGTCATCGTTTATGGAGTTTTTGATAGAAAAATATTGAAAAAACTGTTTGTTTACATTGTCCGAAAATGGATTTGGTCGATACTGTAGATTGATACATAAATAGTTGTAAGTAGGTACAACATGAATAATTATTATTTTAACGATTATACTCAATCAAATCAGATCAATAATCCCAGAAATCTCGGGTATTTAATATACGCTAGGTAACGACAATCCCGTATCGTGTCTCTACCGCAACTGAGCGACCATGCGTTTTTCCACCGTAGTGCGCGGATCTTTGGTGCGCGGCGCCTTATAGATCTCTATGCGATACAAAAATATGTGCGGTAGACTCACCGCAAATTTGCAGCGAGACGCCAAAACGCATGCGTTTATTTCACCGCAGTGCGCGGACCTGTATGACACGCATATTCTGTGAAGTATACAACCTGTATACTTCACAGAATATGCGTTTTGAAAACGCAAGGCAGTGCGCGGTCACCCTAACATAGGCTATATATATTACTAGAAAAATTAGAGATCCTTAGAAATTCCTACGAAAACTAACCCAAGGTGTAAAAATTTGCGCTTCGGAAAGTATTGATGATGAAACAAAAAAATTTTCTACAATATTATAGAACATATCAATATCTTCAAATAACTTCGCGAGACCATAATATGTCTAACTATTATAGTTATTTCACTTTAACTACGTTCTTACATTTTAAAAGTATAGAAATACTGATCAAAATCGAACGATTTTATTCCCACCATTTTAATAATTCTTATCCAAATAATTATTTAGTATTCAAGACTGTTTTAACACCTGTTGACTACTTTTTGAATTATTGAAATCGGACATTTCATTTAAAAGATATTGCGAAATTAAAAATGTCAATCTATACAAAAATACACGCCCGCGCCGGTAGTGTGGCTCCACTAAGCGCAGTGAGCAACAGGGCGAGCGGGATTGTTTACTTTTATCCCAAAAGAAGCTTTTTGCGGCGTGGTTTCACCTGCGTCTTTGCTTACTGGTCCGCTCCAGTAGCGTGATGTTACATAGCCTATAAACTTCCTCGAGAACTGGGCCATCATACGCAAAAGTATTTTTTCAAATCCGACTGGTAGTTTCAGAGATTATCGCGATCAAACAAACAAACTCCTCCGCTCTATATTGTAGTATAGATGTTTAAAATAATGGCCACCCGAGCTATAAATACTACATTCAGAACACAAGTTTTAAGTCGTTAATAATTTCTTTTTTTTTGTAGTCATGCTGCTTGTGAAGAAGACAGAGAATCTGTAGCAGCTATGTTAGTAAAAGCAGGTGCAAGTTCGAAAATAATGAATAAGGAAATGAAAACACCACTTGATTTGTGCTCTGCTAATCTAAGGAAGATGTTATCAACATTATTAGAATAAACATATTTTTCATTTATAACAAGTTTTTCTAAGTAAAATTAAACAATATCCTGTGTTTGAAATTATCATGAAAGATTCGCTGGCGCCGGGACACATAAAGCTCGTTATTATAACTTACTAGTTTAAACGAGTCTATATAATTATGTTGCGATGTCGACGTTCTTAGCCGGCCTACGTATGGTAGGTAAGTAGGTAACTACCTAAATACTTTCTGTAAGGACGTTTACAGACTCATACCATACCTACTTTTACTTTTAGCTAGTGCGAACACTATCGCTTTAAGTACATATATATCTATATAGCTCTCTAGAGGGCCATAGAGAGATTGAGAATCGATAATAAACAACAGGGCCATCACGACTATAATATCCCTATCACCTATAGTCCCTTTAAAATGGGACACGCTTCTCATATGCTACAACATCGAGAATACCGACTCTTTTAGAAATTATAGCCATTCAACTTAGGCATAAAAGTACATGCTGCAATAATTCTACATGTACTTGGTATAACAGATCTTAAACAATAGGTATGGGGGTAGCAGACTACAACATGGAGTTCTCCAAGAAAGGAGTCGCAAGTTTTTCAACAGAATCGGCAACCTCCTTGGCTCCTTGGCTATGCGAGACGCATAGCAAGGAGCGCCATTTGACTCTATTTGAGGCGTGAGAGCAGTCGGACATGGTAGTGTTTGTAAGGGACTTAATTAGGTCCAGCCTATCTGGTTGGCGAGCGACCACGGGATCTCTTGTCCTCTACTCTGCCTTGGACTACAAGTCGCTCTATCGAGTCTTCATTTCGGGTTATAGGCCAAAGAACTAGAGTATTCGTAATTGCAAAGTCGACTTTCTTTTAAGATCGACACATTAGTACGATGGGCAGTCCAGAGAATATGAAACAAACGTCGCCAACACCACATGTCCAAAGCATCGATTTTCCTCCTTTCCTTCAGTCTCAAGCGATTACCTCAAAGATCGTTCTCAGCAACTGAAAATAGATACTACATACAGCGATGAAGAGTGCGTATCATATGGCGTGCCGCAGGGAATTAAGTATCTTAAGCCCCACACTCTTTCAGATATACAAGAACAATCCCTGTAAAATGACTATTCCGCATGCCGATGACACGGCGATTTTGATTAGTAGAAATACCTGGCAGTGAGTTAAGTCAAAGGCAGAATTCGCATTGTCCTCTATTATGAAATGGCTCAACAAAAACTTACTTTCCCTAAATTTGGATAAAACTTTTCCATTAGTCATATTACCAAACCTTCCAACTCCTTCACTATAGTACGTAGCCTATTCCTGTTCCAATTCCCCTTCACTATATATATTCGTGTATGGCTATTAGAAAGATCTAAATGTGTCAAATACCTGGGGGTATAAATGATGACGCCTGGAGATGGGATCATCAAGTTGACAACGTCTATATGAGAGTTCTCCGTCCTAACATACATTTTCAAAGCTTTCAGGGATTCTGTCAACTTCATTTAACACAATATAATTGGTTATGTACGCGTTATGTCAGCCCATAGTGGGTATCTGTGTGGGGTGGAGCCGCTAAAAGACATTTCTTATGAGTAGAGAGGGCACAGAGGGCTGTACTTATAATAATGACGAGGAAGGAGGACTCAGTTTTTTGCTTGGGTTTAAGTGACAAAAAAGTCATCGGTAGAGCCATGGGATTGAGCGACACTCATTTTGGCAAAAAAAATCACGTATGCCATATTTCCTTCTAACCGTCGCTATGTAATAAAATCCACTGACAACGAATAGGTAAGGTAAAGGGCCCATAATTCGTGATAGTACGCTAATTCGTTAGTTTCGTTTCTGAGGTAGAAAATAAGAAATTTTTATATTATTTATTTAAATTATACATTAATACAAAATCTCTATCATTTAAACTATTATGAAAAATCAAGTCCTAACATTTTTGCGATTAAAGTGACAACAAACAACAATACGACGTTCAAAACTCTCAGCCGGCCACGAATCCACAGAGTAGCCGTAACGAATCTCCGAATGCTGCTTGGTGTGCGTTTATTCCTTTTCGTGCTTCTTATGCTTAAGGAAAGGAAAAGGTAAGTTCAATTGAATTAAACTTTTAAAAGTGCTTTTTTGTGTTCTTTAACAATAGGGGATCGAACTAATTTTCAGAAAGTGTTTTAAATTTATCTTTATGGGTTCTTATTCCCATAAAAAATAAAATTTTATTTATTTATATCCTTTTAGGTACCTAAAATCATGTTTTAGTATTGTTTGTTTAAAAATACCGCCAAAACGCCACGATATGTCATCTGACAGCGCGTGACGTCATGTGTGGTCATAACAAAACAGCTGAACGAACATAAGTTCGCGAGAAGTTTTGTTTCGTGGAGTATATTCTTGATTTATTGTTATGGAACGAAAAAATATCGTCAGTGTGCAGTACCTCAATGTACAAACACATTAAAAACTACTCCAAATAAAATATTCATTGATGTTCCAAGAAAAGCAGATAGGTACTTAAACGAAAAAAATCGTTAGACTTAGCGAGAAAAATTCCGACGGGCGAGATGCCTGTAACTTCACCAATTTACTTTCGTGAAGATCATTTTGACGGTAATTACTTACCTACCTACTACAAATAAATAGAATGAAATATGGTTAAATTAAATCGTAGTGAATTTATACATTGTAAGTTAGAGGTTATATTTACAAGGACATACATAATTTTTACCTGTTGCAGCTTTTTAATGACATGAAAAATTACATGCGAATAATATATTATTATGAAGGTAGTTATAAAACCTACACAAGTTTTTATATTTCAAAGTTCAGCGTCACAAAAGTCTGAATTACTTGCAAAGAAATTGCAAATCATATCATAATGTTGGCTTTCGTAAATCCTGTTTCCATTATGAAAAGCTGGAGAACATCATGTGACAGTTTTTAAATCGATTACAGTAATCTTTTAGAAACTTAGAATTTCAACAAAATTTCTGAGTAAACTAACTAGGTAGTACCCGTGCAGTCAATGATTGCCCACTAATGACGTCACACAATATGATTGGTGTTTCAGTACAGATTAAAAATATTGTAAATAACAACATTTTATTTCTTCATTTAAAAATATTTAAATGAATTATATTAAATTATAATTTGATAAATAATCATAAAATAGTATATTTATTATATCTAACTACGTTTTAGATTTTAATTTGATTACTGTCCGATTCCCTATTGATTTGATTTTTATAACAGTTTTAAGCAAGCATTAGAATTCCTTCATAATTGCAATAAATGGACTCACGACACTTCGTGTCACTACCGAATCAGTGATATTCTAGATACATCTTTATTGCTTGTTTATTTGTATAGGTATTGATTAAGATAATTTGAATGACAATTAAAAAACAAATAAGGTATTTAATTAAGTTTTTAATGAGCTAAATTCGAGACGTTTTGTTCACTTTATTTCATAAAATACGAGTTTGAAATTCCAAGAATCAATAACACGAAACAAGAGACTATTCATAATAAGTGTTTTCTAAGTTAGTGATACTTAGATCAATTAATACGATACACACATTTAATTTAACTAAAGATCAGTTCTCTTCATTTTCCAGAAACGTGCAATGTACAAAATGCCGTACAAAAAGTAAAGGCCCAAATTACCTCCCTACCTTTCCTTTTTCCTCACTTTCCTCAATCCCTTCGTCTACCCTCTCCCTTCACGGTAGGCAGCGGCTTCGTAGAGCCCTCAGCCAGAGTCTGAGTCGTCCATAAGTGACAGTTACCACTTACCATCACGTGGGATGTTTGCTCGTCTGCCACTGTCAGCAATAAAAAAAATAGTAGGTACCTACTTACCTATTGAAAATTTAGACCAAGCTTTGGCATCAATTAAGAATGACGAAATGCAAATGTATATAAAGTGCCACGTGGCAGAGATTGGGTTTGGTCCTGTCAATATATTGTTACGACGTTTACCTATTCTAGAACGTTCGCAAGTACCTACCTACTCGTGTACGACGAATACCTACTCTCTAGAACATTCGCAAGTACCTACCTACACTTATACGATGAATACCTACACTAGAACGTTCGCATGTACCTACCTACACGTATAACAATAGATCATCGGCGGTAGGCATACCTACGCGTCTACGCTAAGTACCTACACTCATTGTTCTGTTTTCGAGAATTGTCGGCATCTTTGTAGTAATAACTGGAAGGTCCTAGAAATCTATTGAAGGACTATAAAAAGGATTCGAACGTCGGCACTTCGTTCAGTTGTGAATACAGCGATCTCGAGCGAACATCTAAGCGATACGGAAGTTTAAGAAGAGCGATATACGAAGCGTTATAGTGCAGTATAAGTCTTTATTGCTTTATTTTGTTACTGTTAGTGTATTGTGCGAGTCTTAAATAAACTCATTATCGCGTAACTGGCATTTTACATCGAACCCCATCCTGACACGTAACAATTGGTGACAGAAGTGAGAATGCCAGTCACACCACGCGACGAGGGAGTACGCACTCGAAGACAGGCGGCAGTAGACGAAACTCGTGAACCATCGATTATGGCCGATACTGAAGAGTCTAGCGCGGCAGTATTTAGTGATCCGGGCACTTCTGCGGCGTCGACGAGTATGGGCTCTGGCTTCGACATGTCGTCCCTTTTAGCCGCTATACAGGAGGGCCAACGCCAAGCTGAAGAACGGCAACGTCAAGCCATGGAGGCGTTGAAGGAAGGCCAACGCCAAGCTGAAGAGCGCCAACGCCAAGCTGAAGAGCGCCAACGCCAGGCTATCCGAGAGGACCTTCAAGAAATGATGGACTCTAAGTGGGAAGGGTTCAGCACCGTCATCAGTTCTCTTCAAGAAGACGTTGAAGTGGTGAAAAAACGTACCAGCAAACATGATGAAATTCTCGAAGATGTCCAGACCACCATGAACCATCATGACAAGATGATTAAAGAGCTGCAGAAGACCAAGGTCCTATATTCAAGCACTACGCCTATGGCCGCGGCAGTCACTTTCGGAGGTCCCAAGTTTAAACTTCCCTCCTTTGACGGCTCGTCTTCCTGGACGGCCTTTCGACACCAGTTCGAAGTAGTTGCCAAAGGAAATGGATGGGAAGATGATCACGCACTGACGGCGCTTACTTTGGCACTTAGAGGGGATGCACTGCTGATCCTAGAGAACTTACCTGCTGACCGACGAAACTTAGACGCACTCCTGAAGGCATTGGAAGCTCGATTTGGCGATAAGCACCTGGAACATGTTTATCGAGCTCAGCTGAAGGATCGAACTCAGAAGTCGAGTGAAGGACTTCAACAATGGGCTGCTGAAATTGAACGCCTGGTACGACGAGCCTATGCCTCCAGTACATCATCTGTGGACCCGACAGTGGTGCAAGCTTTTGTGGATGGTATAAGAGACCTTGAGGTCAGAGCAACTGTTCGGTTGGCACACCATACAACTTTAGAAGCGGCTTTAGCACATGCCCTTGAGGTGGAAGCTGTGCGAAATGACTACAAGTCGTATAAAGTACGGGAAGTGGTTGCAGCTGTTAGACCACGAGGTGAGCCTATGTGCTACGGATGCGGCAAGCGAGGACATATCCGAATCAATTGTCCGGACCAGAGAAGAAGTAGAATGGTGTCAGCTACTACTCAGGTTGATGCTAGTCAAGATCCGTTATGTCAAGCCCCCACAGTGCAAGTATCACAGGCATGTGACGGTAATAGCCTGGTAACAGCTGGAGAAATAAATGGTAAACCTGTTTGCTTTACGATAGATACGGGCGCGTCAAAGACCATCGTACGACCAGAACTTCTGCGGCGAACAATTCAGTGGGAAGACGCACGACCATCTTGCAAATTGCAAACAGCGACTGGGCAGCCAGTGACCGTCCTCGGAGCTACAGATGTGAGAATCAAACTAGGAGAGAAGACTTATCATCAATCTGTTTTGGTGGCGAGCATAACGGATGACTGCATTATCGGCTTAGACTTTCTACGAATGCAACAGTGCGTTGTCGATATTGCTAAAGGTGTTTTAAGCTTCCCAGACCAAGAGGTCTTTCTAGAAGGCTGTTCTTCAATAGCGGTCTACAGTGCCAAAACGGTAACAATGGCACCGAGATCAGAAACCTTAGTCGACGTAAGGTTTCCTGAGGGTGTAACTGCTGATCGTTGTGTCATGGTGGAAGATCCTGGGCGCCATACCAGTAGAATTACAGCCAGAACTTTAGTCATGACTAGAAGTGGAGCAAAAGTTAAAATTGTCAACCTTAGCAACTCGGCGATGTTATTACGGAAGAACGCGATCGTTGGACGATGTGAAGCTGTGAGCAGTCTGAGGAAGATCCAAGAGAACGTCCAAACTGCTTCTTCGGCAAATCATATGGGCCCGTTGCTAGAGACCACGAAGCAAAATCTGTCACCCAATGAATATCGGGAAGCAGAGAAGTTGCTACTGGACTACAAGGACATTTTCACCAAAGAAGAAAACGACCTTGGAAGAACGGGGTTAGTGAAACACCCGATCGACACAGGTGCTACACCGCCTATTAAACAAAGACCTAGACGAGTGCCACTAGCAAAAGAACAAGAAGTAGCCGAGCTGATTGGAAATATGGCACGAACCAAGATTATAGAGCCATCATCCAGCCCATGGTCTTCACCGGTGGTACTCGTGAAAAAGAAAGATGGTAGTACCAGGTTTTGTGTAGACTACAGGATGCTGAATAACGTGACCAAGAAAGACAGCTATCCTTTGCCCCGTATTGACGACACTTTGGACATGCTTGGAGGCATGAAGTGGTTCTCTACGGTAGATCTGAAAAGTGGCTACTGGCAAGTGGAACTCCGGCCAGAAGATAAGGAGAAGACTGCATTTACCACCGGTACTGGCAAAGGCCTGTGGCAGTTCCGGGTAATGCCATTTGGATTGTGTAATGCACCAGCTACGTTCGAAAGGCTTATGGAACGCGTATTAGTGGGTCTTTTGGGAGATGCCTGTCTGGTGTACTTAGATGACGTAATAGTTATGGGACGCAGTTTCACGGAACATCGCAAGAATCTTGAGAAAGTGTTCAAGAGATTTCGTGAATCAAACTTGAAACTTAATCCGAAGAAGTGCGCCTTTTTCAAGAAAGAAGTTTCATTCTTAGGCCACATTATTTCAAATAGAGGTGTTCAAACGGACCCAGACAAAATAAAAGCGGTGCAAGAGTGGCCTGTACCAAAAACTAAAACCGAAGTTAGAGCCTTTCTGGGACTTAGTGCTTACTACCGGCGTTTTGTGAAGAACTTCTCTGAAATAGCCAAGCCATTACACCACCTTACAGAAGAAAAGAGGAACTTCGTTTGGGACTCGGATTGTCAACGTGCGTTTACACGACTCAAAGAATTGCTGTGCTCAGCTCCAGTCCTGTGCTACCCTAATAGAGAAGGCAGATTTATTGTGGACACAGACGCCAGTAATACTGGAATCGGAGGTGTGTTATCCCAGGAGCAAAATGGACAGCAAGTGGTCATCGCCTACTTCAGCAAGTCTCTATCGAAGCCTGAGAGAAACTACTGTGTGACTAGACGTGAATTACTAGCAGTTGTGAAGACCTTACAACATTTCAATAAATACTTGCTGGGAAGAGAGTTCACACTACGAACGTTCCGAAATCCTGAAGGCCAAGTCGCGAGATGGATCGAACAACTACAGGAGTACAACTTTGTAATAGAACACCGCAGTGGAAGGATTCACTCCAACGCTGATGCCTTATCGCGACGTCCATGCTCCCAGGATTGTAAACACTGTTTGAAGCATGAGTCCAAGGAGGTAGTGAAAATTGTCAAGACTCAGGGGACCGATGAATCCTGGGACAAACACGAAGTCAGTAAGGCACAGAAAGAGGACAGAGATCTTAAACTAATAATGGACTGGAAGGCTCAGGGTCGGAAACCATTATGGCAGGACGTATCAGCCGCAAGCCCAATTACGAAGGCCTACTGGGCTCAGTGGGACAGTCTGAGTTTGGAACAAGGCGTGCTATATAGAAAGTGGGAATCACCTAACGGAGCAAGTTCTACAGATGGTGATCCCGAGAGACAAAGTTGCACCTGTTCTGCGCTTGGTGCATGATGGTGCATCGGGTGGGCATCTTGGTGTGAAGAAGACTTTGTTTAAGGTGAGAGAACGCTTCTACTGGGTACGCTGTCGAGAAGACATCGAAGAGTGGTGTAGAAAGTGCTCTACGTGTGCTTCTGTAAAAGGACCTCGTACCAGATCAAGAGGCAAGCTACAGCTGTACAGTGTCGGAGCCCCATGGGAGAGAATTGCCATTGATGTAGCTGGACCATTTCCCGTGACAGAAGACGGCAATCGCTATATAGTAGTAGTTCAAGATTACTTCACCAAATGGCCCGAAGTTTTTGCGACACCAAACCAAGAGGCTCAGACCGTGGCCAAAAAGTTGATCCAGGAAGTAGTGTGTCGATTTGGTGTGCCGTTGGAACTGCATAGTGACCAGGGAAGAAATTTCGAGTCAGCCCTGTTTCAAGAGATGTGTAATCTACTTGGCATACATAAAACACGGACAACACCAGCACACCCGCAGTCTGACGGCATGGTAGAACGGTTCAACCAGACTTTGG
Organism: Parascotia fuliginaria; assembly: GCA_963082885.1. Taxonomy (NCBI): domain Eukaryota; kingdom Metazoa; phylum Arthropoda; class Insecta; order Lepidoptera; family Erebidae; genus Parascotia; species Parascotia fuliginaria. The sequence goes on along the minus strand of OY720178.1, from coordinate 9,211,488 downwards.
AAAACCATCTGGCCAAGGTTGTCGAAGACCATCAACGAGACTGGGACCGTTACATTCCACTCTTCCTGCTATCATATCGGTCCGCGGTTCATGACACTACGGGATTTACGCCGGCCAAAGTCAACTTCGGAAGAGAGATACGCCTACCAGTAGACTTGATTACCGGAACACCTCCTGATACGCCAAAGCCGACAGTAGAATACGTCGCAAACTTGCAGGCACAGCTGGATAAGACACATGATCTAGTGCGAGATAACAACCTCAAGGCTAGTGAGAAGATGAAAACTCGCTATGACAGGAAAGCAAGTAATCATGGCTTCGAGGAAGGTACGCTCGTGTGGTTACATAATCCTCTCAGGAAAATCGGCAAGTCACCGAAGCTACAGGCCCGCTGGGAGGGTCCCTATAAAGTGATCACAAGGATCAATGACGTGACCTATCGCATAAGACAGGGCGATAGAAAGAAGCCGAAGATCGTCCACATCGATCGACTAGCACCCTATCATGGTTCTAACGCTGCTCGGGACGAGCATGATTAAGAGGGGAGCAATGTTACGACGTTTACCTATTCTAGAACGTTCGCAAGTACCTACCTACTCGTGTACGACGAATACCTACTCTCTAGAACATTCGCAAGTACCTACCTACACTTATACGATGAATACCTACACTAGAACGTTCGCATGTACCTACCTACACGTATAACAATAGATCATCGGCGGTAGGCATACCTACGCGTCTACGCTAAGTACCTACACTCATTGTTCTGTTTTCGAGAATTGTCGGCATCTTTGTAGTAATAACTGGAAGGTTCTAGAAATCTATTGAAGGACTATAAAAAGGATTCGAACGTCGGCACTTCGTTCAGTTGTGAATACAGCGATCTCGAGCGAACATCTAAGCGATACGGAAGTTTAAGAAGAGCGATATACGAAGCGTTATAGTGCAGTATAAGTCTTTATTGCTTTATTTTGTTACTGTTAGTGTATTGTGCGAGTCTTAAATAAACTCATGTTCGCGTAACTGGCATTTTACATCGAACCCCATCCTGACACGTAACAATATCTTTATCCTGTTCATAATTATTAAATTATTTATATTTATAATGTTTTTTATTAATAAATTATCATAATAAAGAACTTAATCCCGAAACAGAGGCCACAAACTCACGAACTTAAAGCAGAGCCAAATTTTATCACGAAATAGGGTTCAAACGAGAGGTTCACAAAAACTTTAGTAATAAAAAGAAATCAAACTAAAAGTCGACAATTCATGTAATAACTTACTGGCAAAATACCAGTATATATCATACAAAAGCTATCAAACTGTTAGTCGATATTACTGTCCCAAGACTGTCCCTCATGACGAGAATCTCATGAAAGCTGAGAAAGACAAACAGATAAAATATCTCGAATCATGATCACACTCTCACTTATGAAATGAAATGAAATGAAATGAACCTTTATTGTTTGTTACAGGTAGGTTATGAAATACAGGTGGTAGTAGATAAATGTTTCACTGTAACATACCCACAGGGTGTACAATAGTTATAATTTACTTAAGTATGACACACAACATGCAAAAATAGTGAGACACATTAAAGTAATACCTACTAAAATAAAAATATTATGTATTTAACAATTAACACAAGAATTAAATACATAAAAAAAAACCAAAAACAATATTAAAACACAAGACATATTAAACAGAACACATTACAATTATTACCAAAAGTTAAATAATACATTTATTCATATTTATGTGTTAGAAAGTCCGCAACCCTATAGAAACATTTGATTACTAAATATGCTATTAGCCTTTTTTTGAAAAGATTGAGTTCTAGCTCCCTGACAGATTTCGGGATTTTATTAAAGATTTTTGGCGCCATACAGAAGACACTTTTGTGTAGTAGAGCGGTATTTGATCTTTTTATACATAGTCTGTCATTGTCCCGTCGATTACGATGACTTATTTCGTTAATCTTTTGATATAAATTTAAATTTGTTTTAACAAAAACGGCAACTTCAAAAATGTACATACAAGGCAGAGTTAGAATTTGGTATTTATAATAATGAAATATGGCTGGCATGAATCAGTGCATTGTAGTCCAAGCATTGATCTGATGCATCTTTTTTGCATCTTAAATACGGTTTCTCTATTAGTTGAAACTCCGCAAAAGATAACGCCGTATCGTATAAATGAATCAACAATGCCATGGTAGGCAGTGATCAAAGCATCAGTACTTAGCTCATGAGATTGTCGACATGTGGGATGTGGATTCAGCTATCATTGTACCGATAGTTGTTACTGTAAATGGCTTAATAGCACAGAGCCTCGACCAACACCTTAAGAGGCTCGCATTAGGTGGATGGGTCAAGAGCCAGATTCAGAAGGCAGTGCTGCTTGACACGGCACGTATTGTGAGGAGGTTCCTATCTCTGGAAACCTAACCGCCGGTAGCTTGGACTCTAGTCTCGATACCGGTGGTAAACTATTTTTTATATTTTTAAATGTATATTTTCACTTTTTATAAATATGTATTTAAAAATTTAAATAATATGAAATGATGTAAATAAAGGGAATAATAATATTCAACCACATTGACACAGTGCCATCTAGCCCCAAATTATGCAATTATTTTTGCTTGTGTTATAAGTACTAAACAACTAATATACTACATATATACATTTTGTTTTGTAAATACATACATAATATAGATAAATTACACCCAGACCCAGAACAAACAATCATGCTCATCACACAAAGATTTGTCCTGGGTGGGAATTGAACCCACGACCTTCGGCTTAGTAGTCAGGGTCACTAACCACTAGACCAACAGGTCAGTCTACATTTAGTAATATATTTAAAAAATCTTAGTCATAAGAGCCTTATCATACCCAAATATGGGACATTTACCTTATATATTACTACGTTCCAAATATGTACCTATCAGCTATTAAAGACACGTCACACATTTATTTTGTAGGCCAAAATAGCTACAACGCACTCTCTTATTAATCTTAAATTGAATAAAACTAACGCAGCCGCCGCGGGGTTATAGAAGGTAAAATTTAACGTTTCACGTGAAACTATTACGTATCAGAACGATCGAACGAAACGAACCAGTATCGTTACTGAACCTATAACGTTACGAAAAGTATTGTTCTGCTGGAACGTTACTATAGCGTTATGATTTTATAACGTTATACATTGCATATAGATTCAGTAACGTTACGAGATGTTGGGTCTTTTTAATGACCCAATCTATTCCTCACATGTGTTCTTCTTCAATGTTACGACGCGTAGGAATTCTCAAATAAAATACCGAATATTGATATACTGGTTACTTTAGACTTTTACATGAGTCAACGGTACAAATGCGAGGGAACGACTTACTAAGTAGGGAACGAGGTACTGTATGGAACGATGAAACGATTAACTAAGTAGAGAACTAAGGAACGCCTGAGGGCGCTGCGCTTGCGTTACACACGCGTCCCATACAAAACACTTGAAAACTTATAAATCTTTGGCTATGGTCAGCTGCCCTTGGTTGTTGACAACAACCAAGGGCAGTGTTGTTGATAAATTTAATCTGTCAATGTCAAGCTAATCTGTCAAAAATCCTAAAACTAAAATCAGTCTGTGTAAATACCAAAACCTAATTCTACCTGGGTTTATTTTTTCAAAATATGCTTATTATCTTAGAATTCTGAAAATGCTTACTTCGGTACTCGAAATGGAACCTTTTTTGAATTTGAATGATGTTATGTATAACCATTATTTTTTTATTGGTTCTTTGTTTTTAATTTATTTGATTTATCGTATTATTAGTTCACTTTTTCCTGATTATAACTACATGCAAACTAACTATAAAGCTCATGGGCATACTTGGAGAAGTATTCAGTGTAATAAATCTATACCGTATAATATACATGTAAGTAAAATTTAGTTTTTTCATATTTGGCAAAATTTGCTGCCAGAATATACCTTTGTTATTGATTTTTTATAATTATTGCAGTGCACAAATTGTGACAAACTCATGTTAGCAACGATAGGCCTTTTCTGTGAATGCTGTGCAGCAAGCGCTTGTAAAAGGTGTCATAGAATAATAGACAAAAAGTTTAAATGTAAGCTAATTACTTGGCCTGAAGAAAAGCCATTTTATCATCAGTGGGTTTGTGTCAATGGTAAATACTTTTATTTTATTACATAAAAATATATTATGATTTTCTACCAAAAAATGTACTTATTTAATGGCATTATTTAATGCTATCTCAAAAAGAACTCTACAACTGCAAACCCAATTTTTTAAAAGTATTTAGGAGAAAGTCGGTTGCAAGCTGAATTTATTGGAGAAATATGAAAAACTTAGTAAATTTGTAATATTAAGGTAATAAAAATATAAAACTGTCATATTTTCCTGCGTGGTGGCCAGGGCAGAATGGTCCCAACCCTCTCTGTCTGTGGGTGTCGTACAAGGCGACTAAGGACAAAGGATCCAGGAATACACGGAGCCAAATGCTGGCTGACTTCATGGAGAAGGAGGGCCTCTTTGTGATGAACTCCTTCTTCGCAAAATGGACCTGGATTAGTCCTGAGGGCTTCACAAAAAAATAGATTGACTTCATCATGTTGACCAGACGGCAAATATTTAATGATGTCTCACCGGATGGTAAGAGGCACATTAAATATCAACCCTAAGCTGGACCTGTCTCGCAAATAGGTTCGACAACTTCTAGCCTCCCGCACAAGCCGGTTTCCGAACAGGTTTTAGTACCATAGACCACATACACAAGCTGCGGCAGGTTATACGTAAGTCCACTAAGTATAACCGGCCCCTATGCTTAGCGTTTGTGGACTATGAGAAAGCCTTTGATTTGATCGAGACCTGAGCCGTGTTGCAGTCTCTCCAATGGTGCCATATTCACTATCGATATATCGAGGTGCTGAAGTGTTTGTATGAAAACGCCACCATGTTAGTACGAATTAATGGTCAGAGCTCAAGGCCTATTCAGTTGCAGCGAGGAGTACACCAGGGAGATGTTATATCTCCGAAACTGTTCAGCGCTGCACTGGAGGACGTGTTTAAGCTTCTGACCTGGCATAGACTTGGCATCAACATAAACGGCGAGTACATCACTCATCTTCGATTCGCGGACGATATCGTGGTCATGGTTGTGACCGTGGAGGACCTCAGTGCAAAGCTCGATGACCTCAGTAGAGTCTCTCAACAAGTGGGCCTAAAAATGAACATTGACAAGACTAAAGTCATGACCAATGTCCATGTTACACCCAGTCCTATTACGGTCGGAGGCTCGATGCTCGAATTTGTTGACGAGTACATATACCTGGGACAAACAGTCCGAATAGGTAAGTCCGATTTCGAGAAAGAGGTCAATCGTCGAATCCAACTCGACTGGGCAGCGTTCGGAAAGCTACATCATATCTTCTCGTCCACACTACCGCAGTCTCTCAAGACTAAGGTCTTTGACCAGTGTGTGTTGCCAGTGATAACATACGGAGAAGAGACGTGGTCGCTAACTATGGGTCTTATCCGAAGGCTCAACGTCGCTCAGAGGGCGATGGAGCGGGCTATTTTAGGCGTCTCCCTGCGCGATCGTTTGAGAAACGAAGAAATCCGCAGGGGAACCAAAGTAACTGACGTAGCTAGCAAAGTTGCTTTTCTGAAGTGGGAATGGGCAGGACACATAGCTCGCAGAACTGACGGCCGCTGGGGCAGAAAGGTTCTAGAGTGGCGACCACGAACCGGAAGATGTAGCGTGGGCAGACCCCTCACAATTTGATTTGATTTGATTTTGATTTGAGGGCGGCGAACGACCGGCCACGGTGGCGCAAATTGGGAGAGGCCTATGTTTAGCAGTGGACGTCTTTTGGCTGATATGATGATGATGATGACGGTGACTTACTTGTAGAAATAGCGCTGCGTAGCAACACTACTTCGGCACATAGCTCTCGTATGGTGGTATCTGAAGTCTCCAGCTTGGACTGTACTACGGCCAGGCTCTCTATTAGGGATGTTATGTCCTTAAGTAGCCTGGTAATGTCGACGTGGTCAAACGTGACTGGAGGCAGCTTGGGCAGCTCCTTAGCCACGAAAGCAGGCACGTCATGCGGGTCGATCACCTTCAAGAAGGTGACGATGTCCTGAATGCTCTTTTGGTGCCATCCCTCCGACGAAACGGCATCTGGTCGAGCTTGCCAAACACCTGGTACAGCAACTTTTTGCTGGTTCTGACTTCTTCTTCTTTGAAGTTGGACTTGCAGATTGATTGCCGACCTCGACCATAGTATCGATGGCATGTTGAATGAATGCCAACAACTCGTTGGCTATGAGTTTTTGTAAACTCATAGCAAATATCGGGTAGCAACGTTCGCCTCACGACGCGTGTATTAATTAATTATTATTAAGTAATTCGAGTCGCGCAGTGTAAGCACGTCCGTACTCGACGGAAAATAGCACAGCACTGATTATATTTGAACGCCGACGATCCCAATCTCATCGGAGACACGAAGAGACACTCCTTGTAACTGAGGTGCTATACCAAAAGGTTCCTTCTTTGCAATGAACGCGCATACTTGTGTTGTGTCTTCGTGGAGTTAAAATGTACTAAGTTCTTCTCACCCTATTTGAGAGCCCGCCCGAGCGAGACCTTAACTTCAGACATAAGTTGTAACCGTCTCTCATGCACGGCGCTCTGAGGGACATTCTGTTGGCTAGTGTACCGCACGTAACCGTGCTGTCATCTGCTTAGCAATACATGTTTTTAGTAGTTAACATGTCATTGATATGCAGAATAAACAGCATCGGGGAGAGCACTGAGCCTTGTGGTACACCAGCATTAACCATTATAGTATCGGAGCAAGCACCGTCAGCAACGACCTTAATGCTCCGACCATCCAGGAAGCTGGCGACAACCCATCTACAGAATCCCTTAGGGATTCCAAGATGATAACTTTGCTAGAAGTGCTTTGTGCCAGACATTGCCAAATGCCTTTGCGATATCCAGGCTTATAGCCACAGTTTCACCACTGTCCTCCAAGGTATTATTTATTTTTATTATTCTTATTCTTAAGGTTTCTGCCCAACAGTGTTTGAGGAATACGAAAACATCACCAGCTGATCGACCTCAACGGAAACCGTACCGACCTATAAACGACCGACAGCAGAATTACTTTCAATAGTTAGATGTTGATGACTCTTTCAAGAACATTGGACAGCAAGAATGTTACCGTTATCGGTCTGTAGTTTGACGGATCCGACCGGTCACCCTTTTTTGGGATCGGGTAAGACGTAAGCTACCTTCCACGAAGATGTGGAGAATCGCTGTGATGCCATCTGGTCCGCTTGACTTGTGGACACCTAGGAGCCTGAGCTCTCGTCTGACCGCGCGTTGAGTAATGCGGATTTCCGGCATTGAGCTCCCACATCGCGGGATGTTAGGCGGTTGGAATTCTCTATCGTCCAAAGTCGAATTCGAGGCAAAGAATTGGCCGAGAGTATCGGTTTACACAAGGGGCGACTGCGACCGGAGCACCGTATCGGTAATGCAGTCTGCACATGTATCAAGATACCCGGAGGAGAAGCAATGGGTACGATGCAAAAAATTCGCGAAGTCCATCCCAATCTGCCGAGCTATATTGCCAGAATCTGCGAGATCCAATTGCCGAAGAGCGATCGGGTCTCACAACAGGGGCTATACTGCGGATAAGGCAGTGGTCAGATGATCCAAGTGGAGGCTCATCTGACCACTGGATTTTATTTCATAATCAATAAGCCAGATTATAATATATCTGAAATCTTTTTTGTTTTGGACAAAAGTTAATGCCTAAAGATTCTTCACATATTAGTTTTATTTTTCAACTTGATTAATTTAACTTAAACATTATTAGAAATATTATTTACTTTGTTTACCTTTATAGTGGGTATTGACCAAAGTGCCAATGAAAGTCAGAGTGAAGACAGCCTTAAAAGATACTATTGCTCTTGGTGTCAAAGAACAAAATGGACGAGGAATGAAACAGTTGCCGATACAGAGGTAGGAATGTTATCTATTTATAATGATACTAGTTTAGTTACCTTGCTTTAAATATTCAGGAAATGTAATTTTACCAAATACATCCAAATGATAGGCAGCTTGTAACAAATTGGACTGGGTAAATATGTTTTATCAATCCTCTATGTAAATAAATACCAATAAGTACCTATGACAGCCTATATTAGTGTATAATAAAAAGTTTTTTTTTTTGTATTCAATGGATATTTTTCTATAGGCTAAAAGAATTTTTCATGTACGATCGAACCAACTGAAACATGACCCATTTTGTTGATAATTTGCTTAAAACTGTCTAACTTGTAAGATCTATTGTGTATAATGCACTTAGGACGTTTTTAATACTAAAATAACAACAGTGCACTCAGTAAAATGACAGTGTCCAATAAAATGACAACAGGCTTGTTGCCAAGGAAGTTATATTCAGTCGAATTTCCACCTACTTGTATTTAGATGCGATTGCTAAAATGAGTGTATGGTAGGTCATGATTTACTTGGTTTGATTGTACATATTTTCATACATAAAGCAGATAAAAGTATAATCTCCTAAAAAGGTTTTAAGTTTATTCTAAATAATAAATGGGATTTTTGTAAATTTAGAATGTCCTTTATCAATGTGTTTGTATATTTTTTACAGCAATGTGATTTTCAAAAGTACAGAAACATAATAATTCCACCTAAGTGTGTATTATTAGAGAAAGGAAAGGTGACTTGTATTAAGCATCCAGGTTATAATGACTGGGAACCACTTATTATTCTAGGTATGTCATAATAATAATTATAGCACATTTACCTCATACAACTATCGGGAGCAAATTTAATGTGTGTTTAATTTTTAGCGAACCCAAAATCTGGCAGTAACAGAAGTGATGAAGTGCTTTCTTTATTCAGAGGTTTACTGAATCCTATACAAGTAAGAATCAAGAATAAGTATAATATTTATTAGCAGTCCAGTTAGTTTACAGAGAATATCCGTGGAAGGTACACTAGGCACAGCCTGTGTCGTGGCTATCAAACATACACTTTTAACAAAGGATTTAGATATAAGTTTTCAGTACTATAATTATTATGTTAAACTTAAGACAAAATAGAAAATTAAATGCGAGCGTGCGTGCGTGTGTGCCTGAGTGCGTGCGTGATTGTGTGTATGTGTTCGTTTGTGTTTTTGTGTTTTGTGTGCGTGGTGCGTGCGTGCGTGCGTGCGTGCGTGCGTGCGTGCGTGTGCGTGCGTGTGTGTGTGTGTGTGTGCGTGTGTGTGTGCATGTGCGTGTGTGTGTTTGTGTGTGTGTGTGTGGATGTATGGGTTGCTGTGTGGGAGTAGGAGGTGTATGTTGTGTGTTTAGAACATAATATTATCAAGAATTATGCAGGTTTTCTGAGCAGTTGTTCTCTATTTAAGTGTCTCTATTTCATGATAGGCCAGTTTCGAGATAATTTCTTTAGCTTTAGTCTGTACTTCACGGGTTGTTAATTCAGTTCAATTTTTGATTTATTTTTAATTTATTAAACACAAATAACTAGGTGAAAATTACCAATTCCCCAATATGACTTGATAGAGAGTGAAAATATACTAACGGTAATGGGATATGTAGATGTGTTGGTAGAGGAAATAAGGTGTACCAACGATCTGTTAAGGATGGCAGGCAACCAATGGATGAGAGCGGCTCACGATAAGCCAAAAATTGGGTGAGGTCTATGTCTAGCAGTGGACGTCTTTTAGCTGGTATGAAACATCATCTTCACATGATGAATAGGTAAAGAGTTCCAAGCTTTAATTGAACGACAAGTATGTCTAATTCTATTTCATTCCTATGTCATATCTTGTTACCTATGTAATGTAATGTCATGTGTGGTAGGTAGTGGATATAAGTTCTACGTCACCAGAGAATGTGGTTCGATGGTTGCCGCCAAAATGTCGAGTATTAGTCGCCGGCGGTGATGGCACAGTGGCATGGGTTCTCAACTCTCTATTAGCCTATCCAAAAATACAAGTAAGTTTTACGACCAAATAGTTGCTTTTATTAGGTCTCAAAACAAGAAAATACGAAAAATTGTATTAGTTAGTGACTGGTGCTGTATTAGTGATTTCTAGCATTAATCATAAGGCCAACGTTTTCGGATGGAGTCAGTTGAGCCGATGCGAAATAGTAATCGCCGCTGATGGAACTTAAAAACATTAGCGACACATTTTGATTCTGCTCATACAGGCTGTATTTCACTAAATACTGCTTTGTATTTTTTTAAACTTAAGTAAGCGTAAGGCATCTATACATATATTATAAAGAGGTGAACTACAGATGTAACTCAACGCGGGTGAAACCGCGCTGCGGGAAGCTAGTATTCAATAAAACCCGACACTGTGATTGTATTTATTTTTGTGGGTAATTTCATGTTGTAAATTTTCAGGCAGCTGTTAGCATTTTACCTATGGGTACGGGTAACGACTTGTCCCGTGTTCTGGGATGGGGTACTGGTGATATTTCGCAATTAGACGCCCATAACATAATAACTTCTGTGAGACAAGCCGATCTTCAACCACTAGACAGGTAGGTAATAAGTCAATGTAAAGGTAAATAAGTATGGTATTGTTCAATGCTCAAGCCCTATTAGTATGAGAAAGTTAATTTAGTTGTTGTGGAAACTTTTGATACCGAAACTGAAACTAGACGTCCGCCCTCGCTTTAAATAGTGTGCGTTCCCATTGAGGGACCACATCTGAATTTTGAGCTTTTAAATGTGTCAGCCTTTAGTAAAAGTTCTCAAACGATTGTAAATTCAGTCTTTCATTTGTAAAAGTATGCACTCAAAAGTTACAAGCGGTCAAAGGTGGTCCCTCAATCGTGGCTGAAAGCCATCCATATCTCAAAACCTTGTTAAAATTTACAACTGCTATTAATGACGACTCTTAGTAAAAGATTTGTTTCACTAATTAATTAAATATCAGCGTTGCCGGTTCACTGTATAAAAAAATCTAGCATGCAAAAGGTGGTCCCTCAATCGATCACCTAAGTTCACCTTAAGTGAAGACCACAGTGCAATTTGGAAATTTCGCATGGCTCTAGCGTTAGTAAAAGTATTTGAACGGTTGTAAATTCAATCTCTAGTTTGTAAAAGAAGCCCTTTAAAAGTTACAACAGATAAAAGATGGTCCCGCAATCGAAACGCTTTCCATAAGAAACAATCAATTTACGTAGCATTCAGAAGTCAAATAGCCCATTGCTACAGCCTATCCTTTAGTAAATGTTTTTTACTAACGATAACTTTACTAAACCATATTAAAAACCTATAAGTTTTGCTTTAAACAACAATCAAATTCCTGCAAAGAAATCTAGAATCGAGGTGACCACACAGCAGGATTTTATGGGATAAATAAAAAGTCGTCATTAATAGCAGTTGTAAATTTTAACAAGGTTTTGAGATATGGATGGCTGTCAGCCACGATTGAGGGACCACCTTTGACCGCTTGTAACTTTTGAGCGCCTACTTTTACAAATGAAAGACTGAATTTACAATTGTTTGAGAACTTTTACTAAAGTCTGACGCATTTAAAAGCTCAAAATTCAGATGTGGTCCCTCAATGGGAACGTACACCTTTGAATATAGACTAATATTAGAAACTTCACTGTGCCTTATTTTACTTAATTTTAGTTAATCTTCGTCCCACCAGTCTACCCATCGAATCCGTACTTACTTGCATACACTATATTAATAGTAGTAAGTGAACATAGATACATAATTTACTAAACCATTTTCGTAAGCGGTCTGTCTTATGCGGGCTAGACACCTTCAGTTTTATCTGTGCGAATTATCTGTACAGTCCGAACTGTACAGATAAATCGTTAGGTGTGTAGAACAAATAGTTGATCTGTACAGTTTTGCCGAGATCTAATCAAAATATGATTCGATAAATCTTTATCTGTACTGATAAATCGCACAGATAAACTGAAGGTGGGTAGCCCGCATTAGGTTTTACTTATAAATTAATCTACCAATAGATGGAAGGTGACGATAACTCCGAAGCGGACCAGACTGGGTCGTCTGCGACAACAGCGCGTGTTGTACGCGCACAACTATACCAGCATCGGCGTCGACGCGCAAGTTGCCCTCGACTTTCACCATGCAAGAGCACAGTTTCTGTATAGATATGCTAATCGAACGCTTAATTATGTAAGTATTAACAATATCTCAAAAAAGTAAGTCTGGTAATCAGAAGGATAGGTCGACAGTTTTATAGCAGGGGAAATCGCCATGCGGCATACACCCTCTGTCCGAGTGTACATCTCCTTAGATTTATTCGTAACTTCAGCCGTTTAGACGCTGATTGGTAATAAACATACACACCACACACACATACACACACATAAACTTTCGCATTTATAATATTAATAGGATATATAGTCGCAAAAAAATGTACATGTAAGGAGCAAAGATGTTAATAACGCTTCGTGTCGGTAGATGGCGTACGTGTGTCTGGGCGCGGGGCGCGCGCTGGACGCGGGCGCGTGCGGCGGCCTGGAGCGGCGCCTGCGCGTGTGGGCGGCGCCCGCCGCTGGCCCCGCCCAGCCGCAGGGGGCGGCGCCCGCCGCTGGTCCCGCCCAGCCGCAGGGGGCGGCGCCCGCCGCTGGCCCCGCCCAGCCGCAGGGGGCGGCGCCCGCCGCTGGCCCCGCCCAGCCGCAGGGGGCGGCGCCCGCCGCTGGCCCCGCCCAGCCGCAGGGGGCGGGACCCACGCGCCGCCTACTGACTTTGCCGCCGCTGCAGGCGCTCGTAGCACTCAATATCCCGTCCTGGGGCGCCGGCGTCGACCTCTGGCGTTAGTATACCTGTGCCTTACTTCCACATAAAATACTACTTACTTTACATACTTTATCACGAGTTTCTATAGTCCTTTTCTCAAAGAATGAGTTGACTATAAAAGTAGATAGTTTACGTTTCTACTAGTGGCACTAGTACAGTTGTAGATCCTCGCTGGTTTTAGCATGAATGGGCCGGATTGACCGAAGAACTACCGATCTCAAAGAAGAACGATGTAAGAGTAGTTATATTCGTAATATTGCCTTTCGTCCGATGGTTGTTGGCGGCCGACGCCCTATTTCTTCCCTTGCCTACTTGCTTACCGGCAGTTTGAGACGATGGCTTTTGAAATGGTGGCCACCACTTCTGGTTTCCATCACCATCGAGAGCTACTTTGGTAAAACAATATATAAAAAAAATAAGAAGTAATGTTAGAGCAAGAGCCTTTTGTAAGACTATCCTGTACTAGTGGAATTGTTTCCTAACTATTACTTTAGTAATAAATGGTACTAACGTACCTTTAAAATTCCAGGAATGGGCAATGAAGAGGATGTAGCAGAGCAAAGCATAAGTGACGGGCAACTCGAGGTAAAATAACCTCTTAATTTTTTACTTATTTCTGGCTACTACTAAATTTTTATACATACATATTGTTTGAAATATATGGTATTGTATTGAATGTTTTAGGTGGTGGGCATTTCGTCGTCATTTCATATAGCGAGATTACAATGCGGGCTGGCAGAACCATATCGATTTACTCAAACCTCGAGTTTAAAGGTAGAAATAATAACCTTTAGTGTATTCTCTACTTTAATCGGGTACCATCAAAATTACCAAAATACACTTCAGTCTGGACTCGATACTCCACTTTTCAAACATCATAATTACTTACGTGAGCCAAAAGCACTTTAAAATATTGGTTTTGATTCTCTTTTGCGACATTGTCTTGAATACTTAAACACTTGAAAAACTAACTACTTTATTCATCAAATGTTAAACTTTAAGCTGATTCTAATTAGTAAAGTAGTGAAAAAGCACGAAAGGAAAGATTGATTCCTTATATCGAAATAATTTTGGTTTTCAGATCGAATTAGAAGGCACTTGTGCTATGCAAGTGGACGGTGAGCCATGGATGCAAGGGCCGGCCACAATACTCATAGAGCCAGCCGGTCAAAGCCTAGTGTTACATGCTAGACCCGAAAGTGAATGACTTACTACATGTATATCACACGGTATTACACCTCTTTTTTTTATTGCCCACAGTGGCCGATGAGCAAACAGCCCACGTGAAGTTAAGTGGCAATTGTCGCTCATGGACGACTTACGCTAGGCGTAAACCAAAACCTTTATCGGCCGAAGTCTGCTCGAGCGACGATGGCCGAACTCGGACGACTGAATCAAACACTTGTACTCTTTGAGAGCGCGTACACAAATACGACCGTCATCGTCCGTTGACGACCAATCGACGAGTCTGAACTTGTTTGGTTTCCACTTCTGTTATGCAACACTGAACACAGTCAACTACCGAATACTGGCAACGCCCAGTCCAATGTCGGCACAACACTGTTGGTTGCAGTGTAAGCACATACAATATTTAATGCTTTTCTTACTTTCTTTCTTACACGTCAGAATTACTCGTCCGGCTAGTTCTGTCCGCCATCGGTCGACAAAAATCGGTTTTTAGCGTCAGAGTCTCTGGCATTTTTCCTGCAATGCCAGGGACTCTACGAAGCCACTGCCTACCGTAAAGGGAATGAGGTAGGTGGGGTGAGGAAAACGGCAAGAGAGGCAATTGCCTACCAAAGTGACTTCACTGTGCCTGATGGTAAGCTGTCAGTGAAATTCAAAAGTGATGGCATATTAAAAGCCATCGTTTGAAACTACTGCTGGTATGGTAGCCTTCACAATGGCGGCTGGGAATGGGGTAGGTGAAGGGAATGAGGAAGTTGAGGAAAGGGGAAAGAGGGGCAATTGGTCCCTCGGCGTTCTCACTCACCGAACGAAACACAATACTATGAATTTACTACCCTTACGTCGATCTTCTATGAGAGGGTAGTGCTTTCCCGGTCGATTCGGTTCATTCATGCTGAAACCAGCGTGGATCTACTACCGTAAATCATTTAGTTTATTGCATTTAAGAGATTTAGGCCCTGTTTCACCACTTGCTGATAAAGTGCATGATAACCTATTCGAAACTTAACTTACAGGTAGTACTCAAAAATCAGTTCCACAAGTGCCTGATAACCTTAACTGACAAATAAACTCCTCAAAAATATAAGACAGATTTAACTAGTAGACGTTTTATCTGTTAGATATTTTAGCAGCTAGTGGTGAAACGGGCTCTTAAAATACATAAAATCTCTCTAAAATCCACCTACATTTCACTGTGACTCCTATCCAGGCCAGTGATAAAATCTCGCAACTAAAAATGTCGTACTAGGTGAACTCGAGAAATACCAAACCTGCTTTCTTGAACCTCGCATCGCATCTAATCAAAAGTAAGATAAAGAAAGGTAAAATATCCTTAAAGAAATAGCAACACAGGCAAAAATATGGGACGTGTGCGCCGGTTCATTTCAGTAAAGTCTGGCAAAAACGATAAGAGGCACGGAAGTTTAACCTAGAGAAATGGCAACACACAAATATTATGAAACAAGTGCGATGTTTCAATTAGCAAGAAATCTGGCAAAAACAAATAGACACACGGATATTTAAGATCTTTTTAACAAGACATGTCGGTTTCAACCATGGACGTAATATACTAAACAGGACTGAGTACTCGCAGCTAAAAAACGAGCCGAGCAAGAGATGTGACAAAGGCCGTGTATGTGTATCGATCTAGCGGTGCCACACTCGAGCTAGACCGAAATAACTAGTGGGAATGGTTTGTTTTTTTTCAATGTACCTCACAAATTTAACAAAATCCAATGTACTTTATCTATTTTAATAGAAATTACAATAAACCGCCTCATCGATCCAGTGGGGCCCGCGGTTATATTACATTGGCTGGGAGTTTCTTTGTATAATATGTACGTATTTTATATACGCACCCATATTACAAGCTTTAATAATGTTATTATGCTTGTTTGAGTCTAGATAGCGGTGTGTGACTGTAGTGTTATTATTATGTTTGTTACTCTTTTACGCAAAAACTGAATTGGTACAAACTGAATGGGTTGAAATAAAACTTTACTGTAATAATATTAGCTTAAACATCAGAATAAGACAATATAAAATACTCAACCATTCTCACAATACTAGAATTTATGGTCAAGATAGTGTTTCGATGTAAAATAAATGATAATTTTGGCTTAACTCTGCCATGACACTTAAAGTTACCAATAGAAAAATAGGCTTAGTAAAAATAATTATTGCTTACTGGATTTTAGAAATTTAAAGAGGAAGTAAAATAATAATTTTAACACACTGGCTCTGAATTATAAAATTTCGATTAAAATACGAGTGGTCTAACAAAGTTTTCGAGTTAAAATTATTTTTCAAAAATATTTTTCAACGCTGGCAAGATGAAAAAGAAAGGGACACGGCCTCGGTTGATATCCCTCTTGTCCCGGATTTTGCCTCTAGTGGACCAAATACCCCTATAGGTGTATAAGGTGCAACGAAAAATGTACTTTCAATAACTGGTAATACAGTTAATTTTCGTAAATACAAGTTCTATGAGTCATCAGTCTTGTTTAGTATATTACGTCCATGGTCTCAACGGATTATTATATAACCTAGGTTTAGTGCGTATTTAAGCAATTGTAACCACAGAGGACACGTATACTTACAGCTGATATAATATTTAATTTAGTGTCGATGTACTTATGTGTTGTCTTGTGATTCACAATAAAATATTGGCATACTCATAAAGTATTTAAATTATTTGCGGTTGCTCTTCCGTTCCCCAAAATAATTGTGACCAATGTTTGTGTGGAATAAGTACCTTCAGCTTGCCAGAATTTTTCTAGATGGCGCTAACGTTAACTATAGTGTGCTCTTTATAAAAACCAACTGGGAACTGTCCCCAAGGAGGCGTAACTTTGCAAACACTTCGTAAACAGTCGTCAAACATATTATGCATTATAGTTTTAAAAGCAGATTAAGTGATAAGCGTCCCCTCGGCTGCATATTTGTGTGCATGAAAATGTATATTTGCATTGGTCTGGGTGTTTTTATGTATAATATGTATGTATTTACAAAAAAAAGTGTTTAAGTATGTATATCTGCATTCTAGAACCCATAAAACAAGCTATATAAATATGCTTACATTGGGTTTAGATGGCGTTGGGTGTAGTTGTTGTGATATTATTATATTATAATAAACACAAGATACATGTAAGTGACTAGGAAATTATTTCTAATCAAAGACAGTAATTCTAAACAGAATAAATCTTCTGTTTTGGAAACTGGTTACCAAAGTGGCCGAAGGGTTTTTTGCATAGGCTATTATTACCACCAATTAAAGCCTCGGTTCCGTGTCTCCCCTGATAGTCCTCCTCGAGGAAATTAATGCAGATATGTGGTGCTGCGTAAATGAACGACATAGAACTGCGAAACACCCCGCTGAAGAATTTTTATTGAAATTCGTATGTATACTCAAAAAGGAAGCTTCTAGATACAGTATATTGTTGCGACGAATACCTATGCTAGAACGTTCGCAAGTACTTACCTACTCGTGTACGACGAATACCTAAGCTCTAGAACGTTCGCAAGTACCTACCTACTCGTGTACGACAAATACCTACGCTAGAACGTTTGCATGTACCTACCTACACGTATAACAATAGATCAACGGCGGTAGGCATACCTACGCGTCGCAGCTAAGTACCTACACTCATTGTTCTGTTTTCGAGAATTGTCGGCATCTTTGTGGTAATAGCGGGAAGGTTCTAGAAATCTATTGAATGACTATAAAAAGGATTCGAACGTCGGCACTTCGTTCAGTTGTGAATACAGCGATCTCGAGCGAACATCTAAGCGATACGGAAGTTTAAGAAGAGCGATATACGAAGCGTTATAGTGCAGTATAAGTGTTTATTGCTTTATTTTGGTACTGTCAGAGTATTGTGTGAGTCTTGAATAAACTCATCATCGCGTAACTGGCATTTTACATCGAACCCCCATCCTGACACGTAACAATTGGTGACAGAAGTGAGAATGCCAGTCACACCACGCGACGAGGGAGTACGCACTCGACGACAGGCGGCGGTAGACGAAACTCGTGAACCATCGATTATGGCCGATACTGAAGAGTCTAGCGCAGCAGTAGTTAGTGATCCCGGCACTTCTGCGGCGTCGACGGGTATGGGCTCTGGCTTCGACATGTCGTCCCTTTTAGCCGTTATCCAGGAGGGCCAACGCCAAGCTGAAGAGCGCCAACGCCAAGCTGAAGAGCGCCAACGCCAAGCTGAAGAGCGCCAACGCCAAGCTGAAGAACGGCAACGTCAAGTCATGGAGGAGTTGAAGGAAAGCCAACGCCAAGCTCTTCTAGACCTTAAGGAAGGTCAACTGCAAGCCGAAGACAGACAACGCCAGGCTATCCGAGAGGACCTTCGAGAAATGATGGACTCTAAGTTGGAAGGGTTCAGCACCGTCATCAGTACTCTTCAAGAAGACGTTGAAGTGGTAAAAAAACGCACCAGCAAACATGATGAAATACTCGAAGATGTCCAGACCACCATGAACCATCATGACAAGATGATTAAAGAGCTGCAGAAGACCAAGGTCCTTTATTCAAGTACTACGCACGTGGCCGCGGCAGTCACTTCCGGAGGTCCCAAGTTTAAACTTCCCTCCTTTGACGGCTCGTCTTCCTGGACGGCCTTTCGACACCAGTTCGAAGTAGTTGCCAAAGGAAATGGGTGGGAAGATGATCACGCACTGACGGCGCTTACTTTGGCACTTAGAGGGGATGCACTGCTGATCCTAGAGAACTTACCTGCTGACCGACGAAACTTAGACGCACTCCTGAAGGCATTGGAAGCTCGATTTGGCGATAAGCACCTGGAGCATGTTTATCGAGCTCAGCTAAAGGATCGAACTCAGAAGTCGAGTGAGGGACTTCAACAATGGGCTGCTGAAATTGAACGTCTGGTACGACGAGCGTATGCCTCCAGTACATCATCTGTGGATCACATAGTTGTGCAAGCTTTCGTGGACGGCATAAGAGAGTTTGAGGTCAGAACAACTGTTCGGTTGGCACACCATACATCTTTAGAAGCGGCCTTAGCACATGCCCTTGAGGTGGAAGCTGTGCGAAACGACTACAAGTCGCATAAAGTACGGGAAGTTGTTGTAGCTGCTAGACCACGAGGTGAGCCTATGTGCTACGGATGCGGCAAGCGGGGCCATATCCGAATCAACTGTCCAGACCAGAGAAGAAGTAGAATGGTGTCAGCTACTACTCAGGTTGATGCTAGTCAAGATCCGTTACGTCAAGCCCCCACAGTGCAAGTATCACAGGCATGTGACGGTAATAGCCTGGTAACAGCTGGAGAAATCAATAGTAAACCTGTTCGCTTTACGATAGATACGGGCGCGTCGAAGACCATCGTACGACCAGAACTTCTGCGGCGAACAATTCAGTGGGAAGACGCACGACCATCTTGCAAATTGCAAACAGCGACTGGCCAGCCAGTGACCGTCCTCGGAGCTACAGATGTGAAGATCAAACTAGGAGAGAAGATTTATCATCAATCTGTTTTGGTGGCGAGCATAACGGATGACTGCATTATCGGCTTAGACTTCCTACGAATGCAGCAGTGCGTTGTCGATATTGCTAAAGGTGTTCTAAGCTTCCCAGATCAAGAAGTCTTTCTGGAAGGCTGTTCTTCGATAGCGGTCTACAGTGCCAAAACGGTAACCTTGGCACCGAGGTCAGAAACCTTAGTCGACGTAAGGTTCCCTGAGGGTGTGACTGCTGATCGTTGCGTCATGGTGGAAGATCCTGGGCGCTATACCAGTCTAATTACAGCCAGAACTTTGGTTATGACTAGAAGTGGAGCAAAAGTTAAAATTGCCAACCTCAGCAATTCGGCGATGTTATTACGGAAGAACGCGATCGTTGGACGATGTGAGGCTGTGAGCAGTCTGAGGAAGATCCTAGAGAACGTCCAGACTGCCTCTTCGGAAAATCATATGGGCCCATTGCTAGAGACCACGAAGAAAAGTTTGTCACCCAACGAATATCGGGAAGCAGAGAAGCTGCTACTGGACTACAAGGACATTTTCACTAAAGAAGAAAACGACCTTGGAAGAACGGGGTTAGTGAAACACCCGATCGACACAGGTGCTACACAGCCTATTAAACAAAGACCTAGACGAGTGCCACTAGCAAAAGAACAAGAAGTAGCCGAGCTGATTGGGAATATGGCACGAACCAAGATCATAGAGCCATCATCCAGCCCATGGTCTTCACCTGTGGTACTCGTGAAGAAGAAAGATGGCAGTACTAGGTTTTGTGTAGACTACAGGATGCTGAATAACGTGACCAAGAAAGACAGCTATCCTTTGCCCCGTATTGACGACACTTTGGACATGCTTGGAGGCATGAAGTGGTTCTCTACGGTAGATCTGAAAAGTGGCTACTGGCAAGTGGAACTCCGGCCAGAAGATAAGGAGAAGACTGCATTTACCACCGGTACTGGCAAAGGCCTGTGGCAGTTCCGGGTAATGCCATTTGGATTGTGTAATGCACCAGCTACGTTCGAAAGGCTTATGGAACGCGTACTAGTGGGTCTTTTGGGAGATGCCTGTCTGGTGTACTTGGATGACGTCATAGTTATGGGACGCAGTTTCACGGAACATCGCAAGAATCTTGAGAAAGTGTTCAAGAGATTTCGTGAATCAAACCTGAAACTTAATCCGAAGAAGTGCGCCTTTTTCAAGAAAGAAGTTTCGTTCTTAGGCCACATTATTTCGGATAGAGGTGTTCAAACGGATCCAGAGAAAATAAAAGCGGTGCAAGAATGGCCTGTACCAAAAACTAAAACCGAAGTAAGAGCTTTCCTGGGCCTCAGTGCTTACTACCGGCGTTTTGTGAAGAACTTCTCTGAAATAGCTAAGCCATTACACCACCTTACAGAAGAAAAGAGGAACTTCGTTTGGGACTCGGATTGTCAACGTGCGTTTACACGACTCAAAGAGTTACTGTGTTCGGCTCCAGTCCTGTGCTACCCTAATAGAGAAGGCAGATTTATTGTGGACACAGACGCCAGCAATACTGGAATCGGAGGTGTGTTATCTCAGGAGCAAAATGGACAGCAAGTGGTCATCGCCTACTTCAGCAAGTCTCTATCAAAGCCTGAGAGAAACTACTGTGTAACTCGGCGTGAATTACTAGCAGTTGTGAAGACCTTACAACATTTTAATAAATACTTGCTGGGAAGAGAGTTCACACTACGAACAGATCATGCGGCACTGAAGTGGTTACTCCAGTTTAAGAATCCTGAAGGCCAAGTTGCGAGATGGATCGAACAACTACAAGAGTACAACTTTGTAATAGAACACCGCAGTGGAAAGATTCACTCCAACGCTGATGCCTTATCGCGACGTCCATGCACCCAGGATTGCAAACACTGTCTGAAGCATGAGTCCAAGGAGGTAGTGAAAATTGTCAGGACTCAGGGGACCGATGAATCCTGGGACAAAGAGGAAATTAGTAAGGCACAGAAAGAAGACAGAGATCTAAAATTAATAATGGACTGGAAGGCTAAGGGTCGGAAACCATTATGGCAGGATGTATCAGCCGCAAGCCCAATCACGAAGGCCTACTGGGCTCAGTGGGACAGCCTAATATTGGAACAAGACGTGCTATATAGAAAATGGGAATCACCTAACAGCAAGGAGCAAGTTCTACAGATGGTCATCCCGAGAGACAAAGTTGCACCTGTTCTGCGCTTGGTGCATGACGGTGCATCGGGTGGGCATCTTGGTGTGAAGAAGACTTTGGTGAAGGTGAGAGAACGCTTCTACTGGGTACGCTGTCGGGAAGACATCGAGGAGTGGTGCAGAAAGTGCTCTACGTGTGCTTCGGTAAAAGGACCTCGTACTAGATCAAGAGGCAAGCTACAGCTGTACAGTGTCGGAGCCCCATGGGAGAGAATTGCCATTGACGTAGCTGGACCATTTCCCGTGACAGAAGACGGCAACCGCTTTATAGTAGTAGTTCAAGATTACTTTACCAAATGGCCCGAAGTGTTTGCGACACCAAACCAAGAGGCTCAGACCGTGGCCAAAAAGTTGATCCAGGAAGTAGTGTGTCGATTTGGTGTGCCGTTGGAACTGCATAGTGACCAGGGAAGAAATTTCGAGTCAGCCCTGTTTCAAGAGATGTGTAATCTACTCGGCATACACAAAACACGGACAACACCAGCGCACCCGCAGTCTGACGGCATGGTAGAACGGTTTAACCAGACATTGGAAAACCATCTGGCCAAGGTTGTCGAAGACCATCAACGAGACTGGGACCGTTACATTCCACTCTTCCTGTTATCATATCGGTCCGCGGTTCATGACACTACAGGATTTACGCCGGCCAAAGTCAACTTTGGAAGAGAGATACGCCTACCAGTAGACTTGATTACCGGAACACCTCCTGATACGCCAAAGCCGACAGTAGAGTACGTAGCAAACTTGCAAGCACAGCTGGATAAGACACATGATCTAGTGCGAGATAACAACCTCAAGGCTAATGAGAAGATGAAAACTCGCTATGACAGGAAAGCAAGTAATCATGGCTTCGAGGAAGGTACGCTCGTGTGGTTACATAATCCTCTCAGGAAAATCGGCAAGTCACCGAAGCTACAGGCCCGCTGGGAGGGTCCCTATAAAGTGATCACAAGGATCAATGACGTGACCTATCGCATAAGACAGGGCGATAGAAAGAAGCCAAAGATCGTCCACATCGATCGACTAGCACCCTATCACGGTTCTAACGCTGCTCGGGACGAGCATGATTAAGAGGGGGGCAATGTTGCGACGAATACCTATGCTAGAACGTTCGCAAGTACTTACCTACTCGTGTACGACGAATACCTAAGCTCTAGAACGTTCGCAAGTACCTACCTACTCGTGTACGACAAATACCTACGCT
Organism: Parascotia fuliginaria; assembly: GCA_963082885.1. Classification (NCBI taxonomy): domain Eukaryota; kingdom Metazoa; phylum Arthropoda; class Insecta; order Lepidoptera; family Erebidae; genus Parascotia; species Parascotia fuliginaria. Next base: position 9,188,529 of record OY720178.1, on the reverse strand, counting down.
AGAACGTTTGCATGTACCTACCTACACGTATAACAATAGATCAACGGCGGTAGGCATACCTACGCGTCGCAGCTAAGTACCTACACTCATTGTTCTGTTTTCGAGAATTGTCGGCATCTTTGTGGTAATAGCGGGAAGGTTCTAGAAATCTATTGAATGACTATAAAAAGGATTCGAACGTCGGCACTTCGTTCAGTTGTGAATACAGCGATCTCGAGCGAACATCTAAGCGATACGGAAGTTTAAGAAGAGCGATATACGAAGCGTTATAGTGCAGTATAAGTGTTTATTGCTTTATTTTGGTACTGTCAGAGTATTGTGTGAGTCTTGAATAAACTCATCATCGCGTAACTGGCATTTTACATCGAACCCCCATCCTGACACGTAACAATATTAAAACAAACAGATTGAAGCAGAAAATATACAAATAAGCAAGACTAAAGATAAAATCATAGACGAAAAAGTTAAGTAAATAATAAACAGTCCGTCATTGATAACGTCACCCCGGTGTAGTTAGGTAACAAAAAACTTTATTAGCGACACCATCGTAATGTTGGAATAACTTAACGTTTAAGAATTATTATCGAGCTAGTATACTCATAATGGTTGATAGACATTTTGCAATTGTATCTTTTTATCTCTTTCTTAAATGCACTGGCTGATAAGATTTATGACGTTCAAGGGATAAATTATGTGTCATTTGTGAAGCAAGCCTCTCGTAAATTTGGAGAATTTGTTGGTCAAGAACTTGACAACGTTCCTGTGTTCAAAAAAACAGATTATGTTTGAAATAATATGAATAATATTGAGCATCGTCCAAGTTAAATAAGGTGTCGTTATAGGGATGTCGTTAATACTGAAATAAACAGTCTTCCAAAAGGTAAAAGCCAAACATTACAAAGCCTAATAAAACAAAGAAATGTGTGGTGCTATCTTTACCCAAGACAATTAATTAAATTACGTTACGTGTTAAGTTTTTTTATTTTATTACTAGCGGATCCGACAGACGTTGTCCTGTCTTAATTATTATTCGCAGAACCTTCTCCTGACAATAACAAACACAACAAAAAAAGAATTAACGGAATCGGTCCAGTCGTTCACGCGTGATGCCGTGACCAAGGGAAACAGGGATTTATTTTTATATAAATAGATATTTCTAATCTCCCTTTTTACAAACCCTCTTTCACCTACCTACAGATATCCCCCGTAAACTTTTCACTACTTTCCCCTATTCCCCTCTCCCTTCTTCCCCACTCCTCCCATTCCGCTTCTTCCCTCCCTCCCCTCTCCCCTCTCCTTTCCCCGTCATTTCACTCTCCCTTTCCCTGGCTTCTCCCTCATTTCTCCCTGGCTTACCCCTCACTTACATCTCCCTGCCCCTACCTTGCCCCATACTTCCCACTCACTTCCTTCTCATCTTTCTCTCATTTTCGCCTGACTACCCCCTCACTTCCCCCTCGCTTTACCCCCACTTTCCCTTCACTTCTTCTTCCCTACCCCTCACTTCTCTTTCACCCCCCTCCCTTCCCCCTCTTTTAAATTTTCAAGTCGCTAACTTCAAAAGCAAATATCTTTCCATATAATATTTCATCCCTAATTCCGTCCCTCTTAATCCACCCCAATTAAAAAAAAAATAAAGGAATTCCAAAACAACATTTCAAAACTATGAAGAAGTTTCATACAATCGTTTTCTTCCTTTTTCAGACCACACTTAACATTTAGGGGGATGAAAATAGATGTCCGATTCTCAACCCTAGCCGATATGCATACAAAATTTCACGAAAATCGGTCGAGCCGTTTCGGAGGAGTTCAATAACGTACACTGTGACACGAGAATTTTATATATTAGATTAACTAGCTGCGCTCCACCGCTTCGCAAGCGCGTATAATGAGTTATATCTCCTTCGGGAACCAGACTGATTTTTGGGATAAAAAGTAGCCTGGTCTCCGGCACCGATTCTATCTACATACTAATTTTAATCGAAATCGATTCAGTCGTTTAGGCGCTGAGTGGTAACAAACACACACACACAACCTTCGCATTATTTTATAATATTAGTAGGATATTTATTAAATTTAATGAATACCTACATTTTATGAATAAAGCCAATACAAAAAAAAACTTTTTCCATAAATAAAAACATGCCAGTTTTTCCTTTTTGTTCTTGACTATCTATACCAAAGCGTGCTTGACTTATAGCGGTTTTGACAAAGTAAACAATTTGGGAATTTGACGAATCCAGTATTTGACCAATCAGGTATTTGACGAGTGTCTGCGAAATCGCAGGCATTCATACTATTGAGTCCTGAAATATGGGCGTACATTTCAGGAAAAGATTGACTTGTATTCGTGTATAAATAAAAAAAGGTTTAATAACAAGAATATTTAATAAATAACTAATGGTACGGAATTTTAAACAAAGTATAGTATAGTACTATATAACTAATTGGACATTAAATTATATTATAAAGAGAAAACATTTTGAATTTTTGTATGTTTGTTTGCAACGATTTAACAAAAAATCTACGTTACATTTAAAAAATTCTTTAACCATTAGAAATAAATAAATAAAGTGGGTAACATAGACTATGTTTTATTATGTTTAACATATTTTTTTGCAATTTTTGGAATTTCTATATTTGCAATAAGTACAGGAGACAGCAAAAGTAAATTTCCAGTATAGCAATAATATTTTGCAGACGTAGGTAATACTGCAATATTATTTTATGTAGGCGTTTGTTGTGGGATCGAATAAAACTTGATACTGAAGCGAAGCGATGACGGAAGTCTAGTAGTTAATGTAGAGAATCGCTCTTTTACGTAAATTGTAAATAAAGTGATAGTGCTAATGATTCCTGATACAGGACTTTACTGGGCTGGGTGCGTAGATATTTACCGAGAGTCGAGACACACCGCTGCACAACTGACGTGCAACCGTTTATTGTCAAATGCGCGAGCCGCATAATTATAATAGTTAAATAGCTAATCCGTAAAGTTGAACATAAAGAACCAAAGTTAATGTCTCAATTATAAAATTATTTTATTACTTGACTTAAATTTGATTCTTCTCCTTAATGTGCCTCTTCATTATTGAAGGTTGGCCGTCAGCTCTTTGAATTTGTGTCTGTCCAGTGAGATGCAACAGTCTTTCGACTATAGTAATTCCAGTCCACTCCCAGATGTTTCGCAAATAAGATTTCTTTCTTCGCCCAGCCCATCTCTTTCCCTAAATCTTGCCCATCATAATAAGCTGGAGTAGCCTTTATCTATCGTGCCTTAGTACGTGGCCGAGATACACTATCTTGCGCCTCTTGATGGTTACAAGCACTTTTCGGGTCATATCAACACGCTGAAGCACGGTTTCGTTTCTGACTTTGTGTTAGTTGGACACTAATGCGCAACATGAGACGGCAGCACCACATTTCGATTGCCTGCAGGCCTCTTATAGTGTTCTCTTTCATGGTCTAGGCTTTGTAGCCGTACATGACAAAAGGCCAGATGTAGCATTGGAGTACTCTGACTCGGAGCTTTATGTGTAGTTGACGACCACACAGAAATTTCTTATTTTGTTGAAAGATGCTCGAACAAATTCGATCCGGGACTTTGTGTCTTGATCCGATTCCCATGCTTCATTTACCTAAGCACCGAGATATTTGTATTGTCGTTCTCACTCAGGTTGTTTTCCAGCAACAAATATGCACAAACTTATATCAGGATTTCTGGAAATGACCATTACCTTTGTCTTGCTGATGTATATCGATAGCCCGGCTCTCTCGCTGTACTCGTTGACTTTGATTGATAACTAATCATTGTAAATCACATTCAGGAGATGCAGCATGAAAAGTGTCGTCTGCATATCTCAAGTTGTTAATTATCTTGCTATTGACCTAACTCCAGCTTTAAGACCTTGAAGAGCTTCCGTCATCACGGCTTCAGAGTAAACATTAAAAAGCAGCGGCGTAAAAATGCAGCCGCTCGACAAATCTTAATTTCCTTGGTGTATTCATTCTCCACTTGTTTTTCATACAGATTGCGGATAATCCTTACGTATTTTCCGTCGAGACCAATATCCATTAACAGTCCCAGTAATTGTTTGTGTTTAACTCAATCAAATGCTTTTTCATAATCAATGAAACATAGCAACATATCGGTTTGCATGTTCCTGCATTTCTAAACAAGAACATTAAAGGCAAACAAGCTTCTTGAGTCCATCACCTATGCGAAACCCGAATTGGCTGTCTCTCAATAGTTCGCACATTTAGATCTGATTCTGTTTTTAAGATGCTTAAGAACACCTTTATTTAGCACATGGTTCATTAGACGAATTATTCAACCGATATTCTTCACATTTTTTAGCACTCTGCTTTTTGGGTATTGTAATAAACGTAGATTTTAGCCAGTCAGATTTGGGATATTACCAGTTTCATAGATGTAGTTAAATAGTTGTGACACAATTATACATCTAGGTGGTCTTGTTCCAAAAATTTGAGTACTTCGATGGGTACGTTATCTAGGCCCGCAGCGGTGCTTTCCCTGATATTGCATATAAGGCGCGCAGAACTTCTTCTCTTAAAATAGAAGGACCGAGTCATCAATGGTCATCGAGATATTCCTTGACAGATCCGCAAACATATCAGAGACATACATACACCATTGTTTCTTCTTACTATCGGGGTTTAAAATTAAATTGCCGCCAGCATCGGTCATGCTGTTAACGAGGTTTCTACATTGGCCCACCATTTCCTTTATATGTTTATGTGCATTGAAGCTGACATGTTTTCTAAAGTGATTTTTCATTTAAGCGCATTCATCGCTGTAGTTTGTTCTTAGCTTTCCTTATTTATTTTCAAATGGTGTTATCGACTTTCTTATACTGTGCTGTGTCTGTACTCTTATACTGTCTCCGCTTTTTCATTAACTGCTGATTGAGTGTGTCATCCAATAATTTTCTTGACCATTTTTGGTTGCAGCAAATGCTTTTGATGTTATTTACTCTCTGCTTAGAACTATCCATGTGTTAAGATTGGCGCAAACAGTAATATTCAGGTGATTACTGGCCCATTGGTGAATTGAACTGTGTACCTTTATCTCGCGTGTCGGGCATCCCAAGCTTCCACACATTGGATCTAATGTTAATTCTTCTTGGCTGTAGGTACTCTCTTCAATTTGCATCTTATCTTTACCACTTCTGTTACTACTACTGTTACTTCTTTTATAGATAGCTAACTACACTACTGTAGTTAGCTAGCTATAAAAGAACCACCAGCGATATCTTATCATAACATAAAAACTTTTAATCCTTCTGAAAGATTGAAAATAATTGTTGAAATCTAAGACTTTTGCCACTGCATTTCTTAGTTCTATTGCATCTAGAATTACTTACACTATCAAACATTTCAAGAGCGTTTATTCTAAGTCCAGGTATTTTAAATAATTGTACTACAAAATTAAAACAAATTGTGATAACCAACCCGTGCAGGTTTGATAGACACGCGTTTCCAAGTATCCACCTTAGGGTGGATAAACGGAATAAGCCATACTAACATAACAATGTTATCTTCATAATGGTTAACTAAATTGTTAAATAATACATGATCATGTTAATAGTTGAACTATACATATAACATTACCTTATAAAGATATAACATTCTACAACTACGGTTGATTTGGTAACTGCATATTTTTAACGAAATATACGGACTGCACAAATTATATTTTCGGCGCACATTTTAGCACAAATATGAGCTCTCTGCCAAAGTAAAATATTGCTCTCTCCGATCATTCGTTTAGAATTTTCCCGCTGGTAAAACGTTACCCTAGCAGAAATTGTTTTTTACGTATTATATCAAAACAACAACATGGACAATATTTTTTTAACCGGCGCACGTTTACCGTAAATTAAGCACTAATTATTCGTGCTACGCATATCACTATATGTGACACTTTCCTAGTAGGGTAACGCACGCTGTGCAAGGAGTCTCTTACGTCCTAGACGGTCTTTGCGCTGGTATAACCGACTCGTTGCGACTTTATTTAGGTCATAACAATATTATATTATTAGGTACGTATTCTTTTTTATTTATTATGTCTATGGTATTTTTAACCATTGTTTTACAAATCCTTGACATTATTCGTATACTTTATAATTAATTAGGTTATTAATAATATAATTATAAATTTTCAATAATATATTTCAATAACATTACATAACAGGTATTATTCCAAAGGAATGTATGCATCTCAAGATATAATAATAAAAATATACAAAAATTAACCCATATATAAAACAGGTACGACTGTTGTATTTTAATGGAATTCTATAGATGTTTAAAAAAATCACATTTTTATAAGTGCTATTTTAAGTATTAGTTTTGGCACCAACACAACAACAAATAATCTTTTCAACACAGCCCAGAAAATAGGTCTTAATATATAATTATATTAGATACAATAATAGTTATCTTTTACCCATTTTTACTTTAGTTTTAACTTCAGTTTGTTTAAGTAACCAAATAACAGCGTTCAACATGTTTAAACTATGTTTAACATCTCAAGTCTTCCAAGGCAAAGTGGCCTTTTTGGTATGATCAATACATACTGTTTTTTATTGACCTTGCAAAACCTACATGATGTAAATTGTTTTCAAAACCTAAAAACTATTCAACAATTGAGATAAAAATACTACATAATTTATCATAAACATTAAAATAAGGAGTAGGTAATATGAGTAAATTAATAATTTATTTAGAGACAATAGTGATAATAAATACCTAAATTTGGCAAGAACCAGTATGATTTATAGTCAATCATTATAGTATAAAAATGTCGCGCTAGTTTAGGCATCGCGATACTTAAAAATGATAATGAGATATTTAATAATAGACTATGTAAAATCATTTAAAAATAATACAAAAAAACCACAAAAATTAAAACTGTTTGCGATCACAAACTTCTCTTAAATTATTAAACAGGCAAATGTAGATAGTTATTATCGCTGATTATTCAATTTAATAATTATTACTATTAGTAATTACCTAATGGTAACCACGATTCGAGGAGGAAGTCCGTTAATTTAAGACGTCTGTCAATGTTACAGCAAACGTCTTCGCCGCAGGCCATATCCGACGCGTATAAAATATCGCTCCAGAATTACAATACCGCAGTGAGTATTGTCATTTAAAAATATTCTCATAAACAAAAGGTAACAAATTTAAGATCGCGAATAATTATCGGGACCGACGAAAAAGAGGAGGGCAAAACAAAATATAAATAAAAAAATCGGGATCAATAAATTACTAGTCTTGGCCATCAAGTCAGAGTCTAACAGAGTACATACACAAAATTTAGATATTCCACTGCGCACTTCCATAATGACATTGTGTTCATACATAAACAAATATACAATAACTATTGTTATCTCTTTCTAATTCTTCGGAAAAATAGTAACTTTTTTTGTAAACATGCATATAATTATTGTAAATGCGCTTTCATGAATCCTCATGAATTGTATGTCAACGTTCGTCTTGACATAAAAGTGCGCAAGTCTTGTGATGAATAACACCTAAATACATAAAATCACTTTATGATCCTATATCAAAACTAAATGCTTCTAAAATCTGGCTACTTCATTATATTTGTAAACAATGTATCTAAATTAAATCTCTAAATAATTACAATATTCTAAACATTTACAACTTTGGTATGACTGTACCAAAGTTTAATCTAAGTTGTTCTAAAAATACAAATGTCAGAATGGTGTGAGGTGCAAGTCTAACGAATGCTGGAATGTAACCTTTAAATAATGCGAGCGGGTTTTCCTTGGCAGTACTGGTAATGAGTCCCAGAATACTTTTTATTTCTCCTGGCTTAGCGTTCATTGCGCGGGTTTTAAGAACATCCATTGGTTGGGTCATCGTTGTCGCTATAGCGCCCTGGGAAATTGAAAATTAGTCGATTAAGAATAAATACTTTATAGATTACTAGCTTCCCGCAGCGCGGTTTCACCCGTGTTAATTGGTTACTGCTCGGCTCCCGTCGCCAAAAGCGTGATGTTCTATAACCTTCCTCAATAAGTGGGCTATCAAACGCAAAAATATTTATTTAAATCCGACTGGTGGTTCCAGAGATTAGCGCGTTCAATCGAACAAACAAACTCTTCCGCTTTATAGATTACTAGCTTCCCGTAGCGCAGTTTCACCCGTGTCTTTGCTCACTGCTCTGCCTCCGTCGCCAGTAGCGCAATGTTTCATAGCCTATAACCTTCCTCGAGAACTGTGCTAATGATACGCATAAAGAATTTTTCGAATCCGACCTGGTAGTTCCAGAGATTAGCGCGTACAAACAAACAAACTCTTCTGCTATGCTAATAATTTGTTTCATAATGTACAATTAAAGATCTTTAAAATCAGGGAGTTTTAATTCATATTTTCAGCAAATTATTATCCAAAAGTGATTAAATACTGTCATTCAATATTTTACGCATAAAACATACAGAAAAGTTAAAAGAACACCTCGATTTTATCTAACACGACTGTAGCTCAAAAATTTCTGAGTCCCTATTAAGTCCCAACCATAAAATAAGATAAAAGGTGTATTTACTTACCGCTAGTAAACTGGCAGTGACATGTAATGCGACATTGTCATCAAAATAAGTATGTATCAACATCTGTTTAATTTGGTCATAGAAGGATAGTTGTCCAATAGTCATGAGCATAGCACGCGTACAGGTCATAGAAGCTCCATTCCAAAGTCGTAATATACCTTCTTTCCTTGCTACTTGATACAATCCGTCAATGGCATTTTTGTAGCTATGGAATTAAAAAAAGTCAGTATTAACTTCTGATTAGTTCTGATATATTTTTAACACTTTGACTGTCGCAATAGTATTTACTTTAGCATCACCAAATATATCATTTCAAATGTATTAAGTAATGCACGGACGTCTAAACATGGACTATCAACCAATAGTATTGTTCAGATGCACTAAAACACATCGAAAAACGTTTCATCGAGGTGGTTATAGCGGTCTATTTGATAAACAAACTTGTTGTACAGAAGAGGTTTTTATAAATATAATAAACTAATATTATAAATAGTATTGTATTTAGCGCAGTGGCGATTTATTTGTAAGTAACTATGCAATAATTTTTAGGGTTCCGTATGCGAAAGGGATGCCATTGAAACCTATTTAGGTCAATATATTTATAAGTACTTCATTGTGCTTGTGAGTAAATGCAATATATAGGAATGTTTAAGTTTATAAAATATTTAAGTAGAAATGTTTGTATTTTGTGGTTTCCATTTAAATGCTTCTAATTTTATTTAAAAACTTTGTTTAATGTTCTCGTCGAGCGTTACTTAGCAGGATTTGGTATCGACCTGTTATATGGACACCATGATCAACACTAGCCGTCGGTCGCATATATGACAGAATAAGTTGACCTAATATGTCATAGTTGTGTGTGGAGTAAGAGAGTTGAGGATAAAGGAAAGGGGATGAATTGGGCCACCGGCGCTCTCAGTTGCTCAGCTGTCACAGTTATTTACATTGTATACCTACGCGTTTTATCTATATGTAAACTTACTTTCTCCTTTGTTCTGGTGGAAGCTTCATGTCATTTTGCATTCGCACATTGACTAGGTCTGCAGGGTTGCCAACAAAACCTCCAGCAAGCCCACCCAGTCCTGCTAGGCTTGCAGACAATAAGAATGATATTGGTTGACCCTGGAACCAATGAAGTTGTCAAGTTAATTACAAGTTAAATCGACTGCCTCGGTGGTTCACAGTTGTAAACCATTTAATAATGGGTCTCAAACCACACGGTTCATCAGTTCATACTTTTGTCGTTCAATTAAGACCTGAAACTTTTCACCAGCAGTTTCAGTTGATGGCTTGGTGGCCACCACTACTGGATTCCATTGTCTGCTTACCATCAGGCAGAGTGGAGCCACTTTGGTAGGCAAATATTTATATATATTAAAAAAAATTGTATGGCAATGACTTAAATTGGCTTTGAAGATAAGTACATAACGTATGATCCTTTATATGATAGGAATTGTAAGGCAATCTATACTATTATTTAAAGCGGAAGAGTTTGTTTGATTGAACGCGCTAATCTCTGCAACTACCAGTCGGATCTGAAGTCTGAAGTCGAAAATTTATTTTTGCGTATGATCGCCCAGTTCACGAGGAAGGTTATAGGCTATGTAACATCACGCTACTGGCGACGGGAGCAGAGCAGTAACCAAAGACGTGGGTGAAACCGCGCCGTGAAAAGCTAGTGTAATATAAATAATTAGTAAAATTATTTAGGATATCAGCATTGTTATAGCTATCAATAGATTAAAACGCATTTCATGAGTTTGTAAGCTTTCACTAGATAGTTGATTACCTATAATTATGTTTAATTTAAAAAAATCCATAATGAAATAGCTTTATCAATGAAAAGTCAAGTCTTATAGACAGCAAGATTTCATAATATCTTTTAATTATTTATTTATTAACTTTATGCACAAATTGTAGATGGGTGGGCTTAATGTCAAAGGCATTTTCTACCAGCCAACCTTTGGGTGATGCAGAGATAAACGAAGTAGGTGCATATGCTATTGATGTGATTATTCTGCCAATATGTCGAAGAGGATATCCCGTACCTTTATAGCAGTTCGTAACCGTCCTGACTTCAAGAGGTAGCGCAATTCAGAGTAAGACAGATTGAATCAAGAAGAAAGAATGTATGAAATCAGAAGTATGAGAGCGGCATGCTAGAAGAAGATTATTAGAAAAGCGAAGACTTCTGTCATGAAATCAGCACAAAGGTTGGAAGTGTGGAGATAAATAACTAGAAAGTGTGGGAGAGTTTAAGAAAGAAAATAAAATAGTAAGAGGCGCTGCCGAATGTGTAACCATTTCAGGTCAGAGCGAGGAGAGTATGATCATATTTACGAAGATTAGAAATAAATTGAATGCAGTTATTGAGAAGATGGTCATACTTATTGAGCAGATCTGCATTCTTCATTCATTCAAAATAACATACATCACCATAGTGAATTAAAGGAAAAATAAAGTCTGCTTAAACATTGTCTTGGTTTTAATCGGAAGGAAGTTCTTCAGACGGTATATGGAACGTAGGGTACCTGTTGCTCTTTGACTTACACTGGTGACCTGAGCTTGCCAATTAAGATTGGAGTCAATGAGCAGCCCAAGATCTTTCACAACATGACTAAATAGAATAGTCGACCCATCAAAAACATCCCGTGGTAGATGTCGGATATCCAATCTACTTATTAAGCGCCGACTACCTATGTCAATGGTCTAGCACTTAGTGGGATTTACGTATAGGCTAAATCTTCCAGATCAAAACTTTACAACGTCTAGATCACGATTGATATCGCTAATGGCCACAGGCACATCCTCCACACTAGTTGTAGAATACAGTTGCAAGTCATCGGCATAAAGATGATACGGGCAGAAGTTGTGCTGTGACCTGGTCTGAAGTCAGATTGCAGAGGGCTCAATAAGTTGTTACAAAAGACATACTGAGCTAACTGCCTCTGTACACAAGCCTCGACAACTTTTGATAGGAATGGAAGAATGGATATGGGTCTAAAATGGTCTAAATTAGGGTTTTAGGGTAAAGGAATAGTAAACGCCTTGCCCCAGTCTGGAAACGAAGATCAGATTCTAGTAAAAAGTTAATCAAATGTGAAACTGCGGGCAAGAGGTAGTCTAGAATCTAGACAATCATATGGCGACTAACCCGTCGCAACCCACCGCGTTGGACTTGATGGACAGGATTATCTTCTTGACTCACCCGGTGCATCTGGAGAAAATTTAAAAGGAAAGTCTCAATTGAGTTTAGGTAAGGAACCACCTACGTAATTCAAGGTACAACAATTGGTGATGATTGAAAGGAACAGAAGACGTAAAATGTTTATTAATTTCATCAATCATCATCAATAATGATAACTAGCGTTCCTAGAAACCGCCAGATATCAGCGGCAGTAGAGGTGTTAGGATTGTTGAGAATATGTCGGCATATTATCTGATACACCGATTCGTCTTCAGAGCGGTCCCGTTTATATCTGCGGCAAGCCTTATCCCTGACCCACATCGCCATTTGAACGCCCTTCGACATCCAAGGAGCAGGTGGCCGCTCAATTTTTACACTCATGATCAGTGCATGTGCATTATATAAGTTTACGATCACATCATTAAATATGTCCACCTTTTCACCTACAGTGATAGCCGCTTCCAAAGGCTTCCAATCAAGATTGAAGGCATCTTGGCGTAAAATTTTCACATTTATTCGACCACAGCAATGAATGTACAGAACATTTGGACGTGGTTTAGGTGGTTTAAGATTATAGGAAAAAAACAGGAGATCATGATGGAAAAAACAAGGAGCATGAGTTTGCCCATGTGGGCGTACTACGGGGGGAGAGGATGTGAGAATCAAGTTAACCATGTATCAGGTCTTGCAGTATTGTGGTAGGTTGCTTGAAGAGGTAGAGTGGTTAGACCAACGGAATTGGTGGGGGAGGGTAAGTAGTGGAGATGAGATGTGATTTGAGCCAACTTTTGCCTGCCCTTTCCTTGCTAGCCTGCTAGCCATAATGATTATGTGCTTAGCAGTGGCGAAGGGTGACTTATTGTCAGAGGGAAGCCGGAGCAAAAATTGCTTAGCTTAAAGCGCGACGTATGGTCAATTTCTATACTTTAATAGATATTAATTATTTATCGTAAAGAGAGATATTAAAATGTTTAATAAATCCATAATTTCTTTAAAAATTTATTTTCATATCTGGGCCATCACGGCCGATCTAAATTAAGTACCTACATGTTTTTTGTTTTTCAAAATTAACTTTGAGAAACGTGTTTTCTGAGATAATTAATAAATCGGGCAACAATCTAATGCTACTAGCGTCGTAGACACACAGAAATCAGAATCACTTTTCATACTACGCTCTAAGCTCGGCACAGCGCCCGCCGGTCACGCTAAGAATTTCAACTACTGAGAGGGGCTACTCCAAACTAGTCCAAACCCGCAGTAATAGCTCGCAAAGCAGAAAGCTTATTCTACAATATTATACAAAACCTTAAACATACTATTACAATAAAAAAGTTTAGGTACAGAACAAAACATAATAAAATTATACATATCACAATTTTCACTATCGAAAATTCCTAATAACTTCTAAATGGATGACACTATTTAAACAATTTCTTTAGCCCTATCGATTTGAGACCTAAACCTATCTGATGACACTAAAAACAATACAATATCTACACAAATAAAAAAACATGTTTTCAACTTACGTATCTCAAGCGGACGGCACTCGCGCTGCGCTTGAAGCGCCTAGCAGATATTCCCAATATTATCCAATAACTCCGAGATATTGTGTCCATGCATGAACGTGCGTTGCTCAAGCGCACTTTGTATGTAGATTACCTTCTGAGTAAACATCTTCACTAATTTACTTTCTACTTGTTACTTTCATAATATTATAATTAAAGTCTATAGACGCTTAGCCCTTCGTGTGCTTAGGAGCAGATCTGCACGAGACACAATGTTATTTCTATTGTGTCTGATATTGTAGCATACGAGTGGTTAAACGTACTTACTAAACAAAATTTATTATGTTCACTCTTTTACAGTACACGTTACACAAACGCTACCCTACAAAAACTATATTTCGAGATACTTTTTATTACAGAATTAAAACAAAAACAAAGAAAATATTGCTTTAGTATTTGTAAATAATGAACTATAAATGAAATGTGAACAACGGAGTTACCACTTACCAATACTCAAAAATATTTTGTCCCCAAACGTAAACTAAAAAATCTCTAGAAATGAAATCATAAATCACCAATAACCTTATTTTAATAATTTCTTTATTTTTACTAATTTTTAATTACTTTTTTTCATTTTCAAAACCTCATATTATTTATTATCTGATTTATTTTAACAGCTAAGTTGGTAACCCTGACATGCACATCTCTTTCTTGTCAAATTTTCGTTCGTCGTAATTTCTGGAATGTAGCTTTGTTGTCTGTCTCGCTTACACCTAAGCAATTTGAATGTTCTGTCTCTGTCATAAGCCGGCAAATACCGGGTTATACTCCGCCTACATTACGCGTAATTTATCTATGTACTTAGTTACTTGGAACGTACGATTTCATATAGTATGGATTCCTCTCAATTCCTGCGGCTTATTTCATAACAATTTGACAATTTGGCGCCAACGCGAAGGCGTTTTTGAAATGTTTTCATTTTATTTTAGTTTATTATTACTAGAGTAGAAAGACAAGATAGTACTTAAGGTGTTTTTAAAATGTTTTAAAGTTATTTTAGTTAAATATACCAGTGAAAATAGATTATATTTTTATTAATAGACACTAGTCTTTGTGATTTATCTCAAAGGGAAGCCGGTAGGAATCGGGTTATATGGACCCTTTGCCACTGGTGCTTAGCCACTCCTCTGCTTTTAAATATTGAACTTTTTTGGTTTACTATTTCTACCAATAAGTTATTGATATAGTATGTAATTTACCTGTTTTGGTGCAAATTGTTGTTTAGCTGCTTCATATATTCCAAATCTCGCAGTTGAATATGATAACTGACGCAATAATGAAGCTGAAATACCATTGTAGAGACCAGCAACTCCTAGAAACATATTTATAATTATTATTATCTAACTTATACAACAGTTGCCATTGTAAGACTAATCAATCAACACATCATTTCTTTTCCCAACTATATTCTTGACTCAGCTGAGTATGTGTCAGTACTGAATGCTTAATACCAAAGCAGCGTCCACACCAAACGAACACAGCTCGCACGGCAGCCTGCGAGCCAAGGCATCGGTCTGTGTGAACGTTTATCGGGGTTGTACCTACGCTAAGGCGTTTTTGAGCGCGTCTCGTTTACTGACAGCCGACCGCTTGACCCAGACCACGTGGCACACTCAGCTAAGGGGAGTCCCCATTAATGCGCTGCGTCGTCGCAGCGTCATTTTGCATATATTTTTATGATATGTCCCATTAGACCGTTGCGTCGTCGCGCGCGACGTTTCAACGGATCGACAGACAAGAGACAATTCGGGAGGGAGGGTGATGCACTGCGTTGTCGAAGCTCCGCTGCGACGACGCCAGACAGTGATCCATGGTTAGAGGAGGAAGCTAGACGAACGTAACGACATTTTTTATCTTACCATGAGTGAGTAGAACATAGATTTTAATAAAAATAAAAGTACCTAATGAAAGCCGGTGGCGTAATAGAAGCAATAAAAGAACACGTTTGTAACTATCCATTAGGCTGAACTGAGATGCAGCTGCGACTTAGGCATTCATACCCTCTTGCGTTGCGTTGTCGCAGCGTCAACACTATGCAGGTGTAGCCATACAATGCGTTGTTTCGTTGCGACGACGCGACGCAACGCATTAATGGAGCCTCGCCCTAAGGCAACGTACGTCCGCGCCCCGGATAATTAGGAATTAATTGTCTCACAAATCATAAAATAAAATATCGTGAAATGTAATTTTTGTTAATATCAGTGGCGGTTCAATAACACACAGTGCTGACAGCTAGAGTTACAGCCCAGCACAGTAAGTATACTTTGTTAATCATAACGGATTTTGATGCAGTTTGTCCTCTTTCCTCACCTCCCTAATTCCCTTCCCCTAACCCACTAATTCCCAGCCGCCATAATGGAGGCCACCATACCAGCAGTTTAAAGTATGGTATATTTTAAGACTATGGCTTATGGTATGCTAGCCACCACTTCTGGATTCCACTGACTACTTACCATCAGGCGGGTTAGAGACACTTTGGCAGGCTAACATAAAAAAAAATATGGCCCTTTCCAGCATGTAATTTAAATAAATATTTTTGAAGAAATTACAGATTTAAAATGCAGGGACATAGCAGTTGGGGTGGTCGTAGCGCCGCCGGCGCCGGCCTCTAAAGAAAACATGTTGATAGCTGTGAACGTTATATAAAGACATTCTGTAGTATATTTTTAGTATCAGCATTGCACCCGTGCGAAGCCAGGGCGTGTAGCTAGTTTTTTAATAAAATCATTTTAAGTTTACCTTCATTTCGAATGACAACTCCAACCATTGTCACCAAGGATATATTTTTTCCTTTTTGGGTTTGCATTTGAACTTTTAATAAATCCAATGGATGTGTTATGCATGCTGCTGCTGCTGAAGCCAACCCACCGAAGTACCATTTTGATACTCTGGTTTCAGTTTCTCGTTTCATATTCTGAAACAAAAGAAGGCTAAATTAGTTCATTGGTAAATAAAATAAATATAATAAATCCCTAAAATGGTAGGTAACCAATAAATATAACATAATAACTTAGTAGTCAGTTCGCAATCATCAGGTATTAAAGTTATAGTTGCATCAAGTAAACTTTTAGTAATCTTGATGCACCTACTAGGTGCACAAAGTGAATAAAGTTTACTATTAGTGTATTTAATTCACCTAGGTGCATCAATCCAGGTGCTTTAAGTATACTACAGGTTTTTATTTAATGGATCCCTTGTAAAAATCTGTTGATTGATGATTCGACTGGTAGTTCCAGAGATTAGCATGTTGAAACAAACAAACTCATTTGCTTTATGAAATTGTATAGATAACTGTATTTTGTAATTGAGCACTATTTATGATTATTTTAAATCTAAATGAATAGAATGATGTGTAAAGGATGAAGTTTCACTTTAAGTATTTCCTTTTATTCTTTTAGTACAGCCTACAACACTAACAGAGAATAAAGGTCCTCTAGCTAGTCCAGAAACTAAATTTTATACTGTATATAGTAGTGTAAGTACAAACTTTTTTTTGCGACCTGAGGCCCTACCACACCTCTTAAAGCAATCTTATTATAATCTCACTTTGTCTCCATCCTTGTTTTTAAAGGTACAAACGAAAAAGACAAAACAAAAAGTAACATTAAAATAATACTGCTCTATATATATTATGAGGTGGTGGTAGGCCCCCAGATTATTATTTCTGCTATTTACTTTTTAAACTATTTGCAAGCCACATAGCTAAATATTAATATGCTCATCACTTCATCCATTTAGATAATTATTTATTTTTACGATTCGCAGTACAAATGTGTTAGACAGCTGGACAAGATTTTGAAAAGGCCAATGGTTTTAAGCAAGCACACACAAATTAAATATGTAGTTTATTTTATGTTTAGCAATGTACTGCCCCAGTAGAATTAATTTAAGTCTCAGAGCAACATAATAGTGCCATCCTTCCCACCCATGTTCAAAAACACGGTGAAATTCTATTAAAATTCATGTTACATCTAAATGTTTTATTCTTCTTCTGGCAACTGAGCCGACGATTGTGTTAGCTATTTCTGCCAGCATCAAATGTAATAATCCTCTCCTTGATAATTTTAATGGTATACTACAATGATAAAAATATAGAACAAATTTGGATGAACATCTTCCGTATAAACAATAGATAGAATTTATCTAAAATAAAATCTTGATTGATCGTTGAGATCGTTGACTAAAAATAAAACTTCAAATATTTCCTGACAAATGTACTCTGTGTTTCTGACATTTTCTCTTTTCTCTAGTTTATGGCCAGGCGACGCACATCCCTACTGACAAAACTTTGATAAAACGTACTTCTTTCTATTACTCTACTAACACCATAGATCATACACTATACTATAGCGATGAGATATAAGTTTGCAAAATTCAATACCAGGGCTTCTAATTAGTACAAGTACGTAAAAATACGCGGGTCGAAAACCAGGTTTCAAAATACTTGAAAGTATTTGTCATCCCACCCGCTAAAGTTCGAGTATGGCAACCCGCTCCCGTCGCGCCTGCCACCAGCCCCGCGCCGCGCCGCACTTGCTCGAGGGACCTATCTAAAATACTTGCATAGGAATTCAACCTGTATTCTTAGTAAGTTAACAAATTCGTATAAATAAAAAAATACTTTCAAGATAAAAGTATTTATTATTCATAAAGTCCGAGTGTGTTTCTTATCTATAATGAAATATGAATCATTTTTCTATGCTATGCTATCGTTCGCCTTATAGCACTTACTTTCAACTTGCAAGTATTGGACGCGAGCGTTTTACCTAAGATACTTGCATAGAAATTCAACCTGTATTCCCAGTATTGTAAGGAGCAAATTCGTATAAATTAAAAAATACTTTGAAGATCAAAGTATTTATTATTCACTAAATAAGAGTGTGTTTTTTATCTACATTGAAATATGAATAGTTTTTCTATGCTATGCTATCGCGCCTTAGCCTTATAGCGCATACTTTCATACTTGCAAGTATAGTCTGCTCGTACCGAGGCCTACTCCGAAAATCGAACGTCGAAGTATCGAATCGAAACGTAGTAACGTCGAACGTCGAACGATAACCATAATACCAAGTTACTTCGGTTAAGACTATTGCGTTCGGCCGTCGTTTCAAATCCATAAACAACCAATTGAATGAACATATTTTGGTACACTATTTAATGTCAAATTGAGTCTTTTAACAAATAAAAAACCGGTAAAAATCCGAATTGTATATATTTAAGTAAAAATTATGTTTTTTAAAAAAATAAGCTGTTGGTGTATCTTAAATTAAATGTTTTGCTATCATTCTAATAATTTATACGTAAAACTAATTAATCTGCTTGAAAATGAGACTTATTTTGAAGTGATGACATTTAAAAAACCTTACATCGTGCTGTTGCTTTCTTATTAATCTGTGGCAGTATTTTGAAATCGTGGATTAGCGGCTCGCGGTACAAGTCTAACACAGATCAAGTAGAGATGCTACGCATAAGTCTAAGGTCTTAGAAGTTTCAAAAAGGATATAATTTCATTTTGTAAGTATAAAGATCTTTATTGTATTAGCCCTTGTATCTTTTGTATAATAAACTACGGAATAAATACATAACGAATATATTATATTCGTTATGTATTTATTCCGTAGTTTGTTTCGTATTCTTATTATGAACAATCTGTAATTTTACGACTTTCTGAATAATGCAATTTCGCTTTCTCACAGTAAAATGACGGCCACAGGTACATAAGTGAAGGCTATATTACAATTTATGTCTGAGCATCCAGACCTAGCCCGTGGCCTCATACACAGCATAGAGGGGCAGGCACAAGCGAAAAGGCTGTGGGAATCCCTGGCTGCGCAGTTAAACAGCATTGGGGGTTGCTGTTCAAACGGTGTAACAGTGGAAGAAGGTATGTACTATTAAACTAATGATTTCTCATAATATTCCTTAACTAATGTTCACCTTTTACTTCAAGATAGTATCGTAAGTAAGTTCTTATATTTTTCCAACTATAGAAAGTTTAGAGATCTCTGTTGAAAAGTATAGTGCGGATTTACAAAAATGTAATGATCAAATCCTAATCACTGTCTTACCCTAATTTGTAATAGGCTTTTGTACAGCAGTGGTTCTAGGCTTTTTTTATTTTTTGTCGTGTGGTGTAGGTTGTTAGCCTCTCATGGCTTTCACAACCTTACGAGGACTGTCGGTGAGCAGAAAGCTCTCAACCGTTGGTCATAGGCTTACTAGACCTATATAAAATTATATTAACATATAATTATATATAGGTTGGCTGTAATAATTAAGTGCTGTCCCTGATTGTGTTATTAATTTGTGACACTAATTTTCTATTTTAATTTAACAGCCTTGAGGCGAACTCGACGAAGTTTGCGTGCTGCGCAACTAAACCTCCGTAGTCGAGTGCTTCGCCTCGAGGAGGAGAAGAAAGAAGTGTTGGTGGGCATCTTCGGCCAGCTTCAAGAATTAATTAAACCCTTAAATAAACTTTTGGATAAATTGTAAAACAGTGTTTATTATTAAAAACAAATAATAACCCAACACAAGGTAAACTGAAACAAATATATATAGGTAGGTAATTAAATTTACGCCTCCGACTGCGCTCTTGCCTTTCTTTGTCTAAGACCTCCTCATAGAGCTAAAACGTGCCATTTTCGTTCATAAAATTAAACGCAAAATCTTTTTATGATAGTGAAACGAAAGCTAAGTTGTTATCGTAAAATTAGAGGTTAAATTCACGATCAAAGTATTGTCACAACGATAATTAAACGTCAAAAATAATTTCGGAGTAGCGTCAACGAAAGCCAAAACTTCAATTCGCGATCTTCGATTCGATCTTCGGATTCGAAACATTTTGTGGTAAATAGGTGTACGATCCGTCAGTCGAAAGTTCGACGTTCGATTTTCGGAGTAAGCCCCCAGATTGACCTTATCGGTACGGGTGAGTTCGATTCTCGCAGAAGACAAATATTTCTGTGATAAACATTTTGTATTTGTCTTTAGTCTGGGTTTTCCCTATATATTCTAAGTATGTATTTACAAAAAAAAACGTATGTATAAGTATTATATTTCAGTTATCTAGTACCCGTAACATATGCTTTGCTTAGCTTGGGATGGGACTAGACTATGGTGTATGATAGTGTCCACATATTATTACTATAATAATATAATATAATAATATATATAATATTATAATAATATTGATACAGCCGAGGCTGTGTGTCCCTTTCTTTTATCTACAATATTAATAAAAAAAGTTGACTCGAAAAAAATTGTTAAAACACTTGTATTTTAATCTCATCTTAATAATTCAAAGCCAGTGTGTTATAATTATTTTATTTACTCTTTAAATTCTTCAAATACGGTAAGCAATTATTATTTTTGTTTAGCCTATTTTATCTAAGTCTATATCGTGAAGCAAAAGTTTTGTCAGTGAGGCAACAAGAGAACGAATAGTAAAATAACAATAGATCCGAACCACTTCAAAAAACGAACACAGCGCGCAATCATAACGTACCCAGTCGCCAGAACGATGTTTTCGTCAAAACAATTTCATCTAAATTCCTTAAAACTATTTAACAAAATAAATAAAAAAATTGTTATCTAAAAGTTGACCTACTCGCAATGCAAAACTAAGGTAACAGATTGCCTGAAAACACTTAATTACAAAGAAACTGAGGAACTTTTAGAATGACAAAATACTCATACATATATATTTTCAACACAAACATCACACCCATATTGACTGCCTCTGTGGTTCGGTGGTACTATGTATGGACTGCCACGCAGAGGTCGCGGGTTCGATTCCCGCTCAGTGCAAATATTTGTGTGCATGAACATGTCTATTTGCATTGGTCTGGGTGTTTCTATGTATAATATGTATGTATTTACAAAAAAAAAAGTATTTAAGTATGTATATCCGCATTCTAGAACCCATAACACAAGCATATAATATGCTTACTTTGGGTCTAGATGGCGTTGTGTGTAGTTGTTGAAATATTATTATTATTATTATTATACACTCATTTCATGCACATATCAATCACATTTTCAAACTAAATACCTAATATACTTTCTTCCGTACTACACATACTCACATAAAATATTTATACATACACACTATACGTACTCTTACTGACTCTTATAAACACAGGTTTTGTTAACATAACAGAAGAGCTCCATGACTTTTTACAGCATTTGGCTGTAAAAAATCATGTGTAATGGTTGTTAATAAATGATTTTTAATTTTTGTTTTTTTTTAATCTATAATTTAAATTTTCTATTGGTAATTTTTTAAAGTGTCATGGTAGAGTTAAGCCAAAATTTTTATTACATTGAAAAACTGTTGATATTGACCATAAATTGTTGTATTGTGTGGATGGTTAAGTGTTTTATTTTTATTTTCTTTTATTATAATGTATTAAAGCTATTATTATTACATTAAAGTTTCATTTTAATCCGTTTGTACTAGTTTGTACTGGTTCAGTTTTTGCGTGAAAGAGTAACAAGCCTGATAATAACATTGCAATTTCTTAATGCTATCTAAACTTAACAAGCATAATAACATTATTAAATTGTGATATGGGTGCGGATATAAATATAAACATAAGAAAAAACACCCAGACCTAGAATGCAACTATAGCATAGACTATTTTAAATTTGTCTCACTTAAAATCTTATTTGTCATCCTATTAGAAAGGACACACGACCTCTGTACTACATCTCTCGCTCGGCTTGTTTTGTAGCTGCGAGTACTCAGTCCTATTTAGTATATTACGTCCATGGAATCAGTTAATTTCTTAGAGCATTAAACCAACCGGAGAGGCCACTGACAGGCGTACCCCTCTGCCAAAGGTACCAGCCCACCGGTCATACCCGTTATATAAAACTAGTTGACGCGCGTTCCTCATCATAAGTCACCTATCAGTGCATGCGTAATAGCGTCTCAATAGAAATGCCGAATTGCAGTGTATTTTGGTGTAAAAAGCGTTCAGCGACATCAAGTCTACAAAAGGATAATATTACATTCCACCTGTAAGTATTATTTTGTTCTAATATTATTAAATAAGGCATTAAATTAGCAATTTAACCAAATAAAATGCTAATCAACAAGTGTTGCCAGGCTTATCATCAATACTCCAATCTGGGGTAATATTTTAAGTTGAATTAACATAAAAACTAACCTTTCCTTTTTTATATCTCGCCTTGTTGACATATCTAATAAGTTTCATTTTGGATGTACATTATTGTGTCACCGTTCCCATATTTATTTATTTTTAATTAAAACCAATGTTTTTTTTACCAAGTAATGCACAAAATAATATTAAATGAACAAGTAAAATGAGATTATAAATCCAAATATACAAGATTAGTGCACTTTATTCCGAAAGATAATTGCTCATTTCTTACAAAAATAAGCGTATTTATTTTTAAGAAACTGGTCACACTTTAGCATAATTAGAGATGAGACAGTTTAATCACAAATATCGATATTGGTTTTCCAGTATTAAATTAATTTTTTTTTGTTTGTTTTAGATTTTCAACAGCACTGCTACCTCCTCCCTACCCCCCAAGCGGCGGAGAGCTCAGTTTTTAGCAAGTAAACTCGCTGTGCGCTACCTCCTCTTATTGCATTACCTAGGATTAGTTAAACTAGATTTATAAGGTTAATTTAAATTGCACAGTTTTTCAGTATTTTATTATACCTACTTAAATAAAGACTTTCTGAAATATATTCTGTTGTTTTTTTGTTATCTGAACAGATAAAATATCTCTCTAATAAAAATCTACTCATACATTCTCATGTCAGTGTCTTGTTACTATGTAATCAGAACAAAATCTACTCATACATTCTCATGTCAGTGTCTTGTTACTATGTAATCAGAACAAAATCCTCCAATTACAAGCTCTGCTTAGTTGGAACGAAATTTAATAGCAACAGACAATTAATTCAAAGTATTATTTGGTTTGAATATACATACATACTTAGGAATAATACACGTAATAATTAATTACAATCTTTAATCCACACTAGAACAAATTTCAACAGGTGGTGGTTATTGAACATACATCCTTGTGCGCAGTAGTAAAATAAAAAAAAAGAGTGAGTACCCATGTACGCACGTAAGAAGTTATACTTCTTTGGCATAACAATCCAAAAATACCAAATAATAATACAACGCATACATACATAAATATTTGAATTGATATAAACGCCAATATATTTTTTATTTATTCACACAGATTATTTGTACTGATACGACACACAAAGATCCGCAACTAACTTCAGTGTGTAAAAGGTTCGCAACTAACTTCAGGGTGTTGCTTTTTTCTGTCGGTGTGCGCGCGCATCGTAAAAATTCACTCTCACCTTTTTTCCCAATCGCGCCAAAAAAAGTATAACTTTAACAAAACCGGTTAAATGCCAGTAGGACTCGCACGCCGAGGGTTCCGTACTATCAGGGATCGGAAGTATTGAATAAACATTAGTAAACATAGTAGGAGAGCCCGACCGCATAACCAGATTTGTTTGTCGAACAATGTTTAACAAATAAATTTAGCCCGACCGTATTACGGGACGGGCTTTTTTGACAATAATTACAAAAAAGTGTGCTAGTGTGCTAGTTAGAAACACTGTTTTATTCTTCCTGTAATATTGACATAAACATGAATTAACAGAATTACTTCTAGTTAATTCATGTTTATGAACTATTTACTTTACTTTCATCTATTTCAAAGTGCTTAAATAAAAAAAACCTTAAAATTATAATAGATTATTATTACCTAAAAAAAAACTGTTCTATATAATATAAGATAATGCTCATTTCAATAAGCAAACATAATAATCATGAAAATAATTAAATCTTTCGCGTACTTATATGAAATCCTAAACATCGATACTAAATATCGACAGAGTCAAGCTCTAACTGTTTTACGCTAAGGAAGCGTAAACTGATAGATGTCCCTGTGTGTGAATGTCATTGTGTGTGTTTAGTTTAAGCTAGTGTGTAATAATTTTATTGTGTGCGTGTATAACGACGCGATTTAAAAATGCATTAGTAGTTAACATTGTAATTAGTGTGCGTTGCTCGCGTTACCCCGTCCCCCGCCGAAAGTGGCAGACTTTTGCGCAAGGGAAATAGAGCGCGTGTCCACTCCTGTTGGTTTAATGCTCTAAGGTTAATTTCCTTTTTGAAATTTAAAGAGAGATATTTTAAATATTTGTTTTGATTACGTACTAATTAAGTACACTGTTACGACAATAAACAAGAAAATGTCTCAAATTTTATTTATTATGTAAGGTAAAACTTCTCTATTTATGCGTAAGGTAAACCGTTAGTTGAATGCATACAGCAAGATTAAAATAATATGATAATTTAGAACAACAAAATAAATTTGTTATTTTAAAAACAAATTAAATTTTGTACAAATCAGTCATAGTTTTACTCTATGGTTTTACTCGTCTATATCCATGCTTAGTATTCTCAGTTTAAAGTGGATCTATGCTTAGTATCAATAGTATCCTGTATTTTATAACCTTCAAAGCGCCACCAAAGTTCACCAAACGCCGCGGTCATCGGTCATTCTCATTTGCTTATTTGTCAACTGTCAAGGCTGAGTCTAATTCTGTTCTGGCAGATTTTCCTATTTTCCGGGATTCCGGAACTTGTAATTTAATTTTTTTCTATACATACAAAAAGGTACTTACTCTTTATTTTCACTTTAATTCGACAAAACTTGTAACTGCACTTGTGTATTTTTTTTCAAAAGTTAATTTAAAGCACTAATTAATATTATCAAGATTAATGTAATGTTTAAAATTATATAACGTTCGTTGAGAGAGGCAATATTGCCAGCAAACTAACAATCACTGCGTAAGGTCGCTTAGAGTTTATATTTCATGTGAATGCGCGGCACGTGTTTGAAACAGCCAGATAATGACTGACTGTGTGACCGTTCCGCCGTAGAGGCTATACTGGAACTGAAGTTGGTATCACTCGCTGCATTTTGAAAGACAAATTCTGCCACATATACGTTTTTTTTGGTAGTAATATTTTAGCATTAGGGCTGAGTAGTAGTGTTCAATATTTTCACTGTTCTTATCTGTATTACAAATTTGTTACAGAATGTCATCAGATATAATCACACTGCTTCAGTTAGATAGAACATTATCAAGTAAAATTATAGTAGTAAGAGAAATTAACAGGTGTGATGGCTCATTTATAACAAGCAGTATATTAAACCATTGTATCAAGAATAAAATTGGTGTACTTCTTTTGTCAACACATAACTCTGTACAACATTATCAAAATGTGGGACTCAGGATTAATTACAACTTGCAAAGATACATAGACAGTGGACTTGTGGACTTGTTCAATTTTGGAGAGTGCTGTGTGAATAGTTTATTAGTTGATAACAAGTTACCAGAATTGTTTCCTGAAGTGAATGAAAAAATATTATCAATACAACAGAAATATGAGACAGTTGCTGTTATCTTAGATGGTATATCTCATTTGTTTGATTTGAATTATACATTACAACAAGTAAACTTGTTCTGTAAAGAGCTAAGTAAATTAGTAACTAGTCATAATGACTCATTTATAGTTTATCACTGTAATGAGGCTAATGAATCCTCATTAGATGTCACATGTACAATGTCAAATCTTCTCTCTCATAAAGCCTCTACTGTTTTAGAGGTTGAAAATTTGCCATCAGGACTAAGTGCTGATGTTTCAGGTCATTTAACTGTTAGATACCCAAGTTTGAAGTTTCACAGTGACCACGTTTACACAACGGATATGAAACTAGCACAGTACCTATTTAAATTGTTTGATAGAGGTGTCAAATTGTTAGCTCCCGGTATGGTGTAGATATTAATTTAGTTTTAATAAAAAGATATTTTATTGGTTAACTATTTTTTATTATAATCCATTATTTTTCATTTTTATATCACTTTTTATGGTAGTAGATCCACACTGGTTTCAACATGAATGGGCCAGATAGTCTGGGAAAGTACTACCCATACATCAGGTACCGGTGCAGGAATATTCTTGATGGACCTAAATATCAATTTATCAACAGCTCTAGGGACAAATAGCTCAATTTTCCAGTGTGAATGCGTAGCTATAACTAAAGCGGCAGAAACTGTGCTGCGTCGAAAAATAACCGATTTCGACATCAGAATACTTTCTGACAGTACAGCAGTACTTCGGGCTCTTGTAAGTAACGTAATAAACTCAGGGCTCATATATGAATGTCACTCAACACTGGAAAAGGTTGCAGTAAGCAACAAGGTGACACTCCAGTGGATAAAGGGGCATAGCGGATCTCTCGGGAATGATGCAGCGGATGAGCTTGCAAGGCGAGGGTCCAACAACCCACCAATCGGATCCGAACCAATGTTACCCATCACTGAGTCTACTCTGCTCGTGGATAAGAGAATGGGCCCGAGATGGCCCGAGTCAAAAGAAGCTCTGCCACAACCATCGCCAAAGCTAAGTACACACTTAATCAACCTAAGAAGGGATGACCTGCGCATATTGGTGGGCACTATCACAGGCCACTGCCCTCTTAATAAACACCTATATGTTTTAAGCATTACCGACAGTCCTCTGTGCAGAGCATGCATAGAGCACGACGAAACCGTCGCCCACGTAGTCCTTGAATGCGAGGGAGTGATGACACATCGGGCACAAATCCTCGGCAGCCCGAGGACTCTCCGCGAAGCCTGCGAAGATCCCAGGAAGCTTCTGCGCTTCTGGGCGGAGCTGGGCTGGATGAAATAATCCAGCCAAACCAGATGCAACAAAGGACCAAGAGGTCTAAATGCGGACAACGAGCCTACCAACAAGCAACAAGCAACAAGCAAACCCATTCATAGGAGAGAGAGAAGATCGACGTAAGAGTAGTAGTATTCGTACTACTGAGTTCTGTTCGGTGAGTGAGAGTGCCAGAGGCCCTATTTCCTCCCTTTCCTCTTTCCTTGCCTCCCAGATCCCCTGCCCCTAACTCCATTCCTAGTCGCCATAATGGAGGCCACCATACCAGCAGTTTATGATGATGGCTTTTGGTATGGTGGCCACAACTTATGGATTCCACTGACTGCTTACCATCATGGGCTGTGGAGTCACTTTAATAGACTAATAAATATAAAAAAAAAACTTATATTATTGATTTACCGAATGAATACCAATAAGTTTTTAGTGCTGAGTGAAAGAACTATGTGATGGTAAGTGATAACTGTATCTCAGACACACCAGGAACATGGTTATTAAAATCTAATTGATTATAGGAGTTGCTTTAAATCTTTATGAAGATATAAATATTTAATGGTGCATTTATAAAGGCAAGGGACTTTTTCCTCAGTGGGACGAAAATCTCTGACTTGTGTAAAAAATGTCCACCGCGTACTTGTCACAAACTCAACGCATACGATGTGCGGTCATTTGTTGCCCGAAAATTGAGTGAAGCGTACGCTAGTTGTATCAATGGGTGTACCACGGAGAATACATGATGGAAGTTCGCCGTATGCGTTGTTGCGCCTAGTTACGTTAGTTCTATTTCTTTCAGGAACTCTTCTGTACTTTTGTCCTATTTGGTCTCAGGGTGTCCGTCGGAATTTGGGACACTTTTTGTACGGGGTGCGTACGGTTTTAGTTCTTCATGTGCGTTTGTGTGCGTTATTCGATACAATTTATAAGAGATATTATATCGATGGACAAAAAAGTATTCGGAGAAACTCGTCAGCCTAATATACTTCTCGTATGCTATAATATTCTGTTGTGTCTACAACAGAAGTAACATTGTGTCTTGTATAGATCTGCACCTAAGCACACAGTGAGTTAAGGTGTAGGTACTTTTGCTTGATGAACTACTAAAGTAGTTATGTTACGGTTATCATGCTCTCATATATGTATACTGTGTTAGAAGCACTCAAGAAAGTAAAGGAGAAACTAACTTAAGTAGGTTAAGGTGTTGACCGATGACGACCAGCATCTCCATATTTAAATTGAACTTACCTACTAGCTGAATCTCGCCCACCGCGACTGATCTGTGGAAATATTTAAAAGCATATTAATAATATTTCGGAGCATATTGTGTGCACAAATACAGTGACATTGACTATTTCTACACTCTCATTATCCATTGGAATGGTGATCACATACGCGAAAGAGAATAGGCGCAGGACCTATAGGCTTTATCAAGCATGTCCATATACAACATCCAAACAATTACCTAGTAGGAAACTGCAATCGAACCAAAATCAATACATACAAATTTTAATTTCCTTGATAGAACACTAGAGTATTGTGGTAGTAAATGCATTTACTGTAGCCCCACATTTATGATCATATGTGTAACTAAGATGTCACGGCAAGGTCATTCGACTTATCGGTCATTCATACATAGGTACATACATTTACACGCGTAAATGTTGCGTGTAGTTTCTGGATCTAGTTAGTGCGAGCAATAAGGATATAAAATAAGGAAAATAATTAATGTGGCTATGTTAAATGCACAGAATATATAGTAAAAAAATTACCTACTCTTTAAAGAGGAATTTTACTTAGTAGCGGCACAAGTAGCAGTATGCCTTTTTTAAGTACGAGCGGGTCATTCAAAAGGACCAAGAATACATCCTTGTGGCACGCCCTAAGCTATAGATCTCGAAGTTTGTATTATGCTATGTTTAGCTTTGGCTATCTATTTAAAATACCTATGTAGGTACATATCGGCTACATACGAAATATTATATCGTCATAATTTTCTTGCATAAGGCTTTGCTTTAAAAAGATCACAAAAATTACTGGTAGCTCTTCCCTTAGGCGTAAGTTAAATAATAATGTCGTTTAATGGTAAAGAACTAACCTAATTAGATACGCGTTTTATGAGATTTCACATATTTACAATATGAAACTATTTTTGTAAGAAGAGGTTCGACGATCATGTAGGTATACTTAAATAAATAAAATGTTTACGTCTAGTCTCTGACTGGAGAAAACGTAACCGATTGTTGTTTGCATAAAACTTTTCAGCTTCTTTTGAAAGGAAATCTGAAAACACCACCAAAATTTAATATTTATTAAAATATTAAGTAAGTATTTATTAAAATGTTAAGTATGGATTCAGTTTGTTACTTAGGATTCATATTAGAAAGAAACTTTTCATTTGTTAATCTAATCACTACAATTGGGAGAGGGTGGGGGGAGGAAAATCTAAAATAGTGTTACTATTTTAGATTTTTCCCCAATTGTACAAAATGGGGTCCATGGGGTCTTTCTTTTAATACTCTTAAAACGATTTATAGTGCTACTTATTTAGAAAGTAAGTGTTATGGGGCGCCTGTATGGGCTGATAGTTCAACTATTATGTGCTGAACACCGTTTCAGCGTTTCTTAAACAAAGACAAATATTTTTTTATGGAAGTGTATACAAATTAATTAATCGCTCTGGTGAATGTATTGGGGTTGTAGGTAAATATTTAAAAAAATAAAAATGAATTTTGTTTAATATTTTACCTTTCGTCCATTCTGCGAATTCAAAAGTACCCTCGTATAATCATAAGTCACAAGCAGTATTTTTGTTTATTTATATTTTTCTAGAGCGTGCAGTTCAATAACTATTGGAAATTGGAAAATGTGCACAAGACAAAACTTGTAGACAATTTTATGAGCTTTCATTCAGTAGACAAAAACATGTTTCTCAAAGACGCACCATTTTTGAGATACTAGCGATAAACCGGAAAATGGGTACTTTGCACCTCTCTCCGTCCTCCAGCTTACCTTCTAGGAGAGGAGACTTTTAGTATGTTTACTCTCTGATCACCCTAAACACGTTTCTGAAGAAACGCCAAATATTGAAGACTGTTTTTTGAGACTTGATTTAAGCTAAGATAATAAAACTATCAATTTGTAACTGAATTAATATTATAAGATATATGTTCAGTTGAAGTTAGAGTTTAAAGATAAATGTTTATTTCAGTTGATTTTCAAGATATCATGAGTTTTATTTATGTGGCCGAGGCTACCCGACTCTCCCCTACGTATCTTAAGTGCATGTAATTGCTTGCTATGCCTTAGTAGGTATAGCAATATAATACTAGTAAATATATTAGTAGTGGAATAGGTAATTTATTTTCGGTCAGATACTTACATACCTATTAAATTTTCCAGAAATATTGTACATTGTGTTTACTTATTACATTATGTAGGTAATAGGAGATATCACTATAAGTAACAGGCGGGTAGCCTGCTCAGATTGTAAAGCCTTAGATATCGTCGTAGCCGTACTCTTAAAATGAAGATTGATACTTACTTGAAAACATTTTTAAAGCCAACTACCAAATATATGAAACGCCGCCCGGGCGCCCTTGAATTCTTGCTTTATACCGTCGACTACTTGTCTTTGAATGTAGGTATGTACTTACCTACTTAATTAGTGCATCCCTAACTACACAATGTGTTTTGTGCCTATTAACAAGTTAACCGGTGATATTTTCTACATTTCAATTCTAGGAAACTGTTATAAGAAAAATAAATATCACTGAATTATTTGTTTGTTCATTCAATGCACATATTGTGTTAAGATCTTTCTAAAAATTATATTATATCTAACATAATAATAATACAGTGTGCTCTTCTACCTACCTACTAAAGTCTGTATGTTTAAGTAAGTAAGTATATAAGTATGTGATTAATAACAGTCGACATGACGGCGCATGAAACTTATTTGTGGGGTTTAGCTGTTGCCCCAGCGACCGCCCAAAGCGAAGGCTGTATTTTGACCAACGCTCAGTCCACGTGAAGTCACGAGGGCGGTGAACGTTAAACTTCGCACCTCGTGCTTAATTGACGTTTAATGAAACAATAATAATTACTACCTTTGGTGCTTGCACCTTATACTTTCTAGAAGTTAAATTAATAATTATTGTTTGAGCGTCTTAAGTGGTTGATTAAATTTTTAGTATTTTAAAAGTAGTGAAGAGCAGGTGCTGTTTTTGAATGATTTTGGATAAAGAGAGTAATGCCATGACTCAGAGTACTCTATCCAGTGCTGACAGAGCACACGGGAGTATCCGTACTGTCACTGAGGAGAAACTTATGGTAAATAAAAACTTTTTATGTGTTTTGTTTTATGAGCTTTAGATAAAGCTCATCTTATTAAAATGACAGACAATTCACTACATTAAGGTATAGTTAGACGAGATACAATAAATATATAAAAAATATATTTACCTACACACAAGTTAAATAAGCACCTTTATGGTACCTATCTAATAATTAAAAAAGGTAAAACTTTTTTGTGAATTTTAAAATCCATCTGTTATTGTGTTAATCTTGATTCTCTATGTACAAAAGAGACAAGCATAATAATATTATGATATCTTACGGGTTGTTCAGTTCTGATTTAAATTGTTTTGGAAAAAAAATTATACTTATTAAAAACTTTCTCTTCATAAGCCATTTGAATGAAACCTAACTCCATGCTGTATTGTAACTCATCATGAAATAACCGTGGCATTTTCTCATTATTGGGCCACACTGAGATTGATCGTTGGGAGAGCTGATGTGAAAATAGGCATGCATTTAATCCTAGTCTTGCCTAATGTGATTTAGACGATTCTAAGCAGCGAGTGTCAAATTTGCTACGATCGAGCGATCGTATAGTTTGCTGACACCGGATAAATATTTAATCCGAAAGTACTTAACATTGTGCAACTGTTTTACCCGCGTGCCTATCTATCTATAGAAAAATCTAGGTTTATCACTTTGTAGACTTTTGTCCGGACACAAAAATATTGTACTTAACACCTTTTGAAAATATCTTTCGCATGATCTACGGTTGTCCCCGGAACAAGTAGATACATAATATGCGAGCTAACCTATAGAATCTGTACTTTCTGACTAACATCTATTATCAGTCGTACCTACTTGAATTTCGATCCCTGTACCTACGAGAATTGATGTCTTACTGTCTCCAATAACGATTTATTTTTATTAATTTCAAGTCAAACTAACCAAACTTTGGAACTCATCATGACCCAAAACAATGGCGGATTTACGAGTAGGTTGCAGATTGTAGGCGGCAGATTTTAGGGGCAACAAAATTAAATGCGGCCCAATTTTTTCTTGAAATATCTACAGAAAGCAAAAAAAAATATTATTATATTACAGAAGAAAACGAGATTGGACAATTAAATAAAAATTACAATATTTTTTATATTATTTACAGTATTTAGGTAGGTATTATACAATACTAAATAGGTACTTACTCTATACCGTCTGTAGGTACTTATATGATAAATACGATTTAAATTTCTAGTTAAATTACTAGGCGCTAACTAATTTTGTACCTACCCTTTTTTACCTCTCCAATCTACGGATAAATTTAAATAGCCTACTGGTGCTATGAGTGTTTACGCATCATGAGTGGCAACGTCGCAATTTAGTGTCATATTTCGTGTCATTTTCAATTATTTACTTTTAGTAAAGGCTATATTTTAAAAATATGTTCTGTCTATATGCTAGAATTAGGTGAAAGCTGTATAAAAAGTAAGTAACCATGTGTAAATCCGCCATTGCCCACATAAAAACTCGAGAAAACTCGAGTGTTTTGTGAATTTCTTCGTATTTTGTACCGTGTAAATGACGTATCTAGTAGTTACCAAAGTATTTACTCCATGCCTACTTATGAGTAATTATATTATGTTATTAAACTTTATCTATTTATCAAGTCCTAAGTAGTTACAAAGTTTCTTGAATTTTACGTCACACTTCTGTCATCGATTACAAAGTAGCTACGTAGCAGAAGTAACTTCCGACAAGTTCTTTTCCGCCATTAGTTGATGAGTTTATGAATTTATAATAACACTTATCACCTATTTTTATTCTAAATATATATGCCTATTGAATTACCTGTTAGAAATAATTGATTAGTGTAGGTACGTCCCGCGTCGCAGTCCTAGTTCCCGATGTATGTGTTGGGTAATAGTTGTGCTCATGTCCAAGAAGAGAACCTACCCCAAATACGATTTTTTTAACAATCAATTTGGTTACTTACCCGAAGCCCCAACCTCGAGAATTATGAGGGATTTATCGTAACGAATAGGCCATTAAAACTTGAATACCTACATATAACATAATATAGGTATCTACATATACCCAATTATATTCAGTAATTTGTAGTAGGCTTCTATCACGCATAAGCATTTTCATACTTACTTCACTTTTAAACTGACTGTAGGTATATACTATAGATATATACTATAGGTATATATCTACTAAAGATAGTTTGAATGATTGATGTGGTTGTCATTTTAGATAGATTAGATTCTATTTATTTATACTAACACGATCCATGTACGAGTAGCATTCATATACTTCAGCACCATCATCATATCAGCCGAAAGACATCCACTGCTGGACATATGCCAATTTTCGTCACTTTGGCTCAGTGAGCTGCCTTCATCTATCCGTGGCCGGATATAACACTTTCCAGGACAGTAAACGTTTATAGCCGTGATGACAATAAAACATCTATTGTGCCTA
Organism: Parascotia fuliginaria; assembly: GCA_963082885.1. Lineage (NCBI taxonomy): Eukaryota > Metazoa > Arthropoda > Insecta > Lepidoptera > Erebidae > Parascotia > Parascotia fuliginaria. Next base: position 9,154,637 of record OY720178.1, on the reverse strand, counting down.
CAATAGTGTTCAAGAAAGGGTTAACTCTTATCGGGTTGTTGATCCACCTTGTAAGATGTCACGGTTTATACTTAAATAAGTATTTATAAAAACCGACGTCTCACAAGCCGTTACGGTAAATATATCGCCTATATTCTAGCTCATGTACAGACAAAGAAATTGAGTGATGTGTGTGGTAATTCTATAGTTACTCTAACTGCTTTACATAGTCGCGTACCTACACCTTACGTAATAAACACACACACATCCACACACATCCACACACACAAACACACACAAACACACACAAACACACACACACACACACACACACACACACACACACACACACACACACATCCACACACATCCACACACATCCACACACACAAACACACACAAACACACACACACACACACACACACACATACACATAGGATTGCTTCCAAATATTGAAACTTCACTTAATTTTCAGTGGCTCAAAGTCATAATAAAATGGAAGAGAAAACATGAAACTTAATTTCATGTTTTTCTTTCATTTTGTTATGACTTTTAGAGATAGAAAGACTGTTGTTAGAGTAACCTTTTATTTGAACATAAGAAAAAGAACCATATTCATCTGTATTGCCAGCTACATTGATATTAAAAAACAGGGGCCAGCTAGGTACTGTGCTACCTTGACGAGGGTCAACCGGCTACGCTGTCAGACTACGAGCAAACAACAAGAATTCTAATAACAAATGTTTTGCTGATCAGAACTTTTTCTTTAGTGCACATATTCAGGGCGCCACACTTAGTGGAGCACGGCCTTGACCGTTGATGCCGCCATCGCGCCAGTTAGATTGTTTATTACTAGTTTTGTAATCAAAATTGAACTTAATAAAATTTACGAACAAATGAACAGCTCTAAGTAAGTACCTATCTAAAAAATATAAGATTTTGACGCATGGAATTTGAACACCTGGTATGCAATACTTTTAGTTTATAACTTTGCAGCTAGCAATTGCACAGTATTAAATTAGTTCCTACTGTTATTTGACTTTGTGCCGTTTTCATATCGTTTTTTTAAATTAACCTACCAAAGTGACTGCACTCTATGGTAAGCAGTCAGTGGAATCCAGAAGTGGTGGCCACCGTTTCTGAAAAGCCATTGTCTAAAACTGCTTCTTTACACCCTGCTTAAAACCTTTTTTAGGGTTCCGTAGTCAACAAGGAACCTTAAAGTTTCGCCATGTCTGGTTTTCGAGGGATACAACAAAACATATATTACGCGCGGGCGAGGCCGTGGGCCGCAGCTAGTATTAGTATATATATATTTATAAATACGACCAAATATTTTTTTTTTGTTCTTTATACAAGCTTCGAGTAGGTTGTACGAACTACAAATGTGGCAACATCACGCGTGTGCGCATTGGAATTTTGCAACTTCGGACATCCAATGTCGTAGGATGTCGTTGATGTAAATTTGGCAACGTCGCGCGTGCAGTGGTTTACCTAAATTGTGTTAAAGTAAATAAAATTTTTATTAATCTCGGGATTTGAGTCATATCCACTTCATTCTTTCGTTGTATGAAATCAGTGTCAGTACATAAATATCTCTAGGGGTTCCTTTTTTTTTTTTTTTATCACGCACTGTCATCTAGTCCCAAGCTAAGCAGAGCTTGTGTTATGGGTACTAGATAACTGAAATATAATATACATACTTTTTTTTTTTTTTTTGTAAATCATACTTACAATACATAGGTAACACCCAGACTAAAGACAAATACAAATGTTCATAACACAAATATTTGCCTTCTGCGGGAATCGTACCCACGACACCCGGCGTCGTAGTCAGTTATACTAACCACTAGACCAACGGTGCAGTTTTAGGACGTACGGGCTCACTAAGACGTGGTTTTTCGAAATTTATCCCCTAAGGAGGTAAAAGGGGTGGCAAATTTTGTGTGAAACTTCGATAGTTTTGATAGTAGAATTTTCAAATTACTCTCAAAAACTCATTATTTAAAGAAATTGAAATTTAGTTTATTATTTTTTTAAACAACCCTTATAAAGGGGTGAAATAAGGGGTGTAAGTTTGTATAGAAAATCTTTTATTTTTAAAGTTTGACTCCGAATTTACACAATTATACCCTTTACTAAAATTATTAAGGCGCCATTTTTTTTCATATTTAGTAATTACCCTTATTTTGTGGAAAAATAGAAGTTGCAAGTGTGTGTGAAATTTTGACCATTTTTAGTGGTAGTGGGTGAATAGATTTAAATGGGATTCGACATAAAGACGGATTATACTGATTATGACTGATACAATATACGATTGCGGTAAGATCAGGCAGGCAATATTCTCATACAAGCAAGAAAATTCAGATATGTATCTGAATTTTCACGCGAACGAAGCCGCGAGTAACACCTAGTTATTATAATAATATGTGTTATAAGGCATTAAGCTGATTAGACTGCACGAAGCAAAAATATTTGAACATAAACACGTGGGTCATGGATATTAACATTTGAAAAATATAAAAATCGACCTACTTAAGAGTTGAACGCGGGAGTGGTCAAGGATTCTGCGTAGATCGTATCCGCTTAAAGAAATTAAAGTCAACGTTAATTCACGACTAACTTTAACGTTAAATTACGATTACGTAGGTAAGTTGGTAGTTATAAAATAAAATTCATTTTTACGCACCTTAATTAATAGTTTTGTTAGAAACGTATTCGCAACCGTGAAAATAAAGGACAAGCATAATTATGAGAAAATGCAATGAAGAATACAATCAATTAATCACCACATTTTCTTTTGTACTTACGCTCTGTTCCCCACCAACTGTTTTCTCACTACGCAATCAAGGCAATCAATTGCACAACATACATTTTCTGTTGAATTTTCCAAAGCGATTGTTGTAGTAATCCTGAGGACTGCCACTAATTTTCCGTTTTAGGAACATCCAGTATTTTGTTCTGCTAGGAAAGAAGAACGCAACTCTATGTAATGAAAGTTACAGAAAATGAGCCTAAAGGCGTCTTCTCATGTCTCGTCACAGTTACGTCTTAGTGCGGCAGTAGTCAGTAGATACATCACCTTAGTATAAGTCAATTTAAATAAGTCAATTTTCATATTACCAAGGGTATTCTACTAATATTATAAATGCGAAAGTTTGTATGTGTATGTGTGTGTGTTTGTCACCACTCAGCGCATTAATGGCTGAACCGAATTTGATGAAAATATTTGGTGCTGGAGACGGTCATTTTTATCCCAAAAATCGCTCTGGTTCCCGAGGGAGACAAACACATTTTAAACGCGGGCGAAGCCATAAGGCGTAGCTAGTTGTTTAATAATAATTAACACGATTTATTGAGTTCCTTTGCTCATATCTCTAAGTCCAAATTTACAATACTTACCTCACTTTTATTCTATTTAGCTGCTGTAGATAACATTTAACATGAGATAATTTAATTTTCTGTAACGTATTTGTATGAGTATGATAAAATCATTAATATAAATTACATGACAGTACTGCCGAGTAAGTTTAGTGTTACTATGTATGGAATGTCACCTAATGTCTCGGCTTTCATCTTCGGATCGTATAAAATGTTATTGCATTTTTCTGTTGAGTAATTCTTAGTATTATTAGTCAGGAATTTAAAATTGTGCTTGGTAAATGTTAACAGAATCCCCCTTAAATTAAATTGATTAAATAGGATCATAAATAGCTAGCGACTTATCTCATAATTATAGAGAAAGTATCTATGAGCATTGTCACCACGCTTGCTCCAGACAGATTCACAATATCAGACATTTTTTCTATAACGCCAAAAGAATACTAATTAATTGGCAAGCTAAATTGTATCAGTCCAAAACTTAGTAACAAAAAGGAATTATTTCATCTTATCAGCGTTAACTTACCGTTCAGAGGTCACATTTTATCCAGCTCGTTTAATGTTACCTACCGTTTATATACCTACCGTCAAGGGCACTAAGAGACGATAGCCTAAAAAGAGTATTCGCGATCTTTATATTTTTAAAAGTACAGCTAGCCAATTAGGCTGCAAAAACAGCTATTTAATTAATAAAATAACGTTTACGGTAGCTGCCCATAGTTATGCACGAGGTTACGGATTGACTGTGTTCGAAACCGCTCAATGTTACAATACATGTTTAAAGCCATGTTAGTTTGCCAAGTCTATCTTGGATATTACCTACTGACGTACATGAATAATATTTACTTAATACCTAGTTATAGTGTACCTACTGACCTATTAAGAACAGTGATAAAAGTTATAGAAGTTTGTAAAACACGATACGTAAACATACGTAGGTGTTTCATAACATCATAAATTAAAATCTTGTTTTTGTTCATATTTTGGACATAAACCGATTACACTACTACTCGTATTTTGTATGTAGGTACCTACCAAAGTCTGAATAGAAGAGTGTGAGATTTGACATAGTTATTCTCCTTCATTGGAGTAGATAAGAAAAATTATATATTTATAGTAAGTACAAAATATATTCTACTACCGCGGCGCGGTTTCACCCGCGTCTTTGCATACTGCTCTGCTCCCGTCGCCAGTAACGTGATGTTACATAGCCTATAACCTTCCTCGGGAACTGAGCTATTATACGCAAAAAATATTTTGCTAATACCACTGGTAGTTCTGGAGATCATTCAAACAAACAAACTCTTTCGCTATATATTAAAAATAATAGTATACTCGTACTTAGATAAAAAATTCAGCATTTATGAAAAATGATCAGCGCTCCTAGTATTTTTTCTGTGAACTATATTGCACTGTAGTGACAGTAAAGAAAAACAAAATATGTACTCATGTGGTAGGGTACATAGAGCTAACGATCCAAGTAGGTACGTTCCGTTACAAAACAAATATATATATATTATAATTAAAGTCGTGATCTTCTTTCTATGATTGTTACCATTGTTATTATTACAATTTTAGAGATAGATCGGGATCTTTAGAGGTTTTAACATGAATAGTTATTTTGCCTATTTAGCCTTCCAGCATTTACTATTTTTATTTTTTATCACATTTAACTACAAATGTATAACTTATCAATTTATTATTAAGTATATAAAATAAATTGAAACTTATCATTTCTTAAATTTGACTCATACAGATTATAATAATTATCTTAGGGCCGTGAGTGCTGATTTGAGTCCATAGTCTATATATCTATGTAGGTATATTGATGATCGGAGCAAGATAGAACATATCTACCTATTATTTTTGGCAATTGGTTTATATAAAAAAATAGTTTTAACCAGATCACTTTCGCATGATTTTGCTAGAAACTTATTGACAGACAACATCACAGTTCACAGCTTGCCAAGACATCATTTAACTTCGTTTTACAGAGATTGAAGCATTTTCGCAAGTCGAATGTTGGCTTAACAAATTATATCTTTACTCTCAATTTATTTTGTAGTAGGTAACTAACTGTAGCAAGGAGTAAACTACCTGTTTGAATGTTATAATTATATGTTAGCATAATTTGATTATTGTCAACAGGTTGCAGTGCGCGTGCGGCCACTCCGAGCAGATGAAGGCCCCCGCATCGTGCACGTGGTCAGCGATAAGGTTACATTATCTATATTCTATAATAATCAATATTTCTTGATAGTTATATCCATTTGTTTTACACCTTTTTTGAACAAACTCATGTTTTGTTCGACGTAAACGACTATGAATGTTACGGTTTGTAAACAGAGCATATCTACGTAACATCATCTACGTAATATAAGCGAACTCAGTACAGTTCAACTCATGGTAAGCAGTAACTGTTCTTGAAAAGAAAGGAACTTCACAGATGCGCGTTGCCTTCTTTTAAAAAGGGGAAATAGTTGGGCTGCATGTGCTTACTAAGTGTACTGTCAAGGAACTCCCAAACCATTTCTGCGGTGAAATAGCTATACTATTTTGAATCAGTATTTTAAAAAATAGAGCTATTTTACTAGAACTAAGTATATATTATGGTTATAAGTTTTATTTTCGACCTAAAAGGTGGCAACTTATTATTAAGTGTTGGTTAATTGGAAACCAAATGGTGCTAATAAAATGTTCTTAGGTTAATGACACCGCGCAGGTGTCCATCATGTCGATTTCATTTAAAGTAGGTAATTACTTAGCAGATACGCAGTCATGTCACTTAACCACAGAATTATCAATGGTAAATATCAGTGAATAATGTACAATGTGGGCAGGTTAGTTTACATTAAATGAATACATATTGTATGGTTGTTATCAGATGCTGGTATTGGAAGAAGAGGCTGACGTTCGTCGAGATGTTCTACGTCAAAGGCGGCTCAACGACAAACATTACATCTACGATCGCGTATTCCGAGAAAATAGTACACAGGTGCATAATACAAATAATTACTGTAAACTCGAATTCTAAAAGCAATCTGTTCGAACTGCAGGCACGGTGGCCTCTATTGTAGCGGCTTTATAAGATGCTTTTACAAACCCCGCTTGAAAGACCCAGGATCAAAATTAGACGGGAACATGTGCACTGATAAAGATTTTCAGACTTGAATGTTTTGTTGATTTCTGACTTTAAACTGCTAAAAAATTATGAAATATATTTGACTCTCCGTATCAAAGTAATAGATATGATGAGAACGAGATTACAGTTTTCAAAATATCATTTGTTAGGAAGAAGTATACGACGCAGTATGTGCTCCTTTGGTGGGCGACACATTGCGCGGATTTGCTGGTGCGGTGTTTGCATATGGCGCCACGGGTGCTGGCAAGACATACACTATGACCGGCCTCATGTCTCGAGCTCTCAGTCATCTATTCGCTAACATCGCTGCCAGCGAACAACCTGACACATATGAGGTAAGTTAATAAATTTTTCTGTAACTTTCAGTTGTGTTAACATGTATGACTTTCAAAAGTATTTCTTAATAAAATACCGTTTAAAGCGAATAGCGTTATGAAACAGATGTGCTTTTACGAAAAAGTTTAATTATTTTTTGTTATAAAATGACTTCAAAAATTTTATGTAGTATCTAAGTATGTACCTATTCTATTACCTAAAAGGCGTTCAATATTAGACATAAACCTCATCGAAAGGGAAGAAATTTGCAATAATCACAACGCTTGACAGCTACCTGTTTTGGTGACAGGTTTCTTGCAATTTCAAGTCGGCTATAAACAATTAATCTATGTTTGTAACAAGCATAGTTTCTTCTAAACAATTTATGTTAGACACGATAATTTTAGGTTTTAGCATACCTAAACGTTTTGAACATGCAGGCAGGTAGGAATACAATGCTGTCATCATTGTCTGCGAGTCGATTTGCAGGTCAATTAGGTTGCATGATATTGTTGGTATGATATTTAATTTGTTGACATTCTTAATTTAACTAAGTGCATTTTTAAGTGACTATAGACTAAGATGTTTCCACATAGCACGGTTCATAAGATTAACCTGTGACAGATGAACAGACCGACTGAAGGCTTTGTAGTACCTCTATGGGTAATTTGGGTACAAAATCTTAAAAGTAGTACCTACTGCCAGTTAAGAAATATACTTCTAGCTTCTTTCTTCTTTGGTTGGTTGGTGTAATGCGTTTTCAAGATGTTTTGAAAAGCTTTGTCATTCAAAATTCAATGGATACTACCCTACCCAACTATTTGAGTAGTATTGTAAGTTAAAGGTCAATAGATCTACATGGGATGCTCCTATTTTAACAAGAACCCTTGTAGAATTAAAAGCAATATTAAACTGGCAAAAAAATAATGACGAGGAGTATATAAACCCCTTAAATATTTACCTTACTATAATGCTTAACACAAAAGCCTAATTGCAGGAATTTCACGTGAATAGGTAAGAAAAGCTTTTCATTAGCCCCCTCTACCGTTAGACGACTGGTCGAGGTCGTATCGCGGTATCGTTGTTGGCATTGGTTTTAAAAGAAAAGCGTTGTCGTGGCCTCCTTTATTGGCTAATCCTATTACCTCTTTTGTAGTAGACACACATGTCGGATTTATTATAAAATTTGCACTCTTTTTTCTACATTGATAAAGTATATCGATGGCATAAATTAGGTTATTTTTAGATACTATTGTCAGTACCTATATGGTTAGCATAAAGAAACAATGAGGTATTTTGTTAATATCGTAAGTAATTCTAATTAACAATTTTTTTTCGGTAGTAATTGAATTGAACTATCTTTTCCTGTAAGGTTTCCAAAATAAAATATTCTCTATTTTCTAAATAAATAAAATTAAATATCTAGTCTTTTAGTGTGTTCCCTTAGTAAATATTTTTCTTTTAGCATCATTGAACAGGTAGTTACAATGGCCTTTATTACTTGCCTGTTAAAGACTTGTTCCCTATGTAATACCTATTATATAACCTCGATTCTGTCGATTTGTAATTTCGATATGATTATTGAAGCAGTTTTGAAACCTACTTTGTTGTAAAAGCATCATAAAAATTAAATTAAAACGTACAGTTTCTGTCAAATCGTATCTTCTACATAAATTTATTGTTAATTTAAGTCAAATAGTGTCCAATGACTCATTTTATATTTTCTTCTTTTAATTTATCGCAGCCAAAACTCATACAGCAAAAATACAGGTTTCTGATACGAATACGATATTAACAGTACACCTTTGTATGTATGTACGTACAATTAAAACGGATATAGCGATATTATAAGCCGTGAATGTCGAAATACTGAACGTTAACCTTGCCCCAGATCGCGCTGCAGCAAATAATCCTGAAGGTGAATATAAATACTATGTGTGAGTGAAATTGGTTGACGTAGCAACGAAATTACAATAATAGGACAAAAGTAAATAGGTAAATACGCGTAGTGGCTGTTATCGGTGTGAGCATTGATATTTAAATCTCGTTGTTACACATCAGAATCTTAATAGAGTTGAATTGCATAATTGTTTCATTTGGAACGTAATGAGTTAAGAAAATGTCTTAATTATATTTGTAGATGCTCTATCACTCGGTCACTCTCTCATTGACTCGGATTTTTCTTTTTCTACCAAAAACTAACATAATAGCAGTCGACTTTCAATCTAACCGCTTAGAATCGAATATTTAAAGGTTGTCTTGTCTTGTTGTAAAAATAATAAGAGTTTCTCTATTCTATTCTATCAGTATTTTACATGAAGCAACTGCCATCTGACTTCCACGACTAAATTAATGGGTTCTTGTTATTTCTTTAATGTATAATAAAGTTTGTAACTAATCGTAATTAGTTACTTTAAAGTTACCTATAACTAGTGATTTTATTAAAATGAATTGTTTTATCAGTAAGTATCTAATACTTAAGACAAATTCTATGCAAAAAAATTTAAATTTATAATTAGTCGCACCGCTCAAAAAGAAAACTTAATAGAAAGTAGAAAATGAAAATAAGAGGAGCCTGTATTATTTTATTCACTCTCTGTTGCATTAATTTATAAGTAATGAATCTTCTTCTAGATTCACCCTTTATTTGACATCTCGACATAGGAAATTATTCCTATGTCGAGTTCAAATTCTGTTGAGTCGAAAATCTGTCGAGTTAAAAATGAGCACACAAATCATAATTTGCAGCATCTTCAGCTCCATTAGGTAGGTATACACAATTATATTGGGGTCGCCTATCAATCAAAAGTTTACTTCCGAGCAATAAAGACGTACTGTCTTTTTTTAAATGAATACTCTAGGTACCTTAAGAATTGGCAATTATCATTTAAATTAGGTAAATCACTGTCGAGTTTTAATTAAAACTCGACAAAAACTAACATAATAGCAGTCGGCTTTCAATCTATCAGGTTGAATTCAACCTGATTTAAGGCACAATAAACATAAAACTAGTGTTATGTTATTCTTTTTTAGGTAAGTATTTATGTAATAGAAAACCGCATGCCCGCCCTAGAAAAATGTAAGGGACGGATCTACCGGCCGGCTGACTGGCATTGGCCCAGTGAGCGTGTGTGCGTTAAGGCTTCTAAGCTTTGTTTGGGAACAACTTTTATAACGCTACACAATTGAAGCGGAACTCAAACTGTCAGTAGAGTTTGATTTTGATGTTAATAAAGGCAAACCTTTATTACCTTTGACAGTGGAGAGAAGTCGTAGAGTTACTGAATCCAATATGTTTTCAAAGTAAATTTTATGATATATGTTATTGTATGAACGTGGCTCAGTCAGACTGTGCTCCGTTTCACGTACATGTACGAGTACGAGCATGTAACCGTCGCTAACCGAGGTTGCCGCACGTAAGTCAATTTTAACAATCCTCAAAGAGAGCCAGACCGAAACCTACAAAAATGCATATAGTTAGGGTTGCGAAGGTCAGGTAAAATACACATATCCGCCAGTTCACAGTCATAACATTAGACTAAATGCAGACACTGTAATTAAACGGCGGCAAAGAACAATAATTATTATACTTCCTATATCATCTGTCAAATCATACTACGATTCAAACCAATACATCATAGTACTCGTACTTTGTGTTACTTAGGGGTAATATCAATTTACTTACAATCTTGCTTATCTTGAATCCTATGTATGTAGGTATCATCCTAATAAGATAGGGCCAAGTTCAATAGGTAGGTTATTTATGCGCAGTATAGTTATAAGTATAAAGGTATTGCATTAACAACAAAGTAGCAATGTTATAAAGTTATAACTCAATAGAACAAATGCTGGCAATGAGTTTAGATAAAATGGGGGTTATTCCATGGAGTCCAGGGTATATCAAATTATCCTAAAGGAGAATCCTCAAAAGTCGTGACGTCGCAAGTACTAGTATGACTGTTTCAAAGTCATATTCTAAGTTTATCTTGGACCTTGCTACTTGATGTATAAAAAATATACCTAAGCCTAAAATTGTTTATCGCCTTAAACAAACGTACATCAAATACTCCATATTGTCTCTGTATGAGAAGAGACGTTATCCTGAAATAGGACAATGATGAACTCTGTAGCCTAGATATCTGCCACCACGTCGCGTAGATTGCGTGTACCAAGACGGCAAACGCAAAAAAGTGACCAAAGATTTTCTTTAGTACCAACTTGAATGAGGACTTTGCTCTTACATTGACATTCTTTTGGCGATATTTTAGTGTAAGCGTGTTTGTGTGCGTCTCCTTACTTATAGGTAGTTCTATAATATTGTTCCTATTTCTATGTTTTCACCTAATTATAGAACAGTGATTACGAAACTTGGACTGGCGCGGCGTAACTATTCGTATGTAATAGTTATATTATGTGTAAACGTTCCATGTTCACGCCACCTTCGCACGTAACCTTGACCAGACGGAACTTCTTGACGGTTTTCTTATGCATATTTATGACTGAAGCCGTAGTGCTGAAATTGCACGACTCTGCTGTTATAATTATTACCCTGTTAAATAGTTACATGAATATTTTAGTGCATGCCAGACGGGTGGCGTGGTAAACATTCTAAATAATTAAATATTTTAACTGTGCAAAACAAAATACCTAGTAAATTGTTCAGTCCAGGCAACTTAATGAGCAATGGTTTTATGCTCTGCAGCGCAGTTTAATGATCTAATTCTGAAGGCAATTTATTTTTTAAATCTTAATAAATAATAATCAATTATTACAATTAAACATAGAGAGATAAAAATATTTGAATTAAAAGAATCATTATCATTAATGATTTTGTTTTTCTTTTCAGTAGTAGGTACTTATACCTAAGATTTCTAATTCTGAACATAGACCTGCCCCATTCGTTTCTAATGGAGCTGCCTAGCCGATTGGAAATTGAAATTAAATTGCATGCATCAAATTGAATTGTTTGCATCTAGCAAACAATTCAATTTAAATTCATCATGTCAAAAAGAAGCAGCGAAAAAAAATTCTCAATGTTCTCAATTTTTAATAATATATTGTCGGTATGGTGTTATTAAATGAAACACTTCATGTTTCCAAATCAGTTATAATGATTTATCTGCTAATAAAACAATTATGTAAACTTTTCACAACTTAGTACCATAGTTTCGGATCTAACCGCTGCCATTACAAAAGTAAGTGAACATGTTACAACCTGACCAAGTCTTGCCATCTAATTATAACATTCCGTTCTACATTCAAACTCTACAACCTCTTTCTTCCTTTACAGAACAAATTAAATCTTAACGTCTACTAATGTAATCAACAGCTCAAAATATATATCAACATACTATGAATTTATGGAATCTATTATTAGAGATAGAAGAAAATCATTGTATTTCTTGGGCATATGTTTCTCTCTTACTGGTCTTGTCTGAGATTGATCAGTCAGTGTCTATTCATCCACTCTTTGCTCTTGAGGCTTCATATTTGTTTTTACTTGTTCTCTTTCATTCTCCTTTGCTACTTCTTTTTCTTCTTGATCAAATACAGCCAAATCTCTGTGCTTAATGGGTTGAAAATATGAGGAATTTCTTTTTATAATTTTACCCTCTGGATCTTCTGCAGCTACAGCATTGCCAGATTTCCATATGACTGTATGCTCAACTGGAGAAAACGGAGTGCTCAGCTTATTTTCTTTTTTTTGTTTAACCAAAACTTTGTCCCCAGGGTTTATTGCAGAAGTTTTAGCATTTCGTCTTTTGTCTGCATATTGCTTATGATGGTCTTTCTGGTATCTATCTCGATCGCGGATTTCTTCATCTTCAAAATTGTATTCTAAGTACATCTCTGGTATTTTTGTTTTGATTACTCTGCCACGAAATAGATTTCCTGGAGGCACACCTGTACTTGAGTGTGGTGTTGTTCTGTATGCAGATAGGTATGTGAGCAGCTCCCTTTTCCAATCTAACTTCATAGCTTGAGCTATTCTTAGTCGTCTTAATACGTTTCTATTCTGCCTCTCTACTTGGCCATTTGCCTGTGGCCATAAGGGTGTTGTGTGCCTCAATCTTATACCTTGGCATTTCAAAAATTCTTGAAACTTCTCATCTCTAAATGCTGGTCCATTGTCACAAACAATCTCGTCCATAATTCCTTCTCGTGCTATAATTTTCTCTAGGGTCATGATAGTACTTTGTGCTGTTTGATTTTTTAATATTTCTACTTCAAAATACCTGCTATAATAATCTACAACGAATAAAAGATAGTGTCCTGATGGTAGTGGTCCAAGAAAGTCAATTGCTACCAGTTCCCATACTTTACTTGGTAATTTTGTTGATACAATTGGTTCAGGGTGAGTATTTTGTCTGACTAGTCTACATCCTTCACAAGTGTCAACCCAGTATTCTATATCTTTGTCCATACCTTTCCACCATACTTTGGATCTCAGCTTTCCTTTCATTGAATTTATTGATAAATGTCCTTCATGTCCCAGTTCTAAAATTTGTGGTATTAATTTTCGCGGTATAACAAGTCGTGTTCCTCTTAAAATAATATTATTAACAATGCACAGTTCTGATTTTATTAATTCATACTTCCTTAAATCCTGTTGCCAAATATCTTTCTGTATTGCATCTGATAGATTTTGAAGTTCTGGATCATTTAAAGTGGCTTCCTGTATCTCTTCAATAGTGACAGTCTTTATAGTATCTTCAATTAGAGCTATTAATAGGTTATCTTCATTGTCCTCTGTCTTTTGAATTGTGTTATTAGTGTCTAACAATCTTGATACAGAGTCAGCTATGTTGCTTTTTCCTGGTTTATAAATAACTTTGAATGTATATGGTTGCAGTCTTAATACCCATCGTTGTATTCTAGCACTTGGCTTAGAATTAGGCAAATAAATAATTTCTAATGGTTTGTGGTCTGAAATAATGTTGAATTGTTTACCTATTAAATACATATATAAATTCTCACATGCCCAGACAATCGCAAGAGCTTCTTTTTCTGTTTGTGAGTATCGTTGTTCGGTTGAAGACAATGCTTTGCTGATATACTTGATTATTACTGGCTGAAGTTTATTATCTATTGTTTGCTGTTGTATCAGCACTGCAGCAATTCCAACAGGACTAGCATCAGTCACTAATGTAGTTTCTGCATTTTTGTCATAGTAACTTAAGGCTGGAGCTTGTACAATCAATTTCTTTAATTTATCAAAAACATCCTGATGTTCTTTATTCCACATAAATTGTTCTGTGTCCTTCTTAGTTAATCTTCGTAGTGGTTCTGTAAGTGTACTAAAATTAGGGATAAAGCGGGCAGAGAAGTTAACTAATCCCAAAAAGCTTCTTACTTCTGCTTTGTTCTGTGGTGGTCTAAACGCTTGTACAACTTCCTGTGATGTTGTAGATGGTTTAATACCCTTCTCTGATAAATGATGTCCCAAAAAGTTTATCTCAGTTTCACCAAACATGCACTTCTTTTCATTAAGTGTGATACCATTATCCAGTAATATATTTAAAACTTGCCTTAATCTATGATCATGTTCTTCTCTGGTTCTGCCACCTATCCTTATGTCGTCCTGACTATTAGCAACACCTTCAATACCCTGTAGTAAATGTGCAATAATTCTCTGGAACATTTCTGAAGCACATCGAATACCAAAGAACAACCTTTTATATCTAAATAGCCCCATACTTGAACTGAAAACTGTTATTATTCTCGAGTCTTCATCTAATTCCACTTGGTGGTATCCCCATTTTATATCAAGAGTAGAGAAATACTTACAACCGCTGAGGTCAGCCAAAAGCTCTTCAAATGTAGGCAGTGGAACGCGCTCCCTTAGTACTGCTTCATTAGCTTTCCTCATATCGACGACCAATCTATATTGCCCCTTCTCCTTCTTTTGTACAATATGTGATGGTGATACACAAGGCGTTGGACCAGTTACGGGTTCAATTATGTCATTATCTATCAATTCCTTAATCAAATTCTTTTCTATTTCTCTGACACCAAATGGTAGTCTTCTAATAGGCTGAGCTGTTAATTTTACATTTTTGTCAATAGGTATTTTTAATTTAAAATTCTTAAGCTTACCTATACCCTTAAATAACATGTGAAATTCTTTTACTACAAGTTCTTTTGTAATTATTGTCTTATTGGCTAAATTAATACTAGGGCCTAATCTTAACAATCCAAGTTTGATTGAAGTTTCTTTACTAAGCAATGCAGGACCATGTCCATTGTAAATCAAAATTTTACAATTTGTTTTTACATTACTTTCAGGTGAATATATTTCAACTTGGAATATTCCTAATTGTTTGATTATTTTGCCACCATATGATTGAAATGTTTGTTTTTCTGATTTATCAATTTTCTTAAAAGATACTTTATTTTGTAACAATTTTTCAAATAGTTTTTTATCAATTATATTTATAGAAGCCCCTGAGTCTATGATAAATCTACATTTCACTTTATTACCAATGATAATATCACAAGTGTTGTCATCACAAAGTCTACTTACAGCGAATACGGAGTTCACATGTTTGATGCTGCTTACAGACTGATCAGAGTCACTATCATTATTTTCACTGGAACTCGAGTCCTCTTCAATTACATATTTTACATATCTCTTCTTCTTTTTGTTTAAATTAGCTTTCTTAATATTTTTTGTTTTGCAGCATTTTGCAAAATGTCCCTTAAGACTACACTTATCGCATTTAGCGTCTATAGCAGGACATGCCTTATCCTTTGCCAAATGTCCTTTCCGTCCACATCTAAAACATGTTGGGTCTCGTTGAACTCTGTTTATTGAAATATCTGTTGGCTCGCTTACATCTGTTTTCACAATCTTCTCAGTAAACATGTTACTTTCCATTTCATATAGTTTTGCTATATCTAGCACTTTCTTCAGGGTTAAGTCTGATCCTTTCTTAAGCAGTTTCCGCTTCAACTCCATATTTGGGCACTTTTCTACTACTTGATCTCTAATGGCTTCTTCAGTATCTCTAAAATCACAATATCGTGCTTGTGTACGTAAACGTAGCACGTACTGCACTAGACTTTCTTCTGGATTTACTGAAAAATTTCTGAATTTTTGCCGTTCATATGCAGTATTTATTATAGGCTCAAAGTAATTATTCAAACGATTTACACATTTCTCATATTCATTACTTCCTTCTGCAGATTCTTCTCTAATTGTTTCATAAATTTCTTGCACTTCAGGGCCTGCCTGGTGTAACAATCTCGATATTTTTTGTGTATCCCCCAGGCCTACCTGTCCTTCAATATAATATTGAAAATTTCTAATCCATATCTTCCAACGCGTAGCACTAGTCGTCGGATCGCAAAACGGGTCAAATGTACTTGCAAGTCCTCCCGAGCATTCCAAATGAGCCATTTTTTACAATATTTGTTTTCTATTGTAACTTTGCGTATTTAAACATTTACTTTACTTGCCGTAAGTTCGTTTCTACTCGTCGCCAAAATTGTCGGTATGGTGTTATTAAATGAAACACTTCATGTTTCCAAATCAGTTATAATGATTTATCTGCTAATAAAACAATTATGTAAACTTTTCACAACTTAGTACCATAGTTTCGGATCTAACCGCTGCCATTACAAAAGTAAGTGAACATGTTACAACCTGACCAAGTCTTGCCATCTAATTATAACATTCCGTTCTACATTCAAACTCTACATATATGAACTACCATTTCTCATTAAGTGTATGAGAAAATGCATCCCGTATATATTAAACATATCATATTCTACATTCGCATTCGTTTTCCCATAGGTACTTATTATTTGTCAATCGCATAAAACTTACAACAAGTAGTAGGTACACGTTCGACTTAACCATCTGATAAGAGTCCTTCAAAGTTGATATTATAGTAGCAAACTACAAACTACACGTAGATAATAGGACGCTTCACAATAATATTACCTGAAGAGCACGACGTTACTCTTATCGATTAATCAATAGATAAGTGAAACATCAATACCCTTATCTGGCACTACATTACAGTAACCATCAAATATACGTTAGTGTAAAGCTGGGTCGCACGACCGCAAGGTCAATGTCGCGGTGCGAGGTGCGAGGTAGTGTTTGCCTCGCGTGATTGACACCGGACCTGTCATTAATACAACCTTCTTCAATAGCCTTACTTATTACTTTGATTCATGTATTCACAGCTCAAAATATCATTAATAAAATCTAGGTAGGTACTCATATTTTAACCTAGTCGAGTTGTAAAAAGAATTTATACCTACCTACTTATTATATAAATGCGAAAGTAATTCAGTCTGTCTGTCACGCTTTCACGCTTAAAATTCGGAACCGATTTTGATGAAATTCTGTATAAAGATAAATTAGACCTCGGGGAACAGCATAGGCTACTTTTATCGCGAAAAATGGCTTAGAGGGGTTGAAATAGGGGATGAAAGTTTGTATGGAAAAATCAGTAATATATAAGCAGAGATAGAACCGACATTCACGCGGGCGGAACTGCGAGCAACAGCTACTTACTTATAAAAATATGTAACAGTCTGCTTTTCTAGCTGCTATATAGGAGAGCGGCCAGAAATAAAAATAAAAATCTTTTGCATTAGAAACGCCAATAGGCACGATTTTGAACACTCAAGATATACCTCCATATAATAGGTATATATAATATAATGAGACTGTTTTTTTTTGTGTATTAACCTCACGACTTCTTATGACTTCGTGTTATCTATTCTATATTATATACTATTAGGTATATAAAACGGAAGAGTTTGTTTCTTTGTTTGTACGCGTTAATCTCTAGAACTACTAGTCTAATTTGAAAAATTCCTTGCATTTGATAGCCCTGTTCTTGAGGAAGGTTATAGGCTAGCTATGTAAGATCAGGCTATTGGCAACGGGAGCAGAGCAGTAATTAAAGATGTAACTAAGCGCGGGTGAAAGCTAGTTAAATATATTCTAGTAATCAACCTCTTTAAATTTATAGAAAGAACTAGCCAATGGACCTACTGAGGTCAAGCGAAAATTGTCAAGGAACAGAACGTTTTGTCTTGTGTGGGCATCAAATTTTTCTTGTAAGCACTTTCACCTATCTACCGAAGCAGTCATCATATATATTTCTAGCCTTTCCATGCCAACCAATGCCATGAAAAACTATTCAGGTGGCTTTCTTCTCTAGCTACTACAATTCTCGAGTGTCCGCTTAGTTGGTTCCTGTTGAAAAAAATAATAGTGATCGTAAAATAGTATTTTACCTAAATATTTCCTATTAATTATGAACATTCGTAATCAACCAGCCCAGCCATAATATTGTAGCGTCGTTTCATAAGTTTGCGATAACTAATCGTGACTGACAGAAACCTCGTGTTCAAGTGGCAAATCAAGTTCACGTGAGGCCCGTGAAAATTGCTGACGTCACCACTCAACAAGAAAGCATCGCTTCAAATATTCAGGGCTAACGTGAGACTAGGCATTCTATTAACCTGAGCACGCTAGCGTGACCCGTCCAGTGATAATAACTTTAGGTGCTTATAAGGAAAACTCATTAAAGTGTTATCGACTTACCTATTACAACATATTTTAAGGCTAGCCTCAATTAACACAGTTTTTAATAAGGTTCGCTATTTCTGGGGCGACATTGTGGCAAATCAAACTACGTGTAGCCTTTACCTAGTTAACTGAACCAAAGTATTAGTTTTCGTGTACCTACTGATACGGAAAAATTAAGTTACATTATGTACGTACCTATGTATTTAGAGATTAGCAATTACTAGTAGCGAAATTTAATTTGTGTACCTACAGTACGTCAAATTAAAATAAAAAATAAAATAAATAAACTGTCCTAGGTACAAAAGGTTCTCATAATGAATATTTCTGGAGGCCTAATCAAAGATGTTTTTGAAAAATAATGTAGGTGTTGAAAAAAAAATGCCTTTCACCTAACTCTTCAGTAGTTCTCTATCAAGCGACAATAAATTTACTAGACAAATTTTGGCAGCAGCGGCAACTAGCGAGATCTGAGAGACTAAACAAGTATGAAAGATGGCGCGCCTTGGGAGAAGGCGTGCATGAGGCATAAGGCAGTCTACTGCTGGACATAGGCCTTATGCTTATGATGATAATGATACCACTATGCAGAATCTATGATTATAGTGTAGAAGTGTTTACGCGAGCAAACACGGATGCACAACGAGTGCGTTCATAGGTATCATTTTCAGAATGCCCTGGAATGGTAAACTGATGCGATCAGAGAGAAGTCAGGCATCGGCGATTTGACTTATTATGGTTAACTCTTTACTAACTCTCTAACGTGCTCGCGTTGTATCTATAGGTCTGATTATTGGAAAAATACATTAATTTCTTTGGAATGCCAAAAAAATTATGTATTTTGCCCATGCCCTTTGTCACTATTTATTGTTACATATTTTTTAAATATCTAATGTAAGTTAATTATGGTGTAGGTTGTAAAGCATATTCTATTCTATTCTATTATTATATTTTGAATTATTGCCATATTCCAGTCACAATGGTAACCGAAATATGGCGATAATTGCCTCTTCTTATCATATCACAATATGCCTCATAGTACTATATGAAAGTAGGTATAGTCGACCATAAAATTGCTTTACCACCCTATGTCGTTAGCATATTACAAAACAATAATGTCTATTTTTGCTTGCAAGTGCCCTCGGTACAGCAACAATAATTGTCACTGTCATAACAAGTCATATTCAATTTAAATTTTGATGGAGTTTTGTCCTAAAAATAAAATTGTAAAACAAATATGTGATCGACTATACTTACCTACTTGTAACCCACATCTCTAAATACATATTTCATAGCATTGAATTAAATTGTTTTAATAAAATTAAAACAATTTAATTCAATAATTCATAAAATTTATGGCCTGAATTCTCTTATCTTCTTTTGATAAAATATAGGTAGGTATCCCATGTTGAAAATATGTTAAAGATCTATTTCCTCTCGAGCGTAGGTCTACATGTCACATGCCATGTGTCTTAGGTTACTTAAGTATCGACGTGAAAGTAGTGAAGGAGGTTGTTTAGATACAGATTAAAAGCCTCAGCGAGTTTGTACACATAGACACAACCTAATAATAATATTTGTAGGAAAATAATTAAAGCTAGATGTTTCGACTTATCCCGAAGTAGGTCGTAATCGTCCAGAGGTTTCGTTTTCTTTCGTGTAACAATTTTAAATTGTATATTGGGCAAAGTTTTATTTCATAATCAGTTCAGTTCAGATCAGTTACCGATGTAATTCATTGAACTGTAAATCAAAGTCATTAAAGAAAATTATTAAAGCTTTTTGCGCTTTAATTAATTAATAGTGCGGCGTTGTTCGTTCCATCTGATAAGAAAAGCTGCAGTTGTGTTTATGTCTTGCCGCAGTGTGGTAAACGTTGAAGTTATAAATGAATATAATTGCCGCTACGTCTATCGCAAACAGAAACTAAGTGTTCGTTTTGATTGGTTTTTGCCCGACAAGGAGGGTAATGTTTTTCAAGCGTATGTATGTATGTATGTATGTGAGTATGTATGTCTATGTCTTTGGCACGCTCTTTAGTCTAAATGGCTTAATGTATTTTAACATAATGAGGTGTCATTATTAGATTCGTATTGAGTGTGGGAGTGACAAAAGATAGATATATAAAATTTAAATATATCGTCAGCACGAAAAAAAATGAGATTCTTTCTTTTCAATTTGTTTTAGGCAGACGAGCTTTTTGTTTAATAAATACGGTGAAAGAAAACATCGTGAGGCAACCTGGATAAAAATGTTTGTATGAATCATTTTTGAGCAAGCGTGGTGATCATGTCATGCCTTCTCTGTATTACCGAATCAGATTGATGTTTCTTCTGTACAGTAGATATAACGTAAATAACGTTTCAATTTACCAAACCTACTAGTAGTATCTAATAAAAAAATAATGTTTCTTTCTTTTTAATAAGTCGAGCCAATGTAAATGGCATTTATTTTAATGATACTAATTTATTGTCACAATTTCATGGCAAGTTATAGTACAACAATCCCAACATCTATTCATGTTGTGTTAGTTTATTCGTGATAATGTTTCATCGATTACTGGTAATGCCACACGTAGTACCTATAATAGAAAAATGGCATAAGACAATATACGCTTTTCTCAAATGTTTATCTTCTACTCTATGGCGCAAAGTTCAAAATTGCTTAATCATAATTCGTACTTTTCATCTACTTTCCATTGAGGGTTCGATATTAATGGTCACGGTAATTGCACCAAGTGATAGGTAATTGAATAAATAAATAAATATTTATCAGCTAGTTTTCATTCGGTGAATTCACATTTACTTAACAAGTCCCAAGTTATCGTAAAAGAGAGGAATGAGCGAATTAGGTCTGTTTGCCTCGCTAGAGTCTAAAAATGTAATAGATCTCGGCAAGATCATATATAATACCATTTGCTTTATTTGAAGCAATTTGGCTGAAGCTGTATTAGATCCTTATTCTTTTTTAGCACGAATACGCCGAATCAACCAGAGAAGTTCTGTCATAGAATATCTGCGTAAAGTAGCTGCATATATAATTTTATAATACTAGCTGTTGCCCGCAGCTCTGCCAGGGTGATTGTCGGTTATATGACGTACATTGTATGATTATACATTGACGATTTTTCATATAAACTTTCATCCCATATTTCAACCCCTTTAAGCCATTTCTTTGCGATAAAAGATAGCATATTATGTTGTTCCCCAAGGTCTAATCTATCTCTATCTCAAATTTCATCAAAATCAGTTCAGTGGTTTAGACGTGAAAGCGTAAAAGACAGACAGACAGACAGAGTTACTTTCTCATTTATAATAATTGTATGGAATGCATTATTTTTTTTTATTTAAGACATCCCGTGTGGTGTTCAAACCCACAACCTCGTATCCTCACACCTCGTACACCTCAGTCGCTTGCGCCCCCACTGTGCCAAAGAGACAAATTTGCAATTTATTCTCGTAATTCTGACTGTAAAGGCTAGTGCATACTACGGAGTATGGTCACAGTGCGCTGCTGCTTTGCGAAAAGCACATAGTACTTAGTTAGTGTAGCAAGCAGTGCGTTGCGATGCGGCCCGGGTGCTAGCCGCCTGTAGTGTGCATAAAATGTGTGATGATGATGAATGAGTGATGTAGGAGGATTTATGTTATGCAATGCAGTACGGCCCGCCATAATCTGCTACGGAGGCGCGGCGCAAACAGAATTTATGGACTTAGTAAATTACCATGTTTATATTGATGTTTATAATTCAAATTATAAGTAAAATAAATATAAGTAGTCCCATTTTGATGTTCAAAATATTTACTTGCCCTGAATAGGTACTAAATGGAATTACAAATTACTCACGTAAATCTAGACGTATTTAAATACTTAATTAAACGAATAGTGCGAATTGTCTGTGTCTGTTCATTTTGAAATGTTGACTTGTTAGTTTATGATCTTTGGTTGTAATTTGTGTGTCGATAAAAAGTAAACCTTCTAGCATTTTCAATTAGAAAAGTCCTTGTCCTAAAGCACCTTCAACGGATCGATTATATCTTAATGTTGATTGTACCTACTGTGTTTTGGTTGTATTTTTGTCAACGCTATCATACATTGTAAACGTAAATACCTAAATATCTTCAGTTACAATTACTTGTAGATAGTCAGTATATAGGTACAACCTATAACTATCATCATCCATTGATTTCTAAAGAGTCCGATTTGAAAAAACCTGCATCAAACACTTTCAGAGCACCTTTATGCCGGCTCTCTGTCCTTCTTTTTTAACCGACTTTAAAAAACTAGAAAGCTTCTCAATTCGACCGTATAAACACTGACGGACTCATAAACTGCATCAAAGTAATAGACGACTTTGAAATATATATTTTAACCAAGTATGCAAACTTTCTATACAGATTAAAATTGAAACCTCTAGATTGGTTCGTGAACTTTAAAACAGCGTAGAGTATATCCTTACGTTTAATTTTGTGTACTGGAAAGGACCTTAAGACTTTTTTGAAGAAAAACAGAAATTTAAGGAAAATTGGTTTAATAAAAATGGTTTTAACAATAGACACAAACTTTATGCAAGGGTTTATTTATGTTTTAATAAGGTGTATTATCTCTACGTGCCCTTATTACGGATTCTAATCGGTTCCGCATAGATTTTATTAGGGTTATTAAAAGATCTTGCGGAATATTGTCCCATTCTTCTGAAAGTACTGTTCTTAGTGCTGCCACTGTCGTGGGCACAGGATTTCTCGCATATACAGCTCTTTTTAAATTGTCCTAAACATGCTCAATGGGATTAAGATCCGGGCTGCCTGCTGGCCAATTCATTGTACGTATCCCAACCTCTTCGCAATATTGTCGAACTTGTGCAGCAGCGTGCGACCGGGCATTATCCTGCATTAAAGTAAAATTTTCGCCTATGAATCCCATGTAAGGCACCACGTGATCTTCTAAGATCTCTTATGTAGCGATGTGCAGTCAAACCCCCTCTATTACAGTTTTGACGGACCATGTCTATGAACACAAGTTCTGTTCGCCCGTTCATCGATATGCCACCCCAGACCATACACGAACCGCCTCCAAAAGGAACACGCTCCTCAATGCAAATTTGAGCATATCGCTCCCCACGTCGACGATAAGACTCTTCTGCGACCATCTGCACCATATAAACATGTCCTACACTCGTCCGTGAACAATACGGAGGCCCATTGCTCTTCTGTCCAATTTAGGTGATCACGCGCAAATCTTAAGCGAACTTGTCTGTGAGCTACAGACAACTTTGGACCATTTGCTGGTCTAAAAGGGGTGATATCCACTTCCTTTAACCTTCTTCTTATTGTTCGTGCACTCACATTTACTCCACACACTTCATTAAGCTCTGTTTTGATGTTAACTGACGTGAGGAAACGATTTCGCAGGGAAGTTGTAACAATAAATCGGTCATCACGATCGGTGGTTGCTCGAGTCCTGCCTGTGCCACGTCTCCTTCTGTAAGAACCTGTCTCCACAAACCTTCTGTATATTCTAGAAACCGTAGACTGGGAGCCGCTTGTTCGGACGAAGTATCCATATTATGGTTCAAAAACTCTCGATGAGTTAAAAAACTAACCCAACAATTCTGCTGGTAACAATAATTCAATTGACAGAAGAATAAAAAATCAATGCGAATCAATTTAAAACTTTGCTTTAAATAACACGCAAATCTGATACTACGAGTAAATTTTCTTTTCCCGGCTATATTCATTTGTTTTACTGCAGTTCTATTTTTAAATTTTGCTTTTTTTTAAGATTAAGAGCCAGTCTTTCCATATTTATATAATTTAATCTAAAAAGTTTGCATACTTATTAAAAAAAATCATTTCAAAGTAATCCTGAACTTTGATGCAGTTTATGAGTTCGTCAGTTTATTTTAGTGAACGTAGTTTTACCCTGTAACCATAAATCACACATTCACGTTATTTATTACCTAGCTACTTTGTTTTTTATCACAATATATTGTAAGTGTGTCATTTACCTACGCATTTATTACGGTGACACTTTGCGTGCTACTTCAAATAAAAACTTATAAAAGATTATAATTAGTAATTTTAAAAAAGAGCCAAGTTTTCCGCCCGCTTTTCAAGGCTCTATCAACGCCACCAAATTTAATTAATAAATAAGTTTGGTTTTAATTTTTCAAGAGCAAATAAAACTTAGGTATGCGTTGATATTCGTAGCTACTCGTAAATGATGGCCATAAATCATATAATTAGACATTCATGTCGAATTGGCGTTTTGATGGATGACTACTCAGTGTTCGGTATAAGTTATTTCTGTCACTGTAAGCCCATGAATAAAGTATCGAAACTTCATTAACCCTATAATTTTCTGACACCATGCGTAATATACGGTTAACTGTTAGGTTATAACGATGATGTTAGCCTTTTAACGTACACGCCCAGTACCTATGTATTTTTTGAAATGTTATTATCTATCTACAAAGAACATACTATGAATCATCGTTATAGATTTCACACTTTTAAAGCTTTTGCTTTACACAAAAACTAGGTTTAGTTGCCCACGCAAATTTTCATATAATTTATTAACGCGTTTTAAAGGTGAAGTATTTGTATCTATTTGTAAAAAAAGGTTATTCATGATGTTACATGAAAGTCAAGGATGACTGTGCTTACGTAGCATCTACTATAACATAGAATGACCATAGAGATCATACTTTGTTTTGTATCGATAATGTCTCCTATTTTAATTTTAATTTTTCTTGTTTATTTACAATCGCGATACCAAAGTTGATACAAATCTTTGTTGATGAAGTTGATACAGATTAAGTGTGTTTAGAGTATTGTTTTAAATTTGAATATTAAGGACAATAATTTATAATACTTGCGTGTAAATACAATAACAGAATCAAATAACAAACACTGATTTATCGTTCAAATTATTATAGAAATACATAGTTAATATTTATAAGAACACAATTCATTTATAATGGACAGAAATCAAGGAACTTTATATGTTTTTCATACCTAAGATCATAGACTTCTGAAACGCCAGAAGTAGCTACCTAACTAAACTATAGTGCTTCTGCCACATATGTATGTACTAATATTAGTCGTCGTGCTTGGCTGAATGCACCGTGTAGGTACTAATCCTGTTTATTTTTTTTCGTTACCATCCTGCACAAGTTATAGACCTTGCTTGGTGATGATGATCACCAGAAACAAATACTTTATTAAGTATGTTTCTAAAACAGTTTAAAACTCTATCTAAATAAAACATGTTATAAATTAAACTTAAACGATGTTTCAGCTACGGTTTCATTTAAAAACAGGAAAGTATTTAATATGGGGCAAGTGGAAAAAACACCTTTAAATACAAAAATGGTGTCAGAAATTCCGTCGCAGTAACAAAATACTTCTTAAAGTTATTTACTGCACGTATAGAGTTTTGAGCTGCAGTGCGGTAAAGATGTTAAGTTAAATATGAATGAAATCCATTAATGAACCTCTTTTTGCTTATATTCATGTCATTGTTAATAATCACAGAACAGACACTAGAATCAGAATCAGAATATTTATTTGTAAAACATAGGTAGGTACTACATAGGTGTTTTTTTAATACAATATGTCGAGCACTATGTCTTGTCACTAGGACATACAAATAACATAATTATAAATACTTTTGAAATAATAATTAATACATTATTAAAGAATGTCAATTAGTCACAAATTAGGTAAGTATGTCATTAAAATAATAATAATAAACAATAATAATTTTAAAATAAAGAGAAATAAAAATATCTTCTTAATCATCAAAAAATTCATTTAAATCATAATAACATTTCTCTATGAGGATTTTATTAATTATTTTTTTTTAAATGTGACAGGCAATTCTTTTACAGAATTTTGTTATATATTCTAAGCGCCAAACCAAAAAAGCTCTTTTGCACTAGTGGACTTTTACACTTTACATACCTATTGTGTTAATTTGTTGACATACTGGGTACTTTTCTAACTGCTGATACCTTAGTGAACAAATTGCTATTTTGTTTTACAAAAAAAACCGTTATCAATATAAATAATGATGTCAGTGTTAATAATTTTAAAGTTTTAAAATGTGCACTACTGTCTGTTGGCTCGAGAATATATAATACTCTAACACATCTCTTTTGTGCCTTAAATACCATATCATGATTGGTTGATTGGCCCCAGAAGATAACGCCAAACCTTAGAATCGAGCACACCATACCATGGTAAGCTATTAGTAGCGTTTTTTTGATAATTGCGATAAAGCAAAGGCAGATTTACTTAATCGTTTACATTATGTAATATAATGTTCGACATGCCGTTTCCAGGTAAGTTGATTATCTATAGTTATGCCTAAAAACTTAGCCTCACTGACTGTTTCTATTTTACAACCTCGATATGAGATATCAACGTTTGGTATTTCACATCTTTGATGAAAGTGCAATATTTTTGTTTTCGTTAGATTAATTGTTAAATTATTTCTATTCAACCATGTGATTATGTCACTAAGAGAATTGTTTATGTCATTTTCGTATTCGTCATTTTTTTTTGCATTTCATTATACAGGTACTATCGTCTGCAAAAAGTACCATGTTATGGTCAATGGATTTCGGCAAGTCGTTTATATAAGTTAGGAAGAGGAGCGGCCCTAATACGCTTCCTTGTGGTAACCCCATATTGTATTCGTCGTGGCTTTGACATGTATTTCTTTTCAAATGCGCTTTTTCACAAATTCTAGTAATTTCAGTACACTGATTTCTATTACTTAAATATGATTCTAGAAGTATATAGCTATTTCTCTTATACCGCATCCATGTAATTTATTTAATAAGATCTTATAGTTTACGTTGTCAAATGCACATATTGGTGTTTTTTTTTGTCTAAACACGTCATTATATTAGATAAAAAGTCAAAGATAGCCATATTTATTGTGTTATTTTGTCTTAAACCTTTTTGTTCTTTACAAAATAGATCATGTTTGCTAAAGTAATCGTAAATAGAATAGTAAATTATTTTTTTAAATATCTTTGAGAATATTAGTATTTTCGCAATCGGTCTATATTTTTTTGTGCAACTACTAATGCTGACACTGACTAATAATGCTGTTCAAGATTTGATTTTCAATAAGACAAAAAACACATCGATTAACGGCTACTTTATACGCAATATCATGTCAGTAAAAAATATGACGAGTACCTACGGCCCACTTGACAGCAAGTTGACTTGACAGCCTATCTATAGCCATACTTAATATACAAAAACTATATTATAAAAGAAAACCCTACTGCTGCCGCCCGCTAAGAAAATGAGGACAATTTTCTTTAAGAATTAATAAAATGCACATGAACAGACACTACGACGTCCTGTTCGACGTAGTCCACCTAGAGCACCCGTCCGAAAAGCTAGGTGCTCAACGCGCAGGTGCGTCTTGGGACGGGTGCTCTGGCTACTTTTTTTTTTTGTTTTTTTCGTGGGAAACGCATTACGCGTACGCACCCGCCTGGGCGAGGCTGAGTTATGTCGGACTCTCCGGCCACAATGAGACAGCGGCCGGCATACCGACTAAAACCCACGGTGTTCCTCCAGACGGCCAGAGTGTCGGGGTCACGGGAGACGCTCGCGTATTCATCCGCGATCCCGACGGGGCCCCGTCTGATTTGGGGGGCCTAGCTCCCCTTCCTCCTCCGAGAGGCGTTCGTGGAACACGTACGCCGCCTTCTCGGGCCTGTGCTGTTCGAGCGGCGATTAGCCGGGGCGGGCGCGACGGGCGGGTAGCAAGGTGGTCAGCTCCCTCTCCCGCTCGGTCGCCTCCTTGGCGAGCATTACCTGCTCGCAAAAGGAGGCGACTCCCTCCCAAGCCCTCTCGCTGCGGACCATGGACATAACCATGGCCGGCAGAGAGAGCTGGGCCGTCGCGAGCGGGACAATTAGGTCGCGGCGCTGGTCCGCCCACGCCGGACACTCCACAAGCGTGTGGAGCGCCGTGTCGCGCAGGCAGACCCCGCAAAGGAATACGTCTACTGTTCTAAGTTGAAACAACTTGACTTTAAATGTTCACAACCTGCAGTCATAGCAAGATGACTAAATAGTGCTTTTGGTGATGATGTGTTAGTAGTTTTAAATGCTCCTAAGAACTATAATAATATGGTGACAGGAGAGGTTTAAATTGTAACAATCTGCTCTCCTGGAACTGTCGATTTAGAGCTGTACCAGCTGGGTCGTCAGCAACAAAATTAAGTTTATTAAGTATTTATCAATGTGATATTAAAATGCTACAAATGATATTGTTACGTGTCATGATGGGGTTCGACGTAAAATTCCAGTTACGCGATGATGAGTTTATTCAAGACTCACACAATACTCTGACAGTACCAAAATAAAGCAATAAACACTTATACTGCACTATCACGCTTCGTATATTGCTCTTCCGTATTACTCAGATGTTCGCTCGAGATCGCTGTACTCACAACTGAACTAAGTGCCTTTTTTTTTTTTTTTTTGTGTGTGGTGTGGGTTGTTAGCCTCTGATGGCTTTCACAACCTTACGCGGACTGACGGTCGAATCCTTTTTATAGTCATTCAATAGATTTCTAGAACCTTCCTGTTTTTACCACAAAGTTGCCGACAATTCTCGATAACAAAACAATGAGTGTAGGTACTTAACTGCGACGCGTAGGTATGCCCACAAAGTAGAAACGTACAGAGAGAAAGCTTCCTACAAACGCGCAAATCGGTGGCACTACTACAAGCACGCGGGGCATGTGTGCGTGTCCACTGGCCGCTTGTCGCGTACACGGCGAGACTGGAAAAAACCGGTTGACGCCGGCACAGCCAGTTGACAATCTCAGGGTCAGTGCGACGCACATTAAAGTTAATTGTTAATTATTTTATCGGTTAATCGTTTAAACTATAATAAATATGTTAATATTTATATTAATGAAAAGTTTGGTTAAAATTAAATAAGAATGATTGTTTATTCTAACGCGTTATAAGTTTACCTCTGTGAACTTAACTTCATATTTAACAGGTTCATCAAATTCTTTCGAAGTTTGTAGGTAGGTTTAGATTTGTACCTACTTAATTGAAATATACACGAATGACAATGTCCAACAAGCACGAATAAAAAATCACATTGGCAACAAAACTTTTATAATATTATCAGCTTAAAACACTAAAATATATCGAATTTAGCTACTTATAAAGGCAATACGACAGATGTTTTCCTATTCACTATGTTAATCTTATTCGTTTTAATGAGATATCAAAATCAGTAGGTACATATATAGAGTTATTCCGGTCTGATCCCCTGAATCTCATACACTGGGGATTGCTTTACTTTTTGTTATTTTCTATTCAGTTCTGATCGCGTAGGAGATCAGAAACAAAAGCTAAATATATTTAAATATTTTATTCCAGTCGTATCCCCTAGTTATCTTTGACAGATTTTCAAGAAAATACGTACAATAACTTCACGCCTGCCTTCCATTAATCGGGTAAGCAGAGACTATAAAAGTGTGTTTATTATTTTTATGTTTTTAATTCATTATTACATAAACTGCTTTTCTCTTGAATGTACTTACCTATCAAAAACTCTGAGGGGATCAGGTAGGTATTACTAAATTTGCAGAGAATCAGAACGGATTTAAAGAATAATTATAACCCTAGGGGATGAGATCTGGGGGATCGGACCGGGAATAACTACATATATAATTAACAAATGTTTTGTTTGTCTTAACCTATTGTGACAACCCTACAAGAATAGGTAACAATTTTGCACTTTCTTAGGAAGCTTTGCCTCTGTACGGCTACTCTGTGGGTATGCCTACCGCCGATGAGCTATTGTTATACGTGTAGGTAGGTACATGCGAACGTTCTAGCGTAGGTATTTGTCGTATACGTGTAGGTAGGTTTTTGCGAATGTTCTAGCGTAGGTATTCGTCGTACACAAGTAGGTAGGTACTTGCGAACGTTCTAGCATAGGTAATCGTCGTAACAATATATTTGTTTGATATAGTCAAATACAAGTAGTTTGATAACCCGCTGTTGAACTATCGTTTTTGTCATTGACCTTGTATTAATAATGCACGTTGTTAGTAATTAGAGTTAGTTTGTAATTATTTAAATTTTCCGGCTCATATTTTTACGGCACTATATTAATTTCGGTTTGTTGTGTGTTATTGAAAGTTTTATCAAATCTATTTAATGATTCGGTTCAGTAGTTAGTAGCAACAGGCAATCAGAAAGTTCAAGATACTCTCTAATAGTCTGCTTTTCTTCTTTGTAGTAATAATAAATAAAATATGGTCCCTACTCTTGATAATTATATTAACACAAAACAGATCATTAAGTAGTTGACAAAAACTTGGCGGCAAGGACAACTCAAAATTTTTTTGTTTTTAAAGTGAGAATTTGTTAGGTAGATACTTAACAATTTTCTCTGTCACGAAAAAAAAACATTATATATAGGCATGAAGCTACTTAATTCATAAGCTAATGCTATCGTTATGATTTCTACCCGAAAATTGTTTTACATATAGGTAGCCTATAAAATATAGTAAGGACAACGCTCGGATTATCATGTGTCTGCATTATCTGCTTTAGTATCAGTCTAATCGTATCTCGTCCGCAATTAAATAAACAACGTAGGTACCTATGTAGGTACATATTCAAACTATGCTATTATATAAAGCAAAAGAGTTTGTTTGTTTGTTTGAACGCGTTAATCTCTGGAACTACCAGTCGGATTTAAATAATTCTTTTTGCGTATGAGCCCAGTTTTTGAGGAAAGTTTATAGGCTATGTAACATCACGCTACTGGCGAAGGGAGCAGACGTAAACAAGACGCGGGTGAAACCCCGCCGCCGCGCCGGAAGCTAGTTAATTAAACAATGTGAATACGTTTCAGAAAAGATACCTACATATTTTCATCAAAAAAAAATCTATTTGCATTTTCGTTTACTACGCATCAATTTTATCGTTCAGACGATCAGCAATGATTATTTTGTTGGGCACAATGTTTACTTTTATATTTATTTCGTAATCATAAGGACCAAAATGATTATTTGCTGTACGATACTAACGTGGAATCGATATAAACGAACGGAGTCCACACAACTATTGACTAACGGCCTCTAATGATGATTGATGTTTGTCTAAAAGTAAATGATTGTTAGCATTTGTCATACATATGAAGACAAACATTGTGTTTGTCTTCCATATCGAGTATTGTCCAGGTGTAAACAATAATGGACTTTATAATAGATAAAGGCATTTAAGTTAAATTTATAACGTCTTCATTTTATTTGATTTCGGGCTCGGGTTTTGGACCTTTGGATGGAAGTTGTTTACACGATTATGTTCGTCACGCTGCAAACGCAATTTGTATGACGCAGAACATAAATGTTGACAATCGCAAAAATATATCATTGCATGTTGTTATTTACCTCTGCTTAAATTGTTCGATCGATCGTGTCATAATTTCGTGTGAATGATATCAATCGCACGAAAGAACACAATTCCGTCATGCAATTGTTATAATTACAACATATTACAAATCATCATCGTAAAAACAATGTAATGTGTTCGGTAAAACGTTAACAAATATTAAAACTTTTCCGTTGAAACATTCATTTTGATACTAACGGAAAAACTACGAGTAAGTATACTTATCGTTAGAAGCAAGATTTATATTTTTCCTCCCGCCGCAATAACAAACTGAAGTACTTATAGA
This sequence comes from Parascotia fuliginaria, assembly GCA_963082885.1. Taxonomy (NCBI): domain Eukaryota; kingdom Metazoa; phylum Arthropoda; class Insecta; order Lepidoptera; family Erebidae; genus Parascotia; species Parascotia fuliginaria. The sequence goes on along the minus strand of OY720178.1, from coordinate 9,122,522 downwards.
AAACTCCATGTACAATGGTTCTTATTTATATCCTTATTGTTGAATTTCTATAAGAATGAATACTATATTCATTTTAATGATTTTATATAGGTAACTTGCATTGTTTGTAAGTGATGTTTGAACATAGGTCCTATGCTAAGTAACTAGGTATTTAGGCATTGCATTTTCCTGGTAGATTTTACCGAGAACATAGTAAAATAGATTAGAGTCTACTTCTAATAAATCCATTACTACGCTTAGGATCAGTGATAGAGTGACTGAAATGAAAACTTACAAATTACCTACGTTTTACCGGTGTGATTGTCATATAAAGTCATTATTAAAGTATAATAAGTAGCTACGAGTATAACAACCGTTACGGGAAGTGCAAAAAGTCAAACTACTGATATAAATATTATCAAATATTGGTTTGGCCAGTAATTGGATCAGATAGCACTTCGCTTAGTTTGAACAAAACTTATAATTATTTGCAACTGGTTGATCGGCAGCAAACCCCAATCAGAAGGAACATCACATGCGCGACATAGGACCAACTTTTGTGCTAACATATTTTTGCCCGACTGCCGAAGTCAAGGAAGGTAATGTTTTTCGAGTGTATGTATGTATTTATGTATATAGGTACGTCTATTTCTTTGGCAAGCTCTACAGCCTAAATGGCTTAATAGATTTTAACATTTGAGGTGTCATAAGATTGTAGGTGTGATATAGGTTATGAACTAACTAACTACGAACTACTTTCTCCCATCTGTCACCCTAGGGGGACAAACCTGAGGGACAGATGGGAATAATGCTATAATATTGATGGGAATAATGTAGCGACAGCACAAAAATATATGGGTTTCTTTCTTTTCAGTTGGTTTCAGGCAGGTGGGCTTTTTGTTTTTAATGTATTTTTCTTGTTACAATTATATTTTTTAAATAACCATTATTACTAGTACAATTGCAAATTAATAGATAAGTGACACATTTTTACAATGTCGAGTAATGTCTTTATCAATGTGTCGTTCATACATAGGTAATGGTTACGTAGGTACCGCACGTTATATATCTAAAAACTTGACATTTCCTGAGGTAGCTAAGTATATTAATATAGTGAAATACAGGGTGTCCTCTATCTACGCCATACCAAGGAAAATTCCTTTGATATTTTAGATAGATATTTTATTTAAAAAAGATTTGGCAAATTCTTCCAATCAAATAAAATTCATTTAAACTATATAATATATGCAGTGTATAAAGTCATTATGCAAAAACAAGACCATATTTATTGATCTGAATTGAGCATTATAAGCACAAACCATTTTGACGCAGATATTAATTAAGGAATAGCGATATTATATGAAAGTACCTACCTTCACCATCTCGAAGACTACAGACATAACAATTCTGCTTGGGTAATGAGAGCGCCTTTCAAGGAACGTCCTCTAATGACAAGAGTATAGGTTGTGGCTGTAGCTATAAGTTTTTCTATACGGTGGTAATTGCAATTCGGCCCCTAATGTTTTTGAGGCTACCTTATCATCATCCATAACCTTTCGGTACCTACTGCTTGGTGTAAGCCTCACTTTGCGAATCCCACTTACGCCGATCTCGTGCTGTGCCAAGCTAGGAGTTACCCTCAACTTGGCGAATGTCATCGACCCACCGCGCTATCAGATTTTACTTTCTGTAAACCACGGTTTCGCCACATGAGTAGACAAATATTTCGCCTTATACTTATTGTTACTAGCTTTCCGCGACGCGATTTTACCCGCGTCTTTGCTTACTGTTCTGCTTCTGTCGCCAGTAGCGTGATGTTACATAGCCCATAACCTTTCTAGAGAATTTTTCAGATCCAACTGGTAGTCTCAGAGATTAGCGCGTTCAAACAAACAAACTACTATTTAACCAATGTATGAGAACGTGAAGTTGTAGGTATAGCTTCACATTTGTTTTTTTATACAATTTAGGTGACAAAGAAGCATACGACTCACGTGATGGTAAGTGATAAACGTATCCTATGGACATGGCTATTTTTTTTAAGCTTTATAGGAATAAGGCTTAAAATACAATCAATCCGTTGCCGACCATGTTGGGCAAAGAGTATGAGAAAGGAAAAGGGAAAAAGAAGAGGGCGAAGGGGGTGATGGCACTCTCACCTCACTCACCGAGCGAAACACATTAGCATGGAAACTAATATTCTTACTCTTACGTCGATATTCTTTGATGTTTGTGCCCTAATGTAGAAGTAGTAAAATTTACGTGCTATAAAATTGGACGTGTTATTAGGTAGATAAAACAATGGTACTTCTGCCACCATGGTTATAAAAAATAATTGACGCTATCACGTGATTCAGACAATCGCCATGAGTAAAATCATAGAGACAATTTTAATAACTTTATGACAATATCTTTCAGGTAAAAATGTCATACATAGAAATATACAACGAGAACATTCGTGATTTGCTGAATCCGGGGCCACCATTGGAGCTGCGTGATGAGGGTGGCAATGGGGCACCCGTGGTAGCCGGGCTTAGTGAGCAGAAAGCCAATAGCGCGGCGCATGTGGCCGAGCTGCTGGCGAGGGGTGATAGAGCACGGACTGCTGAGCCAACACATGCCAACCAACATTCTTCTAGAGGACATGCTTTACTTAGGTAATCTCAAGAGCTATATAAACAAACAAACAACAATACGTAGGTACTTACCTACTGTAATCTCTACTTGCGAATCAATCTTTACACTATAACCTAGGTATTACCTACATGGGACGTTGATTCTTCATAGCTCGGCTGCTGTTACTGTTGCCGTGTGGTATCCTACTGTTGAACAAAAGCCTCGTCGCATTGCTTCATTCTTTATTTCACATTTTGCATAAGTAATTCAATAATGTACAATCCCGTCAATTTTAGTGATGTGTCAATAATAAACGTGCACTAATTTGTTATCAACCTACACCAATGGTAGTAATCTTACTTTTAAAGTATATGAGATGAAATTTCTAGATTGTTTATCTACAATATATAACAGAAACTGTGTTGTTGTTGTCAGTATGGCTTATCAGAACCGATATTGATTGAAATATCAACAACAATAGCTGATTCATTATAAAAAATGGCAGGCATTACCTATTTAAAAACACAATTCGTCATTATGTTATATTTTTATTTTATCTTGTGGATTGTATAAATATACCCATATCTCCATTCCTGGCCTATAAGATTGTTTTTAAATTATGTAAGACTGCGGCGCACGGTTTTTTGTTCGCGGTTGTATCGAGGTCATCGATCTCGTGATGATAAAATGATGATATTTTATTTGTAGGTACATGTATTATATTGTGAACAAACTGTTGCAATTATTTATTTATTTACAATTTATTCTTCTGCTTATTCGTCATCGTATTTTTTTTTTCAACTAAACCATTTTTTTATATATACTTTATTGATCTATTTTTTTTATTTACTCTAGTTCCTTTTCCTAAAATTGAACTCATAGGCTTTACGAAGCTGATTCTAACTAAAATGAATGTACACAGCGCCTTGTCTTTTTTCTTTGTCTTAAATAATGGCATCTAATATATTTGTGCCCTATTTGTGTTGATAGTCCCATAAGTAGTAGGTACCTAGTTAGGTAGAATTATAAATAAAATTTCAGAAAGAATCACACCTCCATATATTTTCGTAATATGGACTATTAAATTATGTACTATTAAATATTTTTGTATATGTAATATGAACTAAATGGTTTTCATGAAAACTAGGTATACCTAATCGTGACGGTAATCAGAAGGCAAAGTCATTGCCATGGCCAAATACAACCACGTCGCGAGCTATTTTTAGATAGTCAAGCGTAATGAGTTTCACGTCTCTCCGAATAGGTACCAAATATAATTACTTGCGTACGTTAATGTTTGTATTTGTGTCCAGTGTGACGGTAAGTCAGCGAGAGGAGACCGTTACTCAGCGTGGGAGGCTGTTTCTCATCGACCTGGCGGGCTCGGAACGGGCAGGACTGCGTGCGCGGCGACTCGAGGGCGCACATATTAATAGGTCACTACTCGCGCTTGGAAACTGCATCATGGCCCTTTCTGGTGGCGCTAGGTAATAGTAGTTGCCAGAAATGATTATAATAATGATAAAATACCTTGAAACATGAATACGACCGTTTCCATTGTCTTTATCACATCGTCTGATATTTGGATGACAACTGAGCTGATCTATGTTGGGTAGTTTGTGTTCACACTGGCAAAGCAATTTCATGTAATTTTTTTTTCGCGTTGATGAATAGAGAAACTGAGAATAAAACAACAACTGGTATCTTAGGGTGACTAGTGACTATAGTAAGATGTAAGACCAGCCATTAACATTCTTTGTCTAACTCAATCAAACTTATTAAATTAATTAAAGAAAGAAATTATAAATTAAATCCTACTAAAGTAGAGCCTCGAGAAAAATGTACCTATACCTACGTACGGCCTTAATATGATAATTTTGGAATTGTTTGTATCAGATACGTGAATTACCGCGACTCAAAGCTGACGCGGTTGCTGCGCGAGGTCCTGGGAGGTCGATGTCGCACGGCCATGGTAGCGCATGTGTCTTCAGGAGGCGCTCATCGTGACACAACACGTTCCACGCTACACTACGCGCAAAGGGCAGCTTCTATCACCAACAGGGTAAGTTCTAACGTATCAACTTTCTGATCGCGAGTATACTTAGTATAGGGTCTAACGTATTTCATGTACGCAAATGTTTGTGTGACCCATAGACAATTGCTCCGAATTAAGTTGGTTTTTATGTAGATTTTTGAACTACTTCACTTTATTGGTTTGGCCAAGCATGGTAGGTACTGTTTGGATCAATGATTGTCATATTAAAGTTAGTATTGATTGGACTCGTCACCATCAATATCCGTATATATATACCATTATCATATTAATTTTTAACAATTACTCTGTAGGTATTTATAACCTATACCCTGACAGGACATATAGCATTAGCCTTAAACAATGTGTGTACTTATGTTTATACTTAAGGAAACTTGTTACTGTTTCATTTCAGGTTGAACGAGAATTAGTAGAGACTCCAATGCATCTGTCTCAATATCGAACAGTTATCAACGAGTTACGAGAAGAAATATCTCGACTTAAAGTGAAAATGAAAGATGATCGGACAATGTAAGCCTCAGTACCTACTACCATTATCATGTAATAAAAAAATAGCTTGTAAAACGTACGGCATCCGATAAAATCTAAATAACTAATGGACAATATACAGGTTATCCAATAACTAAATTACCGAAATAATTAGGTAAGTATGTAGATATACTTACATATTTCGAAATACAGAACGCTTGTGATCAATAAAAATTGTTATTAAGTACCTATCTTTATTTTTAAATTTAAAGACGGAACTTAAATTTAATATAAACATGTTTGATAACAGTAAATCAAAAGAGTATCAAAGCCAAAGAGTTGAAGAGGTAAATAAAGAAGACACGGCTGAGAGTGCAGCCCATCTGAAATCGTTGCGAGAAGCGATCGTATCGACTTTCAAGCAACAGATGCGACTGCGTCGTCGCCTTATGGAACTCGACAGTCACTTACTCGGTCTAGCATTGGATGCTGAACGGCAACATGCTGCGATATCACACTGGGAAGCCAGATTCAACCGCCTTTATAAACCCATCAATATTCCAGGATCTAGACTTAGCACACAACAAAGTTATAGGTAAGTATGTTTATTTATCAAATGTACTACTGTGTGTGCAATGTAAACGTAATGTTTTTAAAAAGTAATACAATTTGGAGCCAATGTATGGGACATAGCCTGCACGAAATTGTTATTTGAGTCTTAGAAGTTTCGGCACTAATTAGATATTACTGCTACCTATCCTTACTCACATTTTTAACTTTTCTTTACTCTCCGGTACATTTCCTTTAGCTTGGAAACTGGCGCACATAATACCACTGCCTAAAATAAGCAACCCTACTTCTTTATCTCATTATAGACCTATTTCTATTCTACCTTTCCTTTCTAAAGTTCTCGAGCACATTGTACATGGCCAAATTTCCAGTTTTCTTTCATCTAACACTCTTAATTCTCCCTTCCAGTCTGGATTTCGTGTCGGTCACAGCACAGTTTCTGCGCTGCTGAAGGTCACAGATGATATCCGTTGGGCAATGGATAATAAGTCGCTCACTGTTTTAGTTCAAGTGACTTCAGTTGTGCCTTTAACGCAGTGGATTTCGACGAGACTTTCTCCAACTGGTGTGCTCTCACTGCTGGTGTGCCTCAGGGTGGTGTCCTTTCGCCTCTTCTTTTCTCCATTTTTATAAACACTGTTACCAAGGTAATCTCTTCTAACTTCCATCTGTACGCAGATGATTTGCAGCTTTACAGACATTTTTCATTAGCTGAAGCGGACGCTGCGATTAATTCCTTGAATCTAGACCTGGATAATATCAGTAATTGGGCTAAGTCTTTCGGCTTGCAAATTAATCCAACTAAGTCCCAGGCTATGATTATAGGCAGCAGATACTTTCGCAATGCGCTTGACTTATCATTTCTGACACCATTAACTGTCAACGGCTCAACAATCACCTTTTCTGATACGGCTAAGAATCTTGGTGTCTTACTTGACAGTAATCTTTCGTGGCGAGCTCAAGTAAATGAGGTTAGTCGGAAGGTGCACTATTCATTTCACTTGTTAAAATGCCTCCAAAGCGTCTTGCCCTTTAAAACTAAAATCTCTCTAGCCCAAACGCTCATTCAGCCGATAATTGATTACGCCGATGCCTGCTATCTGGATGCCACTGAGGAGCTCTTAAATAAGCTTGAGCGCCTGCAAAACTTATGCATCCGTTTTGTTTTTGGTCTGAGAAAATACGACCATGTTTCCCACTTTCGCAGCGAACTCAAGTGGCTCCCTATCCGCCTTCGCAGGAACACTCGAATATTATGTCTACTTTTCAACATTCTTGTTAATCCTAACTATCCTGCGTATTTGCGCGAGCGTTTTTCGTTTGCTCGCCCTTCCGATGCTCCTTGCAGATCCCATCTTAGAACTCTTCTTTATATCCCTTCCCATAAAACTGATTTTTATTCCTATTCCTTTTCTGTTCATGCAGTTCGGTTGTGGAATTTACTTCCGCCTAACATACGAGATTCCAACACCATCTCTATCTTTAAAAAACGGGTCAAAGAACATTACCTTTTAACACTACAGTGATTATCTTCATTTATATTTATGTATGTATGTATATATATATATATATATATATATATATATATATATATATATATATATTATTTAAGTACGTTCATTTAATATATTGTTTATATGTATGTGTATTTATAATTAATTTTATTTTTGCAGTTTTTGTTTTAGTTTAGTTATCTTTATTTAATGTATCTACACACTGTGTCTATGTTTCTTATCAATTTTCCTGTCGCAGATCTGCTGGAAGAAATTTCTGATGAAATAAGCAGTACCTTTGTGCTCTTGTTATTTTATGTACTATCTTTATAAGTTTTGTGTGTGCATATAAATAAATAAATAAATAAATATTTATAAATAAAATCTGTTCCTTATGTGGTACGTGATAATAACTCAAAATAGACAACATTCAACATTATTCAAGAAAGTCTCGTGTGTGCAGGGGTGGCACAGGGCTATCAACGAGTAGTGCTGAGCGAGCAGAAGCCGAAGTCGCAGTGGAGCAGGCGTGGGCAGAGTTGGCTGGTGTTGAACGCGAGCAAGAGGCAGCTCGCGCTGAAAGAGAGCGCGTTGAGCGACAACTGGAGCAAGTGCGATTAAGAGGCGCTCAACTCGAACAGGTATTTCACATTGATCTTTCTTATTACTTTAAAATAGTTAAACATGACCACATTATATTCTCAGAAACAATAAGTTTCTGGTAAAAATCAAAATAATATAATTTTTATTGCAATGCTTTCTCATATCTTTTATTATTCATTTAATAAAATGATGACAGAATACAAAGTAGAACATTAATTGCCTAAATTATACTCAGTCTATGAAGACTTTTTAATTAAACAAGGGTTCAGAAGAAAATGCTGTAATAAAATCGAAAACCAAACAATGCTAAACAACAAAATTTATACAAGCTACGGCAAGGCTAATTGCCTTACAAAACACGCAGGCACTATTACAGACTAGAATATTCTTTACAGGAGTTACCAGCAACCATCAGTAGTGGTCCTGAACGCGAGGTATTAGCGCTGGTGTGTCGCGTACATGAACTAGAGGCAGATAAGCTGGCGCTGCAAGGCGAGCGAGCAGCGAGGGCCCACGAGCTTAGGCGACGAGACCTCGCGCTGCAGCGAAGGGACGCGCAGCGGAGACTGTCTGATGAAATTATTACGAGGCAAAGGAGAGCGTTGCAAGGTAACTCTTTGTTTTTATATAACGCATTATAAGAGTGCCAGATATTGTTCTCACGATGAGGCCTTTTATTGAACTTAATATGTAAGACTAGAATGTTATAAAATGTCTTTGGTTTCTATCTAATTAGTGAATTCAGTCAATCCTGAATTTGTTAGTTACTCGTATTTATAAAAGTAAAATAGCTTAATGCTAATAGTATAATGCTTACGTTACACTATTAACAGTAGATTTATGCTGATTTTCGCATGTTTGGGCTCTCATATAATACCGTCAGTATCCAGTCGTCCCAGCCCAGTAAAATAGTAATAGATACCCACAGGTATAATGGCGTCGTTCGGTGTGTTAGAGCGCGCCGTTTTCCTTCTTAGTTGCCCACCTTTTCCTTCATTATACCCACTTTACTCGCAGTAGGCAGGCGCTTTGCTAACTTACCTTCTTCGAACATAGCGCTTCGATTTTCGAAGCCAGTAGTAGGTATTGGTAGAGTAGGTGATAATAATATTCTGACTCCGGTCGTATGAAAGTATGTGTGGCGGCTGCCACAATATCATAGTACGGTTTCTGCAGTGCTCTTTAGGTTATGTTAACCTCTAGGTCAGCAAACAAGCTTTCTGCTTCCTTGACCTTATAGAAGACCGCAGCTAAACAATTAACATGTGTTTGTTCCATTTGTCAGAGGTTGGTGTGAGCGTTCCGCCTGAGCTTGCCCAATTGTACGAGTTGTATCAGCAAGAGATACATGCGTCCACTTATACTGAGAACAACGATATATACACTCCACCCTACCGCCTCCCGCCGATATCTACCAGGTGATTATTAACCATTATTAATTTTTGCCCGACTGCCGAAGTCAAGGTGGGTAATGTTTTTCGAGCGTATTTATGTATGTATGTGGGTACGTATGTCTATTTCTTTGGCACGTTCTACAGCCTAAATGGCTCAATGGATATTATTAGAATCCTTTTATTTATACTTTCCGATTTTATTTATACTGGATTTTAGGGTTCCGTAGTCAACAAGTAATCCTTATAGTTTCGCCATGTCCGTCCGTCCGTCCTTCTGCTTAGCTTTAAGATGCTCGTTTTTATAGGTCAAGTGTCCATTCCTCCTACAAGCGCAACCGTTATATTTGGAAATGTGAAAATTATAATAACAGTCTATATCATTAATTTAAAAGGAAAACTATCACGGCTAAGCAAGCTTGCATGTGCAAGTTATCGAGTTATACTCAATCGACTTCAAAAAGTACTTCTAAATCAGTTTAATGAGAATTTAGTTCCAATCGCACCAATAGATGGCGTTGATCGATTTTATAGATTTCCCGAATCGCGGTTATAAGTTTTTCTTCACATTCAAAACACGATATAATACTATAATTCGTATAATTTTGAGCAATTTTTTTTTATAAATCTGGTAAATCTTTATTAGGTACAATAAAATCATTGACAGGAGGTGGGTGGTATGTGAGTCAGTTAAAATTTTTAAAATTAATTTTATGAAACTACTACTATTGCGCAACTACACAATATGAAACCCTACACTGCGCGTGCCCCGACACGCACGTATCTGGTGTTTTTTGAGGATTATTAGTTATTACGTAGCTACGAACCGTAGCAATACGTAGCTGACTAACTGTAGCACTTTCCACATCATAATGACGGTAGAAGATCCACGCTGGTTTCAGCATGAATGAGCCGGATGGTCCGGGGAAGTACTACCCTCTCATAGAAGATCGACTTAAGAGTAGTAGTATCCTACTGCGTTTCGTTCGGTGAGTGAGAGTGCCGGAGGCCCAATTCCCCCCTTTCCTCTTTCCTCACCTCCCTCATTCCCTTCCTCTAACCCCATTTCCAGCCGCCATAGTGGAAGCCACCATACTAGATAAACGATAGCTTTTGGTATGGTGGCCACCACTTCTGGACTCCACTGACTGCTTACCATCAGGCGGGGTGGAGTCACTTTGGTAGGCTAATATATATATAAAAATATATATATATATATATATATATATATATATATATAAATTATTTTTGTGAAAGCGCTACGAAAAACATCCCAAGTGCCCCAAGCAAAGAATAAATGAGAATGATTTAATTTTAAGTCACACAAAGTTTTTTAATTAAGTACAGCACGTCAAAATAGAGCATTACTTATCTCATCATATCGACCGACAGATGATGAACACGAACCGGATGGCACAGTGTGGGATGACGGGCAACAGATGGATGCAGGCGACCCACCACCAGCCAAGGTGGCGAAAATTGGGGGAGAGCTATGTCCAGCAGCATTATCTCATTACCTCATTATACTTCACTGTTTAAATGCCTTTTACTTAACTATTAAATTATTAGGTACCTATTAATAAACTTATACCTACATCGGATCGAATGTTGCAATAATAATAATAAAATTGCGTGTATGATTAAAACTCTTTTACAATTTGTTATAGTATGTCGGAATTGACATGGTCGGAGAGCTCGAGTGGCTCGGGCCGCGGCTCTAGCTCGGGTTCAGGCGGTACATTGCTCGACTATCGTCTGCCGCGACTGGCACCCACACCTAGACCACGCACTAGATACAGGTAAATGCAATCTTCAATCATCCCACGTCCTGCAGAACAGACATGCTTAAAAATACCACTTAAAAATATTCTGGTATCACCTTTATGTTGTCTTGTATAGACTTTATAACCTAAACTAATAAAAAAATACTTTTTCACCAGTCAAACGAGTGCCACCACTCTGAAACGTTACGCGAGCGACGACAGCCTAGTGACAGCAGTTCACCGAGACGACCCGCCTGCTCCCTGAACTGAAATCCATACACTAGCATTGGTTAAACTTCTTGCATACCCACCGAAGAATAAAGAACTCTAAGTATCCGTATAACCAGGTTCAAACTGTACATTAAGTTAAAATTGGTTTACAAAAGAAAGTTCTTTATAGAAGATAGAAGATAATACGCCAACAAAATCTGTGCGCGATTTTTTGTTGAGAATAACTTAATTTTCGTCCTTGATATGTCGGGCAGTTGACTTCCAGTTTCAGCAGGATCCTGAGAATGGATACAGATAGACTACTAAGTACCAACTACTATATTTCATCTTCCTTAAAGATTTTTTTTAGCAAATATTTATTTATTTATTTTTTTAAGAAAAGCAACAACGATACAGTTTCGTTTACAAATTAGGTGTAAATCAATTAAAATTAAGTAGATACATATTATACATTATGAAACGGAGAGTCAACATTTTTATAATTTATAATAATTACCGTTTGACGCCAACTAGAACCAGGTAGAAACTGACTTTCCATTAGAAATACACGCAAAACAAGATAAAGCGGCAAAACAATTTTAACAAGTGTCATAAACTCATAATATTAATAGTTATTAAATCATGTTAAATACCCACTTATGTGTGGAATATGAATTATTGTAATATTTATGTGTATGTAGTAAACAATTTTCAGAGATTGTAATAGGTGAAGTATATTTACCTAAAGTTCGTAGAAGGAAGTAACATAGAGTTGATAATACCTCCTCTAAATCCCGGAATCATAAACCTGCCAACTAAAACCCAGGATTATAAAATCATTCAAATTTTTAAGGATCTGTAGTAAAATTGTGTCAGATTCAAATGTTTTAAATAGATAAATTAAAACTACTTTCGAATTGTTTACGTAGATATTAGATACATTTTAACTTACACTATAAATACATTTTGTTGTACAATTTGGTTAATATTTTCCAGGTAGCGACGGTGCGGCGCAATTGTTACGTGTAGGTAGGTACTTACAACAAACGTTCTAGAGTAGGTAATCGTCGTAACATTGCCCCCCCTCTTAATCATGCTCGTCCCGAGCAGCGTTAGAACCGTGATAGGGTGCTAGTCGATCGATGTGAACGATCTTCGGCTTCTTATCGCCCTGTCTTATGCGATAGGTTACGTCATTGATCCTTGTGATCACTTTATAGGGACCCTCCCAGCGGGCCTGTAGCTTCGGTGACTTGCCGATTTTCCTGAGAGGATTATGTAACCACACGAGCGTACCTTCCTCGAAGCCATGATTACTTGCCTTCCTGTCATAACGAGTTTTCATTTTCTGACTAGACTTAAGGTTGTTATCTCGCACTAGATCATGCGTCTTCGGCGGTGCGGCGGTCTTTATTATTTCTAAATATCTTTTGTTACACAAATAAATGCGGTATAGTTTACTATAGCAATGCTAATTAATAGCAATTCCTACATCTGTGAAAGAGATTCCACAATGTAGAAATTTCTTTTTTAATTGAATTATTTATGTAGTTGGTTTATGATTCCGGGATTTTAGAGGCGGTATTATCAACTCTGTGTTACTTCCTTCCTCGAACTTTAGGTAAATATACTTGAACTATTCCGATCTCTGATAATAATTTATACTCAATACTATAAATATAATACTTAGCAGGTACCTACAATAAAATCATAAAATAAATGCGTTCTATAGGTAGGTCCATCACAGTCTGTACCTTTATAATTATATTCTGCTCCACTACTACAGTAAGGTGGTACCATACCGTACCATATCCAGTCGTACGTCAGTTAAAAATATCTTAATTAATGGATAGTGCGGTATTGTCCTATTGTTAATATTGTGATTAAGTGACCATATTCGATACAGCCGTACCGTACCATATGCAGTCGTCTATGTCCATACTAATATTATAAGTGTGAAAGTAACTTTGTCTGTCTGTCTATCAGTCTGTTATGCACTGAACCGATTTTGATAAAATTAGGTATAGGGATAGAATTAACCTATTAAATATTTTATCGCGAGAAAATGGCTTGAAGGGGTTGAAATAGGGGATGAAAGTTTGTACGGAAATGCGGTATAACCGACATTCACGCGAGCGGAGCTGTGGGGAATAGCTAGTACAATATAAAGTTAAACGATTGTATTGGCGCGGTGGTGTACTACTCCTGTCTATGTTAAAGGGTGGCCGCATACAATGCTGTATCATACTATGTACGGTCTTCTGTCCTTAATTTAAGGTCTGATATATCAAACCTCTTATGTTTTAAGAACATCAGCGTGAATCACATTAGTGGTGTGGATTTGCTGTGTGAGTTAGTTCTACTTATTGTAGCTTATTGAAGCGAGCTAAGATTCCTGAGTTACTTATATAGTATTTTGTAATATAGATATTCAATAAATATTATTTATCTCGCCATTTATGGCACACAATATTGTTATTATTTTGTAAGTATTTTTCTTTGTAGATGTCTCAAAAGATATCTCATGTCCTTCACACACCAACCTATGTAAGGATAATTATGTTTATTTGCTTCCTCTTGCCTCAGATCTATTACATGATAAAAAGAAAAATATTGTACCTATATATCTATATTTGACTGGCCTGTTGGTCTAGTGGTTAGTGACCTTGACTGCGAAGACGGATATCGTGGGTTCGATTCCCACCCAGGACAAACCTTTGTGGGATGAGCATGATTGTTTTGTTCTGTGTCTGGGTGTAATTTATGTATTTACAAAAAAAATGTATCTATATAAGTAGTATATCAGTTGTTTAGTAACCATAACACAAGCAAATATAATTGCTTAATTTGGGGCTAGATGGCGCTGTGTGAATGTGGTAGAATATTATTATTATTATTATCTATAATGTTTTTAGATACCTAATCTACCTAGCCACATGAAAATTAAGAAGTCTCTACTCTGAGCAAGTATTGTTCTCGGAATTATTATCTACGTACTTGTCTTCGCCTTCAACTGCCAAAGTTAAAAACTATGAAGAAACTGGTATGTCACGTTGACTTATTTTATCAGAAAAATGTGTTTATTTTTAACTAGACGTCCGCCAACGCTTCGCTTCGGTATCAAAAGTTTCATTCGGTCTCACCACAAGCGCCTACGGAAAATATTATAGCAATAGTGACGTATTGCATTATTCAGATTTACAAAGTAAGCGTTTACGCGTCATGACTGGCAACGTCGCAATTTAGTGTCATATTTCTTGGTTTTAAATTTTTATCATTTAGTCGAGGCTTTATTTTAAAAATATGTTCTGTCTTTATGCTAGAATTTGATAAAAGCTGTATAAAAAGTTAATTCCACTCATAAAATTTCACGTTTTCTTTATCACGTTCCAGTCATAAAATTGCAACAACCACAACTTCGTTACTATGAGTTGTTTTTGTGTGAGAAACGTGTCTTCAGCTGGCACATGCCGATAGTAAAAAAATACCTCATAATTGCAGCAATGAGAGCTAAAAAAACTAACCATCACACTCGAATACTGTTGAAGCTACGATCATTAAACTGTGCGCGAGTTGGAGACCCGTGTCTCTGGCTTGCACAGCTGTATAATATCTTATCTCAAAATTCTTGGTTAAATTGCAGCATTAAGCTCTAAATTTATCAAAACTTTAGCTCGAATAGTTTTTGAGCTACGAACCAGTATGTGTAAGCTGAGGACACGTAACACGGGCTAACAACTGGAACTGTAAAAGTTAATATAATAAGGTATAATTGCAGCACACACGAAGCATAATTTCAAATCTTTAGATCTCTTACTTTCAAAATTATTAGCTAAAAACCCATCCAAATATTTTAAAAATATTGGCGCGCCGGCGCCCGTTGACCTTTCATGCGCACACTATTACGAGTACAATCAAGTTTGAACTCGATTATTTTAATTCACTCTCGATCGTTTTTGCCCGAATGCCGCAGTCAAGGAGGGTAGTGTTTTTCGAGCGTATATGTATGTATGTATGTATACATAGCTACTCACATAAGTACCTACATACATATGTATATATGGGAGTATGTATGTCTATTTCTTTGGCGTGTCTAAGACAGACAATTATATAACTTAAGTAACATTTAGGTTTTAATGGATTTTAACATATGAAGTGTCATTAGATTCGTATTAATAATGGGAGTGACATAGGGTACATAATATTTCAATGTAGCGTCAGCACGAGAAAAAAAAATGGTTTCTTTATTTTCACTTTGTTTTAGGCAGGTGGACTTTTTGTTTTTCAATAATATTATATTGCTTGGTACGCGCTATGGTTATAGGCTCCTAGTCATAGTAAATTCTCCTTATGTCAGTACAAAAATTTCAAGAAATATACATTATTAAAATTGAAATTTATATTATCATTTCCACAATCAACACGAATCCATAGAACCATTTAGGCTGTAGAGCGTGCCAAAGAAATATACATACATACATACACACATACATACATACATACATAAATACACACATACATACATACATTTGAATAACATTACCCTCCTTGACTTCGGCAGTCGGCCAAAAATTTAATAAATGTTTTGTTTTAGGGTTCTCAAACAACTACTGAATGTATTATTTTAAAAGTAACTTTGTCCGTGAGAATGTTTTATGTTACCTACCTTTTATATTTTTTTATGATGTTATGGCATTTATGTACCCCCAAACACAAGGTAAAAATGCGGATTTTTTAAGCTCATAACTTTCTATTTACTTATTATTTTTCTATAAAGTTTTTATACAGACACATTTAATCAAGAAACAAATCGATATCATGTTTCATTTTTCACTTAATTAAGATGTCGTATAAAATACCCGAAGCAACTAAGAATCTGCGGCAACAAGAATGTTTACCAAAGGTCGGACAGTCACTATTCGGTTAAGTTAATTAATATAAAGCAGGTAGGTACTACTGCATTACAGATAAAGGGAGCAAGCGCGTAAGTGTGCAACGCTTAGGTTCTCGATTGATGTGGCCTGGTTTATTCAGTGTTATGTGAAATGCAACATAATCACAAAGTAATAACAGTATTGTAATAACACCAAACAGTAATATTACAACTTCACTATTTACAAAACCAATGTAGTGCCATCTAGGAGTAGTTTTGCAAACTAAAGACTAAATTATGTGGAATTTTGACGTTTAAAAATATAATGAAATTATTGTTTTAAGCCCATAATAAAAAGAGGCTAACCTCTGTAGTACAATTTGTAATGCTTGTTGTTTTTATAAAACTATCGCTCACGTATTACACTTTGCACGTATTCTCTATTTGAACCTTCAAGATAATCTCTACATAAATCTATTTGATCTGGCCAGGATATTGTTTAACCTACTTTTGCTGCAGTCTCTTCAAGGAGATTGTATGGATAGACATTTTCTTGGATTATATTCAGATCTAAGTAATATTATTAGTTCGCATTAATTATGAGAATCTCTACCTGTCAGGTAAGTACCTGGCGTAAAAATACATATTTCTTAAAAATATCACCTTACTGAAGCTGAGCATGATGACTACGGCAAATGAGACCCTTTCCATGAGCCCCTGTCCTGCAGTAAATAGCTGGCCTGTGCAAACGATGGACCTTTGTCATCGTAGGACAAAAATCCCTGAATCGTGTAAAAAATGTCCACCGAGTACGACTCAACGCATAAGGTGTGCGGTCATTTGTTCCCCGTAAATTGAGGGAAGCCTACTTCATGGCAGTGCGTCGTGTGCGTTGTTGCGCCTGGTTACATTAATTATTAGTTAATAATTTCGCGGACTTTCCCGTACTTTTGTCCAGTCGGGTCTCTCGGTGTGCGCCATAATTTGGGGTACTTTTTGTACGGGGCACTTTTAGTTTTTCGTGTGCATTATTCGATACAATTTTTATGAGATCTATATCGATTGACAAAAAAGTACCCGGGGGACAGTACCTCGTCTGCGCAGGCCTTTAAGGATTAGGTATGTATTGTGATTGCTGATTTGAGGAATCATTAGCATAATCATTTGATTCCTCGAATTAATCTGATCAATGATTACTCAAATTAATCTGATCACATTGTTCATGATCTATCGATTTCTAAGATCGGTGTAATTAAGTTTTCGGTTTGTGACAATATGAGTTATGAAGTTGAAATTATATACTTAGTATCTAAGTATTAATGTATAAAACTACGAATACCTTTGTACTCTACGAGAACAATGTCATTATTTTTGATCAGTTTATTTTTGTTAAGTATTTTATTTAAGGTAAGCCAACGTATTCATGTGCTACGGCCCACGAGTGGACAACGGCTATGCAATGTGCTACAATCTCCACGCTAATGATATCAATTTTGCTCGGTCTGCGTTCGAAGCCCCTCTTGATACTAACAGTGACAAATTAGAGAAGCTTTGGAGGAGTCCCTCAAAAATATGCATGACATATTGACACACAAAAATATAAGTTTACAACTTAGTAGGTTTATATTTTTATATTAATTTAAAAAAAAATTAATAGTGGTTAAGGTAAATGCACCGGTGACGGACATATCTTGTAAAATATGAATAGGAATGAATTTTATATGCTAGAAATATTTGACCTTATACAAAAGTTATCGTACTATCAATGTTTAAACTAAGTATTTGAATATATAAGGCGAGAAGCGCTAAGTGCTCCCGGTATTAAAATTATATTCGTGGTTGTTGTTACGAAAATTAATAGTGAGGTAGATAGAAGTTTACCTTTTAAATTATTATAGCTTTATTCAAACCAAGCAAATGTTAAATGTCGCAAATGGTGCATGAAATGAGAAACCCGTGGAGTTATAATTAAATTTGGTAGTTTGCCAACACTATCGTTGTCCCTGGTGAGATGGACCTCGGTTCATGTAAAATAAGGAATAGTGTATAAGTTTTCTTACTTATCTCACCCCAAATTTAAAGGTGGTAGGGATAATCGTAACTCTTAAATAGAGATCAATAAACACAAAATTAAATGATTTATATTTTATATTGAGATTACAAACAGTTGTTTCTTAAATCGAAGTACATCATCAGATCATCACACTACGTAATCTCTTTAAAGTAGGTAAGCGTAGGAATGTATTCACAATATTCGTAAAATAAAAGCTATGGTGTACTTTCTTAAGAATAAAATGTAAAATTTATTATGTACACCCTCAGAGCCTTTACGCGTCATGAGTGGCAAACTGGCAACGTCGCAATTTAGTGTCATATTTAGTGGTTTTAAATGTTTATCATTTTATCTTAGCTATATTTTAAAATATGATTTGTTAACATGCTAGAAGTAGGTGTGAACATATTTTTAAAATATAGCTAAGATTAAGGAATCAGAAAGAGAACGCAGCTGAATAAGAAATAAATTTGACCGTGGATTAGTCGTTGTATGTAATTATTCTAAAAAGTCTTAGGTATATGTAGTTACACGATACTCTTAAAGTAATGCTATCAAATAACACATTTAAATAAATATAAACTTTAATACTTAAATGACTAAAATCGAATAATCTCATTATCTCCTCCGTTTAGGACTCAAAATTAATAAAATAGGTATGATAAGTAACTAGATTCGACTACCAAATACATGATAATGTATTATATCATTTCGTCTTAAAGTACGATGAAGTTATACTACAACAATTGCAACCCTTTCACATTATAATCTAACCTCGAATCAAACGGCATGCATATTATCGTTCAATTAAAAACAGAAACTCTTTACCATAGCCCATTAAGGCTCCTTACAATTTTGATGTGATCTGCACGGTACGAAAAAGCATCTAATCCCATGACAGTAGAGGCCACCATAACAGTTGGACAAGATGACTATTGGAATTCAAAAAAGCTAAACCAAATATAAAACAAAAATAAATAATAAGAAAAAGTATGATAACATTTTGACGTTCTTTTACACAGCCGTTGTAGCGTAGCTCCATTACCTTCAATCTTAATTTTATTGTTGTGTATTTTCAAAAACATTAACTACAAATGATGTAAGTTCTTTTAATAGACATAATTAAACGTTAACTTATCACAACCGTACTTGGAACAGTAACTACAGAATTGAGTATAGGTACCTATCAGTTATACGATGTCTACCTATACTTAATTTGTACCAAACTCATCGGCTATCGTTTTCGCAATCACTCAGAGCTATTTGATATGTTTCAGTTAATTGCATTCATACCTAGGTCACAATCATGCTCTTCTACAGAGCATTATTGAACTATTTTAAACTAATCATAATATCTGAGTAATTTTAAATACATAACTACAAAAATGAAATGTAGGTACGAATCACGTGTTCTGCAGTTAGACCATGTTTATACACTTTTAAATAAAATTTCATATGCACACTGATAACTCTTCAGAAAAAGAGAACAAGGTTTACCTAATGATATTGTAATGTGTATTTTTATTTTTCTCTATTGACAAACGATGCGAAATAAACAATATTCTTTGCCTTACTAAAATAATTAGGCAAGTTTAGCGAATTGGCAAAAATTACACTATCCCTAACTTGCTCAAATACAAATATATGGCCACTAAATAAAATATATCACTAGATTGCAATATTCAGTGCGAAAGTCTTCGCAAACATGTTATTTCCTTAAAATTATAAGGATTTGTGTTTTCCACATGTGACATCAAACCGCGCAGGTGGTTTTAGTTAACTGCAAAACTTATTAATTATTATACAATGTTCATTGATGTTTAAATTGAGCTATTATAGACAATAAACGAATGTCCAATAAAATATATTGAAGACCACGAACAAAAGCGGGAAAAGTATGCGGGAACGTTTGTCGATCCAGGTAGAGATCTCTTGCGGGGTCATAGTCGTCCACGTGTGCTTGGGTGGTTCGTCTCCAGAGCCATCACTGCCTTGGCCTTGGGCGGGCTTTCCTCCTGGAGACCCTATTAAATCGTCGAAACTCTGCGTCGTAATCGTCGGCAGATTCATCGCAGATGGGAAGCTCTGAAATTGAAAACAAGTCAAATTAGATTCATTTATGCAGCTCAAGTACTGTTAACCGGTAATCTCAATTCTCTTAAGTTCTTTATATCTAGAGTAAAATCACTTACGTGCACTGTTAGATAGTTGTTGTATCCAGGTCCTGCAGGGTCGGTGCTGGTCTCCTGGTTGAGAGACGAGCAGGATCGAGATTTAGAAAGCTGCGGCGATGACTCTTGCAACTCTTTTTGCAGCTCTTTACGCGCCAACCGCGGTGTCAATGTACTCTTCAGTATATACTTGCTGTTCACCTTTTTCAAGTTTACTACTTTCCTGTAAATTAATAATTTGAGGATATTAATTACATGAATTCCTCTATGGATTCTTGTCGCAATACAAATACTTTGAATTGCAGAATTCCCATGCACTGAAATTACTTGCGAATGGGGGAAATTCTCGTCCAAATGGTAAATTAGGACGGACGATAGGAGGTTGTCTAATATTAGGACTTGATTACATATTCGTTAATCTAAAAGAAAAGAGTGCTTATGTTATCTGCTATATGCGTCAGTTACTTAGTAACGTCCAATGCAGAGTATATGCCTAAAGAAGAGGTTTGGGGTAAGTAACCGCAGTAAGATGATACTGCGGCGGTTGCTTCGAATTTTGTTAGTCGCCTTTTAGACGTACATGTAAGTGTATAAATGGTACAAATAAGTTCAGGCTCTTATTTTAAGAGTGTTAAATCAAATCTTCCTGTTTAATCATCATCATTTTAGCCAAAAGACTTCCACTGTTTATTATACGCTGCCCTTGAGCATCTTCAGTTTGACCGCGCTCGACTCGTTATCCGCCTCTACTCATAGGTTGTCCGCCATCGTTATCAAATCGTCAATACACTTTGATGAACAGAAAAAAAATTACCTAAAGATATAAATGAATGTACATACTTTCTACGCCAAATAGTGTTTACGAAGGCGAACTCGACTAGCGCTGAGAAAATAAATCCAATGCAGCCTAAGAACCATATTTCACTAGCTTTGATGTAGGACACCTTCGGTAAAGTCTTCGCTTGCGATGACGCCAGTGTGATAAATGACAGCATGGTACTTGTGCCTAGAAAGAGAAAAGGTTTATATAATTTTAAAATTAACCATATTTTCGATGATAGCCTGCTGCGTTGTTAGTAGTTATTTATATACCTACTACTTACCGTGGCTGTTGGTCATAGTTTTGCCAACGGCCTGTACTTTTTATTTTCGATGAGGTTTATTTTTCTACAGTTTTGGTTTATGTAAACAGTTAATATCGTCATGTTTAAGGTGCCGCGGTGTACGGTTTTTAAAACTATGAAGAAATTTAATACATAAAAACCATTTTTAAGCTTACCTAAAGTGATCCTAGGCGCCGAAGCATCAGCTTGCAACCAGAACGTCACCCATGACATGGCCACTATCATCATTGAAGGTATGAAATAGTCCATTAAATAGTAACCGACTTCACGACCGAGCTTGAACGTAAACTTAAGTGCGCTATAATTCCCAGCTGGAAAACAGATGACTCATTTAATTATTGGGAATATTTGAGTAAATAAACTAGTTATGACGTCACAAACATAGAAAACGACATTACATCTACCTCCGCCGAGTCTCATATTGACAATATCTCCACGTACAACTGACTCATTCGTCCAAAAGTCTAAAAGAGAGTACTCGGTAAGGTGAAGTTCTGATGATAATCGCACAGGACTGTCTTTTTCCCACATTAGCCTTAAAATTGATGCGTTGTATTTCCCTGCAACATATTTAGAAGGAAAATATTATTATTCTAATTATATCTTGTACATTTGCCGCATACCAAGAGATGTCGACATGACAAATACCTACTGTCTTAAAAATAGACTTGTAGAAAATACCTTAAACATTAGTCCGCCAGTTTACATAGTGTTATTTACAAAATAAATTGTTTTGTTGGTTATCTTACAGACAAGTGCTTGCTAATTCTAAAGATAAATAATTACTTACAACTTTCCAAGTTCATAGAACAAGTTTGATCATCAAAGGGGAATTTTTGCAAGTTCATCCAGCAATATAGCACTGCTTGCATTCTGCGACTGAAGAGAACCTCGCCGTCAGGTGCTATAGATATCAGAACATCCTTGCTGTCAGTGCCCATGAGGCTCGAAGATTGCTCGTTAGACATATACAAATGAGGCACCCATATTCGCTCTCTCAGGTCACTTTCGCCAATGATCCTTGATCTTTCTGGCGAGTATAAGGCGTATGCCAATCGCGGGTCAGTCCATCGCAGTTGAAGAAGGAAGTGTAGTTTGAAATTCTGAAAAATGTTTTAAATATTATTTAAGACTTATTTTTTCATGAATTCATCTTCTATACACAACAATCAGGACTGTCTAGGCAGACTGTGGATTAGTTACATTACCTAATGATAACGAGATCCATTAAAACTTTAATTACATAGTGCCTGGAAAGGCACGTTATGTCTTCGGTAATTCTCTATGTTACAAGTAGTTATACGTCTGAAAAGTTTTCTTTGGCTGACGGTTTTTTATTCTAATGATGACTCTAGGTCATCAAAGAGTTACGAAAAGTTACACTTTGGGATTTTATCACAACCATACTTTACGTATTCAGATCGTTGTTGCCTTTTAATCATAAAAACAACAAGGTCTTGACTTTTTTATATTACGAGTAAGGTACCTATTATATTACAATGGTGATTTACAATAAATTGCTAATGAATAAGTAATATTGTTTGTAGTAAACGGTTTTTTAATAACTCTCGTTTAAATTGTTGCTCACTGAAGTGGCAATGGACAGGATACATAGCTCGCAGAACCTGACCGCCGTTGAGGGAGAAAGGTTTTAGCGTGGCGACCACAAACCAGAAGGCTCAGCGATGACAGACCCTTCACAAGGCGGACCGACGACCTTATAAGAGTGGGCAACCGATGGACGAGGGCGGCGCACGACCGTCCAAAGTAGATAAATTAGAAGAGGCCAATGTACCAGTCCAGTAGTGAACGTCTTTCGGCTGATGATAATGAAATTTTTCGTAACTTATATAAAACGGGTAATACCTACCCATTATAAAAAAGTTATTAATCCACTTGGTCTAAAAAAAGCTATGTCTTAGGTTAATATAGATATCTACTAATTGCGGACTAATTAGTCATGCACCGAAACTAATTTCAAAATTAAAAAGAAACATTTAGCATAAATTTACTAGCTTTTAAACAATTCCAGCAAAATAAAAAGAATAATATAAAATCTCTAATTAGTATGAAATAAAGTCGCTGTATTTTCTTTTTATTTTGCTCATGCATTCTCTTTAAGAGAAGAAGCCTTTGCCCTGCAGTGAGACAATAAACGGGCTGGTATTATTATTATTATATTTTTCAGAAGGTATGGTAAGTATAATAGATGCATGTAATATTACAGAAAAGCCGAGAATTTTAACGATTTATAATCATATTGTAAAAAGCATAAAAGTAGGTGCGTACCGACGAGCGACGCAGGAGCGTGTCAGTAGTAAGAAAAAATAAGTAAAAGCTGAAGCAAAGACACAAGTCAGACAATAAAAATGCATCTAATAGACTAATAAAGAAGTTTATGGAAAATATGGAGCATCTAAATTAAGACATCATATTAATATCTAAATTACCTATGAAACTTACCAGATCATGGGCTTCTGCAGGTTGTATAAAGTATACATAGGCGCTAGCGTGCACATATACCACACCTCCGGTGGCGTATGTTGGTAGTAACAGTCGATCGTACCGACACTGGTGCGCTAACCGAGATAGGAACTCCGATTGTGTATAACTATCTCCCTTATCCAAACTTGGACAGTCTGGGGCTATACTTTGTCTGCAAGGAAAAAAACAAATTAGTTATGACAGTTTGGACAATAGATCATTCGTCGTCTTATCACGTAGCGATATGTGCAATCACGTACGCTATATTAGTGGCCTTAATCGAGGGCATCACGCGAAATTCTTATCATTGATTTTGGGCTAGAGCAGGTTTTCCTCATCCCGATTTAATCCTGACCCCCAATGTTTTGACAAGATGTGGGTCAAAATATTTCCATTCAATAATAAAGTATAAGGTACTTATATTATAGTTAATACGGTCCGTATTTTGTTTTTAAGAAAATTGTTTGTCTTAGTCATCTCGCTAAGCAGGTGAGTTGGAGACCGGGAAAACATGTTATTCAGTACAAAGGTAACGCTGCTACCTATTGTCTTCTATTAACTTCGTTGTGTGTAACAACAACTACAAGAAGCTTTAGGATGATTCTTATCCTAGACCGAAAACCATATAAATAAGGATGCGTTTAATACCTACTATTAAAAAAAAATACATTGAAGTACAAGGACCTTATTATCTATACATTGATAAAACATCATTATTTAGATTATCTTAAACAAGCAGATGTGTATTAAGATTAATTATGTGTACATTAAGTAGTAGTAAAAATAGAACACATCGTGACCTAGTATAGCTGTATCTTGTAATTTAAAAACTGTTTATTGTCTAATAGTGGCCAATTTAGGAGGGTAAGTAGTAACCGCAGCTCAAGAACATCGACAGGTAGCAAAAAAGTTGTTGACTGTAATCTTGGTGTTCTTAACCATTGAAAGAAAGAAAGAAAGAAAAACATTTATTGTGTTATAAAGACATAGGTACATAGGTACCTATAAAAAATAAAAATTATATATATATATTTTTTTTTTATTTACTATATTATAGTTTCTAAAATTATGATTTCGCCTACCGCGGCTGCAAGTATACTTTAAAAGCTCTTGTAAGTACTACTCGAATAGAAAAACGAAAACGAAAAACCTAAACTAGCTCGATAAGTCGATAGCTGTGGCTGCAGCTGTAAAGTAGTAGTAATACTTCACTAATCGAAGTGTTCTAGAAAATAAGACGATTTTTATGAAAAATAAAGGAAGCTCTACGTTTGCGGTATATAATCGTCATCATTTCGGCTAAAAGATTTCCACAGTTTGAGGAAGGTCTTCGCAAATATTACATTAAATACGGTTTTTATTATAATCACCACGCCACCATGGTTTGACCGCAGATTCGGTTTAGCCGACGATGTCATTCGGTTGACAGATTGTGCTGAAGCCCGTATATGCCATACCATTTCTAGTGGACGATGCAGTCGTTACTGCTCGATACTCGATGTAAGTAAACATAAGTATTTTGTGGCAAAGTATGCTGTTTCAGTTTAAAGACGATTTTAGACCGCGAGTGATAGATAAGAACAAAATAAATGTGTCAAGGTAGACCACTCGTGACTTCCATTGGTTACGGTAACTTTTTACTATTAGGGTAGACATACCTACTCGTTGACCAACTTGGTTACTATACCTTATGTTGGGTTAATTAAGCAAACTGTGTACATAAATTAATGACATTTCAGCGAATAAAGTTTGTTGCTGTGTTTTAAAGATGTTAGTTTTTTCAAAAGAACAACTGTTGCTTTTATATTGACAAATCATGCACTAAAGAACAAAACAGGGCTTTTCGATAAAGGCCTGCACAAACGAGGGACTTTTGTCCTCGTAGGACAAAAATCCCTGAAAGGCCTGCGCCAATGAGGGACTTTTGTCCCTGTGAGACAAAAATCCCTGAATCGTGTAAAAATGTCCACCGAGTACTTGTCACGGACACAACGCATACGGTGTGCGGTCATTTATTGCCCGAAAATTGCGTCATCGTATCGACGTGCAGACATACGTCACTATTGAGCGCGTTGGGCGCTCAATGCAGACCAGACTAAAGTATATCGTGTGCGTTATTGCGCCTAGTTACGTTAGTTCTATTTTTTTCAGTGTCCGCCTTAATTTAGGAGACTTTTTGTACGGGGTATTTTTAGTTCTTCGTGTGCGTTATTCGATACAATACGTAAGAAATCTATATCGATAGACATAAAAGTACCTGCGGGAGTAAGGATCAGTCCCTCGTTTGTGCAGGCCTTAAACCAAACTAGGGACAAATGTTTTCGGATCATAGGGTAAAAAGCAAGTTGCATTTCCAGTGCAAAAAAATTTTGGTATTATATTAGTTCGACAATGAAGATTAAAAGTTCTTAAATTCTATCTTCTAACAATTTGCCACTAAGATTACGAAGTGCAGTCATAGACATGTTTCGTGACACTCGATTAAAGATTTTTTTCGTATAGTAAGTAATAGATATTAATATAGTTAAAGTATTAATAGATTACAATTATCCTGTTGTAGATAAAAGGAAGTAAATATTAGTTCGTAATGAAGGTTGTAATAGTCTATTGTTAAAATTCAGTTGCCGAATGCAAACCTAGTTCAGGGTCTGCCATGTTTTGACAATGGAATGGTGTGTGTTTAACACGTGATGTACCTATAATTAGAGTTATTCTGGCCCTGTTATTATAATAGATATGTAATGAGTCTACGTGTGGTGTGATCAGTTGTCCAGTCAACTGGACTACGGAAATGAAATAGTATCAGATTAACTGGGAAACATGATTAAATATTTCTGAAACCATGACGAATATCTAAAGCGGTATTGATAGGATCTTACACAATCTTCTGATGGAGAAGGAACATGTCTGATGGTGGTGAAGGCAAGCGCTGACTGAGACACGTCGTAAGGCCTGATGCGTCGTACTAAAACGCATGACGTTGTTGATACATATCATCGCCTACATAAAATAAACAACTCATTTGCGGCTCTAGGTGTACGCTTCTATAACAAATTAACATTATGAATCTACCCCTACAAAAATCAAACAATCTGTTAAAAACCGCCTTATCCTAAAGGATTATACTAATAATGATTTTTAAAATGATAAAACAGCATGGGTATAGTTGCTCGTTTAATGCAAGATTAATGTTATATTGATTGTTATTGATGTAGTTATATTGACTACATATTATTATCACTAAGTATATTGATATTATTATTATTGTAGATATATTGACTATTAGGTATTATCATTAAGTATAATGATTATTATTATTATAGTAATTATATTGACTATTATTGTAGGTAATTATGTTGACTATTGTAGTTAAAGTTAAATGTGAATTGGATGCATATCATGATCATGATATGCATCCATTTCATTATGGTTATTTTATCATCCAATGCCCTGCATTGTCATGCTCACTAAAATGTCATTGTTTGTGGTGTCGTATTAGCTGGGTCATCACCTTCTCTCTAATATGGCGAGGGTAATGATGGCTGGTCTGTGCGGCATGCTCGTGAACGGATGCTACTTGGGATGACTGGTCAATCTTAGCATGGCATACATTTAATATTTAATCCAGTATTACCTTGTCGTTCAATGTGACCAGGTGATGCATTTGCCATTTTAATTAAAATTCCTAGTCATTACATAGTAATTACTTTGTATGGTTATTTGGTTACGTTGAGTGTTTAAATTGTAACTCATAGAAAAACTGTAATTATCTGGCGATTGAAAAGAGTGGCGTGAGTTTCTTGCCAGTTCTTCTCACAGCTCTATCTTGTCAGCGAACTAGCTGTAGGACAATTGGCTGACTTCATGTAATGTTGACTTTTCATAAGCATCTTTATGAATATTTAGGATCAAAATGAAATAAATGCTTTGAGTTTGAGTTCGAGTTTATGTCTGGGTGGTAAGCCCTTGACATGGTGTTTCTGCCTTTATCACGCGATGGATTCGAGTCCGCCAGGTCTCAACTGATTCTTTGAACAGATTTTATGAATGAGGCTGTAAAGAACTTAAAACGGGTTTTCTCTTCATTCGCAGTCAAAAATTTTATAGAATATAGTTTCGCAGAAAATCTATATTATTATTTAAAGCGGAAGAATTTGTTTGTTTGTTTGAACGCACTGATCTCTAGAACTACCAGTTGGATATAAAAAAATCTTAGCCCAGTTCTCGAGGAAGGATATAGGCTATGTAACATCACGCTACTGGCGACGGGAGTAGAGCAGTAAGCAAAGACGTGGGTGAAACCACGCCGCGGAAAGCTAGTGTTTTATATAATATTTGGTCCTTGTATTTTATTTAGAATATTATTGTTTCAACGACTATTTCACAGAAACACAATTCAATGAATTTTAAAATACTTTTTTTTTATTTAACATAATAATCAAATATTAAGAATTATCTTTTAACGATGTTGTTTGTTCGGTGTTTTTTTTTCCATGGTATTTTATTGCAATGAAAATATTAAAATAGACGGTTAACTGTACCATGGATAATTTCTTTTATCCATGTCCGGTTGACCGGACAACTTAACTGTAGGTACCTACTACGGGCAAAAGATCGAATATTCGTGTCATCCACAGTAATGAACTTCTTGACATCTATACTATATTACTTTTATTTTTTTTTATACTTTGTGTACACTACCACACACCGTCATCTAGTCCCAAGCTAAGCAGAGCTTATGTTATGGGTACTAGATAACTGAAATATAATACATATACATACTTCATTTTTTTTTTGTAAATACATACTTAGAAATACATAGGAAACACCCAGACTGAAGACAAATACAAATGTTCATCACACAAATATTTGCCTTTCGCGGTAATCGAACCCACAACACCCGGCGTCGCAGTTAGATACACTAACCACTAAACCAACGGTGCAGTCTACTATTACCCAATAGCCGCGCTGCGAAACACCAGTTGTGTTATAAACGTAAACTTTTCACTATCAATAACCTCAATGGTTCGATAATACTAATGTCCGTGGTGTCGTCTCTATAATATATCTTAGAGCATAGTTACAACTAATTTGATTCTCTGTACTTAGTTAGTTTTAAAGATCAAGTATCAAGTACCTAATATTATTACTATCCTACTAATATTATAAATGCGGGAGAGAGAGAGAGAGAGGGAGGGAGAGAGAGAGTATGTGAGTGTGTTTGTTGCCACTCAGCGATTATACGGCTGAACCGATTTCAATGAAAATTGGTATGTAGATAGAATCGATTCCGGAGACGGACATAGGCTTAGCACATAGGTTTTATCTCGAAAATCGGTCTTTTGCCCGAGGGTGACAAAATTTATTTTGTTTTGTTTCCTCTGTAACAATAAAGTACCTATTTAAGGATTTAAGTGATAAATACGTGATACAACGTAGTCACAATAACATGTTGAGTAATATATGAGATGTTTGCTTGTATCTGAATGCATTAGTTTAGACGAAACAAAGTACCTACGAGTTACACGTACACGTTGTGTTTTATTATCAATTTTATCAACGCCCGATCACGTATGCTTACTGTGACTGTGATTGTGTTCTGAACAAACTCGCTTTCTTATAATAATTATTATTTTGTTTAAAGAAAGATACACTGCAGCTGAATAATGCCAGGTCTCTTAAGAATATGAGCTAGAAGAAAACTGTGAACAAGGAAGAAGTATCAACTAGTGAGGGCATATTAAAAAAGTAATAAAGAAGCATTTAAATAAGTCTATGTCAATAATGATAATGTGCCGCACATTATCATTTATGTCATAGACTTTTAAACATTCTACACTTTTGACAAGTTATTGTGTTGTACATCCAACTCAAAAAGTCAATTTGTCCAATGAAAACAAAAGTTTTAAAGAAATAATCGTCTGTTGCAAAACAAACTAGAAGTAACCTAAATGAGATATAATTTCTTGAATGAATTATTCAATCCGTGACGTAGTTAAATTTCTGTATCATCAAAATTTACAACTTTTGTTTAGTATGGTACCATCTAACCCTTCACTGACAAGTGCATCAAATTGCGCCACACGAGGCATTTAAAGACAGTCAAACTATTCATAATTTTTTATGTTTAGGTATATCGCTTCAAAGAATTGGCCAATGAAAGCAATGTTTCCGCAGACATGTCAGACGGAGCCGAATGAGAAGAACGACGGAATGCAGACTCCACCACTATGTGGGAATAATGCAAATGAGGGAGAGAAAGAGAATGAAAGTGTACAAAAGAACGCAATGTTTATGATAATTAAAATGTAGCTGTTTTTCTTTTTGTAATGCCGATAAATTTAATGCCATGGGCCACTTGGCGGGGTAGGTGCCACAAACACTGTGGTCACAGATTGTAAGCTTTACGCCACGCTGCACCGTCTCCTTCCATGACCATAAATATAAAAAAACAGTATTTATTATCGTATATGAAATGTCTATATACCAACAGTTTATTTTTGCGAGTAGGTTTAAGCTGGTGCGTAGAGAGGTGGTATCAGTATAATATATGGATTCATGGTACCACAAGGTCGAAATGGGAGCTGCTAACGACAACAAAGTTAATATTTGTGGTAACTGATAACATTATGAACCAATTCTCTGAGATATCAACAAGATTTACTCTTAGATTACCGCTAAGCCGCTAGCTACGTGTACATTAATGTTTTATATACTCTCATTCGATCTGTATATACCTATTTTCTCTTTACTTACATGTAGTTATGTACATATGAAAGAATAATTAAGAAATTTGGATACCAAAACGCTTATAATAAGAATTATGTATATACATTTGGAGATTAACCTAGTTAGGAATTCGTTTACAGTTTTAACAAAGTTATTTCTATTACGTTTAACATTAAAGAATACTTTGGTTCAAATATGTAGTATGTAACATTAAAAGTACTTTTTATTTTCGGCAAATACGTAAGATTTGTAGGCAAACAAACAGTTTGAAAAATTTAGAATCTGTCATATCAGGACGGATTCATTCAACTGTTTTATACTGCTCCACAAGGGAGATAAAAAAACGGATTAATAAATAGGAAAAAAAAATTGAAACTTTATATCTGAAATTGCCAATCCGCATCGAGAAAACTTGGCGATCAATGTTCTCATGCCTTCTCTGTATGAGAAGCTTTTAATAATAAGGAGCTGGTATGATGATGATATACATACATACAAGTAAGGAACATTTTTACCTAAAAATGTCTATAATTTTGATTTTACGAAATCAAAATCTATGTGTTCGGCCTATTTTTCTAAAGCACACCTCGTAATACACTCGTATGTCGATTTTTCTAGTATTATCCCGAGACATAATACAACGTGGTCAACCCACATGCGACATAAGTGCGCACTAAGCACTAACTGGTGTATTAGCATTATTGGCGATAAAGAATCCAGCGAACATCACAGTTACTTACCAGCGGGTTTAGTCAATGATGGATTTTAAACGAGCTGCACATATCAGTTACTGCGCACACTTAACTTTTATGTGTTGCCATTTGAGTTTATTTAAATAACCACTCATCTAGCGAAATGGCTGTAATTATGTTTCTTGCTTGTTCATCTAATATTTATATACCTACTGGGCAAATATCTAATATAATGGCCCGGATCGGGTAAAATGATATTGGGTTTTCTGTCCAGTAATTCTCAGGTATCTGTAATGGTGCTCAGTAAATGACCACAGCCCTCTGTTACATGGGACTCAATATAGCCGGCGAAATGTGCGTGTTGTATACACCACTGATTATTCCTTCGGCGAAAAATGCATAAAACTAGGTTACATTTAAAGGTTGTATTTTGAGTGTTTACTTAGAAAAACTGAACCTTTACAGGTTTTTTATCACGTTTGTTAGGTACAGGCATTATTCTAAGAATTAGGTACGTATATATAATACACTAGCTTCCCGCGACGCGGTTTTATCCGCGTTAAGTTACATCAGTGGTTACATCTTTGGTAACTGCTCCGCTCCCATCGCTAGTAGCGTGATGTTATATAATAGAAGGTACAGTTAGGTAGAAAATAATTCATAGTTCACACGATCCATCAATCGTATGTTTAGCTTAAATAAAAGAAACTTGATTTTAAGGCCATAAGCTGAAGGTGCTTGTATTTGTAAAATTCTTCGCGGTACATAATCCGGAAGGCTTCAAAATGCATTCATAATAATAGCGACAAGAATCGAAAACTACAAGAATTTCCTTCCAACTTGGCTGCCGATGCTTTTAATTAAATATTATGAAGCATAAACAAACATTGAACGTTTTATCTGCGACTACTGTGTGCACGCTGCGCGGCCGCATTAAAGCATTACTCAATGTAAATAAAATAACTAAGTACATCTATCTAACGTATTTGTGTTCTAAGAAAAGCCTTTTATAAACCAGTTAAATGTTAGTTTTAGTTTTAGTCTTGTTTGTTGAATTGCTACAAGGAGGGTTATCTGGTTCTTCTAAAATATTGTGAATTATTTAACTTCGTGAATGAGTCACGCTTACCTAAATATCTTTTATGTATATAACATACAAGTACAAGTAGTAAGCTTATGTCTTTCAACTACTGAAATTGATTTTCTATTTGCTTATTTATATTCCAGAAGTACTGATATCCATATCGTCCTATTACAATGCACTACCTACTCATCAGACATTCATTTCATTATCATTTTTGATGTAGACAGAGACGTAGAGATTTTGAGTGTTCATCAAAAATGATAATGAAATGAATTAGCATTTCTAGGTAAACACGATTTAATTCTTAAATATGTAGGTAGGTAAGTATATCAAAGGGAATACGCATTCACTAATACTAGAACTCTTTACTTTATTATCTACTTATTATGCGTGTTTAAAATGGTTCAAATGATTCATGGTGAAAAAAGGAGGAAAATTATTTTTAATACTAGCTTTCACCCGCGTCTTTGCTTACTGCTATGCTCCCGTCCCTAGTAGCGTGATGTTCTCACGAACTGGGCTATCATACATAAATAGAATTATTTATATCGGATTGGTAGTTCCAGAGATTAGCGCGTTCAAACAAACATATAAAACTCTTGGGCTTTATATAATAGTATAGATATAGATTACCACAATGACTACACTCTGTGTGATGGAAAGCAGTCAGTGTGGTCTAGGAGTGATAGACACTATCCCGAAATCCGTCGAGTCAAACTGCTGGCATGGTGGCCCCCACCACGCAAGCAGTTACTAGCTGTGCTAATAAAGAAGTAAAGAAAAATCTTATGAAGAAGTAGTAAAGTACTTTTCAAAATGGTACTTACTGTAGCAACATAGACGGATAGGCTGACCTATCTACAAACCAACCTCTGCTACAAGCAGAGGTTAGCTTGTAGATTGTGAGTGTGAGTTGGGTACCTATATATCTACTGTTAAACACAACATTGTAATCGTCTGACATGTCCCGTTTTATTACATGACTTCATGTCACTTTACTCATATTAAACATATTGAAACAGTGCAGACGACTAATGAATTATTAGGTACATCCATCTTAATGTGTTTGTTAAGCAAAATGACGTTGTTATCGCGTGCGTAAACTTAAATAACGCCATAAAATTAAATGTGCCACGTAAATTTAGCCACATAAATTATCTGTGTCTAAACTTTCGTCTAACGAGAACAGATTAATTACGCCTCTTGTCAACAGTATTGAAGTCGGCTTCTACATAGTTTAGTGTTACTGAATTTCAATATTTTAATTACGTCCTTTCATATATTTTTTGAATTGACTTTCTAAATGACTCCACTCTACCCAAAGGCAAGCTGTCAGGGAAGTACTAGAGGGGTGGTGACCGGCCTATAATGTTAGGTATTAAGGCAAAACAGTAGCATGATAAGACAAGTAGTCAGGCCTTTTAGGTTTATGACGATTGTCTCATTATCTTAGATAGCCGGGTTCGAACGGTTACAATTTAATTTGGTGGCAATAATAGTAAAAATAAATAGATAATGATCCTAGATTCATAGTATCGAGCGAGAAATACTTATGTTGAAAAGGCAAAAGAAAGCAGTTGCGATTTTAACCACTGAAAAATCAAATAGGTTAAGTAGATAGGTACCTACCTAAGAAAAATCATAAACCAAGAAGCAAAAAGATGAAAAACAAACGCTTGAATCTATCATTCTTATAGGTACAATAGACTCACACTGACAATTAAAAGTCGTATGTTATTGTACTAAGCAATAATAACACTATGGATGCATGAAATGAGGTGAAAATCGCTAATCACTGCTTTACAAACGCTTTCCAGCAGATACGAAAAGTACTTTAGATCAACAAACCAAAATTTATGTTATACAGATTCGGGGTTGTGGATCAACAAAGCACTATTGTTTCACTACTGTTTTATTTTTATTTGCATAAACCTGTTTCTAGACTTTATTTTGTTATCAGTGCTTACACGTGCTTTATGTAGTTACGTTAGACTTAGGAAATAGTGACTGTATTAAGATGACAAATACATTAATTATCAGGACTCTGTCGTCCAATAGTATAATTTGTTCGTCACGAGTACGACGGCTTGTTCGCTCTGAACAATTCTACGACGATCATTATTTCCTATATGTGTGTTAATTTCATATAATATCCTCCTCAAATAATTCACAATATATGAACCGTCGGTCACGTACGTTTACTCACGAAAACTGTTATTAAATATTAACTCTTAAATTAACATAATTAGCAATTCATTACGTAGTTTCTACGTAAGTCTGATTTTCATAGAATTCGGTACTTATAGATATAAGGTTCTCAACAGCTTTTCTAATCTTATCTGCACTGCACAGATTTTAAATTAATTAACTGTTGTCTGTGACTTTACTGGGATGTTAATAGATGGTTTCAAATATGCTTTTATGTAAGCTCATTTTGATATTGGACTAATATTAGTTAATTTACCAAAAAAGTCAACCGATAATTACTGGACCTGTTTTCGATCAAATTTCTAGGACTAGTTCTGATCTAATTATTACCGCATTTTATACATATTTGTTTATGCATGAAAACGACGTATAAATTCATATTCTAATAAATATCGTCATTTCAGAATCATAAATGTGTCATATTTTATTGGTATGTATATTTTTATTACTAAAATCCGAGTAAAACGTGCAATTACAATAACAATTCATAGAAGTAGGTAGGTACATATTCTGTCACTTGCTTCGCAATATCGTTACACGCCCATTACTACTAGTATGTTTCAACTGGAGTTTCAATCACGTACGTTTTAAAAGGTAATAGTGTCAAAAACACATAATTTGGTAGATAGAAGTGTAACAAAAATGTTCTGACAGTTTTCACAGAATAAAAATATTTAGTTCTTAGAGTAAAACCCAGGTGCGTTGTTTATTTTTAAAACAAATATTTTATGTTGTCACCCCAGTGAGGCAAACGCACTTTAATTCATAGTTGAGCTTCAGTTGATAGCATGCGCTCTAATGACCTTATGTACTAATTCATTTAATTTAAGCAATGGGAACATAAATGTACTACTACAAATCTATACCTGTCCAGTTTTAGTACACATTCAAGCCGCTAGAAGCTGTTCAGTTTAAAAAAAAGTTTAATGATTCTGGAGGAATCGTTTTGAAGTAAAATCCACAGTTATCTATATTTTATAGTAGAAAAATATTTAAAACTACCAACTGATACACCGCTACTTTAATAAACACAAATCAAACAAACTAATAAAATAATATAACTAACATTAAATTTAATTATCTCTGTTTGCCAAAGGAAAAATATTTATTTGATTGTATAATACCGATAAAAAAACAAAGTACCTACTTGCATATATATGTCTATATCATCCCCGCTTTTGATAGAAATTAATGCGCAGATACCCAATAAATCTTTGGGAAAACAAAGGCTATTTTTAGCGAGTAGATGAAGCTGCGTGAGTTAACTAATAATATATTTAAAACTAAAACAACCAAGCGTGTAATTTACAATGACTCTCAATGCGTATTTTACCTCAACTGTAAGGTCAAGTTAACGACAGAGGAAATTCGATTTGGAAGTAAAGTTCGATAGATATCTATTCATCAGATTTACGATGTGATAATACCAGAACTTTTTTTATTAAACAAGTTGTCCCCGAAGAACTTTAATTTACACTAAACAGTGCATAAGTGCAGGAGCAATGAGCATAACTTGCGCTTTGTGACATTTATTATAAACTAGTAATGTGTCTTAGTGTAGTTACCTTGGAAGAAGAACGCAGAGTTCGCTATCTCTTCTGGATTTGAGCTGACTTACATTTTTTTTTGTTAAATAACATTTTACAAAAAATTCGTAGTTTGTCCTGTCAAGATTAATTACTTGATTTGCTCTTGCTCTAAACTAAGCTTTTAGTTTATAATGACGATCATAAATAATCGCTTTAAAAAGTAATTGTTCGGTTTCCTATCTGTATCTTCTAATGAAACGTGTTTTCAATATTTATCAATGTCTATGTATACCCATGAATATACCGAAAGTGGGACCCGTGGGACCAAGAGAGACAGCGAAGGCGGTTCATCCTCTCGCGAAGGTACCGCGAATTCAATAGGCGCTAGTCATGACCGATTCAAAATGTTAACTTAATTTTGAATGGTGATTTTTTATACCTATCTATTCAACGATAGGCACCTACACAAATAACTAAATACTAGCCAATAAGAATGGACGTGCGTCACCCCAATTCGGCAGATATTATTATTTTCGTCTGCGGTGTCTTTTGTACAAAATTATTATATTATAAAATATAATATTCTAATTATAAAATTCAAAAAACCTATTTGAATTTAAAACCAATATACGGATTTCCGAAATAAGATCAAAATTACATAAGTAAGTAATTAATTTTAAAGCCATTTGCATATCATGTGATATTAAACAATGTATAAGACTTGGTCGTAAGGTCGACTTACTTAGACGCTAGTGCCAGCACACGCGTCTCTATCTGCATTAGAATAGTCTCGGCTAGCGTCGTTCATTGTCAACACACAGATGTTAATAAGTGACGATACATCTTCCTCCCGACAGGCGACATTATTATTCTACATGCACTTATGCAGTCGTGAGTAAAAATCACGCAATTCTGTTTCAACTTACTTACTATTTTAATTTCAAGTATGTTAATAGGAATACCTATGAATACATAAAGAATAAAATTGAAATGATATAAATCTTTTAAAGGTGTGTTCAACAACAAACGTGGATCGCCAACAAGAGATTCAGAGAGTTTTAAAATACAAAACATGGCTGGTGCTTGCAACCACATCTAATTAACTAAACTATAATAATCTACTGTCAAACTACCTACATAAATATTTTTAAAAATAAACTTAGCATATAGCTTGAATAGTGGCTGGTATAAAAACAATAAACAAGGAACGAGTTTATGGTAAGTATAAATCGCGTGCAATTTAAGACTGCGAGCTCTTAAAGAACTTCTCAACAGATAATCCCACTAGGTACCCACCTACCTACTATACGAGTCGTCCTAGAGGTAAACTTAGAACTACAATAGGTACAGCACCCATAATTACACACTACTACTGCGCAGTGATACGTATTTTTATGAATTGAGACAAGACCATTGCTAGGCAAAGATCCGTTTTGAAGACCTGTCTCAAACACGACGTCTGTTCTCAGAATTGAACTGTGCTGCGTCTATCCTATTTCACTGCCCACATTAACGCGGAGAAATGGCTCTATGCATACTTACCTCTCACCTGGTGGTAAGTTATTAGATATATCGAAATCCCAAGGGTGCTGGTATACCTACTGACTAAAACTAAGACGATAGCTCTGCTCTTGGATGCAGAAGACCTTTTTTCCCACGTACCCAGTAGGTACAATATACAGCTGTTATATCAATCCATTTTAGTCTGACTGATTTATGACCCACAAATGTAACTAATATTCATTAAATCTGAATAAATTTCTAATAAACATGAATTAATAACGTAATACTATTTTTGAATATAGATTTATTCATTTTGGCAATTATCTAGCTATATTTAATTGGCAATAGTCTACCTTGAATCTTTGTCATGTGACTGAGTGACGGCCCCTCTAAGCGCACCGACATGCTTTACTTCTCATTCAATGAGTAATTTCCTCATATTTATCAAACTGTTAAATATATACAAGCGATTGATTGAGGTGCTGACAACTAAGACATTTGGAAGTCATGTGTGGATTATTTAATATACACGACACTTAGATTTCTGTTTTTTTTCTATTCTGATAAATGAATATTTCTTTGTATATCAGTATCAAGCGTAGTTCTATAACAAACTAGAAGTTTTCAAAATGTCTATATTTTAAGCGCCTTTGAACCTTTTGATACCGAAGCGAAGCGAGGGCTCGTATGAACACGTTTCGCTTCGGTATCCAAAAGTTTCATTCGGTTTTACAACAAACGCCTACGGAAATTATCATTGCAATAGTGTCGTATTGCATCATTCAGATTTGCAAATGCACTTAAAATATTGACATTTTGAAAACGTCTGAAAAAGTATGTTAAACTTACAAAATAAAATATAGCCTATATTACCCGTCCTATTTTTAGCTTTATAAGGTATAAGAATTTTTTTAAATCGGTTACGTAGATCTTGAGTTAAAATCGGAACATACAAACATACAAAATATCAAATCCTTTCTCTATATAATATTAGCTTAGATTTAAATATACAATTTACATAATCTTTGATGGAATTTTAATAATAATATATATGGGTTATACATACAAAAAAAAACAATGTAGAACGTTAAACGATGGATTCAAATAACTAAAATTCGCTCTATAATAAAGAACACGGGACGTGGAGACTATAAGCAACTCTAATAAGATTAGGGCGTTTTTGCTTAAGTACTACAGGTACGCGTTTTATAAATCATACTTGGCAGATTAAGGTCATTCAATATTTGTAATACTTATTGAAACCACATCTTTTTGTCTTTGAATATGAACTAGGTTCTTGTAACTTGCAATTAGGTAACACCTAAAATCTATACTAATATTATAAATGTGAAAGTAACTCTGTCTGTGTGTAACGCTTGCAAGCCTAAACCACTGAACCGATTTTGATGAACTTTGGTATAGAGATAGTTTTTTATTAAGAATGTAATATTTTGGTGAAGTTGGTATTTCCCAAGATATAAACAATAAAAATAAACACAGGAAAAGTTACGACTTTTCCAAGGTGCAACAACGATAATGCCAACAAAATTCTGAACACCTTAAGAGAGAAAATGCAATATAAATTTGTACTAAATCCGAGAGTTAATCCAAGATCACTGCACGACAATCTTATTATGTAATATATTGCTTATAGGTAGTAGGTATCTATGCTCTGTTAAATACGTCACCGCTGCTACACTATGCAACATTTATAGCTTAAGTACTTTGCTTTTATAATTGGAATTGCGCATGAATATTAAAGCCCGCATAAAAGGGTTGTAAGGTTCGGCCTCTAAGTAACATGTAATCAGAGGTAATAAGAAAATTTATTATAAGCACACATGTTTTACATAATGTGCTATTTGACATTGTACCCGTAAGCACTCTGCAGGCCTGTAAATAATAACTCCCAAGAACACAACCATTCTAAATGTTATTCAAAGGTACACGGCTTAAATATTGAATGGATTTATCTATACATTATTATCTACCTACTCCGATCATAGAGTTTATTATGATGGTCTCATCAGCTTTTCTTATTCATTATATTTTAAAGAAATAAACTAAACTTATTTTTTATTATTGCACTGAGGTCTGTCCACAATTTTTACATAATGGATTGAATCGGTAATGAAGGCCTGACCATGACCTATCTACCATCTTATGGAATATGTATCGTAAATATCGTGGCGTATCCGCTATATCTCTACCCTCAATTATCAGATGTTTACCTTTTATTTATTAACTTCTTGCACAAAATACAATGTAAATGTACAAAGACAGACTTAATGCCAGAGGCATTCTCTACCACTAAACCTTTCGGTTATGCAGAGATAAAACTTGGTAGGTGCATTCAGTAGTGAATAGATAATAAAATATAGGTATTATAATATTTATAAATACATAAACAATATTAATCAGTTTTTGATTAATTATACCTTAAAATTATAAGAAATAAAAAATATCTTTTCTTTTTTCTTACTCATTTTAGTCTGTATCTTTCGTACAGCAACGACTTGAATTTTATTTTTTTATTTGTACAATATATTTACTTTATATAATTTGTAAACTCTCGACTTAGAGTTTTTGTATTGTTCCTACAAGGTAATGAAAAATCCTCTGGCACCCAAGCTAAGATTAAACTTGTGTTATGGGTGCTAGGGCTCTCTCTTAATTTTTGCTATAAGTAAATACAATTATGCAATTTAACGTTCACATTATCTTGTGCAAACTGGTAGTTATTACGTTTTTTACAATGCTTAGAGAGAGCTCCTCAAATGTAATAGGTACTTGCGGCAAGCCTGAAAGTTTTACCGGGACAATAATCATTAATTTTTAAAATAGGCTTTTTATTAGCTTGAACAATGACATGATTACCTATAGTAAATTACTCAATCTAAATCAATGAACGAATCAATGGATGTTCATTAAATTTGTAACTCTTTTGTTTTA
Organism: Parascotia fuliginaria; assembly: GCA_963082885.1. Lineage (NCBI taxonomy): Eukaryota > Metazoa > Arthropoda > Insecta > Lepidoptera > Erebidae > Parascotia > Parascotia fuliginaria. The sequence continues at coordinate 9,081,974 of OY720178.1, read as the reverse complement.
AGTTTACTATTCTATCATATTCTTTTCCTTGCCAATTTAATTAATATATTAATATGTATTGTTTAAAAAGAAAATGATGTAGATAGTCAAAATAATTTTATTATTAAGTACCCAAATTGTTTGAAACTACATAACTCCTAGAAAAGCTTTAGATGGTTAGATAGTAAAACTATAAAATTATTAGAGGGAATAGCGCAAACACTTGGTAGGAAAACAAAGAAAACTTATATTCTAAGCATTGCGTGATCGGACCTACTCTGTATTACACAAGAATTCAGGTGACTCGATAAAAACACAAGATAATTGGCAGTTTTGTACCAACCTAATTATTATTTGCATATTTTCTCAGAGGCAAGACTAATCAATCAATCCTATAAACGATTTGATTTGTATAAAATGCGAAATATATATTTGTGTTGGTAATTACCTACATCTCTAGTGTACTATTTGCATATTTATAACCAGTAGGATAATCATTTATTCTACTCAAAATATAGTTATCGTAGTGATATCCACTTGTATACTTAAGATAAAAAATATGTAATGGTAGAAAGGAGTAGGTATCTACTCCTTTCTACCATTACATATTTTTTATCTATACTATTATAGTTGTTTGTTTGTTTGAACGCGCTAATCTCTGAAACTACCAGTGGGATTTGAAAAAATCTTTTTGTGTATGATAGCTCAGTTCTCGAGGAAGGATATAGGCTATGTAACATCACGCTACTGGCGATGGGAGCAGAGCAATAAGCAAAGACGTGGGTGAAACCGCGCCGCGAAAAGCTAGCGTAAACTAAAGAATAATCTAGTAAAGACAAGATTACTTTTTTGCTATGAATATTTAAATAGATTGAAAAGTACGCTTTCAGTGTTCATATTACGTAGGTATTTGACAAATAAATCAGCGCTAGAGAAAACACCAGTCTACTTACGATCGAACGCTTAGCGCCTTGAGAAACAAAAAACTTAGAGGTCAAATCATTGCTTCCTCGCTCAATCGATACAATTAGTTGATTTGTAATTGGTTGTATCGACAAAAACATTAATTGATGTGAAAGTTACTGTCTAAATTGCAAATTTTACAGACTTTAAAGAAGGTGCTTGTTCATTAGGTGCTGTTGGATGACGGAGATGTTCTAAATACACTACTACACATGTAGACAGTATCTGTTAGTTTAACTTCAAGAAGAATTTTCACTGCCATATATTGAGTATGATGCTATAAAATATGAGGTTGGTCTCGTGTCTTTTTATAAAACTCAATTATGAGATAAGAACAGTTTAGACTAAATGGCATTAGTAAATCTGACGACGATGCAGTGATAGAGCACACAATCATAAGGTTCTGCTCTTAGTTCAAACTACATAGTATTTTTCTCTCATGAAAACATCTGAACCTATTTGAAATTTTGACAAAATACCCAACATACTCTCTACAATTTAGACGATAAATCTAAATTGTAGAGTGAAGTTAAGTATAAATAATAGGCAGCCGTCAGTCATACACATTCAAACAAAGGATTATTTTGACGTACTTAGTACAGTCAATTTAGTAAGTATCTATTTAGGTATGTAAAATAATTTCGTTTATAAAGAGCTGTTAACAAGCAAATGAATACCTAGTACTATGCATTGAGTTAAAAAAATCCGATTGTTTCTATTAATATTATTAGCATCTATTTTCATTATATATTTATATTTCAAACAAGAAGGAAAACTTCAAGAGCTACGTATCCACGAGGTAATGTAGTATCTTCTTACACCCTGCACAAACACAACAGTAACTAGGTAAGTTTTTTTTTCTGCATGATGCAGATCTGCATTCAGGTCATAATAGCATACACCACCATAGTCTATTACGGAAAAGATTAAGCATGGTCTTCAGAGTATGGACTGTACGGTATGGGCAGATTGTTAAAAGAGAGCGGTGGTAGAATTTCAGTATCAAATCTGCACATTATACGTTGGCTATCTACTATGATCGTTTGGCATTTGGCTGGATTCACAGACAAGCCAAACCAAGTCACTTATTTAAGTCTGCAATAGCTTGCGATATATTCGTAACGCTTGACTGTGAATACAACTGCAAGTCATCAGCATAAAGATGATACGTGCTCTGAAAATTCGGAGTCAAGAGATAATAAAGATTGAGAAAAGTAAAGAAGATAGTATGCCGCCTTGAAGAACGCCAGAGTTAAGGTCACGCCAACATGATGTAGTCTCATTGACACGGACTGCCTGCTGACGCCCCAGAAGATAAGTTGACCACCACCACCAAACCAAGAGGAGTTGATATTATCAAGAATGTATCGACCTTTAGCATCGTATCATCTGATTACACTTATTCCTTGCAGTTTAAAAGTGTTACCAATTATCGTCCGAACGCTCGCTTCTGACTTTACGGAATGGCTGTTTTTTGTTACTATTGACTATAAAGCAAAAAGAAAAACGGATATCCATCGTTTGAATCGTGAGTCTTGAATTCATGCTCATAATTTGTAAAAAGTTTAGTTCCGAATAAATGATTTATTTATTTATACAAAAATCCCATAGAAACTGTTCAGTCGTGTTTAGGTGCAGAGCTAACCAACAAATACTTAGCACTTAATTTTTTTGTTGCTAAAGGCAAGCATTTGCAGTAGAAATACTCTTTTTTTGCTGAAACTACCTACCTGTACCATTATGTTAAAGTGCAATAGAAATTAAACTAACAATAAACAGGATAATTCAATTCGATATATTGCGATTTAAAAGACATCTATAGTATATAAGTAGATAGGCTCATTATTAAACGAAATATTTTACTTTATAAGCGAATTTGTTCCCATATCATTATCGGGATGTATCGATTTCCAGTTGTCGATTAGTAACATTTGAATATAGTGAAATGAATCTAAATTCGAATCCTAAACAACGTTTAGAGCGCAGTCACGGTCAATTAACGGACCGTGCCATAAAGACGTTCTTGTTACTTATAGATAGTTTTTATGGGGCTATAACAATAACCGAAATTTCTTGACATTTGTCGCGTCTAGTTCCAATGAACTTATCAATTATGTAACATGAAAATGACGAAGCTACATCTGCATAAAATATTAGTACTTAAGTACCTATTCCGAATTCTATCAAAATATAATCAATTCAAATACGAACTACCTACACAAAATACCTATGCCCTAAGAGTCACAGAGCCATAAAATCAACTTCCTAAAACTCAGATTGTCATCGTTCTGAAATGACACGTATCTAAACTTGATAAATGAAGTGGTAATTAATCAGTCTGGGTTCACTTTGTATCAGCTAATTGCAGAACATTATACTAAATGTATGGTTATTTCTTAGCACAGGAGTTGTTTGAAAATTAGGTAGCATAGAAAGAAACTCAACCAAACGCAAACGTTGATGAAATGATAGACAACTAAGCAAAATTTCCACAGCAATCCTTATTATAAATTCAAAAGTTTGTGTGTGTATGTGTGTGTGTTTGTTACCACTCAGCACCTAAACCGCTGCACCGATTTCGATGAAAATTGGTATGAATGATTCGGTGCCGGGGACAAACATAGGCATTTTTATTTTAATTTTTTGTTGTATATTTAAACCAATTACAATAATTAACATAGAACATAAATTAAACTAATACTTTTTATTCCGAAAATCGGTCTGGTTTTCTTAAGACAACAAAGCATATTTTATTTTACGCGCGAGCGAAGCCGTTGGGCGCAGCTAGTAATCTTATAAAATTTAACTGTTTGTTCGTCAATCCATATCAGCTTTTGTTGCACACCGCGTCTGTAATTAGTGTAATTACCTACATTTCTATGATCATACATAATTCACATTTTCGGTATTATTAGGAGACGCCGACGGACGTCGACAGAGATAATTATGGGATTAGCACACATTATGATCTACAGATAATATGATTAACTAGTGGGGAAATTAATCCCAGGATAAAGATTCTGAAATAAAGAATTTCACCTTACATGACACATAATCTCTATCATGAGCTGTGTGGGTATCTTTAAACGAATAATCAATAGTGCATTTGGTACTACGGAAATTTATGAATATTGTGTATTGTTGTGCAACTTAACGAAGCTCTATGATATTTACTACAAAATTATTTACATCACTTCAAAGTGGCTTACCAATGCACACAACCGTATAAAACTTATGAGAAATGAGACCACTTGTGGTCATTAATTTACCAATAATAAATTAAAACGATAAGCTTAGAAGGAAAACCGAACATTTATTTGGTGTGTCATTTATATGTACCTAATTTCACTCAATTATTTTCCATTGCTGAATCATTATATTTTTAATGAATGGTTACGCTTGTTGTAAGTATTTGTCGAATAAACATGACATTAAAACGACCATTAAGTAAAAACTACTATTATACCTATACCTACTATAAGGCCGATTCATGCGTGTTAAGAAAAATAAACATAATTATTCAAACATGTATCCAGACATCGACGCAAACTCATTAGACACTCGGTAGACGACATAGCGGCGGAAAAGCCAAATTATACGGGTGGTCACGAACAAAAGCTTAGTTTAGGACGGATCTACTTTTGTCTGCCTCGATGGCACAAACGAAGTGCGGCTAAGACGAGTCCCATGCTTTTTTATCTACTGTGTTATAAACAAAACTCATGCTGTCCCGGAATGAAGAGATAGCAGTGCATTGTAAAATAGATAAGTATTAATTAGGTGTGTGAATTGCATAACAAGCTAGTTACTTGCTGGTTATTTTTCATACAAGCTATTTCCGTAGCGTGCCTTTTTCTGTCAACATACCGGCTATCGTTCTCGTGATGATATAATTACGAACAGCTTCAAGAAAATTGTTTTGTTAGGTATACCCGCCTTGTCACGTGTACCTGTTTACCTATTTTTATGCACTACTATACTATGACTAAATACGTATAGGTACCTCTAATGTACTATTTAACTATATTTTTGAAGACTCTAATTAGCTTGCGAGTATGAAATAAATAAGAAAATGTTTCACAACATCCTTTCGTTCAACAGTTTTCTTTACTATTGTGGTAAAGACTAATAATCTAATTAGACTCTAATTGAACATGAATTAATAAACAAATTATGCTTTTGCCAAATAACTTATTTGCATTTGCAGAAATCAATGTGAATAAATAAATTATAGATTTTTTTCTAGTTATATCTTGTAAGTAATACATGTTTTTATCCTGAAATTAGTCTGAAAAGACATTATCAAAAAACTGTTTCTTGGCACTATTTATCTATAAAATTACCATTTTTCAAAACTCCCGGAAATCTTTTCAGGTAAAACTATTAAGATTGGGGAATGAATAAAAATTAAGAAACAGATGCAGACGTCTCGTCTTCGCACCTGTTTTTGGATGGAACCGAAAAATCTTGAACAAGAAAATATGTCATGTGGGGTGGGGTGATCGATACTTGTGAAAGTTCTTGGAGTTGGAAGAGACGGTAAGAGACCCATATTCTGCATTGGACATTTTAAGTGTGATGATGATGATGATAAAACTAACAATACATATACCTACGACTATACCTAAAGAATATCTTGCAGCAATAATATAAGAGATTTTGTATATTTATAAGGTAGTAGATCCACACTGGTTTCAGAATGAAGGGGCCGGTACGTCCGGGAAAGTACTAGCCTCTCATAGAAGATCGACGTAAGAGTAGTAGTAGTATCCGTACTACTGCGTTTCGTTCGGTGAGTGAGAGCGTCGGAGGCCTAATTGCCCACCTTTCCTCTTTCCTCACCTTCCTCATTCCCTTCCCCTAACCCCATTCCCAGCTGCCATAGTGGAAGTCACCATACCAGCAGTTTAAAAAGATAGTATGGTGTGGCCACCACTTCTAGATTTCACTGACTGCTTACCATTAGGCGGGGTGGAGTTACTTTGGTAGGCCAATAACTAAATCAAAATACGAATTACTTTGTGCTAAGTAAATTTATTTTTTACTTTTTAGTTTTCTTTCTGGTTGAAGTCGGTTTTCTTTTTGTTAAAATTATTTTATTTTACAATTTTTAGTAATGGTTAGACCTAAATCTTACTTAGGTATTACTTTTGTACGAACTAAAAAAGTTCTCATCATTAGAAATGAATTAAGTCCAAACACCAAGTAATTGCTGTAAATCGTTGTCGAGTTCTCTCAGCTGTCTCTTGGCTCCATCATCAGATCGACTCTGAATCTTCACTTACTATTTAGTGAAGATTGGATTGTCTTAAAATACTCCATTAAAAAAAATAAAAATGCACTAGTCGCCAGTACGATTTTCGAAATTTCCCCTTGATTTCTCTGGGATGCCATCATCAGATCCTGGTTTCCTTATCATGGTACCACCCTTGGGATATCTCCTTTCCAACAAAAAAAGAATCATCGAAATCGGTTCATAAACGACAAAGCTATCCGCGAACACACATAAAAAAAAGTATATACAGTCAAATTGAGAAACGTCCTCCTTTTTTTGAAGTCGGTTAATAATATGTGGACACTATCACACTTCATCATTATCACACACTAGATAATTGAAATATAATACATATACGTACTTTTTTTAATACATACTTAGAATACATAGAAAACACCCAAACTGAAGACAAATACAAATTTTAATGTTCATCACACAAATATTTGCCTTCCGCGGGAATCAAACCCACCGCACCCGGCGTCGGAGTCAGTTACACTAACCACTAGACCAACGGTGCAGTCAATTGAATTGGTTCATCTATGACTTATAAAGTTAATAATATTGAAACAATTTTATGGACATGTAACAGTGATAGGTACATTATTAAATATAAATTTAGATACCGGTACTAGAAGTAAAGATACTACTGTGTACTAATGTGTGTGGTGTGCATGTGGAATTGTGTGAAAATTATTGTTTGTTTATTTATGATTCTTTGTGCTCGGGAGTGACGGGGGTTAGAAGTTGCGTTACAAGTAAAGGTATAAAGTGATAAAATTCAATGTAGCTATATATTACATTATTTAAGGAAGTAATCCGTTTCCTCGTAGTCCTGTTGTTGTAACAAATTATGTATATTCTTTATTGCATTCGTTAAGTAGTCATCGGGTATATTTTTAGTAAGTATTCTATTTACTTTATCATAGAGATGGCTATTAAGGAAGTAGGAGTGTTTTTGGCGAATGTTGTTCTACAACGTTTTATTTACAAACTCTGTCGGATCTTCGCTTTCGAGTGTAGAGTATGTAGTAGTTGCCTTTGTTATCCGTGGTACACCCCATATGTAGTCGTATTTTGTTTTGCTATGAGTTTTTAATATTATTTGTGTAACAAATAGTTGCCTTACTGCGAGGACAGGTACGTCTCTGTGTTGTTGGGTAACGAAAATGTTTTCTGGTCATGGTTTAAGGACTGCGCGTTGGGATCTTTCTAATTGAAGTAAATGTAATTTCGCTGAACCACCCCATGCCGAGGTGCAGTAGGTCAGTAGAGATTTACATAGAGAGGAGTATACCATTTGCATAGTTTTTATATCGGCTGCATACGGGAAAAACTCATATACATATTTAAGAACCTCAGACATATCTGAGGTTCTTAAATATGTATATGAGTTTCCTTACTCGACTGGAAAGTAGTTTGATCTGCTGGTCCCATAAGGTATTGGTCAATGAATACTCCTAAGTAAGTATTTTGTCTTCGTGATCCTATTATTTGAGGCCAGGTACAGTTGGATATTTGTTTTGTATGGTTTAAGGGACACCAGTCGGACCACTAGCGCTGCTAAAAGAAAATGTAATAATTTTTTTGAGGTTATTACCTCGAATTAGCCGCGATTTAGAGTTCAGCAGTCGCAACTACTGGAATAGAAGACAGCCATTGATCGACGTAAAGAAATAGGATGCGTACTTTTCCTGTCGTTCAGTGCGTGAAAGCGGTGGACCGTGGAGGCCCAAATTTAACAAGGCAAACGGACTGAGAGATTACTCGTTCTGCTTCTTTTCACTATTTCCGACACGTAATTGTATTGCCTGTGTCACTTTGCATACTACTTGAAATTGTAACTTACTAAAATTGTAATAACCTGGCAATTAAAAAGAGTGGCCTGAGTTTCTTGCCAGTTCTTCTCATGGCTCTTCTTCGTCCGCGAACTGTATGTAGGTTAAATTCCTGACATTTTGTAAACTTTGACGTTCCTATGTGTCAATTTAATTAACCTGTTTATGATATTAAAAACATATTTTCATTTTCTTTTTCACCTAAAGAAGGAAATCCTATTCTTATTATTATATAATAATACTTATTAATAAAAAGAGTAATATACAATCACTCTGTCACCCCACTCCAAATTCAAGAATATTATTTTGCATAATACAGCATTATCTTTGTAGTTCACATGCGGTACTTAACTAACTGAACACAAGCACTTATAATTACTAGTGTTTTAGATATAAATCATATCTTTAAGGAGTCGAAGAGAAAATAAGAAAAAAACGTTTTGGAAATAAAACGTAACTGTATTATCAAACTACCTACTACCTACGGGATTTTAGAGGAGGTATCAACTCTAGGTTACTTCCTCGAACTTAAGGTAAATATACTCTACCTATTCCAATCTCAGGTAATAAGAGTTAAATAAAGTAATGAAACACAAACTCAACGAACGTTTATGGTCCTTGCACAGATTAATAATGTTCATTGTGTCAATCTGTGTATTACTCTTAATTATCACTTTAACTCCTAAATAAAGACCACAATTAATTGGTCCAGACTATAGACTTCTGTTTTGTTGCCTACAAATGAAACGATATACATTATTACTCAATTCTTTAGTGGCACGGAAATGTAGTTATAATTTAATAAATAATTCAATAGAAGACATTACATTTGTCGTCTTTAAAAAGTGATAATACGATCACATTGCAGCATTTCACTTGAAATGAAATGTTCAATACTAAACTTGTACTCATAAAAAATTGTGTGTTTCAAATACTTTTAATATATTTGAATCTGGTAGATAGTAGTTATCAGCACATGTTTATGTTTATTTTTAATTAGATTTTTTTTTTAATATGTGATCACTATCACACATCGTCATCTAGTCCCAAGCTAAGCAGAGCTTGTGTTATGGGTACTAGATAATTGAAATATACATATACTTTTTTTGTAAATACATACTTAGAATACATAGAAAACACCCAAACTGAAGACAAATTCAAATGTTCATCACACAAATATTTGCCTTCCGTGGGAATCGAACCCACGACACCCGGCGTCGCAGTCAGTTTCACTAACCACTAGACCAACGGTGCAGTCAATTTGTAGTGGGTCCAGTGCTGTAACGCAGTGCGGTGTGGAGTCATTCGATAGACTGGATAACTAAGTGTTTTGCACCCTGTTTGTTAATAATTAGGTTTTTCCTACAAGCTCTTTCAAGTGGTGTATCGGTCGGTAGTACCTACGTCTCTTGATAACAGTGTTAAGCATTTGCGAGCAGTTAATTTTTTTTATTTGGTATTGGTAGTTGCTAACTTTTCATCTCAACTTGTAACATTTGACGTAGCTACGATAGTTTTTTATTAATTATATTTTCCCTACTAATTAATTATTAATTAATTTCAAATGGCATACTTACAAACTAACATTAGATACCTACATTTGAATTTCACATGTAAAGAAAGTAATTCGCCAACACATACATATAAAATGATGCTTATTTTTTTTCCCTCTTTAGCAAATGATCGATTGTTCTATCGAGGCCATAAGAATCGGAGGGCGCGGCCAAGGCTGGTTGAGAACATTTCACGTCTATACGTCTGGAGAATCTTAATACCATCGAATTTATTGATTTGGAATGAAGATTTGGATGCCTTTTCTAGCGTTTTGGCATTATCATTTTTTTAGTCTACTTAACGGTAAGCAGTCAGTTAAGTCCGTGATCGCCATACCGATCGATACTATGGCTAATTGATAGCATGATTGCTCTACCCCGGCGACCTCGCTCAGAATTAGAAGAAAACACATGCACTGGTATTGCCAGGTCTTAATTGAACGAAAGATGTTTAATAATTTTTGGTAGTATAATACGCGGACAAAAACATCTATTAGCCTATTTATCTATAACGCGTGTATGTATTTTGTAACTAATAAAATTGTGCTTAAAAGTTTTAAGGTTTGTAGAAAGTTCCTTAGGTAGGTACGTGGTACAACGTAACACATGATAGCCAGAATCATAGAAAATACTTCTAATGAAGCTCTTAGTTTGCTTGTATGAAACGTAGTAAATATAGTATTATTTGACCATTGTGCTTGGTATGGATTATAAGTAACTGCACATGTACTAATACGTGGTTCTACGGCCCATTGTTCGCACATCTAAAATTAGTAACTATCATTAAAATGTTAAGGTAGATTGTTTTTAAGTTAATATAGCAGACTGGTAAACAGTGGCTCTTATTCATAATACTTTACTTCGGCATCCTTATTGGTATCACATTCTCCTACACACAATACACTTGTAGAAACACGTCATTTGCATAATTATGTAGGTACCTACTTCATAGTTAGCTGTTCTTTCCAATATGAATAACATTTTATGCTTGTATTTTATTAGCAATCAATAGGTACATCAAGCTAAGTATTAAACTGTAGGTAATTCTGTAAATCATCTCCTGTGCCCCTGTGACGAATTAAATAAGTTTTCTCTCTTTCTTTATTCTTTTTCTTTTCATTATAATTTAACGTCTAATGAAATGAAATGAAATGAAATGAAATATATGTTTATTCATTTAAGTTAATTAAATTAACACTTATGAACGTCAAAGTTTACAAAATGTCAGCAAATTAACCTACAGCCAGTTCGCTGACGAAGTAGAGCCATAAGAACTGGCAAGAAACTCAGGCCACTCTTTTTAATCGCCAGGTTATTACAATTTTTGTAAGTTACAGTTTCAAGTAGCATGCAAAGTGACGCAGGCAATACACTTAACTCTATAGATACTTAATTACTTACAGCTTTCTATGTTGTAAAGAAAATTAAAAAGTAAAATGTGTGCTTTACAGGTTGCCTCAATTTGCATATTGCTACAAAAGGTAAAGGCAACATGTGAACTGTGATAAATGTTTCTATGTAGATATTATATAAACTGTTAATTTTTGGTATAAGTATAAAGTAAGATGAACTTAATTTACCACAGGAATCCTCCAATCTAATCCGGCGCACAGGTGATAAATTATTTAATGTTGTTATTGTCATAAATAGGATATGTTTACTATTAAATAGATATATAATAGGTAATTAAAAATACATAATTATTAAGAACTGCATAGAATGGGATCCGTTTGTAATAATTCGGTCAACCTTAAAAATCATATGCGCAAGAGTCGTGTTTAAAGACAAAAATATAAATCGACTTAAATAAATAAATAATAATAATAATATTATCAAATTAAAAATAAAAAGTACAAAAGCACTTACAACTGTGTCTTCTGTCCTTGTGCATTATTAAAAATTACTAAAATGAAGGTAAAAGTAATATAATGTTTTATACTCATGATTAATAAAAAGTAAACATTTGCGATTGGCGTTAAACACTCGCGTTTAATTCGCGGACCGGTCTGCTTGGCGCGATCGATTCACCACTACTACTGCGTGCACGCAAGCGGAACTTGCTCGCCGTGGAAAAAGGCTGCGCAGGCACTGACGAGCTCTAATATCTGAGCTTTTACACACAAAGCGAGCAAATTAACATTTCGCAAGTTTGTTTATGAGTAATACTAATTTGCGTCATAGGTTCCTCTTCTGCTAGATAGATTAAAATATTTACGACGTTTCCTTTGTATAACGAGTCACTTAGGGACTTTTTGGCTTCCGGACTGTCTGAAATATTATTTTAATGAAATTATAGTCTGAATTAGTTTGTGGTAAATTGTGATGAGTATTGGGGTTTCCTATTGAGAATTCTCAATATCTGTATCAGTTTTGTATACAATTGGATTCAATATATTGTCAATCTCCCTTTACGACGTATCAAAGACGATACGAGCCAATAATGCTGAAGAAATTACAAACGATTCGAACTAACCACATTATTTAGGTATTCAGTTAGAAACCCCAAGCTAAGCAGGGGATTTAAGTAGATATAGAAGATGAAAATGTTAGTTAATTTATCTAGTCAGTTTGCTGACCAGGTAGAGTCACATGAAGAACTAGCAAGAAAGTAATGACAATATTTACTCGCAAGGTTAATATTTTATATTTTTGTTATATGAAGCATACTAAAAAGTAATAATGTAGTAATACAGTTTTTAGAGATAATAGCTTGTCACAACCTTAAATTGGCAATGAATCAGCCTACTCGATTGGTTAGTGGTACTTGTCTCGATAATATAATTCATAATATACGAGAGTGCAAAGCCGAGATATTAGAATTTGCTTTATCCGACCATACGGGACAACTAACAATTTGTCTAGTAAGGGAATATTATACTCTTTCTTACTGGTATATAAGCAAACGAGACTATTAACTAGATAACATGACAAAATTAAGAAAATGTTTGACGATTTCTTCCTTTTTATACAAATGACCCAATTAAAGCATATAATAATTTTATTGACATAATCAAATTATTCTACAATCTATGTTTTCCTAAAATAAGAATAAAAATAACAAGAAATAGAAAGCCGAGATGGTTATCTAAACGCATTAAAATCTGTTCGAAACGGAAAAGGGGGCTTCTATTTAAATAGAGAAAAGAGTCCAATTAGAATAATACACAGACATTCAAAACTTATAAAAACAGACATAACAGTATATAAGACAAACTAAAAAAGTACAAAATGATTATACCATAAAAACTGCTAATAACAAGTCCAATGCTACCTGGAAAATTATAAATGAATGTAAGTGTAATAGGATCAAAGAAGAAATATTTCACTACATAGAATCAAATAAAAAAATTAACACAATGTCAACACGCTTACAACATTAGAAAAATATTAACTACTACGTAAGTAAATAAAAATGTCAAAAAAGTTACATAATCAAATAAAAAAAAATCAACATTATGTTTCCCATAATAGGTACAATCACAGATTAATAACTTGTATTAACACCAATCGTTTTTTTTAATTTTATATAATTTTTACATTTTGCGGAATTTATTTTGTACGGCAACACCGAGGTTAGAATTTATTTTTTTAAATGGAGGTAGAAACTTAGAAACATATTTTTTTAATGACGATACATTTCCTACCATAAACTTCGTTAGTTCCGCCCGTTGTGTTACTCACTGTTGTTAAAATACTATAAATAATGTCTGGGAATAGTGCATGTTTCAGTTAGGGTGAATCGACTTTTGTGATAATACAAAGAGGAGTTGGAAACATTCTGCTTCGAGCAGGGCATAAATTTTATAAGAAAAACAGTGTAATACTGGTCTTTCATTAGGGGAGTGTAGTCAGAGAAAGAAAATGTGTAAAGGCCGTATCAGGATAAAAGGGAGTATAAAGGTATAGATTTCTTTAACTACTTACTATACACATGACATGTCAATATGTCAATAAAGTTTTTGGATATAAAGTAGGTATTAGAAATAATAATAATAATAATAATATTCTACCACATGCACACAGCGCCATTTAGCCCCAAATTAAGCAATTATATTTGCTTGTGTTATGGGTACTAAACAACTGATATACTACTTATATACTTTTTTTTTTTTGTAAATACATACATATTATAGATAAATTACACCCAGACACAGAACAAACAATCATGCTCATCACACAAAGGTTTGTCCTGGGTGGGAATCGAACCCACGACCTCCGGCTTAGCAGTCAGGGTCACTAACCACTAGACCAACAGGCCAGTCAATAACTAATAAACAGTACAGAAAGTACTAATAACTTGTTAATTAGGTTGATAGGTATGGGGTGAATGTTTATTAGTAAGTATACGATAACTAAGGGGTAATCTTCTTCTTATATATATAAAAGAAAGTTGTGTTAGTTACACTATTTATAACTCAAGAACGGCTGAACCGATTTGGCTGAAAATTGGTGAGGAGGTAGCTTAGAACCAGAAAAAGGACACAGGATACATTTTATCTAGGGACCACGCGGACGATGTCGCGGCCAACAGCTAGTTATTTATATAAGATGCTATGAAAAGAATTTTTTATTTTCAGGACGAAACTATTGTAGAAGAAACTGCTCACACATGCACACCCAAGTTTATCAAAAACGAAATCGACGAACACCTCTACCGATGCAAGCAAGATTTGACTACACAAATTTACCCAGCAGTTTCTTAAACTTATAATGCTATGGTAGCTTCGTACGAATATAGAGGACTGCAACTTAAGAGGACTGCAACTTATTGCTCAAATGCCAAGTTTTAAATCTGTCAAATCATCGTTGTAGGTATAGATATAGAAATAAGGGAGCAGGAGATAATAAAATCCAATGTGATAAAATAGAAGAGGTGCAAATTCCCGGATATGAAGATTTCTTAATGGCAGATATTACTACGATAATAAACGAATCATTATCTTTTGTTCACAAAGAGCAAGAGAGTTATTACTTACAGTTGCGAATTATTACAGCGATGGATCCTTTAAAATTTGTCCAAGACCGTTTGATCAACTATACCTACACCCATACATCAGTAGCGTGCACTCCCATAAAGGCAGAAAGGCACTGCCTACCTTAATAATTGCTTAAAATCACAATTTTAGCAACATAATTAAATAATGCCTACCCTGTCAAAAATCTCTGTGCACGCCACTGCCATACATGGTGATATTGGAAGTAATGTGAACAGTACAAACATCGTGCCACTTGTGTACGCTCTAATAAGTGATAGACACCAATCGTCCTACGTGGCTTGATTTTTTTTAATTAAATACCAAGTACCTGGATGGAATCCCACAAAATACAAAACTGATTACGAAAAACCAGCTATGAGCGCCAACGCTAAAGTTTTTCCATCTGTAATAGTGAGCGGATGTTACTATCATTTTAACAAGGCTATTTGGCGTAAAGGGCGCGAGCTCGAAATCTCGAAATCGAGCAATCCAGCAAAAATCCGGGAAGTGGCATTGAGCGCTGTACTCCCTTTAGTACCACCATCCGAAGTTATGAACGGTTGGTCATATATCACACGGAAGCAAACAGAAGACGAGAACTTGATAAAGTTTCGAGCCTATATGACAAAGCAATGGTTAAGATTTTATATAAACTTGAAATGTATTCGGAAGTCAGCATCGCACTTTACCCTTAGTGATTATCTGTGATTATACAATTAGTATTAATTAAAGTTAATAATCTGTGATTGTTTTTAATAATTTTTTTCTGGGAAGGAAGGAATCGTAGCAAATGTGAACCCCTCCCCGTCCCGGTGACAACTGAGGAACAGACTTCCCATTAAATGTCCCCTCTAGTCACTTTTCAAAGGGGACAGTCGGCACAAATTGTCACCCCGATGACAACTCCCAGCTGTCACTCCGGAGGACGGGGCTAGAGGGGAATACTGGGAATAATGAATTCTAGCATTTGTACAGAACATATCTATACATATAATAAAAATGTAACCGATCGCTGTCTGTACATGGAAGATATATGAGAAAAATACTATTAGGACCTATATCAACGCAAATAGAACCCAAAACAATGATTGTTAAAATGTTTGTCTGTTTGTCTGTTTGTCTGTGCGTTTGTTCATGCTAATCTCAGAAACGGCTTATCCGATTTAAATATGGTTTTCACTAATATATTGTGGTAAGCTTCACTTTACATTTAGTGTTTGTTTCATGTCAATCGGTTTATAAATAAAAAAGTTATGCCAATTTAAAGAATCACATCGAACATTTGTTAATTTACTACGAAATCTTATAGAAGCAGAGATTTTAACAGGTTGCGGAATAGCTGATAGTGTTTTTATTTCTCGGATTTCTGTCATTCTAAACAATCTTTCGTTTAGTTTTAAACGAGTCCAGTTTCCAGTGAGCCTATGTTTTGCGATGACTAATTAATAAAGCCCAAGGTAAGACACTAAAAGTTGTGGGTGTGGATCTAAGTATTAGCTGTTTTTCGGTCAGCTTTATGTGGCTCTATCACGTGTTAGCATACCTAGCAGCCTGTATGCTTTGATCCCTGATGGCTATACGTCTAATCCATACATCCATACATATTATAAAAGGCTTTGTCTTGACTGACTGACTGACAGACAACGTAAAGCCTAAACCGCTGGTCGTAGCGACTTGAAATTTGGAGGGTGTGTTTGTCTTAATGTCTAAAAGTGTACTAAGAAAGGGTTATTAAAAATTCAACCCTTAAGTGTATGAAAAGGGATGAAAACGATTGTATGAAACGTCTTCATTTTTTAACTTACAGCTTTGAAATTTTGTTTTGGAATAAAGTATTTAAGTATGTTTATCCGTATTCTAGAACCCATAATACAAGCATATAATATGCTTACTTTGGGTCTAGATGGCGTTGTGTAAAAAAAAAAGGAAGAAGGAACTTAGCGGGCGTGAGAAGGCAGTGAAGGGCAAGTGAGGGGCAAGTGAAGGGCAAGTGAGGGGGACGTAAGGGAAAGTGAGGGAAGTGAGGGAAAGTGAGGAGTCAGTGAGTGGTGGTGAGTGGGAAGTGAGGTAAAGTGAGGGAAAGTGAGGTAGATGGGAGGGAGACGGGAGGGGAAGGGAGGGGAAGGGAGAGGAAGGGGAAAGTTATTGTAGTGAAAATTTGCCTTTGTGTATTGTATGTTGTTTTAATGGTGATGATGATGAGATTAGAAATAGTATGCAAAACAGTATTTAAACAATATATAAATGTATATTGAAAAACGATATTCATGCGAGCGAAGCCGCGGGCAGAAGCTATACATATATAAAAACAAAAGTCACTCACTCACTCACTCATCACGAAATCTCAAAAACTACAAGTGCTAGGAATTTCAAATTTTGGAAATAGGTGCTCTCTAAGACGGGATTATGCGAAATTCATTTCCCTGGAGTATAAAGGGGAACAAAATTTGTATGAAGCTTCTATAGTTTTTGAAAAAAGGAGAAAGTTTCGTTAAATATCGCAAAATTTCGTCTGTTTTAGGGGTAGCGGGTGAATAGATTTAAATCGGATTCGCCTTAGAGACGGATTATACTGATATTTATTACTAATACAATGTACGATTGCCGTAAGATTAGGTAAGAAATATTCTTATACAGGCACACATCTGAATTTTCACGCGAACGAAGTCGCGGGCAACAGCTAGTTTTTAAAATATAGCTCCAATTAAATGAATAAAATTGAAAGCCATGAAATTTGAAACTAAATTGTGACGTTGCTTCTCATGATGCGTAAACCCTCTTACATGTTCGTTTAGAAAAAACGTATGTCCGAATTGTAAGCTTGTAATTATCCTTACGTCATAGTTTGCTGCCAAATGCAGATTTTTACAATATTTTCTTAAGTCTAGGTCTCTAGGTATAAGGTAAGTAAACCTACGTTGAAAAGATATGTTATGTTAAAACCCATGACCGTTTGATTTATTTTCGTTATGACATATTATGTAATAAAGCACGTGATGCTGACATATTGTAGAAACATCAAGCGAAAAAGCTAACACCATAATAGTAGTAATTATCTATTAATTTCGTATATCATCTACTTCAGGTCAGGTAGGTACCTACTAAAAATTATGTAGTTCTATTTTAATTTTCGATAAGTTTTAATTGACTTCAGAAAATCATATCTGATATCTGCGGCAAGTGAAAATATTCATGACGGCATGCATCGTCACAAAGTTGTAGATCCGAAACCGGGCAATAGGTTAAAACAGAAAAAATTTAAACAAATATTTAAAGTTTACGAATGTTTAATTCACTTATTGACTAACAGCATGAGGCTGCATACAATTCACAGTGTACGTAATAAAATTTAAGTCTTGTAACAAATTTGTTAATCTTTCGAAATGCCTTTCTGTATATGGTAGGGCTCCTTCAATAAAACTAGTTAAAGCCGGAACTTTCAGGTTGCCTGATATAATTTCTGGAGCTAATATGTTAAATACAAGTTGTGCTGCGTGACAATTTTTATTATTCGTGTTCCATTCTGCAGCAAACTTTAATAATGTCTCTTTTTGTGTGTGATTGATCTCTTTTAGAGTTTCATAAAGTTTATCATTGCCACCTTTTAAAACTTCGTTCACTATCTTTAAAACATTCATTGGTCGCTGCATACGCAACGCCAATCTTAGGGCTTTTATCAATTGTTTATCATGCAGTAAATTCATTAGTTCTTGTTCTTGTAAAATCATTTCTTCTCTTTCCTTAGCTTGCTTTTCTTTTCTTTCTGCTGTTACATCTTTTAGTTTCACTAGTTTCGAGTCTGAGCCACCAGTAATTATTATAGACTCGTTTTTATTAACTGCTAATGACCATACTTTACCATCATGATTATCTAAAGACATTTTACTCTCTGACGTTTTTATATTCCAAAGTTTTAGCAACCCATCTGCACCACTTGACAATATTTGTTGGCCCCTACTAATGAATTCGACTTTAAGCACTGAGCTTTCGTGGCCCTCCAAAGTTTTTAAACAATTCAGATCTGCTATAGACCACAATTTTATTGTACTGTCAGCTGATGATGTTAACACAATTTGATCAGCAGGGGAGAATCTCACACACCACACACCTCTTCTATGTCCTTTTAGGATGCCTAATAATGTCAAATCCTCTGACCAAAGCTTTGCGGTTTTGTCTTGGGATCCAGTTGCAATCATTTTATCATTTGGCGATATGGAAACACAATTAATGTCCATTTGATGTGCTAATTCAGTATAAGACGATTTTATTTTTTGTTCTGATACAGTAAATTCTTTTGGCACAGCCCAAACTTTTAAACAATTATCTTGACTTACAGATGCAAAAAATTCATTAGATGTCTGTGAAGTAAACACTGAGCCCACAGAAGCTGTGTGCCTTGTTCCAACTCCAATGCATATTACACTATTTTCAGGACCTTGGAACCATAATCTAACAGAGTTATCTTTACTAGAGGACACAAACATTTCAGGTTTAGTTGGAAAACGAGCTAAAGCTAAAACTATATCTGTATGTCCTTTTAATATTTGACAATTCATATTATCAATTTCATAATATTTTAAATCTTGACTGTTTGTGGCTACCACCATGTGATTTTCTTCCTTCCCAACAAATATAATGTCCAAAACTTCATCAGTAAATCCAATTAACTGTTTCTTACAATCAAATGTTTCAAAATCATGTATAATAATATTATGATCTGCAGTAACTACTGATACAACATTTCTAAGCTCATTGAAAAGTAAATGTGTAATGGCTAAGCCACCTTCTTCTGATGCTGGGGACACAAGACTGTTGGTTTGTTCATACATTAGTCTGCTCATCAACACATTCCATACTTTAATAACACCCTTTTCACCAGCACAAGCTACATAAATACCTTTTGTTTCTAATTTCTTTTTAAAGTTTGGCACTTTAAATGTAGGTGGTAATAAAATAGTAGCTTCAATACTTTCGTAAACTGGCACTACTCTGAGTGCTTTGCTCTCATTCAAGTTCCATAAGATTAATACTCTATCTCTGCCAGAACTTATCATGTACTCACCATCTGAAGTAAATACTAATGAGGTGATTTTACTGAAATGTCCTGAATAAACTAAGTGTTCTTTGCCAGTTTTTGAGTTCCAAGATCTAATTTTAGTATCATCAGCTGCCCCAAAAATTAATTCTTTAGATGTATCAGGATGATACTTCAGCAGAGAGAAGACACCCATAGCACCCCTTAAGCTACTAGTGCAAGTATTGTGAGTTAAATCCCACAATCTGATATTACCATCAGAACCCCCTGAAGCTACTTTTTCATCTTCATAGTCAAAGGCTAGCCTAGCAACGGGTCCTTTGTGGCCGGCTCTCCATATTTTCTGCTGTAAACCAGTTTCTTGATCCCATAACTTCATCAATCCACTCTTGTGTGCTGTGAGAACCAGTTTATTGTTGTGAGACATTTGGAAAGTATAAATTTGGTCAGGCTCACCATCTTCTTCTGTTTGACCAATGACGTGGGTAGTAGAGAAAGTGTTGATATCAACCACCTTGATAACATCATCACATTGACATAGCAAGTGAACACCATCTGAAGTCCATTGGATATCACCACCAGTGTAAAAGGCTGTATATTCTTCAGTTTTCTCATATCTGTAAATTTCAAAATATAGTTAACAAAAAAAAAGAGTGCAGTTCATATGTTTTATCATAGCTTTCATAAAGAATTTAAAAAGACGAGAAGAAGATGTATTGATATTTTAATATTAATTTTATTAAATAAAATGTTTTATTTGTATACAATCCATTATAGAACAAAACATGTATCTTTCCTTCTAAAAGAACAATACATCCTCCATTTTATTGCAGTCTATTTACTAAATTTATATAATTTACAACAAACCTAGTTCTACATCTTTATGAAATTGTTAATATTAAGTATCCTGGGATAAACAATTTCTATAGATATTTGAAAGTATGTATAAGTGTATTGCTGATATAAATCTAAATGTGTTTATTTTCATCTATCTAACCTAAAGGTTGTCTAACAGATACAGGTTAAGATGAAAATGCCTGTTCACAATATTTCACTTATTCTTTGAGAGCTTTTTTTGAAATAATAGATACATCTAGGTATTAAATAGCTTGCACACAGCATTTTAAGATGATAATGATTGTGATTTTGTTTCTGTAAATGTTTTGTACTTACATTTCTTTTAATAAGTTGTTCATCTTTAGACCAGGAATATATTACTGTAATAAAGTTCAGATTGTTGCATCTACATTTATTTCATGTATGTATATATCCTTGTTTAACTTCAGCATAAAATAAATTAAATCATTCAAATTTATCAGTTTCATCCCCGTTGTAAGTCAACTCCAACCAACCACGCTTGAAATTGCTTGTTGCTTGCATTCACAGACTAAATAGAGCAGAGCTTGCATTTGTCAAACAATGTGACCAACTTTAAATTAGAGATTCTGCCCAGCCTAGGCATAAAAACTAACAAATCCTGCCAAACTCATACAAACAAAATGCCGATATATTTTAAAAATCTTTTAGCCTTTTTAGTAATCTTCTAGTGAAGACGTGTTAAATAATTTTTGCATCTAAAATTATAAAAAAAATTATACCTACTTACTAATACTTCCTACAATTTTCCCTTAAAATGTTAAAAAAAGTATAGTCATCGATGACTGCCCACTGTATCCGATTATGTTCTTCTTATGCTTAGTAGGTAGTAGTTGCATGTTCTTTTCTTTCTTTTATCGTTTCATGATAAATCAGGAATTGAAACATTCACACCGCACAAAATCTGAATGAAAATTTTGCGTCTCCTACAGTTTTTCTAGTCCGACTAATTAGAAAAACAACTGAAAACTTTACTAAAAATACAATTATTATAAATATTTTGTTTAGCACTTTAAGGTTCACAATGGAATGAACTACAAATTCAATAAGAGATGATAAGGGTCGTCCCCGAACTAAAGGTTTTACTCGTATTGTTGCTAATGTTGCCATTGTCTTTTAAAGTTTCTCCCTAATGCTATTTCTTTCTTCGATATTGCACCAAACTCCTTTCAATAGCTGTGCTGCCAAGTCTGCCAGCTTAAATTCTTTAAACTGCCAAATAGTGTATAGAGTATAGTAATAGATTAAGCTAAGGGCTAAGCCTGCCGAAAAGGCAGGAGCTCCGGTCACACTGTTGTCAAACTACACTCAAAATTGTCAATGTCAAATTTATTAATACTTTACGTCATCTCCAATGTAAATTCAATGTTCATTTGAGATTGCAATGCATGGACTTAGTACTAAACAGGACCATAGACGTAATAATAATAAACAATCGAACTCGCTAGACTACGTAAAACCTACGGGCGGGCGGCCGGCGGCGCGGCGGATCGGATCGACCGCGCCGGCCACCCGCCCTTGGCTTTGTCTTCCAAATGACTCCCAAATTGGACCTGGAGGATTCCAATCCCATCGGTGACACGAACAAAAACTCTGGAACTAAAGCGCTATGACGAAAGAGTCCTTCTTCGTACTGAATGTGCATACTTGTGTGTCTTCGTGGGGTTAAAATTAACTAAGTTCTTCTCACCCCATTCGAGAGTCCGCCCTCAACTTCAGATACAAGTTGTAACTGTCTCTCATGTACGGCGCTCTGAGGGATATTCTGTTGGTTAGTGAACAGCGCGTCAACCGTACTGTCATCTGCATAGCAATGCATGTTTTCAATATATAACATGTCATTGATATGCAGAATAAACAACTTCGGGGAGAGCACTAAGCCTTGTGGTACGCCAGCATTAACCATCATGGTATTAGAGCAAGCACCGCCAGCAACGACCTCAATGCTCTGACCATCCAGGAAGCTGGAGTCTCTCAGGGATTCCATAAGATGGGAACTTCGAAGTGCTTTGTACCAGACCCTATCAAATGCCTTTGCGATATCCAGGCTTACAGCCAAAGCTTCACCCTTGCCCTCTAAGACTTCTGCCCAACGGTGTGTAAGGTACACGAGAAGATCACCAGCTGACCGACCATGACGGAAACCGTACTGGCGGTCGTTTATCTGCTGGCGCTCCTCAAGGTACTTCAAGAGTTGGGAGTTGATGACTCTTTCCAGAACCTTGGATAGCAAGGATGTTATCGCTATCGGCCTGTAGTTTGACGGGTCCGACCGGTCACCCTTTTTAGGGATTAGGTGGACGTAAGCTACCTTCCACGAAGACGGAACCCTATTAGTATTACACTAGAGACGATAAAGGCACGTTAAAACAGGCTACTCAAGGGCGCACGTCTTTAGTGCCACAGAAATATGTTGAAATGAAACTTTACAGTAACTAACATCAGGATATGAGAAAATATAATTAAAATACTCAACCATCCACACAATACTAAATTTTGCAGAAGTTTATCGATATAAATAATATTTTTTACACTTTAAAAAGTTACTAATAGAAAATATAGATAAATAGGCTTAAAAAATAATTATTTCTTATTGCATTTTAAGAATTTAAAGTTAAAATAAAATAACTTTAAAACAGTTTTATGAGTTTTTTTTTATTTATTAAGTGTATAGTCAAACTGAACAGATAAGTTTTATCTAATCATATTTTGATTAGATCCTAGATAAATCGCACAGTTAAAACTGAAGGTGTGTAGCCCGCATTACGTAGCATGGACGTAATGCGGGCTATAGACCTTCAGTTTTAACTGTGCGATTTTAAATGTGCGATGATAAATCGTTATTAATCGTTAGACAGATGTCTTTACCAAAACAGTTGAACTGTGCAGTACAGTTTATCCATGAAAAAATCGTTATAAAATGTATTTCGTAACTTTCATCGGTGTACAGGCGCATCTAAGCGGATAACAACTTACCTATTGTGAAAATTACACAACATATACGTTAGGGCCAACGGAGCATTTACGGAAATAAAGAGTGGCAACGTCGCAATTTAGTGTCATATTTTCGTGGTTTTCAATTTTTATCAAATAATTAATATTAATATTTTTTAGACAAATTTTAAAAATGTTTTCAGAACACGTGAAAGCTGTATAAAAAGTAAGTAACCTTCAGCTTTCACGTATAAATTGCGACGTTGCCACTCTTTTGTGCGAACGCTCCGTGTCATTGTCCGTCAATCTGACACTGTGATTTGTTTGACAATTGACATCCTATTTTTAAGGTTATGTTATTCAATAGCGTTGTATAATAAAATGTTAACAGTAATTAAACATGCAAGATGCCGTAACAGTAATGTTAAATGTTGTTCTACGACGCCAGAGAAACCAGAATCTAGTAAATACGAGACTGTGTTTGCATTTCCTTTCATTAAGTATATTGCCGTATTGAATAGGTTGAAACTTTACCAGATTTTAGGAACTTCTGCAGCAATACCTGGTTGCGGTGTATTAGAAGCTTTAAATGCAATACCGTCTGGAGCTTTGCTTTCGGCTGCTTATATTGGTAAGCTACAAGTATATAAATTACCATCAGTAAACAAAAATGTCTATACACTATTTTTGATTGCATTTTTATTTAAAATAGAACATTGCATTACTTGAAACTGTGATAGAATCATAGATCTATAGACGAAGAAGTCCAGAACTGGTACTTTCTTTAAAGATATATTTAGAAATGCTTGATTTTGGTTAGACATAAAATGTTACCCCACCTCAGCACTTGTCTTTGATTTTACACGGTTGTGCCAGAGCTCACAGAACAGCATTTTGAGCCAGCGTATCTCATTGAACTTTGCTTCTTACCAGCACTCCTATATTTATTTAATCAAATACTGACATAGCAGAAATACTGCACTCGAGTTATTATCAAAAATTAAACTGAATTGTTTTCTGTTTCAGGTCTGACTGGTTCTGCATTGCTATCATTGGCTAGTCTACCATTTAGGAACACAATTGGATATATATACATTAGTGAAAATAATGAAAAAGTAAAAATATCTTCTATGGACTTTTGGGGCAGAAGAAAAGACAGAGTAATATCAGTAGATGACTGGATTCCTTTGCTCGACTTAAACCCCAAAAAAATGGATCCCATATACCTCACACCTCACCTTTCAGATGGCACAACATACAAATTATTTATTAAATTTGGCCATGTTTTAAATCCAAGAAAAATGGGAGAATATTTGGAATAAAAATAAATGAAATAAATAAACTAGGAGTGTGAATGTGAAAGAAAACTACTTAGTCATAGTATTATCAATCTACTTCTTATACATACAGTAGTATTGGAAACCAAATCTTATAAATAGGTGAATTTAGATAAAATACACTGTAAAACAATTGCATGGGATTTTCTTCTATAATCCTTAAAAATTACTGTGTATGAATTACACCAGGAGTCAGAGAATGAAATGTAGATTTTATAACTTGATTGACACAAATATTTAGTAAGAAAGCAGTTCTTGTAAGCTCTCATAAATAAGCAAGCAAAGAAGCAACAACTTTAAGACAAGTAATACATAAAATAGGCAAACTATGGAGAAAATTATGGAAACAATTATAAAAATAACATAGAAATATAACATTAATAATTGTATAATAATATACAAATTTACAAAATCACCTCATAATAGCAACCTTAATGGTAAAAGGTATAAGATAATTTAGTCTTGAAAGGCTTGTCTGGCAATGCTTCTTTGGATATTTTACCTTATGTTAATGTGCTCAAGATTTAAAATTTAGTTAACATTTCTCATCTTACGTCTTTCTTATTAGGGGAGCATTATATTATATTTTAGGTAACCATTTCCTAACCCTGTTTCGGTTAGGAAATGGTTAGTCTAGATAGACTTATACATAAGGAAATTTCTTTGGCTAGATAGCCAAAGAAATTTACTAAATGCAAATGCAGTTTGTTAACAAAAATAGCCTTTTAACGTGTTGTATAATGGACTCTCCCTGTAAATATTATGTACTACAAAGTTTCCACTCATGGTACCTAACAGGTCTATATGGGACTAGTGGCAGCAGCGCTTTATTAGCATAAATTTAAACGCGTAAGATCTACGTTTTACTTGACTTTTTAATTTACTTGACGCCATTATTTTTAAGTTCCCAGTTTCAACTACAAAACACTTTTCACAGAAGACTGTTCCTTTCAGAACGAATCAGACTGTATAAAACTTACGTAATACAAACGATATGGTATCGCACTGTTACCCAATAAATAAAAATCCTTTCTCAGATCTTTTCAGAGGAGAGAGGGCACTATAATTCGTGACGTGATTTTTTGTACATATTTCATATTTTTAATACTTATGATGTAAGACAAATATTTATTAATTTTAAAATGTAAAGTCGGATTTTTTGCATTTAAAACAACTTTATTCTTGTATATTAATATTATGTAAGTAATGTGATTTAAATTGCAAGTTTTACATTTATATCATTAAATGTTTCAGATATCGTCATTATTATAAGATTGACATTATTGTCACCACAAAATCTTTTTTTAATTTACAATATTGAAAATCTTCATCCTAAGCATATTTGTGATCTATTTTCTCTATTTTGCAACTATAGTGATTTTATTTATCATTTCAATAATTATTGTGCATTTAGCTAAATAGAAATAAAGCAATAAGTCAAATTATTGGCTGAATGTGAGGTGCCATTGCAGTTAATGAGGGAGTGTCAAATGGTATATTATAAATAAAGGTACTGACAAATTCTTTGAAAATCATCCTTATAAATGTGGACACCAAGTAACTTAGAGACAAGTTTCTAGATTATATTTCTTTATAACTTTCCTTACACAATTAAAAATGGTATCTACAATTATAACAATGATTTACATAACTTTACATTCAAATAGATATATCATTATTTTACACTTCTAAAAAAAAAACACAATCACACTTTATTTTTACAAATATCACGGCAATGAACAATTTTCCTACTTGCCCTAACATGTACTACACGGTAATGTTTTGGTGCCTATTATATTTATTACAAATCCGTTTCTAACAAGATATTTAATATAGCATTTCAACATAGTTGAAAACCATATAGCAAAAGTTTAGTCACCCTTGACTGGAATTCACCAACAGTCACTAACATTTTAATATAATATGTTTAAGTGAAGATACCAATTTAATAAAATAGACAAAGATTAAAGATGCATGTAAAGCAAGTAACAGTAATTTTTTGTTTTTGACGACGGGTAAAATAACTATTTTTGACGTTTTTAATGCTGAAACACAATACTATTTTAGACATAAAGCTTATTTACGACAAGTTTTACAATCCAAATTGCTGCATTTTTAACTTACCCTTAAAAACAAAAGCAAGAGAATTGCTTTCAGAAATTTGCATTGTCTCAATAATGTTCAAGCCTCCATTATTGATGAAACATTATTGATGAATAACTTAAAATGACACAATGCTGCAGATCAATCAATTGGCATGTTTGCTATTTACGTAACAACCTCTCTTATCTTTAGTTTAGCGGTTTTAGTACAGTGCAGTAATTCATCGGGTGACGAGCGAAATGTTTTTTTCGCCTAATGATAATTTAGTTAGATTGACATAAAAGCATGTTAGCAGATAGCCGAACGACAAATCAGCTAAATGACATAAAAACAGAACACCTAGTCAGCAGAGAGTCAACTTTACTGGAAGACAAACGCAGAATGAGCAAGTAGAAAAACGTCTGGAATTGCAAAAAGTCTATGATTAGAAAACTTTTTTAGCTAGAAGGCAAATTGACATAAACGCAGATTGAGGCAGCAGTAAAAACATCTGGAAAAATAAAGTCTGAATGGACTTTTGCTTGGGCGCTTGCCCTTTTTTGATTTTTTATCATTCTCGTAAATAAATAAAATATATTTGCTTAAAATATAATTTATTTATTTTATTTATAAATTTGATAAGTCTACAAAATGAAGTTTTTATGATAGATAGAGCATGTGCATGTCTTCTTCTTCTTCTTCTCCTTTTTTTTTTGGCAACAGAGCTGACGATTGTGTCAGCTATTTCTGCCAGCGTCAAGTGTAGAATAATATTCTTGTTGATGATATTAATGGTATATTACAATGATAAAATAGAAAAAATGTGGATGAAATTAAATGACAACCATCTTCCGTGAAAACAAAAGATACATGTGTATGTCTATCTACCTTGACATTCAGAGTTAATGTCAATAAAGTAACTATGTCATTTTTACATCCAGACGATTTGCTACTATGTCATTTAACGCTCATGTCTAGTGACTATGGTATTTTTAAATCTAGACTATTTGCTAATAGAGTATTCTGAAAAGACATTTTATGATCCAGACGTTTTGCTTGTAGAATATTTAGCGTTCATGTCTATTACCAACTATGGCGTTCAAATATCAAGACGTGAGAGCGACATGGAAATTTTGCAAAGTGGACATTTCGCTCGTCACCCATTCTATCATTTATTCTATAATATAATTCTACTTTGATTTCTTCACTTCACATTTTAAATATCCCTTGAGCAGAATTTATATTTTTATAAAATTCTATGGTAAACTATTGCATGTGTGTATTGGTGTTTTGAGCAGAATTTATATTTTTATAAAATTCTATGGTAAACTATTGCATGTGTGTATTGGTGTTATCAACGTTATACTAATAATTGCCCATACAAGTACCTATACTTGATGGTTAATCAACCCAAGCTTGTGCAGGCTGGTCTGTAGTGAATGGACTAACTCCATTGCGCTCCATGGCTTCTAATATTTCACACACATACTCGGCCACATCAGCTCGACTCTGGTCAATGCCTTTGATGAAAGGATGCTCCAATAACTTGTTATATTTTGGTCGCTGGTTTTCTTCTTTGATGAGGCTGTAATTAAATGGAATAAGTACTGATTATATTTTTATAAACAAGAATGAGGTGCTCTTGCATTACTATTGTTATGGTAGCAAGCTCAAATAACTATCTGGTGATTATAGTTTGAGTTTTTTGCTAGTTATTTGCACAGCTGTCAATAAATTGGTATTGACCAATTGGTGGCCAAAGAGGGCGTTTAGGAAAATTTTGGGCACCAGTTGACGCCACTTTGGAAAAATTGCTTCAATTTTGACAGTGCTTTCAAAACAAATATTGTTCAGTGTTGATTTCGGCAATAATGTTTAATTTACAAAATGGATGGAGAGTTTTATTAAATGGCGCCCACGAGGGGACGGCACCGATGCGTCAGATCTAGCTGTCAAGCGCTTTTTGAAATTGAACCTCTGATTGGCCCAATGCGACAGTTGAAGTAGCGCCAACTGGTGGCAAAAAAAAATCTAAACATCCTCAATAACCAACGTTCGACAGCTCCGAGGGTTGCTAGATATACTGACTTTGAATCTGCAATAATTTTATTCAAGAAAAAAGATGAAGGAGTTGGTAAGAATAAAGTAATAATACTTTTTATGCAGTGTAATAATTATACGCACCAAGTATTAACAAAGTTGACGAAATTGTTTGAGAATGCGTTGTTGTTATTGGTAAGTCTTGGGGGATCGCCCTGAACGACTTGCTGCAACTGTTCGAAGACGGAGCCCCAGCGCGGATACGGAAACGCGCCGGTCGCGACCTCCATTAGAGTGATACCGAGGGACCACACATCTGACCGTACGTCGTAGCCCCGCGCGCGCCCCGGATCGATACGTTCTGGCTGTAATATAAATCTGGCTGTTGAATAATAATAATAATAAATATGACTTTATCAACTTAAAATCTAATAGAGTTGTTGATACTAGCAGATTTAATAAATCTTCTTCTTAGCGTTTTGACGGTAAACAAGTTGATATTGTGCCCGCCGAAAAAGGGGGGCAACCTTGAAAAAATTATTGACTGCCTCTGTGGTGCAGCACGAGCGCAAGCGACTGATGTGCACGAGGTTGTGGGGTTCGATCCTCACACGGGATAAAACTATATGTAATACATAAAAGCCTCCCTCAGGTACTTTTATTGTCCATCGATATAGTTCTCTTATAAACCGTATCAAATAACGCAACGACAAGTAGACTCGGTGGACATTTTTACACATTTCAGGGATTTTTGTCCCACGGGGACAAAAGTTCCTCGTCTGTGCAGGCCAAAGTGTTGGTTCCGAGTCTGGGTGTACTTTGTGTCCATTAATTGGTTTATTTTATCCAGTCCTATCAATAGTTCGATAGTCGAACAGTTGGGAATTATTTTTTACAATTTGTTAGACTGGCGGCTCGAACATTTGGAAACGCAGATTTTATCGTTTATTCCATCCAGTCCTACCAGTAGTTCGGTAGTCGAACTATGAGGAACTATTTTTCTAAATAGTTAGAATGGCGGATCGAACATTTTGGAAATGCGGATTATATTTCAACTAGAACTGTTAAGAATATAATTTGTAGGAAAGTACAATCGGGAAAAGATTTTTTGACTAGGATGGCAGAAGATTGTAGGTTCGAATGATCTATTAAATAAAGCGAAAGAGTTGTCTTTTTAAAATAAAAATAAAACGGCCAATTGCGTGCGGGTCACGCGCAGTGTAGTTGCGCAATATGCGAACCCTTTAAGTAGTACCTTATCTATAATATATTAACCTTTAAGTATGGACATATTTATTTGTAACACTAACATGGACATGAAGCCCCTCATGCTACTTTAAATATTCTTTGTTACTAAATCAAGTAGAAGGTGTCAAAGAATAAAAAAACGTGCTTAAATAATGTTTTTTTTTTTAAATATTCATGAAAAATTTAAATTCAAAAGCCTAGGTGCATATTTTAGTAATTTTGAATATGGTTTAGTTTTAGAGCTAAAAGTATACCATAACTAACTTTTTTAGTTATTTTGACTTTAAAATCTTAAAATCTAATAGGTAAAGATTAAATGAAAAAAACTTGTCATCAACTTCTGGAGATCAATTACAAAAAACCTACAACCGACTTTTAAGAGCAAATTACTAGCAGTCGTTACATAAATGACGTGAACATTGCATGATACGGGGTTGCTGCAGTCAATAAAAACATAGTTGTTATTTGGTGTGACTATGTAGGACAGAGTCTGCATTAATTTCTAGGAGTTGAGGTGGCTTCTGGGACCCGATCTTCCAGTGCAACGATATCTTTTTGTACCTAAAATACGAGTCAATCTTATCTTGAGCTCTCAAAGCCCTCTTGGCAAGTTTCTGATGGTAATACCTACATCGTTGCATATAAGGCACTACAAGCAAACGAGCCAATGTTTCAGTGAATTTTCTCATAATAGAAGGCATTTCGCAATACTGACAGTGGTATATGAACTGCCACTGTCGACTCCATCTTCTAGATCGTCGCATTCCGTCGAAGAACTTCCTTCGTTATTTTCATAGTGACGTATTAGTTCAGAATCCGATACAAAGATCTGTTCAATTTTCTGCTTACTATCAGTCTCGTTTGAAGCTAGTAAAAGTGCAACAAATTCTTTAAAGATAGATCGGAAACACGAAATATTGCCCAGTTGATCATAAAGTCGTATTTTATGCTGGCCTCTAAAGTGAATTTTGTGATGGACGCTTTGAAGTAGAACTATGGTCAATCTACACAACTATAAAATTTCCAACCATTTCATATACCTATTTAAATATACAACAAACTTTGAAATATCTTAAAAATAAAATTTCTACACAAATATTTTTGAATGGCAGATACAATGGACATGGAGCCTTACAGGCTACTGCCATTTTTTAAATAGATATTACTCACTTCTTAAGCACCTAGCAACGCAGCATCTTTCCTCATAAGTCGTTTTAGCACTAAAACTGAAGCTACTGAGCGGCTCAGCAGCGGAAAGCGAGGGGAAGAGGGTAAAACAACAAAACTGACATTGTCGTGTAGCCTGAGAGGCTCCACGTCCATACTTAAAATTAATAACATTAAATTAAAAATATATGAAACCCCCGATATAGTGTACATTATTCTACTAGTCAAGCCCTTTCATTTGATATCCATATGAAGGGAGTTGTGAAAAGTATGAAAGCCGCCACTTTGTGGCGCTGACCATCTTGGGCCGACTTTCGTCAAACATAGCTAAGAACACGCCCGACTAATTTACTATTCACACAAAAAAAAAACAAAATCAAAATCGGTTGACGGTTCATCCGTTCGGAAGCTAAGATACCACAGACAGACAGACAGGCACACACACACACACAGAGACACGTCAAACAAACTCATATCACCTCTGCCTCGCCGTCGCGTCGTTTTAACGACGAGAGTTAAAAATTAAAACGGGCTCACATACCATGTAGAAGTAAATGATACTACTGTAATAACAATTTGGCGGATTTATTAAAAATAAAATATTTATTAAAAATGAGCCCAAATATTTATACTATCGTAAAAAAATCTTAACACCGCGATTCAGAAAATCTACAAAATCGATCTACCCGATCTATTGGTGCAATTGGAACTAAATCTAGAAGTACATTTTATAAGTTGATTCTTTTGTAATTCTTAATAATACTTTCAAAATAATTAAATAATAAAGAAACACTTACTGCCATATATGGTCTGCAACCAGCGTCACGTGTGCGAGCTATTGAGTCCACTAATTTACCAGATATACCAAAATCACATAACTTTATATTTCCTCTTCTGTCCAATAGTATGTTTGATGGCTTTACATCTCTGTTTAATTATAATGTTTCATATTAGCGTTAATAATATCATTCATCAGATTAGAGCAAAAAAAGAAGTTTAGTAAAACGCAGTTTTCAGGCAATCCTAAAGCGTTTTTTTTAAGTTTAACAATATCAACACATGCATGTGTGATGTTGTAGTTCAATTCAGACCGGAGAGTGCCGGAGGGCCCAATTTCCCCCCTTTCCTTAAACTATCAAGGAAGGCAGCGGCTTCACAGAGTCCCTGGCATTGACTCTGAGTCGGCCATGAGCGACAGTTACCACTTACCATCAGGCGGGATGTATGCTTGTCTGCTACTGTCGGCAATAAAAAAAGACTTCTGCCGCCGCGCCACCGCACCGGCGTATATTTTGTCATAATTAGCGATCGGAATAGGTAGAGCTATATGAGCCATTTTTGGTACTTGTGGTATCATGTAAGAGTAGAGTGTCGCGTAATTTCTTCTCTTTTGTTTCCACAAGCTGGCTGTGTTTTGTTTCTACAAGGAAATAATAATTCTACAAGGACGGCAACAACGCGCGTGTGCACATTGGACTTTTGCAACTTCGGACATCCGATGTCATTGATGTAAGTTTGGCAACGTCGCGTGTGCAATGGTTTATGTAAAACAATTCATTTTTTTTTTCAGTGTATGTCCATATTACCATAATATATGTTTGCAGTCAATGAACCAAAATAGCTTTACCTATTCTAAACTCTGGTCATAATAAAGCATTATATTTTAACAATGCTGGCAGTTTTCATTCTGATGAAGTAGGTATAATGACAATGTTTTGGTTAGGAATACACAAAATATTGTTTATGGTTAATTGACACCAGTTTATTGCTGGTATTCTTTGCCTATTTTAAATTCAAGTTTACAACAAACCTCTTTTGTTTCAGTTTAAGTATAAGTAAGATAAAACTTGGACTACTTACACAACACAATAATATCATCATTCACCCATGGACAGCACACAAAATCCACAGATGAGTTACAGAAAAACAGCTTGTGTCATAATTATATCATATCCATTGCCATATATTGTTACATTTAAAGTTGCTTTTTTAAGAACATTTTTTTATGAAAGAACCTAAGTAAATCACTCACCTATGAATTATTTTTAGTTTTTCTTTTAAGTAATTTAAAGCTTTGACTGTTGCAAGTGTTATTTTAGCTATAATGGTTTCAGGTATCCTTGTCTGCATCCTTTCACATATAAACTTATAAAATTTGTCTAAAGATGTGTCCATTAACTCCATGCAAATCCAACAGTCACCCTGTAATGTAACTTGCTCTAAATTATATGACACCACTTGCAACAGAATGTAAGTTTCAACCACTTTAGACTAAGCAATTATAATAATAATAATAATAATAATATTCTACCACATGCACACAGCGCCATTTAGCCCCAATTTAGCCTATCATTTGTATACTGCAACATGTGCAATGGCAACACAGACTCCAATAGGAAATGTCAGTCAATTTACCTACAGCCAGTTCAGTGACTAAGACCCATTTTTACTAGTAAAAGCCCAAACCTTTCTTCCTAATGGCCAGATTATTACTATTATTTGAGTTATAGTGTTTCATAGGTATTCATTATCATCACTTCACTTCAAATATAGGCTTCTGTAAAGCATCTCCACAAGTGATCCTGCCTGAGTCACACTCACTCATTCAATACCTACCTAACCTAACCTTTATCCTCTATTTTAAACCTTTAAGTCATTTTATCGCAATAAAATAAAGCCCATGTTGTTCCCTATCTAATCTAATATTATATAATATTATATAATAAGAGGTCTAATCTATATGTATACCAAATTTAATCAAAATCTGTTTAGTGGTTTAGGTGTGAAAGCATAACAGACAGAGTTACTTTTGCATTTATAATATTAGTATGAATTAAACCCCCTTTATACAGTTCTGCAAATATTATAATTCATCGTCTATATGAAAGCAAATGCACATAAGGACATCCACACTTATTGACATAGACATTCTTAACAAAGTAGTCATCACCTCAAGATATGAGACTGTTGACTTTTAATTTAAAATGTAGTTTTATTCTAAAGTCATATAATCACATTAACCAGAATAATAAGGCATTAGCTTATTTGTCTACTACCACGTTAATAACTAATGAAAAAAACTGACAAGGAAATCAATATTATGTTTCATTCCAATTCCAATATTATGTTTTAATTTGCTGACATTTGTAAACTTTGACGTTCATATGTGTTAATTTAATTAACCTATATGAATAGACATATTTCATTTCCATAGTTTCAGAGACGTGTGACAGACAGAAAACTGACATTAAAATCAGCTTTTAAAGTTTACAGCTCTCACAGAAACAGAAAACATGATAGTAAACAAAAACTGACCTCTTTAAAAAGTGCTCCATAAAACTGCACAATGTAAACACAATCATTACTTTTCATAACAACTTCCAGATCCATCAGCAGTTGTTTTTGCTCTTTCTCATCCACTGTGGAGCGAATGCGCTTTACTGCCATTACGCGGCTTGTTCTGCAATACATACCAATATTAGTCCATTAAGCATAAATTTGATTCTTTGTTAAATATTTGTTATAATATGCTGATAACTTACTTTCTGTGAACCATTTTATTTACAGCTCCAAAAGCTCCTCTGCCTATTTCACCAAGATCTTGTAAATCATCAGCTGTGAAATCATACACTTCTGTGGCGGATAACTGCAATTTACCTGATGACTGCATAGACGGATATATCCTACATCTGTCCCTGAAATATTATCATTATAATCATTATAGTATTTTAGGTATAGTGTTGCTTCTAAAATTACCTTTTGTAAAACAGGCTTTTAAGACTATAAATAAAATACCTTGTGTTTTCTGGTAATACATCTCTTATTGTTCGAGACGGCACTCGAGGCCTCTGTACTGGCACAGGGGTTGGTGTGAATGGCATAAAAGCTGCACCTTCACCGGATGGACCACCTGCTATGTGTAAATTTAAGCCCTTGCGTTTTTCCAATACAAATAAATTCAAGTCAGGTTTCGGCATAGTCGGCCTACTTGGACCTAAGGGAATACAAGAGTATGATATATTCATTAATAAATAAGCTACATTGTAAATCTACGTTTATAATTGCTGATTACCTTGGTTTGATGACACTTCGCCATTCTTCGACATTTTTAAACGAAATTGTTTTATAAATTGCTGTCACTATTCTTTGGTGCAAATTACAGCTTCCAAATTCTCCATTTGAAGGTTTAAGTTACAAAACTAGTCACGTTTTCATAATAAGCCATGTAAATTTATTGTCGAGTGTAAGCATCGTATTTATCGACAACATAAAAATATTACAAATTACAATATTTATCAATCTGTGGATTTTGATTTTACGAAAGACAAGGGCAGCACACGTTTGACAGCTGGCTGCGTTTTTTTTATTACCCGTTAGTGGTGGGTCGTTGACGTATTTCGACACAACGCAACGAGACCGTTTAGCGTCTACGATAAACTAGTTTAAAAAACAGTTTCATTTTTGACTAGTTTCGGCCGTCAACTATACAACGCATTGTTTTGTCAACGGTCGTCAACGGCCGAAACTAGTCGGCAAAACAACATGTCATTTTGTCGACAGTCGTCGACGACCAAAACTAGTCGACAAAACAACACGTCGTTGTGTCGACGGCTAGTCTTTGAAGATTAGTTCGTACTTCGTATTCCTTCAGGTTCATATGGTCTAAAGTATGTTTACTCGGAAATTGGAATGTTGTCGGTCGTTCATTTTCGTTCTCGTCGAGTCATCGCAAGGCTTATTCGTTCACGAGTAAACTAGTTTATTGGTAGACCGTAAACTAGTCTACCGTTCATGCGAGATAAACAGTCTAAAAAAACGTTTCGTTCATTCAACGCTCACCACTATTACCCGTACATTATGGCGACCACGTACAGTCTTGCGTTTTCAAAACGCATAACCTGTGAAGTATAGAATGTCATAAAGGTCCGCTCACTGCGGTGAAACAAACGCATGCGTTTTGGCATCTCGCTGCAAATTTGCGGTGAGTCTACCGCACATATTTTTGTATCGCATAGAGATTATGAGGCGCCGCGCACTGCGGTGGAAAAAACGCACGGTCGCTCAGTTGCGGTAGAGACAATTATTATATAGGAATGTATATTAACCTTTGCAGCGTCGGCGGGAACACCGGTAGTCCCACTACGGCAGCGCTATGTTTGATAACTTTGAATGACGTTAAAATTTATTAACCAATGAGAGTATTTGATACCGTTTGAAACTATCTTCATTCCTTTTGAATTTAGAGTTTTAATTGGCTGTCTCGTTAAAGAAAAAGTAAACAAAAACTTCATTTCAAATCAAACTGTGGTAAATTTGAAATAGCGCGGTTGTGTAGTGACGACGAATATAATTCAAGAATGGATTTCGACGAAAGCTAGTAAGTAAATGTTATAGTATATTATATTAAAATACGTGGAAAGATATCTAGATTATTTTAGATTACAAACTTTATACTATAATTAAATGCATTACATCGTAAATTAACACCAAACTATTTTTTGTTCAAAATGACACTAAGTTTGGTGCCATTTTGAATAGAAAAATGTTCGTTTAGGATGATATTATGAAATAAATTGAGATTATTTAGCTATAAGACAGTAGTATGTTTCATAATCTTTACTATTTATAAGATACAATTGTGTAATTTATTATTATGAAGCTGTGATTTGTATAACTATAAAAATTGCCGCGAAATATTGACAAAAAGTACTGACTGCAAAAAAGATTTCCGTTCCTTTCATTCAAGCCCCGTATTTTTTCAAGTTTATTATTGTAAATTAAGAAACAGATATAGATAGGATATAGAAATAATAATTTTAGTCGACATTTGTTCATGTTTTTTTAGTGTACTTAGGTACTTACAGTGGATTTCGAATGTAACAACATTGAAGGGACGGCGTAATTTCGTCGTGACATCCGGGAGTCGTAACAGGCATAGGTGTAATATTTTGTCACGGTTTTTCCACATCGTAGATATTGCTGAATGGGAAACTTTCTGTTCTTTGCACTGATCACTATTCACTATTGTGTTCACCATTTTTCAATTTTGAAATGATTTCTGCCTTTTCTTTTACAGTGAATGAGCGTCTAGGAGCCATACTTATTCAAAAGTCTAAACACAGTTGCCACTCAGAATATCACTTTGTAACTGAATCTTTTTAACTCCGAGATGTACACGCTTACCTGCGTAGTACGGCCGGGTCCCTAGCTCATATTTATAGCTACATATACAGCTCATAATTATAAACAAAAGAACCACTATTGCTGACCATCTGTGCGGATGTAAACGAAAGATAAGAAAGCCAACATAACTGCCGTCGTAACACGTGCATGGGATTTCTAAGAATTTGTCACAAATCACTGGTTAAAAATAGTCGCTACAACCGAACTCGGTGTAAATTGTGAACGTAGTTACTAAATTATAATGCTACTCACGTATTATACGATTATCAACCTAATAAAAAGCACAGCATTATAAAAAAATAAATTAAACGAATGTAAATTTTTCACACTGACGGTACATTTGCTAAGTGTTTCGCGCGCCGTCATGGCAACCGTATCATAATTCAATGCTGAGTTATTAACTTTTGTTATTGATTTAGTTATAAGAGTAGTTGATGTTATGTGTTTTATATATTTAGTACTTAAAAGTATAAGCTATGTAAACTGACAAGAATTAGTGCTTTATTCCAAAGTATTTTAGTGTTTATGTTTGTTCAAAGTGTATGTGAAGAGATTATTTGTTTGTTTTCAAAGTTTTTTACAACAAAGATCGTGTAAATAAGGTGTTTATACATTTATTCTGTACTAATTAATAAAGAGTATATTTCTGGCAATTTAAAAAAGTTTTTATTATCACATTCGGTTGAAAATTAACAAAGATATTGAGGTATTATTGACGCCAGTCAGCTGTCGTTAGGTCAACACTTAGAGCATTGGTTGGTTTAATGCTCTAAGGGTCAACAGGATAAACGGCCGACGTTTGGGACCGTTTCTTAAAATTCACTCGCGAAGTCGCGACGCTCCAAAGGTTAAGCATAGCATAGCATAGCATAAGCTAGCGTATATTAAATACCCGAGATTTCTGGGATTATTGATCTGATTTGATTGAGTATAATCGTTCAAATAATCTGATTAGCGATTACGATTAAAAGTTCAATCGTAGCTTTTCGTTTAAAATTAACTTCATCGTAATCAGATGACTCCATCTTCACCAAAACATTATATTCTAAGTACAAAATAAAAAAAATACAATAAAATAAATCATTCTTAAATAATTAAAAAAAAGACTAAAGTTGTAGTAGTAGTAGTAATACTAAAATAGTACTTAAACATAAAATTATTTTTAGAAAAAAAATTAAAACCGACTTCAAACAATACCTACATGTTCAATCCTTAACTAAAAAGTAGAAAATAATATTTTAATTACTTAATAGCAAAGAACATTAAAAGGGAATCAACGCAATCCTCGATACCTATAATATCTTACTATTTATAGTTTTTAATCAGTTATTTTGGGAGTCGGTTTCATGCCATTTATTGTCATACACAAAGTCATATTGTCTTAAACTATATTTGCAGCTGTGTGTAAATTTTAATATATACACAGCTGCAAATACGGAGTAAGGTGAATAAACTTTCAAGACATCAGGATATTGACATTCACATCAAATTTAATAACAAAACTCGCACTACAATCTTCTGATTTTAAGTATTCTTATTGTCTGAAAGTTGAAGCACCTGCGACTACTAAATTAGTACTCGGAATAAGTAATGTTATTGACTAGACATGTGTTGCCATATAATAGAGGTAATGGGCCATTAAGGTGCAATTCCTAAATGCGAGCTGTAATTTATTTTATTGTTGTTAACTAACTACGCTTGTATACAATATACAAAGACAAAGAACATCCAGAGGCAGAACAAATTGAGAGCACAGAATAGTGGGTATCAATCTCATTTAGGTATGTGCTATTGGCGAGGTGACCAATTCAAATTTCTTGGGATATTACACCTGTTAGTGTTAAGCTTCGGCCAAACCTGCGCGACCAAAGCGACTGCGAAGCGGGAGCGTCTGTCGCGCGGGGGTCGCTGCCATATAATATCTATGGCGCCTTGCACACCTGCGCGACCGCAACGCGGGACTGCAGCGTCCGCAGAGCGGGACGCACGCGTCTAGTGGTCAGACGTGTGTAGTAGTATAATTAAAGTACTACCCTCTCATAAAAGTTCGATGTAAGAGTAGTAGTATTACTTTCGTTCGGTAAGTGAGAGCGCCAGAGGCGCAATCTCTCCCCTTTCCTTTTTCCTCATTCCCAACTCCACTACCTTTGCCTACCTTACTCTCTGCACCTACACCACTACCTTTACCTACCACATTCCATTCGCCTATCCCACCTCCTTCACCTAACCCACTCCCTTGCCGGTAGGAAGTGGCTTCGCAGACCGCAGAGTCCCAGGCAATGAAGAAGCGACATGAGCGACAGTTACCACTTACCATCAGGTGGGCTGTTGGCTAGTCTGCCAAAGTCGGCTGTAAAAAAAACCCTACCGATTCGTACTCTGTCAATCAAACCATTGAACCAGAGAGGTTGCCATTATTTGTCGCGTGCGGTTTATTCCGCAAAAGCAATAAAAGGTTTTTTTCATCAGAGTCAGAATTTGATGTTAAATACGAGAATGTCATCACCACAACAATTTAGTAGCTATCCTACTAATATTATACATGTGAAAGATTGTGGGTGTGTTTGTTACCACTTAGTGCCTACACGGCTAAACGGATTTTAATGAAAATTGGTATGTTAGAAAGGTTTGGTGCCAGAGACAGACAAAGTATTTAAGGTTATTTTTATCCCGAAAATCGGTTTGATTTCCGAGGAAGACAAAACACATTTTAGGCGCAGGCGAAACCGTAGGGCGCATCTATTGCCAGATAAAGACGCGCAGCTTTAGTGATTGTTCACTAACAAATGAAGTTCGCGGTTCGCGTCGCAGTCGCGCAGGTGTGCACGTTAAGTTTCGCGTTGCGGACGCCTCGCGTTGCGTCCTGCGTCCCGCGTCGCAGTCGCGCAGGTTTGGCCGAAGCTTTAAGCCGAAGGGAAAGAGACATATAGAGAGAGAGAAAGAGATAGAGAGAGAGAGAGAGAGAGTGCAATTCTGGTATGCATTTTGATGGAGTCAAACAATGGAAATTCACTATCTAATACCTACAGAACAACAGTTCAAGTCGAACAGGTATCTCCTAAATACTGAGCGATTTAATTCAAATAACTGAAAGGTTTTGTACGCCAGTATAAAAATAGCCTATTAGTAAGATTAATTTCTTCTGAAGCAATAACAATACACAAAATTAGTATTTATAAATGACACGAATGACACGGATATGAAATGCCCGTATATCTAAATACAGGCATTTCATATCCGTGTCATTTGGATATGACATGGATATGAAATGCTTCATACAAAAGACTAGCTTTCCGCGTCGCGGTTTCACCTGCGTCTTCGCCTACTGCTCTGCTCTTGTCGCCCGTAGCGTGATGTTACATAGACTATAATATATTACCTTATATATCCTATACTACCTATGCCAATCCGTACTGGGATATTGCATTCCAGCCTGGGGTGGTGCAACAAAGACTTCCCTTCTCAGAGTGGACAGAGCACAAAGAGCAATTCTTAAAGTAATGACTAAAAGGCCCCGCAGATACCCGACAACTAGGTTGTACTCAGACTGCAAAATTCTATCAGTCCGCCAACTTTTTGTGCTACGATCTGTACTGAGAACTTTGCGCCTCAAACGCACACGACATACTACCACATTCGCAGCACATCAATACCATACATTAAGTACACGCATATATTATATCAAAAAATCCACAACACGATATCCATCTCGAACCTAAACACATTCAAACTTAAGTCTAAAGTCACAGAGTGGCTATTACAACAGGATTATGCTCAGACAGAGTCCTTACTCACGTCGCCAAAATAAAATATACTCAAATATGGAAAACACACATGCGCACACACACGCACCCACACGTACACGCTTACACACACATACACGCGCACACACACATACATACACACACACACACAAACAAACAAACAAACACACACACACACACACATACAAACACACACAAACACACACATACACACACACACACACACACACACACACACACACACACACACACAAACGCACACAAACAAACACACACACACACACACACACACACACACACACACAAACACACACATACACATAATTATATACACATATACACTTCTTTTTTTTTTCTCTTATACTTTTAAGTACTATAAATAAAATTTTTGATAAAATGTTTGTTTACGACAGTTCAAATTAATGTGTAGTCATAGAACGACACAGTCTACCATTTGTTGTTGTGTAGATACTATTAAGGCTGAACACTGTCTCTCAAGATACAAGTTACCCTAGTTTGAGAGGCAGGGTTAAATTTATTGTACAGTTTTCGAATCATACAACAATATGAAATTGTAAAACTTAGGTTATATTCACATCTGAACTTACCTTTTTTTTTTGAAAAATAAATTTATTAGGTATTGTTATTATTATTATTACCTTCCTCGAGAACTATCACAAGCAAAAATAATTTGTCAAATCTGACTGGTTGGTCCAGAGATTAGCGCGTTCAAATAAAGAAACTAACAAACAATAAACTCTTCCGCTTTATATAATAGTATAGATTTTACGAGTAGATATTTAAATAAAATTATTTTTAGAAAAAAAATGAAAACCGACTTCAAACAACACCTAGGTACATGTTCAATCCTTAACTAAAAAGTAGAAAATAATATTTTAATTACTTCATAGCAAAGAACATTAAAGGGGAATCAACGCAATCCTTGATACCTATAATACTTTACTATTTATAGTTTTTAATCAGTTATTTTGGAGTCGGTGCCAGCCAAGAAGGATCTTTAATTCTGTCTTTGCAACCAACTTTTGTAATGCACGGGGCGGTAATTGCACGCGTGGGGGATATGCCTGAGTGCACTACCCGAACGCGGTCATACTCGTGAACGCAGACGTCATTGATAGTTGTGTTCAGATAGACATAAAAAATTTGACGCGCACATATCAGATTCCGTTCGATTTCTTGTATTAAATCTATATTTTTCATTCATATATTAATAGATTAATCAAGAAGGTTTTTTTTGCTAGTAGGTAGGTTATTTTTATGAAGGTCATTATGATCCTTCTTGGCTGGCACCGACTCCAAAATAACTGATTAAAAACTATAAATAGTAAAGTATTATAGGTATCAAGGATTGCGTTGATTCCCCTTTAATGTTCTTTGCTATGAAGTAATTAAAATATTATTTTCTACTTTTTAGTTAAGGATTGAACATGTACCTAGGTGTTGTTTGAAGTCGGTTTTCATTTTTTTTCTAAAAATAATTTTATTTTAAACTTTTAGTGGGAATTAATTGTATATAAATATATTCAATATGGGTAGACCTACTAAACGTGCTGCGCAAATGAGACAGCGCCGCGCCGTTTGAAAGAAAGTAGAGACGAGAGGTAAGATTGTAAATAGAGATATAAGGTCCTTGACAACACTTTCTCGATCGCTAAACCCTGAATCCCAGAAACCACACATCAAAACAAAAAAGTGATGATTTACCAACAATAAAGAATCATCAAAAATATCATAATTTAACTGACCGAGCAATCGCTCAGATATACAAAAAATAAACAGTGGTGCTGTAAAGGCAGGTTTAAGGCCGCCCGTTGCTGTTGTAATTTCTCACGACCATAAGACCTCCAACTTGGCTTAACGACTACCAAATTAAAGTGATAATCATAGTCTACTGCTTCTAAAGAATGAAGACGCTGAAAATGAAATGACGCAAATGGTCACTCATCCAGGGCCACTTCGTTTCTAACAAAAAATGAATTTTGAAAGTCACTTCGCACTTGTAGCATGGACATGTCAATGTCAGATAATTCGTCGCAAAAGACATCGACGTGTTGCTTTACACGTCTTCACTTCTTGCAAACGTTTTGTTACAAAATATTAAATTGAAGCCAAACTACTAAATCATTCTTTATAAAAAAAAACATGGGACCCCATTTCGGAGTATACCCTTTCAAATAAAAGAAGAATTTTCCAAATTGGTTTATAAATGACGGAGTTAAGTTGTAACAAACATACAACCACTGAACCATTTCTTATAATAAAAAAATGGGACCAATTTCAGAGTATACCCTCTCAAATAAAAAAAAAAATTTTCAAATCGGTTCATAAATGATCGAGATATGAAGTAACAAACATACAAAAAAAAAAAAAACATACGACCCGAATTGATAACCTCCTCCTTTTTGAAGTCGGTTAAAAACCAACTTAGTTTTATTTTACGTAATTACAAAACATTTAGTACTGAACTCTAAAAAATTTCATAATATTTTTCAAATCAATATTTTGTACCTAAATATTACTAGATGTTGCCCGCAGGTCGGCCCGCGTGAATGTTGGTAAAATCAGCATTTTCCATACAAATTTTTATACCCTATTTCAAGCCATTTTTTCGCAATAAAATATTCTATCTCTATACCAAATTTTATCAAAATCGGTTCAGTGGTTTAGGCGTGAAAGCGTAACTGATTGACAGACAGACAGTTACTTTTGCATTTATAATACAGAAATCCACTAATCTATATATATAAAAATGAATCCCTATTTCCCTTGGTCATGGCATCACGCGTGAACGGCTAGATCAATTTCGTTAATTCTTTTTTTGTTGTGTTTGTTATTGTCAGGAGAAGGTTCTTATGCAAGAAAACTAAGAAAATCGCAAGGTGATTTAAAAGTTTAAGATACTTAACCACCATATCATCACTACATAGTATAAAACAAAGTCGGTTCCCGCTGTTTGTCCCTATGTGGGCTTAGATCTTTAGAACTACGAATCGGATTTTGATGCGGGTTCAAGAGGAAGGTTTATATGTATATAACA
The DNA here is from genome assembly GCA_963082885.1 of Parascotia fuliginaria. NCBI lineage: Eukaryota > Metazoa > Arthropoda > Insecta > Lepidoptera > Erebidae > Parascotia > Parascotia fuliginaria. The sequence goes on along the minus strand of OY720178.1, from coordinate 9,037,669 downwards.
TGCATAATACAGTAGAGAAACATTGATAAATTTAGATATTTATATTATGATGTCGTAAATAAACAATTTTAAACCTTACAAGATAGATCAAAATAATGTACTTCAGTATTGTACACCTTAAAAAGGTCTACAAAAGAGTCCTTGATAGTATATGACTACCACTAAGGGATAACCCACAATAACCATTTTTTCCTTTACATTTTATTAGAAATAATGGCTTTTTTTCGAAGTGATTTTAAGCAATACATCATTTATCCTTATCAAATTAAGTACCTTAAATACACTGTGAATTTAATATTAATGATAATGCCTTTGGAGCATGTATTTTAAATAAATATTTTGAAAGATATTTCAGATTAAAAATGCAGGGAGGGATATAGCGGCATTCTGTAGTAAAATTAAATATAATACAGAATGTGTAAATACAGCGTTCACAGCATTTGTTTTCTTCGCACGGACAATGCTGTTACTAAATATAGTATCAGCATTGCACCCGTGCTAAGCCGGGGCGGGTCGCTAGTAATTTATAATTTTTAAATCCCGCTATTACAAATTACAATAAATTTTTAGAGGTGGTATTATCTCACTCTATGTTTCATCCTTTCTCGAAATTTAAGTAAATATTTACTTATTCTGATCTTTGACTCATCACGCTACTGGTGACTGGAGCAGAGCAGTAAGCAAAGACGCGGGTGAAACTGCGCTGCGGGATGCTAGTAATGCAATATCCAAACAGCTTTTTTGGATATGAACGTAGGTCGTTAAGTATAATTATCTTATGAAAAAAGCCCTTCATAGGTCTTAAGGCCGTCAAGAGATCTACCCAATACCGTACCGATTAGGTACCCTTTTTTATGCAATAATAAATGTATGTAGATAGCGACTCTTGTTTGACAATCTATAGCGACGACGTGTTGGCACCACAGCCGGAGTCCGAATGACAAAAAACATGCGTTTGTTTCACCGCAGCGCGCGGTCCCGTGAATGCGTTTATTCTACCGTGCGGTAGAACTAACGCACCGCAAGGCAATGCGCGGTCGGCCTTAAACATTATTACCCCTTCAACAAAGCCAAATCCAAAAATTTAATCTATGTACTATAAACAGAGATGCAATCATGCAAGCCCATTATTGACCTCTATTACTTAAGCGACAGATACTAAACTTATATTATTAATACTTTCGTATCTTTGCTCACTGCTCTGTTCCCGCTGCCAGTAGCGTGATGCTATAGATATCTTTACTCGACAGCTAGGCTATCATACGCAAAAATATTTTTTTAAATTCGACTTGTAGTTCCAAATATTAGCGCGTTTAAACGCACAAACAAACTCTTGAGCTTTTTTTAATAGTATAGATATAAATTGTCATGTAAGTCATAAATAAAAATATAAGATCATTTATGATCATTCATAGGGTGTTTGTATAAAATATACAAAGTGACGCGGTTCAACGCGACTCGCTCATCCTCCGAATCACAATTCATGTCACATAGCTATTAGCTCTGCATTAATTTTGACCTCTAGCACGTTGTTGTCGTTGATAGTCCAATACCACGGAACTAACTCTGTTAATTACCGCGTACGTACGTCTTAGCAAATTATACAGAAGGGCTAAAAACTGATTTTCTAAGAAACTAATCCGCTGAATTTTGAATGAACTAGTATTTAGGAACATTTCGTTCTCCTGTAATTAATGTACTAATTTTATTTTAATATTTATATTGCCAGTAGTTTGTTTATAGTCACTTACGCTGTATTGTTCCTGGGTTCTGGATCATTATCAATTGTTAATGAAAAAAATAAAGCTTTAATCTCAATCAATCATATATTTAATATAATTAAGTATTCCAGATCCTTCGGTTACTTTGGAGACCAGTTTCGTTAACAGAATTATTTTTCTTTTTAAGAAACCTGGTTTTCAAAGAAGAATAATTCTTCTGTTGTCGAAACTGGTTACCAACGAAGAAGAATATTAAATACTCTACTATGGAAACTTGGATGAATAATACCAATTGGCGTCTGTGCCACACCACCACACGCTGTATTGTTCCTGGGTTCTGGATCATTATCAATTGTTAATGAAAAAAATAAAGCTTTAATCTCAATCAATCATATATTTAATATAATTAAGTATTCCAGATCCTTCGGTTACTTTGGAGACCAGTTTCGTTAACAGAATTATTTTTCTTTTTAAGAAACCTGGTTTTCAAAGAAGAATAATTCTTCTGTTGTCGAAATTGGTTACCAATGAAGAAGAATATTAAATACTCTACTATGGAAACTTGGATGAATAATACCAATTGGCGTCTGTGCCACACCACCACTGCGACTTAGTTCAATAGGACTCCCCCAAGGTCTTCTTTTTGATCAGTCGTTCGTGAGCCGTCCTCATGAATCCGTTGCCTACCTTTATCATGACGTCGTCGAAACCCGTGTTCTATAAAACGGAATGGGATTATTCCGTTTTACCAACTAAAACAGCCACTCTAAGGTGAATAGTGAATACTGGGTAATTTGCATCTATTCTCACCTTATAATAATAATTTTTAACTCATCTGTACGCAAGGTGAAAAAATTCTTCTTATTCTACTCCTTTTTTTTTGGCAACAGAGCCGACGATTTGTGTCAGCTATTTCTGCCAGCGTCAAGTGTAGAATAATATTCTTGTTAATGATAATAATGGTATACTACAATGATAAAATATAAAAAAAATGTGGATGAAATTAAATTAAATCCATCTTCCGTGAAAACAAAAGATAGAACCGGTGAAAAAGTTGGAAGAACAATCTTTGGTCAAGTCAAATACTCGCGTAGACTAAAATACAATCGTCAAGTGAACGAGAGCGTGAGAGAACCCGTGAGGCCGGAGTGCGTGCGGTGCTATGATGATTGATGTCACAGCAGCGATCGCCAGCCGAGCCGGCGGAATTTCGCCAAACACACTTGTTTTTAAAATTCAATATCTCGGCAACTATTGAATGTATTGAAATAATTCGAAATATTTTTTACACACATATTTTTTATTTTCAATATAGAGTATGGAGAGCTAAAAATCAAAAATAAATAACATTCATTATTCTTAAAAAAAGAGGTCATTATGTTGCAATGCATCCTTGTCACTAACCGTAACTCAAAAATAACCATAATAGAGGTCAACACTCAAATATTTTTCAAACCTACTCTGTGCCCGCTAATGTTTTGTGTTTTGGGAAAACAAAAACGAAATATATTTTGTTTTGACAGATGTTACAAATAGAGTCTAGCTAAATCACTGCGCAAAGTCCATATTTACTTTTCGTTAGGCTAAAATTATTTATGCGGTGGTAAATATGTCAACAATTATAAAATTTGATGTGACGGAATTAAAAAAACTAGCGAGTGACAAAAACTCTTGTATCATCGAAAAGAAAGTGACTCAAAATTTGGCATTACAACCACGGTGCCTTGGAAGCCTCAAGGAATCCATAAAAAAGCTATTGGATTACAAAATCGGCAAGTTTGATAAAGAGTAAGTAGGTAGTACACAAATACTATAAAAACTACGGTTCTACTAGGCAAATGAGCAAACGTTTCCTTGTCTCAATTTTCTGTATTGGTACAGTATCATATGATCACTCTGGAATTAATGTCGCTTGACTCCATAGTGATTTTTCTACCAGGGTAAACCAACATGATTTCTATCAATACAAGTTTTCATGTTATTGCTATATCCAATGTTGAGCAAGTGTATAATGTTATGTGAACAAGTGTAATACATAATTTCTATATGTTTAATGTTGTCTGATTTTACAGGTTTAATGGCATACTGTTATGTTACAAAAACCTCAGAATACTGCAGCATGTTGGTACTATCAGAAACGATGATGCCGATATCCATTTCCAAGTTCAAGCTGATTATTTTATATTCTGCCCTTATGTTGGTGCGATTTTAACAGGAATTGTAAATAAAAAAAGTGCAACCCATTTGGGCATTCTTACCCACAGGTAAGGTTCATAGCTTATTAATTGCAAATATTGTGTGTAATATGATAAACATTGTTTTGTAGCAAATGATTGGATATAATGATGAGCAGTAGCAAAGTATCTTGATAGGTTTGTACCATATTATGTAAACTAATAGGTTTTTTTAAATTGCAGAGTTTTTAATGTTGTTATACCAAGGCCAACAGAAGCTCCTGGTAATATATGGATTGGTTCAAATGTTAAAGAAGGTCAAGAGGTCACTTTTAGAATAGTTGTCTTAGACCTTTATGGAGCTTTGCCTTACATCAGAGGAGAATTAAATGAAAGGTATTTTTGTATTGTTGCTACTTTATATGAAATTTATTTATTATCATAAGCTTGGACAGTTCCTAATGTCAGAGCATTATAGAGTTTTGCGTTAAATTTTTTAACATTTTTCATTTTCAATGCTTTTCTTTGTGTCCATAATGTTCATACTAAACTTATCCCCAGTTTAAGAATGTGAAGTAATGTGAAGTATTTTACTCTGTTTGAGTAAAAATCTAAAATATATTATTGTGATAGCTTAGGCAAAAAGCAGTCGGCAAACTTTACTTTTAGTTCATAAAATAGCAAACTAAATTTTAAAATTCAATTCTAAGTTTTCAGCTTTTTTATAACACCATTAAATAGTAGTCGCCATATTATTACATCATACTGCTTTGTAGTTATGGGCTTAGTAACTCCCGTAAAACATTGGATATGTAGTATATCCTTCCAGGTTAGTATATATATTTGATTAACATATTCATCTCCACAAACATATCCATAACTTTATTGCCCATTTAAAGGATGAATTTTAATAAAATACGGGACACATCTTCCATCAATTCTGTTAAAAAATGTTTATGCAAAATTCGAAGTAGATTGTATCGATATCTACGTTTATATAGATGAAGGTGTGCTTTTTGCTTGATTCTTGTATTAGACCGACGTCTAGTTGTTACTATGTCAATGGTTATATGACAAGTGTTTGTTAATTGGTTTATTTTATTATTTTCTTAATCATCAACTATTTAACTGTCAATTGATAAATGATTTAAATTGTGAAACAAGCCTTAAATTATACTGAACAATTTACATATGCATCTTTTAAAATCAAGTACGTGGTCTCCAAAGATTTGTCTCTTGGCTTCCATCTCAGATTTTGATTCCTAAACTTAACCCTAAACCGATTGCTAAAGAATTCCACCGTTGTACTTTCGTGCCTGATGTTCAATAAATAAAAATAAAATAAAATAAATTAACTTTAGTATGTAACGTTTATCCAACATTTTATTGTTACTTTGACAAGATTATTTAATACCACCACTGTACCTTCATTTTAGGTTTAATAAGCCTACATTAAATTGCACAGAACACTGTAGCAGAATACAGATTTTTATGAATCATGTTAAAAAATATACCTACTGTTTGTGTCTGCATTGTGGCGCGGCACGAGCTTTACAATACGGAGCTCTCGGTGCGCAAACCGTGCCGGGCCCGCCGCTGTCATCGTATGATGATCGTAGATATATACGTCATACTGTATTGGCGAAGGCTGGGCTAGCGTTTATACTACCTTCGAGTGCCTATATGAATACCTCGCCTTAATGCCGACATCGTAATTAATTAGAGATATCTTACATTATATTTGTTCTAATATTGTTGTACTTATTAAGAATCTGTTGATTTTAGCTGTATCAAAATGGGTCCTGATGGTGATGATGATGATGATGAAGAATTGGAAGTCAAACCATCCCCAGTCTTCAATGTCTCCTATGTTAACTTTGATAAAACTAAACCATGTAATGTGAAACAAATTGGTGATGGCCTGCCACATTCAACAGGAAAAGTTTCAAAACCTAATCAAATAAGGACTTCAACAACTATTGGGGAGAACCATGTTCAAGCCAATGGTAAATCTGGTCCCTCCAAAATAAAAAATTCTGACAGTGAAATCAATGTTGTAAGAAAAAGCAATGCTAAAATACATGATTCTGAGATACCTCCTAAACCTAAAAAAACTAGACGAAATGTACATTGTTGATTATCATCGTTTAATTGTGGTCCAGTTTTGAAAGTTTGTATTGTTTTATAATATGTTTAAAATATACCTATGTTCGGTATATTTACTATAGAATTTGTCTTTATTTGATGGCCATGTAAACATCTTTTTTTATAAATATTAATAATATTAATATTCTACCACATTCACACAGCGCCATCTAGCCCCAAATTAAGCAATTATATTTGCTTGTGTTATGGGTACTAAACAACTGATAAACTACTTATATACATTTTTTTTTTTGTAAATACATACATATTATAGATAAATTACACCCAGACACAGAACAAACAATCATGCTCATCACACAAAGGTTTGTTCTGGGTGGGAATCGAACCCACGACCTCCGGCTTAGCAGTCAGGGTCACTAACCACTAGACCAACAGGCCAAACATCTGGATGCTAATAATATAATTAAAAATGTATACCTATATTATGTTGCACTTTAATATTTTTTTTATTATATACAGCATGTTTGCATCAAGTCCGATTAAGGTCAATTGTAGCAGCATGTATTCATTGTATCAATTCGATATACTTAAACAATTTGGTTGTATAGACCTTCAACAATATTATTTTTTTATATAAATGCATTAGGCAAATATTGACAAGTTTTATTGTGTGTAATGATTTTGGATGTTAAATTCTTTGCAGACTGTTAGTCTCACCAGGTTGTAACACCAGTGTGACTAACAGAAATTTTGTTTCCTGTTTGTCACATTGTTAATATTGCTACACCATTTATCATACAAATAATAGTGTAGTGAATAACAGCAAATAACAGATTTTGTTAATAATTAATAATTATCCAAATGTAAAAAGCAACATAATAACATAAAAAGTTAAAGTAACAAATATCGAGCAATAATAACGACGAATGACAAAGTATAATAATGTCAAAAAGGAATCAAGGCGATGAGGAATAATAATTGCTCCACTACCCATGCGAAGCGCTAGTAAGTAATATTATTAGAATCTTAAATTGGAATGCTTAATTTATAGTGCTAAGGCAACAGATTATCATGAAAATGTGATGCACACGATTTTCGACCTTATTGGCTTTTTTTTGGCTATTTTCTATAAAAGCTATATAATTTATTTTCTATAAAAGCGTAAGAGTTTGTTTGTTTGTTCGAACGCGCTAATCTCTGGAACTACCGCCGGATTTGAAAATTTCTCTTTGCGTATGATAGCCTAGTTCTCGAAGAAGGTTATAGACTATGTAACATCACGCCACTGGCGACGGGAGCAGAGCAGTAAGCGAAGACGTGGGTGAAACGGCGCGCGCGGAAAGCTAGTTAAGTTGTAAGTTCTCATCTTATCTGGTAAAAGGAGCCCATATTCAGTACCTACACCAAGCTTTACTCGTCAACTTGTTCCAGTTGCAGTCATCTAGGTAAACCTTAGGGTGACTCCATTCCCACCAAAACTAATTCTAAGTACAAAATAAAAAACATACTACTAGAAATTTCAAAATACAAGTCATTCCAATTAAACAAAATAAAAATTTATTTCTAAAGTATCAACGTGAGTTTATTTTCGTATAATCGCCTTAGGCTGACCTAATGTATGTGTGTGTGAAATTTGTGTATGTATTGATGCGATTCGATACCTATGATTTTTGAGAACGCGTCCTTAAATCGTCAACTTCCATCGGTGAGTAGATAACAAACCAATAATATATACTAAAAACCTATATATACGTGCAAAATACCTAAGTGATTTATACTTTACTATACTGCAATCATATTATAATCGTCTGTTTGCCATTCGATTCAGTAATTTTTAAGTATTTTACATTTTTACCAATTTGTGTAGTCATGTTCAATAGTGTTGTGACTTGTGCTGCATATTTTATCGATGACAAAAATATTACTATAATTTGTAGTTAACGATTTTGTGGTAAGTATCTTTGTACCTTTCATAGTGTTTCATACATTGTGTTCTTTTGCAGGTTTCCGAAAGATCAGACCGGAAGATCCATGAAGCAAATTAAGAGAAAATTATTTTCTAGATGACTACAGAAATTTATTGATAAAATTGATCGGGAAAAAATTCTAAAAGTACCAATTCATCACATAACAAAAAATATTTCTGCTTATGCACAAATAATCATTCAGAAACAAAACACACACAGACATTCTTAAACTTAGAGCATTAAACCAACCGGAGAGGCCACTGACAGGCGTACCCCTCTGCCAAAGGTACCAGCCCACCGGTCATACCCGTTATATAAAACTAGTTGACGCGCGTTCCGCATCATAAGTCACCTATCAGTGCATGCGTAATAGCGTCTCAATAGAAATGCCGAATTGCAGTGCATTTTGGTGTAAAAAGCGTTCAGCGACATCAAGTCTACAAAAGGATAATATTACATTCCACCTGTAAGTATTATTTTGTTCTAATATTATTAAATAAGGCATTAAATTAGTAATTTAACCAAATAAAATGCTAATCAACAAGTGTTGCCAGGCTTATCATCAATACTCCAATCTGGGGTAATATTTTAAGTTGAATTAACATAAAAACTCACCTTTCCTTTTTTATATCTCGCCTTGTTGACATATCTAATAAGTTTCATTTTGGATGTACATTATTGTGTCACCGTTCCCATATTTATTTATTTTTAATTAAAACCAATGTTTTTTTTACCAAGTAATGCATAAAATAATATTAAATGAACAAGTAAAATGAGATTATAAATCCAAATATACAAGATTAGTGCACTTTATTCCGAAAGATAATTGCTCATTTCTTACAAAAATAAGCGTATTTATTTTTAAGAAACTGGTCACACTTTAACATAATTAGAGATGGGACAGTTTAATCACAAATATCGATATTGGTTTTCCAGAATTAAATTTTTTTTTTTGTTTGTTTTAGATTTTCAAAAGAAGCAGCGCCTCGAGTCGCTTGTGTCCAATATTGTAGGAACCATATAAGTGGGTTCCTAAGCGTACAAGTATCTGACTAACAGCTTAAAAGACAAAGCCTTCTGTGCTGCCAGCACTGCTACCTCCTCCCTACCCCCCCAAGCGGCGGAGAGCTCAGTTTTTAGCAAGTAAACTCGCTGTGCGCTACCTCCTCTTATTGCATTACCTAGGATTAGTTAAACTAGATTTATAAGGTTAATTTAAATTGCACAGTTTTTCAGTATTTTATTATACCTACTTAAATAAAGACTTTCTGAAATATATTCTGTTGTTTTTTTGTTATCTGAACAGATAAAATATCTCTCTAATAAAAATCTACTCATACATTCTCATGTCAGTGTCTTGTTACTATGTAATCAGAACAAAATCCTCCAATTACAAGCTCTGCTTAGTTGGAACGAAATTTAATAGCAACAGACAATTAATTCAAAGTATTATTTGGTTTGAATATACATACATACTTAGGAATAATACACGTAAAATTGACACGTAATAATTAATTACAATCTTTAATCCACACTAGAACAAATTTCAACAGGTGGTGGTTATTGAACATACATCCTTGTGCGCAGTAGTAAAATAAAAAAAAAGAGTGGGTAAATACATAAATATTTGAATTGATATAAACGCCAATATATTTTTTATTTATTCACACAGATTATTTGTACTGATACGACACACAAAGATCCGCAACTAACTTCAGTGTGTAAAAGGTTCGCAACTAACTTCAGGGTGTTGCTTTTTTCAGTCGGTGTGCGCGCGCATCGTAAAAATTCACTCTCATCATTTTTCCCAATCGCGCCAAAAAAAATAATAACTTCAAAAAAAAAACGGCTAAATGCCAGTAGGACTCGCGCGCCGAGGGTTCCGTACTATCAGGGATTGGAAGTATTGAATAAACATTAGTAAACATAGTAGGAGAGCCCGACCGCATAACCAGATTTGTTTGTCGAACAATGTTTAACAAATAAATTTAGCCCGACCGTATGACGGGCTTTTTTGATAATAATTACAAAAAAGTGTGCTAGTTAGAAACACTGTTTTATTCTTCCTGTAATATTGACATAAACATGAATTAACAGAATTACTTCTAGTTAATTCATGTTTATGAACTATTTACTTTACTTTCATCTATTTCAAAGTGCTTAAATAAAAAAAAACCTTAAAATTATAATAGATTATTATTACCTAAAACTGTTCTATATAATATAAGATAATGCTCATTTTAATAAGCAAACATAATAATCATGAAAATAATTAAATCTTTCGCGTACTTATATGAAATCCTAAACATCGATACTAAATATCGACAGAGTCAAGCTCTAACTGTTTTACGCTAAGGAAGCGTAAACTGATAGATGTCCCTGTGTGTGAATGTGATTGTGTGTGTTTAGTTTAAGCTAGTGTGTAATAATTTTATTGTGTGCGTGTATAACGACGCGATTTAAAAATGCATTAGTAGTTAACATTGTAATTAGTGTGCGTTGCTCGCGTTACCCCGTCCCCCGCCGAAAGTGGCAGACTTTAATGCTCTAAGTTCTTAAACAAAACTGTAATTTTAAGGGGCAGTAATAATCTGTTTTAATATTATTGGAAATATAATCATACATTTGTGAGATGAATCATACAGCTGTGTTTTATTTTTACCTTGGGGTATCTGTTTTGATGCTAAACTAAGAAAGTCAGAAAAGAACAGAGGGCCGACACTGGTATTTTGGCGATCCACACACTGCCCCGCACTACGCTGTGAGAGCGTGGCAACGCGGCGACGGTGCCACGCGTGCAGATGCGAAAGTGCTGGTCTGTATCATCAATCACGCACGTTACTGCAGAACTCGGTGTCCATACCATCTGGCCCCGAACCCACGCGCGTGAGTACGTGTTTCTTTGCATGTAAGCGTGTGATCAGTAACAGCGCTTAAATGCGTTTTCAGAGTGATGCACCACGCGTGATTTCTATACGAAGAGAGATACTTACAAACAATACAAGAATACGCACGCTACGCTCCGTGATGCGAGGGAGTGTGTGGATCGATCATGTATATTTCAATTTTCAATTTATTTAATTTATTCATATACAATTGAGAATTGAGAGACGTGGTACAGGCAGGACTCGAGCAACCACCGGTCGTGATGACCGATTTATTGTTACAACTTCCCTGCGAAATCGTTTCCTCACGTCAGTTAACATCAAAACAGAGCTTAATGAAGTGCGTGGAGTAAATGTGAGTGCACGAACAATAAGAAGAAGGTTAAAGGAAGCGGATATCAACCCTTTTAGACCAGCAAATGGTCCAAAGTTGTCTGTAGCTCACAGACAAGCTCGCTTAAGATTTGCGCGTGATCACCTAAAATGGGCAGAAGAGCAATGAGCCTCCGTATTGTTCACGGACGAGTGTAGGACATGTTTATATGGTGCAGATGGTCGCAGAAGAGTCTATCGTCGACGTGGGGAGCGATATGCTCAAAGTTGCATTGAGGAGCGTGTTCCTTTTGGAGGCGGTTCGTGTATGGTCTGGGGTGGCATATCGATGAACGGGCGAACAGAACTTGTGTTCATAGACATGGTCCGTCAAAACGGTAATAGAGGGGGTTTGACTGCACATCGCTACATAACAGAGATCTTAGAAAATCACGTGGTGCCCTACATGGGATTCATAGGCGAAAATTTTACTTTAATGCAGGATAATGCCCGGCCGCACGCTGCTGCACAAGTTCGACAATATTGCGAAGAGGTTGGGATACGTACAATGAATTGGCCAGCACGCAGCCTGGATCTTAATCCCATTGAGCATGTTTGGGACAATTTAAAAAGAAGCTGTATATGCGAAAGAAATCCTGTGCCCACGACAGTGGCAGCACTAAGAACAGCACTTTCAGAAGAATGGGACAATATACCGCAAGATCTTTTAATAACCCTAATAAAATCTATGCAAAACCGATTAGAATCCGTAATAAGGGCACGTGGAGGTAATACACCTTATTAAAACATAAATAAACCCTTGCATAAAGTTTGTGTCTATTGTTAAAACCATTTTTTCACTAAACAATTTTCCTTAAATTTCTGTTTTTTCTTCAAAAAAGTCTTAAGGTCCTTTCCAGTACACAAACATAAACTTAAGGATATGACCCTACGCTGTTTTAAAGTTCACGAACCAATCTAGAGGTTTCAATTTGAATCTGTATAGAAAGTTTGCATACTTGGATACAATATTTATTTCAAAGTCGTCTATTACTTTGATGCAGTTTATGAGTCCGTCAGTGTATATTGTATAAAATACAAAAATATTTCACATTGAAAGTGCTCCTGGCGCCGCTGCCGGCCTATGCCATTCCGGATAAGTGTAAAACGGCCCTTTGTTTCTTGTAGTTCGTTTACGAGAGCTTACATGCAACCAGATATCATTTGATATTAGCATGTCTGTTAATTTACCATAGCCCATAGATAAATTTATGACGCCAGATTATTTGCCGTCATATTTTAAGCTATTGCATAGCTTTTATCGCGGGCTTTGAGCGCGGCGCCCGAATCGAGAAATTCTGTAACGAAAATATAACATAACACCCCCCACTCCGCCTAGGTATCATGAAAAATTTATTTCTCAGGATAAACACTAGTGGCGCTAATTTTTACCACACAAACCAAATATTTTGTCACATTTACGATAAATTTTATCTGGTAGAATTATAGAAATGAAACTAAGATTTTAATAACGTGTAATAATGCATCAATGTAATGTAATGTCCCATTTTTATTCTTTTTCGGAGTAAAAATACTTAGTAGGATGATAAAAATTCCTTAATAACATGCATTCCTACATGTATTGTAAGATAATAAAAATATTTTAAACGATATTAACTTCCCATTTATTCAATAAAAGAAAACAAATTGTTTTCTTATCGGTCACCACCTTAGAGCATTAAACCATGCTCTAAGGTCACCACGCTCAAAAAGTGTAACTTTTCATGTTTGTAAAAGTTTTACAATCTGTTGTTTTTGACATTTGCTAATGACAAAGTTGTGAGTCAGACAACAGAATTAAGTTTTATCATTGTAATATAACATTATTATCATCAACAAGAATATTATTCTACACTTGACGCTGGCAGAAATAGCTGACACAAATCGTCGGCTCTGTTGCCAAAAAAAAGGAGAAGAAGAAGAACAGAATTAAGTACAAGAGTTTAAGTAAATAATCTGTGGACTAAGACATGAGTTATGTTATTAGATATAACTCTGTGGTTGAAATTTAAATGTCAAATAGCCATGCGCAAACTAATTCATCTAACAGATTTGTGATTTATAATAATAATAATAATAATATTCTACCACATTCATACAGCGCTATCTAGCCCCAAATTAAGCAATTATATTTGCTTGTGTTATGGGTACTAAACAACTGATATACTACTTATATACATTTTTTTTTTGTAAATGCATACATATATTATAGATAAATTACACCCAGACACAGAACAAACAATCATGCTCATCACACAAAGATTTGTCCTGGGTGGGAATCGAACCCACGACCCGACCTCCGGCTTAGCAGTCAGGGTCACTAACCACTAGGCCAACAGGCCAGTCAAAAGTCAAAAGGCAGGTCAGTCAAAAAGATTTATACATCCTTTACTTTTGAAGATTTAAATCCCTCTTTTAAATCTTTAACTCTTTTACATCTTTGAATTACAATTGGTCTCATGATGTATTTGAACGAAAATCTAAAATTGTTTTACTGATACGGTTGTTATGACATCGTATCGTCTAAGTAGGTTAGGTAGATACAGCATATCTAGTTTGTTTAATTTCTTTTATTAGTTTGGATTGCGTTGCTATGGAGATAATTTTCTTTTTTTGTACTGCCTGTATTTAAAAATAAGTCTGAAAATTGAAATAACTAGATAACTAATATTAATGTCCACTTATTCCACTATTCGGTAAAATCTGTCTTTCCACTCTGACCAACTAAACTGACCAACTGAAACAGATCAACTATTTTTCTTTCTCAACGACACAACTTTGTAGTTGGTCTGAAAGGAATATTTTTTTAATTCAAATTTATCCCCATCCACATAACTTAAAACGGATCACCTATTTGTTTTTCTTATCGGTACAACTTTTTTGTTGGTCTGATAGGAATATTTTATTAACTCAAATTTGTTCCCATCTAAACAACTTAGTATCAAACCTAAAGAAATGTACCGGGAAAGTTTATCTTAGGGGAATAAATCCATATCTACTCAATAACCTATTGGTTTATGGACATAAACGAAGTATGCTTGATTGAATAAAACGACTGTGTTAGTTGTCTATTTTTATTTTAATCCAGTGATAGACACACTTAACTATTTTTTTATCTCAATTATTCTAGGGCGTGTCCTATTGAGATCTCATCAGATAAAAACATTGTATCATGGTCTGTCTCATGGCATCATCGTGAATGATATTATTATATTAGTTTAAAATAAAATTTCATTATAAAGGTTTAATACCAAAGTTGTGTGGATGGTGACAAATTTGCATTAACAAAATATTGCCATCAGACCAACTAAAAAGTTGTATCGTTGAGAAAGAAAATAGTTGGTCCGTTTCAATTTGTTGGTTCAGTTGGTCCCATTGGAATAAAACCTCTCTAAATAAAATAAATGATCAACTAGTTGATAAGATTGGAATAAAACCCTTTTTTGGGTTCCATTCTGCACGGACCAACTGGTTTTTGGTCCGTTCAGTTGGTCGGAGTGGAAGGACAGGGTAAAATATATACTTTGTAAAAATTACACATCATAATAACCAACGTAATGCAAGCAATATTAGTAGCTTAGAATTATGTTCCACTCATTTAAAAAGTAACAATTTAATAAAATAATAACGAATTTTATTTCATTTGATTATGCATTTAGTAATAAAGGCATATGAAATAGTTTTCTTTGCGCGGCTAAAGGAATCAGTACATGCGTGCGCAACTATTCTAATCATTCTGTCTATATTTTTGTTCAATATAACTCTGATACAGTCGTCTCAATCTACATCCTTCACACTTGAAATAGTAAAAGTAAAACTAAATCAAAAGATTTAAAGATGTATTTTAAACAAGGGTGATTTAGTGAATTAATAAATCTTTTTGAAAGATGTACATCTTTTTTTCAATTCACTCATGAGTTGAAAATCATCGCTAATGTCAAACGAAGCTTAGGTGTGTAGGTTATGTATGTTTAAGTTGATTTATGCGAGTAAAACCCTACTACTATACTCTTTGGAGTAAAATCGGCAAATTCGGCAATAAAAATTGTTTCATGACACAATGGCCAATAACGTAAGATTAGTAAATAAATGCTTATCGTGGAACTATTCTGCTACATTGATACCCAGGTACGTAAGATTAGTAAATAGATGCTTATCGTGGAACTATTCTGCTACATTGATACCCAGGTACGTTGATAATATTTGCAGTCTATCAGTAGAATATATTTTTTTTTAGAAGAAACACAAGTATGTACATGGAAATGTATTATTATCTTTAGATATATGTCGTGTTATTAGTAAAACAATGGTTCGTCAGTTTATCTTTATTTAATTTTATAAACGAAATTGTGTTGACTTGTTGATTAAATACAAATAAAGTTAATGCTTACAAGTTTAACATACATATCCTTTAAATAGTGTACTTACTATTAACCAATGTCTTTTATGTAGAATTTCAGGCACAGTACAATGTAAATATTATTCTAAACCTAGCAAAAAGCCAAACTTTCTCCAAAATCCAGTGTTCAGGAAAGAAGATCAAGTGTTACTGATAGAGAGTGCAGAATTGTCAAAGATAGCAGCTCTTCCTATTAAAGCACCAGCTGTATATGAAACCAGTTCTGTGTATCATGACCCTCTTGTAAAGTAAGTCTTGAAGTAACAAGTACACTTACAACATGTACTATTCTATTCTTGCTATACATATGTCATTAAAAATCACATTAAAGATGTGAGTATATTGACAATACGAAACGGGGCACTATGAAAAAGGTGGCTCTAATTTCTGGGTGGGTTATAAAAAAAACCAGAAAGGCTAAGGCCTTAGCCTTCAATCCTAACCTATTTGAGTCGGATAGGTTATCGGATTAATCTCTGAAACGGTGCATCTGAGTGTAAAAGTGTCCAGAATAAAAATATTTTAGTTTTCATATTAAGTATACAACAAAACAATAAAAAAAAAAAGAAAAATAAGAAATTTTTCTAGTCTTTTCATCAGCATCCTGTTTCGTACAATCTAATAAATATGTAGTTTTTAAGAAAAGTGAAGATAACAAACACTTGTTCTTTCACTCATGTTACCTCACAACATTATTAGATATTTCAACTCATCAGTCAATTATTATTATTATCATATCTTATCTCCCTAAGGGTGACAAAACTCATTTTACACACGGACAAAGCCGCGAAGAGCAGCTAGTAAGACATAAGATAAAAATAACAGTTTTAACTTCTATGCACATTAGCATTACACAAGGTTTAAAATTCGATTGAAGTACATAAAAAATATTGTGTAGTTGTGTACATTCTTAACTATGTTCTATTAATTGCAGCAAAGTAATCAATCATGTAATGGAAATGGGTAAAAAGAAACTGGCTCGGTCACTAGTTGAGAAAGCATTTGAAAATATAAAGAGGTCACAGATTGAGCGCTACCATTTATCAACTACACCTGAAGCAAAGGCTCAAATAGAGCTAGACCCTAAGAAAATATTATACAAAGCTATTGAGAACTCAAAACCTTTGCTACAACTATCACCTATTAAGAGAGGAGGTATCACATATCAGGTAACATATTACACTTTTATTTTAATAATAGATAAATTCAATACATGTTGTGAATTTGGTTATATAAATAAACCAAGTAATACAGAAAGACGGCCTCCCTACATTTTCGCCGCCTTTGCCGGTCGTCAACCGCCCTTATTCATTAGTTGCTCACTATCATTATCAGTCATTGGTCCACTGTGTGAGGACTAGGTCCAGCAGTAGTCGTCTTTCGGCCGATTAGGATAATGATGAAGATGACAAATACGAAAACACACAGCACGAAAATTATTTTTATCTTAGCCAAAAGGATTTTCACTGCAGATCTCTTTTGCAGTTTGCAGGCCTTCCCAAACCATTTTATAAAAATCGTCCAATACCCAGAATGACTAATTCCCTGAATGTGTAATTTGTCGAAGTTATCATGCGAACTCTTTAATTCCATTATGCATATTAGGAACTACATAGCTATGCACTTTTAGCTTACTGACTGAGTAGCAGCATCAGTCATAATTACCTTTCACCTTTGTCCTGTCATTGTTATACGTATAAACAGAGTTATGACGTCACGATCACCCATTCTTGCACTTTAAACTAGTCATAATGTGCAGAGCGTAGGAATATAACTAGTAGACATTTGGGGAATGGACATTCGGAGAAAAGGCATACAAATAAATAGACAGAAATAGACATAGAAGTAAAGAGGCATTTTGATTCGGAAAATAGACATTCGAGG
This sequence comes from Parascotia fuliginaria, assembly GCA_963082885.1. Classification (NCBI taxonomy): domain Eukaryota; kingdom Metazoa; phylum Arthropoda; class Insecta; order Lepidoptera; family Erebidae; genus Parascotia; species Parascotia fuliginaria. The sequence continues at coordinate 9,020,161 of OY720178.1, read as the reverse complement.
AATTAGACATTTCAGGAATGGACTTTCGGACAAATGGCCTTCGGAAACTGGACATATAAGGAATTGGACCTAGGTGATCATACCGCTTTTGGCAATGAAAAATTGCAGATGTCATAGTCTTTAGCTAATGTAGGTATAAATGTACTAATATTTTGCAGTAAAACATTTAATTTTTTTTCCTGCCTTTTAAACATTTTGTTGCTAAGGACTCGCCTCGCTAGTTCAGTAGAATCACTTACGAAGGGCCAAGAACTGGCGAGTCCAAAATGACGACTGGCAAAGAAAATGTTAAATGTCGATGACGCCACGACTGTAGGTGCAGTTTGCCCATTCGTCCGGCGAATACTACTGGCAGAATTATGCATAGTAGAGAAAAACCGAAAGAGAGAGAAAATTATAATGTATTATTATATATTGATGGACAAGGAGCAGGTTTGCTAATATGTCCATAACACTGGCTGGCATCGACTCGAAAATAACTGATTATAAATTGTAAATACTATAGTATTATATAGGTATCAGTGATTTCTTTGATTCCTTTTCAATGTTCATACTGATACTTTTAAGTAATTAAGTTATTATTTTTTACTTTTTAGTTAAGGATTAAACATGTAGGTATTGTTTTGAAGTCGGTTTTCGTTTTTTTCTAAAAAATAATTTTATTTTAGTAGCATTGAGTTTGGCAATTAACTCTTCAGTGTACTCGTGTAGTTTATTCAAATCTGACTGCAATTGTCCTAACTGAATTATTGGGTCACCAAAGAGCTTTCCATCATCAGCAAAAAAAACAGAATTCACAGTCAATTAATGCTATTAAGTCTTTAGTAATTTTATTTAATAGTACAGGGGAAAGCACTGATCCTTGGGGTACCCGACTTAGTACATGTTTTGGCTCTGACAGCGAATTACCAACTCTAACTTGGTATGTCCTATAAAGCAGGTAGTTTTCAATATATTTGAGAAGATTTTCTCGTATCACGTAGTGTTCAAGCTTCATTAATAATCGACTCGTGGGACTTTGTCAAAGGCGTGCTCGAAATCAAGGTAAATTACATCTACACTACTTTTTTTATCAAGTTTTTTGGACCATACATTCACACAAGTTAGTAGGTTGGTTACTGTGGAATGTGTCTTCTCTACAAACCCATGTTGTTTTAACGATATGATATTTTCTCTGTTGAGGAATGATTTAATATGGTCTGATATAATTTTTCCCATACATTTGCCTAAGGTGCTAGTAAGAATTATGGGCCTAAACTTTGCTGGGTCCGTTTTATCGCCATTCTTGTACACCGATGTCACTATCGCATGTTTCCAGTCTATAGGTATGCAGCTGTTAATGAAGGAGGTTTGCTGGTTTGCATTATTTTAGTTAAGACTGCTGCAATTAGGTCTGCACTATTCTTTAGTATCATATTTGGTATGATGTTTGGTTCAGGTGAAGAGTTTACTATAAGTTTTTGACTTCTGCAACATCTTTTTCGTCAAACAAAATGTCAGATATAGAAGCGTCAACTCGGCAAATTCTTTTGATATTTGGTATGTTGTGTATTGCTGTTTCTACCGAGTATGCTTTGTAAAATTCCTCAGCAAATCAGCAATATCAGTTGAACTTGTTACTCGATGACTAAGTGAGTTACTTAGTCATCGAGTGTACGTGGTGTACCTACGCAGATAGGAATAAAAACATTTGTAACCCTTTTTAAGTATATTAGCTTCATAATATTTTCTATGCTTTGCTAAATTAGTCAAAAATTAATCATGTCAAAAAAACAACTACCCACATACGAAGCTGACGCGGGTCGGCAGATATAGGTACTTGTTTATTATGTTACTTAATGATTACTTCTAATTACAGGTACCTGGCCCTATTACAGAGAAGAGATCTCTATTCTTAGCAATAAAATGGCTCCTTGAAGCAACATACGAAAAGGAAAGAACAGTACATTTTCCCGAACAATTTGCATGGGAATTACTTGATGCTGCAAATAACTCTGGCAAAGTAGTTAAAAGGAAACAAGATTTACATCGATTATGTGAAGCTAATCGTGCCTATGCGCATTATAGATGGCAATAGAATGTGTTGTTATTAGATGTTATAAAGGTTTAATATACAAGCCTACTTTGTACTTTGTAGTAATGTACCTAAATAAACTTTCAGTCTAACATGATCTTGGAGTCTTATTATATTCCTGCATTGCATAGCGAAATATGTCGCTTTGGCTACAAAATAGAGAATAGTTGGAATCATCATTATAATCATTCCAGCTCGCTATTATCCAACTGCAGGAAAAAGTATCATCTTTCTGTTAGGCCGGTATTACATTCTCATATAAATATGATTTCATATCTGTCAAATTCTATGATCATAGTTCGACGACCCTCAAACTATGATCATAGATAATCACATGTAGTTATTATACCGTCATAAGTTCTTCATTTAAAAATGACTTACACATATTTGATCATATTTCTATGATAGTCTAATAGCGGCCTTAGAGAAACATTGGTCGCCACGCTTGCTCATTGCTCAATAGTAACATAATTAATTAGGTGAAAGGTCCTAAATTATTGCGTTTCCTCGTGATCAAACTATTTCGCCAAACTAATTCGGCTACGAGGAATTCTATTTCCTTTATGTCGTAAAAAACAAACAAGTACTCTGTCTAACCCCTTACCTAACTCTAAAAGAATATCTTAGTAATATTGCAGTAGCTAATCGTCAAAGACACTAAGAAATTTAAGATTTAAAGGTAAACAATTCTAGAATAGAGTGGGACGACGTGACTTTTTATTTTGACGCAAATTAGTTGCGTAGGTACCTACAGAGTGTTATTAAAACGCTTGGTGCACGCGCAGGACATTTAACTAACTAATGAAGACCTTGGCCAACACAAACAGACAAAACAGTTAAAAATACATGGAAATATAAAACTTAACAAAGTGTCAGAATCTGATCACCATACCTACCTACTCGACAAGGTGCTTGTGCGAATAATGAACGCTCAATAATTTTCAAGATCACTCTGTAATTACTGATTTTCAATATGGCATTAAGTCGAATTAATCTGGTTTAGTTGTCTACCTTTGTTTAAAACATCTATTAGCCTTGATATCATTTAATAAAAGCCTTCGACAGAGTCGGGCATTGTTCGATACTGTTTAAAACCTAATGTGGAAAATTTGGTCTGCCATCACAACTGCATCTACATAAGCAAAGCAAAGCATTAGAGTCCTAATGTCCTGTCCTATATGATGGCCTTAAATTTTTAGCAGATTTACGATGGTGTGCTTCAGGCATCTATCCTATCACCCATCCTGTTTCTTCTGTATGTTAACATGATGTCCCTAGACAGCACCTACTTACCAACTAAGTTGTGTGTGTGTTTTCCATTCGTGACGGTCCAGTGGTGAAGGCACCCGCTTCGTAAACACGAGGTCAGGATTCGAATCCGGGTAAGTACCTATCAATGTGATATTTTCAAGTTATAATACCTATATATGTACTCTAAGTTTATCTGGATATTACTGACTGACGGTGAAGGAAACCATCCTGAGGAAACCTGGACAGATAAAAAAAATTGAAATTGTGGCGATCAATGCGCATGCCTTCTCTATTAGAATAGGTACTTCCTTGCAGGCAGTGGGACAATAACGGTCCGTTATGATAATGAGCTGTTTTTTCTTTATGCCTATTTATAGATGCTAGGTGCTTAAAAGCATCGACAGACGGAGGCAACTAAGGCACAATCGTATGTAAGTATAACTAAATGTAAATGTTCTATGTAGGTAATAATTACCTATACTTATATTTTAATAAATAAAAATTTTAAGACATAAGTAGGTATAGAATGAAAAACAATTCAAGTGATTGTCTCGTGAAACAAACGTTAGGATTCATTTAAAGTACCTATTCAGTAGTTGCCAATATGGTTACCCTTAGACATCTGGTCAGCCTCTTCACTATGTGCGTTGTGGAGAGCAACGAAACCTAATAATATAATATATATTTTTAGACTGTGGACCTACTGGTTTTCCATATTATCCTACAATATCAGATCTTCTACATCGATCATTATTAGTAGGTACTACCAGTTAACAATGGTCTTCTTTTAGGCGTTTCTATGGATAAGGTAATTGCACCAATATGGATATGGAACCAGTAATGGATAAAATAAACTAAATCTTGTAGAATAAGTGTAGAAATAAGTTTTTATACGTTGAGAATATCCGACCTTAGAGAAAAGTCATCGAGCTATCAATGTTTGAACTTTTATTTAGATCCAGTCTTTAAATTCATTATAGTGTGAGGTACAAAGTGCTCCTGTTATTGAAAATTGCTTTTGCGGCTTTTGTTACGGAAATTGTTAGAGTAGAGATACAATTTGCCTTGGAATTTATTATTTAAATCAGAAGGTTTTTTGTTGCTTTGATTAACTATGAAATTAAGAAGAAAACACACTGTACTGTTACTCCAGAAATATTATGTTTCACGTTTTCTTGGCAATGTCTATTACTATTGCACTAAAAGTTCAAAGTCAGCAAAGTTCTAATATTGGACATTTATCGAATGATAATGAAAATAGAAGAAGAAGAAGAAGAATCGATTATTTCTATTTAAATTGTTATTACTCCAAATATTTATATTGAATATCGTATTGTATATAATGCAACCGTTTATTTTTAACCAAAAATTAATTTTATGTAATTACTAATTAATGAGACAAACAATTTAATAAAATATAGTTTAGGTTAAGCGTTTACTTATAAATGCAATGATTTTACCTCTGACAAAAATGGAATACTGAGTGACTCATTAACATTCCATCTAACCTCTCACTGCGGCCAAGACACCTTTAGCCGGCGTCAGTACGATCGGTCCTGTGTGCCAGCTGGACCGGCAGTGAGAAAACCATTCCACTATACCCGATTCCTCCCACCATCCGTCTGTTGCCTTAGGTCTACCGGGAACAGATATACAGCACTTATATATATGTTTCTATAACGAACTATAGTAGGGCTAGGATCGAATAGGGATTGTAGGGACAATAGGGGATTAAGAGATAGTTCAAGTGGCACAGAGCGTTGGTCTGTATCACCGAATACTACAAAGTTCCACGCCTGTGTACATAATTGTAATAGAACAGGAGCTAGGGAGCCCAGATCATACACAAAGCGGAGGCACGGACCACGCGTGTACTGTCAAGAGGCTGAGAGCTAGGGTCTGTAAGATTACGGATCTTAGTACCTTATAGGTGTACCCGGGTGTACCTATACAAGCTTGATGTATATTCCGTTTGTACACATTTTAGGCCACACTAGTTAGTAGGTATATTGTAGGTAGATAGTAGGTAGTAGGCATGGGTATATTAGACATAATATTACTATAATAATTAATAGGTATAGTTAAATAGGTTAAGTTAATCTACACGTACGGGCAAACCAACTGCCTTTACACTGAGAGACTTAAATATTTTCCCACCAGATGACAAATTTGTAGAACATTGAATAAAATGCATTCATTTTACGAACTTATTATTCGTGTTGTTTTCATTCAGTTTAAGATGATTTAATTTTACTCTTTTTTTAGAGCCAAAACGGAACCCTTAAAGGTTCACTTTAATGTCCTTGTGTCTGACTTTTTTCTAAAAGCTGATTAAAAATAAAACTTCATAGGTACCATTCCATATTCCTAATTTATTAGTATTAGATATGTGGTTAAAGACAATATGAGCGATAAGCACGGTCAGGTATTTAACTGGCCAAGGAAAAAATTACATCTAGTTGTAAATATTAATAGTAATTCCTTCATGCGGCTTTTCAACTGAGAGCCAGACATGTATTAGTGCTTGTGTTTAAGTGACGTAAAGTGGTTGGTGGGCAGGATTGTGAACATTATGAAATAAACCATGTAAATTGTTCCTATCAGCAATCAGCTTATCGGTTGGAATGCAAGTGCCGTAAATATTTCGAGGTTCAGGAATTCAATCCTGCGTCCAGGGCGTTTACAGTAAGTAGCTCAAATTACTAATGATACACGTTAAAATTGCACAACTTTCAACACTTATTATTTTCGTAAAAATGAATCATAATTTTGGCTATTTGTGCACCTACCTACTTATCTAATATGATATCGATAGAGTGTAGTGAATCATGTAGAAGGTGTACGTATGAAACAAGTATACTTAATCCTAAATTGGTTATCATTTGGAGCCTAAACATTTAAGTAGGTAGGTACTTACTATAGGTAGGTATGGGAGAAAACAAACGATGTGTTTACTTAAAAAAAAACTAGGTAGGTACCTACTAACATGCTTAGAACATAATTATGCACTAAGAATAAACAGTTATGTGTCCCTACATTTATAGGATTTTTTAAAAGGTAAGCAAACTATTCTTTATAGTAGGTTACCCTATAATGCCTACTATTAAGTTTTAGTATTAATCTACCTGAACATTTAATGAGAGGTTTTCTATTGGCTTATAATTCATTACTAGGTGGTGCTTATCAATTTTAAAATATTTAGCACTTATACAAATACTTAGATCGTGAATGGGAAGGAAGATGGAAGTAGGTCGATACCTACGCAATATGTTCAAAGCAAGACTACAGATTACCTACCCAAGGAAAGGTGTGCGTCAAGATGAAGGGACCAAGTCTTGGATGTCTGTCATACATAAACAAAAGATGACGCACACAAGGAAAGACACCCGGCAGCACATATAAATTTGCTTAAAAATATTTAAGTACCTATAGGTATATATCTATCTAGGTAGGTACAGTACACATTTTATTAAAACAATATTGTAACTTATTAGGTATTCTGTCTAATTCCTTAGAAAATGACGAATCTTTTGTGAAAAGAGATATGACATCATGTCAATGAAGAGCTTCCTGACATTCTCGAGACCTTGTGCTAAAATTGTTAATGGAGATGGTTACCTGTAATATTAAACCAGATTGATGTTTAGGTATCTTTGTACAATATTCGACATTGAAGATAACTACCTGGGTGCCAGAGCGAGAGCATGGTGCGACTGTGCTACCAGATTTTTCAATACCTCTAATAGTCTGGTAGTATTGGTGCAATTACCTTAGTAAAACGAATAAAATAAGTATCTACCTAATAGTGTGAGGGTTCACAATGATGGACAATAAAAACTAAATCTTGTAGAATAAGAGAAAGAGTGAGTTTTTACATGTTGAGAATATTCGACTTTAGAGAAAAGAGCTATCAATGCTCCTGTTATTGAAAAATTGTTTTAATTTGTTACGGAAATTCTTAGTGTAGGTAGTAGGTAGAGGTACAATTTGCCTTGGCATTTATTATAGCATTGTTTAAGTAAATCAGAAGACTTTTTGTTGCTTGGATCACTGTGCTGTTAGGTACTCCAGAAAGGTTAAGTTTCAGGTTTTTTTGGCAATGTCTATTACTGGTGCAATAAAAGTTCAAAGTTTCATTATTGAACATTCATCGAATGATAATGAAAATCGATTTGTGTAATCGATTATTCAATTTTGGTGCCTTTCCTATAGGTATAGGGTTTTTGTTGCTGTTCAAATTTTAATAGCGCTCTGATGACTTCTTGAAGCCGGTTTGGAATTCCATTCACGACATCTTGAATATCAGGCTGTGAGATATTGTGCCAATTCTTTTTTACTCTTCTAGGGTCGCAGGCGCTGGTACTCTTGCTCAGACCCGTCTCTTTAGGTTGTTCGTTAGGTTGGTTGGTCGTTGGGTTGAGATCAGGACTTCGCGCCAGCCATGGTAAAACTTGAATCCCAACCTCATCAAGATATTGAACATCAAACCGTCCTATTATCGTGCATTAATTGAAAATTGTCCTCAACAAAAGGTGCGAAAGGTATCACGTGGTCTTGCAAGTCTTTCTCTACGTATCTCTGAGCGTTAAAATTGCCTCTTTCGAACACTACGAGGTCAGTACGAGCCTTGTAAGAGATGCCTCCCCAGACCATTACTGACCTACCCTGGTAGCCCACTGATTGTGTGATAGCACATGGAGCAAACCTGTTATTTATGCGCCTGTACACACGCTGGCATTCATCAGGACCCCTTAGAGCTATTCTGCTCTCATCAGAAAACAGGACATTCTTTCAGTGCTCTACAGTCCAGTCTCCATATTCACGAGCAAAAGTAACTCTAGCTCTACGGTGGTGTGGGAGCAATTCCGGTGCGCTAGCTGGACAGAAAGCTCTCAAATTCTTCTCTGCCAGTCTTCTAATCGTCAGCTCACTTACGCCAACATTTCTCACCTTCAAAAGACGAGCACGAGCTCCAGTAGCAGTACAAAACCGATTTCGCAACACGTTCGTCACTACAAAGCGGTCATCTCGAGCACCGATGGCGGCCTTGACCTGGCCTCCTAGTGCATAAGCCCGTCTCCCGGAACCGTCGGAGAGCATCCCGATCCGTAGTTCTAGGTACACCGAGTGTACGAGCGATGTGACGTTGGCTGTACCCAGCGTCAGCTAAAGCCACTGCCCTAGCTACACCAGTTGCATCAAGTGGCATTTATTTTTGTTAACAATACGTAAAAATGAAACGTAACAATACCCACACTCTTTGGTACACAAGAACGGGTAATGTATACCTACCCGACAACACAACAGCAACAATGTCAATAAATTAATAAATTTCAAAAATGCTTGCAAGACACAAAAATATGGAATGAAATAAGGTTATAAGTGTTTAATTTATCGCTGAAGTATCCCCTTATCAAAAAATAAAACAGTGGATAAGCCATAGTTACTCAGATGGGAATAATCCCTACAAACAGGGTGACGATTGATCTAGTTAATTGACATATCAAATATATATCTAGTAGATGCAGGGCTTGTATCAGAGTAGGTGGTAGACAGTTTGAACATTTGTTGTAAAATAAAGTGTCTTTTCCATATTAAAAGTCGTTTTTATTTCACCCCAATGGCCAGAGACAAATTAATGTTAAAAATGCTCGCATGATACAAAATTTGATATGTCACTTAATTTGCCCCTTTTGTACATTAATAGCAATAATTAAATATTTACTTAAGATATCATTATAAATTATACCATTTTTAAATCTGTGATAGATTCACATTATTTTAAAATTGTTGGTCACTGAGGTTTTCATACATTTTTTTTACACCCCAAACTTAGGTTTAAAATATTTCCTTGAACATTTTTGTAGTAAAATCTCAGTTCAAGCTTAAATAAAAAAAAAAAAAATGGGCAGCTAGTGGTACGGTTTAGTGTTTAATATATATCAGCACTATTAATGTACTGCATTATAACAGCAAACAATCGAGCAAATTTGTTGATTTATGGAAGTGGTGAACAAGGACGTGAAATAAGGAAAAAAAACACTTTTTTTTAAAAAAAGGTCATATCTTTGGTACTACTAAGGATATATTTACTTTTTTATTTTTTCTGGAAAGGTCATAAGGGCTGCTATATGCCACTGCCAGGTTATCCATTGTTTACCGGACACCCTATATAAAAGCGAAAGGTCACATTCCTCATGAAAAAAATCTTAGAAACTGCAAGTGCTAGGAGTCTCAAATTTTGTGTGACTGGGGGTTTCTTTTAGGACATCGGTGCTTAATACAATTTAATTAAAACAAAAAAAACATACAACACCAGACATAGCAACAAATTAGAATCAATACATCCCACCAACCAACATACACACATGCACATACACACACGAACACAATTCTATTAAATACATCTGTGAGATACACAAAAAATATTACACATTACACCGTTGTTATCAACTCATAGATCTAATGCATGCACGTACCTGCTTACTTTTATTTTGCACTTATCTCAATGTAAGTGAACTCTGTCATTCTTCTTTTTTGAGAAAATGAATATCATTAAATCGAAAAGTGTTGGCAAAGTTTGTATGAAACTATGGTTTGTATTGTTTCTACAGTAGTGTCCATGAAAGGGTTAAGCAATTAAAATTTAGTTTTTTTATTTTTATTTATTTATTTATTTATTTATTTTATTTGATTAATACGATACACATACCAATTACATTAATCAATCAATCAAAGCCGAAAAACTATTACAAAGAACTTATACCTATATAAAATAAAACATAACAGATCATTCACATATTTTTTGTAAAAATTATTTAGTTAATTATTTTTTCAAACAACCCTGGAGGAAACAGGAGTGAAACAGGGGGTGTAAGTTTATAAGGAAAATCTTTTAGTTTTAAAGCTATCCACTTCAAGATAACATTATATACCTACTCTTTACTAAAATTAGTTAGGCACCATTTTTTTATTTAGAAACTACCCTTATTAAGTAGCTAAATGGAGGTTGCAAATTTATGTGAATCTTCGGCAGTTTTAGTGGTAGGTATTCCAAATTCCAGACAATATGTTTTACATGTCTGTTTATCTCACATTCATCATCGTTTTCTGTAAAACTATAGTTAGGTTGAATTTTCGAAAAATCACATAGGTATAAAATCTTTATTATCTATTAAAATCAAAACCACGACCAAGATAATGACAAATAGCACCGAAAGTGTCTATGAGTACATATAAACATATTTAGGGCAATAGTCTCCTTCCAGGCTCGACAAGATAAGAAGGTCGAAAGACGTAGGTACTTACTTACCGTAAGTGCCTGTAGGGACTTTTAAGCCCTAAAATACCAATTGAAAGGAGATCTTCTTTTATCGCTGAAACAGAGTATCATGGATATAAGCCTTCTTTCCATAGTGACCTACGGAGCTCAAACTTGGTCTTTGACAGGCATTCAAAGGTTGATGTCACGGCAAACCAAGAAAATGCCTTGCTATGGATCGAAGAGAATGGAAATCCTGGAAGAAGGTCTTTTCCCAGCAGTGCCATGATTTAGGCTAACAGTAACAGTACAATCACAAATGCTGCCTTTTTAAAGAATGAAATAAGTGACATATAAGATTTTATAAACCAAAATGACGATGTGATCCGAATGAGACGTAAGTACCTAATTACATAAATATCTACAATGGCTTGTTCATATCTGGGTAGTACGCAGTTACGCAGGTAAAAGGCTTAGTATTATGATAAGGTAATATTGCTATTGATGCCAGGAGAACAAGCGGTCCATCTGTTGGTTGGCCACTGCTGCTCATGAAACTGAAATTTCGTGCCTTCGCCTTCGCTTAACATAAAAAAAAGAAACGCTACTTATAGCCTAAAGCACCATTTGACTATTACGAATACAATGCTTTCCTTGGGACTGGGTAGACAAAAAATTTTTTTTTCCTGGCCTCGTATCGGCGTCTTAGGCTCGTATTTATTTAATAAACGCATCTCAGGTATTGATTTGAGTACGCGCACTTGAATCACACCCCTGTCTCTATCTAACCAGGGGCCCGAGACCGTAGTTAGAAAGAGACGGTATTAAGTACGCGTACTTAATACCTGAGCTTCGTTTATAAATACGACCCTTAAATCATAAGATGATAATGATAATCCTTGCGCTTGAGCAATAACATCGTAGTTATGGGTATAGAATTATAAGTAGAGTACTTATCTACTCTTTCAGAATTTGGTCTTGAATGAAATGTAGGTAGTCAATACGTCATATTATTGATTACAGAAACATTATCTATAGGAAGGCAGTGGTTATCTACGTGGTTAGATACCAGGTAAAATAACAGATATTAGTCAGTCGGATTTTCACCTGTGAACATGAAACAGTTAATATATTGCTTAGAATATAATAGTTGAGCCCGTACTACAATTTATTGTTTGGATTATATAGGTATGTTATCTATTAGAACAGTGCTATTTTAATATTGCAACTATTGTTGGTAATTCTAAACGTATGATACCTAAGTATTAAATAGAGTTTACGTCATCTGCACTAAAGAACTGCATCCAGCTGTGAGAGCAACATGTTAGAACATATTACATAACATAAAAATGTAATTTCAGAACTTTTTGATTGCCTTTTAGAAAAATATTTACTTAGTACCTAATTTTTAAGTTTTTTAAATTTAAACTTTATTTTTTAAGTCACTCCTCTAACAAGAGGACTTTACTAGTAAATATACCTACGAATAACTTATATAGATGATAATAAATGTATAATAAGTAATATTAAATACGGTACCTATGAGAATCACAGAATTTTTAATCTCCGGTTGGCATCGAACTCGTGATAACGTCGCGGCAGTAAAAATTAAGGCCAACTTTTTAATCGTTAAACCATATTCAACAAGAAATCTTACCTAGCTAAAAATATTGACTTGACTGTGTTTCGGCCAATATGTAAGTATTTGTTACAATACGTTTGTTTTTAATTAATTGCAATTAGATAAGTAGAAAGCGCTAAATGTAGACAGTGTGACTACAGCAAAACCCTCTCTTTGTAGAGTCCAGTCCTATGTTTAACTGTAGGCGTAAGCGTAAGCTTCGCTTAATGTAACTCGTGAACCAGAGCGATTTTCAGGGTAAAAGTAGCCTATTATATGTGAATCTATCTACATACATCTACACGGTTTAGCTGTTTAGGCGCTGAGTGGTAACAAACACAAGCACATACACACACCCCCACACACACACACACGCACGCACGCACACACACACACACACACACACACACACACACACACACACACACATACACACACACATACACACACACATACACACACACACACACACACACACACACACACACACATACTCACACACACACACACACACACACATACACACACACCCACGCACACTTACACACACTTTCGAATTTATAATAATTGAATAGGATATGACTTGTAAGTTGACTTGGACTTGTTCTCATTGGTAATATAAAAATATTTGGAGCACTTTTATGATAGTGATAAATAACAAATTTAAGAGTCATTAAGTATATTAAATTTAATTGTTTCGATAGATTCTACGAGTAATAAATACCAATTTTCACGATTGGACATTGCTACCTCTTGATGTTTGTTCTGAGCTGCTACCTATAATACGAAGTTTTACAGTTTTAAGCGAATTCTTAACAAAATGGTTCATTCAGTTGGTTCGACTGTACCTACTAAATACAATTACAAAACATTAGGCCACGGTTTTACAGTACCTATCTATACGTATTTGCTTAAATATTTTATTATCATATAGATTAAGGATATGTTATTACGTTGTAAAAATGTATTAAATACCTTTATTTCAAGTATTTATAAACGATCTAACTGAAAAATTACAATGAACAAAGACGTTGTGTAATTTGTTTCATATTTTCATAAGAATTCAATGTAAGAGGTACATACTTATTATTTTCATTTACATTACAATAGAGCAGACCGGTTCATTCTTACCATTTCGCAAAGATAGCTAAATAGGTAATTACCTACCTATTCTTGGTTAGGTCTTCAAGCTTTTATTCGTAACTCCTGCGAAGAACAGGGTGAATACTTATTGCAAATAAATTCGCTTTGATTTTCACGTTTTGGTTTAATTAAATGCAGAAGAAAAGAATATGAGAACACACGTTAAACAAATTAACTTACTGTTACTGTTACACACATTACACAAATTAACTTACTGTTACTGTTAGGTACACACATTACACAAATTAACTTACTGTTACTGTACCTACAGTAGTTAATCTAAATGCTTTAGTTAAATGCTATTTATTACCATTATATATTTTTATCAGTTTGTTAAAATAAATAATTAAGTATTTTTAAATTATACTCCGGGATTTGCTATTATTGCTAATTTAAAAACGTGCGCAGTCCTTCGAGTGCAAGTAAGGCAATGAGATAAATAAAAATGTTGAATGGGTTTAAACACATTACCCTCCTTGACTGCCAAAGTCAGTCGCGGTAAAATAAATGTATGGCTATTACAACATAGTTGCTACTGTTGAGGGCATAATTTTTAATTTAACACCTAATGTGTGAGTGAAAACTCGGTTTTGTTTGTATTGTAGCATAGATTACAGAAAACCTACATTGTAGTTCTTTCAATAAGAGTTCTACCTCTGCCTACTTGCTGCACGTGTAGTTATGTGATGTGCACCGTATTACTTTTACTTTTTATTGCTCAGACTGATTAACTTAGAGCTACTTACTATTTACTCAGAGTAGTAACAATTTGATTTTATTTTCGACAAATAGATTGGATGGTAGGTTAGGTACGGTACACCTAATGTTGCATAGACACAGTCACAGCCAGGTCGTTGTTTGAACAATAAGTACCTAATATGTCGTAGCACAAGGGAAACATCGTAGCAGTTTGTTAACTCTAGAAGTCTAGAGCCAGCACGTAGTTAGGACAAAATGGATGCTGAAAGAGAATTGTGACGGAGGAGGAAATGGTTTGCTACGAGTGAGCGTTGCTGTAGAGTCGAGTAGTGTGATCTGATAAATCGCTGAAAGAAAAATAGATCAGAGTAGGTAGTGCTATTTGGGGTCAATGATCTTGAATGTTGATGTTAGATAAATAAGACAAAATTAAATCGTTAGAGCACTCCAAGTGAAACTGTCAACACAAAGGATGCCAAAATTGTCGATGCACCTTATATTTCGAGTCTTTTATAGATGAGAGCAGTGTTTTCTCGTGTATTTGTGGTTTATCCAACAAAATACATTGTATTCGCGATATAATTTAGGGTTACACTGCCCAGTTTACCTTTGTTTCCTCGCAATGCATATCTGTAGTTTAAGTGATTTATCCAAAATACATTCAGAGTCAAGTTTTGTGAGGATATTATGCCTGACACTGGCTGACACAAGGACCATCACCTCGCCGGTTGACCACTACCTACTGGTTAAGAAGTGAAGGTAATTTAAATTCCGCGAGGGGCAACGTACAGTCGAGGTCATAAGTTTCTTGTGGAATTTGGAATACGATAGGTACGTGTACTATACTTTTATTTAAATTGGTCTGCTGTACCTGTAATAACATTATGCCATATTACTAGAAAAACATACAATTTAGTTAGGTATAGCAATTTATGGATTAGGTCATTTTAGTATAGTTGAAACTGAAACGTACGAATTAAAGTACAAATAGTAATAAGTAACAGTGGGCTACATGATGAGGACGGCTGGGATGCTCCTAAAACTGAGAGTTCGAAAAGGAAACGATAGTCCAATGACTAAATATTATAGGTACCTATATCCATTGTATCAGTATCTAGTAATATTTAGTCACCAATGTTTGATATATGGAATGTTTGAAAGCATTGTGTGTAGTGAAATCACGATAAATGTTGGATTAGATAGGTGACTATTTTTATAAATAATTGTATTGTAATGGTGATCTTAGCAGTTTAGACCGCGATTATAAATCAAGTACTTACCTACATACCTTTTCTGCCGATGAATGTGTCGATCTTCGAATTTTAATGTGTTACTCATGGCTACGATTGCTTAATTATTCTCTTGAGATATAGACGCATGACGATAGGAACGCAGTAATATGTCTCATATCGATGTTTACTCTCGCGCTAGTAAAAATGTGAGTGCACATTGAACAAATTTTATTGTGATACTGCGAATCAGTTTTAGTTAAAAAGGTATGTGGAATGTATTTCTTTACGCAATGTAAACTGCCTCTTGATGAAAAACACGATGATGCGGTTCATTACGCCCAAACAGCTGTGTCCTGCATCTCAAGTTCACTCCGATTTCAGTGCTATTCTCATGTTTGGGTTGGCTTCGCACAGCACTTACTTGATGATGCTCGCGGTATCTTGCAGCGGTAGATAATCCGTATCATTACAATTAAGCCCACACAGGTCACTCTTTAGTTGCTGTACGTGTTTAGGTAACTATTCCCTTGAACACTTTTTTTTTTTTTTTTTTTTTTTTTTTTTTTTTTTTCACTATCACACACCGTCATCTAGTCCCAAGCTAAGCAGAGCTTGTGTTATGGGTACTAGATAACTGAAATATAATACATATACATACTTTTTTTTTTGTAAATACATACTTATAATACATAGAAAACACCCAGACTAAAGACAAATACAATGTTTATCACACAAATATTTGCCTTCCGCGGGAATCGAACCCACGACACCCGGCGTCGCAGTCAGTTACGCTAACCACTAGACCAACGGTGCAGTCAACTTACAACAGCGTAGAGTTGTTGCTCGTAGCCTTAATAGCAGTAGGTATTCTATTGCTTTAGAAGAAATTACCGAAGAAACAGACAAAGAAAACAGTGACTGCTTTATAGTATTTAGAGTAGATAATTATTCTAATTTAAAGTTCTTGAAAGGATATTATTTTCTGTATAATCTCATCATGATAATCTCTGACAGAAGTCAAATAAAATTTGTTACCTATTTTTATAATATGGATGATAGTAACTTCCTGGCAAATAGCCGGAAACACACCTTTTAGCATGGATGTCATTTACCCTGCCCCGTTAATGATAATGACATACCTATTTGTAATTTACGTTATTTACGAAAAATTGTATTTTATTATGAGTATGTTTTCCCATAGCGTGTGTCACACAGTTACGTTGTATTTAAATTACTTAGTAGAGCCGTGGAGTAGTATATGGGTAGTGATAGGTAAAACGATTACTTTATTTTTATTCAGCGTTTAAACCTATCTGATAAACTAACGAAACTGAGGTGTGATTTGGTATTCAGTATATGTACCTAGATATGTATTAGTATCTTAACTTATAAATTTTCTTTCAAGTCTACCTAGGCATCTAATACAATACAGTTTTCTTACCTGGTAAAAATCACAAAATTACGAGTAGGAAAGTACCTAGATAGTACGTGCGCGTTTTTTAATATTCTTATGTATTCAAATAGGAAAAATAAAAAAAGAAAATAATTAGGAAAATTGTTAAAACGTCTCGTAGTTCCTAGGCTTTTACCGGGAGGAGTAAAATTTAATGATAGCTAATTTGGCTTTACTATAAGTAGATCAACAGTCGATGCAGTTATATCTGAGGAAACTGTTACTAAATCTGTTTGTCAATACGTGATAGGTATTTTCTTAGATATTTCTGGTGCCTTCGATAACGCATGGTGGCCAATATTACTTAAGAAATTAAAATCACAAGGTTGTTTTAGTAACATATATATTCGTTTATTTATACATATTTAATGCATGGCACATCTAAGCTCAAACTTAGCCACCACGCTGTGTCGAAGCCACTGACTATGGGATGTCCTCAGGGATCAATGTTAGGCCCGTATCTTTGGAACTTAGGGTTTGATGATTTCCTTTCATTGCCATTGCCAACCGGCTGTACATTAACTGGATATGCTGACGATGGCCTGTTACTTATACAATCTAATACCAGGGCTGGATTAGAGGATTTAGCAGATAAATTCTTACGTCTAGTCTCTGACTGAGAAACGTAACCCATTATTGTTCGCTCTTCATAAAACTTTTCAGCTTCTTTTAAAAGGAAATCTGAAAACACCACCACGAATAAAATTTAATAATATTAGCATTAAAAGTAGGGATTCAGTTTGTGACCTAGGATTCATATTAGAAAGAAACTTTTCATTTGTTAATCACATAACTGCAATTGGGGAAAAATCTAAAAATAGTTTTTACGCTTTAACTAGAATATCAATAACAACGTAGGGTCTTTCTTTTAATACTCTTATAACGATTTATAGTGCTACTTATTTAGGAAGTATGTGTTATGGGGCGCCTGTATAGGCTGATAGGGCGACTATATGTGCTGTAAGGCGCAAATTGCTTCAAACTCAACGTTCCAAAATATTTCCAGTTTTCATATAGGACAGTTAGCACTGGGGCTTTTCCAGTACTGGCAGGTGTTCTTCCGGTCGATCTTGAGGTTCAGAGACGAGCGGCTATGTACTATACAACTCACGACGGCATGAGTAGTGACTTCTTACAATCGTGCGATCGCCAATCAGTAGTTTATTTAAAGAAGAAAATGAAGTTTATATGAGTCTTATAGACGAATAGCAGAAGCGCTGGGATTCAACTTCAACTAAGAAGCGCCACTTGTACCAGTTATTTCCATCAGTTGTAAAGCGGTTGGAAAGAACATGGCTAGAGGTAGATCACTGTGTCACCCAATTTCTTACGGGTCATGGTAAGTCTAAGGGCAAACTATTTTCGTTTAAGTTAGTTGATTCTCCAAGTTGTCAGTGTTCCAATCAAGAACAGTCTGCTCATCACATTCTTTGAGGGTGTAGTATTTGGCATAAAGACCGCGACATAATGTTAAATAGTTTACAAGTTACATCAGGACCAGTTTATTATCAGGATCTTGATTCATCTAGGGTGAATTTCCGTGAGTTTAAGCGTTTCTGGCATACATACTACTGGAATCAGATATAGCTCACATAGGTCCCTTGTTATTACTTCTCCGTGGTGCTCTCTTTTAATAGGTCATAATCCTATACAGATTAAATTTGTCACCCGCTTTGCAATGAAGGAAGTGGTCATTTTATTTCCAACTCCTCCTTTTTACTTCTGATTAAATTCATTGCGGGGTCCAAGACATTAGGTTTAGCAGTCCCCGGGACTCCCGAGTGTCAAAGCTCGTTGCTTAATAAAAGCGTTAATCCTGGCTTACAGGAGTGATGGGCATGTAGGGGGGATTGTCCCGATGTATTCAAATAGGCGTTAGTGGATGTTAATGCATCCTGTCTAGTACCTATATCAAAAGTATAAATAGATATTCAATAACCTTTATACTTACCTGCCATACAATATTACGACAACATAATGAATATTTAATCGCAATTAGTTACTTATCACATCAATCTATTAAAGTGGGTGCTTTCGTTGTCATTGTATAAGGTTAAGGTAGTATTAGTCGGTATGACGTAGGTATGTTCATATCTTGTGTGTGGCAGATACATAGTTATCATATACTGTAAACCAAAAAGTTGTTCAGGAAAAGTCCAACGATGAGGCATCTTTTTAATGTAAGTAGGTACATACCTATTACAAACTTAAACTCAAATTATTATACTAACACCAGACCACACCAGACTTAGATTACATCATCTGCCTCTAGTTCTGTGTTATATTAATTAAAATGATGAACTAATAAAAAAAAAATAACCTTATTACAAATATCTAACGAAAGTTTGCAGTTTGTTGTGTACCTAGTTTTAAAAGTGGAGAAGGCTTACTTACCTTTGTCCGATTTTGGAAATCTTCATACACACGTGACTTGGCATACACTTGGCCAAGTTTTTGAAGAGAAGTAGTAATCTTTTTAAGTGTCATCATTATCGATGGTTCTATAAACAGTTATGAGTGGTTTGCAAAGTGCTTCACTACTGGGAAATAACCTACTCACTATTTACGTCCATTTGTCAATTTCAATATTTAAGTAGGTACAATATTAGAAGGGACAGTCATATTATTATAGCTACTGTAGTTTCTTGTTAAAAGACTGTTATTAAACCAAACTCTTTTTGTATATATCAATAAATCTATGACCGTATACGAGTACATATGATCGTCACTTCGTTGGTGAACAAATATTATATGAACAAAATAACGGCGTCCTGTGAAGTCCAGTGACATAACAACCTTCTAGACAGAGGCGTAGCTACCGCCGTATCAGCCGTATTAATGATACGAGGTTCTCAGGCTACAGAGCCTCCTAGGCCCTAACATGTGTAAGCAAAAATTTGTTAAATATTATCCACAGTTTATCTCGTATTTTCCGGAAAAAAAAACAACATAACAAAATTATAAAAAAACTTGTAAGCACGTGTGTATGATGAGATGACACACGTGATTTGAGTTTTCACTTCAGAAAGGACAATGCGTGCAAGCATTTTTGTTTTTTTTGTGTGAAATCTTTACCCTTCATGTGGGCACCCCAACTAACGGCATTCACCAAGGACTTGGACCACTCCTGTGGCGACCGTACCATCGTTATTACGTTTACCAGGCCGTCAATAATGTACTTGCATATCATGTGTTTGCTCTTGTCTTATCAAGTCGTGTGTATTGTTTTACAGTATCTAACATGTCTAATAGTGCCCATGTTTGTCAATGAAGATAATGTGGTCTGCTCTACCGTTCGGTGAGTCCCAGCTTTCGAGGTGCCAGTGTAGATGTTTCTTCGGCCGTCTATTAGATATTCCGAATTAGTTATATGTATCTATTACTTATTCCAGGGATCCACTTATTCTTTTACGCAGTCAAAGGCCTATTCAAAATCTATAAATACTGAATTTAATGATTAAATGTTTCTGTGTGATATACATAAGTATATCCGTCAGGGATTTACTTACTAGACGAGAAACCGTAGGTATAGATTATGGACAGATATGGACATCAATTGATTAATATGGTTATTATCTAATGGGTACAGTGTCCACAGCCGCTAATGTTTTCTTTATTTTTAGATAATGATTGTAGATAGTGACATTACATGACAAATATGCAGTTTTGACGAGTGTGTCGTAGTCGTAGTAGTTAAACAGTTAAATATTTTGTACAAAAGTTTCATGGCGACATTTTTAGCAGCTTCAATACTATCAGTTCCGCTTTACCAGCTATCTAGCTCAACGTAGCGTTGTTTTACAGCTCTAACATTTAGATGCCGTTTGTTGAGATCTGCAAATTTAATATAGGTAGGTACAGATTTATTTATCATTTAGTTATATATGTGTAACCAAATGTTTATGTCGGTTTATAAACATATTTTATTGTAAAACATATATATCTACATATATTACCTTATAACATACCTAGGTATACATAAGTTATGCATAAAATAATTTCGTACCCTAATAAATAAATCATTATCAATGTAATAGATTTCTTTTTGTATGGTCTTTTTGTGCGCAGAGCAATTGTGTTTTGCATTAGGATAAATTAAGGTGTTTTGTAGTCTGCTGTGTCATTTTAATCAGGTCTTCAGTTATGTCCAATAAAAACATTTTCTTTCTTTTATCTGTATTTTATCGTTTATAATTATTTTAAATGTAATCGCAGCGATATTAACTTTGAACAATTATGTGCAGGACGAAGTCAAGATGGAGGTGGAGCCCGGCAGGTACGCCAGCGCCGGCATGAAGTTTCGGCTGCTGATGTGGAAGAATTTCCTTCAGCAATGGAGACACAGAATACAAACAGTGGTAGAGCTGTTTCTGCCAGTGATCACAATGGCATTGGTGTTGCTGCTGCGGTGGCAGATCGAGCCGTGGCACATAGACACGCTCACCTACCCACCCATATCTGCGCACTCACTCAACTATTCAGAAACAGTTTTGTGAGTTTGGTTTATTATTTTTATGCACACAAGCATATTTGACATCTATATGATAAGAAGATGAATGGATGTAGATAAGTAAATGCAGCAGTAAGAGATGCTGCTTAGCTCAGATGATGATGATGATAATCTGAACTTTTAGTTCTAGCTTATAAAATCCTTTAAATAACGAATTGGACTATGTATTTAAAAAATTAGAATTTAAGTTATCTGTACACATTGCATTACTTATTATTTGCATGTCATTTCCTCGCACGTAAAGCCACGTGCGCGATTATGATTATCTACATAAAAACTATGCTTAAAGTAGTGAAACGTGCATGCAACCTACTATGATTTGCAGCCTTTCACTTATAATATTGTATAGTTATTTATCTGTAGAAACTTATTTCGCTACGAACGTAATGTAGCTTCAAGTAGGTACATATCTGTAAACTGAACTCCTTTGAGGCAGAAAGGTTTAAGAGTACGCAGTTACGCACCATAACGGACGATGCAGTCAAGGTGAACCGATGATCTGATAATGGTGGCGGAGCATCTGATGAACGAGGATGGCTCACGACCGATCAAAATGTCCTGCAGTGGATCCCATGACTGTAATGATGATGATAACGGCAAATTCCAATGAATAATTGTTGGTGACTTCAAAAGTGAAAGTTATAATGACTTATTCGAAAGTTTTAGAAAATTCTTACTAGTATTAGGTATACATTGTATCAATGTGCATGCGACATATTTCATTAATCTAAATTTTGACGCATAAGATTAAGCAAATATGTAGATGTAGATATAAAAATGTAGTGATAAACCTGCGGCTCTGAGTCACATCCATAATCAATTTAATATGTAAGTACTTAGTATCTACAGCCGCTAATCAGAGAAGGAATATTGGGAATCAAATATTCTTAGTATTCTCCATACAAAACAAAGAAATATTACTTACTAAAGTATCGTTTCGTTACGAATATTCATAAACAAAATTATTAACTCATAATACAGCATCAGGTAGGTACCACTAGGTTTTATTTTTGGGGACGTTTTTCTTTCATTATAGCTTAAGTTGACGATACTTGGACGAGTCCTACCTAACCTATGGCTTTTGGCTAAGATCAAAATGTAGACCAACTAACCTATGTAGTGGACGTCTTTGATGATTCAGCATATAGACTCGTGAGTTTCGACCAGATCACAAGTTAATACAAAGATATCTGACAACTACGTATTATATGACGCGTTTAATTATGTTCGGCGTGATTAACGATATTTGAAAACAAACGATATCAATAATGTTACTTTTCACGTACCGATATAAAATTGCTCATGTTGATAAGTGAAATATTAAGATAAGCTGTACATTTACGGATTTATCTATATTATCTGGGAGAGTGTATATCGTTAGCTGATGATACTGCAGGACGTATTTAATGTCTATCACTAAGAAAGGTATTTGATATAATCACCACGTTAGGCCGGCGAGCTGGTTGGCTGGTAGTTTCTTCTTAATGCGTAGGTATAGTTATAATCATCATCATCATCATCATCAGCCTACGGTAGTCTACTGCTGCTGTATCTACTCGAACACACCTTTCACAAATCTCGCTATCCGCGCGACTTTCGGCGACGTGTGTAATATGGTGACAATATCATAAAATTATCAGGTATTTAATCTACCTGATAATTTTAGATATCACATTATACCTATTTTATAATGGGCATGATAGGTTCCTTGTCGTATGGAGGTAGATGCTTTTCCAATAGTTTAATGAAATAACCATGGGTATAAAACTGTCAACTTCTTTGAATAACAAGACTTGATACTGACATGAGAACTTTAAAATTATCCTTGTTTCAGAGCGGGAATGAATACAAGTCAGTTATCTATTGCATATTCGCCTACAAGCCCGATATTGGAGTCAGTACTTACATCGGCAATGAGGAATTTACTTTTAGAAAATTTTAGAGATATTTTACCAGACATTTTGGAAAATCTTCCAAATATTCCTGATATTGACTTGCCATCGCTAAATCCTCAACTAAACACAACTATCATAGATATGTTTTTTAGCAACTTTATACATGGTTATGACAGTAGTCAAGAGTTAAGAGGTCTGTATGCACAAGAACAAGCAACGCGTGAGGTCATTGCTGCTGTGGAGTTTGACGATGCGCTTTTTGGTCAGTATATACCTACCACAAATTATTGTCTTACAAACTAATTAAGGTCTTTCGAAACAGTAAATTATCTTCTTAGTAAATATCTTCAAAACAGTAATTTAAGTAATTGAATCGATTGGGTCAATCTATTTTACCCTTGTTTATAAACTAGTCGACTTACTTGTAAAGATTCAATAGCTTTTATTACTCATCATCACATTAAATTACAGACAGCTTTAAAATTAAATGAAAAATAGTAAGTTTATAATTATCTAGATGAATTGGGTTTAAAAAAGAAATTTAAATATTATTTTAAAGTTAAGTCAACATACAGATTTTTATTATGAAATGATTGTGATAATTTCCGGTAACTCTATTGTTCTCAAAAAATTAAAGTTCATACATTGATTTCCAACGGCTCCACGACGTTTTAGAGTAGTACAAAAAAATATTTCCAAGAGCTCCATGGATATAATTTAGTACAGCCAGCAAAAAAACCCTCGGATGAGAAAGCATAGGTATTTCTAATCTGTAAATCAGTATATAGTTTAGAGAATTTACGTTGTGAAATAAAACACAACGTAACATTGTTTACAAAAGAAGTACCTACTCTGTATTTTTACCAAAACATTAATTAAAACTTTGTTTTAAAAGACCTTATCTTAGATTTTAATCACAGTTTTATAATAGTCATTGCAAATAAACTACTCGTACTAAAAGGTATTCAACAACAGAGTATCTAAAACAGACGTCAAATATCACTGTTTCAATCAGACTACAATATTCATTAGCTTTAATAAGTCACAGTTACTATATTAGAATTAAAATAGTCTTAAGCATAAAATGTTTATTTATTATTGAAATTAAAATAAAAAAGCGTCAAGAACAAAATTAACATCTATATACTATTGTATAAAGCGGAAGAGTTTGTTTGTTTGAACGCGTTAATATCTGAAACTAACAGTCGGATCTAAAAAAATATTTTTGCTTATGATAGCTCAGTTCTCGAAGAAGGTTACGTACGGAGCAGAGTAGTAAGCAAAGACGCGGGTAAAACCGCGCCGCCGAAAGCTAGTAACGTAATAATATATGTTTTAAACAGTACCATGTGTGTGTTACACGTTATTACCATATAGCGCTCGGGCTGTTTAGTGAGGTAACTATTTGACTAAAGTTAGAGTTACCTTTTTAATTGTTTAACGGACCACTGATCTGAAAGGCGCGCTATTTAAACCTCCGCTAAGGCAGTGTAATGTACCTGTAGCAATTTTGCTGGCTATACTTTGAATAAATGTCGTGGAGCCGTTGGGAAATCTTGTATCAAGATTTAAAAAAATATTTTATTCCACCTGGTGGAGTTGGTGGGAAAGAGAAAACAATAGATTCGTGGAGCTCTGGGCACGAGCCACGTAAACAAACGACTCTTTAGTGAGGGATTAGTAGTCACAAATCTATTGTTATCGGTAATATTTTGATATCTAAAACAATTTTGTATTTACGTTGTTGATGTTATATCATTGTTCACAATCATGATATTATTATACATATTTTAATTATGCATATATATTTATTTTTATATATATACCTAATTGTGATTGCAGTAATTAATGACCTTTAGTCATCATGTTCATCATAATCATGTTTGATACTTATTTGCTTTATTTGCTTAGAAATAGTTGTGTGTCTTTTAGATAGGTAACACATTCACGAATTGTAGCTACGAATAATTCCAAAGACACAAAGATATTTTTAAATATAACAAAAGGCTATCAATTTAAAAGGTATATTTAGTAGTATATGCCTAAAAGTGTGTGCCATCGTGTAAATTTAGAATTAGATAGACCAACTGAATTTATACCTGTGGACCAACCCATCTTTGCCCGCGTGGGTGTTGTAAGAAGTGACTACGGCAAAATCTGGTGCGGGCAGCAACGTTATCTGCTTACTAAAATTACTTATTCAACTTACTGTGATCACTAGTCGGCCTGCAAAGCATTGTGACCACAGAAATAGTTGTGACTATCGCAAGAAGCTCTTTTTAGACTATGTTAATACATTATTATTATTATTTAGTAACTACTTACTCTATCGGATTAATAAGAGATTTGTTAAGAATCTTGTAGGTATCCTGTTTCTGTCTAATATTACAGTTATATTACAGGAGCGACAGAATTACCACGGAACATATCATACGCTCTCCGTTTTCCTGAAAGACCTCGTCAAAATTCTTTCTATCAGAGGGGTGGGCGGTACTGGAGGACAGATGCGATCTTTCCTATATTCGAAATTCCTGGACCTCGGTTTCCATGGTCGTGGGAAGGAGGCAATGACCCAGGTAACGAGAGTTTATACTTATAATTTTGTTACCTAATACAACATGTTATCTATGATAAGAGTGCCATTGTTTTGCTATTCAAATAACATTATTGCATTAGTTGGGCTGAGTATTCTACTGAAATGTAGAAAATAATTTTTGCTTACGTAAGGATATTATTTTGAATAGAAACCTTCTGTTTGCAACGTCAATCCGTAATTAGTATTTCGAAAAGCTGGACACAATTATCTACTTGTGAAATAAAATATGTATCAGCTAGTCTGTACCTTGATCTTTGTTCTGAGGTACCTAGTCATAACTGTATAGAGGAATGGTAAAATAAAAATTATTTATTCTATTTTTTTATACAATAGTAGCTAGCGATTGCCGCCTATGGCGGCCAAAATACTAGGTCTAGAAATTTGGATGCCTGCTTACAAACGCTATTTCTTTTCCTTATTTTTGATAATAAAGATTTATTTTCATAAATTCAGGTTACGTGAACGAGATGTTTATTGCATTGCAACATGTGGTTTCCACTTCGCTAGTGTCCACAATGACAGGGCTAGATCTATCATCGTTCAAAGTGAACATCCAGAGGTACCCACATCCCTCCTACGTACAAGACTTGGCAGTGGACCTGCTTCAAATCATGTTTCCAATGTTCATCATGCTGAGTTTCAGTTACACAGCTAATAATATTGTCAGAGCTATTGCCGTTGAGAAGGAATTACAATTAAAGGTATTACAGCGTTACTTTTTAAATATTCAATGTCTTCAAACTCACTTTATTTCTTCTTCTAATATAATTTTTGTTTTAGGAAACAATGAAAATAATGGGTTTACCGACATGGTTACATTGGACAGCGTGGTTTTGTAAGCAGTTTCTTTTTCAATTAATTGGTACAACGTTAATCGTTATATTACTCAAGGTGAGAATTTTTATAAAGTTTTCTCAAAAGTTAGCCCTCAATACCTGTACACTAATACCTATCAGAGATCAGAGCTTATACGAATTTTATTACGAAAATATTACATAACTTCATAGTGTGGTCAGTATTTATATCAGTTATTTCGAAATATGTGGAGGCATCTTTAATAAATTTCAATTTGAAATCTGATTTATTGAAATGAATCAGATCAGATTGGTGCAGAAATTATTAAAATGACTTACTTAGTAATAACAATAATATTACCAGCCTGTTTACTGTCCCACTGCAGGATAAACGCCTCTTCTCATATAGAGAAGGTATAAGCATTAATTACCACGCTTGCTCCACGCGAATTATCAATTTCAGACTTTTAAGTCAGGTTTCTTCACACGATGTTTTCTTTTAACGTCAGTAAGATATGTCCAACATATATTATGCTTAAGAAGTACATATGGTTTGAAAATCACGTTGGTAATTGTCCGGATTCGAACCCACTACCTCGTGTTTACGAAGCGAGTGCCTTATTCACTGTGCCTTAACTTTTTGAAATGACTTATTTCGGTGCATTTTTTTTAGGTAAATTGGTTTACAAACGAAGAAGGTTTCAGTGAATACGCAATATTTACTCACACACCCTGGACAGTTTTGTTTTTCTTTACAATTCTTTATTTAAGTTGCATGATATTTTTTTGTTTCATGCTAAGTGGAATGTTCTCAAAAGGTATGTACTTTGTTTTTTTGGTATTATGTATTTTTGAGCCCGATTCGGGTTTTGTGAAACAAGAGATCCCAATACATATTGATCGACCTAAAGGTTCGATAAATAGAGTAGATTTTGGAACTCATCAGTTTCTCTCCTTCTACATCATTGCATTACCTACTCATACGTCACTAATTTCTGATTGATTGCTTAGAATGTATGACCTAATTGAAGCTATATAAAATGAAGAAAATAAAGCATTAGAATGTTAACTAAAAATGTTTTATGTTGCAGGTAGCACAGCGGCGTTGTTTACTGGAGTAATTTGGTTCCTAACTTACATTCCTGCCTTCCTGTTATCCATGGACGTTGACATGTCCACTGCAGCACAGATTGCCAGTTGTTTGTGCATCAATTCGGCGATGTCTTATGGATACCAACTACTATTAGCTAAAGAAAGTAGCGGAGGTGATTATTATTTTGCCTTTTTCGTATGATTCGCTTCAATTAAAAAGAGTCGTACCTAATACGAAGTATGTGTCTTCAATTTTTTTTATCTTGTAATTGTGAAATAGTGTTTTTTTATTTTCTAAGGTTGGGATATATATGATCCGTTGTCATGATTGTTTTTTCGTTTTGATCCCCAAATTCATAAACTTTGCGGTTATGATTATACCTATCTAACTAATACATATGTGTCGACTATGAATGTTATTAATCGTCTAGTGCCGGAGCTACGAATCTTCTGTATTACAAAGGACTTTATATCACGTTGTAAATTGTACAATAATTTAGAACTCTGTTTAATTTAAACCATGTGTAAAGATACAAGCGCAGAAATTAACTCAATTACGTATAACATTCAACATCACATCATGACAAGGTCTGCTACTAGAATTTCCTTCGTAATTTGTATGATAACGTGAAACGTGTAGGGGTAATTGTTAACCATGTCACACAGGAGCGTGGGAGAATAAATCTTGCATAACGACTGTATACATATCTGAGCTAAATTGCTAAATCTATTCTAATTAGGTATGCATTGGGGTGAGTTTATGGCGTCACCAAGCACGGAGACATCTCGCTTCGTCTTCGGCCACGTGGTGATCATGATGGTAGTCAACTGTATCATCTACATGCTGATCACTCTTTACCTCGAGCAAGTGTTTCCAGGGCCGTTTGGTGCACCAAAACCTTGGTACTTCCCATTCCAAGTGAGTTTTTGGTGTCCAAAGGATATTTCCGGTAATACCTAAATTATTTATGTCCAATATAATTTTATTTTTAAGGACTCCAAATCATATAAGTTGTTATGCTTACAGATAATGTAATTGTGGTTACCGATAATCACAATGACGACATTGTTAAAGAAAAGGAACCAAAGGGTCATACTATTGGGGTAAAAATACATGTAAGTCCCTGATAAAACAACTAAGATGATATTTCTGCTTATTAAAAATTCTTTACCTATCTCTGCTTATTAAATGAGGTAAACTTGTAAACCAGGTGGAAAATGAACTTTGCCGAAAAGGGAAACTGGTGGTAATGATGACGTTATACAAAAAAGTGGCAATAGCGATGTTTTACATTTTAGTGTAAAATGTAAAACGGCACATTGCTAAATGTGTATTTTATTTTTAGATTTTTTATGATAATGTAGATATAAACAAACAAATAATAAGCTGGTTTGTTTAAACTAATTTACGCTTTCATATTACAAGGCCTATAATAAATTTAATGATTTGTGGGATAGCTGTAGGTAGGTACTTATTTTGATAGGCTAATATAAGTTTATAATGCTATATATTATAATACATTAAGTACATAGTTTTATATAATTTACAGAATTTGACAAAGGTGTTTGGGAATAACGTTGCTGTAAATCATTTGTCTATGAACATATATGACGATCAAATAACAGTTCTTTTGGGTCACAACGGTGCTGGAAAATCTACTACTATATCTATGCTAACGGGTTTGTATTATACATTATTTTGCTATTTCCTAGTAACTAGCTAGCTAAATGCTAGCTAGCACTTTCGTTTGCGATATGGCTATACTCTGGTAGGTAGCTCAGTAGGTACAAAATGCGTCTGAAAATCAGCCGAAATCTTGCTAATTATATACATTTCTTCAGAGTAAGTGAGTTTAAAAATTAACTTGATTTCATTTGATGTCTGTGATGTTTTTCAGTAAAAAATTTCCGTGTCCACAATAGTTTAGGCGGCTCCGGTTTAGCGCAATATACAACGAACCTAGCGGGTGTGACGAGAACTAATTTTTGACAGCAGAATAATTTCACGTGCTCTAAATTGTGAAATTATTCTTTTGCGTCTTTTTTTATCCAACAATCCCTGAACTTACGATACGAAGATAGTAGTTCTACAATTTTTACTGCCTTTTAACTTTATTATAGGTACCTACTTATAATATTCGCTGATATGATAATAGAAATCTATTTTAAGTTATCTATTACAAGGCTTTACTAGATAACAATTATATTATCATAGACGTAATGTGATGTATATATACACAATATAATTTATTAAACGATATAAATATTAACCCTAACCTAATATAATGTTTATGACCTATTAACCATTTGTATTCTAATACTAATCACGGAAATGGGGAATAAAAGGCACCTACTAGTTTTCACAAACGTACATATTTCGTTAAGTAGTTTAATTTGTGTGCCAATTAATGAATGTATAATATTTATTAATAAATTATATTTGTAATGTCTATTTTTGCAATGCGCAAAACTAAACTTGCTTATTGAAATCGCTTGTCCAATGGTGGATTATAAGTTAGACATATTAACTACTCTGGTCTAGTCTCAACTATACCTACATAATCAACTGGTAGAATGGAAATGTTGTAATTACATTAATTTTTTTTAAGTACCTACCTCACCCATGCATGATGTTTCTTTAGCTCTAGAGTTTAATCTATGAACTTGGTGTATAATCAGGTTCTTAATTCCTTCATTGATCTTATATTTTAGGTAATCTGGAAGCTACACATGGTTCAGTCACCGTGGCGGGCTATGACATGAACACTCAAACATCAGCCGCCAGATCCCACATCGGATTATGCCCCCAACACAATGTGCTGTTTAATGAGCTTACTGTTAGAGAACATTTGGAATTCTTCGCAAGATTAAAAGGATTCACAGGAGCCGAGCTTAAAGCCGATATCGATACACTCATTGAAAAACTAGAACTTGAGGAAAAGGTAAATTTTCTAAACAATTTTTGTGAAATTTCGGAAATCGATGTTATCGTGGTTTGAATACACGTAACTTACAATCATCTTCTTCGTCGTGACACTCTTGGCAGAGCGGTCGTGGTCATCAGGTAGTCGTGTACTTCAGTAGAGACAGATGTTACTCGCCTCACGATTATTCGTCATTTGTCTCTTGTGGTGGCTATCCTGTTGCACTCGTTCAAGGAGCCAACCACAGCGGACTTCATCTGCTTGGTCCACCCCATGGTTGAACTCCCTCGCTCTCTGGTACCCTCTACTTTGCCCTGAACGACAAGACGTTCGATGGAGTCGTTATTACGCCGAAAAACATGCCCAAAGAGCTTCAAAATGCGACTTACAATATGTAGGTACATTCTCATAAACTACATGGTTTTGCAGCGTGATTCCGAATCACATGGATTGTCTGGTGGTCAAAAACGTCGACTATGTGTCGGTATTGCATTAAGTGGAGGAGCAAAGGTTGTACTCCTTGATGAACCTACGTCTGGCATGGATCCTGCGTCTCGACGCGGACTATGGGAGTTGTTGCAGAGAGAGAAAAGAGGTATAGTGAATCTTGTAATTTTGAATCATTGATTAGAACAATTAGCAAAGTAACCTCAATTCAGAAGCTTAAATGTGTAATTTGATTATCGTACCAATAACCATAATCGTAGCTTCCAAAATGTTATGTACCTAAACAAGAAAAATATAGAGGAAAAAAGACCTTTTGCCGCGTTGTAATAAATTGGTGATTACCTAATAAATATTTTTTGCTTATTCCACTTATTTCATCAGTGAAATGCTTAATCGGCAATAATTTTTACAGAAGTAAAAAATACCAATTTTTTTGAAAATTTGTATCTTTGTTACTACACTCATAGCTATATCACAGACATTTTTCTTTGTAGGACGTTCAATGATCCTGACAACCCATTTTATGGACGAGGCGGATATTCTGGGTGACCGAGTGGCTATAATGGCCCACGGTAAACTACAGTGTGTGGGCTCGCCATACTTCCTCAAACGTCACTACGGAGTGGGCTACACTCTCGTTGTCGTCAAGGACGATGACTTTGATTATGACAAGTGCACTGCTCTTATCAATCAGTACATTCCTGCCACTGTTGTTAAAGAAGATCGTGGTAAGAAAAAAGTTATATTTTAGTTTCCTTATTATTGCGACGTCATACATACGTTTTCAATTAAAATGACTACAGGATTTTATAAACTTTGCCGAAAAAGCATAAATAATTATTTCATCTTGTCTCTTTTTTATTGAAAATATTTTTTATTTGAGATACAATTTTTTATTGAAAATATTTTTTAATTGAGATACAAATAGATCTTACTAATGTATAATCACTTACTCTGTTTATTTTTCAGTCACCGAAATTACTTACAATCTAATAAACGATTATTCTCACAAGTTTGAAGATATGCTAATTGATTTGGAAAGACATACTTCTGATATAAAATTCAAGAACTACGGTTTAGTTGCCACTACTTTGGAAGATGTGTTTATGTCGTAAGTAATATTTTGTAAGATTAAACTCAGGTGCTTACTCAAAACAACATTGAAGGAAGTTCAAGTTTTAGGCACAATGTCAAAGAGGCATAACTATTCTAAGAAATATGATAATAAGTTGATCTTTGCAATTTTAGCGTTGGAGCAGATCTAGTGCTTGTTAATGCTAATTCGGAATCCGATGATGCAGCTACGACGATGACAGATTCTACCCTTGACGATCCTTTCAAACACGAAATTGATTCATCTTTAGAACAATGTGAGTAAAATAGGCGAAGAAATAAGGTTCTTTATGGTTTGAGATTATTCTGTCTTTAATCCTGACAAAAAGAAATCGTATCTGAATTAGACTTAGTTCTCTATAGATTTTTTTCTTTTTATTCTCAGAGTAGATTTAAATAGGAAATCGTGTTTAGTCTCTCTTAGCAGACGAATCTTAATTTGCTCTTTCTCTCAGACGGTGAAATTCCAAACTTGCTTTTTTTATATTTAGACTACTTGTATATCGATGGTAAAATCCTCTGTGCTACTATTTGCTTTTGCCTCCGTAGAAAATACGCCCATTTGTGTAGCTGTAGGTAGATCCTTCCAGTCGGATATTAAATGTAAGTGATTTACGACTCAGGACTTACGTGTTATAATTTAATGCCAATTTATTTTTTATTCCTAGTGGATAAAACCGAAAGTTCTGTGACGGGTTTCGCTCTACTGGTACAACACGTATGGGCTATATGGTTGAAGCTGGTGTTGGTGTGGACGCGTTCTTGGTGGTTGGTACTGTTGCAGTTCTTGACACCGGTTGTACTACTTAATGCGACGCTTGGTGTGCTACAATACGTTATGTCTCTCACACCTACCATTAGGAATAGGCTACTATCGCTCGCGGATGGGTATGTATAAATAAATAATAGATTAATATTTGAGAAGTATCTTTATATTTACTTGATGTGTAAATTATATGGGTTCGTTAAAAAATGTGCAACATTTGCTTTAAATCACTTTAATTAACGCTGTTAAAATCTTGTTAAACACTGGTATAAAATATATTAAATATAAACTATGGTACGATTATATTTTATTCCCTTAATAAAAATGATTAATTAAAGATTCTTGCACGTAACTATTTATTATATAGATATATTATTTTATTAACTATTATATATTATTATTACGTGTTCATCTTGAATATAATTATGAATCTGTTAATTTCTAGATATTCAAGAACTGAGACACTACTGAGCTACAATGGAACAGTGCCGACAGCGCTAGGTGCTCTTGCCGCGAGCGCATACCAGATGATGTTTCAGTCTTCTGAAGTTGATACTATGGATCTTACTCTTGTTGATGGACAACTCATTGATGATTATTATTTGTACAGAGTAAGTGTTTGTAAATGACCATCAAGTTAGACGTTTTCTTCCTAACATAAACTTTAATATTCTATTCATATTGTTACTTGTCAGGATGGGTTCGATGTAAAATGCCAGTTACGCGATGATGAGTTTATTCAAGACTCACACAATACACTAACAGTAACAAAATAACGCAATAAACACATACTGCACTTTATCGCTTCACAGATCGCTCTTCGTAAACTTCCGTATCACTTAGATGTTCGCTTGAGATCGCTGTATTCACAACTGAACGAAGTGCCGACGTTTGAATCCTTTTTATAATCACTAAATAGATTTCTAGAACCTTCCTGTTATTACCAAAGTTGCCGACAATTCTCGATAACAAAACAATGAGTGTAGGTACTTAGCTGCGACGCGTAGGTATGCCTACCACCGATGAGCTATTGTTATACGTGTAGGTAGGTACTTACGAACGTTCTAGCGTAGGTATTCGTCGTATACGTTGTAGGTAGGTTCTCGCGAATGTTCTAGCGTAGGTAATCGTCGTAACAATATTTTCAATTAAGTAACACAATCTTTATTTTCCAGACAAACGATACAGTACAAATGGGTGCTTTACGTCACCGGTTGATAATAGGCTCGACGTTTTCTGACGACACTGCGACGGCTTGGTTCAGTAATTTTGGTTATCACGATGTAGCAGTGTCCCTCGCTGCAGTACATTCCGCTCTTCTCAAAGCGAGGCATCCCGATGCGGAACTTTTGGTGCATAATCATCCTTTAGAAGCTACTTATGAAGATCAGGTAAAATCTTTGTTTTCTTTTAATTTAATGTAGGCCTCACCTTCCATTATGTCTTTGTTTATTTTACGAGTTCAGATAATAATCTAAGTTTTTCCCAGCTAGTAAGTAATTAATTGAAATTATTGTTGGAAAATTTTCAGCAACACGTCAATTGTTTTTCAGACTAAAATTTGTCTAAAAATAAATATTAGATAATGAAGATTTTATTCAATTTACCATTTTGTAAAATTAATTTGGTTTACAGACGGATTTGCAAGCAATGATCAACATGCTTTCGATGCAACTTGCTTCTGGTCTCGGCAACAGCATTGGTATTGTGAGCGCCGTGTTTATTATGTTTTATATTAAGGTAAGAAATCTGGGTACCTTATTTGTCCACAGTGTTAGATAATTATGATTGACTAATATAGATGTCTACTTGTCCTTATTATCCGACAATTTTAATCATTTCAAAAATACAATTACATATTATTACACCGAATCGGAGAGGACTTAAAGGATGGATCTGCCTTACTCTGTAATATGTAAAATTAACATTAATTACCTATCCTACATTTTTATTACCTATTTAACCTACCTATTTTCATAATTTATGTTATTGCACAATAAGATTAATTTTGCTAAACCTAGAATTAAGTTTAAGTTTAAATTAAGTATGTTAAAAATTTTAAGATTTAAGTTTATAATTAACCCTGTTGTAAGCATGCTGTGGTTGTCTGTAAATGTTACAGCAATGGCAAAGAACAGTGTATGTAATGTAGACAATCCTTAAATAAATTAATTAAAAAAAATAAAATAAATTGCGAAACGCGGGAAGTGTGAATTAGCGTTACATTTGGTGGAAAGTCGAAAATGCCAGCAGAATTAGGAGTTATCGGAAACAGAAACAGCCAACAGCCGTAAGATTACTTACTCAACGTCATCGCAACAGGAGATTATCAAGTAAGATCTTTCCAATTTTACATATTTCACTATGTCTTTGATGGAGGAACAACGTCGTCTTATAATCGAGCTTGATAGGTGCTGGGTAAAGTTTAAGAAAGATGGTAAGGAAAGGAAATCTAGGCCGGATTATTACAAATACCAGTGGAGTAAAGTCGACGAATTATGGAAGTCGATCCAATTCAATCACGATCGTATTTCAATGGAGGTAGGTCCGGCGTATTCTTATTTCACGGAGAGATGCTATGAAGAGGCAAAGAAAACGTACCAGATCTATGTTTCTTCAATTCATAAAGGCAGTCTAGAACAGTACACTGACAAAACAAGTAGCGTTTTGGTAACAGGAGATAGCTCCATCATGGAAGGAACAAGCAGCCGTTCTCCGAGTCAGACGGAGGACAGATCACATCAACAAGTAAAACTGGACAAATAAGTGAAACTGGACACCAGTCATCGTCACCACGAGTAAAACAACAAGGAAATTTGAGTAGATTGGATGAAATTCTACGCCAACAAGAAGCTAACTTTAGAGCCTTCTCTAGGACAGTATTGAACGTTGACATAAATAGTTTGACAATAAAATGGGAGTTCGAAGATGCACTTAAAACTCTCGAGAATAGGTGGTCTGTGATAGATAAATTGCATCTACAGATCGACAGTGAAATTGAAGGAGAAAATAGGGAGTATGAATCCAAATTTTCTAACTATGAAAAACAATTTTACACCTTAAAAAGGGAAATTAACAAGATAATGTGGTCCGTTTTATATAGAGAAAAATCTACCCCTAAGCTCGAAATTCCTATATTCAGCGGCTTTTATAACAACTGGATGTCATTCAAGGACTTATTTATCGACGCTGTTCACAACAACACTATGATTCCCGACTCACAAAAAATGCATTTTTTATAAACAAAAGTAAGAGAAGAAGCTGAGAAGCTTATACAGTATCTTTATATCAGCTCAGAGAACTACTCCGCTTGCTGGGAGATTTTAAACAACCGCTACAATAACATAAATCTAATTTTTACGTCCCATATGAATACATTATGTAACCTACCTAATATACAGCCTAATTCTATGACATACATAAAAAAGATGCATGATGTAACATTAGAAACTATGAACGCTGTAAAAAATCTTGGAGCGGATATAAAAATCATGTCAAACATACGTCAAATAACCAGCCAAAATCGCCGATTGCTAAATCATACAACGTGACCAAACCGGGATTCAAATGCAAAACATTTCTACAATTACCGAACGACAAAAAATTGATGACTTAAAAAACTTGGCCTGTGTATGAATTGCTTATTTTCACATAATGGAAAGGTCTGCAATTCTACTCACACATGTCGCAACTGTGCCGATCGGCATATTACGCTATAGCATGAAGCTTCAGATAAGTCAGCATCAAAACCGTTCACCTCGTGTCAAGCTGTGTCATCTCCTCCTGCAGAAAACGTGATCAACGCTTCACACGTCGCTCAGGAAAACTATCCTGAAATTTTACTAGCAACAGCACAGTTAAAAGTAAAAGGAGCCGACGGGGAATTTTATAATATGCGAGCATTAGTTGATCAAGGTTCACAGATATCCTTGATAACAGAACACGCTGCTCTACGTTTGGGGCTCAAAAGAGAACATTATAAAGGTACTATTTTTGGAGCAGGTCAAAGGGAGAATAGCTGCAAAGGGAAGCTTAAAATTAGCTGCGCATTATTGTACAACAATGATGATTTTAATGCCGACGTAGTGATAATGGCTAGTCTTATCAAACGTTTAGGTACCTAACAGAACATATGAGCGGCCCAACTGGTCTAACATTAGGAACATTAATTTGGCTGACCCGGAGTTTTATATTAGTCGACCGGTTGACTTATTACTAGGTGCTGATATATACTCTAACATCATAATGAGTGGCATTATAAAGGGTGATAATGCATCTCAACCAGTCGCTCAACAGACCCAACTAGGCTGGCTATTATGTGGGTCATCGCTAATATTTCATTGCAACGTTATTGTAAATAATATTGCTGACATACAAAAATTTTGGGAAGTAGAGGAGATCACTGCGGAGGGACAAATGTCTTCTGAAGAGATTCAATGCGTGAAATATTATGAAAAAACTACACGAAGAACCAAGGAAGGTAGATATGAAGTAAGTTTGCCAATGAAAAAGGACTTCGAAACAAAACTCGGGTTTTCTAAACCCATGGCTTTTGCTCAATTTACAAATTTAGAGAAAAATTTGGTAAATTTGACCACTTGACAACTCCGAATACATTGAGCTAGGTCACATGAAACAAACCACTGATACAGAGAAACTGGAGTGCTACCTGACTCACCATGGCGTTCAACGCTCGGAGCCGACTTTTTTTTTTTTTTTTTTTTTTTTTATTATATAGCCTACCAAAGTGACTCCACCCTGCCTGATGGTAAGCAGTCAGTGGAATCCAGAAGTGGCGGCCACTATACCAAAAGCCATCGTCTTAAACTGCTGGTATAGTGGCCTCCACTATGGCGGCTGGGAATGGGGTTAGGGGAAAGGAATGAGGGAGGTGAGGAACAAGGATAGGGGGGAAATTGGGCCTCCGGCGCTCTCACTCACCGAACGAAACGCAGTAGTACGGATACTACTACTCTTAAGTCGATCTTCTATGAGAGGGTAGTACTTCCCCGGACGATCCGGCCCATTCATGCTGAAATCAGCGTGGATCTACTACCGTAATTCCACTAAGTACAGGGTGGCGACTCCATAATAACTGATTAAAAACTATAAATAGTAAAGTATTATAGGTATCAAGGATTGCGTTGATTTCCCTTTAATGTTCTTTGCTATAAAGTAATTAAAATATTATTTTCTACTTTTTAGTTAAGGATTGAACATGTAGGTATTGTTTGAAGTCGGTTTTCATTTTTTTTTCTAAAAATAATTTTATTTTTAAACTTTTAGTGGGAATTAATTGTGTATAAATATATTTAATATGGGTAGACCTACTAAACGTGCTGCGAAAATGAGACAGCCGCGCCGTTTGAAAGAAAGTAGAGACGAGAGGTAAGATTGTAAATAGAGATATAAGGTCCTTGTCAACACTAAACCTTGATCGCTAAACCCTGAATCCCAGAAACCACAAATCAAAACAAAAAAGTGATGATCTACCAACAATAAAGAATCATCCAAAATCATAATTTAACTGACCGAGAAATCGCTCAGATATACAAAAAATAAACAGTGGTGCTGTAAAGGCAGGTTTAAGGCCGCCCGTTGCTGTTGTAATTTCTCACGACCATAAGACCTCCAACTTGGCTTAACGACTACCAAATTATAGTGATTATCATAGTCTACTGCTTCTAAAGAATGAAGACGCTGAAAATGAAATGACACAAATGGTCACTCATCCAGGCCACTTCGTTTCTAACAAAAAATGAATTTTGAAAATCACTTCGCACTTGTAGCATAGACATGTCAATGTCAGATAATTCGTCGCAAAAGACATCGACGTGTTGCTTTACACGTCTTCACTTTTTGCATACGTTTTATTACAAAATATAAAATTGAAGCCAAACCACTAAATCATTCTTTATAAAAAAAACATGGGCCCCATTTCGGAGTATACCCTTTCAAATAAAAGAAGAATTTTCCAAATTGGTTTATAAATGACCGAGTTCTGTTGTAACAAACATACAACCACTGAACCATTTCCTATAATAAAAAAATGTGACTAATTTCAGAGTATACCCTCTCAAATAAAAAAAAAATTTCAAATCGGTTCATAAATGACCGAGATATGAGGTAACAAACATACAAAAAAAAAAAAGAACATACGACCCGAATTGATAACCCCCTCCTTTTTGAAGTCGGTTAAAAATTAAACAAGCATGGAATAAATATAACATAAAAACGTACGGTTGGACAGACTCTAAAATAGTTTTGGGGTGGTTAAATGGAGAACCAAATAAATGGTGACCCTGTAGCAAACCGGGTACTTCAAATAACAGCGGTTATGCCTGCAGAACAGTGGCGACATGTAAAAATAAATGATAACCCTGCTGACGCAGCCAGTAGGGGTTTATACGATAACGAGCATTGACCCGCACTCGGACATTGCATCGAACGACATATCTCACATTACAAGAATTACAAAAGGCTAAATTAACAATAATCAAACACGTGCAATCGTGCGCTTATGGAACGGAAATTGTAAATTTACGTAAACACTCGATGGTTGACTCTAAAAGTAAAATATTGCAATTAAATCCTTTCATTGACAAAGAAGATATATTAAGAGTAGGAGGCAGACTTGCAAACGCTATCATTAACATGGAGATGAAATATCCCAAAATAATACCAAACGATTCGCGACTAGCGACATTGCTCATAAATAGAGCACACAAATAATTTTTCCACGGTGGTCCCCGTATGACGCTGGCCTCTTTGAGGCAGGAATACTGGATCACAGGTGGCAACAATACCATCAAGAAGGAGCTTTGAAAGTGCATTACTTGCCGTAAACAAGAGGGAAGAGAACAACATCAAATTATGGGCGACCTACCTCCCGCTCGAACAAAGCCTGCCAAGCCATTCTACCACACGGGCGTAGATTATACGGGATTTATAGACGTGAAGAGGAACAAAGGACGTGGTGGGATAACCTTGAAAGGATACGTAGGTAGCTATTTTCGTTTGTATGGTGACCCGAGCAATACATCTGGAAATAGTGTCCGAACTCACCAGCTCAGCTTTTTTAGCTGCCCTAAGAAGAATGTCAGCGAGAAGAGGAGCCCCTCGCCATCTATATAGCGATAACGGAACAAACTTCGTTGGCGCCTACAATATTCTGTTGGAAGAAGGGCAACAATTACAAAGTCTTTTCAGTGACAGTTTCTTAGCAGAGGTCACAGAAATGAACATTTAAGAGCGTTAAAGTGCCAACGAATGGCACTTTAACGCTCCCGCGTGGCCAACTGCCGGAGGCTTATGGGAACGCGCAGTAAGGAGCCTAAAACATCACCTCAAGCGCGTAGTCGGTGCTCAAAAATTAACTTTTGAAGAGTATTCAACACTATTAGCGCAACTAGAAGCTTGTCTTAACTCGCGTCCGCTGTGTGCTTTAACTGAAGATATTGATGACTTGGATTTTCTGACACCGGCGCATTTTTGACCGGCAGAGCAGAAGTCACTATTATGGAAACTAGCGAGGATGCGCGAACGCGTTGGTACTTAACACAAAAAATATTTAACGATATTTGGAAGAGATGGAAATGCGAGTATCTGAGTCAACTAACAGCAAGAGGAAATTGGCTGACTCCGCAACAGAACATCGTTATAGGAGATATGGTAGTGATTCATGAGGACAACCTTCCGTCAGGCAAATGGGCCTACGGGAGAGTAACTGACGTTCACCCCGGGCAGGACGGTTACGTGAGAGTTGTGACTCTAAAAACAAAAAATGGATTTGTCAAACGACCAGTAACAAAGTTATCGATTTTACCACTAGAACAAAAAACAAACAAAAACGAACCTGGGACTGAGACAAAACCAACTACTAAACCTAATAAAACATTTCATCAATCAAACAACGGATCGAGTTTCGTTACAGTGGCTATGACCTTTTTATGTATGATATCTTTTATAACAACAGGTAGTTGTTTTAATACAAAGTCATTGCAACAACATCAAGGAATATACTTTGATAAATTAACGACTCTCCAATTAGTAAGAGATGAGTGGAAAATTATCGCTTACTACGATCTTCAACCTTATTGGGAAGGAAACACCGCCTATCAGAAATATTATAAACATCTGTCTAAGTATTGCGACCGCATAAGACAGCGAACACACTGTGACATTATAATGACTCAACTACGCCATTCATTCAATGAATTAAATCATAATAATTACATCAACATAAAAGTAGCACGCGACAGCGGCGCGGTCTAATCAACGGTGTCGGGTATCTAGCTAATACATTGTTTGGAGTACTCGACGACCGTTTCGCAGAAAAGTATAGTAATGACATCACACTCGTAAGGAACAATCAGAAACACCTGGCCCTTCTATAAATTATCAATAAACATTTGGTAGCACTTGATTACCAATACGGTGGTCGAGAAACTTAGCGAAGCCGAAACCATGACGGAGTTTGCTATATCGGCTATAGCCACCACAAATTTACTGACTCTTCTGAGAGACATCCAGAATAGTTTAATAGATACCATAACTAGAATTTACGATGGAAATTTAAACGTTCATTTGATTGATCCGCAACAGCTTCAGAAGGAATTGGGAATTATTTCTGCACAGTTGGCAAAAGAGCTCACTCTGCCTATTGATAGCTTACTAAATAACATGCCTACTATCTATCATCTGCTCAAGGTTAAAACAAAATTAACTGAACAGTATTTTATCTTTGAGATTACAATTCCATTGATTAGTCGAGACAGCTATGACTTCTACAACCTTATTTCTATACCAAAACGAATTGGAAACAATATGGTAACTATCATACCAATTGAAATTGACGTCGCGGTAAATATCCACAAAGATTCATACTTACCTATAACTCAAAAGGATTGGGAACGCTGTCAGGCTCGTGATTCTTCTACCTATTTATGTCAACTAAAAACTCCTATATACAGATTGAATTCTGATATGGAGTTCTGTGTTAAGAACAATGGCAATTTACATGAATGCCAAACTGTAACTTCAGTTTGTCAAAATCAATGGATTGGGTTAACGAATGTAAACCAGTAATTCTTTATGTAAAGACCAAGTTACGGCTGAAACATTAACCGGAGTTAACCTTATTCAGTTACACGAAGGCTGCATGATGAAAACTGAAAATTTTACTATGTATGCTCACACAAAACGACAAAGTGAGTGGAAGTTAACAACAAGCACAGAGACATTTTCAATTCCTCCAATCTATAATATAATAAATATGACAATACCACTATTAGAGAAGAGAACATTACAGACACAACAAACTATCAGTTGTTAACAGAAGTAGAAAGGAAAATAAATGATATGACGTCCACCATTACACCCAAATCTACTTATTGTGGGGTGTAGCCATCATCGTGATAATCGCCTGCGTGTGCTGACGTGTGCGCTGCCGCTTGGCAGCCGCAGCCGCTGTGTCAACTCCTGCTCCTCCCGTCACGGTGACCGTTGCACACGCGTCAGCTGAGAACGCCTCAAGCGCGCCTCGTCCACCAGCAAGAGTGTCGCAAAACATACTGACAAGCTCGCGAGTGCACATAAGTGAGTGTAGTGATAGTGCAAATGGTGAACCTAGTTTCAAAGATAGGGGAACATCCCCAGTGCTAAAGAAAATTGCTTTTAGTGACCCCATGTGAACAATATCGTGAACCAAATCAATATGATTATTACAAATAAATAAGTACTAACATTACTAAAAGTGAACCATTGTATATCATCTACTGTTATCATAATTGCCATTTGCACATTTAACGAAAGCACCTACTAACAACCATTGTAAATCATTTCATTGATGAAGATGTTCGATCTAAGCAAAATATGCTTACGTCGAACACGTGAATACGCCCGGCGCTGATGCAACATTATTCCAATTCATCAAAAATCAATTAATGTACTAATCGGAACCGTCGCGACCGGGTGCATTCACAACATTTTACACAATAACATTTTATTATTTAGTGAACATTTAAACATTTTTGTTAATTTTAAGTGAACATTTATTTCGGGAACTTTAGTATTAAAATAAACATTTTACCTTCTCAATCCTGACTTTGAACTCTTTCGACTGTACCCCAACAGTTATGTTTCACTTACTGGTATTATAACGGTAATTAAAACTGCAGTTTATGGATGTCCTTATAGTGCTAACCTAAATCTTAGAGACAATTATTAATACTTCAAAACCACTAATGTTAGTTCGTAATCCCTTTTCGGTCATTCGTCAAATATGTTCTTTTTTGTTTTTAGGAGCGTGTCTCAGGAGCGAAATTGCTTCAAAAAGCAGCTGGTGTTCAACCGGCTGTGCTATGGTTCAGCTCTGCTGTGTTTGATTGGTCCTGGTTCCTTATCACCTGCATCAGTGTTGTTATCTCTTGTGTCGCTTTTGGCGTCGTCGGACTCTCCACTGCTTCTGAATTAGGTGAGTAAAAATAGAAAGGGAATAACAAAAATGGTAACGCTCAATAAAAAAGAAGCATTTAATAAGACGAAATTATGTCGTAACGAAAATGTTGTATTTTATGTTTATTACCTAAAAATTTAAAATAGCTAATCTAAATTCACTTCTCGTATTATTGTCTTTTACATTGAAGGCGCGAAATGGTAACGCTCAATATTGTAACTTCAAGTTGAGTCGCAAAACTCTACCATCTGCGGGCCGCTGCAACATTCCCATGATAATCGCATGACGGTCAACACACGTTTATACTATCCACTTAAGATGATAGACTTATCTACTTTATCACAAAGTCAAAAATGTATCTAATCGTCAAGATCAATATTAAAATGCCTTTCTTAACCTATAGGTACAACGTTTTCGTCTGCGGAAATGTATTTACTCCGCAATGTCTGGTAATTCGTATCGATTGTTTATGACGTCAACATGCCAAGGCTAAGTTATAACTGATCATAGATTTACATCGACAAAATTACTTTAACTAAGTAGTTAGTATTTTATTTTACTACGTTTTTGTGGTCTGAAAACAAAATCTAATAAAGGCCCATAATATTAGAAAACGTGATCCTTTTATATTCTATTCCTTTTATAGCTTAGGCTTTATTAGAATAACCATGCAAAAACAAATTATACCTATGTATTGCTGATGTAGGTAATTATATTATAAGCAAAACAAAGTTTTTACAAAATTCTTTGAAAACAAATGTACCTACCTACTAAGTATTTAATCAGTGACAAACTTTTGCGATTCCAGCTTGCTAATAGCTAGTTAATTAAAGTCAACTCGGGAATTCAAGTAAACATGCAAAAGAAAATCGATAATGTATTTTAAGACCTTAAAGTTTCTAATAAACTATAACTGTAGTGTTATTTGTACAGGTCGCCTCTA
Source organism: Parascotia fuliginaria (assembly GCA_963082885.1). Taxonomy (NCBI): domain Eukaryota; kingdom Metazoa; phylum Arthropoda; class Insecta; order Lepidoptera; family Erebidae; genus Parascotia; species Parascotia fuliginaria. The sequence goes on along the minus strand of OY720178.1, from coordinate 8,975,891 downwards.
TTTGTGCGTGATAATATACGGCGCGGCGATGCTGCCTCTCACCTATTTACTCTCACTACTATTCAAAGGACCCGCACTTGGCTTTGTCAGCTACTTCTTCATGAACGTACTATTTGGTAAGCAACGATAGGAACCTACTGCTGCAAATATTTTAAGAGAATAAAGTATGTTAACCCATTCGCTGTATTGTTATGAATCATATGTCATACATGGGATAGGGGATCTGTTATAGTAGTAATTATGTAACGTAGCTACCGAAGTGACGCGAAGAGGAAGTGATTCCGTAGACCGCCTAGTGGTACAGGGCTGAGTCGATGGCTGCAGATCCAGAGGACGATCTCCTTTGCGTGGGACCGATCAAATCAAGGCCCAAAACCCTCTCAATGAATGCGCAAGAAAAGCTTCCACCAGAGACAGATCGAGAACAGTAGTGAGGCGCTACCGGGAAACTACTCTGTCAAGTGTAAACGACTGAGCAGATATACACACATTTTATTTTGACTTCTCTAGATAGTATTTACAAGAATTTGGTACCTATTAACAATTATCATTCTGCAAGTTTTTAAATTATTGTATCTTAATTAGGTACTACTAGGATTTTGAATTTATCCTTAACAAACAAAATTAAAAAAAATATTGTTTTTTCTTTATAATATCACTTTAGACTACTACTTTACGCGTAGGTATACTTTTAATGCTTTAAGGAATGATGGGTGCGCAAATAGTGGAATCATTAGCGACTCCGCAGTTGGACACGGAAGAGGCGGCGCGTATTATGGACAACATTTTACAGTTTTTCCCTCTGTACAGCTTCGTCACTTCTGTCAGGTAAATTATATCCCGTTTGATCAATTTCTCTTAACGCAGGATGCCAAGGAAGGCGTTATAACTAAACATACAGCAGTCAAAATCAGGCCAATTTCTTCCATACAAGGTAGGCTTCTTCGATAACTCTAGTCAGAAGCGCACGGCTTTTTTATAAAGCAGTTAAGTAGGCAACAAGTGGATCTATGTGTGAAGTATTTTGTTTGCTTGTTTGATTGTTCGAAAAATAAAATGTTTTTTCACAGGTCTTTGAACCAGATTGGATTACGTGAACACGCCTGTCTACAAATGTGTGAGTACTTGCAGGCTGTATTCCCCAACTTTGAATGCACTATGCAGGCTATATGCGAACAAGAAGCGAGCTGTTGCGGTGAGTTTTTTTTTTTGATTTTGCAGAAATTACTCCATAATAGATACCGAATTTATTTGTTCTGAATCGAGCTCACAAAATTAAGGAGCAAGACTGGGATGCGTGAAATATTAAAGCTGCACTGTGATAGCTATTTCAAAGATGCACAATGAATACACCAATTGTAGTGAGTTCTTATGCTAGCGAATGTCGTTAGTTGTGCTTGTCTGTTGTAGAACCTATTAGGAGGTTATCTGAATACCTACTTACTGAGGTCTAGTATATAAGCGACTACTGTCAAATGATCTTCACAACTCGCATGTTTCTTGCAGTTCCCGATGAACCATACTTCCAGTGGGAGGAGCCCGGTATATTACGTTACCTGGTCAGCATGGTCATCACATGCGTCGTGCTGTGGCTTCTGTTGATGGCTATCGAATACAGGCTTTTCCACAGGGTATGGTACTTTATGTTCTTTTCAGCACTTGAACGTACCTAAGCACCTATTCTATTTTTGCTTTTTAAATACATAGGTAGGTACTATCCATACTGGTGATGATAGTATATTTTTGAGTGTTATTAGCTAGTACTTATATTATATCTGTCTAAAGTCTTAGTGAATCCTGAAAACTCGTAATCATCATGGCAGTGTTCATAGAGTCTTTCAGAATCACTGAACTACCTACCTACATCTATATTTAAGTAGTCCAATCTATTACGGACTTAAATATTATATTTTTCGTTCTTGCCAGGTATTTACGATTAAGAAAAAGCCGCCTCCGGTAGACGAGAGTAAACTGGACGAAGATGTGGCTTACGAAGCAGATCGCGCTCGCAGGATCGCTTACTCGAACCGCAGCGACGAAGCGCTCCTTGCCACAGGACTGAGCAAATACTACGGAAAACATCTGGCTGTCAATCAAGTTTCATTCTGTTAGTTTCATTTTAATAGGAACTGTTTTACATCCATAATTTTTAAATAGAGCATTCAGATAGGTAATATATATTAATAACTTTTTAAAATATGTTAACTGAGTTGGTTCATGTGTGAATGTTTTTGGTTATAGGTGTGAGCGACAGTGAATGCTTCGGCCTGTTGGGTGTTAACGGTGCGGGTAAAACTTCCACGTTCAAGATGTTGATGGGTGACGAGTCTATATCAAGCGGTGAAGCCTACGTCAGTGGACACTCCGTACAAAGAAGTCTCGACAAAGTCCATTCAAATATCGGTTAGTATACATATACTCGTACTTTATAATTTTTATCGTTCCAGCCGAAATTCGTTGACGGCTGGACATAGCTTTGCCCTAAGTTTCGCCACCTTAATCGTTCGTGCCTCTTCAGCCGCCCTCAACCATAGATTACCGACTACTCGACAAGTCATTAGTTCACCTTGTAAGGGGTCTTCATAGTCTATGAATTGTAGGTCACTAGGTACTTAGCCGACTTATATTTTAATACTATGTCGGGTGCAGGTTACTGTCCGCAGTTCGACGCGCTGTTCATGGAGTTGACAGGTCGTGAAACACTACGTGTGTTCGGGCTCATGCGTGGGCTGCGCTCGCAAGCGGCATCACAAACCGCCGTCACGCTGGCGAATGCGCTCGGCTTCCAAAAACATCTCGATAAGAGGGTATGTATCCGTACCTTATGACATCCATAATAAATAATAACGCAATGTTCTTAAAATTGCACAAATTGTACAAAGTCATGAGTCTATAGTCGCTCAATATTTTCTAACGGATTATTTGGGTTTCTATTAGTTAGCATTTTATTTCCACTTGACTCTACAAATCGAGAGACGAAAAAAAATTAGAGATGAACAGATCGCAAATCGAGAGATGAACAAAATGAGAGATGGACAGATCGAGATCTCTTCGATCTGTCCATCTCTCATTTTGTTCATCTGTGTTTCTGTTCGGATTTCTGTCAGATTTTAATTTAAATCGAAGAAGCCAGTGGCGTTAGGCACAGATGCTTTAGCATAGCCGATGGCGACGTCTACTTCCGAGATCCATGAGCGTGGATTAGCATATTCCACCAGACATGTCAGTTGCATCTCATCATACCTTTGGAAAAATGTGAACAACGTTGGTATGTCCCTTTAAAGACTTGCAGGTATTTCGGCCAATAAATTATATCCGATATCAGACCATTAACGTATAATATTTAATGTATGCATGTAAGGTCACGTAATGTAATGAATGTACATTGAACAGGTGCACCAGTACTCCGGCGGTACAAAACGCAAGTTGAACACGGCGGTGGCGTTCCTAGGCCGAACACGGCTCTTGTTTGTAGATGAGCCCACTACAGGCGTTGATCCTGCTGCTAAACGACACGTATGTAACAACACAATATCTACAAAATGATTCAATAATAACCAGTTTCAATGTAGATGACTTCCAGAGCCGAGGTTATCCGTGAAGGAGCTTGTAAATCGGTCTGGTAAACGTATGTTAGTAAAATATTGTGCAGTGCCCAAAAACCTAGGCAGATAAGCCGACTTTTCTATAATTGTTCATAGTCATACTTACACGTTCGTGATTCCTATGGTGGCGTAGTTTAAATGGTTTGTCGGACGGTGGTACAGGTGTGGCGAGCGACGCGCGGAGTGCAGCGCGCGGGGCGCGGCGTGGTGCTGACGTCACACAGCATGGAGGAGTGCGAGGCGCTGTGCTCGCGGCTCACTATCATGGTTAATGGTGGCTTCCAATGTATCGGAACACCGCAGCACCTTAAAAATAAGTTCTCTGAAGGTAATTATAGCAGAGCGACTAATAACAATACCTATTAGGTATGCATAATTAGTATTCCAAATAAATGTAAGGGCGTTCCTAATCTGCTTATCTATACATAAAGCGGAAGAGTTTATTTGTTTAAGAGCGCTAATCTCTGGAACCACCAGTCGAATTTGAATTTTTTTTTGCGTAGGTATGATAATCCAATTTTTGAGGAAGGTTAAAGGCTATGTAACATCACGCTACTGGCGACGGTAGCAGAGTAGCAGCCAAAGACGCGGATGAAACCACGCCGCGGGCGGCTAGAATTTATATAAACTTACTGATTGGACTTCCTCAAGGAAGTATCTACTCTAGTGCCTATATTATTTTTATGTACGTTAAAAACCTGGATGTGATTTAAACCTAAATCGTTAGAATTAATCAAGTGTTATTATCATCACGTGGAATCACATCTGCCAGAAATTCTTTAATTTTTGAAATTATTTATCTTTTTTATTATTGCAGGTTTCACACTAACTATCAAACTGAAAGCAGAAGAGACTGAAAGATCGCGTCGTTCGTTGACTAGACAAATTAGTAGACAAGTTAGTGTTTTATCTGCAACAGCATGCGCCGTCAAAGAATATGTTAATGCAAATTTCACCAATCCTAAAATAATGTAAGTAAACATTGAAAATGAAATAAAAATATGTTTATTCATATAGGTTAATTAAATTAAGACTTATGAACGTCAAAGTTTACAAAATGTCATGTATCTATGCTCTCTAGGCTCATGTATTTTTAATCATGATCGTGATGATCGTTTCTTGGTATTGAGTTAACTTCGCTGCTGACACTAAAAGTGCTAATGAATCAATAAAAGCGAAGACAGAATAGTGACGATGGCAATATCATAAAATGTCAATAAAATTTTCCAAACATTTTACCTATCGGTACAGCAAGCTTTAGAAGTTTCTCAGCTAGGATGTTACCGCTATTTTATAGTGTCTTTAAAATATATACTATATGTTTCAGGGAGGAATATCAAGGTCTGCTGACGTACTATCTGCCGGATCGCACTATGGAGTGGTCGAAAATGTTTGGCATCATGGAGCGTGCCAAGCGAGACCTCGAGGTTGAAGACTACAGCATCGCGCAAACCACACTCGAACAGATCTTCCTACAGTTCACCAAGTACCAAGGACACGCCGAACTACAAGGGACTGATGCCATTCCTGCTACTACCAACTTGTGATAGATAATTAAATGAGAATTATTATTTAAAGGATTTATAAATATATTGATAGTTAAACAGTATCTGTAATATTAAAGTATTACTACGTAAACAAATATGTCGCCTATTGTGCAAGAAAATATTAAAGTAATACTTCACCAAATAGGAATCACAATTTTGTATATTTGTTATTTTATTAACACAATTACTGCGTCTGTGATTATGTAATAATTTTGTATGTTTTTTATGTACAAACTAATGTTAACCAAGAGATTATGTATATTAAATTGTGAAAATATTTAACGTTTAGATACTAGTCAATATTAAAATTATAACATATTGGGTAGAAGACAAACTCTTAACTGGTAGTAGTGCTTATGTATGATGGAAGTTACCAACCGTAATGACACGTTCTCGTTAACCAATATTCGTTTTGTATCATTTCCAATTTTGGGATGCTTCAGAACGAAGCTAAGTTATTAAATCAAGTCGAAAAGCTTTCAGGTGTTATTATAAGAATCTTTTAAGTGATTTTTTTCTGTTGTCCTATACAGTTACAGCAGTTTTAGAACCGTAGGTGATTAAGTAGCAAAGGGAAAACCAGGTAGTGCTTGTGATTGCGTGACCAACGGGTGGCGCCGACGTGGTTCTAAACTAAGTCAGAAACGTATTTGCTGGAATTTATATATGATTTTTGTAAATGATTTTAAGAATGAAAATGTGTTATATAAATATTTCAAGATGTCATACGAAAAAAAAGATAAGTCAAATTGTAGTACTGTACGAAACCGTCGAATTTGAGAAATAGGCACATTATGCTTAGCGTACCTACATTGGGCATACCTACATCGATTTTGGCGATCGAATTAACTCACATGAAATTATCTATATCTTTGAACAATTGCCCAAGCTACTCTCCAGTCGCTTGGGGAAAATCATATAATGCCGACCGGAAAAGTTGCTGACTACATGCAAAGTATTGTTTCTGATAGTTTTGTAAATAAAATTATTCGAGAAATTTCTATCTACATTTTGTTCCTATTTTCACAGTTCGACGTGACATATCCACCTAAAACCTATTATATTTTAACGACTTAAAAAATATTTTATTTAACAGATTTTAGAAGTGGCCATTAACTACATTTTACCTATGTATGTAAAAGTTTAAACAGACGACCACCTAAAGTGCGATGGTCTGTTTCAACGACAGCACCAGCGGCCACGGCGCCTGCGGCGTGCATTCGTCTATACCGTACCTATGTGCTTAAAATTCAGAGAGTTATTGGGTGTAGTAATTATTTTCAAAAGTGCAAAATAAACGTTTTTCATATTAAAACTTTATGATTTATCATAGTGTACCCTGGTTAACACTGGACATGAAGCAACAAAAAGTGCAGTTGGTTGGTATTCGATCTGAGTCTCAGTGCTTCGGAGGCCACGTTTAAAGTTTGTCTCGGCTGTTACCATGGCCATGGTGATAACAGTCGTTAGGTGATTGCGTTAGTAATTCAGATGCCGACAAATCTAAATTCACCATTAACCACTCGATAAGAAGAAGACCACGACATGAAACCTTAGATAAGTGTACCTAATCTATACTTTCAAAATGTACATGCTAAACGGATTTTTATATATCCTTTTGCGTAGTATTAAAATAAACATTCAGATTTTGGTCTTAGGTGTCTATCCCGTGTCTTTGCAAAATGATAGGATAGGTAATGTCAATTTAATTATTTATTTGGATAATTCTTCCAAAATCGGCAGACGACACTTGAGAATCAGTGTCACTTATCACACTGTAGAACTGTAGGTATCCTGATAGCATACAGGCTGAATTAATAAAGCAACAAACAGCAAACAATAGTATGACCACTACAAAAATAACTATAAATACATGTACTATACAAATTTTGCAAAGCTAGACAAAATAGTTTCGAAAAAATGACTGAATAGCTGGAGATGATATTTGCTTTGCAAAACTTGCATCGTATAATTTGTCGTTAAGGAAATTATTTTTTATAAATAAAAAAAACGTTATTATAAAATAACCTAGCATTTTATTAAAATTGTCTATAAACACTACACAATACAAACACCATTCTTATAAAATATAATAAAAACATTTAAGAGGTACAGTAACACGTCAATGTCAGGAAATGTAACCAGTTGTGCTTACTTTCCAAGTGTAAAAATTAAGTAGACAATTAAAAATAGGAACTGAGAATAACATCAAATGAACTAAACAATTTAGATCATATTATAGATATTCATAGTCAATATTAGAAATATAGTAACAGAAATCTAATATTTGATATTGTAAGAAAAATTGTACTCAAAATTCAGTTTGTCAATATAATCTCAAAGAAATTGTTGTGACAATCTTACATTGTTAAAGATCTTTTTAAACCACGCAAGTTTTGCAAAGCAAGTTAGGGTTTTTTGTCATACTTGTTTTACAAAACATGCAACGTGTATAGAAGACTTAAAATTTAAATTGAAAAATTACACATCATATTTTTAATTGCAGTGTATTTATCCTACACATTGTACTGAATTATTTCACTTTCCTCAAACATCTGTATAACATAACATGGCACGGGGGCAATTTTCTAAGCATTTTACTAATGGCGATAATAATACAAATAGCAAATCACAAACTCTATCACACAAGTACATGCATTGACAATGCATGTGAAACTGTATACTTTGTATATATTTGGTTTTTAGACATCACAATCCTATGACCGTGTCTACAAATGAGAATACGAAACTATTCTCGTCTTTTTTTCTCTTTAGTTCAATTTTATTATAATTATTCCTAACCTGAAAACCTAACCTGTTAGCGGGTTAGGTTAGCAACGAGAAAAAACTGTAGTATTTATTCCTAACGTAACCCTCTTTCTAAGCTGACTCGACGCATCGTTCCTAACGTAATCCGAGCAGCTATATAGATAGGTTTTTCCCGTTATTTAAGAGCCCTTGGTCCTGTTGATTTGTGCTAAAAAACTAAAGAGTATCAGGAAAACTAAAGACAATCGTAAAAGATCATTTTAACGATTTTATGTTTAAAAATTTTTTTTTTTACCTTCCTAACCTAACCCGGTAGATAAACTTTTAAATGTGCTAGTCTGCATTTTGACATAACGAAATGCAATGGGCGGTTAAATCTAAAAACCTTTTTGAACAAGAGTATTTTAATTATGAGAATTTATAACAATAAAATTATTCAAGTTTAGACCATATACCTGCATACCTTTCGTAAACTAATAATACGTAATTCAGCAAAATGTTTTCTGATTCTAATAGAAAAGAAAGATCGTGGCATAATAAAAGTATTTTGGGCTGTAAACCGTTCAGCGGTAATTCCAGACACTTGTTTTTACATAATGTCTTAGTATACGAATGAAACATCATAACTAACCCATTTCCTTCCAAAATATAATGTTATAGCAGGATCTTTCAAACTTCTTAGAGGCACCATATATTTTTAATATCACAAAGTAAGTACTAAATAGGCACATTATATCAATACCAAAACAAATTAATATAATATGTTACTCTAAAAAAATAATACTTGTAACTCTAGTAAAATAAAGGCTCTATGGTTGATTTTATAATTTTAAATAATTTAAATGTCATGATCACGGGGTATTTAATTATTATTTCTAAATAATATTAATTAGCATGTACTCAATAGTTTAACTTATAATAATATTACAAAGTAATGCTAAATTAGAATATAGGGTGTTCTAGGTCTTGGACGTAGGTACCCAGCTTTGGTCTGAAGCGCGAGGGCGTTTTGAATTTGAACTTTACATTTCCCTTACATTTTGACCAACGGTCTTAGCTCATAAAGCCAAGTTCTTAGATTTACATCTGAGGCCTGTAAGAAAATTCAGGATAGGTAATGAAGGTAAACGTCATTTGTAAAGTAGATCATTCACGGTTATAATTTTTTATACTGATGGTCAATATAATAACCGTTTTCTATCTCTGTTCTATTAACTGTAGTATGTAGACATCGTGTGTTGTATTGATTATGAGCGAGTTTTCCATTTTGGTGGTTACAAATAAAACTTTTTCTCTTGTGTGGTCACGAATAAAACAGTGTTTCCTTTCTGTGGTCACGAATAATAAAAATGTGTACTGTGTATCTTCAAGGATCTATCTATTTTGGATGTACGTGTTTAATTAGTGATCCACAGTTTTGGCGCAATACCGTTTGGGATAGTGTATTTTATAATTAAATAGACGGCAATAAATAAATTCATATTTTTTAACAGCGAACACACATAGTACACAAACGCATGTTGGTTTGTGAATTTGAAACTCTCACATCGAATACACCCTTACATAGAAATATATATCTATTCTGATTACTACCGATGTGCCTTCATAAAGAGTGTGATGGGATAAAATATTGCATTAGCATTGGTCACTAGACACTTAAGACGAATGCTGTCTGTCAATAGATCAGACTAATAAATCTATACTGCCACATTAAGTAAATGATATTTTGAGCAACTGTTTTTGTCGCATCAATCTCGTGACCGTTGTACCTCCACATAACACATCTACGAATCACAGCGGTCGTCGTCAGACTATTGGTTAAAGTTATTTAAGTATAAACTAAACCTGACAGAAGTTCCTTTTTAATTTTATTTAGCATCAAATTTGTCATATTATTTAATTGGTTAACATAAAAAGTCATAAGTTAGTATTGCGTCAGTTAAATTTAGACCTTGTTAATGAAGCCTAAGTCTCAACTTTGTTTGACATGAACTTTGACGAAAGTTATATTTCTACTATTACGATCTTTTCTGTAGACGAATCTAACTTTCAGGTTTAGTAAACATTAATAATAGACTTGTATACATTAAAAACTTGTATCAAATACATCAACAACAACATTTAAGATACACATGTAATGCATTATTTAATACTACTTATACACATTATAAAATATTGAAGATTTTATGTAAATATCGTGTGATTCTTAACTCAGTGTACAACTACTTACTAAGTACTGTTATAAGTACTACATCTCTAAGGTTTTTTTAGGAATTTGTAAATGAATTTATTACTAAATACAATCCAAAATCACTGTGAAAAAGTAACATTTTCTACAATATTTGTTAATATTTTATTAGATTAAAAATATGTATTATATAGAAGATACCATTATCGACAAAGGAAGCTTAAAATTCAGAAAACGACCAGGTACTTTTGTCGCTGACTTATCGCAATATTTCTAGATGAAAATCACAAGAGGAATATCACGTGAGCGCTATGTCAGAGTGGTAGAACGACAGCAATAGTTTCTTACGAAGAATACACGCGGTTTTCAGCATAATCTGTTGACGTATTTGCCAGTCTTGTGTTTACTTTTATCAATTTTAAATACGCGTAGGTTTATGGAAAGAAACAAAGACGCAGGTGAAACCGAGCCGCGGAAAGCTAGTAAGATATAAGGCTATGTAGCTGACATGTAGATTGCGTGATGTAGCAGGGACAGGCATACGTTAAAGCAGAACTTACGTTAAGTCATATGTCAAATATGACAACTAGGATTTGATGAAGTGATTGTGAACCCACGTATATTATGTTTCTATTCTCTAAGGTTGTACTTTTCTTTATAAATATTACGAGTATAAGTGTAGCTTTTCTAGTCGTACACAATATTTATTTATTGTTGACCAGTTATTAGATTACACAAAAAGCAAATTCGATGTGAAATAAAACTAGTTGTCTTCAAATTCTTACTTTGTGTTTCTTTATGGATATTGACATTTAGCTATATTAAGTTATATGACATAATATATTAAAGAGACAATACATTTGTTTCAATAAATGTTTAATGCATATAACCTACGGCAACTACTTTAATGTTTAATATTGTTACATGTTCTGTTCGTTATTATACTTTACATAAATAAATTCAATAAAGAAAACTACAACTAATAAAATACTGAATTGAGACCTTTGTTCATTTTTCTATGTTTATTTATTACATTTTTTTAATCCACAGATAGCATAAACTTGACGTGAACAAATACCTTGATTAAATTGAAGTGTTTAAAGCTCGGCCAGATCTCCGTTATTCATATGCTTATCGCTTCAACTGATAGCATGCTTTGATGAACCATTGCCCGCGGCTGGAGCATGTGTCGACAGGTCCTACGTATAAAACGTTATGTCTAAATACATGCTTTTATGCTTTGTAGAAAAATAAGAGTATTTTTTTAAAGGATAGCGAAAGCAGTGAAGTCATTGTTGCTATCTTTTTGATTCGGTACTGGATTTAATTAGGGATAATGGCTGTCTCTTGTGTTTTGGTCCAGCTTTCTATTACTCTATACTTGGTTAGGCTATATATTTTTACTATATTCTGTCACAAAAAAAAGTCACGTCCTAACTTTCTCATGTATGTCTGGAAGAAATCGCTTTTAGCGATAAGACCGCCCATTGTCACTATTTATTGTAACACTGCTACCCAAAATACAAGCATTGCTTAGTTTGGGCAGCAGTATCAGTACCGTCGGTGTAACACATTTATATTATCACATTTTCTGTGTCATATACATACTGTTGTGCTTTTTGTGTCAATTGTGTCAATAAAGATTTTATTATTATATATTATTATTGTTAAATATTTTTAATATCTAATGTAAGTTACGTATGGTGTACAATAAAGCATATTCTATTCTATGTTGCCAAAAAAAGAGTAAATACTATATTTTACAAGTCACATTTTTTCTATATGGCAGTTTTCTCAAGCTGGACACATGAACGTAATAGTACCTATTAGACTTTTAACATTCAGTACATAATTATGAACAAATAATGTGTCTATCTAACAAATTAAACTTATGTCCCTATTCCATTCTAATGTATACCTACTCCGATTGCTTTTTTTGAAATTATTGAATAAACTAAATATTCGACATAATTTATTTATTTATTTATATTTAAGGATCTCCAACGATTTTAATGATTGTACTAATGAGCCAAGTGCTTGATATGGCGATGTAATAGTAAGTGTAACCTACTACTTACTTTCCAGCGACTGAGTGAGCTTCTTTCTAACGGACAAAGGTTAAATCGCTCGACTACTACATCGCGTACAAACGCTTATAATATTTTATACACATATTAATAAAGTCTATTTCAGATTAGTGTGATTTAAACGACTGTTGCTTTCGCATTTTGATTTTTATACACATACTTTTACCCTATCAAAATTTAAATGAGTTCACTCTATCTGATGGTAAGCAGTTAGTGTAATTCAAGAGTGGTAAATACCTTCCCAAAAACCATGTCAGGCCTTTAGCGGCTTTTTAAGTTGCTTGCACAGAAGCAAGTCACTTGTTAGACGATAAAATTACATACGTATTGTTCTCTAATGAGGTATAATTTGTTCGTAAGAAGTAATCAGTACCTCAGGATCTTCTTGCATTTTTGTGAACCTGAGAAAGACTTGTTCTAGCGTTGTTTGTGAGACGGAGTAATCTTCTATAGGTAACTCAGTCCGAGCTTGTTCCATGACGTGAAATACGCGCCACCACGGTAAACCAGCGTCGTTGAGGTAGTAAGTTCTAATTCCGAGGTATGATTCACTGGAAGAATAACAAAAGTTTTTAAATTCTTATTCCAAAGTATTATTTACAACAACGAATGATTTTTTATTACAAGTTGATGCAATGGTTAAAAAGATTTCTTTGCTCTATCTAAAGTATCAAGTGTTGTGTTGGATGCTCACAAATTAAGGTTAGGTTGACACAGTTTATTAAAGGTTCGTTAAATATTGTTTAACTATCACAATGTATTATGATTGCAACTTTTTTATATTTGCCTTACACTGACTTACTTTGCCTGGTAGATTCTCAATCTCAATTGCCATGTTGGCAAATTGATAGCCACTAGCGGCTTTGTGAGATACCGTTTCATTTGTTCAGATGGGCAGCGATTCCACAACACTTGGCATTACAGTAATGTTTTAATTTATATTATAAAACGAAGTACACTCACATGAGTCTAGTTTGGTTGAAATTCTCACTTATATAACGATCTATCGTCGCAAACTCCGCATCAGATCTGCTGGCGCATTTAACTATCAGCGTATAACCTGTAAACAATTCAAGACTGTTTGAACAAATATTAACATTTTATAACGCATGTTATTTATATAAAAGTTTATAATTTATAATTAAGTTTTTAATGAATAATGTAGTTATCATTGCATACATTGTGTGATTTAAAATGCCAGTTACGCGATGATGAGTTTATTCGAAACTGACACAATACACTAACAGTACCAAAATAAAGCAATAAACACTTATCCTACACTATAACGCTTCGTAGATCGCTTTTCGTAAACTTACGTATCACATCTAAATGTTCGCTCGAGATCGCTCTATTCACAACTGAATGTCCTTGCCGACGTTTGAATCCAATAGAACTGTGGATGCGACGCGTAGGTATACCTACCGATGATGAGTTATTGTTGTACGTGTAGGTAGTTACTTGCGAACGTTCTAGCGTAGGTATTCGTCGTAACAATATTATACAAATACAGATAAAGAATAAGTATGAATGTGTATCAAACAGATAGACCCTGCATATAGCCTGGCGTTCGCTAGCATAAGTATTCATTAGGGGCACTACGATTGGTGCATTCCTGTGCAATCGAATGCTTAATCTTAAAAAAGCCAATCGCAGCACAGTGTTTACGTGCATCGGCTCGTTACAGAACAAATAAATGTTAAAGCGGTATTTATATTCAGGGGTAATCTAGAGCTGATAGGTAAGGTCGGTTACCTTGCGAGAACTTGTTCTTCAAGTGTTGCAGTGGTCCGAGACAGTACATAGTGCCGCGCACGAGCACCGTGAGCCGCGAGCACAGCGCCTCGCACTCCTCCATGCTGTGTGACGTCAGCACGATGCTGCGTCCTGATACCACCGCTGAGCTGATCGCCGTCCAAGTTAAACGCTTTGACGCCGGGTCCATGCCTAGTCAATATACATAACAGTCAGTTTCAAATTCCTCTATTTAAGACATCTGTTTTCGAGCAGACGTGCAAAACTTGCGTCCAGGGAGCTCATAATCGAGCGCTCTCGATCTCAAAACATTCGTAGTCTTTATCGTTACTTTCCCCCCAGCATAAAAATTATCAATCCTCTAACATGACCAACGTATACATATATTAAGATGCCTACAATTTTATACTCATAACTGAATTTCGACATTTTCAAACACCAGTTCCAACTACAACTTATGAAATTGTCCTCTTTTTCCATTAGTAATTTTAGGAAACACATCCCTGTGTTTACTAAAATGACTACCAGTCCCTAAAATCAGTCTTGCACGCTAGCGCTCGACCACTTAACGGCGGGCCTGCTTTCGGCCGAATCATACAAACTATCTGTACCCGTGCCTTGCAATGCCATGTAATTTTTTAAACAAAAGTAGTAGATCCACGCTGGCTTCAGCATAAATGGGCCGGATTGCTACCCTCTCATAGAAGATTGACGTGAGTGTTAGTATCAGTACTACTGCGTTTCGTTCGGTGAGTGAGCGCTGGAGGCCCAATTTCTCCCCTTTCCTCTTTCCTCACCTCCCTCATTCCCTTCCTCTAACCCCATTCTAAGCCGCCATAGTGAAGGCCACCATACCAGCATTTTAAGATGATGGCTTTTGGTATGATGGCCACCACTTCTGGATTCCACTGACTGCTTACCATCAGGTGGGGTGGAGTCACTTTGTAAGGCTAATATAAAAAAAGAAAAAAAAAACTAGAAATCGTCTCGGGCCATACGTCGCCCATTATTTACACTCTTGCAAAGTTTCATTAAAATCTAATCAATGTTTTCGGAACGCATTGAGGACAAACATACAGTTAACATTAACTTTGTATATAAGAATATAATACCTGTAGTCGGTTCATCAAGAAAGATGAGAGGTGAATCGCCCAACAGAGCGATCGCTGTACTTATTTTTCTTTTAGTACCACCACTGCATTGATGGACCTAAAAAAATAAAATCAATATAAAAATAAGGTATTATGAAATTACGCAAAGTTTAACTTGGTACGGTACAAACAAAATCTGCTTTTATAATGAAAATATCTTATTAATTATTTTTAATAGGTACTTTTATAATAGGTACCCTTACTTACTTCCTTTCTTACTACAGTGCAATCGATTAAAAATATAGGTATATTATATTAAGGAATTTAAGAAAATAATTGTTACCTTCTTATCGTAATGCCGCAGAAAACCAAGTTGTGATGCAAGATGCAAGGCGCGAGCGTTTCCGATTCGTTGTGGAATCCCGCGCAGAAGGCAGAATATACGCAATGTTTCACGACCAGTCAAATTATCGAACAATGCGTCGAACTGTGGACAGTAGCCTATAGACGAACACACACAAACATAACAATTATTGTAACGTATTTTTCAATTATTCTAAGTTGTAGTATGACTCTGCCTGTCTTTAGAAGCGGAGTGAGTCTGCGAAGCGGAGAAACGGAGAAATATTAATCAATAGTGATTGTCTACTGAAGCGGAGCGGCGATTTTATGAAATCCTATTGGTTAATATTTCTCCGTTTCTCCGCTTCGCAGCCTTACTCTGCTTCTATAGACAGACAGACTAAGGCAAGTGTCTTATACCATTTTACATATGAAGAATAAGAATTATCTAAGCTTTCAGAAAGATGTACCATAATGTGAATCATAATGTCCCTTCTATCAAAGAGCCAAAAGTAGTATATAAGTAGTAATTAGATAATACAAATGATAAAAATATAGCGTTTAACATACCTATATGCCTATACACGTCCTGTATGCGAGTCTTGATAGGCAGTCCGTGTACGTACGCGTCGCCCGCAGAGATACGCTCGTCGCCCGTGAGCATTCGGAACGTACTCGTTTTACCCGCACCGTTCGCGCCCAGTAATCCGAAACATTCGCCCTTGTGTACCGCTGCAACAATAAATTAATCTTAGTATATTATAGCTTGTTATTCTATGGAAGCAGAGCTACGTTTTCGATCTAAGAATTTGTTGTCTCGTAAGTCACGTCACTATCTTTCACGCCTATCGGTATTGTAGAGTGCTTGCTTGTGAAATAAAATATAATAATACGAACCTAAAGATAGCCTATTGACAGCTAGGAAGGTGTTGTAGAACTTGGTGAGGTCTCGGCATACGAGACTATGTTGCGCGAGCTGTTGTCTCGTAAGCGCTTGTACAGCGGCGCGCTCGGCTGCTACATCATTGTCCTCCACGCCTATCGGCCTTGTGGGATGCTTGCTTGTGGAATAAAATATCTGTAACAAACACATTATGAACTCCAGAGTATAATATTGACCTGGTAATAGATAAGGAATAATAAAAGAACGATAACTATATGTTTTAATACCTCGGTGTAACGGAATTAACTATGGCAGTAGAGCAAGTTATGTATCGCAAAGAACGCACAATTAACTTAGACAAAGTGCGATCAGTCCCTCGAACCAGATAATTGTGAATCATGTAAATCTTTGTCTCGTGTAGGAATCAAGTTTATACATAGGTATAGTGTAAGGAGAGTTCACACGTGTACTCTAATTATATTCAAATGGTATAATAAACTATCTAGCACTAACTGCAATAAGCTTATTGATTGATTCTAAAATACCCTTTTGTCGAAACCATATGTCAAGACTAAATAAATAGATCATAGTATCGTTTAGGTAATACAATTTAAAAAAAGTAATAATTACCTTATTCACAAGCTCATATTCCTTTATAAGTAGAATAGCGAACGCAATAATGCCTACAGCGGTCATCGTGAACAAATATCTGCCAATACCGGGCTCGCCCCACTTCATAAATGTGTCGTCCTCAACTAAAACAATACATTATTATGTATAATTGTAATTATAATCATTACTAACCAACTATCTAACGTGATCACAGCTCTACTAAATAATTGCCGTCAGTGTATTTTGTAACGCCAAATTATTTAACGAAAAACAATAGCAAGTATTGTACTGGGTGGCGCAAAAGTACTGGCACTAAAGAAAATACTTTTTTTTTTATATATGACATTTTCTGTCATTCTGTTGTTGAAAATTGTGTAGAGAACAAATGTAAAATACACTGAAAATAAACATGGACCGTTTTACTCCCCAAGAACGTGGAATAATTGTGTCAATGTTCTTACGGAATAATTCATCAGTGATAAGAACACAACGTGAATTTTGTCGACGATTTCCCCACCGTCCGGCACCGATTGGTCGCACAATTCGACGCTTTGCCACACGCCTTGAAGCAACTGGCTCAACATTGGATAGACCTAAGTCTGGGAGACCAAGAACAGGCCGTTCAGCTGAAAATATCGATGCTGTGCGCGAAGATGTGGAAGAGTGTCCAGAAACATCAACGAGGCGACGTGCCACGCAATTGGGCATTTCCAGACGGACCCTGCAGCGTATTTTGGTGAAAGACTTAAAGATGTTCCCGTATAAAACTCAAATGACTCATCAGCTGCTGCCTGCTGACCACCGAGCTCGTCTAGATTACTGCCAGCGCGTCATAAACCTCAACCTTGAAGAGGATGATTTTCCTTCAAAATTGGTTATGAGTGACGAAGCGCATTTCCATCTCTCAGGGCATGTCAATAAGCAGAATACTCGGTTCTGGGGCACTGATAATCCGCGCATTATTCAAGAAACACCTCTACACCCACTAAAAGTTACTGTATGGTGTGGCATCTGTGTTGACAGAGTGATCGGACCCTATTTTTTCGAAGACGCTGGAGGCAATGCGATTACTGTCACTGGAGAACGCTACAGAACCATGGTACGTGAGTTTTTGATACCCAGTTTGGACGAATTGGGGCTGGAGCACATCTGGTTTCAACAAGACGGCGCTACGGCACACACAGCGCGCGACACTATGGACTTAGTGAGGGACGCTTTTCCAGGCCGAGTTATCTCTCGTTTTGGCGATTTGCCTTGGCCTGCAAGATCACCCGATCTGACCAGTCCAGACTTCTTTCTTTGGGGTTTTTTGAAATCTCGGGTGTATGTGAACAAGCCACAGACTCTCGCAGCTCTAAAAGAAAACATTCGTCAAGAAATAACGAACATATCGCAGGAAGTGTTACGGCAAGTTATGCAAAATGTCATAAATAGGGCTCAAATGTGTATCAACTCTGGAGGTCACCATTTAAAAGACATCATCTTTAAATCCTAATGGTACGAAATTTAATGGCACAAATATAAATTTAAAAAAATCTAAATCTAGTTTTCTAATTTAGAAAAAATGTTATAGCTGAACCAAATAGGGTCTTTACTTTTGCGCCACCCGTTATTATTATTACTTTATTAGGAATAAGGTTGATACATACTTAATACAATATTGGCAATTATTAATTTCACACAGCAAAATAAAACACATTATACTGCTTAACCAATGTACTTAGATCAAGCAAATTTAGAGTTGAAGAATAGAGTTCACTACTAGTTACATAACACGCATTGATAAAACTCACGTACTACAACACACGGTGAGATTCAGTCTGTTGCAGATAGTGTGACGTGAGCAGTTTTGTATTCTCAGCTGATCGCAGAGACCGTCGCACGCCAGCATGGAGAACGACGATACGCTCATATCTCTGACAAATTAAAATAAGTAAATATTTTTATTTAAGTTTTGTTTAAATAAACGATACATTCGGCTATATAATATTAACTGCGGGACACAATATTTTATCTAGATGGCAAGCATGTTATATGGAAAATAAATATGGTCCAGTGGCACTGCCATTCGACTGCCATTTTTCTAAATATTATTCGTGTAAAAGAAATAATGGACATAAAGAAAACTCAGATTTTATGAAACCATCTTCTCTGGTGGGAATCGAACCCACGACTCCTGGCATAATGGTAGTTTTTTTATTAGCCTACCAAAGTGCCTCCACTTTGCCCGATGGTAAGCAGCCAGTGGAATCCAGAAGCAGTGGCCACAATTATTTCAAAAGCTATTATCTCAAGCTGCTGATGTGGCGGTTTCTAATATGGCCGCTAGTGAGACCTTTCGCTAAACCACACGTGCAGTAATAATATACAAATGTTGTAGGTACCTGAAACTTCTACTGATGCAGTAAATTGGCAGCGGCGAAAATATCCAATCGAACAGAGAAGCGTAATACGGACTGCCTACTTCTGGTAATCTCAATAACTCAGTAATCAAAAATGGCATGCAACCTGATGAAACAAAAATGTCATTGTTATAAATATTTATTAACAAAATATCTTAAAAAATATTGCCACTTTTTATATAAGTATATAGTAAAACAAATGGTGATTTTAGCATGATGATAAATAAATCTGGAACAACCTGGGAAGTATCTAGTCTAACTACAGTCTTAAAGAGTCTGCCCACTAGAGCGTATTAATATATTATTGACGAAAGTTGTAGACGCTCCTTGCATGGCACGCTACGGTGCAGGTCGGTGACGGACCGTCTCATACTTTTCAATACAAAGAATATTTTTTTGCCTGACACGTTTATAGCATGGTTATATTATGGTATGACGTAGTAAGAAGACTCCTTTAAGTAGCAGTATGGGATATACCAAGTACACTTTACACTTTCCTTTCTTCAGAGATTGACAATGTTCATCAATGAACTACAACATTTAACCTTAGTTTCAAATCTTCAAGTCTTCAAATCTTTCTTTTAGTTTCTTCTATAACTGTTAATTACGTGTATATGTAGTAACTTGTCTTACTTATAATAGGTAAAATAATACATACCCGTGAACATGTTCGTGAAACACATTTTGGAGAAGCCCGTAGCTGCGGTCTCGAAATAAAACGATGCTAGATAATGTATTGGTATCATCGCTAACGAGAACACCATCAGTACCAATAGTATTCTACCTGTAATAGAGAAAAGAACCTTTTTTTAAAAACCGTCTCTCCTCGCTTCTTATTGCATTGGAAGTAGTAGAACAGAATCTTAATATATTATAACATAAATTTATCGTAATTAATAGTAGTACCTATTAAGTACCAGCCTATTTGATTTTCTACAGCGGGCACATGCCTTTTCTTATGCAGAGATGAAATTAGCATTGATCACAACGCTTCATCAAGGCTAATTGTCAATATAGGCTCACACGCGCTGCGGACACGCCGGAGAAACGCGTACGTCAAATGTGGGGGCAGGCTCAACTGACTTGACTTAAACCACATACTTTAATTTTAATTGATATTTGGGTTTCTCGCGATGTTTTACGAAAAGTCAAGCTAAAATTTACTTTGTACATTACGATGTTTTAATGCAAGGAACTTTTTAGTGCAGTTCTAGGTGAGGAAAAAATATACAGAGTGTATACGACGGTATGATATTAAATGCAATTACGTATAGTAAGTGACATTATAAAGCGAGACAAAAATAAATCAACTAAATATCTTCAATAGTTTAGACACAGGACTACTTATTTAGTTTCTTTAATTCCAAACACTCTGTAAGTACGTCAAACGGTCACTGATTTAAGTCATAATCCACTCCGAAGAATATAAACGTTGCCGCTCATTACAGATCAGTGAACTTGTCATAATAAATGTTGTATTACTTTGTTACTACTTACTAAAATATTATTTATTTTGTTAGAAAATTTTAAATTTTTGTTTTCGTCAAATCATTTTTGTGATTAATTTGAAATCATTATACGGACTAGTCACAGCTGCCTTTTCATTTCATATCAAACTGTCGTATATACTTTGTACAGTCGTAGGCAATAAAGGCAAAATATTATTGAATTAAACTAACCTAACTCAGCAGGCGTAGATAGGGTTGACTCTTGGAAGCAGGCAAGTGTGACAACGACGCACAGATAAACAAGGAGCAACCACATCCAGTCCCAAATCAGAGCAGTTATCCACATAACAGCGGGTCGCACACCCGACACACGTTGCAGCAATTTAGCACCACTCGTGCGTTCCTAGTAAGTACAATTAATACTGAACTTTAATTAAAAATACAACACTGTCCTAAAAATAACGACGTATAAACATAACACAATTTTTTGACTCATGCTTGTATAAAAATTATGAATTGCCCTTTAAGAGATTTCTCGCCCAAATTGGATCAGACTGACTTGGCAAGTCCATTTGCCATATAAAAAAATCATAGCAATCTAATTAAATACCCATGCCCGTACTATGGCACAAGCTCTATCCGTATGAAACCTTACAGACATATAATTAATTTTCACAAAACCACACTCAAACCGAAACAAATATTTATGAAGCACAGTCAAGATGCTTTATTCCGTATTAAAATCAAACCCACTACTTCACCACTGCCCTCTGAGGCACCCAAATAGTGTTTAAGTCATTTAGTAGATATACGTGTAAAACTAAAAAAAAATATCTACTAAGAATTATAAAAAGTATGTAAAATTGAGTACCTATTTACTCGATAAATTAATTACGTGTAATGACGTTCACTTACCTTCACCACAAAAAGTACAAGGAACGCCGTAACAAACGCCATGCAAAATCCAATGTTGAAAGCGAATTGAAATCCGATACTGCTGCCAGTAGCCATTACTCTTACCTAAAATTAAATTAATAATAATAAGTTGTGATTGCTACGATACCAGACAATTGTTAATCAATTCATAAATCTAGCACACAATATATTTCGTATCAATTCCTGTAACCTACTTTAATAGTTCTAATGGATAAAATAGCGTTCTGCAGCAGGAAATATAATACATTTAAATGTAATCAGAATTATAACTATATCCTGTTTGATAAAGAGATGTATTGGAATTGGAGTTTTGTGACGCTATTAGTTGAATCATAGGTACTATGACATTATTATAACATGGTTAATGAGAGTAAATAGGTCATTCAATCTATCTAACAGAATAAATATTAAAACTATGTGAACTACGCACTAGTTCTGTTGTTGTTTTAATTGTCGTGGTAGTGTTAGAGACTCGCAAAATTCGTAGAATCTGTTTTAAGTGTTGGTAGCGAGCGCGAATTGTTATAAGTTATTATATATACAGACTTACTAAAAATTATTAAATTTTATCTATATCTAGGTACAAATTTTACATTGAGTTACCAGTATTCTTAAAATTTATAAAACTATACCACAATCTTTTGACTAGCGTCTACTTTCAACTATTTCTTTTTACTTTGATTAGGCCGTTCGTATTTGATTTTCTACAGCGAGCACATGCCTTTTCTTATGCAGAGATGAAATTAGCATTGATCACAATCTTTTGACTAGCGTCTACTTTCAACTATTTCTTTTTACTTTGATTAGGCCGTTCGTCCGTTTTGTGAAGGCCCTTTTAATAATGATGATAATGAAATAATGATAGTTCAATTAGATTTATTAAAAGAAAATTATTCTTCAATTATGAAAAACAACATTAAAATTTGATAATAAGTATGTACCTACAACAAATGTATTTGAAAACACTCACCAGATTTTCAATAGAATACGGCAGCGGATAGTTGATAATTTTCAAGGTGCTTCCAGGGGAGACTGCAGAAAGTATGGCATTGTTGACATTCGCAAGCGAAATGGCGGAGTCGTGGTACCCATAGTTACTGAACCACGAAGTGATATTGTTTTTACCAAATGTTGCACCCGTCAGGACCTCGTAGCTCAGACGTTGGAGATCTGCAGCACTCTGAAAAATAATATTGAAAATCCATGACAATAAGCTTACTTATATGAATGTTATCCCTGCCAAGGAGTTAGTTGGCAGACTTGTCAACGTAACTCCTATGCCGTGTGTACATAAAAGTAAGAGTGGGTAAGTAAGAAAAGAACTAAAGAGCATTTCTTGTCTATCGCTTACAAGTAAGTTATATATTTATGTAACTTATCTTATATGTATCTATAATTATCTATATGATGTATGCCCGTTTAACAACAAAATGTGAGTAAATGTAAACAGTTTCATTTTTCTCAGACTAATGCGTTTTACTATTGTACAGCTACGATATGATCTTGCGAACTTTACCATAATGAAGACATAGGATTTTATCATCAATAAAAAATTAATAATCTTTCCACGTCAATCAGCATTGTGCCCGATAAATGGCAACAGCAGCAAGCAAGAAATGGCTCTTAATTTAAGCTTAGCAATGATACGTTATGAACAGGCCAAGAGCTTGTTTCCGTATTAATAACGAAACTGTTGTAGGTACTTAATAATATAATAAAAACTTACCAATTTCAAATAATATTTTGATATATCTGACGTCCCGATATCAGTGAGCGTCATACCAGGATACTTAGACGTTTTGAAGTAATCCTTGTAACTGTTCATTGCCTTAGCTTCTAAACTACCATCGCGCAAGTCGGATTGAGACATGAGCGTTTGTGTCGTTCTAAACCCGCTCTCTAAACTCAACGTCAATGGTGGCAATTGTGACAAGAACTTCCAAGATCTACTTATAATGACTGATATAGTTATATTTACTATAGGTGTCACAAATTGTATGACAGCTGAAAGTTTATTCCTCATTGAGTTGTACGCCAATTTGAAAAACATTGCTCTTATATGATTTCTTAATAGTTTGAATCCGCGAACCTTTTCTATTGGCTCGTTGTCCACTGTAAAAAAACGCTGATTAAGCATTAATGCTTTGGTTTAAAATAATTCATGCAACTTTTACAAAACATTTGACTGTCTCTTAAGTCATTAACAAAAATAAAAATTAATAAGAGATTAAGAGTGCCAAACTGTAAAGGTATGGTAGTAATGATCGTCTTACTTAAATGGTTTTCATTAAAAGGTACTGGAACAACAGCAGTTTCTTTATAGGCTACTTCAGAGCCGTTTCTCATATTAGATGTTGACGCATCCTCTATATCTTCTGCGCCTGCCCTAGAATAAAGCATATTTTAGACTAGATAGACAATATAAAATAATAATAATAATAACAGACGATTTTACTATCCAACTGCAGTGCAAAGGCCTCTTCTAATATAGAGAAGGTATGAGCATTAATTACCACGCTTACTCAAGGCGGATTGGCAATTTCAGACTTTTAAGTCCAGGTCACCTCACGATGCAGTAGTCCTTCACCGTCAGTCAGAAATGTCCAAGGTAAACGTAAAAAGTACATAACGATTTGAAAAATCACATCGGCAGA
Source organism: Parascotia fuliginaria (assembly GCA_963082885.1). Lineage (NCBI taxonomy): Eukaryota > Metazoa > Arthropoda > Insecta > Lepidoptera > Erebidae > Parascotia > Parascotia fuliginaria. The sequence continues at coordinate 8,951,575 of OY720178.1, read as the reverse complement.
TTCGAACCCTACTAAAACCTCGAATCCTACCTAAACTAAGTCATGTAATACGAAGCGGTGGTGCCTTATTCACCGGGCCATTTCGACTTTATAGATAATATTTATTTAACAATATTTTTTATAACGTGCACGCACAATAATTGCACAGTTACGTAAGCTTATGTTGATTTTATAAGAGTTTTGTAAAAGGCAAGAGCTATCTTATCTCCTGCAAAGTAAATATTAGATTTATATTATTTAATCAACTTTTCGTTGGAAGTATTTATTTAAGATCTATGACCATTTTATATATACGAATTTTGACGACTTTATATTCTTTATTGGTATTTATTTGCCTACAAAAATAAGTCGACTCTGAGAGATCAACAGTAGAGCCGAGGTGTAGTTTACATCATAAAAATTGTTATTGCTATCATTATTAATTAGTACGCCAATTATGGCAGTGCCTTACGATCTGATTTATCAAATAAGGAAACACATGCTAAAAAGTTAAAGATTTTAACTGACCTACGTATTATCTATTATTATATATATATTAGTATGAAATATCAAAACACTTGTTTCGAGACTCTTTAGATTATGTGCATTATTGCTGTTTATATCTGCATATTTCACCAATGTTTTGATAAGCATATATTAATAAAACAATTTCATATTATTAAGAAAAAATATATATCTATCGATACTTTGTATTTATACTTTAACCTACTTTTCTTTAAAGGTATTATACACATTGGAATGTCATACTTATCATCCTTTAGTTTTATTAGACCGACCGTTATTCGTCAGCGTCTATATTAAATTATGGACTTTGATTATACCGACAGTCAAGGGCGTATGCACGTGACTTTTGACCTAGCCCTGTAATCCTGCCCACCTTGGTACCCCCAACAATGATTAAAAACTCTATTAAGCGCAAATGTGGACTTTTATAGCCTTTTTATAGCACCTTCTTGGAGAAACTCGTATAATGACTATGAATACAGGCCGTATATTGTAAGTACATAAGTACAGCATTATTGATCTACTTAAGAAGGAAAGTGGCGATAGAACTTTATTCACTTATTTGATGAAGTAGGTAGATCAAATCAAGCCCTTCATTCGTACAGAGTAAAAAAGAATTTTTAAAAGTCATTTTGTTTGCGTATAACAAATTTAAATCTTAGTTCGATTGGATATAGGAGGATGATTTACGGAAATCACGCTTAAAACCACGACATTGATAAAACGCAATAGGTATTTATAATTGATATTAATAAAAATAAAGAGCCGGCTAAACAAAACAGTCCGTACCTACTAACCTAATTATACTTTGGATAACATGTTGTTTTACTTTTAACCTGTTAATATGCGACCGTGAAAGTAAATAGAACTAACACCGATAAACTAAGTAACCTGAGGCCTGAGAGAACACTCGCATCTTCAATGTTTTCCTGCCCATTGTTGGGAAACAGTATAGAAAAAGGATCGAATATATTGTTACGTAAAAGAGCCTATAAGTAGAGTTGTAGACAATAGCCCGCTGTTATACGAAACCATACCAATCACAATGACAACTTACTTCATAAAAACTTCTTCCAAACTTGTGACTGATAGTCCGTAGCTAGAAATGTGGAAACCGTCTTTTTTCACTTCAAACTCTTTAAGCATGTCTGGAAATTTACTGACATTCTCATTTGGCAGTATGTACGTTAACTCGGTACCTGAAAAGTCACAATATCTACGTAAAGACAAATAAACTGATATGTAAAAATAAATTCGCAGCCTTGAATGATAGTCAAATACAAACTAAGTAGCCAATGAACTTGAATGCTTCAAATAACATACCCGAGGTAAATTATGTAATTTTGGTAATTATGTAATGGTAATAAGAATAATGAAATTTGTACCTTATTATAAACAATTTAAGACTGAAATTCTTGATGTTTTTGTATCCACTTACCAATGTTAGTATTTTCTTTGACGTCAGGGACATAACCTTTGAGAAATCTTGTAATGTCGTCGACGATGCAGTGGTCCCCTTTTACAATAGTGAGCTTATAACCAATGCCGTAATGTTTCTTTAAGAAGTAGGGGGTGCCAAAACATTGCAGACGACCTCCGGACATGATAGCTATCCGATCACCCAGGACATCTGCTTCATCCATAAAATGTGTTGTAATTATCATGGTGCGACCTAAGCAAAAAAAGTAGCACGTTATCGTTTATTGTAGGAATACGAGTAAATTTCAAATTTTTGGCTGAAATTGTAAAAGGCTGCATCGGGCAGTAATCCACTCTACTACAGAACTGTTGTATTGAGTTCCTACTGTTTCTACCTACTACCTAATGTATTGCTGTCACATTCCTCGGCGCAGCAAGGTCCTGTAGTATTTGCTGTTTTGCTAAATAGCAACACAAGAGACACCTTATTTGTACTTCTGTGGCGGTGTGTCCAAACGTCGCGATGGTACACAGATTGTATAGTCGACCACATATTTGCTTTACCACTTTACCAAAATTTCCATCATACGTAAAATTTAATAAGACTCAGTATGATAGTGACAACTGTCACTGTACTGAGGTAACTTGCAAGCAAAAATAGACGTTATTGTTTTGTGATATGCAAACGACATTTACTCTAAGGGTGGTAAAGTAATTTTATAGTCAACTATACATTCCAATTGCATATATTGTTTATGCTTAGTAATTAACGAGTAAGCTTGATAAGCTTATCGGTGAAAGAAGTACAAAAGACCTTCAACTCTAATGGCCACGATATGCATTCACCACTGAACTTCTTCGTACAAATATTTGCGTGTGTACGCCGCACCGAAGCAATTAAATCAAAAGATTTTTATCGTCTGAATATATTAAATATTTAGGAATGATAAATGATGTGCGAACATAAAACTTATAAAAATAATGTCGGATTTATGCTTTTTTATAACTAGTATAAATAAATATCTTTAATTAACAGAATATTCTAGATAAGTAACACAGTCTAAGATTTAATTATGTGTTGTAAATTGCAGGTCATAAATTAATCAAAACACCAAAAGAAAATGAGTCAAATATGACTCTATAACCTTACAAATATTTTATTAAGTACTAGCTGTTGCCCGCGACTTCGTTCGCGTCAAAATTCAGATAGGTGTGTGCCTCTATGAGAATATAGCGTGCCTGATTTTATGGCAATCGTACATTGTATCAGTAATAAATATCAGTATTATCCATCTCTATGGCGAATCCAGTTTAAACCCAAACTAAGCTAACCACTTTCACACAAACTTGCGACTCTTATTTGCCCACTTAATAAGGGTGGCTTCTAAATATTAAAAAAAGAGTATTTTCTAGTAAGTTGGTAATCCTACTATAAAAACTATAGAAGTTTCATACAAACTTTGCCACCACTTTATACCCCCTTAGGGGATGGATTTCGCAAAATTCCGTCTAAGTGAGCACCTATATCCTAATAGGAACGACCATGCAAAGTTTGAGATTCCTAGCACTTGTTGTTTCTGAGATTTCGTGATGAGTGACCTTTTGCTTTTATGTATATAGATAGCTTTTGCCCGCGGCTTTTTTCCAATAGACATTTTTATATTGTTTAAATACTGTTTTTCATACTATTTTTAATTTTTCATACAAATCCTTTTTCACCTACCTAAAGATATCCCTCGTAAAAACATACAATACACTAAGGCAAATTTTCACTACAATAACTTCCCCTTCTTCCCTATCGCTCTTATTCTCCACTCTCAACAGTTTCCTCCTTTCTCTCCTCCCCTCCCCCTTCTCCTCTTCTCCTCCAGAATCTCTTGCCCTTTCCTCCACTTCCCTCTACCTTGCCTCCCCACTTTCCCCTTCTTTCCCCCTTCCTTTTCCTTCCTTTTCCTCCTTTCCTCTCCCTTCCTATCGCTTCCTATCCCTTCCCCTCCTTTTTTCCACCATTCGAGAACTCCTTACTTTCCTCGTTCTTTCCCCCTCCCTTCCTCTCCCGTCTACCTCACTTCCCCTCATTCACCCTCACTCCGCCTCACTTCCCTCTCACTTCCCCCTCACTCCCTCCTCACTTCCCTCTCACTTCCCCCTCATTTACCCCTCACTTTCTCCTCACTTCCCCCTCACTTCCCCGTCACTTCTCCGTCACTTTCCCTCACTTTCTTCTAACATTCCTCTCACTTTTCCCTCACTTCTCCCTGGCTTTCCCCTGACTTTCCCCTGACTTCTCCCTGACTTTCCCCTCACTTCTCCCGCATTTCCCCCACACTTCCTCTTCACTTCCCCCTCACTTCCCCATCACTTACCTCTCACTTCCCTCTCACTTTCCTCTCCCTTCCTCCTTCCCCTCAATTCCTCCTTTTCCTCCCTCCCCCTCCCTGCAACTTTTAAGTCGCTAGCTTCAAAAGCTAAAGATCTTTGTATAGAATATTTCATCCCTAATTTCACCCCTCTAAATCCACTCCTGTTAAAATAAAATTATAAGGATATTATTTATTTAAATAGAAGTATTCCAAAACAAAATTTCAAAACTGTAAGTTAAAAAATGAAGAAGATTCATACAATCGTTTTCATCCCTTTTCACACACTTAGGAATTTAATTTTAAAAAACCCTTTCTTAGTACAACCTCTAGACATTTAGACAAACACACCCTCCAAATTTCAAGTCACTACGACCAGCAGTTAAGGCTGTGCGTTGTCTGTTAGTCAGTCAGTCAGTCAGTCAGGACAAAGCCTTATATATAATATGTATGGGTGTATGGATGTATGGATTAGACGTATAGCCATCGGGGATCAAAGCATACAGGCTGCTAGGAATGCTAACACGTGATAAATCCACATAAAGCTGACCGTGCGAAAAATAGCTAATACTTAGATCCACACCCACAACTTTTAGTTGTGTCTGACCTTGGGCTTTATTAATTGTCATCGCGAAACATAGGCTCACTGGAAACTGGACTCATTTAAAACTAAACGGAAAATTGTTTACAATGAGAGGAATCCGAAAAATAAAAACGCTATCAGATTCCGTAACCTGTTAAAGTCTCTGTTTCTATTAGGTTTCGTAGTAAATTAACAAATGTTCGACGTAATTCTTTAAATTGGCATAACTTTTTTATTTATGAACCGATTGACATGAAACAAACACCAAATGTTAAGTTAAGCTTACCACAATGTATTAGTGAAAACCACATCTAAATCGGATAAGCCGTTTCTGAGATTAGCGTGAACAAACGCACAGACAAACAGACAAACAGACAAATAGACAAACAGACAAAAATTGTAACAATCATTATTTTGGGTTCTATTTGCGTTGATAAAGATTTTTTTTTCATATATCTTCCATGTACAGACAGCGATCGGTTATATTTTTATTATATGTATAGATATAGATGTTGGGTTGTGCCTATGTAAACTTTAACATAGTGATTCGTGAACAAAATTACACTTCAATTGAAATAATTAACTACTTTTAACTAAGTAAGCAATGACCTTTCATAATTATTGTTATCTACCTACCTTGACAATTAACTTTCGTGTTAACAATAATTGTCAAGATGGTCCGTATGAACTACGATTTGTTTTAGCATTGTACTCACTACTCACTACTTTTATGATTGTTTGTTTGCAACGCAACGATTTAACTAAAAATCTACGTTACCAATTTGAAAAATTCTTTCTCTTTTAGAAATCAATAAATTGAGCGGGTAACGTAGGCTATATTTTATTATGTTTAACATATTTTTCAGTCATTTTTAAAATTTCATTATTTTAAGCGCCTTCGGAAATCTAAATGATGCAATACGACACTATTGCTATGATATTTTCCGTAGAAGTTTGTTGTGAGATCGAATGAAACTTTTGATACCGTAGCGAAGGGTGGACCTCTAGTATGAGTTATGAAGTGATTCGATTATTTTTCTCATACAAACGATTCCTGCACTAGAATTAGAAACAATTACTGATATAGATATGTATGTCTACTAATATGCGATTTCCCACTGCGCTGCCGAGGTAATCAACAATATAATAGATATCGTATTGTATTGAGAATTCATTACAAAACTACTAAATGTAAACTTCAAGAGGCTTGATTTAACTTTATTTATTTTATTTACAACGTTGATCTCTTTATAGTCGTGTCAAATACAGAATAGGCTATGATATTAAATCGCGCAATTAATTTGCGCGCATGAAGTAGGCACAAAAAATATTTTATGTGAAAGTGACCCTGCGTTTACATTTTGACTGGAGGCGGTTCGGGCCGCCTTTTTATATTAGCCGTTTCCAGCTACTTTTACCAGTTTGTCAGTATATTGTCATATATCGGCCACAATAACAAATCCAGGCATATAAAGAAAAAGAACTGACCAATTGTCGACAAAAATCCAACTCAGTACATTGGTCTTACGACATCCATGGCGTCACCAAAACAGTTCTAAAAAAACATGTCCTAATATATTATTGAAAAATCAATTACCTCTTTTCTCCTTCTGCAGTAGATCCCATAGCGCGCGGCGAGCGGCCGGGTCAAGGCCGGAAGTCGGTTCATCGAGTAGAACGACCCGTGAAGAGCCGCACATGGCCGCTCCCACCGACAATCGCCGCTTCTGACCGCCAGACAGCTTGTTTGACGTCACGTCTCGCTGACGCCATCCAACAACAAAATATCATTAGCTGAAGAAACTTAGAAGGATTTGGGTCTGGATTATGGGCGTGGTATTGGATTACAGGTTAGTGCCCTGTGACGAGTCATTTTACCAAGGCATATAGTCTAGGTAGGCACTTATTATAAGCAGTAGGTATGTCGAGTTCTACTCGCAAGAAGTATAATCCTTTAATATATACCAAATTACTTTATTATGTTATTAATTACGCTCCCAATAAAAAAAGAAGCGACGAAAAATGTGCATTGTGTGTGTATGTAAGTATGTATGTGTGTTTGTTACCACTCAGCGTCAAAACGGCTGAACCGATTTCAATGAAAACTGGTATGTAGATAGACTCGGTACCGGAGACTGATATAGATTACTTTTATCCCGAAAATCGGCCTGGTTCCCGAGGAAGACAAAACTAATTTAGTAATTTTACTAAGGAATTACTAATGCTATAACTATTTTCCTTTTCAAGGGCCAGAAGCCTCCTAGTCCTACTTGACTCAATATGTCAGTTATTTACTTGTAACTATTTACCATATTAGTAGAAACACACTACACAACAATTAGTCGGATAAACATTGTGGTTTAATTTGCTCAATTTGCTTATTTACCCACAATTAATGCTGAGTCATTTTACGTAGTATTTAATTATCATCGCAGCAAAAACCGCCTTATAGGTACAATGTCTCTACATATTCGTATAGTGCAAAATATAATAAACGTTCAACAAAAATACTAAAATATAAACAAACGCTTTACACAAATGATGACAAAATTTTCAAGATTTGTTATTAAGCAAAATATTCAAGAATTTTTCTGCCACTTAAGTGTCAAACAAGCGTTATGTACCTACGTCTAAGCTATGTTTCATAACCACTGATTCGGTAAGTGACTGATAAGCTTATTGACATGGACATGGCTGTATTCCCTTAGCACAGCACAAGAAAGAAACAACAATGCACTCCCAAACACTAAAACGTCGTTTTAACGTCATTCAAATTTAAGTGGTAATTTAATTGCTATGTCTGTCACTTTAATATGAATTTAGGAGATAGACTTTCAAATCCAACTTACAATTAACTTTATATTTAATTAGCTTGAGTAATTGAGCATAGGCAACTAAATTCTTCACAATATGCTTCATCATTATCATTATCATCAACATCATACCAGTCGAAAGATATAAGCGACTGTTAGACATAGGCGGCCCCCAATTTTGATTTTGGCCGGTCATGTGTGAGCCGCTGTCATCCACCGATGGATGGCCGCAAAAAGTGGTTACAACGAGTTAATTTATTTATTGTAAAATAATAAAAAATAAATAATACGTTACATACATACCTTATCTTCTAACTCTAACAGCTTAAGGTAATGTGTTACTTCATCGGCTAATTTATCTTTTTTTACTCCTTTTAACTGTGCATAGAATATAATATGTTCTGCCACCGTGAGGTCCGGGAATAGAACATTGTGTTGTGGGCATATGCCGAGGGACTTGCGAGCTTGACTTGTTTCATTCACTATACTGTAGCCGTTAATTGTGGCATTCCCAGACGTTGGTGGAACCATACCTAAACAAGTAAAAAAAACAAAATAAATACAATGTTGTCCTTAATACCAAGTAGTAGTATTTTGATAGTGTCATGAGGAGTTCTACACTTTGGTCCTCTCTTCTTCTTACGAACGCAGCTATCTATTATAAAAGCGAAAGGTTACTCATTCACTCATCACGAAATCTCAGAATCTAAGTACCTACAAGTGCTAGCAGGAGTCTCAAATTTTGCATGGGGGTTCCTTTTAGAAAAAAAGGGGTGGCAAAATTTGTATAAAACTTCTATAGTTTTGATAGTAGGATTTTCAAATTACTAGAAAATACTCTTTATTTAAATAAATTGAAATTTAATTAATTATTTTTTTAATGAACCTTTATAAAAGGGTGAAATAGGTAAGTTTGCACGGAAAATCTTTTATTTTTAAAGCTATCGACTCACATAATTATACTCTTTCGTAAAATTAGCCAGGCACAATTTTTTAATATTTAGAAACTACCCTTATTATATGGGAACAATATGAGTCGTGTGAAATTACGTCAGTTTAAGTGGTAGCCATAGAGACGGATTATTGATACAATGTACGATTAATATCAGGCAGGCAATATTCTCATAAATAGACACAGCCAGTATTTATAAGCTACAGTAAACGCTCATCATCGTAACAGCCGTACGGTTATTTGTCATCAAAGTTGTATAAATAATAGATTAGAAGCCAAGGGCTGTAAGGCATCAATTGCAGCCCGAGATATTTATATAGTTCGAGGGTGCAATTGATGCTTACACCCGAGCTAACTACTCTGCTTTACATCTCGATTGTGAGGTAAGTAGAAAAAAACCGGCATTACAATAATAAAAGTTTTCTATTCCCACCTTTTTTCTTTATTTTTTTTTTCATTAAGGTGGTTCCGACGAAATTTCGACGAAATCCGCTACTTTCATCTCGATAATTGAGTAGATTCTAATGCTATTTATTCTTTTTTTTTTTGCCAACAATATACTTTGATTCATGAACTTTAGAATAGTAGAAGAATTATTTACAATAATTGATTATATAACTTATACCAACGATATTAAAACAACGTGATTTCACTTATTTCGAAATATTACTTTGTAATTACTATAGTTATAAATATAAAAGTTATATTGAATCAACCGGAATAAACCAAATGTCAACTCTGTAGGTTTATTTCATTTATTAGGATAATGTTTCAATAGTTATTGATAATTTGGCTGAATCAGCGTCGCAGGGGCTCTGCGCGGGCGACGGGAGGCAGAACGGCAGAGCGGCGCAAGCCCTTCTGACGGACGGACGTATGCGGTTTTTTTAAAAATTATTTACGTAATTCAATAATTGCAAATAAATAATATCAAAAAAAATATTGTGTGGATAGATTTAGTGTTGCAAATAAATTAGATTAGTTATTTAGATTTTTTTAGTGTATTAAATACGTAGGTATTTACCTACATTTATTATTATTTTTCATCAAAATGACTAAAATTTCACGACTGAAACAAATACAAATGCAAAGGATTCAATAATAGAATATCCTGTAAGTAGGTATATACCTACCTTCATATTTTTAGTAAAATACCTTCTTTGAGATACTTACCTAGGATATCCTTTAATTATGTTTAGTTCCACGTAAACTAGGTAGCAGGTGGTGAGCCTATTGTCGCTCGTGATAAGATCAAGGCAACACCAGGCCTCAAGAATCAGTAAATTCCTGCTGTTATATACCCTAGGGGTATGAATATGAGCTTGCTACAATATTGTCTATGTCTACTATCATTTCGAACTAGGTGTGTGGTAGGTGGGCACATGAGTAAAATATCTAACTTGGATATTTACTCATGTAACAAGGGCGCTTTCCGATTCCGACCGACGCGACGCGACGACGGCGACGCCGGCGTAGGTACGAGGTGCTTCGGTCGGAACACGAACGTCGGCGTCGGTCGTACAACTAGCATAGAACTCAAATTACAATGATTATACGTGACATGCGTCGGTTTGCGACCTAGTTAGGTACCTACACAAAACAACCATACACGCTGCTGTTAGGTACCTAACTATCTACGTTATCTTGCACGAGCATAAATACCTATACATTCTATATATACATACGGTGTGTACTTGAATATTCTATCGGTAAGTAATACCGATAAAATATTCAAGTATTTACCTCGTTAGATTTTTTTTCATGAGCTGATAAAATCAGTGATAAGCTGATAAGATACTAGGCTAAAGTAAATACCTACCCTTCTACTTTCAATGCATCTTATTTTGATTTATTTATTTGATTGCAAGAAAGGAAGAAAAAAGGCTTTACAAAACGTCTTAGTCTCTAACCAAACTAAAATATTTGAAGACTGTGAAATTATCACAATTAGGTAAATTAAAAATCCTACTCTCTGTTCCTTTATTATCGTACTATATGAATTTTTAATCCTAAAATTAAATAATATATTGTTGAGTGCCTACTGGACATAACAAAACTAATACCGTATTTTTCGAGTAATAGGTGTATGTAGAAAGTAATAGACCCGGCACGGTGGCACAGTATAAAGAATTCTACTCTTTTTTGTACAGTCTTTACCTAACTAGGTAAAGGCAAAAGAATTATGGTTTAGCACTCTATGTATGTATGTATGTATGTATGTATCTTTATTATATTATATTATAAGTGTATGTACTGTAAAACTGCCCCGTGACGTCGTCCGCATGGATCCGTTACTTAGCGATAATATTACATTAGTTCTACTTTACCGATTTTGCATTATATTATACATTTACAATACTACAATATGTACGTACATACAAATATATGTATGTACACATATATTTGTATGTACATATTGAAGTAATCTATACTTATAATGAATCTCTAGCGAGGTAATTTTCACGGTACATCCAAATCACTCAAACAGTGGGTACAATGCGTCTACTTTGGCAATTGTTCGTGTTACTTATTTTGCTAAGGGTACATGATATTGTGTACCTTACGTACGGGCACTTACTAGAACATAATCAACATTTATTTATTTATTGAAAAAGTATTTACAATATCATTACAGATAAAAACCCAATACGATATCATAAAAAACCTAAAATTAAAAACACTAATTACTAAATAAATATATCTAGTTATCCAATACTATACATTTTTGTGCAACATCCTTGAATTTTACCTTGATAGGGTACATTGAAAAATATCAATTTCTATAGAAATAATGATATACACATAGGAATGATGACGCTTTGTTTAAAGCATGTGTAACTGAAAATCCTTATCAGCTCCGTCATTTGAATTCAGTTTTGCTGGTGAATGGTGCTGTTTCAAATTCAGTGCAGTGGTGGCCATACAGAGTAAAGATACTGTGGGAGAAAAAGGAAATAAAGAGGACCGAGGAGGTAACTATGCCTTCGGACCACTGACTTTCAGACAAAACTTACACTTTACGTCGTTATGTACATCTCCAGCCAAACCGTCCCGCTTATTCTAAAAGATCTACTTCCGTAAAATTTTTGCTAGCTATACAATATACAGAACGATTTACTGAAGTTATATTTGTGATATCCAGTTGAACCGAAAATAAATAAGGAAAATGAAAATATGTTAATTCATATAGGTTAATTAAATTAACACTTATGAACGTCAAAGTTTACAAAATGTCAGCAAATTAACCTACAACCAGTTCGCTGACAAAGTAGAGCCATGAGAAGAACTGGCAAGAAACTCAAGCCACTCATTTTAATCGCCAGGTTATTACAATTTTTGTAAGTTACAGTTTCAAGTAGCATGCAAAGTGACACAGGCAATACACTTAACTCTATAGGCAATTAAATACTTACAGCTTTCTATGTTGCAAAGAAAAAATAAAAAGTAAAATGCGTGCTTTACAGGCTGCCTCAATTTGCATATTGCTACAAAAGTACGAAAAGTCAGGGAGAAGTCAAGAGGAGTCAAGGGAAAGCCAGGGAGAAGCAAGGGAGAAGTGAAGAGAAAGTGAGGGGAATGTGAGAGGAAAGTGAGAGGAAAGTGAGAGGAGAGTGAGGAAAGTGACGGGGAAGTTAGGGGAAGTGAGGGAGAAGTGAGGTGGAAGTGCGGGAGAAGTGAGGGGGAAGTTAGGGGAAGTTAGAAGTGAGGGGAAGTGAGTGGAAGTGAGGGGAAGTGAGTGGAAGTGAGGGGAAAGTGAGGGGGAAGTGAGGAGGAAGTGAGGAGTGAGGGAAAAGTGAGGAGTAAATGAGGAGGAAGTGAGAGGAAAGTGAAGGGGAAGTAAGGGAGATGGGAGAGGAAGGGAGGGGGAAGGGACAAGGCAGGAGCTCTCGAATGCAGGGAAAGGGATAAGAAGTGATAAGAAGGGAGAAGAAAATGAGGGGAACGAAGGAGAAGAAATGGGGAAGTGCTAGAGAAGAGAGGAGAAAGCGAGGAGGCAAGGTAGAGAGAAGTGGAGGAAAGGGCAAGAGATGCTCGAGGAGAGGCAAGGGATGCTGAAGGAGGTGAAGAGGAGAAGAGGGAGGTGAGGAGAGAAGCGGAAACTGTGGAGAGTGGAGAAAAAGGGCGATAGGGAATGAGGGGAAGGGAAAAGTTATTGTAGTGAATATTTGCCTTTGTGTATTGTATTTTTTTTTTACGAGGGATATCTTTAGGTAGGTGAAAGAGGGTTTGTATGAATAGGAGATTAAAAATACTATGGAAAACAGTATTTAAACAATATAAAAATGTCTATTGGAAAAATCAATATTCACGCGAGCGAAGCCGCGGGCAAAAGCTATCTATATACATAAAAGCAAAAGGTCACTCACTCACTCATCACGAAATCTCAGAAACAACAAGTGCTAGGAATCTCAGACTTTGCATGATCGTTCCTATTAGGATATAGGTGCTCACTTAGACGGGATTTTGCAAAATCCATCCTCTATGGGTGTATAAAGGGGTGACAAAGTTTGTATGAAACTTCTATAGTTTTTATAGTAGGATTACCAAATTACTAGAAAATACTCTTTTTTTAATATTCAGAAACTACCCTTATTAAGTGAGCAAATAAGAGTCGAAGTTTGTGTGAAAGTGGTTCATCAGTTTTAGCGGTAGCGGGTTTAAATGAGATTCGCCATAGAGATGGATAATACTGATATTTATTACTGATACAATGTACGGTTGCCGTAAAATCTGGCACCCATCTGAATTTTCACGCGAACGAAGTCGCGGGCAACAGCTAGTCTATAATATGTATGTATTTACAAAAAAAAAAGTATATAAGTAGTATATCAGTTGTTTAGTACCCATAACACAAGCAAATATAATTGCTTAATTTGGGGCTAAGATGGCTCTGTGTGAATGTGGTAGAATATTATTATTATATTATAGTTATAAGGTGCATTTTATGCTTTTTGTTTAATTATCTCAATTTTGGCATATGTGTGGATTGGTTCCTTTTTGCATAAGTAGGTCCAATTGTTTTTTTATGCTTATTAGTTTAAAGTGTAAGTTAAACTTACTTGTGATTTTTATTATTAGTATCTACATTTGTTTTTATTATAAAGTGGTTTGTAAGTCAATTTAAATTTTATAAAAACCATGTTTTAAATTTATAATAATTGATGCGATACCTATAATCTTGTTTTAAGGGAAGTTTTGTGTTAGTTGTAAGTTTAAAAAATGAGATGTATTTTAATAACTTTTAACTTCAGTTTGATCGATAATGATCTAATACTTTATAATTCTGTTGCGTTAAAATGCCGTTAAACTATAAGGTTTTAAGTTTAACCGCGTTTAAGCGTAACAATGAATCAAGTTTTGTACTCTTATTTAAACACATTTATAGACTACCAGACTTAAAAGCAGTGAACGGACGTTAACCACGTTTAACATGAGGTAGTTCCACAAGTATTAATGATAAGCTAAATTGACATTATGTGCTATACCGACATTTTAGTTACAATTAAGTTCTTTTGTTTTTTAGGTTTTTAACAAACAATATTTTTTATGAAATAGAGACACTAAAATGCCGTTACGCTAAGCGTAGTGGCATTTTAGCCGCTGATCTATTAGATTTTTGTAACACCAATGGTATACTAAAACGCAAAAAAACGTTTTATTATAAAATTTAATTATATTTACAAACTGACAGGAGAATAAATTGAAAGTATTTCATTTGATCTATATCTTGGTACCTTTAAATCTCAAATAATTGTTGTCATTTGTAAGTGACAACGGTTTCAATTTTTGCCGCGTTTTTTGAGTGTTTACTCAAAACTCGACTTTGGCAGTTAACGGCATTTTAGTTATACCACGGTAGAGCTGGATTTTGAGTTTATTGGTTTAACCCACAGTAGTTATTTTTATTTCTACTACATATTTAACAAACGTCATGATTCTAAACACTCATCTTTGCTTTCGCTACTATATAAATAATAAATATATAAATAATATATACTAAAAAATATACATACTTACTAAACGAAATAATAAAAGATACTAAAAAAATAATTCATTATTTTCGCGTCTATCAGATTTTAGCTCTGCGGTTTCGGACAAGTAAGGTCATTGTCTTATAGTTGTGCTACTGCTACTTGACGCTAGAGGGCGGACTCGCACGCAATGTTTTTTTCGGGTGAGGCGCGGGGTGGTGAGGAAGCGAAACGCTCAAGGTCATATGTGACGGAACGCCCTTAACGAAATTGAGCTTTGCCGTTCGATATTTAAAATTGATGACTATTATACTCATACGAAGACAAAGCTGAATAGCGAAGCGACCTCTTTTGTCATTGGGCTGAATGCATGATGTCTATTGCCAGTATGATGGTTAGATGTACGCGAACTTTTTGAAAGAGTAAAGTGTTTTTTTTTTAATTACTTACCGCCCTAGGGCTTTTCTAGCTACATTATTACCCTAGAGCGCTAATTGGTCACCTACAAGCCCCATTTGGGGGTAATAAGGACCTACTTACTGAATATGAGAGATGTAAAAGTATGTTGTTGTATATCTATTTTACTAATGCTGGAGTTGACTACACCCAATGCTTATAAACATATACTTAGGCATGATACCCTTGAAATGGGTCTTCTTTATTTGGGTAAGGCTTACTAATACAGTAGGTACCTAAATGCTTACAAATTAGTTCGTATTCCCACTTGTATATTTAACGCTATATCTCGAACGATCGTACTAAATCTGGGCAATTTGTGCTATCGAATAATTAAGTGATATTGCTAACCTAGTTAACTAGAACTCTATGCTTCAAGGTTTCGAATCGCGTGTCTCTCAGCGTGTAATATTTATTTATCATAGCAGCAAGGAAAACTTTTTTATAGGTGAAAAATAAAAAAATGAGAAGACAGGTTATCATCTCAGCCATAAGACGTCCTCTAGTAAACAAAGGCCTTCCACATCGGTTCCCAAAGAGCCCGACTAAGCAGCCTACTTCTAGTTCTTGTCGGCCACGAGCACATACAAGTCAGTATTCCATTATACAAAACATAATTTTACTTCAAACTAGTTGCGCCCACAGCTTCGCCCGCGCCTAAAATCTGTTTTGTCTCGCTCGGGAACCAGACCGACTATCTACATACTTACCAATTTTCATCGAATTCGGTTCATTCGTTTAGGTGCGGAGTGGTAACATACATGCACACATACACACAAACTTTCGCATCTATATTATTAGACAGAATACTAATCCTATACATTTGGAAAAAAATTCAAGGTATTTGAAAAGGAAAATGTCATCATACTGTAAGAATGACATAACCAGACATGCAAACTAGATAATAGTCGTGATAATTGAAGATCGCTTAGCACGCGAGCGTGTAAATATCTTTACGACTCTACAAACTTACATACTTATAATAATTATGAGATTAAAAAAAAATACGAAAATTGCCAAAATTTTACTAAATTTTGGCTGAGTTTTCTTAAAAAATGACTATTTTTAATGTTTTCTAAATGTATTTGTAGTTTGTTATTGGGCATGATTTAATATTAAAGATTGGAAGTGAAATAATGTTTTTTTCTTAAAGTTTAACCACGTCTGGAAGCAAGGAATCGCACTTTTCTATGCGTCTATCCTTTTTCGTCACTTAGAATTATTATTCACTAGAGCAAGAAAGAGCGAGGGAGAGTGGACGCACGCGGCAGATTTTAAAGGCTGATGATGATGCATTATAAAACCTAACACAACCTAGGGTGCCTTTATTTTTACCTACCCCAGTTTTATCACAGCAATATCTGCACAAGGTACAATAAATCCACTAAAATCGCTCAACTCAAAAAGTCGTGAGAAGCGGGTTGGTGACCATAGAAACATGATATTGAATGAGCAGGTAATGCTACGACCAGTTTCTGGTATTTCCATATACCAGACGTGTCGCCCCTTACTACACGAATGGGGCGTGATGATATGTTTTATATTCTAAACCGAATACAACACGGCGATGTAATATAAATAAGTACAATATTATCAATAATTTTCTTACCAGTAAGCATAGATATAGTTGTGGTTTTACCGGCACCATTGTGCCCAAGTAACACGGTGATTTCATTAGCATA
The DNA here is from genome assembly GCA_963082885.1 of Parascotia fuliginaria. NCBI lineage: Eukaryota > Metazoa > Arthropoda > Insecta > Lepidoptera > Erebidae > Parascotia > Parascotia fuliginaria. The sequence continues at coordinate 8,934,834 of OY720178.1, read as the reverse complement.
CATTCGGACGTTCAAATTATCCACAGCTCTTTTTCGGCCTTTAAATATTTTGGTAAGATTCTGAAATAAATAAATTACTTTTAATATACTGAGGTCTATGCGCTCTTGCATTTCGTTTGAAGTTGATGTCTTGAAAAAAAGAAGCGAGGAATAGGTAAGTAATGAGCTTTTCATGTAAAAGTAAAATTTTATGCATACCCTGAAATTTATTTTACAATTTAGCCTTCAGTAAAACTGAAACTTATGTCATAAGAGTTAATCTAAAATACAGTTATGGTTAATATCATAACTTAGAAGTTAGCGATGGCGATGTAACGACTTGATTTTGAAAGTGTACCTAAACCCTGTTTTACGTACTTATTAGCTAATTTAACAAACAAAAATAATACACTCAAAATAGAATAAACTTGTATAAAGTAGCACAAAATAAACATTTTTAAAAAGTTAATTACCATGTATTATACGAGACAAAAGGAAGAAGTTTCAGTTGAAAAATAAATAATTATTAAGAAAACAATAGAGGATCCTGTATTAACGTTGCAACGTCTCAAAGTGTTTTTCAGGTACATAATGATAAGATAATGTTATTTTATAACTAGCTCTGTTGTTCAATGTGACATTAGTTTTGCCTCATGTTAGATGCCTTCGTGGCGCAGTGAGAGCGCAAGCGACTGCTAAGTGTTTGCTTCGAGCCCAGGTGTATTTGTGGCCGTAAATTATTTTGTATTTTTGTAAAGGGGCACAATTACAAACATCCGTAACCGACGTGTGTGTATAAAAATATTGATGAATGTTGAAGAAGCAAAGGTATGTTTGGATTGTAGAAAATGGCACTTCATAGTCTCTGTTTACCCCATTAATGAAAGACAGGCGTGAAGTTATGTATGTTCTAAAGTCCCCCGCGACACGGCTTGTGCCCTAGTGACAGTTGTCTTTAAAAAAAAAAGATATTATGAATTTTCAGATGTCAACGGTGAAAAGTGGTTTATACATTTGAAGTTGTGAATTAGTACTACGGGATAGAAAAAAATAATGGAAGAATAAATGCTAGGGCGTGTGTCATTCATGACATGACGTCAACTGACGCGGACTTACAGCTGGCAATAATAAACGGGTACACGTTGCATTAAGGCGCATTTACATTGGTCGTTTAATCATTCGGCTAACGATCAATGAAATAACTAGATCGGTATCAAGCATGCGAGTACTGTGGACGTCTGCTTAAAGTTATTTATTTTCTCGAAGCTAACAACGAATGAAAGCGAGCGAGCAGCCTGCGGGCACTAACGACCTGCGGGCGCTAACGACCAATGTAAACGGTTCCGCGGCATGCGGGCCCTATGACAGTCGTAACAGAAATCTCTCTTACCCCGCATGCGGGCGCTAACGACGAATGTAAATGCGCCTTTACTTACAAAAATCTCAAAAATATAACAGCAATAGGGACAATCGATCACATGGGACATTTGATACCATTTTAGATTAGCAAACGCCAACATTGTCGTTATTTTATGTCAATCCTTTTTTTTTATCTATTCTATTCTATTAGCATTTACGCCATTTGTCTAGGCGCTCTAAACTCGGGTAAAATAAAGTTAACTTTTCTTAAAAAAATGCTCAGTATCAACCTGGAGGGACTGATTTTGACCGGCATAGCGATAATTAAATTTACTCTCTATTATTAGCATTTTAAGTCGATACATTTTTTATTCCTACATTTGTTTGTGAATTTGAAACTGATCATCTTGTTTCAAATGCACTTTCTGTTTGAATAGAGAGAAGAGATCTTAGAACTTCAGAGTCAAAATGTTAGTTTATACAGTCCTTAAAATAATGAGAGAAAGCTGTCTTTTTCGAAAATTATCTATTCCTTTTGTCGCCAGAGGGCCTGGTGCGAGTTTGTTTTACGTTAACGCGATCGACACGTTTATGACGTTCGGTGCTTCAATTGGCCTGCTCCAAATTCTTAACCAATCAGAGAGCCAAACGCGGTAAACGTTTCGATCGCGTTAACGTAAAAACAACTCGCACTCGGCACCCAGATTGCGTAGGCGAAATTGTACTACGGCGTAGGTGTGCTGTTTATAATAATAATGTTACTTACCAAAAGTATGAAGTGTTACAAATAAGTAGTCTCAAACAGATTCGTGTATATGTGACTACATACTCGTAGTTAAACAATACAAACATAGTTGGTGCTTAGAATGACTCAATGACTCACTTGTATGTTTACTCCCATGGGCACTCCTTTTGGCTCTTCATCGTGGATAACCTTAAGTAGAGCGTCATTGTATTCAACATCAGTCCCGTCTTTTCTTGTTAGCTCTGAAAATATTTTAATTTAAAGAAATCTGATCGAAGCGAAATATAAGCTAGGTACCTATTTAGATTTGACTAATTTATTAGTCGTAATGGCCTAGGCCGAAGGCACCCACTTTGTAAACATGAGGTCGACGGTTCAAGTCTGGGCAAGTACCAATGTGATTTTTGAAATATATAAGTACTTTATAAGTTTCGGACATTACTGACTGACGGTGAAGAAAAACTTGTGAGGAAGTCTGAAATCACCAATCCGCCTTGAGCAAGCGTGGCGATCAATGCTCATACCTTAACTGTATGAGAAGAGGTCGCTTTCCCTGCAGTGGGATAATAATGGAATTTATTCTTTGATTAATAGCCTAATTAATCGAAACAATATTTATTAAATGAACTAGCAAATAGAGTAATGAATAATGATACAAATGCAATTTGTCGTCTATATGATAATTATGTATAAGATAGGTGGAATTTCTATAGAAGTACGGGGTCAGACAATCAATTTTAGGCCCGAGTACTTGTACCAGCCTTGTCGTGTCAAGGTCTTGCACCCAAATAGTACATAAGTAGTACTTAGTTATAATTTTCTGGGATTATGATGGATTTTGCGTTGTCGCTAAATTTAAACGTGTTCCTAATTTTATATTCGTCTGAAACAATTTATAAATATTTTGTATTAGTACTTCATTCGTAAAATTTAATTTATAATGTTGGAAATTTCTTAGTTTTGGATTAAAAATTGATAAACATAACAAAAGTTCTTTATCACACTTTCTAAATATTGTATGTTTAATGTGATATCCTAGAAAGCCTACGGTAAAATCTACCTACTAGAGTTTTTCTTAAATTCTTTGAAAGACGCGTATTCCCCGTGGGTAAATATTTTTTAGCTTTCGGTTTAGACTCGGTATTATTAAACGGTAGCAACTAGTCTTACTACATATCCGGTACATATACGGTTACATCGACGAATAGTTAATCAAAATATTTCAAAATAATATAAGTTATTCAAACCGGTTAATGATCGATCTCATACGTTTAAACTTAAGAGACCTTGACTGTAGGTTACTATTACCACAGACTTACGGTACCTACGTTGAACGATTACCGTTTAAAATCATTGTAACACATATTTACTAAGAGGAAATATCATTATAATTTTATTATACGTAAGACAAGGTAATTAAGTATTACCTAAGGCTACGGTTAAAGGTGAGAAGACAATAATACATTTACAATCTTAAAACACAAGAGTACCGCCGATAGAATAATAATAGTAGATATTCAATGTTATGCCTCATTTTAAAACTAAATAAAAGGTAGCTAGGTAATCTTATTTCAAATGAAATTACCATTCAAAAATAATCATCAAATTAATTTATAATTGACAAAGTAATCGTGTAACAAACATACATAATATAAAACATACAGTCAAACCGCCTCCTCTTTTGAAGTCGGCTAAAAATGAACAATTTAACTTCACTTAGCTTGGTACCCAACGCGAGTAAATGCATTTGCTACACACTCTGTCTTAAATAAGACAATGAAGCATCATTGATATAATCAAGTCGTAAATGGAATGGTTCTTTGTTATTAGCTATTCGTAACATTCAATTACTCTCCATTGGTACAACTTTGTCGGTAGTTAGATACTAGGTAGGTACTTACCACATATTTCAGCTGTACATTGCGTCATATCTAGTATTAATTGTCATGTAGCCAACAGACCGTTAAGATCATCAACTAACAACTATTTTATTTTTCTATTTAGCACTGTTATTACTTATTAGTTATTAGTTAATTAGAATTACATTAAATAAATGATTAATATTAATGTGTTCGCTGGTCTCAAATATGGAATCACCTCTTTTCTTCCTTCGGTGTCTTAGGACACCGAAGGAAGAAAAGAGGTGAAGAAAAGAGGGAGACTGAGAATACCAGAAGGCCTACCATTAAACTTAATTACGAAGTTTCATGCAATTTTTACCATGAAACAAATTTTGTTTCATGGTAAAAATTGCACGTAGAAATTATGTGGTACATAGTAGTTAAATTGCACAATATTTACCATAAAAAAATTGCACAAGGCGTAAAAATTGCACACTTCGATCCGAAACTTCGTAATTATTTTCATGGTAGGCCCCCAGGTAAGTGATAGCAACGTATTAAATGCGCCTGCTAAGCTTGGTAATCTATGACAAACTCATCCTTTTGTCTAAAGCTTACGTTCAGCACAGAGTAAGCCGTACAGAGGCAAAGCTTCCTAAGAAAGTGAAAATTGTTACCTATTTTGGTAGGGTTGTCACAATAGGTTAAGGGCGTTCCGTCACATATGACCTTGAGCGTTTCGCTTCCTCACCACCCCGCGCCTCACCAGAAAAAAACATTGCGTGCGAGTTCGCCCTCTAGCGGCAAGTAGCAGTAGCACAACTATAAGACAATGACCTTACTTGTCCGAAACCGCAGAGCTAAAATCTGATAGACGCGCCAATAATGAATTATTTTTTTAGTATCTTTTATTATTTCGTTTAGTAAGTATGTATATTTTTTAGTATATATTATTTATATATTTATTATTTATATAGTAGCGAAAGCAAAGATAAGTGTTTAGAATCATGACGTTTGTTAAATATGTAGTAGAAATAAAAATAACTACTGTGGGTTAAAACAATAAACTCAAAACCCAGCTGCTGTGAAATGTATTATTATTTATTTTTTTTTTTTTTTTGATATTATTTATTTGCAATTATTGAATGACGTAAATAATTTTAAAAAAAACCGCATACGTCCGTCCGTCAGAAGGGCTTGCGCCGCTCTGCCGCTCTGCCTCCCGTCGCCCGCGCAGAGCCCCTGCGACGCTGATTCAGCCAAATTATCAATAACTATTGAAACATTATCCTAATAAATGAAATAAATCTATAGAGTAGACATTTGGTTTATTCCGGTTGATTCAATATAACTTTTATATTTATAACTATAGTAATTACAAAGTAATATTTCGATATAAGTGAAATCACGTTGTTTTAATATCGTTAGTATAAGTTATATAATCAATTATTGTAAATAATTCTTCTACTATTCTAAAGTTCATGAATCAAAGTATATTGTAGGCAAAAAACAAAATGAATAAATAGCATTAAAATCTACTAAATAACGAGATGAAAGTCGCGGATTTCGGCGAAATTTCGTCGGAACCACCTTAAGACAAACAAAATATTTGTTAAATAGTTTTTATACCTATGGAGTTATACCGGTCCGATCCCCCAGATCTGATCCCCTAAGGTTATAATTATTCTTTAATTCCGTTCTGATTCCCTGCCAATTTAGTCATTTAGTCTGATCCTCTCAGTCTTTATGACAGGTAAGTACATTCAAGAGAAAAGCAGTTTATGTAACAATTAATTAAAACATAAGAAAAATAAACGCAGTTGTACAGTCTCTGCTTACCCCATTACTGGAAGGCAGGCGTGAAGTTATTGTATGTATTTTCTCGAAAATCTGTCAAAGATAACTAGGGGAACGCCGCAATAAAATATTGAAATATATATTTAAGTTTTGTTTCTGATCTCCTATGCGATCAGAACTAAATAGATAATAATAAAAAAGAAAGCGATATCCAGTGTATGAGATTCAGAGAATCCGTCCGGAATAACTCTATATATGTACCTACTGATTATGATATCTCATTTAAACGAATAGGATTATCATAGTGAATAGGAAAACATCTATCGTTTTGCTTTTTAAAGTAGCTAAATTCGATATATTTTAGTATTTTAAGCTAATAATATTATAAAAGTTTTGTTGCCAATGTGATTTTATAAACATTGTCATTCGTGTATTTTTCAATTAAGTAGGTACAAACCTAAACCTATCTACAAACTTTTAAAGAATTTGATGAACCAGTTAAAATAAGAAGGTAAGTTCACTGAAGTAATTTATAACGCGTTAAAATAAACAATCATTCTTATTAAATATCATTAACATTATTTAACTTTAATCAATTTTTTCATGAATTATTAACATATTATTTATTATAGTTTAAACCATTAAAATTAACAGATAAAATAATTAAGAATTACCTTTTAAGTGCGTCGCACTGACCCTGAGATTGTCAACTGACTGTGCCGGCGTCAACCGGTTTTTCCCAGTCTAGCCGTGTACGCGACAAGCTGCCAGTGGACACGCACACATGCCCCGCGTGCTTGTAGTAGTGCCACCGATTTGCGTAATATGCTTTGTTTCTGTACGTATCTACTTTGTGCGTTCAGTGTGTAGCAGTATATAATAGGGGTTATTTTTTAAATTTCACAATGTATGTCTTAAATAGTATGGTTTTTATAACGATTCTGATAACGATTCTGGTTTGGGCGCAACATGGTTTTGTTACATACCTACTTATAGAATAATTTAAGCAATGTACCTATACAAGACCTACAGATAAAAATGGCATCATAATTGATTCTTTTACAAATGCTATTATTATTGTTAGGTACCTAGGTACTCGTACGTCCGTAATCTCAAAAATAAATAGAATTATTAACATTTTTTTTCATTTTACTATGTAAGTTTAATAATTGTTTTCTAGAACACATTTAGATTGCGTAGTATCTACTTCAAAAGCGTGGTCAAATCGTCTTACTATTTATCTTAACTAATGCTACAGGCCTAGTCAAAGGCGTGAGAAAACTGACTACTGGTCTAACCAAGTAATATCCGTGTCATCCAGTAATTAATTGAGTTGTCAAGGTCAGATCAAAGTTTATCAATATTTGAGAGGGTCACCTCACAACTAAAATATTTATAGATATTCGATCTTATTGAAAACTGACTCTAATGTACCTACCTACTGGTGAATAATGAGATAATGACTCTGTGCATGAATGATTATTATAATTAACTAGCTGCGCCCTGCGACTTTGCCCGCGCGAAAATTACTCTGTGTTTAATTAATGTAACTCGGGAATCAGAGCGATTTTCGGGCTAAAAAGTAGCCTATTTCCCGAAACCAAATCTATCTACATACCAATTTTCATCGAAATCGGTTTAGCGGTTTAAATTTAATATTGTGGTTAAGTATTCTTAAACTTTGTAAATCACCGCGCAATTTTCTTAGTTTTTCTTTCATAAGAACCTTCTCCTTACAACATCAAACACAACAAAAAAAGAATTAACGAAATTGACCTAGCCGTTCACGCGTGATGCCATGACCAAGGGAAATAGGGATTCATTTTTATATATATAGATAGATAGATAGAAGATTATCAAAGTTATCAAATTTCTTGTAACCTACAACTTTAGTAAAGAATTTTTAATGAACATTCTATAACCTTTACCCATTAAATATGTTCCATTTAAGTTATAGTTAGGAACTTTACTAGTGTAAAAATTAAAACATTGTTTCCGTCATTTGGATAAAAGTGTACGCGATTTTTGTATTCACATACAGTTAACAGTCATTAATAATAGTACCTATATTGTTTTAATGAGTAGCAATAGCAATAAAAATTTTAAACCACGAAATTATGACACTAAATTGCGATGTTACCACTCTTTTGTGTGAAAGCTCATAATTTATTAAACAAACTGCGAACGTGAAAAATTAGTAAGTAATATATTTTCAAAGTCAGATATTAAGCTTGGTTATTGTCGAAATTTATAATAATAAAGTAACAATTTGACTTACTCACCTGCGATTTTTGTCTTATTAGGCAACCAAAAGCTCTTTGTAAACGGAAAGTACCACGGCAGCGGCACTCCGTATAACCCTGGTCGTATCTTCTCGACATACATGGCAATCAGTAGATAGAGTATAGTATCCAGGACCAACATTAAAGCTATGTGACCTGGTTGAAGTTGGTCGTGGTATGATATAGGAGTGAAGAACTGGTTCCATTGTAGACCTAAGAAATGAGAATAACAACTAAGTAAGTCTAATAATAAACGTAAGTATAATAAATACAAAAATACGTTAAAATATCTGCATATTATTAAAATTCGTGAAATAGCGTTATGAAATAAGAAGTGTATGAACTTAGTGTCCTGTTTATTCAATTCATTGAAATTTTATAACATAAATATATATTTGTTAGGTCATTTTTGTTATTTTTTAAATTAGGGTTCCGTAGTCCGCCTGTACATCCGCGGTCTAGAGCAGTGACTAACTAAATAATTGAAATCCTCTCTATTCTTTCTTTAATCATAGTATTATATTAATTGGTTAATTTGTAATATTTACTTTGTATGGTTCTTTGGTTGCGTTGAGTGTTTAAATTGTAACTCATTCAAATAACTGTAATTATCTGGCGATTGAAAAGAGTGGCGTGAGTTTCTTGCCAGTTCTTCTCACAGCTGTACCTCGTCAGCGAACTGGCTGTAGGTCAATTGGCTGACAAAATGTAATGTTGACTTTTCATAAGCATCATACTTTATGATCAAAATAAAATAAATGCTTTGACTTTGACTTTGATATATAGACGGTAATAGATCTACGCTGGTTTCAGCATAAATTGGCCGGATCGTCCGGGGAAGTACTACCCTGTCATAGACGATCGACGTAAGAGTAGTAGTATCCGAACTACTGCGTTTCGCTCGGTGGGTGAGAGCGCCGGCGGCCCAATTTCCCCCCTTTCCTCTTTCCTCGCCTCCCTCATTCCCTTCTCCTAACCCCATTCCCAGCCGCCATAGTGGAGGCCACCATACCAGCAGTTTAAGAAGATATGGTGGCCACCATTTCTAGATTCCACTTACTGCTTACCATCAGGCGGGGTGGAGTCACTTTGGAAGGCTAATATAAAAAAAAAAAAAGAAATCAACTTATAAAATGTGCTTTTAGCATCTCAAACGTCATTAGACACTACCAAAGTGACTTCACTCTGCCTGATCAAGAAGTGGCGGATACCATTCCAAAAGTCAAACTACTGGTATGGTGGTCTCCACTAAACTGGGGAAAAACTAAACTTCCAGGCTTTATCCCAGGAATGCGGCAATTCAGTTGCACAGCTGGAGTGGCAGAAGATATGGTTGAAGCTTAGATAGAAGCGAACAGTGTCAGACTCTATCGAAGGCTTTGGTTCTGTCAAGGCTGCTGGCCAAGGACTCTCCATGCCTTTCCGTAGCTTTACCCCATTGATGCGTATATAACAATACGCTAGAAGTTCACCCGTAGACCGTTTCGACCTGAAACCATATTGACGGTCACTAATTAACGAGTGACTCTCTAGGTAGCGGATTAATTGGTAGTTTATTATCCGCTCAAGCACCTTGCAGAGAACTGAAGTGACAGCTATGGGTCGATAGTTGCCTGGCTCGGGCGTATCCTCTTTTTTAGGAATCGGTTGAACATTCGACTCTCTTCAAGCCTCCGGCACAATTTTCGAAGAATACGATTGGAGGTATAGGCGTGTCAAAGCAGGATACATTTCCGCTGCACAATTCTAGATAACCACCGCTGGAAGAAATACTATCCGTTCCGCTGGCTTTCCGGACAACGAGCGACCGTTGTTCCGCAAGGACATGACTATGTCTAATACGGATATAGGACATAACGGAGTCGCAGGTATACTGGCGGGTGCAAGCCACGGTCGGCGATTCAGGAATTAGCCGCAGAGTTCAACAAGCAAGTTTGTTTTCTCATCGGGCTCGTGGGCCAGCGATCTATCAGAATAAAAGTTGGATTACATGGCCTTGGCTAGTCACCAGTAGCTACAGCTACCCGTAGGATGCGAAATGAGTTTTTGCATAATACGTGCAATGCGCTGCGCATCCGCTCTGATGTAAGCCTTCTTGCATTCCCTAGCGACTTTGTTGTATGCCACTATTAGGCGAACCAAGCTAGGATCGCTCGGGCACTGATCCAAGCTCGGTACGCCGACTCTTTTATTTAAAAGTTTTGGCGCACTCACGGATGAACCAGAGACGCGTTTTGCTCGCGATAGTGACATCTGAGGATGGAATGTAATATTCCATACCTGACAAGAATTCCTTAGCGACAGCAGTAGCACTTTGCGACGGATCCTTGTCTTTAAAGCATTGTGATGCCCATGGGACGGAAATGTAGTAATCCCGCATATCGTCCCAGTCTGCTGATGAGTAGTGCTATAGTCTTTGCTTTACCTCCGCACGTCGCGAGGAGCAACAAAGGACACTGAGGTGCAAAACAAACAGTGGTCGGAATTACCCAGTGGGCATGAACCGAAACACTGTATTGGTGACACTGTATTGGTGACTCGTTAGCAGTATCTCTAGCAAAGAGGGCGCTTGACCTGGAATTTCTGGTATCTTGGTGGGATGAATTACCAGTTGCGTCAGGGCATGCCTGAGAGCGAATGCATAGGCGGCTTGTCCCGCATGGTCTGTTCCGAGAGAACCCCACCAGGTTTCTTGGTGGGCGTTAAAGTCTCTCAGAAACACTAGTTTCCAGTACGGATATCGCTTCTGTTCTAAGTCTGCTGCCTGACTCAGGTAGTCAAAGAGTCAAGTTGTCGCCAAATCTCCGGATTGGAAACGGTACAGGAACGCGTAGACTCGGCTCAGAGAACTAAGATCAACGTGAAGCCAAAGAATGGGTCCTCTAGGCAGCGCAGCCAGCGAACGCAAACATCCGCCCTGACGAACGCGCATACCTACTCTAGCCTTAGCGCAAAAGCGCTTCTCGAGCATGTAGCCGGGGTAGTAGTGCAGGTATGCCATGTCGTTAGAGCAGCATATTTGTGTCTCCATGAGAAAAACCGTAGCATAGCCGTACTTAATCTTAACAGAAGAATCTATATCGTCAATGTTTTTAAATAAAAACTACTAATAACCTAGAATTAGTGAATAAGAGAATTACACGCAAGTGACCAGCTACAAAACGCATACCATAACTGGCTTACCTAAGTAGGTACCTAAAACATAAACGAGTAAAATCATGTTATGCGGCTAATAACTGCATTTACATAATATATAATACCTACAACAAGTGTGTCAATTGCAAATATGGGTATTTATTATAAAATAGTTAGAAGGTAATCATAATAGTCTGATTCATTTGTCACCAACAGTCTCGTGCACTCTGTTAGATACGGACTCTTAATCATACTGAATTTTTTTTGACAGAAGCTCAACACCACGACTTTTTGTATCACACAGGGTTTCACAAACCTTTAAATTCAAATGTACAACAACTTTGTCACAGAAGCAGTTCGTAATTATCATCAACATCATCAACAAAGGTACCACAAACAACTATAGGTATTTTGACTGGAACCGAGCCGCATTTATCATAAGAAAAATGATTTCAGATTTTACCGCGCTACTGAAGGACCTAAATTAGCATAATTTTTGTGTGACATGAAGGGTGGATGTGGGCGGCACACGATCGGTCAAGGTGGCAAAATTTGGGGGATTTATTGACATTGTTGTTATACATCTTTAAAAGACGTTTAGGAACAAGAACAAACTACGAGTATAAACCATCAATTTCATTTAACATATTGTAATTATAAATAAGAATTTCATTTAAACATAAATAAGTACGTAAGTAAGTACCTACGTAGTAGTAGAACCCACGCAGGAACATTGTCCCAATAACGTTAAAGAATTCCGTTCAATAAAAACGTTATCGAGCATAGTATATATGGTACTTAGTCATTATTTTATTGTGCCATCACAAGTGCATATGCACCCACGGTCTTGTATTGTAGACCAAAGTTCTAATGAATCGTTGACTACGTATTTATTGTTTAATGGCAGACATTGGTCTCTATATGAACAGAATGTTCGAAATACTGCATAGAGAAGTATAGGTATACATACCTACAACACTTACTTATACGGATCTCTACTCTATAGTATAGAGAACGCAAAACAGACAAAATTCGCTATAATTCTTCAACATCTGTCATTCTATGTACACCTACCTATTCAAATATTTCTATGCAACTAAATTAGTCCGTCCAGATACAGAGTACCTACTTAAAACTAACTATTGTTCAACTTTATTTAACTCAGCCTGTGCTATGCAAAAATATCGCAAATCATACAATCATACCAAAATTATGCATTCATCCGAATATTTGTTGAGTAGACAGGTATGTGACTGTGAACATTCACCAACGTTACATACCTAAATATCATACACATACGTACACACACGTTATAAATACCTACCTACATTTCAATGAATGGCAGGTTTACGTCAATTGGAAGTTCGTAAATTTCGTTGATGAAGCACGCTATACGATACGAGCGTAGCTATGGTAACACACAAAGTAACAATGTTTATGAATCATACAAAAATTACGAATGCGTGTATTTGTAGATATAATGAAAGAATGTATAATTTACTCAACAGAATTTTGATGTTTAAAAAGGAAGCTCGTAGTAAGAAAGTATTTATGATTGAAACAAGGCGTAGCCGAGTTGAAGATAATCATCCTAACCGCTAGCTACTCGTAGAACACACATGCAAACAGGGGGAGATTGTATAGTAATATTATTATATACTAGAACTTTTGGATCTAAGCGGTACTTTCATCCTGAAAATTATATTTATTTGTATCTTTTTTTATCTTTTTTATATTTTTTAAGAGCTCAGGAAAATTATCTCTAAAGTTCTTAGGCAAATAGATAACGTGATCAATATGAACTCTCGAGAACACAACCTTGATCAATGTACAATTTTCTATATCATACTTTTCTAGCAAGGCACCTTTCTTTCAATTTTAAACCTTATGCGTATAACAATACAACAAACAACCTTTTTATATGACTTACACTTGTAGCAAAGAGCAATCGATGTTCTAAAAACCCTAACGACACACAATGAAGCTATTAAAGATATACTAAACATACCTTGAGCGGTTCCTTCGCACATAATGATCATTTGGAATGCATATCCCATTGCAGTATTGGATATTAGACTTAGCAATAGTTTTGCTGACAAACTGATATCTTCGTAGAGAACTTGAGTTAGCATGTATACAGAGTAAGTGGAAAACCACGCTAAACCCATAAAAGATGCTGCGGTGTTGGCTGTAAAATATACAATATGGTAGTAAAAATGTTCAAAAATTTCTACTCACCAGAAGGCTACACCAAAAATTGACACATAGAAAAAAATATAACACAGGTCAATATCTTTATTCTCAGCAAAGGGAAACTCCAATAATTATTGTCTTCTTCATTTAGAGATAAAATTGGGTACAAGGACTAGGATCAGATCTTTTTGTATCAAATGGAGTCTTGGTCTAAAAGGAAGATATAGGTTTAAATTTCGAGCAAAACTATTAGGATAAATTAAATTCCATTAATATTAATTAAATATTTGAACATTTCGCGTAATATTCGCATTAAGTAGGTTTATTAGGATAAATGTTAAACTAACAAATAGAATCTTTGATTATTTATAATTTATATAAATTGCATCTTTCAAATATCGTTCAATTTGGCCGGAACTTACTCAAAACATTGTACTTATGTTAAAAAGAAATAAAAACTTAAGTACCTCTAGTGAAGAAAACGCTGACCATAAATGAAAATGCGAGTGAGGCAATCATAAACAATAACATGAAGAAGAGTAGTACAGTCCACGGAGTGAAAGTGAGCACGGAATATCCTTCTCCACCGTAGGTACGGTTGAACGGTATCTAAAACAGTAGATATTACTATTAGACATGAAACAAATTGTAATCTATCCTACTGATAGTGTAGCACATCTCATGGGGTACAGCATTACTATTATCTACCGTGGTGGCAGGGTAAGCGCCCATCGAATATCATGAACCACAGAAGCCCTTGAAGCACTCGTTCGTTACCCGTGATATAGCACTACTATGTGAATGAAAACCTATAGATGATACTGATAACGCATAATTTTTATTTCATACGCGTGCATAAATTAAAAAGGGCGTGTACCATGTCATGAAGGAGTTGACAAACGTACATTGCATGGATACAAACTACATAATATCCAAACTCTCAAAACATTACGTTATAGATATTGATGAGTGGTCACCTCAACAATTAGACCGCATTCGCTGTCCAATTTACAATACTTACCTAATTTACATTAAGTGTGCACGTATGATGTCAGTAGGTAGGTACTATTTGCGCCAATTTAAATATTTAAAGCAATTTAAAATGTCGCTTTCAGAAAATGCTGAAATCTAATATTGCAACCCAAAACAATCTATTTTCAATAATACACCTCATCTCTTTCTTTCTGGAAATTTCTGAAAGTTTAATATAAAATAACGTACAATTAACTTACCTTAAACAATATAACAATAATAATAACTGATACAGTCAGGAACGAAAACTGTTTGATGAACCACGCTAGCCAGTGTAACCATGACGGCAAACCCATTATTGTCATTGTTTCCTGTCAACATAATTATGATATCGATTGTTAGATAACATTGACTAGCTACTTATCCTATTAATATTATAAATGCGAAAGTTTGTATGTGTGTGTTTGTTACCACTTAGATATAGATACATTTGGTGCCGGAGACGGACATACTATACGGCTACTTTTATCCTGAAAATCGGTCTGGTTCCCGAGGGATATAACAAAATATATTATACGCGCGGGCGAAGCCGTGGGGCGCAGCTAGTAACTTAATTAGTTACGGATGATATAAACAAATGTAATATAATTAAAATGTGTTCGTTATAAGTATAACACAGATCCAACTTATAGTAGAACTAAACATACGGGAATTCACGCGATCATGCATTAGGTATTTACATACCTTATTTTGCTTGACGTTTCGACCAGGTTACACCAGCCGTGGTCACAAGCAGACTGATGTGGCGATGTCACGGCTCCGTATGCGAAGTAGATTCTAGATCTACCCTCACATTTTTGTCTTTCCACGTATTATCACAAAACACACTGACAGTGTCCTTATTCTGTATGCTGTCCGTATTCCGAGCGTTAACCGACTGCGCAAAGCGAGGTTGTGTAATTTGAATCACTGGATTCCACGTAGCCGAGAGCTTAAAGCCGTCTTCCCTATTGAAGTTTGTATGTTTTTTAATTTCAATAGCTTCTCGTACCACCCGAGAGTAGTAGGTACGATCAGTGGAGAGGACTTGCGTATGATGAAATTCAATCCAGTGATTGGTGTCCGTTTGCAGAATATGTTCGGCAATCGCTGATTTGCTGGTCTGTCGATTCTTTACAGCGGCGATATGTTCTTTGACCCTTTCAGCAATAGTCCGCTTAGTCTGGCCTATGTACTAACTACCGCAGCTGCAGCTGATCTTATAAACGCCCGGAGTTCGTAGGGGCAAGACATCCTTTGGCGTGCCTACCATGCTGTTTACTTTGGCCCCAGGTGTAAAGACTGTGCTGATGCTGTATTGTTTAAGCAGGTCTCCTATCTAATCAGTCACACCTTTAATGTAGGGCAAAAAGGCAGGTTGCCGGTTGACCTCTGGACGTTTATCCCTTGTTGTTGGTTGCTTCCGTCGCCTGTTCACTTTATATCCATTTCGACTAAGTACCTCCTGAACATGATCGAGTTCTTGTTCATGATCATGATGTTCATGATCGCGTGAATTCCCGTATATTTAGTTCTACTATATCATGCAACGCGAAAGTTTAAAAGATCTAACTTATGTTGATAGGTAGGTATATTATTGCCTTGACTATGAATTAAGCTGAGATGCAGAACGAATCATCTTCTCTACCGTCCCGCAAAAGCTATATACGTGCAGGTATGCAAGAATTCAATTATGTAGCCACGTGCAGAAAGGAGTTCATAAAATAAATTACATCCCAACTAAAACCAGACTTGTGATTTAGACATCGTACACGCGTATAATATTATTAATGCACGTCAGCATTAGAGAGTGCCTCGCTTATTCAAGCTTAATTTAACAGATTTCTAGTAGAAATAACGCTGTACATACAACTGTTACTTTGTCATGAAATTTGTAACAAAATTCCGCAAAATAATGCCTAATTCAGTCTTTCTCTTAGATCGAAATTGATGATCATTTTGTTGATGTTTCAGCACTTGGCTAGTTGCGTGATGCTAAATATTACAATATCTAATTGAGGCCACTTTGGTGAACACTCATAAAATTTATAGATCAATAGTATTTTTAAGGTTTCTGCTTAGATAAGATCGGTCGAACGTAATGTGTCATTCATTACGAAGGCGAAGCCCGTTTAAGTACGCGGCGTGTTTTCTGACGCATTTACTACTCGGATAAGATTACTTTAGGGATTTGTAATATTAATTTGTATAGTTATATATAATATATCTAATTAGCAACAGCTGTTCATGGAAATCAAGTTAAAAAACAATCATCATTATTTATCTTGGAACTGGAATTGTGCTTGGTTTAAAAATAGAATGAATAAGTTTAAAGAAAAATAATTTACGATCAAGATCTTTAAGCAATTTGCCAACAATGAGACCGTGAGAGTAACAAGGCAAGTATAAGTACTATCATCTAATCAATCATCATTATTTTGATCGCTACAATAATACAATGAGTTACAATTTATGTTAACACAACGCAACCAAATCAATAGGTGCAAGGCAGGTATACAAAATTTTATAATACTCACTCAAAATCTTTAAATTGGATAACATTTAATTTTGTCTCTATGCAGCTAGCTCCTGCAGCATGAATTGCTATAGCCATATTTATATTAAATTGAGTGCGGCCAACGTACGGCAACCACTATCTATCTTGTCTTCGATTATATTTTTTTCAAGGTTGCTAACTGACCAAAAAGAACTCGTAATTTACGAAACACGTAGTATAAAAAACATACCTTAAAAAACCAAAAAGTACCAACAATCTTATATTTTTTATGCACGATTAAAAATTTTGCGTAAAAACTTTTAATTTCGCCAATGCCTAAGGGCAACATCTACGTGCAATCTTTACATTCGTCCGACCAAAATCTTAACAGCACCAGTGCAGTGTTATTAGATCTAACAGCAGGTATCTGCTGCTTAAAGTTATATATAACACCCAAGCTTTCACTTAAGTAAAGATTTAAGATTATACACATACTTAAATATATATAATATAATATTAAATTGTTGTTTTGTTAACATTATAATTAGGTTACACACTATTGCATTAGGGAAACTTGTACTGATAGTGATGTTGAAGCAATAAATACCTAAATAAATAAATAAATAATACGGGCAATTTTCTAGTAGGATAATTATATTGTAAAGATGTTTAATTTATCGGTCATTGTAGAACCTTGTTTTTTTTATTTTTTTTATTTTAGTTATGAAGATCCCAATTGGAATAACAATAGTAAGTAGATCATTACTCGTACTATGCTCGTGATTGCAAGTAATCCCTAAACATCGTAACCAATTTAGAAAAGAAGAGTTACCTTTAACTGCAATTCTTTCTCCATCGTGACAACTCTGACAGTATTTACGAAAGAATATGCAAAACAGAGCATAATGATCATTGATATAAATCGCTCTAGTGCCACGAGTAGTTGATCTTCTCTATACGCTCGTTGAGGGAATCGTCGCAAATATACTTTCGTATTAATCGGCTTGCTGCTCTTCTCCTTTATTATCTCCTGCGACACAGCATGCTGTACAGCTAGAAACATTTCTGGTGAATAACCTAAAAATAAAACACTAATTTACTACATCGCTGTAATCAAAAAAAGGTGTAAAAAATATTTACCCACCCACATAATGCTTTGACGTCACTATGTAATTAGTAACGATACCTGTTATTGTATAAGTTAAGGATGTATTTGTGATGTTAAATATATGAATAGGTAGGTACTAAGCAAATCTTTGGCTTAGGTTGTAAAGGTGAAAAAGGTCAATCTCTGAGCGGGACTTGAAATCGCACCTCACCGATCAATCAATCCATTCAATTCCTGGTTCATGTGTAATAAAGATCGGCAAAATTGAAGAAAGGCGTTGCGCTGGACGCAGGAAAAATTCATGGTTGCGAAACATCCGAGAATTGACTAGTATTGCCAGCGTAGCAGAACTATTTCGCTTGGCACTAGACAGAGTTAAGTTTGCTGAGCTGACGGCCAACCTCCAGTAATGAAGACAAAACTCTCAACATACGTTAATATGAAATCCAGTTTTTCTAAAATACAAAATATACAAGTACGAAAGGCAAGCACTTGTGAGTCCATGTTTAATTCATTCATTAATTTTAAAGCACCCCAACTACACGCAAACAACCTTAGTTATATTGTAACCGTTCCGATTACATCACCATTCTCTACACTATTTATAGGTACTTCGCACGCAAAAAGATTAATGTTTAACCTATTAGCCGATCAAGAACAAAAAATAAATGATTCCTACGTAAATACAATAACATGATGAAGCCGATGTTAGAGGTGTAAAGTGAACTGCCACGAACTCATAGCTAAATTAAAATTTACTAAAATACGAGTGACGATTAATCTTCATAATATAATCAATAAAAAAATATATTTAAGAAACTAGCTTTTGCCCACGGCTTCACTCGAGTGGATATTGTTTTTTCCTTAAGGGAGAAATTTTACATTATTAATACATACCTTCATATATACAGAGTGTATACGACAGTTTGATATTAAATAAAAAGGCAGCTGTTACTACTCCGTATAATGATTTCAAATTAATCACAAAAATGATTTAACGAAGAACAAAAATTTAAAATTTTCTAACAAAATAAATATTTTTTAGGAGTAACAAAGTAATAAACCATTTAATATGACAAATTTACAGACCAGTAATAAGCGCCAACATTTATCCTTCGATGTGGATTATGACATAAGTCAGTGACCGTATGACGTACTTACAGAGTATTTCAAATTAAAGAAATTAAAAACGTAGTCGTGTGTCTAAACTATTGAAGATATTTAGTTGTTTTTTTGTCTCGCTTTATAATATCATTACTATATGTAATTGTATTTAATATCATACCGTCGTATACACTCTGTATAAATGCAAATTTTCACTATAATAACTTAAAACAAAAATACCCTACAATGTTTCATCCCCATACCACATCATAGCATTTTATATTTTGGTTAAAGCGTCGAATTATAACTTATTTCAACTATAACAAAGGAAAAAAAACATAATACATATTTCACCTCCTAAACCCACCCCTAACTTAAGCATTTTTAAGTAGGTGTCCCATTAGGATTTCCACAAACTTCAAAAACAAAGATCTTGCAATGCAACGTTTTATCCCCAATTTCACCCTTGTTAAAAATATTGACGAGTATTTTTTGTTTTGAGTAGTATTCCAAAACAAATTTTCAAAACTTTAGCTTTCAGACCATTTCAGACACTTAAGGAATGATTTTTTGAAAACCTTTTCTTGGTACACTGTTATACATGAAGACAAACACACCCACTAAATAAGTCGCTAACTTCAAAAACAAAGATCTTTCCATACAATTTTATCTGCCGTTCAGAAACTGATGAGTTTTTATATACCTAACATAACTAGCTTACGCAGCGCGGTTTCACTCGCGTCTTTGGTTACTGCTCTGCTCTCGCCGCGAGTAGCGTGATGTTACATAACCTATAACCCCCCTCAAGACTGAGCTATCATACACGAAAACAATTATTCAAATCCGACTGGTAGTTCTAGAGATTAGCGCGTTCAAACAAACAAACAAACTCATCTGCTTTATATAATAGTATAGATATATAGATATGGAGAGTATATTTAACGCCGATTGATACCTGTAGTGTAATGTTAAGAACTATTTAATTATTGGTAGCAATTACCTTTAAGTCAAAAGATTATCCACTTTCAGCCATGATAAAAACGAACCATCAGGCCTGTCGTATTTACTTAAACGCTTTGAAAACGATTTTAGTGAAACGTATATCTACGAGAATGATTTCAGGGCAAACGTTATCAACTATAAACAGTTTTATATCTTAGACAAGTATTATACAATACTCGTCAACTACGTAACCAGGTAAGAACCTACTTGTTAAGCATAAACTCGTTTTTAGTTTCAAACCGATTGAAACAGAGAATTCTACTCAGGACGTAACTAGTTTTAGATTTTACACCAGTGCTAATGTCTTTCACTGCTACACACTTACAGTGTTTTATTGTTTTAGTTTTCAGTCTGCTACAGGTATGGGCATATCATCATCATCATATCAACCAAAAGACGTCCACTGCTGGACATAGGCCTCTCCCAATTTTCGCCACCGTAGCCAGTCGTTCGCCGCCCTCATCCAACGGTTCTCCACTTTGTGAGAGATCCACTCACGCTGCGTCTTCCGGTTCTTGCTCACCACTCCAGAACCTTTCTGCCTTAATGGCCTAACGAAAGAAGCAACTCTGCGAACCACGTCAGTTATCGTATTTCGCCTGTGGGTTTTTACGTTTCGTAAAAGAATGGGCAAGCAGACGCCTAATATAGCCCGCTCCATCGCCCTCTGAGTGACTAAGCCTTCTGACTAGGCCTCCACGTCACTGCTCCGTATGTCATCACTGGCAACACACACTTGGTCACACATGGGCATAATATGGGACCTCATTATTACAACTGACCTGAACGCGATAGTAGCGCTTAACTCTGCGATTTAATTATCTGCATGGCGGATAGGTACTTTTTACTACCTAACTCTGCAATAAAAAGCAGATATTATGTATTTCGCAATCCGAAAATCCTAGATCAAACAAAAATTTCGTGCCGTACTACTCGTAGAGTAGGTATACAAATAAAAATATTCAGTGTTACGGTGCGTTCAAGGCTAAATGCTGACCTTCGTCAGCGTGTCGGCGGTATAAATGTAACTAAGGCGCAGCGCCAGTCATAACACGCACGAATTTGCACTCTATGGAATATTGAGATTACGAGATATTTAGGTCAACTACCGTGCACCCCGTAAAAGTTTAGTTATCTCTGAATAGTATGAAACAAAGGCGTTTTTTTATATGTTTCGCCGCTAACTTCTTGATTAACACAACGGATTTTGATAAGTACAGATTTCATTTCTCGTTTAGAACATTTCTTCAGAAAGGTTAATAGGTATACTATGAATGCATAAATGCATCATAGAAGAAAAACGCCGAGAATTTCAAAAAATTGTAATCGTGTCGCAAATACATATTAGGGCTCATGTGCGAAACAGGAACGGGTATTAACATAAGTCACTACATAGTATAACAAAGTCGCTTCCCGCAGTCTGTCTGTCACTGTCCCTATGTATCTAAGATCTTTAAAACTACGCAACGGATTTTAATGGTGATTCAGAGGAACGTTTATACCTATGTAATAAAAATATAACACATGTCTAATATAGTACAAAACACTGACTAGAGGTTTCTAAAGTAATGTCGTAAATAAACACATTTTAAGTAATAATCTATAAAAAAGTCCGTGATGATATATTATGATATGTCTATCTCTTAAGCCGGTTTTACACGAGGCCCCGGTAGAATAAACACCGCAAGGCAGTGCGTGGTCGCTCTTACTGACACTGGCCTGCTGACCTGGGTTGAAAAACTGACCTCGTGTAATCCGGGCATAAGGCTATTTTAAGCAATACAGCAATCCATAGACAATTATATACCATAAATACATTGTGCATTTAATATAATAAGTAGATCAATATGGCCCTTTACAGCATGTAATTTAAATGAATATTTAAAAAAAATATAAGTGAAAAATTTTCCAAAGATATTAGAGATTTAAAAGACATTTTGTAATATATTTAATATCCGCAAGCCAGGGCGGGTCGTTAGTTAATAATATTCTTAAAAATACTAGGTAGGTATTCAGTTTTCATTACATTTCGTGTAGGTAAGTAAGTATACGAAATTCGTATACCTATACATGTACATAATAATATTGCAAATAGGTCATAAGTCAAAAGACTATACTTAGGTACCAAACTTGTTTTACTGTATTGTAAGTATACCCTACCTAGTGATTTTTAATGGTCAGATTTTAGTATTCGAACTTTGAATTATTTCAGCACTTTTGCACACTATTGCTTTTAAACGACATACCTAGGCACTCATAATATTTTTCAGACATCCAGCAAGGTCAGGTTACCTCAATCATATTCATAACACCTACACGTGATTAATAAAGATCAACGTAATTAAAAGAATTTTATTGGAAATAAAAATAGTCTTTTAAAAATTAAACTTATTTATAAAGCGCTGTCTTGAACTATTTTATTAACATTACAATCGCTGTGTGAATGTGGTAGAATATTATATTATAGGTATTATTATATATTACGTACTTACTGCATCAGCGAAATAGGTATCTACGTAACCACTAACATTAAGTACACAAATTTACAGAAAAAGATAAAAACTAAACAAACGGTTATCTTGTAAGTACGGAAATTATCACTGAACAGCTTCATGACAACGATCTTTACATGCCTTCAGCAACAACTCTATTAATAGGTAGGTACTTAAAAAATTCTTGACAGTAGTTGCTGTAATCGATGGACTACTGTGTCAACGGCCAAGTTGAATAATAGCCTAAGTGTTTATTATACTCATATGTGAACGAAGTGTCATGTCATGTAGGTAAGTACTACATGTAGTAGAACATGTTCACATTTTCTTAATTTAGTTATTGGTGAAATAAACATTATCTACATACATGAACTTATATGCGAAGATAAACTAGTGTTTTAATTCCTTTGAACACAAGAAAAATAAAGACAAAATAAACAATTTACATAGAGATGCTTTTTATCAATATAATAAATATCAAAAAATAATTAGGTAAGTTACTTACTCGTAGAGAGCAATCTTATGTTTGCTTTGTGTTAATTTAAATATGTATCAAACTTTGTGGTTACGAGCAGGATGTATTTGTGAGAAAGTAAGATTAAAAATAATAGTATCTATGTGAAGTAAAGTCTATGTCTATGTATAGGATGTTTATAGTAGATTTTTTTAAGTAATAGGTAAGGGTACGTTAATTAATTATTAAAATATTAAGGAGTCTTGCGGCCTCAGAACAGTAAAGTACCTCCTTATAGTATTCTGTGCTTGCGGCCGTCATGTTTGTCTAATATCCTAGACGTAACTAGAGGAACTGACATTGGTCTGTACCTAATTAGTAGCAAGGTTTAATCTAAGTATTCTGAAGTTGTTGAGTTTATCTAATATTTAAAATATAGCTGGCAAGACTGATACCTAATAGTCTCCACATTTGTGACCTAAATAAACAGAACAGTGAATAGGGAATACACGTTATTTAAATTCGCTCCGCTAAAATTGTTTTATTATAATCATAATACCTCTCATAGGTACTTAATATTATGTCAAATAACTTTTCGTTCAAGCCAAATCTTCAATTAATTAGAAAAAATATATAACTTAATGACTAGCAAATATTGACACAGTACAGGACACCTACATGATACCTATATTAATTTATTATATTTATCCTTAATAATTATTAAAAAAAAAACGATGAACATCGTTATTTTTTTTTTTGGGTAAACGATCCAATGAAAAAACTAAATTTATGATTCTAAACATTAGAGCGATTTTCAATATAATTAATCTTTAGCGGATTTTTCTGCGCGTACGTATAGGTACGCTTTTTTCTATGCGAGTACACGCACGCGCATCGTTTCTTCAAAAAAATCGGACACCTGTAAACCAGGTTTTTGCTCGAACCGGCAGTGGTGAATCAGAATAATTCACGCCTATACGAGCATATAAGCGCGTCAAAGCTATTACAAGTTCTGCGTAGCGTGTAGCAAAAGGTGTGCTTATGTATATGCGCGTGCACTCACTTTCAAAAACGAGCGTATAAAACGCTGGTTTAAAAACAGAGCTGTTTTAATTTTTTTCTTTCTTTTTTTAATTCAACATTTACCGCATAAAGTTCTGATATGCTGTGATTGTAATATGGTCATAATGCAGTTCGTGATACGGCTTCATACCATCTGCGGGGTTACATGCATAATGATTTCTTCTACGCATATGCGATCGTCGATAGGTACTTTTCTTTTCTTTGTTTCGTCTACGTTATCTTGTAGGTACTAATTAATCATTAGGTTATTATTCAACGCAGCTGCATTTATCCTGTACTTAGCATCATCGGACATAGCGTTCGGCGATGTCACTTCTTTGTGTAACTCGGCATTATCAGCGAACATACCTACAAAGTTGCATCGCTGATAATACGAACGTACAATGTTTCATGGCTGTTGGTGCGTAAGGACTTAATTTACACTGATAGAAATGAGGATAATACTATCGTGTGAAATTTAATGTCAAGGACAAATGATTCAATCTGCCTAATTACAACTGAACCGACTATTGAGTGCCAAAGAAATATTTACAACAATGAAATTATAATATTATTGTTGTGATTGACAGCGAATAATGATAAAAAGTGTGTAAGTCGAGAGCCTGCAACAGTCATAGTGTACGGCCTACGGCGATTATAGTGTTAGAAAATGCAGTGACAATCAATGGAAAAACTCGAATCCAAGAATTAACATATAAATGAAGCAATTGTGAGCTGCGACGGATTACCGTAAAGCGCTAGTTCAAGTTCCGATCCGAGACTAAGATTATTCAGATTTAGTTATAGGTACAGTCAGCGTCAAATAGTTAGTGATAGTTCACATAAATAGACACAACCAAAAAGTCAATAATATCGGTACAAACAAAGTTTCCTTATTGTTGTCAACAATATACGAGTAGTAGTAGATCGAGACGTTTAAAATGTCTTAGAGATAGGTTCAGTCAAACTGTCACACGAATATATTTCGTAAATTTGTGTCATGAACATGATATTGAATTATAGATAAGCACTCTTCCTCTATGAGATTATATACTTATTATCAAGGAGATTTACATCTACACTGACGGACTCATAAACTGCATCAAAGTAATAGACGACTTTGAAATAAATATTTTAACCAAGTATGCAAACTTTCTATACAGATTAAAATTGAAACCTCTAGATTGGTTCGTGAACTTTAAAACAGCGTAGGGTCATATCCTTAAGTTTAAGTTTGTGTACTGGAAAGGACCTTAAGACTTTTTTGAAGAAAAACAGAAATTTAAGGAAAAAAATTGTTTTAATAAAAAAAATGGTTTTAACAATAGACACAAACTTTATGCAAGGGTTTATTTATGTTTTAACAAGGTGTATTACCTCCACGTGCCCTTATTACGGATTCTAATCGGTTCCGCATAGATTTTATTAGGGTTATTAAAAGATCTTGCGGAATATTGTCCCATTCTTCTGAAAGTGCTGTTCTTAGTGCTGCCACTGTCGTGGGCACAGTATTTCTCGCATATACAGCTCTTTTTAAATTGTCCTAAACATGCTCAATGGGATTAAGATCCGGGCTGCGTGCTGGCCAATTCATTGTACGTATAACCCAACCTAACCCAACCTCTTCGCAATATTGTCGAACTTGTGCAGCAGCGTGCGGCCAGGCATTATCCTGCATTAAAGTAAAATTTTTGCCTATGAATCCCATGCAAGGCACCACGTGATCTTCTAAGATCTCTGTTATGTAGCGATGTGCAGTCAAACCCCCTCTATTACCGTTTTGACGGACCATGTCTATGAACACAAGTTCTGTTCGCCCGTTCATCGATATGCCACCCCAGACCATACACGAACCGCCTCCAAAAGGAACACGCTCCTCAATGAACTTTGAGCATATCGCTCCCCACGTCGACGATAGACTCTTCTGCGACCATCTGCACCATATAAACATGTGCACACTCGTCCGTGAACAATACGGAGGCCCATTGCTCTTCTGTCCAATTTAGGTGATCACGCGCAAATCTTAAGCGAGCTTGTCTGTGAGCTACAGACAACTTTGGACCATTTGCTGGTCTAAAAGGGATGATATCCGCTTCCTTTAACCTTCTTCTTATTGTTCGTGCACTCACATTTACTCCGCGCACTTCATTAAGCTCTGTTTTGATGTTAACTGAAGTGAGGAAACGATTTCGCAGGGAAGTTGTAACAATAAATCGGTCATCACGACCGGTGGTTGCTCGAGTCCTGCCTGTACCACGTCTCCTTCTGTAAGAACCTGTCTCCACAAACCTTCTATATATTCTAGAAACCGTAGACTGGTTTAAATTCAAATTTCTACCAATCCAAACCAAATGTAGCACCAGTGCTACAATTTGAGCCGCTTGTTCGGATGAAGTATCCATATTATGGTTCAAAAACTCTCGATGAGTTAAAAAACTAACCCAACAATTCTGCTGGTAAGAATAATTCAATTGACAAAAGAATAAAAAATCAATGCGAATCAATTTAAAACTTTGCTTTAAATAACACGCAAATCTGATACTACGATTAAATTTTCTTTTCCCGGCTATATTCATTTGTTATACTGCAGTTCTATTTTTAAATTTTGCTTTTTTTTAAGATTAAGAGCCAGTCTCTCCATATTTATATAATTTAATCTAAAAAATTAGCATACTTATTAAAAAAATAATAATTTCAAAGTAATCCTGAACTTTGATGCAGTTTATGAGTCCATCAGTTTATTTTCAGCCAGCTGTTTATTACTTATAATATTAAAATCATAAACGGCTATTTACGAATTCATTCAAAATTAAACTGCCGTAAATATGGTTACACTTAAGTACGGCAGTTTGACTGTTTGACGGTTTGGCTATCTTTATTACATTTAAACGTCTCGACTTTATAAACGACTATACTATTGTTTACATCAATAAGGAAACTTTGTATGTGACTTTTTGGATGTGTCAATTTATTTTTATACTTTGGTGGCAAACAAGCATACGGTCCACCTGATGGTAAGTGGCAACCGTAATTTATAGACATGGCTGCGTTTTCCAAGCATAGCAGAAGTAATAATGCTTGGAAAACACAACCAAGCCGTTGTCGACCATGGAGAAGGAGATGAGGAAAGAAAAGGGAAACGGAAGAGGACCGAGGGGGTATTTGGACTGCCGGCGTTCTCACTCACAAAGCGTAACACTTAGCATGAAAAGTAATATTCTTACGTCGATCTTCTATGAGACAGTAGTAGTATTTTCCTGATCGATCTGGGCCATTCATGCTGATACCAGCGTGGATCTACTACCGTCAAATATGAATACTCTGAGTGTTACTTATTTGACGCTGACTGTACCTACTCATCAACTATTATTAACAACGTTTAGGTAGATAGAATTTCTGTAAGTATATTTCTTATATGGTAATTTAAAGATATTAAACAATAAAATGTGCTGATTAAACCTATTAATACCATAAATGCGAAAGTTTGTGTGTGTATGTGTGTTTGTTACCAATCACAGCGCCTAAATGGCTGAACCGATTTCGATGAAAATTGGTAAGTATGTAGATAGATTCGGTGCCAGAGACGGACATAGGCTACCTTTTATCCGATAAAATCGGTCTGATTCCTGAGGGATACAACAAAACATATTTTACGCGCGGGCGAAGCCGTGGGGCGCAGCTAGTATACAAAAACGCCTGGCTCAATTTTAATCTGTGGAGGTATCACACCATACCTCCAGCCAAAGGGAGGATCCTCCGACTATGCTAGGTGATCGTGCCTGACGGGATACAGCCCGCGACAGTTGATAGTCGTGACTTGTATAATACCTATATAGTTATTTGGTGTGAGAAAGTTGATATCGTGAGACAGGTTTACATACATTTGTGATATTTTTGTTAATAGTGGACTGAAGTTGTTTAGAGTGCCACATTTATGTTTTCAATACTGTAAACTCGTAGTCGTCGTCTTCGCTTGTGTTGATTTCTGTGCGTCACCATTGGTCAGATAGATGACGCCACAAACTTTATTTGAGTAGGTATCCTTTCAGAATTATGAGAAAGACAAGCGTTCAAAGCTAATCCACTAATAACAGACACAGTATATTGTAGGTAAATAAAGAAGGGTCGAAGGAGAGCCGACGCTGTTTACCTTCTATAAATCGATTAATGAAATGAAGCTATAGCTGTTACAACTTAAAGGTATTATAAAGATAAAATAAAATATTGTAATAAGGCAACTAAATTTATATCCGTCAGTTATCGTAGAGTTAAGCAACATTGTTTGAAGCTGACATGCTTCAAACAATGCTGAACTGCTAAAGAAATTCAACTAATTGGTTTTACAATGTCAAGGACACTGTTTTCCACCACAACAACGTAACATGTTTTACTAGTAAAGTAATATTTGGACAACTGGTCAAATATAACCGATTACATTAAAATCTGACACGGCAACAGAGGCTGATTATATCTGATATCCTATTAATATTATAAATATAAATGCAAAAGTTTGTGTGTTTCTTCTCTATCTATGTGTGTTTGTCAAAATTGGTATGTAGATAGATTCTCGGCTACTTTTTATTCCGAAAATCGGTCTGGTTGCCGAGGGAGACAAAACACGTTTTAGGCACGGGCGAAGACGTGAGTGCACTAGTCATATTTAAGTGTGTTAAATTTTAATAATAATAATAATATTCTTTATTGTGCACACCACATATCAGATACAAGTCAAGAATACAACATAAATACAAGTAGGTACAATGGGCGGTCTTATCGCTTAGAGCGATCTCTTCCAGACAACCTTTGGATGGATTTGGTGATTGGAAAAGCAGCAGTTGTTAATGTACGTAGTAGTAGTCTAATGAGAACATTGCACTACTGCGTACATTAAAATTTGTACTCAACCAAATTCCGCGCATCGTTTTTCACCTCCGCGGGGCGTCGCTCTTAGCTCTGACAATGATAGTAAATCAAGGCTAGCTCTTAATTTATTTAGATTTTTTATTGATCGATGTCTATTATGTTTATGATTACAGTAAATTTAAGTAAGGACAAGTAAATAACTTAATGCTCAGCTTAACTTAAGGTTTCCGTTCAAAGGTTACACTGAAATCGATCTCCATCGTACGTAGATACCTAATTAATACTAGAATAACTACTAGGACCAATAAAGATTCTCGATGGATTTTAAAACATGGTCATCCATCCAATAACTTACAGTAACAAACGACTTTAATCCCACTATCGATTTGCTACGAGCGTGGCAGTAGCGAGCACTTAGCTACAAGCCAGCAATCCGAGAAATTAGTCAACGTTAGTATAAAATTTTTTGGCATTTTTCCACTTCATTTTCCTCCTTACACAAATGACAAGAAACTAATGAAATCTTGTTTTCTTTTGGCAAGCAAATATACCACTTGAATACATAATACACACATATTAATGAATCAAGAATTAGTATTCAAAGCCTATGTTTTAGTAAGTAGGTACCAACTTCCATATTGAGATCAATACATGAGAGGTAAGATAAAGCAATATTTGACATTGGACTTTCAGTCTGACTAGGTATCACCACCTAATGGAAGCTAATCATTATTAATACTTATCTGCGTAGTTCCTTCTGGTGAATCGTATCTTAGGAACTTGGGTAAGTAAATATAGTAACAGAGCGAATAACTCTTCGAAAGTCAACAAAGCGATTTCACCTCTTGTAGAGCGAGTGCCAGCAGAATAGTGCATTATATCCGGGCGAACTTCAATATACCATTCTACGAATGTTGGTTAACCGTAGCTGCTGAATGTAGATATGACTGCGACAGAATATTAGGTTATGAAACTTGCACTTTCTTAATTAAGTAAACAAGCACCCGTTATTAACATACATTCTATTATACACATAGCTAGATTCCATTTCAATACGAGACGCTGCCTTGTAACTCGAATTAATCCAAACTCGGTAATAGATACACAACTACACAGTGTGTGACATCATCAGACTTATGACGAGACGACCAAATAAAACAATAATTACGAGTTTTTTTTATTTCAGCTTTTATGTTTAACTAAAAACTAACTTTTGCCCACGGCTTCGCTCGCGTGGATATTGTTTTTGCCATTTGCCAAACGCTAAGAAGAGCAGTACAAGCTAGAAGGAATATACGAAAACAGCGGAGAAAAATGCATTCCTTATGCGAAGACGTCAGACTTTATAAGGAGATACGGTCAAGAAAATATAAGAGCAAGGTTACAAGCTCAGTTTGGCATCAGTCTAGTACATCAGTCTGGTCAGAATGATCGGAAATATATTTTTAAATAATTTTGTCAGTATGTTTTGAATGATGTAAGACTGATGGGCGAATGTTCGTGTAAGCCGCTCGTATCATTCTCGCGTCAATCACCATCAGCAACGGAATGTATAAGAACGAGTCAAGCAACATAACTACGCTTCTATCTCTTTTTAAGCGTTTTTCTAGCAGCAACAAGAATATTATCATATCACACGCTTTCTTTTTCTTAAAATAGCCATGACTAAGCTGACTGATTTAAATTGGCAACCGACGGTCAGCTCCGAAGTCTAACGGCCACTAGCGTACTTTTCATCAGTCTGCTGTCAGTCTAGATTGACCGTGTAACCGTCAAAATCATCCATAATTCTGACTTCAGTCAAGTCAAACCAGACTGGTGGACCCTCGGTGGACCAAACTGAGCGTGTAACTTAGCGATGCACTTATCTATACTATTATAAAAAGAGGAAGAAATTGTTTGTTTCTTTGAACGCGATAATCTCTAGCACTACCAGCCGGATTTGAATAATTATTTTTGCGTATGATAGCCCAGTTCTTGAGGAAGGTTATAGGCTAACTATGTAACCAAAGCTGCCGCTTAAACAGCGGTACGGGAAGCTAGTTAGCTAAATAAATGGACATGGGTTAATCAGATCGAAGCTAACAAAAATATTGAGAATTTAGTTCTATCTAACTATCATCAGTCATCAACTTATCATTTTATCAGTCGAGAGTTAGGTAAGATCAAGATTATATTTTAACACGTCAAGATTTGAAGATAGGATGATTTTAGCAATCACATTGTATTAGCTACTGCTTCTGATAATAAATTTAACACACGTGTGGTACACAATGAAATTTCCTTTGTGCCTTGAGTAGGTACATATAAAACTTAAAATGTCTTTTGAGTTTTACTCCACTCAGTTAGAAGAAAATCTTTATTCCGTAAGTCGTGATAGATTGTTAAATTCGTAATGTCTCACATTGTTAATAGGTGATAAAGCAGCTAGTTATATAGTTTATAATTTTAATACGAAAGATTATTCCCAGTCTAATTTCAAGAACTACTGAAAACAATGGATTTAATTGCGGTTTCACTGCTCATGGATGCTTTTGGTAAATAATATGCTAACCTATAACTTATCGGAGCCAAGTAGCAACGATAACAGTGTATTAAGCTGGAACGATTCCTGAAAGATACAATTTTTACAATGGCAGCGAAAGTTCATAAACATATTTTTGCTTTCAACTTTTATCAACTAGAAAACCAAATATTTTATTTCACCGTTATTTTTTTGGAGACATTTGCGTCACTTTACCAACGAGAGATTTTAATACAATCGTAGGTAATTTGACGCAAATGTCTTCAAAATGTGCAAATGCCGCCCATATTATGTGGCGCTTAAAAAGAATGGCAATAATTTATTTCTAGTTCTTCTCATGACTCTACTTGGTCAGAGAACTTGCTGTAGGTAAATTAGCTGAAATTTTTACTTTACCATTAATATACACGGATCGCTCATGTGATCTAAATAGATGATGTTACAAAAGAAACTTAAAAAAAATGTTAATAATGTAGGTAACTCTTATTGATAATGATTTTCCCAGAATTTATAACAATGAATTTCAGTAATTAATTTCCATTAAATAATAAAATAATGAGCAGCCTAGATCATTATGTTGCTAATTTACTAAATGTAATTTTTAATTGGTGTTTTTTATTTAAGAGTTACACTGAAGAATACAAGAAATAGTTATTTTTTTGCTACAGGAAGTGGCACATTTACTAAGTACCAGTTGCAAACATAATAGTCAATTAACAATAATGTCATTATAGAAACGCAAAAAAAAAAATTTGTCAAGATTTAAAAATAATTGTGGAATAATATAATTATGTAGCACTACAACCGTGTGCAAAAGGGTATTACGGTTATTTTTATGGTTTCGCAGACATCGAATTTTCTTAATTTTTCCATAATTATATTTACTTTGAGTCTAGATGGCGGTGTGTGCAGTTGTGATATTATTATTACTTTGCGCCGGCGCGCCGTCCTGTCGCACTCGATATTTTAAATTGCGACATCGGACTTCAAAATGACGGTATTGTTCATTAATTATTTACTCAATGCACGTACTACTCGTAGTACGTAAACTGTATTATTATTTATTTGTTTTAGTAATTAAAATCATATAAGCTACATACACGTTATGTATTACAGGGCATTATTAAGTCAAAGGTGACTCATCACTTCGTCAGGGCGCGACCGCAATTTATAATGAAACCAAGATGGAACAACCATTTTACTTTTACATTTTTAAACCAGGTACATAAGACAGCAAATCTTAGAACAGGTGCCTTGACACGTATTTGCCACTCATCAAGATACATCTCTTTTTTTGGTTTCTATTCTTTGTTAGTGTAATAATATTGGTTTATTAGGTATGCCTGTGACAGGACACGACATTTTTTGTATGTAGTGGTGTGATGATGTTGTCGTGTACTGTACACACGTACCGCCCCGCACTGGAAGTGAAAGACAAATTTCTTCTAGTCGAACATTTTTATGATCCAGTCTGTTTTGCTTGTAGAAAATTTAGCATTCATGTCTATTACCTAACTATGGTGTTTAAATATCAAGATGTTAGAGCGACATCGACATTTTGCCAAGTGGACATTTCGATCGTCACCCATTACAAGGCATTTCCCTAGTCCAAAGTCAAAGTCAAAGCATTCATTTCATTTTGATCATAAAGTATGATGCTTATTAAAAGTCAACATTACATGAAGTCAGCCAATTGACCTACAGCCAGTTCGCTGAGGAGTTAGAGCTGTGAGAAGAACTGGCAAGAAACTCACGCCACTCTTTTCAATCACCAGATAATTACAGTTATTTATATGAGTTACAATTTAAACGTCCAATGCTTTAAGAGGCAAATACATACCTGGCGTAGTGCCTCCGTAAATGTCATCGGGGTCCCTCGGTCCTGGTCTTGGAAAAAGTGGAAACAACAGGTTCGTTCTCCAACTGGCCCTTAGCGGATGTTCTATCATTGGTGTCCGCATTACGGCAGGGAATCTTAACTTTACTGTGATATCGTCCGGCCATTCGGTAGCATCTGAAAAATTAAATGCTGTGCTCAACCGTAATCGGATATCAAATTTACATGTTTCTTCTGTATCTGATCTTGTCTTTGTTAAATTTGTAATTTGTTATCTGTAGTTGTGCCTAATAATAAATAAATAAATAAATAAATAAATATGCTCGCTAATAATAAAACTTAGAATTAACATCATATCAGCCGAAAGACGTCTACTGCTGGGCATTATATCCTTAGAAGAATGCTTTATACTAAAGTACAAAAGACTGTACAAAATGGTGTTTGTTACTTCCAACGTGGGACATAGATAATCCTAAAACATTATTACTTTGACCCTCATTCGTCGTTTGACAATCACCTTTACTAGGTCATCGATCTACCTAATGAGTTGAGCTTTTTACCCTAACGCTCTTTATTATGTGTGCTGCCCATCATCGCAGTTATGAAATTCTGCATATTATGCCATCTGTATGTACCTTCCTATTTCTACAGGTAAGTACTTCGAGCTCTCATTCGAATTTGCACGTTTCTTACACGATCTCCTAAATCTAACCCACATTTTGCCACTTTTAGCTCTCATAGAAGATCCATAGTTAGCTATTTTTAGGTCCCTACCTCGTATTACACCTCTGTTTTTAGTATTTGTCACTGACATTACCTACTTATACCTATTAAGTTTTAAAAAACAGTCGATGGCTTGTCTAAACTTTGGTTACATGACCTATAAAGCAAGGGTCGAGTAAAACGCTATGAAAATAATAATCAACTACTTACTAGCCATTCTGTCATCAAACTCGATTCCAACAAGAATTTCATTCATAGCATTTGGTTGAGTAAGGGCGTCTTCCATTTCGGCACCATTTCTGTATCCTATTGGCTGGGGTAGCAAACTCGCATCGAATAGAAAGGCAAAGAGCATATTCATATTATCTGCAGCTACAAATGCTATTGCATTTCGGGTTACGTTTCTAGTAAGAGGGTTTTCAGGTGAGAAGGCCAGTGTTCCTGTCTTTCCTGAAGTTGTCAGATTGCCTCTAAATAAATACATGAAACATTGAATTAACTATTCCTTATTTACTTATTGATTAAGTAATATACACTTGATGTCCTTGAAAAGGTATGTAGGTTTAAAAATTATATTAGTTATTTATAACGTAGTAGTAATACCTACCTAGACTATAAAATAATACCAAACAATGTAACAAGTAATGTTTTTGAATACCACGTTAATAAAATGTAGATAGACCCTTACTGCTCGTATTATCGGGTTGATCGTTATTTTCAAAACATTAACTACTTGTTACTAGTCTGAAAAAATCTTTATGCCTTGGCTGCAAAATACGTCCATACGACACAAAGCGACGGTGTAGGCAGCAAATGGGCAACTGATGACCTGTCAATTATTGATTGTATTCACATCAGTAGCGTTAGTAATAGAATACTCCGATTGTCATGCTTGTATCTTCGAAAAGCGTAGGCGACGAACATGAGTCAATAAATTTGCCTCCAACATGAAATCTGATTGGTACTGTCCACGAAGGCCACAAGCATCGAGATTTTTGATACAAAAGCTAGACTTGACAAATCTATGAGCGTCAGTAGATATCTATTTGATAAAGATGTGCTAAGGTCTCTTTAGGGTAAGAAATCACCATACGTGATTAACGTGATTGCTGGGCTCTTCGACGTAAAAAATCACCAAACGCGATTATAATAGAAGGGTTATTAGTGTTGATAACTGCACGACGAAGTACGTGTTTTGTGGCAGTACTGAGAAAATAACATACGGCGGCGCGGCGCCTGCGGCCGTTCGTAAGACGTCGCTGCAAATTATATGGTAGTTGATTTAGGAGTATGGGGACACACACTCATCCTAATATAATGGTGTATTTATAAGTGTGGAGACTAAATGAGAAATAATATCTAGAATAAAGTAGGCTCAACTTGATTCTACAAACCTTTTAAAGGACACTTTGTTTTAAGTATTGTAGAAATATTATATTAAAGACTTACAAATTCCTTCCAGACATGTTGAAATATGTTGGAAGAAATGGTGGATAGGACACATCTGGTTTTGATTTTGGATCCACCAAACATCTTGTTAATATCAAAAACAAAGAAAATATCACAGGTGATGCAATTTCAAATACTGTTTGCCATTTATGTCTCCTTTGCAATAAAAAGTTTTTCCAAATGAGTAATTTTAATTTATGATAAGCAGACATTGTGATAAGTGTGAGTGACCTAAAACAAAAAATCAATTATTTATCTACAAATATACATATTTTTTTGTAAAAAATAGGATTTTATTTACGAAAATTTATATTACCCACTTATGTACTCACTAATATTTGTTTTTTTTTATCTCCACTTTTATTTTATTTTTTACAAATAAAAATAATACAGAACTGTGACTATTATCTTACCAAACATATTATTATATTAAAAACATAAAATAGTAGTAACTATCAGTAGGTACATACTGTTCCAGTTACCTACTGAGTAATTAAGGTACTGGTATCTTAGTTCTCTGATAATCGTGATAATAAATCTAAAAATGGTAACTGGTGGCAAATTAAGATTTAAATTAATTTGTAACATGTTTCTACATACAGCACTGGTAGTGAAATGGTATTAGCCTAGAGCAGAGATTTTTAAAATATTATAAAGTCCAAGTTAGATATTTATTTAAATTAAAACGAATTTTAAACTAAATAATTCACTATATCAGCTGGTTTAAACGTTTTGATGTCGTTGTATAGAAGGAAATTTAAAATAAATTATTATAATAATTACTTATGTACTAGATAAAATAAAATTATATAAACTATTCCTTTCGTGAGATAAAAATAGCTGCATTCTGCGCAGCACTAATACAATGTTTTTGACATAAAAATATTCCAATTAATATTACCAAAGCCACATTCACAACATAATAATTAAT
The DNA here is from genome assembly GCA_963082885.1 of Parascotia fuliginaria. Lineage (NCBI taxonomy): Eukaryota > Metazoa > Arthropoda > Insecta > Lepidoptera > Erebidae > Parascotia > Parascotia fuliginaria. The sequence continues at coordinate 8,898,446 of OY720178.1, read as the reverse complement.
TATTTATCTAATTGATAGATATTCTACATTAAACAGTAAATGTTTTTATTTAATATTAGAAAAGGCGTGAACATAAAATTTAAAATACCTTACCTGTGTAATAAGTAGACATAAATTATTATAAGGATACACTTCAGTTTTTGTGCATTATTTTATTAACACAATTGAAACCTTATATCACTTAGATATCACACCATAAATGTTTTTAAATATTACTAAAACGAGCATGACTACGAAATGAGAATGTACAGACGTCGTCCGCCGATCCGCTGGGGACTGTCAAATCAAACTGTCAATTTTTTTGCGGAGAGCTGCTCTGCCAAGTGGCTGTCAAGAGTATTTACGATTACCACAGAGTACTTGTACTTAATAATCGTATGTTTATAATTTTGTTTCTTTTTTGTATGATGCCACAAATTGTTGCGCATGGCACGAAGCCCTGAAATCTATACATATAATGAAATTGGAGTGTCTGTTTGTAATATTGAAATAACCGTTTTTTACTACACGGTACATACACCAAAATAACATTCTTAACAATTTTTGTCTGTCTGCCTGTCTGTTAGTTCCGGCTAATCTTTGAAATGGCTGGACCGATTTTGACGGGACTTTTATTGGCAGGTAGCTGATGTAATAAAGAGTAACTTAGGCTACGTTAATTTTAGATAAAGTCTTTTATTTTAGAAAAATGAAGTAATAAAGAATCGACTGTTAAGCGGAACGAAGTTCGCTGGGTCAGCTAGTCTATACATATAATAAAATTGGAGTGTCTGTTTGTAATATTGAAATAACCGTTTTTTACTACATGTATATGAATATTTATACGGTACATACACCAAAATAACATTTTTTTAAATTTTTGTCTGTTTGTTTGTTCCAGCTAATCTCTGAAATAGCTGGACCGATTTTGACGGGACTTTTATTGGCAGATAGCTAATGTAATAAGGAGTAACTTAGGCTACGTTTATTTTAGAAAAATAAAGTAATGTTGATCGACTGTTAGGCGGAACGAAATTCGCCGGATCAGCTATCGAATATAATATTTAAGACAGACAGTATGACTCAGATTTTGTTCTAAGCTACAGACTAAGTGGAGAACAAGTTCTCTACGCTGCAGAACCCCTGAACAACTGACAACAACTCATCGTACTAAATTATAATGCGAATGTTTGTGTGAGTGTGTATAAGTGTGTGTTTGTTACCACCTTTTTGGTCAACCACTCACAAATCATTAAAATATTATTACAAATTAAGACATGACAAGATCACAGATTTAAATCTGTGGACACGATTGAACATCAATTCTACATAGGGCAACACTCAACTCAACTAAACTGCTTACTCTATAAAAATCAAAATGGCGTTTACGTCAGTGACATATCAATGTTTTCTACTGGATTTTTTGTTGTAAAATAAGTAATAAATGTAAAGATAAAACGATTTTTACTAATATGTCTACCAATAATCTAACGTCTGTTTTAAAATCTTGTTCGGAGAGTGAATTGATTAATGAAGTGGCTGAAAACAGTATGACACAGAAGCAGGTGGAAGGATCCCGATTAAAACGTACATTTACTCTGCCTCGGAACCCTTTTGGTACTACTAAGCCTGGATCCAGCAAAAATAAAAGTTATGAAAACGACAATAAACCAACAAGTGCTAGTTCTGTTATAGGAGAAACTCCTAAAGATGATACTGGCATTGAAAGGAAGTTGTTTAGAAGGCCATCATGGAAAAGATTTTTGAACAAAATAGCGCAACATATGAGTACTGTTCACGTTTCAGGTGTAAGTATTAAAACCACAGAAAACTATAATCTTTTATACCTTAAAGGAAGTGTTGCATGGCTATCATAATAAGATTTAAATTATACATGCACTCATAACCATTGATGTTTTTCCAGTGGTTGCTTTCATTTTAGTATTATACACTGAATACTAATGGCAAGTGTAGTATATTGTATCATATAATACATTATTTAATAGTTGATGAATGATCATTTTTATAATGTACTTTTTCATACTACACTTCCATTTTAAGGTAAGAACTGGAAAGCTTGTGATATATCGGCTCTTGTTGCTGTTAATTGAGTGGTGTGTGACTTTATTATTATTATTATTATATATTGATGGACAAGCAGCTGGTTTGCTGATATGTCCATATCACTGCACTGGAGTAGTTTTTTATTTAATAATAATAATAATAATACTAGCCTGTTTACTGTCCTACTGCAGGACAAAGGCCTCTTTTCATATAGAGAAGGTATGAGCATTAATCACCACACTTGCTCAAGGCGGATTGGCAATTTCAGACTTTTAAATCCAGGTTTCTTCACAATGTTTTCCTTCACCATCAGTCATAAATGTCCAAGATAAACTTAGAAAGTACATATGATTTGAAAAATCACATTGGTACCTGCCTGGATGTGAACCCACTACCTCGTGTTTACGAAGCGGGTGCCCTATCCACTGGACCATATAGACCCTTTTTTTTTTGTTTTATATTTATTACATTTTATTATTGTTGAATAATTCAAATTTTTTAAATTTAATTATGTAGTTTTCAGTCAAAGGTATTTTTTGTATCAAGTCACTTAAATTAGTTTTAGTACATTTGCCATATATTCAAACTACACAAGTCACAAATAATAAAGCACCTGTAGACCCTGTAGCATATGGTTTAGAAACAAAGACGTTATATAAACTAATATACATATAAAGTTGAAGAGTTTGTTATTAAACAGAAATCAATCAATAAAGTTTAATTAATTAGAAAAATATGGCATTTTAAACCATAGTCTGAGGAGTGAGTGTTACAAATTTTATTTATTTATTTATATATTTAAGCTTCTTACACACAGAATGTATAACGGCGGACTTAATGCCAACGCCATTCTCTACCAGTCAACCGGGTAATGCAGAGTTGAACCACAGTAGGTGCATGATAGCAGATAGTAACTGTAGTAAAATTGTTAATACCAATGTTGAATATTTTACTAAATAAGACCATTACAATACACATACGTACGTATAAATATAATGATAAAATTAAAATTGCAACTTATAATAATTTTCGGGATGTCCTGCCAAAATCGCGAGGTCTGGCAACCCTGTACCACAATCACAACCTTTTGTAGACTATAGCGAGACCTTATTAAATAGACAGTATAATTTTTTTCTATTTATTGTATAATAAAAAAAATTTCTCAGGTTAAGTCAGCCCCAGCATTAATGAATGGAGAGAGAGTCCCATGTAGTGGTGATCCACCATGGCCACCCGGCTCTACTCCAGCAGCTACTGGCATCAAGAATCATGGCAACACCTGCTATATGAATGCAGTCCTACAGTGCCTTTCACATACTGATGTGATTGCTGAGTATTTTGTGCTGGACCATTATAAAGTAAGTATTTGTGGTTAATAACTACTTTTTATTTTTATATAAACCTCTAGTCAATTGAAATTAAATCACTGCTTACTAATAGCATTCGGGAAGCTCCTATATATTTTCTCAACTGCTTTGTCTTTGACCAGTGTGTGTTGCCAGTGATGACATATGGAGCAAAGACATCGTCGCTAACTATGGGTCTTATCAGAAGCTCAAAGTCGCTCAGAGGGCGATGGAGCGGGCCATGTTAGAGGTCTCCCTGCGTGATAGTTTAAGAAACGAAGAAATCCGCAGGAGAACCAAAACAACCAATGTGGCTAGCAGAGTTGCTTCTCTGAAGTGGCAATGGGCAGGATACCTAGCTCGCAGACCGACGGCCTTTGGGGCAGAAAGGTTCTAGAGTGGCGACCACTTAATGTTACTTGTTACTTGTTGGTGCGCTCGTTGTCCGTTTAGACCTCTTGGTCCTTTGTTGCGTCCGGTTTGGCTGGATTATTTCATCCAGCCCAGCTCCGCCCAGAAGCGCAGAAGCTTCCTGGGATCTTCGCAGGCTTCGCGGAGAGACCTCGGGCTGCCGAGGATTTGTGCCCGATGTGTCATCACTCTCTCGCATTCCAGGACTACGTGGGCGACGGTTTCGTCGTGCTCTATGCATGCTCTGCACATAGGACTGTCGGTAATGAATGCCTAAAACATATAGGTGTTTATTAAGAGGGCAGTGGCCTGTGATAGTGCTCACCATTATGCGCAGGTCATCCCTTCTTAGGTTGTTTAAGTGTGTACTTAGCTTTGGCGATGGTTGTGGCAGAGCTTCTTTTGACTGTCTACAGTCGTTGGAACTTGCCCACTGCATCCGGTGTTGTTCTCGGGCCCATTCTCTTATCCACGAGCGGACCCTCGCCTTGCAAGCTCATCCGCTGCATCATTTCCGAGAGATCCGCTATGCCCCTTTATCCACTGGAGTGTCACCTTGTTGCTTACTGCAACCTTTTCCAGTGTTGAGTGACATTCATATATGAGCCCTGAGTTTATTACGTTACTTACAAGAGCCCGAAGTACTGCTGCGCTGTCAGAAAGTATTCTAATGTCGAAATTGGTTATCATTCGACGCAGCACCGTTTCTGCCGCTTTAGTTATAGCTACGCATTCACACTGGAAAATTGAGCTATTTGTCCCTAGAGCTGTTGATAAATTGATATTTAGGTCCATCGAGAATATTCCTGCACCGGTACCTGATTTGGTCTTAGAGCCATCCATGTAGATACGCACCTCATTTACACTGGAATAGTCTGTTGTCGATTCTTGTAGTTGAACATGGTAACTACGTTCAAATACCTGTTTTTTTGGAATCCTGTCATGGGGCGCCTCAATTAGCGGTTGGTGCGCGATTGCCCTGCTCAGTATCTTAGTATGTGGTCCCCGGTCTGCGTGCCACAGTCCTGCATGTTTGAGCCTTATCGAGGAGGCTTTTGCCTCTTGCTGTACGTACAAATCAAAAGGCAAAAGTCCCAACAGGACAGAACAGGACTTCAAGGGCTGTGGTAGGTGTGGTGGGCATGCTTCCTGTTATGACCACTTAATGTATTCTAGACATTGATTAAGGTGGTGGCCTAGATAAAATTACAATGAGGGGAAGGCATATGCAAAAAGGTTGTCTCGTAAAGTTGTTATATTGGAATCCACTAGGCTACTTTAACCCTGACAACAAAAAGTTGTCATAGTGAAGGCTACCATGCTACTTTTGCCTTGACAGTAGATAACCTGGTCTCCAATGTGTGCTTAAAACTAGGCAGAGTAGACATTTTATTAGGCTAATATAGTTTGTTTTTTATATGAAAACAATAATGTCTCATTGAATGATGCAATAACCAGATGTATGTTGACTGATAAAATTTTAATTGTAATTCAATGTTTTTGTTTTTTTAGGTTGATTTACAAAAAAGAAATAAAATAAATTCAAAAAAATATGGCACCCGGGGAGAAGTGACGGAACAACTGGCAGCTTTACTAAAGGCACTTTGGGCCTGTCATTATACAACGGATATGAGTACTACTTTTAAGGTAATTATTTTTATAAGTATACTAGCTGCACCTGGCATGGGTTGCAATGCCACGTATTTAAAAAAAAATCTCTTTGGGCTTTGTTAAGCCTACAAAAGTGGACTGATAAAAGAATAACTGAAATATAATGCATATACATATTTTCTTTTTTGTAAATACGTACTTAGAATACATAGGAAACACCCAGACTGAAGACAAATACAAATGTTCATCACTCAAATATTTGCCTTCGGCGGGAATCGAACCCACACAAACTCAAAGCATTTATTTCATTTTGATCATTAAGTATGATGCTTATGAAAAGTCAATATTACATGAAGTCAGCCAATTGACCTACAGCTAGTTCGCTGACGAGGTATGAGAAAAACTGGCAAGAAACTCACACCACTCTTTTCAATCACCAGATAATTAAAGTTTTTTGTATGAGTTACAATTTAAATAATCAACGCAACCAAAGAACCACACAAAGTAATTATTACAAATGAACCAATTAATATAATTACCTACTAGATTAAAGAAAGAAAAGAGAGGATTTCAATTATTTAGTTTCATGTATATAGTAATTTGACTATGTATTTTAATTAAAATGGTAAATGCACCTCTTGGTCACATTGAACAAGAAGGTAATACAAGATTGACCAATCATCTTAAGTAGCATCCATTCACGAGCATGACGCACGGACCAGCCATCATTACCCTCGCCATATAAGAGACAAGGTGATGAGCCGGCCAATACGACACCACAAGCAATGAAATTTTAGTGAGCATGACAATGCAGGGCATGGGTGGTAAAAGAACCTTAATAAAATGTAGTATGCTTTACGAACTCATAATGATCATGATATGCTGTCAGTTACACTAACCACTAGACCAACGATGCAGTCAAATGATACAGGATATTGTTATTTTTTGTTGTAAAATTAATAATAGGTGTATTATATTGATAATATGATCAGGAAATCAGTATACATGTTAAACAATAAGACAGTCCCACATTATCAAGCTATTAACATATCATTATATGATAAAACTTTATTCATTATGTTTCAATTAATAAATTATTTTGTTTGTGTATCTCTATATTTATTTAAAGCAATAACAAATTCATTATTGCCATAACAACAGTAATATGATGTACCAAATTGTAATTATGTGAAGATTAAAAAGTGGCTTGTGCCGGTTTTTGTAAGTTCTCATGGCTGCATTGTTCAGCAAATTGACTGTGAACAGATAGATTGATTATGTTTCGACTTATTATGCATGATCTAAATGAATGATGAATTTGCAATGTGTGGCAAAGAGAGCTCTTGAGCTACACTATAGATGTTTTAACTCTAAGGATACATTTTTATAAATCCTATGTTGGTTTCCTATATAATTCTTCTGGGTTCAGTGCAGGTTAAATAGGTATCTACTATTTACTATCAAATGTTTACTGCCTAGACTAGTTAGTAAATCAATTTTGTGAGTATCTAAATAAATCCTTTACTTTACTTTAGGGTGCAGTGGAAAGACATGGTACACAATACAGAGGGAACAGTCAACATGACGCACAAGAATTTTTGTTCTGGTTACTTGATAAAGTTCATGAAGATTTGAATACTGCTACCAAGAAAAAATATAAAACTATAAAGGTAAAGTTTAATGACCTTGTTATATTGTAAGTTAGAAAATTACTAATCATTTTCTTGTGATTTTTTGATGTGTATTAAGTTTATATTTTTATTTTTTATATATTGGCCTACCAAAGTGACTCAATCCCGCCTGATTTATCATCAGGCGGGATGGCGTCACTTTGGTAGGCAGTCAGTGGAATCCAGAAGTGGTGGCCACCATACCAAAAGCCATTGTCTCAAACTGCTGGTATGGTGGCCTCCACTATGGCGGCTGGGAATGGGGTAGGGGAAGTGAAGTGAGGGAAGAGGAAAAAGGGGAAATTGGGCCTCCAACACTCACTCACCGATCGAAACGCAGTAGTATGGATACTACTACTCTTACGTCGATCTTTTATGAGAAGGTAGTACTTCCGCGGTCGATCAGGCCCATTCATGCTGAAACCAGCGTGGATCTACTACCGTGAAATTCATATTATTAATATTAAATATTATACCTAAAATGTATCAGTGTGTATTGTACTGCTTAAATAATTGCAAGCATTTAATGTATTTCATCTGCTTCAGTTATGCAGTTATAGAACGTTAAATAATAATAATAATAATAATATTCTACCACATTCACACAGCGCCATCTAGCCCCAAATTAAGCAATTATATTTGCTTGTGTTATGGGTACTAAACAACTGATATACTACTTATATACATCTTTTTTTTGTAAATACATACATAATATATTATAGATAAATTACACCCAGACACAGAACAAACAATCATGCTTATCACACAAAGGTTTGTCCTGGGTGGGAATCGAACCCACGACCTCCAGCTTAGCAGTCAGGGTCACTAACCACTAGACCAACAGGCCAGTCTATCAGTAAATTAATAATTCTGAGTATTTTTTGTTTTTCCAGAATACTTGTGGTAAGCCTGATGAAGTAGTGGCAGCTGAAACATTAGCCAATCACGCCAGGAGGAACAGTTCATTTGTACAGGCTGTTTTTCAAGCTCAGTACAGGTTAGATATTCAACCCTACTTTACCAACAACTATTATATGAATAAATACTATGTATGAATAACTACATACAATAATACAATAGTCAATACGTAACTAAATAGTCTTTACATCTTTATTAGTGATATTTTAATTGCACAAGTTTTTGGCACCTAATAAAGATTATAATTATCTCATTAATAGTTTTAAAATGCAATAAATCCTACTAATATTATAAATGTGAAAGTTTGTATGTGTGTTTGTATGTTTCTTACCACTCAGTACTTAAACGGCAGAACCGATTTCGATGAAAATTGGTATGTACATAGATTATCGGTGCCGGCGATCTACATAGGATACTTTTTATCACAAAAGTCGGTTTGGTTCTCGAGTTATATTAATTAAACATATACCATTTTTGCTTGTAATAACCGACGATCTAATAAATCTAAGAATGAGGGTCATGATTGGTCAAAGTGGCGCTACTTGAGGGAAGCCTATGTCAGTTAGTGGACGTGTATCGGCACGTCTGTGTCTTTTTACTTTTAAATAGTCTAACCATCGTAAAGAGAAAATAACGAAATAAATTATTATAATATTATTATTATATTATAGGTCAGCGTTGACATGTGCAAAGTGTGAGCGCACGTCGTGTACATTCGACCCTTTCCACTGCGTGAGTGTGCAGCTGCCTTCAAGACTGGCCACAACTCAGCCTTCGCCGCTTCCCGTTAATGTAAGTCATGGCGTACACCTACTATTTTCATGCATCAGTTAGTTTATGAACGATTATGTTGTACTGAATTATGCATTGGTAAAGATAATAATATCTTTATGAAATAATATAAATGTAAAAAAATAAAATTAATTTTATATCATGTTAAAAATATAAAAAAAATTTTAATACCCGCATTTATTTATGTCTCTAATACGGCATTTAGTGGCAGAAAAACTAGTCTGTGTAGGTGCTAGAAAAACGCCTCGGTATTTTGGCATATGAGTGTTATTCAAGTCTTTCACCAAAAGTCTATTGAAGCTGGTTTTAAATAGTTTCATGTTTTAATAGAAGTAAGAGATAGCGTGGATTTATACTGCACTCGTGTATTATCTGTATAGCATTTAATAATTTTTGTTGATAATTGCAGGTTGTGTATGTGAATCAACAACCTCGCCAAGTGCGTATAGGTATAGAGCTTACACCAAACGCGACTATGGACGAGTTACGGACCACGCTTCACAATGACACTGGAATCGATCGGGACCACATTATTTTGGCTGAAATTAATGAGATGGGTAAATATATACTCCTTAATTTTCGAATGTAGGTACTTTATTTGTATGTGTTAAAGGGATGACGACAGATTTGAAAATAAAATATGAAATTTTTCTCAAATAACATTTGGTATAAAAAATGTAACCATTTGTACAGAATTTATAAATGATGCAACTGTTTACTTGTAAATCTGAATTTATTGCGAACAAGTACACCGTTTGACTCTATTATGATTATGTATAACGTCATAAATATCTATTTTTTTTATAAACTACGAACAAATACGAGTGTTAAAGTAGTTCCTCATCACCATTCCAATTTGTATATTTGTGTAACACCTCGCGATACAGTTTTTGTGTACTTTGTCATTAACTATATAATAATATACTGTGAAAGTGAACAAGAAATAAAACAAGATATTATTATAGGTTGGTGCAACGCTCGAGCGGGTTGGGAAGCGGCCGGCATAGACTTCGGCGCGTTGTACTGCATGGAAGCACCCCCGCTGTTACAAACGCCCACTACGCCTTACCTATTGATCTTGTGGGTCAATCTACTTGAGGGAGAGAGATTCGGTTAGTTACTTCTTTTATATAGCAAGGTTAATTTATGTTATTTTATATAGCAATTGTTAATAATATGTGTTTATATCATCAGGGTCGCCTTACGCGATGCAAGTGCCCCGCGAGATCTCGTACGAGGACCTACAGAAGTTGATGCTGAAGGAGATGTGTCAGGTGGTCGCCGAGCGCGTGCTTGAGGGTGAACAGGGATCGGATATCTTCCGCGCTCGCATCGCTGAGGCACACCGGCCTAGGGACTCCGCGTATTTACAACCTGAGGTAACTATTAGTAAAATAGCTCTATCGAAATATAAAAATATCATAAAATTTTCAGGCGTGAAAAGGTTGATGTCATTGTCTAGAAACAACCTGGAATAGAATTGACTTGTTGATTCGCCTTAATGTCGTCGATATTGACGGCGGTTTCAAATAACTGCGAGTCTTTATACTTTCATGGAAATTTAAACAGTTTTCGTTAGTTCAACTCACGACTCGCCTAGTCTGCGAGTTCGCAGTAAGAAAATTGACTAACGTCACGTTCGTGATGTCATAATGGATTTCATTGTAACTTTGATGTTGTTGTTGACAGTAGACAAATAAATTCATTTTATTAATGATCGCCGACATTATTTTAATAGATGTGTTTGTCCGCAGCTTCCGCACCCATTGTTTTCGTTGGACGTAGAGCAGGCGCTGTGCTCACACGACAAGCACCCACACCTGCGGCTGGAACTGCTCTGGGACCCCGCTCACAGGGACAGGTATGTCTCCGTCATGGTGGCCTTATTACATACTTTCCAAGTCCCGCATAAAAGACTTAGTATCAAAAATGGAAAGAAATATAAATGTGCTGTTAAAAAGTTTTATAGTTTGGTGAATTCGCACGTGAAAATCCCATAGTGGGCCGACAAGGTAAGGTAGCGAGATTGATAAATCGTGCGTGCGGAACGGGGGGAAACCTGACAGGTGACAGTAGGATGCCGTCGCTGTTGAAGTTGATGTTTATTCGTAGCATAGATTAAATAATATTCTGATTGGTAGTATGTCCCCCGCCACCCGCGCGAACCATGGGAGTATCACGAATGAATTTGCCAAGCTTATATTTATTGAAACTTCATACAAGCAGCAACTACTTTTTACGGTAGTAGATCCACGCTGATTTCAGCATGAATGGGCCGGATCGTCCGGGAAAATACTACCCTCTCATAGAAGATCGACGTAAGAGTAGTAGTATCCGTACTACTGCGTTTCGTTCGGTTAGTAAGAGCGCCGGGGGCCCAATTTTCCCCCCTTTCCTCTTTCCTCACCTCCCTCATTCCCTCCCCTAACTCCATTCCCAGCCGCCATAGTGGAGGCCACCGTACCATTTAAGACGATGGTATGATGGCCACCACTTCTGGATTCCACTGACTTACCATCAGGCGGGGTGGAGTCACTTTGGTAGGTTATATATATATATATATATATATATATATATATATAAAACTAGCAAATCAGATAGCGCGGCTTCAGACATTTTACGCAGTATTTTAGTTGATACGTGTATTACGTGTGTATAATTGTACAAACTCGTGTGCAGTATCCTGCGCTGGTCGGGCGAGGCGTGCGAGGTGCACGTGTCGTGCGCGCGGCGACCGACCGCCGCCGCCCCGCTCACGCTACGCGCGTGTCTCGCACACTACACGCGAGCTGAACACCTAGCGCAGGAGGACGCTTGGAGGTATGATTGGTGTTAATATATCTAATCCGATTGTAATATCTTAGCATGGATAATGATACGAGCCAGGACGTAGCTATCATCTATGTCTGCTATTAAGTCTTGCAAGTTAGATCTCTTTTTAACTAACGAACCAGCCAGACTACCGGTCAAGAAGTTTCAGTATACGAGGTTTGATATTAAAAATGGTAACCAAATTAGAGGTCACTTTCATTTACCTAGATATATCTTAAATCTAACATGATCAATCAATGAGCATGAGTAGGTAGATATTGTATAAGTATAAAAGCATTTTTTTCATTAACGTTTTGAAATTTTTCGAAAATTACTTGAGAGTTATCGTCAAAAACTTATAATAATATTTCATAACTTTCTCAGGTGTCCTCAGTGTCAGCGGTATATGCCTGTAGTGAAGACGCTCGGCCTTTGGTCACTGCCAGATGTTTTAGTAATACATTTGAAAAGGTTTCGGCAGTAAGTATATCTTTAGATTATATTTTAAAAACATTTATAATATTGGTAATAAAGTCTACATGTCCTTTGTCATGGATAGTGATAATATTATTAATGAATATAAATTGTGATAACTATTAATATCATTCACGGAATATGTATATTTACAGGCAAGCGAAAGGTCGTACGAGTACGAAACTAACGGCGATGGTAGAATTTCCAATTAATGATTTCGATATGACACCTCACCTCGTTAGAAGGAATGTACAAATGGCGGAGTCGCCGGGACATTCGCGGTCGCCGCGACGCCGTCACTCCAAAACACAAGCAACTAACCCTCAAGAGAATATGTACGATCTATACGCTATCTGTTACCATCATGGAGATGACCTCGAAACCGGACACTATACTGCAGCTTGCAAGAACCCCTACGACGGACACTGGTATAAATTTGACGATTCAAAAGTCACACCCGTCGATGACGAAAATGTATCAAGCGAATTAGTCAACAACACCGCCTATATGCTGTTTTATAAACGTAAAAAACCAATTGTAACACATTCGTGTTCATCTGACGAAGGCGGTCATTGGGCGCTTCGAATGCCGAAGTACGTTAAACGGACCGAAACTGTAAACGAATTGACTGAAGTGAAAGAGGAGAGTGTTGTCGAAGAAGTTAAGGTTGAACCTACGAATATCGAACCGGATTCTGAGTCTGACGTTACCGCGGCTACTCGAAGCCCTTCGTTGTCGCGAAGTGTGGCCAGTTTGCTTGATGACAGTATAGTGGAAGTAAAAGAAAGATCTCCGCAGAAGCATACAGTAACAGTAATACATAACACAACAACTACGGCTGCAACAACTCCCACAATACAACCACTATCGCCGACTCTTCAGAGACCGCTAATATTTGAAGTGAATGGTAACAATACGACGGACGATATAAGCGAACACGAAAACGAAAGCAGCGTATCACTAGAGCCATACATACATAAAGATGTTCATATAAATCCTAAAATGACGCCAGTTGATACACGAAGGCCACGGTCAGTTGACTATCCGACCAGATCCACTAGGACCACGAGAGACACCAACAGAAACTATGAGAGTTCTCCATTAGTAGCCAGTATAAACGAGGTAGAATATCATCCCACCGCTGAAGATTTGATGCTATCGATGTTTCAGGAGTCAAAGTTCATTGTCCCTAGGCACACCAATCATGTTACTGGGGAATCTCATAGGACAGGTTAGTAATATATTGTTTACTACATAACATCTATTATTTAATTTTGTCATATGTATAGTCGACCACATTTACTTGCTTTACCACTTTTAACAAAACTTTTAATCTAAATTTAAAATTAATAAGACTCATTATGACAGTGACAACTGGCACTGTACTGAGGTCATCTTCAAGCAAACCTAGACATTATTGTTTTGTGATGTGTAAATGACATTTACTCTAAGGGTGGTAAAGCAATTTTATCGTCGACTATTTGATCTATAGATCTATAACTAGTTGGTTTTTATTTATAATGACAAAGTGACCGAAATCTTGAAGTGATTTTCGACCAGCATTGCTTACCTGACAATTCTTAAATTTACTGTCAATAACTGCAGAAAAAAATACCCAAAAAACAAAAGTATAGAATATAGCAAAAAGTATAAACCGACAATACACCATTTTCCTAAATATTTTATAAAATGATTGAATGTGAGCTTTTAGTTCAGTGTTCACAATTCACATGAATTAGGGTTTACCTATGTTAGCATAATATCTTTCAAGTAACCCTGCTTATCTTTGGATCTTATACTTTTGGTTTTATAACCACCATAAGTGAAAGGCATTCTAGTATAAATGACAACGTGTTTACAGGCGAGAAGTCTTCTGTTTGGAAAACTCGAATATCAACATGAGAGCAGCAGCTGATGTCTGAAGAATATAGATTACAAATATATTTATATAATTTGTATTCAACTTTAGATCTGAGAATTTTGTGTAGCTGACAGTCGTTTTGTAGAAGAATTTTATTTATGCACGTTTTATATGGCTGTAGATCAACCGAGGCTTATAATTATTATTCAATAGATTGTTTATTTTTATTGCATACAGTTAGTGGCAAAAATACGTAGGATAGGAATGGAGAAAATTGTTTATCATGTATTTATTATATTAGCACGAAGGGAAATGCCATCGTCGTCGTCGTACCTACACGTACGTCTTATCTTACGCATTTTGCCACGGATGGACCAAACGGGGTGAATAAAAAATTAAGGGTAAATAAAAATAAAAGCGTCATTAAAATTTTTGAATATTTAATTCAATAATATTACTAAATCTTTGAGGACCAAATAAGATAAACATCATGAATTTCTATTGCAAAATAAATTATTCAAAAATTTTAATTTACTACTGTTTCAATTCGCCCCGTTTTATATATTTATTATTATATGATACTTGTGTATTAATGATTATTCATAATTCTGTGTTATTGAGTGGTATTCTGGCAAGGTAGTTTTTTTTTTTACTGGAGGCTATTATATTTTACATTATAGACTTGACACAATGCCTATATTGTAAAGGAAATTTAATGCTCTCTTACAAAGATGTCAGAATTATTTGCGAAACTCCTTTTGTGTAAATGGTTCTTAATTAAATCTAATTTCGCCACTAGTATTTTTACCTATATCTATCAATATCAAAATAATTAGGACAAACAATTTATTCAAAATGTATTGAAATTGTGATAAAAAATAGTTTCAGAACTTTGTAACAAATTATAACAACATTTACTCTTCAAACAACAAATAACATACTTGCTTTGAAAAATTTGGATCGTGTAAATATGCCTTTATATAAAATATTTTTGTCTGTATAAAGAAGAAAGATTTGAATATAAAAACATTAAAACAAGTAGGACTAACCATGTAGTAACCCTCTTAGATAACATTGACAGTTATGGTAAATAATGTAAAATAATAATTACTTATGTAAACATACAACCAACAATATTGACTATAAATATAGTTAGAGGGCGTAATTAGTAATCACATTTGTGCCTTGGCCCTGGAGATGTTGTGATTTTAAAAGTATGAATTAGTCGTTTTCAGCAATATTTCTTACCAGTATGATTTTGGTGTTTTTTCGGGGATGTCGGTGTTCTCTCATCAACACAGCTAGATTTCTCATGTATGTTCATAAAAGCGTAAAATATCTAGTAGAGCGTAGTCAAATTATATCTTACTTTAAGCAAAAAGAAGCAAAGTCTTTGGTGAATGCACCTTAAGTCTTCGCGTCTCTTTACTTCAATTCAATTTATAGCAAATCTATACAAAATGTTGTATAGATTTGCTATAAATTGCAGTATATATATAATAGCATTTTTATTTATTAGCTCTGTATACGCAACTGCAATTTCACTAAATTGCACTGACTGGTCACCTAAAAACCACTAAAATTAAAAGAAAAATATAACTGAAAAACGGCCCAAAGACATTATGCTGCGCACATTGTGACTAAAGTTTAGTATTTTGTACAGTTCGATATTTATGTATGTAAGCATTCGATATGACATGTATGTAAGCATTCGATATGACATAGGTTACTGTTGGTTAACAGGGAACGTGTGCAACGAGATTTGCGTTTGGTTTTTGTTTGTCTATCATGATTTGAAGCGTTCAGCGGAGGAGTAGCCTACAATCCACAAAAATGTGTTTTTTAAATGGAATAACAATTTTATTCAAAATCATCTATTGGAAAGCGTTTAAAATAGGATAATCGACTACAATACAAAAAAATATTGGATAAACGCTTCGTTTTATAACTTTATCTCGATTTACACATTATTGTGGATTAGGCCCCCCACTCTACCGCTGATCGCCTCATTTACAATAACGTCGTTTACATATTGTGAGGTAACATTGTGATTTATATTTTCTATTCACATGATATACTTATACATTAATCGTTTATGTATAATTATTTAAAGCAACAGCGATTTGTTATTGTTATTTACTCAAACCGATATTCGAATTTGGTAACAAAAGTGACTATTTGTAAATATTAAATCTTATTTTTTCATGATTGCACATGATTTAGATTTACTTTAATTCATTTAATCTTGATGATTTTTTGATTAATTTATTGTATTAAAATTTGATTTTTATATAAAAGACAATTATGATTATTGTTGACGTGGCCTAAGCGTTGTACCTGTGATTCTCAGGATGTGATTATCAGGATACAAAACTTATTACTGTAAAATCAGTCACATTTCTAGCATTGATTCAAGAAGCATTACGTGCCGCCAATTGGGGTGAATAGAAACGCGAGGTGAATAATATTTTCAAACTAATATTATCTTACGATTAGCCTATAAATATAATATGTAAGTAATAAACAATACAATAGCTAGCTAATTGCTAAAAAGTTATTTATTTGTGTGATATTTGTAAAATACTCAAGAAAATTTGGTTACCATTTCATTTCAATTTACCCGCAACTTCATTCACCACTGTTAAGGGCACTCGTGACGATTACAATAAGCATAAAAATAAGTGGTGAGATGAAATTCACTAGTATAACCTAACCTAAATTATGTCGATCAGAGATATTACTGTCTGTGTGTAGCTAGATTAATCTATTCTACATCTAATTCTGTTCATGAAATACTTAGTCAGACAGTACAATGCTGAAATGTTTCTGAACATTATGCCGAAGTGCTTAATTAAAAAAAAGATATGCTAATTTTGTTGTATTGGAAAGTTTATATATTATTAATCTATAAAATGTCTGGCTCTCATTATTGAATGCAGATTAATTTATTTTATAAGTTTTCGAAGATGGCCCGTGAATATGGATAATATTTTTAAACATTAACTATTTTAAAAAATATATTAATTGGCAATCTCTGTGAACTGTCAATACCGTCATACAAACCAGCAACAGCAGCCTCGACAATTTTTTACCATGTAAGTTATAATTATTATCTTGCACTTTTTCATGGAGTGCACTATTCTTATTGAGAACGACTTAATCATTGTAACCCATAAATTTTACAATTATCCACATTATTCAGAATAACTCGACATACTTACATTAATATCTGACCAAAACCTTATAAAATACTTAAATTAATGTAATTTAATAAGTTATAAAATGAGCAAGCACATGGTTAATGACTACTACTAATTTGCTTCTATTTATTTAGATAATTATTCAGACTTACTTATTAATTTTATAATGGCTTGACTTGACCTGATTAATCAAATGAGTGCTTTTATAAGCACTTTATTAAATTATATGTTGATAAAATGCAGAGTTATAGAATTTTATTTAAAAAAATGTTAAGCACGGGTTCATCTCCGAACATTTGTAATAAGTTCGTTGTTTTAATTTAAAGATGTTTATTTTAGTTTCACCATGTTATGTTAAAATATAAGCGTTATGTCTACAATTTAATTGGTTTTATTATCTAATTATTGTTTCCTAGGGAAATACCTATTCATCTAAAGTACCTACAGTTATCTTTTTAAATGTTGCTAGGTAAATAAGCAACCTAATTGGCAATGGGGTTGGCCGGTAAAAGCTAATAGCAGATGGCGCCAGCATAGATGGTACACTCATAAATGGCAGTCATTGTTACATTTTGAATTGTTTACAAACAAAACTGCTTTTTACTCCAATTTATGACTTTTATACGTCTTATCTTACATTATATCCCTATACTTTGTTTATTAAGTATTATGTGTTTTCACTGGCGGATCAAGAAGTTGAAAGATGAACTTATAAGACGTAATGTTTAATTACGCGAAAAATTTAGAAGTTCTTGAAAAGTATTTGGATTTATGTTTATTTTACCCTTATTTCTTATTTTTCTATATAAAATATGACAAACAACTGGTTAATATTATAATTACATGCAAATATTCTTAATTTGATTAAAATATGAAAGAATCTTGTTTTTATTCCCAGTTCATATTTCAGTTACTTTACGATCAATCAGAACTTGAATTTCGGTAGTGCCTATTGTATTAAGATGAAATTATTATAGAACCTGAGACGTAGTAACTACTAGAGAATCTTATCGGGATATTAATAGTATATATCAGCACTCCATAAAGAATGCTGCAATTCTATGTATGGCCTGTGGTATTGTACGGTAGCGAAGCTTGGACTCTAAAAGCTAACACCCAGAAGTATCTCGAAGCTTTTGAGATGTGGTGCTATCGTAGAATTCTACGCATTTGCTGGATATAGAGGGTATCTAATGTGCTAGTTCTCCAGCGCATAGGCAAGAAACGCGAAATCTTGCAAAGTAGATAATATTTTTTTCGTAGCTTCTTTCTAACGAAATGCTTACCACATAACCTCAAACTATTTGTTGAAATTATTTTTTGGTGATGAGTGGCTTATATCCAAGCTATGTGTTTTAGTATACGATGTACTCCGATTTCATAACATTTTGATACGCGTTATTTTAAATTGCTGTTAATAATTTATTTTCTCCATAGAAAATTTTAATATTTTGATACCAACTACGCTAGCGCCACTTTGACAATTGCCAACCCCATTAGACAGTTTTCGGAAAGATATTTTTTAATATTCGTAAGTTTATTTTATACCTCTTACCATTATTTTTACCTAAAAATAGCGTTAATTGTTAGAAAAAATATTTTCTTCTCCAGTCTTTTGAATTTCGCGAGAAAATAGTCGATCACGTGTCATTTCTGGCTGTGACGTCATATTCAAAAAACTAAGTAAAGCTAACTACGACACGATGCTTCAACTTTTTAACATTATTTTCAATGGAAAGGGATAGCTTTTTCACTGGCAAGCGTATAATAAATATATTTTATTAAAATGCCAAGCTGCAAAAAGTTTGCGGTGCCTTTGTGTAAAAGTACCTACTACAATTAAATAATTTGACAAATTGTTTATACATGTTCCTAAATGTCCCAAATGTCGAACGCAGTAGTTACAATTAGCACGTCGAGATTTGGATTCTACATCTAAAAAAATCTGCGATATTTTGTGAAGACCACTTTAAATTGTAAATATTTTAAAGCAATCAACATAGCCTTTGATCGGCCAAAAATAAATGAAACCTAACCTAGAATTTTGTACATGAAACATGCCGTAAAAATAAAAGTAATTAATATATTTGTGTCACTTTAACGCTGCCTAATGAAGTGGAAAATTACATCCAATACAGTGTGATGGCTTCCGTCTACCAGTGTAAGTGTATAATCTATAGTTCTGTCGGCAAAATAAAAGAATGAAGCCAGACTGTTTGCCTGGAATACATGCAAAAAAATTCAGACTGTTTGCCTGGAATACATGCAAAAAAATTTGCAACAATAAATGGGCCATTTTGGGCAGATTTGCACTATCAGCTTTTAAGTAGCCTGGCTCCATTTCGTGAAACTTCTCGATGCACAAATTAAAATACTTTAAAGTGCTTATATCTTCTCAGCAAACTGCCAACGATAAATCACTATTACGATGTGACATCACATAATGCTCAAACATGGCCGCCCGCGTTTTAGTTTTTGTAACGCACAGATAAAAAACTAATTTATTGTCAAATATCTTATTTACACTGTGATAGGTGGACCGCAGAAGTATCCAGAAGCTAAGTTGGTTTAGACCTTCCGCTTCTTGCTACTATCGTGTAAATATAGGTAGGCGGCTGTGTAAATAGTCGAAGAGATAATCTCTTACGTTCCTGAAGGTGCTCTAATTAAGAGCGCTGCTTTGGCAACATAACCATTATAAACTACCAAAGAAATACTGGTATTCAGAGAGATGATAGAAAGGAGTCTACAGGATAAGTAAAGCTTAGAGGGGTATGAGACCGTTATCACTTTGGGACGGCTGCCTAGAAGTTTTAGATGAAAATCCGCCTCGTCTTTTTCCACGACCCAGTACCTACAGTCGGTACACAAAGTTAGTTTCCAGTATAAACTCAACTAAATATCAGTTTTTTTACACAAAACATTTAAGTTGTTAGCCAACACTGATATGTTTGAATATGGCTATTTCTCAAAACTTCTATTTATTAGACTCGTATTTATACTTAGACTATACCTACCATGGTGATACGGTGAACATTTATTCACAGCTTTTATTTATAAAACAATACCGCTGTAGATAGTTAAGTTTTGCAAGGACTCTCCAAACAATTGAAAATGCAGGTTACGATGATTGTTACTGACATGTCACAATTGAGAGCGGCGTATCGTGCTGTCCTAACTCCTCGAAAATGCAATATTGTCACGCATGTCAGGTGCGTGCAAATGTTTTTTCGCAAAGCAATGCGTTATAAGTAGGTAATTATTGTAGATATCTTTCTACCGCTTTTTAGCGGCAATGAATGAGTGAAACGACTCTTCCTACTTTTAAGTATATAAATTGGTTCAGTTGATTAAGCGATAGGTAATTATCAAAGATAGCTTTATTAGGCATGTAGGTACTTAAGAATTAGTTTTGCATTAGGTATATTAATCGTAATATACCTAAGTCATTTGAGTGGTCAATAAATACTAGGTAAAGGTCGTAAACCAACAGAGCAACACTGCGACCACTGCTAAAGGTCAATTCATACTAGCGCAGAGTTGAAGCGCATCAAAGCGTCTCAATCTGTTAAAACTTAACATCGGAAATCGTTTCGTCTCTGTTCTAGTATAAATTGGTACTCGCTGTCTATAAAAATATTTCTTAGGCACGTAAGCACCTACAAATGTTTAAATTTAAAATTAAATGTGCTATGCCAAGAGGATTTTCAACAATACAAAAAATAGTTCGGGTCACATGTCAAGAAACCAAAAAAAACCTTTTTCATATTTGAATGCCACCCAAGCAAATAAAAGACTGGAAAAATATTAGTAAAGCCTTTCTAGAAAATGTTGATTTTCCTAACTGCATAGGTGCAGTGGATGGCAACATATTGGGAAGATAAAGCCGTGTCATAGCGGCTCACTATATAACTACATTAAGTATTTCTCGATGAATTTGCTAGCCGTCTGTGACTCCAACTACATATTTGTTGATGTCGGTTCCTATGGAAAAAGTTCAGATTCAACTATATTTGACAGAAGCCAATTTAGAAGTGGTATAAGTAGGTAGAAGAAAATCGTTTAAATATTCCACAACCGAAACAAATAACAAACAATAAAATAGCGTTGCCTTTTACTTTTATTGGCAACGAAGCATTTCCATTGTCAAAGTACATGCAACGACCGTATGCCAGCAACTATTTAACGCCTACTAAAATAATATATTTAAATTATTGATTAAGCCGAGCACGAAGATATATAGAGTGCACATTTGGAATCATGACTAATAAATGGCGTATTTTTCAACGACCATTAAATGTTGGAATAAATTTTGACGAAGAAATAATCAAAACTTGTTGTCTACTGCATAATTTTGTACGATCTAAAGTTAGGGTAGTAAGACGTCGTAAGAAAGTACCACAAATATTTGGACTTTATGACAACCCACACGTTGATGGAAATGTTTGTAGACTTTCGGGTAATGCGATAAGGAATAAATTTACCGACTATTTTGTTTCAAATGAAGGAGCATTACCATGGTTGTGTTTCTTTTACCTGCTTCATTTTCCTCTTTGACTGTTTTTCCGTAAAGCCTTGAATAAATAAATTGCAAATGTCTCCCCATACCTTTTTTTTAAATTACGATCACTAAATTCTCTAGTTTTTTGGTCCCATAATACGTTTCACTTATAAATAACTCTGTATCAATTTCCGAATCGCCCAATGATGCCATGATGATACGTACGTCCTCTCACATTCGTGTCTCGTTACGGACTTAAGTGAGGCGGAACGTATACGTTGCGCGCCAGCTCCGCTTTAAAGACGCATGAAATCCGCTAGTATGATAGGGCCCTAACAGATAGACATATAGTTACTATTGCGGACTTTTTTGTAGATCTCTTAAAGGCCTGTTCAAACCTGAGCGGTATTCGCTACCGCTATGTGTAGAGGTACATACCGCGCGGATTTCGCTCAAGTATTTAGTATGAAGTTCCGCGGCTAGAGCGGAATACCGCATACCCACACCAACTGGCGAAAAGTTCATACCTTCGCGAGCGAAACTCACGCAATATTCCTGTACAATAAGTACTGTAGCACATTATTTTGATCTATCTTGTAGGGAATAGCCAGCTTTTGCAATGTACCTAATACGAAATCACATTAGAAACCTCTAAAATTATCAGTGTTTTTCTACTTTACTGTGCATGTTAGGTATATACTACATATAATCCTTCCCCTTGAATCACTCTATCTATTAAAAAAAACTTGCATCAAAATCCGTTGCGTAGTTTTAAAGATCTAAGCATAATAGGTACGCACTAGGGAAATCAATCTCGCGAGATTTTAGACCTAGCCGAGATCGAGATTTCCGAGATCTCGCCCAATTGGTTATTTTTACTAAAAACATTCGCTAATACTATTAATTCCGTTTATTGATTTTCAATATATAAGATAAAAATAAAACATACATATATTTGGCATATTATATTCATTTATTTTAAAATAAAACACAATAATTACGTTATAATATAATATTCGTCAGTCTTATTCTTATTATATAAACTGAAAATCAGCCTTCTGCATCTGCAGTATTAAGTACAAAAAACTTAAAATAAAACAAAATTAACACTTCGAAATATAACAAAGATCAGCCTTCTGCAGTGTTAAGAACAAAAAACTCAAAATAAAACAAAAAGAACACTTCGAAATATAACAAATTCAGCCTTCTGCAGTATTAAGAACAAAAAACTTAAAATAAAAATAAAAAAAACTTCGAAATAAGTGCCTACAGCATGCGCAGAGCAGTTCGCGCGCAACCGTGCTACAATACACACACCGATTTTGCTGCGCCGCTCAATCTCGCAATCTCGCGAGATTGATAATTTTGACTGGCCTGTTGGTCTAGTGGTTAGTGACCCTGACTGCTAAGCCGGAGGTTGTGGGTTCGATTCCCAACCAGGACAAATCTTTGTGTGATGAGCATGATTGTTTGTTCTGTGTCTGGGTGTAATTTATCTATAGTATGTATGTATTTACAAAAAAAAATTACCTATATGTAGTTTATCAGTTGTTTAGTACTCATCATAACACAAGCAAATATAATTGCTCTGGGGCTAGATGGCGCTGTGTGAATGTGGTAGAATATTATTATTATTATTATATTCATGAACCTGAGTCTATGTAAGACTCTATGCAATGACATAAAAGTGGTACGTACACCAAGCCAAATCGTAAAGGATTTCCTGCGTTTTCAAGTAAATTTTTAAATTTATAAGAGTCGTTTTATTGGCTGCCCTGTATAAATTGGACTTAGATATTTTAATTTTTGCACCCTATAGTTTGGTTTTGACCTGACTCCAAGCTACTTTTATCTGTTACCAAAACTTAAAAGAAAGTCAGGAAGAAGAAAGTTTTGACCTACGAATATGTGAAGAACACCGTTTTAGCTTATTTTTTAGACAAAGATATTTTATTTTTTATAGAAGTATACACAAATTAACTAATCCTGTTATTGAATGTATACCTAAGTATTGTAGGTGAATATATTGAAATAAAAACAAATTTGGTTTAATATTTTAAGTCTTTCCCGCCTTTCCGCAAACTTAAAAGTACCTACCCGTATCGCTACATTGCTCGTATAATCGGCAAATTTTAATTGCAGAATGTCGCTCTGTTAATCGAAATAGGAAATGGCCGAACAAGGATTTTAGTCGGTGGTCGTTGGAGTAAGTGGCCCTAGGTGAACGAATCCATCGACACCACTGGCAGTAAGTGCGAGATACTGTTTCTATTGATATTTTATTATATTAGCCTATCGAAGGAACTCCACTCTGATTGCAAGCAGAGCAGTGCAGTCCAAAGGAGGTGGACACCATTCCTAAAGCCATATCGTATCAAACTGTTGGCACGGTTGCTTCTACTATGTCGGTTTTATGTTGGTAATGCTGATTTAAAATTCGCTTAAATGAACCGAGATCAAGATTGAAAGAAAACACACGCACTGGTAAAGAGTTCCAAGTTTTAATAAAATTAAGCGACGTAAGCTAGACAGATAAAAAAAACATGAAAATAATGCAACCGTTACATTATTAATCAAATGTGCATTAGAGTTAAGGTGACTGCATGTTCACGTGGGTGGGTGTGTTTATCTAGGTAAGATTGTTGATTAGAAAAAGTTGATTGCAAAAACTAAGTAGAACTATACGTACGCAGGTTAAACAGAATTTCATTTTAGTTGTTTTGGCACTGCAAAATCGTGATAGCCTAGGGGTTATATATAGCTCGCGTCTCATGCACGATGCTCTTGGATCTTTATAGGCAAGTGCATGCGTGACTTTTTCACAGTAATTTATTGAAACCTACCTACTTTCATAATTAACCTTGAAGAAAAATCTTGCAGAGAAACATGAATAGATTAGGCTAAAACTAATTGTTTGTCATGCGTGCGTCATCAACATCATGCCTTCTCTGTATGATACTACTCTGAAGTACTCTGTATAATAGAACTATGGTACTACCAAATGCTTTTCGCAAGTTTTGTCATCCCTGAGATATCTATATGTTTCAAATTAAATTGCATAAAATTTTGCTGGTAAATATTAGATAGATAAATAGGTAGTAATGTCCACAAAAAGCGAGTAGGTAGTTGCTTAAATAACGGTGGATAACCATTTGCAGTGCGGTGCAGTGTGACCACAGAACAAGTACTAAAGCATAGAAGGAGTGTTAATCACCCTCATATAGTTGTCCTATTTTTCCAAATAAGCCGGATACATTGAAAAGAAAGAGATAAATAATTTTGCTAAGGACGGCTGGTGTACACTGTAGAAACGTCAATTTGGTTACCTTTGGTTACCTTTGGATGCCGAATTAAAAAGCGAACTAATGTCAAATGTTCCAACTTGTCAAGGCCTTTATACAATTTTGTCGGATTATACCGCCGCTCGTAATTTTCATTGTTGTTTATCTGTTTTGTGAAATAATATATGTTATTTAATAATTACATAATGCTATTGTGAAGTAATATTAAGCCCATTGGATATGCAATGTCCTGCGTTATTGTAGGTCGTAAATTACATTCTTTTCGCAAAGAAAATCAAGTTTAAATCGTCAACTTCCATCGGTGAGTAGATAACAAACCAATAATATATACTAAAAACCTATACATAAGTGCAAAATACCTAATTGATTTATACTTTACTATACTGTAATCATATTATAATCGTCTGTTAGCCATTCGATTCAGTAATTATTAAGTATTTTACATTTTTACCAATTTGTGTAGTCATGTTCAATAGTGTTGTGACTTGTGCTGCATATTTTATCGATGACAAAAATATTACTATATTTTGTAGTTAACGATTTTGTGGTAACTATCTTTGTACCTTTCATAGTATTTCATACATTGTGTTCTTTTGCAGGTTTCCGAAAGATCAGACCGGAAGATCCATGAAGCAAATTAAGAGAGAATTATGTTATATATTATATTGTTACACGTTTAACGTTCCAGCGGTGAGGACGAATCTACTCAAATTTGCTCCATTGTCACGTGCCATACGACTTATTAATATTATTTCTATAGAAATTGATATTTTTTAATGTACCCTGTCAAAATTCAAAGATGTTGCACAAAAATGTATAGTATTGGATAAATAGGTATATTTATTTAGTAATTGTTTTAAATTTTAGGTTTTTATTTATGATATCGTATTGGATTTTTTATCTGTAATGATATTGTAAATACTTTTTCAATAACTAATAATAAATAAAGAAATAAATGTTCTAGATGACTACAGAAATTTATTGATAAAATTGATGGGGAAATATTTCTAAAAGTACCAATTCATAACATTACAAAAAATATTTCTGCTTATGCACAAATAATCAGTACATTCTTAAACAAAACTGCAATTTTAAGGGGCAGTAATAATGTGTTTCAATATTATTGGAAATATAATCATACATTTGTGACATGAATCTTACAGCTGTGTTTTATTTTTACCTTGGGGTATCTGTTTCGATGCTATACTAAGAAAGTCAGAAAAGAACTGAGGTCCGATACTGGTATTTTGGTGATCCACACACTGCACCGCACTACGCTGCGGGAGCGTGGCGACGACGCGGCGACGGTGCCACGCGTGCAGATGCGAGAGTACTGGTCTGCATCATCAATCAAGCACGTTACTGCAGAACTCGGTGTCCATACCGTCTGGCCCCGAACCCACGCGCGTGAGTACGTGTTTCTCTGCATGTAATCGTGTGATCAGTAACACAGCGCTTAAATGCGTTTTCAGTGTGTTGCACCACGCGTGATTTCTATACAAAGAGAGATACTTACAATTACAAACAATACAAGAACACGCACGCTCGCACTACGCTCCTTGATGCGAGGCAGTGTGTGGATCGATCATATATATTTCAATTTTCAATTTATTTAATTTATTCATATACAGTTTACATTGTGTTTGAACTTACAGCATGAAACATGAATATAAACTTCAAAATTATTTCACATTGAAAGTGCTCCTGGCGCCGCTGCCGGCCTATGCCATTCCGGTGAGGTGTAAAACGGCCGTTTGTTTCTTGTAGTTCGTTTACGAGAGCTTTTATGCAACCAGACCTCATTTGATATTAGCATGTCTGTTAATTTACCATAGCCCATAGACAAATTTCATCTATCGATATCGATAAACTGTCAGAAGGTATCGTAGCACTATTAAACTTCTATTTGTCTCTGAGTGTGTACGCTTTATTCTCTTAATAGTACTTCTATGCTTAGTACTTGTTCTGTGAGTGTGACCAAATAGTTACAAACGTAAGATGTACCAAAATATTTATACCTAACTAATTTAAAGTCTTTATTGCATTATGAAGAGGTACAGAAACTATGTTATTACTAACTAGATTCTATTTTTATTTAGGCGACTTTCAGTCCTATTGCAACAAACAGTTCTAATGTAGTAAAAGGTTTTACATAATTATTTCATATTTTTTGTAGCTAAATACGTTTTGAAAATTCCGCAACAGCTGAGCTTATGTTCGGCCATATTACAAAAAAAATGAAAAGTGTATTAAATTAGGTAAACGCTTATTGTTTTTCAAAATGTTTATTATACTACCTATTATAACTTATATAAAATACTATATATATATAACTTATATATAAAATTTATGATAATTATGATTGATAAGTAATAAATGTAATTTTATGATAAGTAGGCGCATTTCCGTGGAGTGTATCTAGGTAGTTCGAGTCAAGTATAAGCAGCATATGTTTCAAAGGGACAGCGGTTACAGCAGTCGTTGTCAAGCGTGGTCCCGCTGAATGTACGTTGTTGAGTCGAGTTGCGTTATATGGATGGCGGGTGTCCCAGACTAACACGTCCGAGCACTCAGTGTGACGAAAGTACACGTGGTGGCTACTAGCACCCAAAAGTACCACAGGTTTGGACTGCTCACCAAATACTGAAAATAAAAAACAAAATTTTTTTTTTAATTTACTGTAGGGTATCTCAGTGCGATACCCTATCACTCTACGTGTTAGGTAGATTGTCTAGCTACTAGTTTCGTATCGAGTTTAATCTGTAATCCTTATATCGCCATTGATCGGGCTGTAGGTACTGAGGTTTAGACTTCTTACTTATGGCCACATTGCGAGAAGGTTCCCAGACTATATCGGGAATCACCACCTACGCTTTCTCCATCAGGCTCATGCCATGATCCAGCCACTTAATACAAGTCTCTTTTCACTTTGGTGGTGGCAACCAGTCCATTGGCTATTACTTAGTAAGTATTTCTGATGTAAATTAAGCTAGTAAGATTGCTAAGAAAGTCATGATAACTTTTTATTAAGAACGGATAAAAATATGATGTAGGAATTTTTAGGCGTCTAATTAATCGTAGATTCTTTAGATAAGACATTAAACATACTGTCAAATCTATCAATTGGTATAACGAAATGTGCTAAATATAGCGCTGTATGTTCAAATATCGGCATAGTTGAGATGTAGGTAGGAGGTACTACGCCGGCACATATTATTACCAATCTGCTGCTGTTGCAAAACTTGCAGTAACTTTGTCTTGCTTTTCCTTATTAAAGGTTTGTAGTTGTTGTTTCTATCCGCAACTTCACCCGCGTTAATTTATGATTTAGTGCATATTTTGAAAAATTAATAAAATATTTTCATAAATTATATATAGCCTATGTCCTATTCTGATGCTGATAGCTATATTACTGTACTTACTTAAAGTTTTACTGTGAAGTGTAGTTTTTGCGTGAAAGAGTAAGAAACAACCATTATCCCATACATTCATTTAAAATATTAAGTAAGTAGGAAGCAATTTTTGTTAATAATTAAGTATTCCATAATAAGTAATTATTAAAAAGCTAAGAAGCGCCCTTGCGACAACCCACCTCACTGTAGGCTACCGATGCTTAAAACTAAATGTAAGTTTGTAACGATGCGTTTCGAAGATACTTATGTCCAACACGGTTGTTGCTGACCGAAACTTATCTGAATGCCTGGTATTGCCAAAATAAAAATGTATGTGAGTTGCGGTTGGAAATAATCATTTATAATTACGAAGCCTCTGTCATTTTAACAAACTTTTATGGCATATAAAGTCTTCTATAAGTACAGCTAAAGACAAATAGCTCATATCTCATACCTGTAAGGGGGGCAAGTGAATCCTTTCTTCGTAAGGCAGTCGTGTCTAGTTCAATGATCCCTTGGTGGTGAAGTCTCACTAGTATAAGCACAGAGTGTGTTGGTTGTTTCAACAGAGCAATTTGCAGACCGACAGCTGGCGAACATACCATAACAGACCATTTCGATCCCGTAGTTATGTCATGCACCAGAATTGATCCGCGTGATGCGTCTGATATGTATCTAGAATAGTATAAATGTTTAAAATTACTAATAAATGAATAGTTTAACTGAATTGAACAATTTGAACTAAAGTGAATATCAAAGTTTGTTAATTAGTGCTGTCATGAAAGATGATAGTTAATCTCACAACGGCCATCAAGCTAGCAGTTTGCTACGATGACAATTGGAATGGTTTTCACCAAACCACCACTCCTGAAATGCTTACCTACCGCTCGACAAACAGCTTTTTACAAAAGTTTTGGCGATATTATTAATTTTAAGTCAATAATTAAGCAAGGATCTACAGCTAAACCACATTGCCACAAAGTAGATACGTACAGAGAGAAAGCTTCCTACAAACGCGCAAATCGGTGGCACTACTACAATCACGCGGGGCATGTGTGCGTGTCCACTGGCCACTTGTCGCGTACACGGCGAGACTGGAAAAAACCGGTTGACGCCGGCACAGCCAGTTGACAATCTCAGGGTCAGTGCGACGCACGTTAAATTTAATTGTTAATTATTTTATCGGTTAATTTTTAATCGTTGAAACTATAATAAATATGTTATTATTTATATTCATGAAAAGTTTGATTAAAATTAAATAATGTTAATGATATTTAATAAGAATGATTGTTTATTTTAAGGACGCGTTTACAATTCTATCAAAAATAACCCCTTTTTCGGTTCATTTTGCGGCAAAACGATAAACAATTTTATATATCTAGCAGATACTACAAATAGAATGGTTCTTTATCTTGTGATGGGACGTGTTTTTTTCTAATAATATTTATTTTAAATGTAGTAAAAACCGTTGTTCTTTGACTCTCAATGCAGAATTTACGAAATCGTGTTGATTTCGAGACCTGTTTTTTTCTTATTATATTCAAAATATTCTAAATTTAAAAGTACCAAAAGTTAGCAAATATCTTCAATTCATAAAATATCGATCAATTTTTTTCATATTTTACAAATTAACACGAAAATCAATGAAAAATGATATCGTCGTTTTCCATACATTTTGCTATGCAGCGTGAACCTTGACGCATTGTAATAAGACTTATTTTGTTTGGTAGTTGTTTTCATCGCATTGAACAGAGCTTTGTGCATAAGAATCAGCCCGCGCTCGGCGCCCGTCGTGAGTGGACCTGTGTCGCTTATCGGAAGCTGCTCGACTCGTAAATTTCGTTGTATAAACACAATGTAGTTGACAATACTAGATTTGATACTTACAAGAGTTGCAAGCATTTTATACGAAATAATTGTCAAGGTATTATTGTTTTTGCTATAAGTACCTAAGTAGCTATTATTATTAGTTGCGTTTCGGACATGCTGAGAAATCTGAATGTCTACTTCGGTGACTGCTATTGGGACTAGCTAACGAGTAGAGCTAGGTGTACCGAGTATGGGCTCGTTTTGTTAGTTATGATGAGACCTTATCACCGAACATGATGAAGTGACCTGAAGGTCTACTTCGGTGACTGCTACTGGAACTAGCTAAAGAGTAGAGCTAGGCATACCGAGTATGGGCTCGTTTTGTTAGGTATGATGAGACCTTACCACCGGACAAGATGGAGTGACCTGAAAGTTTACTTCAGTGACTGCTATTGGAAGTAGCTGATTAGTAGAGCTGAATGTGCCTTCTGGTCACTCCATCATGTCCGGTGGTAAGGTCTCATCATAATTAACCTAACGAGCCCATAATCGTTATACCCAGCTCTTCTAATCAGCTAGTTCCAGTAGAAGTCACCGAAGTGGTTATCAGGACACTTACGCGAATCCACTTGCGCAAAAGACATTTGCGCATTGCGCGAAAGACTTTTGCGTGAATGGACATTTGCGAGAAAGAAACTGGCACGAAAACTTTTGCGTGAAATATGATAAAACAAGATTCTTAAGTCAAATTTAATAAAAGCAGCCGCCATTTTTAACTTTGCTGTTTTTGTACCTATTGCTTTTAAAATCGATACCTGAGTGTCCCAGCGATGACGAAATACGAATCTTAAGTCAAATTTAATAAAAGCAGCCGCATTTTGAACTTTGCTGATTTTGTACCTATTGCTTTCAAAAACGATACCCGAGTGTTCCAGCGATGACCGAACACGAACCTTTAGTCAAATTTAATAAAAGCAGCCGCCATTTTGAACTTTGCTGTTTTTGTACCTATTGCTTTCAAAATCGATACCTGAGTGTCCCAGCGATGACCGAACATAAATCTTAAGTCAAATTTAATAAAAGCAGCTGTCATTTTGAACTTCGCTGTTTTTGAACATATGGCTTACAAAATCGATATCTGACTGTCCCAGCGATGACTAAACAAGAATCTTAAGTCAAATTTTGTTGAAGCAGCCGCCATTTTTAACTTTTGCTGTTTTTGAACCGATTGCTTTCAAAATCGTCATCTGAGTGTCCCAGCGATAACTGAACACAAATCTTAAGCCGAATTTAATAAAAGCAGCTAGTAATTTGAACCTTGTGGTTAGAGAACCGATTTATTTCAAAATTGATATATTTCTGTGTTCTTGCGATAACCAAACACGAATCTTAAGTCAAATTTAATTAAAGCAACCGCCATTTTGGGCTTGGCTTTTTTTAAACAGATTGCTTTTAAAATCGCTGGGATACTCACTAAATACATTTTGAAAGCAAACAGTAAAAAAATTGCAAATTTCAAAATGGCGGCTGCTGTCATTAATTTGACTTAAGATTCGTGTTTGAACACTCAGTTATCGATTTTGAAGGCAAACGGTTCAAAAATAGCAAAGTTCAAAGTGGGGGCTGATCCATTCATTTTGACTAAAGATTCGTGTTTAGTCATCGCTGGGCCACTCAGATATCGATTTTGAAAGCAATCGGTTTAAAAACAACAAAGTTCAAAATGGCGATTGCTTTATTTATATTTGACTTGAGATTTGGGTTTGGTCATCGCTAGGACACTCAGATATCGATTTTGAATGAAATTGGTTCTATAACAGCAAAGTTCAAAAAGGCGGCTGTTTTAATTAAATTTTACTAAAGATTCGTGTTCAGTCATCGCTGGGACACTCAGATATCGATTTTGAAAACAATCGGTTCAAAGACATCGAAGTTCAAAATGGCGACTGCTTTAATTAAATTTGACTTAAAATTCTTGTTTGGTCATCGCTGGGACACTCAGATATCGATTTTGAAAACAATAAGTTCAAAAACAGCAAAGTTCAACGCAAAAGTTTCGCGCGAGTGTCTTTCTCGCAAATGTCCATTCACGCAATGTGTGACTCCATGCCAACCAAAACTAATTCTAAGTACAAAATAAAAAACATAATTAGAAATTTCAAATACAAGTCATTCCAATTAAACAAAATAAAAATTTATTTCTAAAGTATCAACGTGAGTTTATTTTCATATAATCGCCTTAGTTAGGCTGACCTATGTATGTGTGTGTGAAATTTGTTTATGTATTGGTGCGATTCGATACCTATGATTTTTGAGAACGCGTCCTTAACGCGTTATAAGTTTACCTCTGTGAACTTACCTTCATATTTAACAGGTTCATCAAATTCTTTCAAAGTTTGTAGGTAGGTTTAGATTTGTACCTACTTAATTGAAATATACACGAATGACAATGTCAACAATCACGAATGAAAAATCACATTGGCAACAAAACTTTTATAATATTATCAGCTTAAAACGACTAAAATATATCGAATTTATCTACTTATAAAGGCAAAACGACAGATGTTTTCCTATTCACTATGTTAATCCTATTCGTTTTAATGAGATATAAAAATCAGTAGGTACATATATAGAATTATTCCAGTCTGATCCCCTGAATCTCATACACTGGGGATTGCTTTACTTTTTGTTATTTTCTATTCAGCTCTGATCGCGTAGGAGATCAGAAACAAAACCTAAAAATATTAAAATATTTTATTCCAGTCGTTCCCCCTAGTTATCTTTGACAGATTTTCGAGAAAATACGTACAATAACTTCACGCCTGCCTTCCATTAATGAGGTAAGCAGAGACTATACAAGAGCGTTTATTATTTTTATGTTTTTAATTCATTGTTACATAAACTGCTTTTCTCTTGAATGTACTTACCTATCAAAAACTCTGAGGGGATCAGACCGGTATTACTAAATTTGCAGAGAATCAGAAGGGAATTAAAGAATAATTATAACACGAAGGGATGAGCTCTGGGGGATCGGACCGGAATAACTCCATATATAAACTATTTAACAAATGTTTTTTTTGTCTTAACCTATTCTGATAACCCTACCAGAATAGGTAACAATTTTGCACTTTCTTAGGAAGCTTTGCCTCTGTACGGCTACTTTGTGACATTGCTCCAGAAATACCTACCTACTCTATTTTAATAATTCGTAGCTAATAATATATCTAAGCCAACAAGACTAAAATTACCACATTGTTTTAATAATTATACTGAACCTCATTACTAAATCTATCTAAAAGTATATCAAAATGCTCATAAATCACACATTAAAAAATACCTACATCAACAATTTAAATAGTTAGCATAATTTATAATATTTCATGCTTATTTATAAAAAATTTCCTAACTGAAATTCATAGATACATAAATCATTTGTACGTATTTATTTCAAAACCACGTTAATTATTATATGTAAATAATTTATATTTAGTTAAAAACGATTTTGTATAAATTATAATGTGGTTTTATTGTGTAAAGCTACTTGCAATATATTGCGTAATGGGTTAGCTAGTAGGTAGGTATGCCATCATTATCTGCATCTATCTATGAGTGCCCGTTTTACTGTATTATCACTATTATCAGGCACGAAATAAAAACATGCGTTACATGGCGAACATTTATGCAATTATTGCTATCTTTTTTTTTTAAATTTCTTTATTATATTTATTTTATTTATTTATCTATCATTTTATTTATCTTATTTCTAAGCACGAAAACTACTGAAGCTTATCTGTGCTAGATGAGTCGCTATTAACTATATATTTATATAATATAATACATGCACGTAAAGTAGTGTCAGATCTGTTGACATCCAAACTGGTTTTTTAGATAAAATGATTTTAACTTAGTTTTATACTTTAGTGAATTTTCATACAATGTTTGTAGTTCTGGAGTTAGTTCATTTATGAATATTGGTATTTGACAGTTCAACATTCTATTTCCATAAAAAAATATTGTTTTGGGTAATATATATCCTTGCGCACCACAGTTTTTCTTTAGCTTGTCTGGACGTGTCCTTTTATGTAAGTAATTAGGCTCATTTAGCAGTCCTAAGGCATAAGTCTCTGCCTAAGGGAGGAGGAGGGTTACCCTAATTACCACGCTTTGCATCAGTAGGTAAGCTGATACTTATTACGCAGGTAACGCGATGTCTGGTATCTTAAAATTATTATGAATGAATAAGTGAATGAATTAAACTTTATTTTCCAACACAATGTTTTCTTACATTATTGAACCTGTGTTAGTGGCCGTGTTAATTCATTCGAGGGAGATCAATCAATCAATTTATTTCATAAATATAAATTACATTTTATTACAAATAAGTAATTCTCTTTGGTCCCAAACTAAGCTAGTGCTTAAGTTATCTTAATAGCTTCCACATTGTGAGGGACTGATGCCTGAAAATGGTTTAAAATAAATCTGTGACACAGGTTCTCCACCCGCGGTTACACAGTACTAGACCATGAACTAAAACTAAGATAACTAAAATTTGACATAAAATAAACCTAAAAATTTAACAAAAAATGGTAGGGTCGCCAAGTAGAGCAGGATCATGGTGATTGCAGGCGTAAGTTTAGAGTGTCAGTAGTAGAGGGTATGTGTATGAGCGTGACTGAAATGTGTTAAGTATGCGCGTGTGGTTTTAGTTTATGAAAGGTTTATTAAGGTGTTACTTTCGCCAATAATCACTTGATACCTTTTTTGTAGCAATTAATTTTGGTTGTAGTTGCACTGTTATTAAAAGCGTAGTAAAATCAGAAAATAGCTAGGGCACTTCATATTCATGCAGGTAGGACTTGCCTTTGCCGTTGCCTTGTTAGAGTTAGTTAAATCTGCACAAAATTAATTAAATCCCAACTGAAACTAGTAGATACCTATGACAGTCTGCGAAATCCCTCATGGTTCTGAATACACTTACTATAGAAACTTTAGAACTGAGCAGTTACATACATGAACGTCTTTCCTCCTAGCGTATATTCCACCACTATATTTTGCAGCAACGAGTTCGGCTCTTCGATCGATAGATCGTAGATCGCAGGTAACGCGATGTCTGGTATCTTAAAATTATTATGAATGAATAAGTGAATGAATTAAACTTTATTTTCCAACACAATGTTTTCTTACATTATTGAACCTGTGTTAGTGGCCGTGTTAATTCATTCGAGGGAGATCAATCAATCAATTTATTTCATAAATATAAATTACATTTTATTACAAATAAGTAATTCTCTTTGGTCCCAAACTAAGCTAGTGCTTAAGTTATCTTAATAGCTTCCACATTGTGAGGGACTGATGCCTGAAAATGGTTTAAAATAAATCTGTGACACAGGTTCTCCACCCGCGGTTACACAGTACTAGACCATGAACTAAAACTAAGATAACTAAAATTTGACATAAAATAAACCTAAAAATTTAACAAAAAATGGTAGGGTCGCCAAGTAGAGCAGGATCATGGTGATTGCAGGCGTAAGTTTAGAGTGTCAGTAGTAGAGGGTATGTGTATGAGCGTGACTGAAATGTGTTAAGTATGCGCGTGTGGTTTTAGTTTATGAAAGGTTTATTAAGGTGTTACTTTCGCCAATAATCACTTGATACCTTTTTTGTAGCAATTAATTTTGGTTGTAGTTGCACTGTTATTAAAAGCGTAGTAAAATCAGAAAATAGCTAGGGCACTTCATATTCATGCAGGTAGGACTTGCCTTTGCCGTTGCCTTGTTAGAGTTAGTTAAATCTGCACAAAATTAATTAAATCCCAACTGAAACTAGTAGATACCTATGACAGTCTGCGAAATCCCTCATGGTTCTGAATACACTTACTATAGAAACTTTAGAACTGAGCAGTTACATACATGAACGTCTTTCCTCCTAGCGTATATTCCACCACTATATTTTGCAGCAACGAGTTCGGCTCTTCGATCGATAGATCGTAGATCTTGACGAGTTTTTTCGTTATTAAATTGATGACCACTACTTTCGGTGGGCAGGTACATTTCGGTGCTGACAACGTGTCCACAGTCCCACTGTCAAGAATCCATAGCTTACTCTGTGAAGAAATATAGGTAATTTTAGCTGTGTTGCACTATATAGGTCGGATCATAGATTATACATTAGTCCGATGGCAGCTCTAGGTACGTAAAATAATAAATAGGTATAGTCGAAACGCATTGACAGACCACTGACTTTAAAATTATTATGAGTGCTAGCTGGGCTTAGGTGATGTTAATATTTATTTGTTTACTTTTGATTTGCACAATTGGTTTCATTTATTTTATATATTACCATTGTCAGTTTACAATAGCGTACGTTAACTGCACATTAACTATTGTAATTTCATCAAAATAGCTTAATAAATAATAAATAACGCGACTGATATACCTAACTGCTTTGGTGGACTCGATCCTGGATCGGGAAAAGTGATGTTTGATTCTTCTATCGAGAAATTCTCAGTAATAGGGCCGAAACACATACGGCATTGTATTGTCGATTTTGGCGTTGCGGCAACGCAACGCCCGTTGTGTTTCGGCTCCTACTGGTAAATGGCAATATGTTTGCCCTTTGTTACTTGAGATACATAGCTGGCGAAACGTTTGGTTGAAATACACCTCAGTCTGCCTTTTCGGGATAAGAGACGTAATACTATGATTTGTTTAAAAATAGTTTAAGTTCAAGAGCATTACGAGAGCCTCTACAAATGTTTTATCGCGTAAGAAGTGAAGAGGTATGAAAAGCTGTTCGTTTAGCCTCAAAATGCGTTACAGGCATTTAGTATGTTCTATAGGTTTTACCATAATTTTAATTTTAAAGACGTAACATATATTGTTACCTTAAATACCCATTTTTAGTCGAATACCATTGTAACAATAAAAAAGTAGGCTTTGTGTGATAGTTCGGTATTGGTATTGTGTTACCGATTATAGAAAAATCAACTAAGTTCGATAGTAGGTAGGTACTTTAGGCATCGTGCTTTAAAATCATAATAGTAGGTATAGATAAGTACGATAAGGTAGGTACATAAGGGCTAAATTTCGTTGTTATTATTATAAATATATCTAACATTTATTGCGTGCTTCAACATGATTGTAATGATGTATCACAAATTTAGGCAGTAAAATATTACTACCACACGCGGTTTTGCTAGCTGTGCTTGGTCACTTGAAAGGTGCGTTTCAGGATAGGTAAAAATAGTCTAAAATTTCAACTTATAACCGTTGCTTAGCTAACAGGAGTAAGCCGAGAAACAGACTTAAACAGCGACTTCACTTTACTAACTTTTAAGATTCTCATTTTGATGATGATGTGTAAATATATCCTTAATTAATTTTTATATCCTTTATTTTTATATGCGATACATAGAAGTTATCTATGTTTACAGTACATAAAAGATATAGATACCTACTAATAATACATAATACGCAACATATCCACCACAAAAACATAATTAACCATGTCATTGGTGCAATGGAGCAATTACAAGCAAAATACGTTTGGGAGCGATGTAGATTGTGCCTGTGAGATCGAGTATTGTTGTGCACATACATCGTATAGCGATTGCATAACATCAGCTCGATTGAATGGAACTAACCGATAATGCATCAAATTTTCACACTTGTGTAGGCATTACTATGTGATTGTTCGATGTACCTACCTACTACTACTTATACTATTCTCTATTTTTATTCAATACTAAATTATATGCATGTGATGTTTACCTACATAAGTTGTGCAATTAGATTAAGATAATACTTTGTTCTATATTTAATGAATGTTTTGGTGTAATAACTACTGGTAAACCTTTTAAAAAAATACATAATTTCTGCTAGGCAAACAATTCATACGAGATTGGAATATAAAAAAAATCATTACACCAGCTTATTTTCAAAGTATAATTTCCGCGTCTTACGCAATGCTGGTTGCGGATCATAAAGACCCAAAATCGAGTTTTAGAATTGGCAAAAGTTAGAAATTTAGGTTCATGAATGAATGTTTGCCCTATTTCTGCAATGGTTACAGAACACAGCCATATCCATACTATGGTAACCAATTATATATCTTCAGGTATGTTGTTTGGGCACCTAACTTTAAGTAGTATAAAAAAGTAGATATGCATATATGCTGATCGTGTATACTTATTTCTACGTAATGATATCCTGTCTAAACTTTTTTACTTAGTTTGTGCATTGCGTTGCAATGCGATTAGACGAAGAATGCGATATATCAACTACATAGAATGCCTACTAACTAGGTGTGAAGTATTTGGATATAAGAGATTATGTTGGTAAGAGTTATACTCAGGATTTGTATAAGATCGGGTGAGGATCGATCAAAGTTTAGTGAAGGTTTAGTTTTCAGATTGTATTGTGATTGTTTTATATTATCACTTAACTTCGTATCGATATTATTAATAACGTTACGTGTTATAATTTTTTAAAATCTACCACTACAATCTATCTGCCATCCGGTTTAATCACCTAGGTAGAATTCCCTAAATGTCCAGTCTGTCTATTTCGTTCAGTTCCCAGAATGTCCATTCTCCTAACGTCCAATTCTACGGATGTCCAATTCTACGGATGTCCAATTCCCCGGATGTCCAATTCTCTGAATGTGTAATTTGTCGAAGTCATCATCGAACTCTTCCATTATGCATATTGGGAACTACGTACCTACATCAGTATTAATTATATGCCTTTCACCTTTGTCCTGGTCACAAGTCCGTATGCCTCTGACAGTTCGTTTTCCGACCGAGCATATTTAATATATGTAAACAGGTATTCTGAGAATAGACATACAGAGGAACAGACATTCGAGGAATTGACTTTCAGACAGTAGGCTTTCGGAAACTGGACACTTAGGGGATTGGACCTAGATGATCAAACCGCTGCCATCTATCACATCATATTACAAAATAGTGTCACTTGTGGACGCAGTTAGTCCGTATGCTTTTGCTGTTCCACAAAAGAGCTGCCGCACTGAGAAAGAATATTCTAAGTGCATAAATAGACTACCGGAAAACCAATAGGCTATTCGACAACATTCAAAATATATTACTAATTATGGTCATCTTCTAAACGTAGCGTAGCATAGCGTAAAACAATATAATTCACTTTATTTTTATGTAAAAAATGTGTCTTTTTGAAAAATAAATGAAATAAAATATGTATAATTTTTGAAATTTCATCTGATACCTACGTGAACGGTATGTTAATGGTTGCAACTCCGGTGACGTCATACGCAAGTAACCATATATTTCATCTGTACTGATTTTGTACTTAAATGCCATCTATCACATCATATTACAAAATAGTTTCACTTGTGAACGCAGTTAGTCTGTATGCTTTCGCTGTTCCACGAAAGAGCTGCCGCACTGAGGAAGAATGCTCTAAGTGCATGAATAGACTACCGGAAAACCAATAGGCTATTCGACAACATTCAAAATATAATATTAATTGTGGTCATCTTCAAACCGTAGCGTAGCGTAAAAAAATATAATTCACTTTATTTTTATGTAAGAAATGTGTGTCTTTTTGAAAATATGTAGGTATATTTTTTTAAATTTCATCTGATACCGGTGAACGGTATTTTAATGGTTGCGACTCCGGTGACGTCATACGCAAGTAACCATACATTTCAACTGTACTGATAAACCTAATGTTTAGGTACATTGTTTACTTGCGTGTGACGTCACGCGTGAAGTATGACCAGCGCTATTACAGACACGGTGCTTTTGGCGCGTTTTAGTAAATTCAAACCTCAACATGTTTTTGTATTGTTAAAACAGTAAATATTTTGAAAATATTAGTGTAGTGTAACTATTATGACAAACAATAATATAAAACTGTTTTTTAAAATTAGTCAAATAGCCTATTCTAAAATGTTAAAATTTAGGTCTACTTTACAAAAACTTGTGTCCTTGATTAGCAAGGCAGAAAAGACTACCTTCAAATTTCTATTGTATCTTGTCCTCACTCGGTTGATTTCACTGATGAAGTAGACCATATTGGTCATAAATAGTTTCCTAATTAATGGTGAGATTTTCACTTGCCGACACAGTTTTAATGTTTTGATGTATTTAATGCTTTGACGTAATTATATTCTTTGTTCTGTAATGGAATTCAATAAACTTACAAGATGATCCGTATAGAAATCGACAGCATTTTGTATGACGTTGCATTCTCCAAGCTTGTGACTGCGAAGTTCTGGATATGGTTGGAGCTCAACACCTTTCTTATCTTGAATAATCAACCAAAGTGTTGCCAATATATTTGGTTTCATCCTGTGAAAAACATATTTTGTGTCTGTTACGTCGCACGTCGTAGTACGTCTCGAACGTAAAACAAAAACCTAATAATATGCATGTATTATAATATATCTAACAACTTATGAACGATAGTAAAAACCGTACTGAAATTGCGTTTAGAAACACAGAGCCTTTTACTATATAAGGTACAGAGTGTATTAACATATTGTACACTTTAAAATTAGATCTTTAAATACCTTGGTGTTATAACATAAATATCTTCTTGAAATACTAATGCCTTCGTGGCGATCACATTTTCTTTCACATGCTGTTCACCTCTAAGCCACATGTCTCCTTCATTCTCACATTTTAGATGCATAGGTCCTCCGTTCCATGCTATGTTCTTCAAATGACCACCTACTATTATTGTAGGACACAATACGAATGTTAAAATCTGCAGATAACTGTACAGCATTTTGCTAATCGGTTTATAATATAACTTATGCATATAAATGATTTTATTTTGTCGTATTTAGGTACATGGTTCGGAAACGCTGATGCAGAAGTCATCATTTCAAAGAAACCTGTGTTTGTTTAACACGTTTTGATTAGTCACAGTTATGAGTAGATATCTTGACACTCTAAATGCATGCACTTTTAATTAAATTTAAATTTTTGTTACCTATTGTACTTATCTGTAAGAATTTTTAATGATATATTTATGAGTAGGTACCTACTTACCAGGTACGTTTTTGATGGGAATGTGCCTATAGTCTCCTAGTTTTGGGTAAGTATGCAAATTAAAAAGTTTCATTTTATGCACGTTAATTTAACATCATGATTTTTTTTACAAAAATGTAGAGAGTAGTGCACGATAATTATACACTCGATGTTTCTCCATTTCTCAGATGATGTCATATCTCGTGGATTGTTACAAACGTTAAGTTATATCTCATAAATTATTTTGTTTTTTGTGGGAATTTAACTCACAAGCTCTGGCACAGCAGTCAAACAACAAATCCATTCCGCCGTCATTATACTGCAGTTAAAATTCCTATCACTTGTAAACAGAATACGTTACCACCTTTAATAAAGTGGTCTCGACAGTCGTAAATAATATCTGTAACCTGAATAATCCGAATAATATTATTATGCTTCAAACTAATGTCGAAACTCTATGTAAATCAACACGAACCGAATTCCGATTCGCTCTGATTGTTTTTGCAGGAACACGAGAGCTCTTCCGACAGGGTAGGGCTCGTGTTTCCTGTCACTCTCACAGTCTGCAATACATGTCATTATATCGATCGAGGACAAAAAGAGGCAATTGTGTCTCGCCTGGGAACCTGATACTATGACGGCTCGACAGTAGTATTTAGTATGTACCTATGTAAATATATAGAGTGAACGATAATAGTTAATTTAATTGCTTTTTTGTGACTGGAAATTGCCACAATCTTTCAATCGGTGGGTATCTTACAAGGCGGCTAGGGATAATCAGGGAAGTATATATCAATCGTTTAGAGTTGACCTCGCAGTATGGCAACGGCCTAGTTCCCTGTTATATGGACTTCAATAAACTAATTGGAGATATGCTGGAAAAACGTGGATGGAACCTGTGCCTTTAACTTACACACATAACTAAATACCTAGTAATTTAATTTAATTTCACTCACACGTTAAATAAAGTAAGTAGGTTTTTTGTAACCAATAGATTCTTAAATAACTTACAGTGCAACTGGAAGGTTGCTGGTACTTATAGCTCAGGTTATCCTATTTTAAGTACAAGCAGTACATTATTAACTAGCGACCCGCCCCGCTTCGCACGGGTGCAATGCTGATACTATATTTAGTATCAGCATTGCCCGTGCGAAGAAAAACAAATGCTGTGAACGTTGTATTTACACATTCTGTAGTATATTTAATTTCTTTCGGTACTTAATTTGATAAGGATTAATGCTGTATTGCTTAAAATCGCTTCGAAAATAAGCCATTATTTGTCATAAAAAGTAAAGGATAAAATATGGTTATTGTGGGTTATCCCCTAGAGATAGACATTTACTATCGCGGACTGTTTTGTAGGCCTTTTTAAGGTGTACAATACTGTAGTGAATTACTTTAATCTATCTTGTAGCGTTTAGCCAGCGTTGCAAAGTAAACGCAAAAAATTTGTTTATTTACGACATCACATTAAAACATCTAAATTTATCAGTGTTTCCCTACTATATTATGCATGTTATGTACATATAAATCTTCCTCTTGAATCACTCTATCTATTAAAAAAACCCGCATCAAAATCTGTTGCGTAGTTTTAAAGATCTAAGCATACATAGGGACAGACAGCTGGAACCGACTTAATAAGTAGTGAATAGTAAGTAATAGTGATTGAGATTTCTATACCTACATTAAGTTTTCTACTACTATGTACCTGCTTGTGCTTGTGTCAATAAAGAATTTTTATTATTATTATTATTGAGAACAACTACGTATACTTGCAGCCGAAAGTATAATTACTCCTACTGAGAATACAGGGTTTCCTTTCGTAACAATATTATGGTACTACTATTATTTTCTACTAAATATATATATGTATTATATAGGTACTAATATGAAAATAGTCTTCTGTTAGTTGCCTTCTTTGAATGAGAAAATGTAGTTGTAAGTAATCGCGGTATTGAACGCGGTCTTTAACAATTCGTGCTCACTTGCCATTTTTGAGGCGGTAGGTACAAAGTAAAACAAGTTTTCTTGTTCTGTTGTAGTTAATTCTATTATGATTATCGATTTCGATGTCTGTTGTCGATGTCTTTCTGCCCTAAGCCCTACCGTTAGTTGTGCTTTTGTCTGACAGCTTTAAATACCTACAATTTTGTGTCATTATAGTTTTCAATGTAGCTACCAGAGGCGCTGCTCATTCTTATACGTCTAAACTAATAT
The DNA here is from genome assembly GCA_963082885.1 of Parascotia fuliginaria. Taxonomy (NCBI): domain Eukaryota; kingdom Metazoa; phylum Arthropoda; class Insecta; order Lepidoptera; family Erebidae; genus Parascotia; species Parascotia fuliginaria. The sequence continues at coordinate 8,855,074 of OY720178.1, read as the reverse complement.
TAGAAAGAGATATGATTTTTTGTATGTTTGTTTGTTTGTTTGCAACGATTTAACAAAAAATCTACGTTACCCATTTGAAAACTCCTTTACCTTTAGAAATCAATAAATTCAGCGGGTAACATAGGCTATATTTTACTATGTACCTATACCTAACATATTAATATTTTAAGCGTATCGCAAATCTAAATGATTTATTTGAAGTAAATGAATAAATAGTAAATAATATTTTTTTTGTAAATAGTGACTCTAGTTAGAGAGGTTTGTGGCAAGGTAGATAAATATCTTATTATTATACCTATTATAATAGGTATCTGCGACTATTTGCTGATTTAGATAATGTAGTTCTGTTACTTTGATTATCTAGTAAGGAATGACAGCCTCTTTATTTAGGAAAATACAAATAGGTTTGATCGTGTGGAATGTGATGTTAATATTAACACTTTGAATATTTGTTTTGATTGTATTATGGGCTACATAACACAACTAAAGCAATGAATTTAAAATGTTAGAGAAATAATTAAATACTGAGTATATAATTTGAATTATATAGATTGTATTCATATGCACAGCATACACTAATAAATATTTACTACAATAATTTAATCTTAAATTGTGTATGTATTTAAAGAGTTCTGAAAAGTGCGTTTTCTCCTATCTGTGAGGCAAATTGTAATATTATGTGAGGGTAAAATAAAATTAATAATAATAATGTGGGTGGTGGTGTTCTATCTGTGAAGGCACCGTGTGGGAAGTCGAAATGGCCTAGTGGATAAGGCACCCGTTGCGAATCCGGGCTAGTAACAATGTGATTTTTCAAATCATACGTATTTTCTAGGTTTATTATGGACATTTATGACTGACGGTGGGGAAAAACATCGTGAGGAAACCTGGACTTAACAGTCTGAAATCGCTAAACCGCCTTGAGCAAGCGTGGTAAATAATGCTCATACCTTCTCTATATGAGAAGTGGCTTTTGCTCTGCAGTGAGACAGTAAACAGGCTGGTATTATTATTATTAAGGCACCAGTTTCGTAATCACGAGAGAGGGGAGTTCGAATCCAACCATATGTACTTTCTAAGTTAATCTGGACATTACTGGTGAAAGAAAACATCCTGAGGAAACCTGGACATGTAAAACCTCACTACCTTTGTGGTTCGGAGGTATTGTGAACGGACTACCACGCAGAGGTCACGGGTTTGATTCGATTCCCGCTCATTGCAAATATTTGTGTGACTATTCGCATTGGTCTGGGTGTTTGTATGTATAATATGTATGTATTTACAAAAAAAGTATATTAGTACGTTTATCCGCATTCTAGAACCCATATCACAAGCTAATATATGCTTACTTTGGGTCTAGATGGCGTTGTGTGGTTGTTATGCTATTATTATTATTATTAATAATAAATAAATTGACAATACGCATTGAGCAAGCGTGAAGTTCAATTCTCTGTATGAGAACAGGCCTTTTTCTGAAGTGGGATAATAGAGGGCCAATATGATGAACATAACATTTATTTTTAATTTTAGTCTATAATATATAAATGAATCGCTGAATGTGTTGTCAAACGCAAATCTCGAGAGCAACTGAACCGATTTTGCTAATTCTTTTTTTATAATATTCCTTGAGTACCAGGTTGGTTCTTACGGAGAGAAAAATTAAAAAATTGCCTGAAAATTAAAACACTTTTTTATATTCCCTAAGAGTATCTTTATTTATCCCAAAATGTTTAAAAAAAATGTCCACCCGTGCGAAGCCGGGGCGTGCCGCTAGTTTACCAATAATATTATTACTCACTGCGTCTTTGGTTACTGCTCTGCCCCCGTGACTAGTAGCGTGATGTTACATACCCTATAAACTTACTCAAGAACTGGGCTATAATACGCAAAAAGAAATATTGAAATCCGACTGGTAGTTCCAGAGATTATCGCGTTTAAACAAACAAACAAACAAACAAACTCTTCCGCTTTATAAAGGTAATTAATAGTATAGATATAGATAGATGAAAATTTTAATTAATTTGGCAACGAGTTTCTTGGTAGTTCTTATCATGTCTCTAGTCGGTCAGCAAACTGACTAATTGACTAACATTTTGTTGTTGTTGTGGTTGTGTTGTTTTGTAATCTATTGTAATGTATTACATTTTTGTTAAAGATCGATTTATAGCCTAAAAACATTTATTTCTAGTTTCTAAACGCCGCATGGGCTTAAGAACTAAACGCTCTTGACATTTCTTCATTCATAATTTAGATATGCTAGTTGCTATCACGAATGCTAATCACGCACTCAAAAAACAAAATAGCATGGGCAACGTTGAGCTGGTCTGCCACGCCTTCGGGATCGACGACTTTTACTTTTAAGATATTACGTTATACCGTAGAGGGGCGCGTAAAATCGTTGTGAGTGTGAAGGTTTTGTCCCAGTGTAGGTTGCATGCGGCCCACCGTGACACGCTTCGCCTCCTTGCGTAGCTCGCGAAGTTCTGATTAAACACGTGCGTTCGTTTACGGTCATTCTGCCCGGTACCTACACTTTTTGGTTCAACTATAACCGTACAAGTGCTTGTGTGTTTAGTTGTTGCCGATATAACGCTGCATGCTGGATATACCGGTACTGTTATTATGTTATTTTATTTTTATTGTTTGGTTTTTATTTATTTATTATAAGCTAAAGATATAGGTCTTTACAAATTTTGTTACCTATTAGTTGCTTATAGCAATTGAACATTGGTGTAAAAACAATGCAAACATTTTCTTTTTCTAAATTAAAACTTTAGATAGAGTAAGTTTCTTAGTGCATGTGTGCATTGTTTTTGACTGGAATGGTTAAAGCATCCATTGAGTCTTTTGTTCTAGGTAATTGACTGTTTAATCCTGTTAATTATAATATAAAAGTAATTATTTAAAATATCTTGCTTATAGTTTAAGTATTAGTAGGTTTTAGAAAACAATATTTTAAGCAATTTTTTAGTCAAAATCTTAATCAAAGTTTGATTAATGAAATCGAATGAAACTACATAAATTGTTTAAATGGTGTTTATCAAAATCAAGACCAAAAAAGAGAGTAATTAATTACTTTCGTATGTGGTTCATAATTAATACAAGTAATAAAGTGTTTTGGAATATAGGAAAGGAGAATATTGGTATTTAATATCGCTATTCTCATCTTTCTTCAATAAGTCCATGATCTTGTACCTACTGACTTTGTTAACTTGACCATTATCTAAAATAACACTTAATAGAATATACATACAGACAGGACTATGTTGTATCCAACAGGGTACATAATTGATTAGCTCACCAACCATTGTATTACATTATGGAATGTAATAAAGTATTGCTATACCTAATGATGATGATGACCGTATTCCAAAACTAAATAACTACATTTAAAAGAAATATGGATTAGGATTACGCGTGATTGAAACAAACATTATTATTATGAGGGCCTTGTTTGTGTTTACGAATACCGAAATTGCGTTTGGGTAATACCTATAATAATTGGAAGTAAACAATAGTTCATTGTGTGATAAATTAGCCGTTATATGTTTGCAAACACGAGAAGACAATGCGTGGACGTGTACAAGTAGAGGAAGTTGTTGTATACCGGCCGAGCTATCGTCTTAATTGTACAATTCTATCTAATTATATTACTACGTGAATCACGATTTTGCAGCCATACTTGGTCCATGACATAGTTACATTTGAGAAACAATTGCTCTTGTAAATTTCTAAATCATCAACATTATAACAGCTGAAAGACGTCCACTGGTGGACATAGGCCTCCCCCAATTTTCGTCATCTTAGGCGGTCGTGGGCCGCCCTTAAACATCGGTTGCCCACCATCTCTAAATAGTACATAAACAGCTAATTCGCTACTAACATAAAATAATACTTACCCATTATTGTCAGATCTCATGCAGAGCAGGCATGAGAATTGATTACAACTTTTAGTAATTAATTACTGCAAGTTGATACTGAGCATTTTTCAACAAAACAATCAAACTTTATTTTATTCGACTCTAACAATGAATAGACTCTCGGTATTTCAGTCGTAAAAATACTAATTTATAAAGGCGCATTTTCATTAGTCTTTACTCAGTCCACTAATGAAATTTATCGGTCGTTAACTCGGTCGGTATTCAGCATGCGGGGACTTTGGACGTCTGCTTATGTCATTCTCTTGAAGCTAACAGCCAATGAAAACGGGTCAAGGGCCTGCGGGCGCTAACGACTAATGTTAGCAGTTCACCGCATGCGGGCCGTAGGGCATGCGTTACAGAAATCTCTCGCACCCGCATGCGGGCGCTAACGACCAATTTAAATGCTCCCTAAGTCAAAGTGCCAGAAGATGAGTATAGATCCATCTAATGACAGTGGTAACCTCGATCTTCATAATATTTAGTTCTGAGAGTAAATACTAGAGGCGCTGCACATTTTACATTACCATTGCGCACCGGCGAAAAAAAGGCACCCACTAATACCACTAATAGTCACAAACTCCAAAACAGTTTCATTACATTAATAACTAAAGAGAGGTACCTATTACTTAAGCAATTGCATTACCTATTCAATTCTAGAAAGGGCATTAAATGTTACCTACTTTAGTAGTTAACAATTGTGTTCTCATGTGTTTTGTGCCCGTAATCGTGTGTATGCGTCAAAATATTTACAGAATGCACATTTCCCATACTGTAGCAGTCTATTGTTTTACGGTGTGAATAGATTCGTTGATGTTGATAATTATTTTGGCGTTCGACAGAAATTATTTGATAATAAATACTTACGTGTAACGTAGGTACTCATGTTTATATTTTGAGGATGTTATTTACTATATCTACATAAAATATACAAGTATTTATATGTATGTATGTTATACAAATTTAAAACTTACAAAAAATGTAGAGAAACTTGAATTCGATGTCACATTTCATACAAATAGTTGTCAAAACAAAGATTTAATGTAAACCCACAACAACACAACGGTTGAGGCATGCAAAAACGCGTGGCAACTCATAACTCAGTCATTTATGAACCGATTTGAAAATTCTTTTTTTATTTGAAAGAGTATATTTTGAAATTGGTCCCATATTTTTATTATAAAAAATTCAGTAGTTGTATGTTTGTTACAACAGAACTCAGTCATTTATGAAGCAATTTGGAAAATTCTTTTTTTATAGAGCTTAAAGCTTAATAACGCCGCGTTACTCCTCCTTTATTCTGTCTTGTCACATTCCCTACTCTCACGTTTTGGTGTATTCTCCTGGCATTATTACGGAAATGCTTAATGAACACAGCTATCGATAGTTATGCTAGAGGTCGATGGCTGTTAATCGCTCGCTTTAAGCTGTAATGTATGTTTTTTGGTAAGGTCTTGCAAAGCAGTATACTAGTTTGCTTTTTGTCCGTGCTTATTTATGACTATATCTTGTTATATTATGCCCTTTTTCCTTAAGTTTTTTTGTTTTATGACTAACTTTGATGACGAAGATTTAGCAGCAGTATTTATTTTGTTTGGGCCAAATTAAATATTTGTTTCTTCTATCATAATCGCCTTCATTCTCTTTCAATAGTGTATTATTGTTATGCCTTATATTCTTACGCCTTTGAATATGCTGTAAATACAATAACTACGGCATTTTAGTTATTTTGATCTGTTATATCATGTGCTGTTTGTCTTACTATTGTTTTGATTAATTACATCTATAACATAAGCGATTGTGTTATTAGTATTGTGGTGTACTTGTGAAATTACAGTCGTACTCACGTGTTTTGTTCAAGTTAAGTTACTTATCTATAATAATTTATTATCTGTGTTCTGTGGTGCGTATAATCTATCTATACTATTATATAAAACGAAAGAGTTTTTTTTTGTTTGTTTATTTGAACGCTCTAATTTCTGGCACCAACAGTCAGCTTTGAATAATTCTTTTTGCGTAAGATAGCCCAGTTCCTAAGAAAGGTTAGAGGCTATATAACATCACGCTACTGGCAACGGGAGCAGATCAGTAAGCAAGGTCGCGGGTGAAATCGCGCCGTTTATTATCTGTGGTGCGCTATACTATTAAATAAAGCGGAAGAGTTTGTTTGTTTGTTTGTTTGAACGCACTAATCTCTAGAACTACTAGTCGGATTTTAATAATTCTTTTTGTGTATGATAGCCTAGTTCTTGAGAAAGGTTATAGGCTATATAACATCACGCTACTGGCGATGGGAGCTAAGTCGTAAGTAAAGACGCAGATAAAACCTTGAAAAATGTAATCTTTTGTCTATGAAAGAAATATTTAATGCATCGTAAAATATAAATACACTTTGTTATTATTATGTACTTAGGTACTTTAGTACCTACACCATTTATAATAGGTATATAATGTTAAAAACTAGTCTTACAGTAGACAGTACAATGGGCGGCCTTATCGTTAAAAGCGATTTATTCCAAGCAACTTTTGGGTGGACATAATGCTTAGGAATTTAGCTTTAACTCCTTTTTTATTTTTAATAATCTTAGTAAAAAACTTAACGTAAATTGATTTAAATTTCCAATTTTAAAATTTAGGTGTTTAGAGTTTCATAGTTTAATATATGTTTTATTATATTAATTAATATAAAATTCAAATTTATGATTAAATGTTTGGCCTTACGTATAAACATTAGTAGGTAGGTACAGATTAAGCAAAGTGTATCCGTTAACTGCCGCAGAGAAGTTAAGAAATAAAGTATAATGAAAACATTAAATTGTTCTAAAACAATGCTAACGCAATTTTGAGAATATAATTAGGTAGAACTTTTAATTGTTTTATTTTATATTTTAAAACTATCTACATGTTGCTATGTTATAACATCTAAAATAGTCAAAAATGTGTTTTAATTTTTTGACTTACTTGCAAGCTGTACAAACCTACACGCATCGCATCGTCAAATTTTAAGTATCTAACTGCAACTGCAAGCGGGAGTTATTACGTGTTACAAATAAATTAACAGTTGATACCGTCAGTAAACTTCATTAATTGATACATTTACTACAATTTTAGTCACAAAAATGTGCAGTATTAGTACGCATTGGTATTTTATGCTATAAGTGCTCCGAGGTGTGTTAATATCGCTTGAGGTCACATGTAGCAACGTATATTGACTTTCAGGATTGCAAAACTATCACATGCATGCACTAGGCCTGTCATATTGTACGGTGACACCTGTCTCCGTTCGTTTCAAACTGTCTCTAAATCTGTAGTCTACCTTCAACAATCGGCACAACATAATATTTAAGGATTTTGTTGTTAGTTTTTTAAGTACATGTGATGTACTAGGTTGAGATTTCAAAATTAGGAAAAAATACCATTGTGAACGATTCAAAGCCATTTTGAACATTAATGACATACGGCGAAAAAAATATCGTAAGGTAATCTTAAATAGTTTCAATCATAATATAAAATGCAATAGTGGTATGGTGGAACAATGGCACCAATATTCCGAATAGGCTAAGTACTTACATTTTCTGGGCATAGGATTGATAAATTTTGAGAAATTAGAATATATTGTACCTACTTTGTAATGTGAAACCATTCTTAATAATGTTTTACTAAGTAAAGGTTTTTTTCTTCTGTCTACGGCTCCATACATTCATTTCATAATTATATTTGCTTCAGTTTTTAAGAAATTCGTTCAATTCGTTCACGGCCTACCGAGTTCACTGTGTTTTAAACGGTGACAGCAAAGTTCATGATCACCACGTAGCATAAACAACAGGAAATAGAAATTAATAATATGTGGGGATTTTAACATTAACATTCTAAAGAAAAACTATGAAACAACTCATTTTATGCATATGTTGGATTGTTTTGGTCTCAGCATAGCTTTTAAAGAGCCTACACGATTGGACAGTGGCACATGCATTGATAACTTTATATGTAACATACGTAGTAGTAAACACGAAATCCTTGAACTAGCCTTATCGGATCATACTGCTCAGTTATTTCAAATTCCTTTAAAACATAAAAATCAACTTAAGTACTGGTTTATTGAAAAACGTGATTATCATAGAGAAAACATCAATAAATTTATTCAGTGTCTAAATGCTCTTAGTTTTCAGGATGTATTTGTAAGTGAAGATCCTAATATTTCTTTTACGAAATTTTATGACTTATTTAAGTTATTTTATTACCTATGCTTTCCAGTAGTGAAGATAAAAGTTTTCGTAAAAACTAAGCCTAAGTGGATCACTAAAGGTATTAAACTTTGCTGTAAAAGAAAGAGAAGACTTTTGTGGCAATACCGGAAGAGCCGTACCTTGCAGAACAGGACAAGTTATATGAACTTAAAATCAAGACTGAATCGTATAATTAAACTTACACAGAAAGTCCAAAATGACAATTTCATAAATGGGTCAAATCATAAAAGTAAAGCCACTTGGGCTGTCATAAACAACAATAAACTTAATGCCCCTAAGGACTATATTCAGCATGTTGTTGTAAATGGTAATATTATCAATGATCCCAAACAGTTAGCTGATTCATTTAATAATTACTATATTAATCAGGTCACCAAATTATACCCAAACACGTCACAAAATTATAACAGTAGTAGCCTCAATTCACTATTCATGCCTCCATCTATGCCTAGTGATATATACAAAATAATTATGAATCTTAAACTGACAAATAGTACTGGCTATGATGATATATCTGTTGGGGTTGTAAAGTGTGTTGCCATCAAGTTATCTTTTATACTGAGTCACATAATCAATTTATGCATTGTTCATGGTGTATTTCCAACAGAGCTTAAAGTAACAATGATAAAACCACTTTATAAAAAGGATAATAAACATGACATGCATTGTTATAGACCTGTAGCATTAGTTCCGGTGATATCCAAAATCTTTGAAAAAGTTATTCACAATTGCTTATCCAATTATTTTGAGACAAAACATTTACTGGTTGATGAACAGATTGGATTTCGAAGGAATAAGGATATCAATATGGCAATTTTTAAATTTCTTCGAACAGTTATGACAGAAGTAGATAATAAGAGTCAGGCATGTGCCTTATACATGGATTTATCGAAAGCTTTCGATTATGTCGATCATCAAACGCTGCTAAATAAATTGAGCGCCTACGGTGTTAGAGGAAATGTGTTTAGTCTTTTAAAGTCGTACCTTACTGATAGAAAACAGTTTACTCAAATCTCTAGGCTATGCTCTACTGATAAAAAGATTACGAATTACTACTCTGACCGACAAAATGTTACATTCGGTGTTCCACAAGGAAGCGTGCTGGGACCACTACTGTTCATAATCTACATTAACGACTTTCCCAAAGCAATAGGCCAGGAATCTATACTATTTGCGGATGATAGCACTATTCTATTTAAAGGCAACAACAAACTAACTGTAGAACATGATATTAATTATACTTTGAACAATAGCATTAGCTGGCTAAATATAAATAACCTCAAAATAAACATTCAAAAAACTAAAATTATGATTTTTAAAAATAGAATAAATAAATTAGGTAATTTGGATATAAATCATGACGGCATAAATATATCACAGGTACATAATACAAAATTTTTAGGTATAATTATTGATAATGGTCTTAACTGGAAGAGCCACGTAGAAAGTTTGTGTACTAAAATAAACCAGTACTCTTATGTTCTATATATTCTGGAAAAAAGAGCATCTAAACCCACATTACTGACCGCCTATCATGGATATGTGGCTCCAATAATACGTTACGGTATCATTTTCTGGGGGAATTCAGCAGATGTACAACACGCATTCATAGCCCAAAAGAAATGCATACGAGCTATTTGTAAAATTAAAACAACAGAAAGTTGTCGACCCTTTTTCACTAGATTGAACATTCTTACTCTACCATGTATATATATTTTGGAAACTGTAATATTTGTAAAAAAGAATTTAAATATGTTTGAGAAATTGACGAGCAAAAGACATAATTTAAAAATAAGTGTTCCGCCTAACACAACAGCCTATTTTAACAAAAGTATATTTTGTATGGCACCTAGAATTTATAACCACTTGCCTAAGTCGCTTCTTGAAGAACAAAATGTAAATATTGTAAAGAAAAAGTTTAAACAAATTTTGTTGCAAAAATGCTATTACAGTGTTAATGATTTTTTATGTGATGAAATGAAATAATACCTAACTAACACATTAAAATCTAGTATTAAGTTTTCTAGTTTTATATAAAATATTGCATGCCGCAAGGTTAAGTACAGTGTTACCTAATTGTATACTTACTACACAACATCTCTTACACCTGTATTTGCAATTCAAATAATAAATAATAATAAATAAATAAATAAATAAATTAATAAAACTATACCTTAAAAGTACTTCAAGAACAATATTTTGGTATTTAATAAGAACTTGAAACGTGAGCGATGTCACTGTCCAATAAAAACAAGTTTAATTGAAAGGTTTATTTATTTTTAGTAAACATTGAAACAAACATCGAATCCTTGAAATAACTCACAAAATTCATTTTAAAACCTTATTTTGTATAGCTGTTGCCCGCGACTTCGTTCGCGTGAAAATTCAGATGGGTGTGCCTGTATGAGAATAATGCGTGCCTGATTTTATGGCAATCGTACATTGTATGAATAATAAATATCAGTATCATCCATCTCTATGGCGAATCCAGTTTAAACCCGCTACCGCTAAAACTCACAAACCACTTTCACACAAACTTGCGACTGTTATTTGCCCACTTAATAAGGGTGGCTTCTGAATATTAAAAAAAGAGTATTTTCTAGTAATTTGGTAATCCTACTATAAAAACTATAGAAGTTTCATACAAACTTTGCCACCCCTTATACTCTCTTAGGGGATGGATTTCGCAAAATTCCGTCTAAGTGAGCACCTATATCCTAATAGGAACGACCATGCAAAGTTTGAGATTCCTAGCACTTGTTGTTTCTGAGATTTCGTGATGAGTGAGTGAGTGACCTTGTGCTTTTATATATATAGATAGCCTTTGACCGCAACTTTTTTCCAATAGACATTTTTATATTGTTTAAATACTGTTTTTCATACTATTTATAATCTCCCATTCATACAAATCCTCTTTCACCTACCTAAAGATATCCCTCGTAAAAACAATATACAGTACACAAAAGCAAATTTTCACTACAATAACTTTCCGCTTCTCCTTCTTCCCTATCGCTCTTTTTCTCCACTCTCCACAGTTACCTCCTTTCTCCCCTCCCCTCCCCCTTCTCCTCTTCACCTCCTTCTGCATCCCTTGCCCCTCCTCCAGCATCTCTTGCCCTTTCCTCAACTTCCCTCTACCTTGCCTCCTCGCTTTGCCCTCTCTTCCCCCTTCCCTCTCCTTCCTTTTCCTCCTTTCCTCTCACTTCCTATCGCTTCCTATCCCTTCCCCTCCCATTTTCCACCATTCGAGTACTCCTTACTTTCCTCGTCCCTTCCCCCTCCCTTCCTCTCCCGTCTCCCTCACTTCCCCCTCACTTTCCCCTCACTCCGCGTCACTTCCCCCTCACTTCCCTCTCACTTCCCCGTCACTACCCCCTCACTCCCTCCTAACTTCCCTCTCACTTCCCCCTCACTTTCCCCTCACTTTCCCCTCACTTTCCCCTCACTTTCCCTCACTTCCCCCTCACTTCCCCGTCACTTCTCAGTCACTTTCCTCTCACTTTCCCTCACTTTCCTCTCACTTTCTTCTAACATTTCCCTCACTTTCCCCTGACTTCCCCCAGACTTCTCCCGCATTTCCCCTACACTTCCTCTTCACTTCCCCCTCACTTCCCCATCACTTACCTCTCACTTCCCCATCACTTCTCTCTCACTTTCCCCTCCCTTCCTCCTTCCCCTCAATTCCTCCTTTTCCTCCCTTCTTTCCCTCCCTCCCCCTCCCTGCAAATTTCAAGTCGCTAGCTTCAAAAGCTAAAGATCTTTGTATAGAATATTTCATCCCTAATTTCACCCCTCTAAATCCACTCCTGTTAATATAAAAATTATAAGGATATTTTTTATTTAAATAGAAGTATTCCAAATCTAAATTTTAAAACTATTAGTTTAAAAATGAAGAAGATTCACAATCGTTTTCATCACTTTTCACACACTTAGGAATTTAATTTTAAAAAACCCTTTCTTAATACAACCTCTAGACATTTAGACAAACACACCCTCCAAATTTGAAGTCACTACGACCAGCAGTTAAGGCCGTGCGTTGTCTGTTAGTCAGTCAGTCAGTCAGGACAAAGTCTTATATAATATGTATGGGTGTATGGATGTATGGATTAGACGTATAGCCATCGGGGATCAAAGCATACAGGCTGCTAGGAATGCTAACACGTGATAGATCCACATATAGCTGACCGTGCGAAAAACAGCTAATACTTAGCTCCACACCCACAACTTTTAGTTGTCTGACCTTGGGCTTTATTAATTGTCATCGCGAAACATAGGCTCACTGGAAACTGGACTCATTTAAAACTAAACGGAAGATTGTTTAGAATGAGAGGAATCCGAGGAATAAAAACACTATCAGCTATTCCGCAACCTGTTAAAATCACTGCTTCTATAAGATTACGTAGTAAATTAACGAATGTTCGATGTGACTCTTTAAATTGGCATAACTTTTTTATTTATGAACCGATTGACATGAAACAAACACTAAATGTTAAGTGAAGCTTGCCACAATATATTAGTGAAAACCATATTTAAATCGGATAAGCCGTTTCTGAGATTAGCGTGAACAAACGCACAGACAAACAGACAAACAGACAAACAGACTAACAGACAAACAGACAAAAATTGTAACAATCATTGTTTTGGGTTCTATTTGCGTTGATAAAGATCCCAATAATCTTTTTTCTCATATATCTTCCATGTACAGACAGCGATCGGTTACATTTTTATTATATGTATAGATTGAAAGTAGTAAGAGTCAAGTCAATGGCCAGTGTCATACCTAGTAAGTGGTATTCGCGGTATTTGCCTCTCATGGACGTCGGTGGTCATAAAAACGCAGGTATATACAAACATCTGAGGTGCTAAAAGCACAGCTGAGACCATTTGAAAGTAGAGAAAAGCGCTGTACTTGCATATCAAAACTAAAATAAGTAAGCGTGTTCGTCAGCAAAAATTATAATATTGTTTCTCTATAAACATTAGTAGTAACATGGGAAGTGTTTGGTTCCAACTGACCACCGGTGATGAGATTTGGTGGACACATGGTCCGAAGAACATTTTCATATAAAAAAATAATCCTACAATGAATACCAGACTAAGGGCGTTGTTCTCATATAAACATTTATTTCATGCTGTCACCACGTGAGATAAACGCACGTTAATTCGTGATACCTCAAGCAATCTCTAAAACAATACGTCGTAACTAGATTGAATTTTAAGATAATTTTAGTCCCATTCTTTTCGTGTTAGTTTAATTTCGTAATATTAAATTGTAACACACGAAGTTGATTGTGGGTGTGACTGCAACTGTTGTAAAATATTTCTAGGGCCCGTTTTAGATAACCAGTTTTCACACGATTGCCAAAATAAATACGCAGCTTTCATTTATTTTACAACCAGTTGTTGAACTATTAGATATTTTTCTGATAATAATTCGATCAATACCAATGACTGATTTGCACACTATTTAAATATTATATAACAATCCTGTATAATAATATCAAAAACTGCAATTCTCAATAGCGTATTATAACAGTAGTGAAAACACGGACTAATTGGAGGAGCTCTATACTATTGGGCAAAGACCTCATTTATTTAGTTTTTGGGGTTATTGGCCATAATCGCTACACTTGTTGCTGTAACGTATATATTATTAATAAAACGGTAGATTCTTCGCAAATCCCTGGCATTACAGAAGTCCATGAGGGACAGTTATCACTTACCATCAGATGAGCTGTTGGCTCGTCTGCCACGGCAACAAAAAAAAACTTGGTATGCAAATAACAGGATTGAAGGACACTGCTGTCTAGTGTTGAGTGATTTTTCTGATATATTTGATCTTAAAGTTGCAAATGCTATTCTAATATCTCTATCCTATCAGCTCAATTCTTAAAACATTCTTTGTGCTGGACCGAAATAAATGTTATTTATTTCATCTATATCTTTCTTAATTCAGTCTTTTGTGTATTCTTTAGCAAAATACCATATTAGAGTCGTAATCATAATCATAAATCAAATGCATTCGTTTAAATTATTTTAAGACATTAGAATCTATAAAACACAAAATTACTTTGTAAATACTCGTATCATTTATCAAACGATTAGTTACTACGAATCTGATCCGTACACTTCACGCACATGTAATTTTGTGGTCTATTAACAACAGGTTGTAGGGTTGTCAAGTAAAGTCAAACTCAAAACCAATAATAAATAAAAATATATACGATAGAATTGAGAAATGTCCTCCTTTTTTGAAGTCAGTTAATAAAGTGAAACATCAAGCATAACTTTTTATTTTATGATGAAGATCAGTACTTACTGATAACAGTACCAGGTCAAAGCACTTAAACTTCTGCGATTTTTTTTGTTACACTTTGTTAGTGTATATTATATTTGCCCGGATATTTTTTACATCACAGTAATATTCAAGGTAAATTTAAAAGACATGCTACTGAAAAAGTCTCATCATTTGCCGATTTCGCACCCTCAACCCTTGCATAAGACGCGGGTACCGTAGACATTGCATAACATCTAAATCAAATTCATAATTTATTTAATAATGTATACTGTAATAAATATATTACTTAGTCGTTACCTTAATTTATCAGTCTGCCAGCCCTGGTGAAAGTGGTTTGTTGTGGCGCTGAAGTCATTCACGTCAGCTGATACAGACTGTTACCGGTTTACTGCACACGTGAGTTTTTTGGCCACTTTCCTTATCACTTATTAAGTTAAGTCGAGCCTGTCCGGATTGGGACTTATAATGCATAATTGTGAGATACCTACTTCCTCGAATCAACGTGCTACCGATCAGACGAATAACAGTAGTTGGGTATACGTCTTTGTTCAGGTTCTTAATAAAAACTACATTGTAAATATTATGTAGATAGTAATTGTAGACTATAAAATCTAGGTTAATACTCGTAAATCTTCTAATGATTTAATAACAAACAGTAATTACTTTGAAACTTGTTGGATAGATTTCAAGCAAGTTCAATGAAAAAAGTGCAAGTGAAATGAAATGAAATGAAATATATGTTTATTCATTTAAGTTAATTAAATTAACACTTATGAACGTCAAAGTTTACAAAATGTCAGCAAATTAACCTACAGCCAGTTCGCTGACGAAGTAGAGCCATGAGAAGAACTGGCAAGAAACTCAGGCCACTCTTTTTAATCGCCAGGTTATTACAATTTTTGTAAGTTACAGTTTCAAGTAGCATGCAAAGTGACGCAGGCAATACACTTAACTCTATAGATACTTAATTACTTACAGCTTTCTATGTTGTAAAGAAAAATTAAAAAGTAAAATGTGTGTTTTACAGGCTGCCTCAATTTGCATATTGCTACAAAAGGTAAAGGCAACATGTGAACTGTGATAAATGTTCCTATGTAGATATTATATAAACTGTTAATTTTTGGTATAAGTATAAAGTAAGATGAACTTAATTTACCACAGGAGTTCACAATGTACCTCTATTTCAAAAATCACAATGTAAAAAAATTTAACAATACTAAGTATACAATTTTAACAAAACAATACAAAATGTGTACTTAACTGTTCAAATATGGCTCGGGCATCATGTCATTTAAAATTAATACAAAAAAAAAATCATTTTATAAATTATGTCAAAATGTATCAATAAATTAATGTCAAAAAATTATTTGATAAAGCATGTCATTCATAATAATCATAAAAAATGTCATTCATACAATAATTAACAAAAATATGTCCTTAAAAGTATAATGTCATTAAAATTAAGAGTAAAATTAATTTACTCCTTCGTCAAGCGAGCATCCCATGACTTTTATCGTTCAGATACTCATTAACAGTGTAGTAACCTTTAAGTATTAAATGTTTTTTGACAATTTGTTTAAATTTGTCTAAGGGTTTATCCATTATGTCGATAGGTAATTTATTAAATAAACGTACACCAAGTCCCGTAAACGAATTATGGACTTTATGTAAGCGATAGTGTGAGCCAACCAGTTTATGCTTACCCCTGGTGTTAATCTCATGCACATCGCAATTCCTAGTATATAGACTAATGTTACTCTTAACATAAACAACATTAGCATATATATATTGAGGTGCAACTGTCAATATACCTATCTCTTTGAATCGCTCTCTCAGGGAGTCTCGTGAACCTAGGTTGTAGATAGAACGTATAGCTCGTTTTTGAATAATAAAAACGGTTTCAATGTCAGCAGCCCTACCCCACAACAATATGCCGTAAGACATAACGCTGTGAAAATAACTAAAGTAGACTAGTCTGGCGGTTTCCACATCAACATAACAGTGTTATTGATTTTGAATTTAATGGCGATATGATAAATGACAATGTCTGTTTTGTTAACATCATCATCAGACTAGGTTGATGATGATGAATCAATTTTCAGCAGAACTCTACTGCTGAACTTAGCATGCCCTTTTTTAGAAGAATCCAACTTGATCGATATGTATTCAACGGCTCTGCGCTGTCTTGCGTCGATATCAGTGTCATAATCGTACAGGCTACCTATTATTAATATAATCCTTCCTAACCTAGTGCACATCTGTTTTAATTTTAAAACTATTAATAATTTATTTTAAATGAGCAAACAGCCCACGTGATGGTAAGTGGTAACTGTCGCTCATGGACGACTCAGAGTCCCTAGCATTGCTCCAGCAGCAATGCTAGGGACTCTGATTAAAACAGATGTGCACTAGGTTAGGAAGGATTATATTAATAATAGGTAGGCCTGTACGATTATGACACTGATATCGACGCAAGACAGCGCAGAGCCGTTGAATACATATCGATCAAGTTGGATTCTTCTAAAAAAGGGCATGCTAAGTTCTAAGGGACTCTAAGAGGCCGCTACCTACCGTGAAGGGAGTGAGGTAGGTGAAATGATTGATGGAGGTTAGGAAAAAGGAAAGAGGGGAAATATTAAAAACTGTCAAATATTTTTTATTTTTATTAATTACTAGCTGTTGCCCGCAGCTCCGCCCGTTTGAATGTCGGTTATATCTCTGTTTACACATTGTCGATTTTGCATATACAAACATTCATCCTTTATTTAAACCCCTTTAAGTCTTTAAGCCTATGTTGTTCCCCGAGGTCTAATCTATCTCTATACCAAATTTCATAAAATCGGTTCAGTGGTTTAGGCGTTAAAGCGTAACAGACAGACAGGCAAAGTTATTTTCGCATTTATAGTATTAAATATGGAATAGTAGGAATTAGTATGGATTGTACACGTACTTATAACATAATAAGTACCACACATACAAGACTGATAATAATATACTTGCCTAAGCACGGTCATAATATTCATAAATAAATAATTTGCCCGGATAATATATTGCAAAATGGTAGCTATTTTGTATAACATCCACTTCCGACGAACACACATTTAGAAATAAATTTAATTATATGTTGAAATTATTCCTTATAAATAACTAAAGTTAATGCCGTTTAGCAACAATTATTATTTTATTTTCATAACAGCTTATTGTAATTTCAGTAGTTTTCCAGTATTGCATGGGAAATATACCTATAGTCATTATATTTTAAAATTTCTCATGTTTAGAATTTTATAATACTAAGTACTGATCCGACAGATTCGAAAATACTTTTCACACAACCTACTGGAGTCTTATAAACAGTTTTATTTACAAGATTTATTTAACAAGTAATTAATGTAATTTAATACCTTATTATTATAAATACCTACGTACCTCATTATTAACTTCTCTTCCTTCTGTTTTGGTTTATTATATTACGTAGAGTCACATCGCGGCGAAATGTAGGTTGCCTATGTATTTTTTTTCTATTCTAGATTAAAATTTATAGGTACACTTGAAGCAACAAGATAGATAGGTAATAGGAATTAAATATATACCTACTTAAAATGTAGAAAACGCGGTGAAATTGGACAAAAACATTATTAGTTATTTCCTCCAAATAGCACTAGGTCCCTATTACATAAAAAAGATAGATACTTATTATAATAATAGACAAAAAGTTTTTGAGCTCTTCATATTTGCATAGTGAAGGCATTTTCACATCAAGTCCGGTTTCGCATACCGGCCTCGATCACGTTATCCCCTCTATTATCAAACTGTAATAATACGTGTGAAGTAATACAGGCAATTTGTTATACTCAATAAGTCATTAATTATTATGACTATGGGTATACATCCACTTTGAATTATGGATTGTAAATAAAAAATAAAAATCAGAACTTTAAATAAAAAAAAGATATATAAAGTATGCTTATATTATATATCTATACATATAAACATCTTTTAAGAAATTGTCTAAACTATAGTGAAAATCACAGTGAGTGAAAACCACAGTGAAAACCGTATTATAATCCATTGCTTGCTTTAGAAGAAATAAGCAAAAAACAGATGGGAAAAACAGACAAAGATATCTTCTCACACAGAGACCTATTTTTAAAGTTTACTAATATACCTACAGGTACATGAAGAAAATAGTGTCGTAAGAGTATGTTGCATAGATTTAATCTACATGTGAATTTACAAAGACGATTAATTAAAGGAACAATAGATGTTTGCGTGATAATAAGTATGTTAGTGCTTATACCTACACGTGTAATTATAACACTGAAACATTAAATTATCGGTGATAAATAAATTAGGGACCTGTGTATCATGCATGTTACAAAATGTGGATATATAAAAGTTATATGTACTTTTTCTAAGTTTGTTTTGGACTTTACTGACTTTATCGTCATCATCATAATGCCAGCCCGGTAATAACTGTTATTGAATTTACATGTAATAGATAGTAAAAAAAACTGGGTTTATAAGTTTATAACAGGGCAATAAGAAGAAGATACTTTCGTCATATTTTTGGAGCAAAGTCGTCGACCGTATTTATTGTATTAATAATATGATCTATATCTAATATTGTTTTTTGTAACCTTCTATTTTGATGCAATTAATTATCATTAGTTAATTAATTCAGTAGAATTGTAATCAATTTAGGCCACACGGAAGTGTCGGAGGTTGAATTGTTAAGTTTCAGTTCACTCTTGCATTTTGTTATGCTTTGTGTTACAACGTCTTGTTTTTATAGGTGCCAGGAGTTGTGGACACCATTCTAGGAGCTATATGGTCTCAAACTGCTGGCTTCGTGGCAGCAACTTCGATGGCTTTGTAATGCTTTTTCTCGTTCTGCGTAAAATTAATATATTATCAATGTGATCTGTTGATATTTATTAATTGTCTTACTTTAACTATAGGAGTACCTACATTTTATTTTATTTCAACTATTTCTATGTATATAAAACGTAAATATATACAATCTATAACCAAGATTGTATATATTTACGTTTTATAAACATAGATAAATATGTGATTTACAATAAATTTTTAAAACATTGTAATCTCTCTACTTCAACCAGTTTACCACAATCCTCTTTAATTGATCACGTATAACTACAGTTTAATGTCTTATTAACGAAGTTAAACCATCGAAGTAGTATGTCAGTAATGCTCATGTGGAATTTAAATACTAGTTAGCGCAAGGTATAAACAAATAAGTGCGTAAGGCACCTCACACCAAAAGGCAATAAGTACTAAGATCACCTCTCACGTATAGGCAGTAATTACATAAATATGAATACCGATTACATTTTCTATTACACACATTTTCGAAATGAAAATTGAGTGTCCTATTTTTTAATATTTGTCTACCTATATTACTTCTTAAAGTAAGTAAACTATGAGGCCTAAAGGTGGTGGACACTTTACCAATTACTTTTATCAAATTGATCGACTTGGTAGAACCTACATATTACGCACCCCACTGTGGCGTTTAAGAAATAGATATATTTTTATTAGTCACATTTGCTTTAGTATATATGACCATATTTACGGTAACATTTTATTTTTCTTTATAAAACTACCTCATGATACGACTGTTTAAAAGAACTAGGTACATTGATTTTCACCGCCCTAAATTGCTGATAAAATTACGCTTAATAAGTGTACTTATAACTTTGTTAAAGGTGACTTGACGTTGCAAGTACTGCATACATACATACTATTCTAGATTTATTAATAATCTAAATAGACACAAGGCTGTCTAGTGTATAAAACAGAAGAACTAGACCATTTCATTATATAGATGCATGTTTGAATAAACAAACAAATTATATTTTATTTTTTTTAAGACAACTACCTAATAAATATTTTTTGTTATTCCTGTCGAAGTAAGGTCGAATAATAATTAGAAATGAATAATTATAGCCTAGTCGAAAGACACAGTCTTTATAAAGTATAATTAAACTCAAAACACATCTGATTTTAAAATATATAAATCTAAATGCTTTAGGTATATTTATATTTTTATTAAGTATATATTTTATTGTACACCATTTATAATACATAATATAATATATGAACTAATTGTACAGAAGATAGTACAATGGGCGGCCTTATTGTTAAGAGCGATTTCTGTGTAGTATTGCACATTTTTTCATTTTTTTTTCATATTTGGCTGCTAAAATGATTTACTTTAGTTGCCTAGTTACCAGTCTCAGTGGAATCAAGGAGTAATTCTAATTTAAATAATTTACTATTATTTAAATTAGAGTTACTCCTTGATTCCACTTGATTTATTTAATTTACAGTTAAATTATGAAATATATAGTTAATTGTTAGAACATTACATTTACGATAGACAGTTGCTTTGCTGAGCCGCTGACATTGACTGGCCGTGAGCATTTTCTACCTATTGACTAGTTTTTTATTGTCTAACCAATATAGACAATAAAATACCAGTCAAGTGCGAGTCGGACTCGCGCACCGAGGGTTCCGTACAAACTTGTAGTCAATATTATAACATGAACGTCCATCTTTTGATTGCGTTGACATAGAACTTTGATTTTTCACATTCACTGCAAGAGTATTCGATATAAATTTCAGTTTGGTAGTTCCACACGTTCTGAGAAAATGGTTTTGACACATAGTCAGACAGACTGACAGATAGACCACAAAGTGATCCTTTAAGGCTTTCGTTTTGCCGGTACGGAAGAATAGTAATATACCATGATATAGTACACATTCTAGTCACAATCTCGTGTTACTCGTGTTACCATATGTAAATACCTGTAGTTAGTACCTAATAGTTTATTTTTCTACCACAATGCTTATTTCCCTCTATACTACCTGTGACTAGTGAATGCATACAGCCTTGATATATTTATTTAAATCCGGCACGTGTAAATGCTCATTATTCATTGTATTAATTACAACGAATTAATGATCTCTGATCGATTAGTTAGTCACGTAATTCGTTACACGTTATATGTTAGTAACAAAATTTTCAGGATTTTAAGATGAACTGCATAATAATTGATAATATTCTTTACGTTGTTCAATATTCAATATTCAATATAGTCAGGCTGACTCGTGCATTGAGACTCCTGATATGTATATTCATTTTGGCAAACGGCTGTTGAATTTACGGCCTGTAATAACTATATAATGATAAAAGGCGGTAACATAAGTCTTGCCCGAAGCGCATCGAAGCCGTAACCTACCGTATAGTTAAAGGTCTTCTTTATTATTGCCGACAGTGGAAAACGAGCCACACTTCAAACTTAAGATCTTTAAACCACATTTGAAGGTAGACATACACACAGACCAGGTAGTAGTTTTTAGAAAATAGGTGTAGGTAGGAGAAAATAAGGTGTGTAGGTACGCGCATTTTGGGTATTGGTGGTGTGTACGCTTACCGTACTCCATTTTAGTATCAGTTCTCAAGTAAAAGGATATCGCATTTTTACTTGTATCAGTAATAACGTTGTGAAGGTTGCTTTATATAAAATACTGATCTGTAGTCACAACCGGTTACTTTCGAAGGCGATTCTAATATACATTATGTGGTTGAAAAAATACAATTATAATATTAATATTTTTGTACTGATAAGTTAGCTTTTCACTTGGCATGAGAAGGTCGTGAGCAATGTCTGGTTTAACGGTTTTAAGTAGCAGAACCAGAGGGTTCTGCTAATCGACTCGCGCACAGAGGTGCGCGAGTCGATTTGCACTTATGCGTTTTTCTATTATACGTAAGTAAGATACCATCTTATCTGAAAAGTATAACGATAAACATATATCATTTTTATGTGCATGGTTAAAAGTCTTACACATATAGCACATCATACCATACAGTGCAAAGATAGTATCACAACAAGATGACATCTTATGCTTGCCTACTTGTCTTGTACGCATCTTGACATTATGAGTGACTTGTGGACAAGATAATGGTTAATAATTTTAGATTTTAAACATAGTTGAAATACAATAGACTGCGTAAGATTTTACCTCAGTGAGGTTAAATGTAACGAGTTGATGAAAATAACGCGTGCTCTTACACAGTGGAATCTAAAGCGTCTCAAATCAAATTATTTTGTAAATCATACATAATATATAGTTCAGTTAAAGCTTGTGCGTGAAAATATTCCTCGACAGGATAAGTTTTTGAAGTTATACTTCTTTTGGCGCGATTGGGAAAAATGATGAGAGTGAATTTTTACGATGCGCGCGCACACCGACAGAAAAAAGCTACACCCCGAAGTTAGTTGCGAACCTTTTACACCCTGAACTTAGTTACGAACCTTTGTGTGTCGTATCAGTACAAATAATCAGTGTGAATAAATAAAAAATATATTGGCGTTTATATCAATTCAATTATATTCATGACGGTGATAAATATTTTTTATTGATCATTTATCAGTAAAAATATTTATTTTGAATATTAGTGGTAAAAGTGGTTTTAATATACTTTTTTTTTTTTTTTTTTTTTTTTTATATTATAGCCTACCAAAGTGACTCCACCCCGCCTGATGGTAAGCAGTCAGTGGAATCCAGAAGTGGCGGCCACTATACCAAAAGCCATCGTCATAAACTGCTGGTATGGTGGCCTCCACTATGGCGGCTGGGAATGGGGTTAGGGGAAGGGAATGAGGGAGGTAAGGAAAGAGGAAAGGGGGGAAAATTGGGCCTCCGGCGCTCTCACTCACCGAACGAAACGCAGTAGTACGGATACTACTACTCTTAAGTCGATCTTCTATGAGAGGGTAGTACTACCCCGGACGATCCGGCCCATTCATGCCGAAATCAGCGTGGATCTACTACCGTATAGATATACCGTATACTGTTTTAATTATAGATTTGAGGTTAACTGTTATGTATGTATGCGTTGTGTTATTATTTGGTATTTTTAGATTGTTACGCTAAAGAAGTATAACTTCTTACGTGCGTACATGAGTACACACACTCTTTTTTTTAACTTTTTTTTATCTAAACTGTTAGCTGCTACTTCAAGGCCTTAGAACATATTTTTTTTAAATACAGACAAAATGCAACTAACACTTTAAATATTGGTAGATATTACAACACTACCTAACTGTTCAAGCAGCATATACAGTTAAGATGCGCATAAAGATATACATAACTCTGTACGATTAGTATATTATGCTTATTTTCGCAGATAGACAAAACTGCTCTAAATATAAAAAAATCTTTACGTCTCGTGGATGGTGTGGGACCAAAAGCGGACTTAGTTAGTCTCGATTCCGTTACGGATACTAAAGACATCGATCATAGGTACCTACTTGTAATGAGAATTTATTAGACGTGACCTAGAGCGTGATAATTATATACAATTCAAACCTGATATATTCAGTCGAAGTCTTATCCTTTCTAGAAGTAAGTAAAAATTATGGCTCTTATTGTCTGTTTTTTTTAAATGTGTGTGACATAAAAAAATATAAAATAGTTTTGCAAATACTCCCGTTTACCTAAGGCACACCTTTTTCTCGAGTATACTACGTGAGTTTGACAAATCGAAGTGCGATGAACGCTTGTGTGACAGAACTGTTCTCCGACTCACCATTGTTCGACAGCACGCTTGTGCGACAAACTGAAACTCGATATTATCCTAGTGCGACCAAATGATGATTGCATTCCATCTATGGTGCCAAATTTCGACACAGTTTTCGTTTTACACAGTAGGTAGGCATTTCGATGCTGGGAGCTACAGACCTATGTGTGGTGGAAACGTTGGTGGTGTTTTTTTCAGCTTGATACAACTAGGCACTACGACTCGTTCTTTTGTGTAAGTTGCTTCTACATAATACTTCGCAACCACTCAACTATCTTTTCAGCATCTGTTTAAACATGTGCATTTTGTTTTCGTATAATAAATAATTTTGATTATTTATAGTGCAATGTTTTATTTTTATATATGGTAAACACAAAGTTCGGCGCACATTCGTTTGTCGCACTACCGTCGCACAACCGTTTGTCGCACTCGAGTGATGTCGAGTTTCAGTTTGTCGCACAAGCGTGCTGTCGAACAATGGTGAACAGCAGAACAGTTCAGTCGCACAAGCGTTCATCGCACTTCCATTTGTCGAACTCATGTAGTACACTCTTTTTTCTCTACTGAATTATAATATCCAGACGGATATTTAAATGTAGTAAAAATACGGACTGGTAATCATTTTGGTGACATCATTGTTCTAAATTTTATTCACGTATTTGAAACTGATAGGCAAAGTGTGTCTTACAATTCTTAGTGAATATGATGTTAGCTAGCCGGTCTTCACAACCAGTTTTTTAGCTATTATTTATTGCTTTTTCAAGCTTTTTAGCAATTATTTATTGCTCGCTCAAACAAAAATATTTTGTGTGAAGTAAAAAGGATTCATCATCATTTTTATCTCAGTAGCGGCAATAATAAGTATATTTTATCAGAACGCTACTGCCCGTCAAAAAAAGCCTTCAAT
The DNA here is from genome assembly GCA_963082885.1 of Parascotia fuliginaria. Taxonomy (NCBI): domain Eukaryota; kingdom Metazoa; phylum Arthropoda; class Insecta; order Lepidoptera; family Erebidae; genus Parascotia; species Parascotia fuliginaria. The sequence goes on along the minus strand of OY720178.1, from coordinate 8,830,092 downwards.
ATAGAGTGCTTTTCTTGCAGCCTCGTTTGATGATTTGGCCGTCATCATTTCATTGATTGATTATGATTACGCTAGTGAGGAAATCAGTTATATTTAGTAAGCGGTGGGGTCATTAACCGACTAACTAGAATTGGGTTAGTCTATAAATTAAAAATTAAATTATGTAATAGACTCGCATACAAAAACTGCATTATTAATTACTGGACTGGTTTAGCTAGACCCAACGGCTTCGCTCGCGCCTAAAATATGTTTTGTCTCCCTCGGGCACCAAACTGATTTTCGGGATAAAAAGTAGCCTATGCCTGTCTCCGGCAACTATCTACATGCCAATTTTTATCGAAATCGGTTCAGCTGTTTAGGCGCTGAATGGTAACAAACACACACACATACTTACGTAATTATAATATTAATAGGATGAAAAATATACAAGATTGATATGCATTAGATAACTGTAATATGATTGATTATAAATTATTTATTATATAACAACCGTTTAAAGTTAAAACGATTGGATATTAAATATTTATCAGCGATATATAACACTAATTATTATTATTTTAATATCAATCTAAATAAAATTTTTTGGACGTGTGTGTGTGTGTGTTACCACTCAGCGCCTAAGCAGTTAAACTCATTTCGATGAAAATTGGTACCTATGAAGATAGATTCGGTGCCGGAGACAGACATATGCTACTTTTTATGCCGAAAATCGGTCTGGTTCCCGAGGAAGGATACAATATAACATATTTTATGGGTGGGCGAAATCGTGGGGCGCAGCTAGTGTAATAATAAATATGATAACGATAAAGATAGATAGATCTTTCATTGTAACCTGTTGAAATTCAGAGTATAGAGTAATAGAAAATATAGGTATAAGTATAATTAAATAGATCTTAAGTTAATTTTTATTGTATAGGTATGTATAATATATATGTTAATATCTTATGTATTATAACATCGCATTGGTTGCATTATACTGTTAAGATGTTGTAATTATTTTTGTAAAATAATAAATAAATGTATGACTGAACTCGATTAAAAAATAATTTCGTAATAAAGTAAGCAATTTTAATGAACACTTACCTACATAAAGTTAGCAAGTAATTTATATTTTAGTGAAACATGCTTGTAATTATTTTTGCACAAATAAATGTAAAACGGTAGTATCCACGCTGATTTCAGCATGAATGGGCCGGATCGTCCGGGGAAGTACTACCCTCTCATAGAAGATCGACATAAGAGTAGTAGTATCCGTACTATTGCGTTTCGTTCGTTGAGTGAGAGCGCCGGAGGTCCAATTTCCCCCTTTCCTCTTTCCTCACCTCCCTCATTCCCTTCCCCTAACCCCATTCCCAGCCGCCATAGTGGAGGCCACCATACCAGCAGTTTAAGACGATGGCTTTTGGTATAGTGGCCGCCACTTCTGGATTCCACTGACTGCTTACCATCAGGCGTGGTGGAGTCAGTTTGGTAGGCTATAATATAAAAAAAAAATGTTATGTCAAATAAAACTAATTGCTCTACATATTTTTTCATAAGCTTCTTGAAAAATGACGAAAAAAAAAAGAAAATCATCTATACGAGTTTAAGTATCATGCAAGCCCCTTTTCAGTTTATCCATATTTATTTCATTAAGCTACCTACATTGGAGATTTGTGCTTCTATGCATTTTATATTAAATATGTACCGTACTTGGACATTGCATAAAACAGAATTATTTTAGTAAATGAAATGAAATGAAATGAAATGAAATGAAATGAAATGAAATATTTATTTGCAAGAAATATGGTTCACAAGGCTGTTACATTTTATGATAGCTCAGCACATTTCGTCGTTAAGACAAGCAAATCATTACCTACTAAACTTTAAAAACCATTCATTAATATTATATTGTCAACATTACCAAATAATTAAATAGGTACACACAATAATAATAATTTATACATACATAGTTATGCGAATAGTATTTAAATTTATTCTTGTTAATTATATTACAAATGATTGAAAATTTTAATTAGTATTAATTTTATAGTCTTACTTAAGTAACTCTTTAACTGAGTAGAAACATTTCTCAGCAAGCCATGAATAAAGTTTATTTTTAAATGCTTTCAATGTCTCATTTCTTATATTCTCTGGTATTTTGTTATATATTCGTATCGTCATAGGGTAGCAATTATTTAGGTAATAGTTGGTCTTTATATTTGGTAACAATAGTCTACTAGGGTATCTCGTTCTAAATTTACAATTGTCTCCATATGTATCATATAGGTGAGGATGTTTTTTTACAAATATGCAACATTCATATATATACATAGATGGTACAGTTAACAGTTTCAGATTTTGAAAAAGAGGTTTGCAGGTTGTTGTAGGCTTAACATTATAAAGAGCACGTACACACTGCTTCTGAGAAATAAACACTTTGTTTACATTTACTGCATTTCCCCATAGTGGAAGACAGTATCTAATATTTGATGCAATATATCCATAATAAGCCTGCAATGCTGTCTTTAGGTTACTTAGTTTTGATAAACGCCATAGGGCATATGTGAACCTATTGATTTTACTACAAACCTTTTCAATGTGTAAGTCCCATGAACACCGATTGTCTACATTTAGTCCCAGGAAAGTAACTTCGTTAGCACAGGTTAAGGGTTCGTTATTATACATTATATTAAGGTCCAGCATGGGTTTGTTTCTATTATAAAATTGTACATATTTGGTTTTGCTAATATTAACTCTTAAATTATTATATTTCATCCATTCTATTATTTTAGTCACAGTCATATTGATTTCAGAGTCAAAATTTAGTTTAGGGTCACGCGTAATTACCACTGATATATCATCAGCAAATAAACTACACGGATAATCTATATAATCTGGTAAATCATTTATATAAACAATGAAGAGAAGCGGCCCTAAGATACTACCTTGCGGCACTCCTACTTTATTATATAGCATTTTAGACTTACAAGCTATTTGTTCTCTCTTATCATTTATGTCATAAATTTCTACGTACTGTTGTCTGTCTGCAAGGTAACTACGTAACCACTCTTGTGCGACACCACGAATACCACACGTCTCACATTTTTCAAGTAGACGGTCATGGTCAACGAAATCGAACGCTTTGCTCATATCAAAGAACACGCCTACTGTTGGTTGTCCTTTGTCGATATTTTTCGTTATTTTACTAATCAGATTAAAAGCAGCTAATGTAGTAGACTTTCCTTTTTGAAAACCATGTTGTTCGGGTTTTATAATATGGTATTTAGTCAGAAAAGAAGAGAGTCTATTGTGCATAATTTTTTCAATTACTTTAGCTAACACAGGTATAAGTGTTATAGGTCTGTAGTTGTCAATATCTCTTTCATCGCCTTTTTTATAGATAGGTTTAACCTTTGAAACTTTCATTCTTTCTGGGAAGACACCATCAGACAGAGACCTGTTTATTAAATGGCATAATATTGGTGCAATAGCAATTGCACTGCATTTCAGGATGAAAGTAGTAAATTCATCAAATCCTACTGATCGGGTATTTTTTAGAGAATTTATGGTATTATAAACTTCTGTTGGTGTTGTAGGTGTTAAAAAAATTGTTGAGTTTATATGTTTTACTTTATTTGAGTTATCATTAGTCTGGAGTGGCAATATATTAAATTTATTTGTAAGTCCAATAAAATAGTTATTAAAGATATTAGCTACAGAAGTTTTGTCAGTTGTTATAGTATTATTATACTTGATTTCAGAAATATTCCTATTATTAGAACTGTCTCTACTATCATGTTCTTTTATTATGTTCCAAGTCGCTCTACAAACATTATTAGACGTTTTTATAAGGTTTTCATTTTTTAATTTTTGTGCTGTTATTATGCATTTTTTTAAAGTCTTGGCATATATGTTATATTTATTTTTATTTGTACGATTTTTCTTTTTTATATACAAAAATCGCAACTTTCTTTTGCTATAACAGGATATTTTTATTCCAGTGGTCATCCATGATAGACTCTTTCTCTTTAGACTACTTATTTTAATTTTACGCAACGGGAAGCACAAGTTGTAAAAAAGAATCAAGTAGTCATGAAACATGTTAAATGCAGTGTTGAAACTATTCTCCTCTTTGATATCAGAGTAAGATAAACTATACATGCATTCAACAAATTTTCTAATATTATTTATATCATAGTCACGCTTATACAAAAAGTATTCTTTAATCGAACTTACAACATGTTTTACAGGTATTCTGAGAGTTTGTCCCATTTCATGGTCAGATAATCCTAAAAGATTAACTTCACTCTTTGCCTCCGCAACATTGCTTATGATTTGATCCAGGCATGCTTTCTGTCGAGTCGGTTCATCAATGTGTATGTGAAAGTTATAGTTTTGTATAATTCTAATATATTCCGTTCGTGCACTTGAATTTTTAAGTAAATTGATATTAAAATCGCCACATATAACAACTTTTTTATTTAATTTGCTACGGACTAAGCTCATGAGATTTTCTAACTTTTTAAGAAAAGTAAATGGGTTTGAGTTTGGAATCCTATAAAGGCATATGATTATGCATTTGTGTAATAATATTTCAACACCACAGCACTCAAAAGAGTATTCAGTTGCTAGTTCATTGACCCACGGTAGCATTTTGTAAGATAAGTTTTCATTACACAGTATGCATACACCACCTCTTTTTGCTTTTCTGTTATAAGAAGAACATAAATTATAATTTTGAAGTTGAATGTTTTGCTGATGGCCTTGTTTAATGAAAGTTTCACTCAAACAAATTATATCAACTTTGGCCTTATTTTGCTCAAAGTCATCAATGACAATTTGTAACATGTCCTTCTTACTTAAAAATCCAGCAATGTTTTGATGCAATATTGTTAAGAAAGTTTTAGTGTTACTGTTTTTATCGAAAAAATATATTATTTAAGGGACGTCTTATAAGATTACTACCATGAGCTACCATTGTTTCTTTACATTCTAGTTTTACTACATCTACTTTAGCTTTTTCTCTTATTTTTTGATTTTTAATGATGGGAAAATAGTATGGGATAGTACCCTTTTGAGTAGTTGATTTAGATGCAGGTGCAATGCATTTCCCATTTTTACTAACAAGGTATTTTCTACTATAAAAGTCAGAATCAATTGTGTGACTAATTTGATAACACATATTATACAAATTGGTTATCTTGTTTACACTTGGATAAAGCAATGGTAAAAATTTTATATTCTTTGTGTTACAACATAAGTTTTGAAGATGATTATTGAGCTTCCATTCATTTAAATAACTATTGTGTAGGACACTTAAAATAAAAATATTTATATGTTGGAAATGTGCCAACGACTTTATAATGTCTATAGTTAACTTAGTAGGATTTGTATCATTCTCACCAACACCTAAAATTAAATAGTTTTTGTTTGTATCTTCTATTTGGGAGCCTGATTGAAGTATATCCTGTGTGCTTGCAAACGGCTTCACCATCGATGATACTTGATATTTTTCAAATTGTGTGTTTATCCTACTTCGAATTAACATAGTAGCTAACCCTGAACACTGTTGGCCCCCTAGAATGTATATGTAGTTGTTATTTTTCTTAGATTTTGCGGATGTTGAAATCTCATTCCGTGGTTTTATGTGTAATATAGTAGGATACCCTGTCTTTGAAGAAGGACTTGTATTGCAGTTTTTTGATGTATTTGTGGAGCTATCTACAAATGAACTTAAGTCCATACTGCTAGAGTTTATGTCTTTGGGAATAACCATATTTTTCAAACATATTCCCTTTTTACTCCTTTTTTTATTTGTCATAGGACTGTTATTTGACTCCTGACATATTGTTTTTAAACTGGATAGCCTCATTTGTAGTTGAGAAATTTGATTTTTAAGTTCATTATTTTCACTTAATAACTGTTCAATCTCTAAATGTGCAGTTTCTAGTTGTGATTTTAAATCTCTTATTTCAGAAAGTAGATCATATATATTGGATACAGCAATTGTTGACAAATCCGGTAAGCTTTTCGCTAGGTAGTCAGACTGTGATTGTATGGATGTAAACGATTCGTTCAATGAATTATTGTCACTGTTTCTTCGGTTCTTGGGTCTTAATGTTATATTACTACTGTCGATATCCATAATTGTAGTTTGTAGTGGAATACTTCAACAAAAAATAGTCAATAGTCACGTTTGAACTGCTGCTATGACGTGACAGTAGCTGTCATTGTTCAGTTCTAGTGAACGTCAAACACTTTAATGATTAAATAAATTATGTCTGTATTTTGTTTTTAGGCACTGATTTAAATGTATTTATTCAATGGATGCATTGATGTGTGTTGTAGTGTAAACGTAAGCGTAATTATGAATTGAGTCAAATATTGAGTTTTGAATGTTTGTTGTAACGAACTTAGTCACTTAGTACTCGCTATGATTTTAAGCGGAAAACATGGATCATACACTGAGATAACAATTACAGAGCTTTATTGTCACTTTTACTTTACACTTCTTAACATTTTAACACATTTGTGTAGTAGTATCCTTAGTTTCACTAAGGCCGCTATTAGACTATCATAGAAATATGATCAAAGATGTGTAAGTCATTTTTAAATGAAGAACGTATGACGGTATAATAACTACATGTGATTATCTATGATCATAGTTTGAGGTTCGTCGAACTATGATCATAGAATTTGACAGATATGAAATCATATATATATATATATATGATAATGTAATACCGGCCTAATCGAGACAACAAAGAATAAAATAGTTAAGATGTTTAAGAACTAACTAATAATGTTTCCTTTCCTTAATAAATTTAAGGAAGCCTAAATATATTTATATTAATTTGTGTTAATTGATTTTTTATGTACCTATTAAATTAATTAATTAGCAGACAGTTTTATGTAAATATGCCTGGTATTCTGTAAAGAAATATTTAAACCACAATATATACGTACCTATCTATATAAATTTTAATTGTTTCATTAATGCTAATTTGTATGCATTTATTTAAATTAAGTGAACAAAATCTACACAGATGCATATACATAGATTTAAATAGAATGCAGCCATAAGATTAGAATTGCATAAGGTACGTCTACATTTTAAATAGGAAAATTGCTGAAAATTGCGGAAAACTATATTCAAAGACAAAAGTTTGCTTTCACCTAAATACTGAAAATGCTTTACTTATTTTCCATTCTTAGACATCCGTGAGGATATATATATAAAATAAATGTCCTAATAAGATTTTTAAAAACATTTTATAGTGAAACCTTTTCATCTGTTGCTTAGTGTTTTTGTATAGCGTAGGTACTTTTTAAAGGTCATATACGTCACGTATTTTGTAAGCTACCACCGATACTAATTATTTTTTAACGTTACTGTTTATTGTCAGTTATAATATGAGCACATGACGAGCGGTTTAAACGTCACAATGGTCTAGTTATGTTAGCGGAAGCGTCCTTGAATCAAAAGTAAAAGTCGTTCGTGAGCTTCACTAGGTCATTATCGTTGTTTTATTATTTTTATTTTTTGTCTAATTCAAATACATTTAAATGAACTATACCGAATTAATATCTAGAAATAGACCCAAAAGTTAGTTTAATTGTACCTATTCGTATGTTCTCTGCAACTACTGCAATGATTTTATAAAAAATTCAAAGAGATGTGTCATTGAGTCAGAATAACATAAAGTCTATCAAGCGTGGCTAAAGTGGCAAAGATAAGTGCTCTTTGGGAGAGGTCTATGTCCGCTATGACAGTCTTTAAGCTGGTAATAATAGGTCCTCTTCACTTCTCGATATATCGCATGGGAAGAAGGCTCTCAGTGCCCCGTGTCTAGTGTACCTATTTCTATTTTTGAAGATGCAAAGTATAGGTAATTTAAAATATTCTAAAAGTGATAAATATAGGTACATAAAACAACCTTAACAGTCACTTATGTATTAAATTGCTTAGTATGTATACTTTCTCTGTTTACAAAATTTATTTTTTTAACTGTCGCCTATCGTAGTCTAAATGAAAGAAAATAAATTGTAAGATTTCTACTTTTTAACCGACTTCAAAAAGGAGGAGGTTATCAATACGGGTCGTGTCTTATTTTTTTTTTTGTATGTTTGTTACCTCATATCTCGGTCATTTATGAACCGATTTGAAAAGTTCTTTTTTTTATTTGAAAGGGTATACTCTGAAATTGGTCCCATTTTTTATTTAAAGAAATAGTTCAGTCGTTGTATGTTTGTTACAACAGAACTCGGTCATTCATAAATCAATTTGGAAAATTCTTCTTTTATTTGAAAGGGTTTACTCTTAAATCGGGTCCCATTTTTTTTTTATAAAGAATGGTTTAGTGGTTTCGCTTTAATTTTATATTTTGTAACAAAACGTATGCAAGGAGTGAAGTGGTGTAAAGCAACGCGTCTTTTGCGAAGGATTTTCTGACATTGATATGTCCATGCTACAAGTGCGAAGTGATTTTCAAAATTAATTTTCTGTTAGAAAGGAAGTGGCTTTGGATGGGTGACCATTTGTGTCATTTCATTTTCAGCGTCTTCATTCTTTAGAAGCAGTGGACTATAGTTATCACTATAATTATCTAGTCGTTAAGCCAAGTTGGAGGTCTTATGGTCGTGAGAAATTACAACAGCAACGGGCGGCCATAAACCTGCGTTTACAGCACCACCGTTTATTTTTTGTATATCTGTTATATAACTCGGTCAGTTAAATTATGATTTTTGATGATTCTTTATTGTTGGTAGATCATAACTTTTTTGTTTTGATTTGTGGTTTCTGGGATTCAGGGTTAAGCGATCAGCAAAAGTGTTGACAAGGGCTTTATTTCTCTATTTAGAATCTTACCTCTCGTCTCTACTTTCTTTCAAACGGCGCGGCGCTGTCTCATTTGCTCAGCACGTTTAGTAGGTCTACCCATATTGAATATATTTATACACAATTAATTCCTACTAAAAGTTTTAAAATAAAATTATTTTAGAAAAAATATTAGAACCGACTTCAAACAATAGCTGCTCTACATGTTCAATCCTTAACAAAAAGTAGAAAATAATATTTTAATTACTTCATAGCAAAGAACATTCAAGGAGAATCAACGCAATCCTTGATACCCATACTACTTTACTATTTATAGTTTTTAATCAGTTATTTTGGAGTCGGTGCCAGTTAAAGAATGCTTAATGTTTAGGCATATTAACTTCTAAAAATAATATTTAGGCATTGTAATTAGTTACTGAGGAACTATTATTTACTTTCATAAACAATATATATTTTTACGCTTTCTCTATGCGAAATTATTTTTATGATTATTTAATTATACTAAAGCGTAAATAATTTTAATGGTTAAAACAATATAAATACCTATTTATATTGTTTATTTACTTATAGGTAATGAAGCAAAAGACTGTGACTATGTTATCATTGAATTATAACATGGACAATTAAACGTACAATGTATTACTTGGCTTAGTTTTCTAACTTTAAAATAACAGATTAGTGATGACTGCCAAAGAAGAGATCGTATATAATGTTTGTCATTATATTCATGTCAAATGTAAGAGTATTACGGTAGCGATTAAAGATATACGGGTCGTGACATGACGAAAACCAGCTTATTTACTGATTTAATGCTTTACGATCAATACATCTTACCTTAATTAATTATTATATACCAGTAATTACTACTGTATTGCTTTGTATATTGTTATGCGGAAATAATATTACAATAACATAAACCCTATTATTATTATAAACCAGCGGCCCGCCCGGGCTTGACACGGGTGGAATTTTTTTTAAACATTGTGAGATAAATAAAGATACTTTTGTATGGGGATATCGAAAAGATCTTTTTTGTCAGACAATTTTTAAATTTTAAGTAAGAACCATCCTCGTACTTTAAGGAATATTATAAAAAAAGAATTAGCGAAATCGGTTGAACCGATTTCGATGAAAATTTGTATCTAGATAGATTTTGTAATAGATAGCGCAGGCGAAGCCGTGAGGACTAGTGTATAGCTTAGTAACAGCTGCGGAGGTCAGTACACCCGCTAGGATAAATATTACCTAATTGTTAATAGGTGATCGTTTTCTAAAACGGACAACATACGTGGAGAGCACATTATGCTGTTGGTGTCTCAGTAGTCATTCTAACAATCCTCACTACCAAAAAGTAATACATAAATACATAACTTCACGCCCGGACACAGGCGGGCATTAATGAGGTAAGCAGAGACTAAAGAACGCCATTTGCAGCCATGAAAGCATACCTCCATTGCCTCTTCAACATTTATTAATCTTTTCATACACACACGTCGCGCGTCGGATACGGGTGCTTGTAATAAATGTGCCCTTTTTCAACACATCTCTTAATTGGTCCGCTTATGTCTAACTCTAGGGTGACCCTTACCAACTTACCCAGTCATTTCTGGTCCACAAATCTCTTTCGTTATCCTAATTCCATCCATCTTTTTCACATGTCCAAACCACCTTAGCAGACTTATTTCAGTTTTAGTCACTATATCATCCATCATTCAATCCATATTTTTCTCTTATCACGCTATTGTTATACGATAGAAAGATTGATTGGTTGGTAGTCTGTTATATATATAGCAAACCAACAGTTAAGAACTAGTACTACACTAAATGCTCAAAATTTAAATTATATTTTATTATACTCGTATGTGTCGAATATAATTATGACAACCCAATGAATTTATAAATAGCTACGACTGATATAATCGTATCTGTCATGATGACATTTACACGATAAAGCTTTATTTATGTCGATTTAACGATTTAGTATAATAAATTTTGTTATTAATTTACATTATTTTTATGACGTACGAGTATTCTAACGCCGTGTGTCTGAAATGCACTTTTTGCCATCATTAGGTCTTACGTTATTAGGTGTGGGTACTCGCTTAGCTAGGTTATTATCATATTCCGTGCACTATTCCAAAGGATTCATGTATTTTTTAGATCAAATAACATAGACTACAAGACAAGTGTTGCGGCAATTTGTACCGAGATACTACACTGACTTTACAATAACAAAACTTTTTGTTTCAGACCTTCGCTATGAGAACGGTGGCTATTATATTGCTGGCTTATGCTGGCGTGGTATCGAGTTCTACGCTAGAAGTAGTCAACCAGTGGAGTCTTCTGCAGTTCGACTTTCCACCTGACCCGGTGCTCTTAGAAAAATTTCAACCGGAGAATACAGTCCCTACTGGACTTGAGATAGGATGGGACAGACTTTACCTCGGCATTCCTCGGCTAAGGGCAGGAGTACCGGCTACTTTAGCGTGGATACCTCGCAGCTTGCCTCCAGGCGTCAGTCCTGTTCTTCAGGTAAGATTATTTAAATAAAGATTTTTTTATTTATTTTTTAATACTAGTTAATAGTGTTCTGATCCTGTATGTGCATAATGGTTTCCAATGTTTTTACGGAAATCACTGTAACGACATAGACTGTATTACACTGTTGAAGTTTGAACTAACAATCCTATACCTATTATATTTCCTAACGTTACATAATCATCATGTAACAGTGTCACATGACTAATTAAGTGTCTCACAAGAGCAGTCTACCAATGTAGATATCAGGAGTCACTTACAACCTCTAAATACTTTTACCTACTGTTACTATTGTGAATACTACGTTCCACCCGATTTGTTATAATTAAATCTAAAAGGTTAAATGTTATGGCAATACAATTTTTACATATACTTTTGGTTCTCTTTTACAACGACCTAATTTGCTACATAACTAAACAGTATCGTCTATTGTTTTGCGAGTACTATTATGCAATTAGGGCACTTGTTTTGCCGGTACTTACATACATTCTTAGCCGTACGAGGCTTAAGAACAAAAATATCTCAGAGTTGTTATGTGTTAGTAATGCGTTTAGAATGTCTACAGAAGGCAACTGCTTAGCATCAGACAAACCGAAGGTTCACTTCACAGTTTTTAAAATACCTGTGTGTTACTAAGACTGCATTGTTAAAATGCATTCAAAGTGTACAGCATGTAGGTTTAGTTCGATATTCTGGTTTAAATTCTTTACTAAAATTATTTATTAATTATTTAGAACACAATATATACCTAAACAATATACCTTTTTAATTTTTAACGAAAAATCTGAAGAATGAAAATTGACAAAAATGTTGAATAATACTATTAAAATCATTCTCACACGAGATACGAACAAAAATATGAAATATAACTTTGTAGATATATTTTTTTTCTATATATCGTACGCTTTAGGTTAATAGATACATGATTTTTCGTGAATTAGACTAATTTTAAAATAGTAAGTGTAATATAGAAGTATACTTAAATGCAATATAAGTATTCATTCGGAATACTCCTCCATATACATATTAAAGTGACAAGGTGCTGAGCTGTCTCGGCCTCGAGCCGTTTACTCTGGCATTTGGCTGCTCGTGGAATCGTGCTCGTGGCATATCACGCCTATACCCTACTGATTATCCTCACAATAAGCAGCTCAACGATTGATTTCTTTTAAATAATGCTATCAGAACTTAAAAGGATAATAATAATTTTGGAGACAATGTGTTTTTCTGTGACTTGTTTTCAAGTATGGTAGTTTATTTATTTAAAGCAGCAGCGTCATTTGCATACTAAACTATTAACTCTTACAGAGACTCGCGCAAAGCATAAACATTTTAGTGAAAATACATATTATGTACATCAGCACAGTGGGCTGTGTGTGTGGCTGCAGAAGGCGAATTTCATCGTGAATTTGTGATACACGACATAACTAAAAAGGTTCCCTGCTAGACTTATGAATGAGTTTACTGTTGTTACCATGCGAGCGAATTGGAAGTAAGGTAATATTTAGTATAATAGATTATTTTACCTGCTTTTTACGTTACCAATGGAAAGAGAAGGAATAATTCTATTTAGTCTAAAGTAAAGAATCAATTTGTCACTATTTACTCCGCGTCTTTCTGTAATTAATCATTCACTTATAACAATAAAACTAACGTGTAGTTAGTAGCACTCAATATATCAAGCTGTCTAGATCATAAATGATTTCAGTTTTATATTGAATTAACTTCAGCTTTATCTAAAAGCTGTACGAAATATCACGATAAGTAGATATCTTGATAGTAAATAACTGGCTTAGGAAATCGACAATAATTTTAACGTAAAGTCAATCTGACAGCTAGCTGCTTTGAATTACAATGCTTTAAGTAAAACTAAGTGAAAGGATAAGTACTCAACAATGAGCTTAAGAACATAATGACCATGGGCTATGTTGAACCATTAGTCGAAATATATACTTAGTGACTAAATTACTCACTACTGGGCAAAATTAGTAGTTTAGTCCGAAGTAGACTTTAGTTGCAGTTGGAAATTAAGTTTCGAAATGAATTAATTGACATAAAGGCTATTTGATATAAATTAAAATTGGTTAAAAAGGCAAAGCACCAAGCGATCTGTATTAAATTGACGATTAATATACCTACATAAAAGTCATTCCGACTATTTAATTAGCAAATGATTCAGCGCACTAAATTGTGCTTGAATTGAAATTTGTTGGAAAACTTCATTGTTGATAACATGCGCATCTTATTATTCCTAACCTCGCCTTGGTCTGAACACGTGCTTTACAAACCGCATCGTAAGTAAAAAAGAGACAAAAGGCATATTACATCTATTTGTAATTATTTATCTTGAGATCTTAGCCGTAAAGTTTAAATTTGTCAAATCACTGATCACATTTTATATCAGTTTTACACTAATGGTGTCGAGCATAATTGTTTTGTATGTATTGAGGTTATCTAGATAGTATCATTGAAGCAAATGTAACGGTAGTTTTCACCAGAATGTTATAATTATCCAGTTATTATCATAAATCATGTAATTATTAATAAAAAGAAAGCAGGGGGCAGGATACTGCACTTAAAATTGTGCATTATAGCATTCGTGCGAGTACCTCTAAGAGAGTTAAGGCAAAGCGAGATTAGGGATTGCATTAATATCCTACAGGAGACCGGAACTATAGAAGCATGAAACAGGTATATCTAAATTTCTGTACAATAACAATTTTCACTGTTTTTAAGAAAGCGCTGTTTTCGATAAGTAACCTTCTAAAGAGACATTGTAACGATATAATTTCAAAATAGATTTTTATTATTTTTCTACTTTTGAATTTTTTTAAATTTAATAGTATCATTTAATTACTAGCACTGTTACCCCTTTTCTACTAATTTACAATCTTCATCTTAGGCTCTAGCACCAACTCATTGGTGACAGCAGCGTTAAATTATTTCAAAATTTAGTACTCAGCGTACACACTAGGGCCACTGTATATTTTTCATAATAAAAATATTTTTGCGTCATCCCATGTTCTCGCACGAAAAGCTACTGAGTACTGACAGCTGTGCCCAGTGCGACCAACTTTAAATTAGAGATCCTGCCCAGCCTAGACAAGAAAACTGACAAATCCTGCCAAACTCTTATGCACAAAATGCCTAAATAATGCCGATATCATTTTAAAATTTTAATAATCTTTCATCCTTTCTAGTAATTTTCTAGTGAAGACGTTTTAAAAACGTTTGCACGTAAAATTATAAAGATATTTTAATACCTACTTACTGATACTTCCTGCAATTTTCCTGTTAAATTGTTAAAAAATGTATACTCACCGATGACTGCCCAATGTATCCGATCATGTTCTTCTTATGCTTACTAAGTAGTGGTTGCACGTTTTTATATTAGATAACCTAGGCACCAACTTAGTGTTACATGCTTTACACTAGGGCTGTCTAAAGAAAAGCTCGCGAGCCGCATCCGGCCCGCGGTTCATCTGTGTGGCCTGCAGAGTATTTTTAATATTATAATAATATCGAAAGAATTAATTCTTCACTTTTACTAATTTCGTTGGTACCTAGATATAAACCCTTACAGGCTAAAAAAACCTATTCTATATATCTTAAATAAAGACAGCATCTGGTTAAATTTAACACAACTAATCCATAAACACAATAGAAGTTGATTATCTAGCACTTAATTAACTTATTAAATAACTGCTTTAATTTATAAGTTAACTTTTCTCACGTATTACACACAAGGCGACTATATTAGGCGAAGTATATTTATGAGAACTACATTTGGACTTACAATATGTGGTCAATCAGAATATATAAATAATTTAATATACTAGATTTCAAGCAATCAATGGCTCGTGTAACCTTATTCCTTCAAACGTGATAGTAACACTGAGATAGCATTCTCACATTCTGTTACTACCAGTCCATGTTTTGCGATTGCAGAGATAGATGTGTATTTGACATACACAGGCAATAATAGAGCTGCAGCACATAGTGATTTGTTACCGTATAAGTAGCTTTAAACGTTCTGATAACAGCTATGACATTTTTTCATTGATTGTGATAACTAAGCTTAGCCCGACCTCTATGTTATTCTTACATAAAAACAGTCGAAGCAATATACTGTGCAAACAAGTTGCGATATTTGGAATTAATTTTTAAGTTGTGCAATGGTTTCAGTTTGTATCACCCTCCAAAGCGGAGTCTAGGTATACATCCAATAAGATTATATTATAGAACTGGCTGGCCTACATTGATAAGGCCCTGGTACACATTGGTGCAGTTTATTGGGCCAATATTCTGGTCCAACATCTGCTAGATTTTTAATGTAATTGTATTGTTTGCTGCCAACGTTGGTCGCTGTATAATCAACATAGCCCCGTAGACTGACGAAATGTACGTACGTGTGTATATTATCATTAGTTGAAAACGTCCTAAAGAAGGGTTTATTCTAAAGTAGTACCATTGATGACTGTAGTAAAGTAGATACCTTATATTTAATATGCAGTTAGTCCACACGAGACAAAGTAAAGCGACTAACCCCCAGTTTCTGAAAGGCTGATTAACGAAAAATTAACTAATCACCTGTTAAATTTCATATGAAGTACCAATTGGGTTGTTAAAAGCATGAATAATTAGTTTAATTTCATCTAGTTAGTTACTAATTAGATCAAATTAAACTAAATATCCACGCTTTTTGCATGCTTTCAGGTACTTTACATGAGATTTAACAGGTGATTAGTTAATTTTTCGTTGATCAGCCTTTTAGAAACTGGGAGTCAATGTACAGGGTTCATTACCCACCATTACTTACTAACTGCAAATTAGATGCATTTGGATTGTCGAACCTCGAACCATATCATTATTAAAATAATTTATCTGTGATGTAAAGTTGCAAGATTTCATAAATATTTATTTATTTACCTTTCATTCAATATGTACCACTTACCAAACTGCATTTTATTCTAAGAGCACGGTTTTTGATTAAAATTGATTACTGCCCACGGTAGACTTCAATTGCTTTGACCTTAAAATATCACCGACACACAAAGATATAATTAGACATTTATATTTACAATAAGTACAATTTTTACATGTGACCGCAACTAGATCTGTTTACCCCTTCCGATTTTGCAACGCTGAGTGTTTAAATTTACAAATATGAAGATATTAGTATTTAAAAGGTTATCCAAGTTTATTAAATATAATAAATAAATGGGATAACAATTATTGGTCATCGCTGCGTTGTTATCGCATGCTGTCGTCAGTGACAATTAATAATGACACTTTCATTGTCCTTGACGACGACAACGACCGCGATCTTTTGTTTTCACGGAAGATGGTAGAGTTCTAACCTGAATTTAATAAAATTTTACAATTTTACCATTAATAGGTAAATACTAGGTATACAGAATGTAAGCAATTCCCAGATTCTGCAAACAACTTTAATTTGCAACTGCTAAGTGGGTGATTAGCAGAAGTGTGCAAATTGAGTTCGCTTGAAGCATCAAAGTATATTCTGATCTTGATAGTATTATAAAGCTCTGCTAAAATCAAGTTTCTAATTGCCCACATCGAACTATAAGCTTTGTGAACTACGTTTCTTGCTGTTCCGGTTTTGTATAGATGTTTTCTTCGCCATATTGACATACCTACTGTTATCATTGAACTATAAAGATCAGAAATATGAACTTGACCAGAACTTAACGAATGATATGCGAAGACATTTTACTTCACGGTTAAACAGATCTACGTAATAATATTATGTGTTTGTTACACCCAGTTTCTGAAAGGCTGATCAACTAAAAATTAACTCATTACAATAATTCGTTTTATTTTATAAATTAATTATCCAAGCTTTTAGCATGCTTTTAGGCATTTCACGTGAGATTTAACAGGTAATTAGGTAATTTTTTATTGATCAGCCTTTGAGAAACTGGGTATTAGTCTTGCAAAATAGTTCATAAACTTTTCGTAACATAAAATAGCATCTTATCAAATTTATATACAGAACACATGAAAGAAAATTATATTTAGATGAGACTTATTGAGAGCGTTTACGCGTCATGTGTGGCAACGTCGCAATTTAGTGTCTTATTCCGTGATTTTTAAATTTTTATTATTTAATCATTTATTCATTTAATATATGCAAATAATACATTTGAAACTTAAGTTGCGTTATTTTCATAGTAAAGTAACTGTAAGCATTATGGTTACTTAATTTTTAAATAGCTTACACCTAATTGTAACATTTGTACAGAACATATTTTTAAAATATAGTCCCGATTAAATGATAATAATTGAAAACCACGAAATATTGCCACTCATGACGCGTAAACACTCTTAACAGCTTGTTGTTATGATTTGCCGTGACTTGTAGGACGAGGCAAATAGCCTATTTGGTATGCCAGGAAGAAAGCTAATCTATACCTATTTGTGTTTTTCCTGTACTATCACATTTCTAGAGTCAATAAACAGGTTGCGCTAAGAAATTATATCCATTTAAAGCATATGGAAAACCGTTATATTTATAGAAATCTCAATGATTACTATAGGATAAAATTTACCTTAAAGATGTATCTTGTCTTACAACTTTTTCCACTGAGGTGCATGTAAACATGTGGTTGTAAATCAAGTAATTTTGATTAATGTTCCGTGTCCGAGTTAGATAACGCTATGAGCATGTACAATGTTTTCAAGATACGGGAAAGCGTGAAGGGCAAGCAACGGCCAGTGCGCTGGCCTTGACGGTACAACTTGGTCGATTGTGGCCATTTAGATCTGCAAAATTTACGCGCCGATACATATTATGTACCCATGTACCTATCTAGAAGACGTCAATATAAAATTATTATATATTGTTCTTAGAAAATTACTAGTTTTTTTCCTTTTTTTGTGGCAATTTGAAGTGATAACCTCGGTATGTGTCAGTTGCAAATAGTTCTTGACAGTCAGTCAGTGTTTATGATGAATTGAATCCAAAGATGAAACACAAAGTTTGTTCCCGTGATTAGTTGTTTGCGATAGTCGTCATCAAAGAAAAAGAGCAGTAGTATTTGATTGTTAGATAGTATTGCGGACTGGTTCATAACCGCAGTACCTAAAGATGATATTTAGTAGGCAGTCACTATTACATGTTTACTGGTATATCCTTAGTCGGTCACGGCATCTATGTTGTATATGTATTTGAGACCTGGATCTATTAGGACGCACAGCTATTTCAAGTATTATTATATAGGTATGTAGGTAGTAGGTACATAAGACAATACTAGAAACTAAATCGACATTGAAATTGGCATTTATTTTTGGCACTGGAATTGATATGAAACTTTTATAACATTTATTCTAGCATCGTGGTATATTGATTTCCAAGGTGATTGCCTAGAATTTTAAACATGACATGGACAGTCTAGAATTATATAAAGACGTTGTTGACAGTGAATACATTCAAACGCTTTCCAATGCGACGCGAATTGTACACTTGTTACGTAATCTTCAATCGGTATAACTGGACACTATCAGACTACACGTCTTCTTGGGTTTTACTACAAGCTTACAAAAACAATAAACTGAGACAAAATTTATATGAATGAAGGCGTTGAGCTAGTATCAGTCGTAATAACAACAACGCGCCGCATAAAATTGTACTCGTAGTAGGAAAAGATGAAACTTGAGATAACTGTGATTTTTATATTATGTTTATATTGTTTATATTTGTTTAAATTAAAGATTTCGTCTTATTTGATATCTTACTAGAACATCTAGTTAGAAAAGGTACAACAGCAGGCTAACGATTTTGATTCAGATGTATATTTGCGTGCTTAAATAAGACGTAAACTGCATCTGCACTTTTATAGACAGACGTACCAACTAAGACTTTCACTTACGATCATTTAGTTTAATTTAAACTTGCTAACTACAAGCCAGATGGCCTATTTTATAATATTTCGCACAACAAAGTTTCTGGATTTAGGGCCGGTCGACCGTTTCACATCGAAATGGCAGAGGACGGCAGCGGCGTGGCGAGCACTTGTGTGAAATAATTTTAAACTTATCTACTTACGTATCAAAGACCAGTATCTATACATATAATAAAAATGTAACCGATCGCTGTCTGTACATGGAAGATATATGAGAAAAAATACTATTGGGACCTATATCAACGCAAATAGAACCCAAAACAATGATTTTTAAAATTTTTGTCTGTTTGTCTGTTTGTCTGTTTGTCTGTTTGTCTGTTTGTCTGTGCGTTTGTGCACGCTAATCTCAGAAACGGCTTATCGGATTTAAATATGGTTTTCACTAATATATTGTGGTAAGCTTCACTTAACATTTAGTGTTTGTTTCATGTCAATCGGTTCATAAATAAAAAAGTTATGCCAATTTAAAGAATCACATCGAACATTCGTTAATTTACTACAAAATCTTATAGAAACAGATATTTTAACAGGTTGCGGAATAGCTGATAGTGTTTTTATTCCTCGGATTCCTGTCATTCTAAACAGTCTTTCATTTAGTTTTAAACGATTCCAGTTTCCAGTGAGCCTATGTTTTGCGATGACTAATTAAAGTAATTAATTAATTAAGTAATTAAAGTAAAGGTAAGACACTAAAAGTTGTGGGTGTGGATCTAAGTATTAGCTGTTTTTCGGTCAGCTTTATGTGGCTCTATCACGTGTTAGCATTACTAGCAGCCTGTATGCTTTGATCCCTGATGGCTATACGTCTAATCCATACATCCATACATATTATAAAAGGCTTTGTCCTGACTGACTGACTGACTGACAGACAACGTAAAGTCTAAACCGCTGGTTGTAGCGACTTGAAATTTGGAGGGTGTGTTTGTCTTAATGTCTAGAAGTGTACCAGCTTTGAAATTTTGTTTTGGAATACTTTTATTTAAATAAAAAATACGCTCATAATTTTTTTTTACTGGGGTGGATTTATAGGAGTGAAATAAAGGATGAAATATTGTATGGAAAAATCTTTGCTTTTGAAGTTGGCGACTTGAAATTTGGAGGGAGGGGGAAGGGAGGGGGAGGAAGAGGAAAGGAAGGGAGAAGTGAGGGGAAAGTGCGGGGGTAGCGAGGGAGAAGTCAGGGGAAAGGGAGAGGAAAGTCAGGGGGAAATCGACTGCCTCTGTATTTCGGTGGTACTGTGTATGGACTGTGAGGTCGCGGGTTCGATTCCCGCTCAGTGCAAATATTTGTAGCATGAATTTAAATAATCACGTCATAAATGTGGTATGTATTTAGTTTAGCTTAGTTTGTTTTTAAGTTAGGTTAACACGTCTTATTTCTTTATTAAAATGTAAATTAAAATGTAAATACTTTATTAGTTAAAATGTAAATACAAGTTAGATTTATATTTTCTGGATTTATTTTATTTTTTATTTTTGTGATAAAAACATGTTTGTTAACACGTTTCATTACGGAATAGGTGGAATTGAAGTGAATTACGAAATAGTAGTAGTCGATTTACGCTGGTTTCAACATGAATGGGTCGGATCGACCAGGGATGTACTACCCTCTCATAGTTTTCGACGTAAGAGTAATAGTATCCATATTATTGCGTTTCGTTCGGTAAGCGCGAGAGCCGGAGGCCCAACTGATGCAGAGATGACAAACCTCGCAGCATGTGTGGGACCAGCTGAGTATCCGCGGAGTCATTGTGTGGGTGGTGTGGGTCAACCCGTCGGCCAGGGAGACCCGTATAAACGGTGGTGCCGCTGGCCGCCCGCGGCATTGTACAAGGGCCCAATTAGACCTAACCAAAAAAAAAGAGACTGCCCCACCAGGTTGCGCATAATCTCGGAGTGGTTCGTCGTGCAGGTTGGTGACCGGATAGTGGGACCCGGCGACCATTTTCGAGACGGTACGGGGGCCTTTTGCGAGCAGTCCGTATCATGGAAGCCCGGAGGCCTAAGACCCTTGAGCCTTCACAGCTGCGAAGAGACATCGCCTCCTCAACGGCCGTCTTCTATCGCCTTTACCACGGAGAGTCTTCTCAACAGCTCTTTAAATTAATTCTACCCTCTCCCTTTTTATCCAGAACGACACGTGCGGGACTGAAGTACTACCCTTTCACAGTGCAATCTAAAGGGTCTCGAACCAAACGATTCAGCACTTTATAAGTTTGTCGCTCAATTAAAGCCTGGAACTCTTTACCAGCGCATGTGTTCCCACCTAACTTTCATCCTGGGACTTTTAAGCGAGGCGTGAAGAAGCATCTCACTAAGCCGCTATAGTGGAGGCCACCATACCAGTAGTTTGGCTTTTGGAATGGTGTCCACTACTTCTGAATTCCACTGACTGCTTACCATCAGCCAGAGTAGAGGCACTTTGGCAGACTAATATAAAAAAAAAAACTTATAGCGTTTTTATTCCTCGGATTCCTTTCATTCCAAACAATTTCCCGTTTAGTTTTAAACGAGATCAGTTTCCAGTGAGCCTATGTTTCGCGATGACAATTAATGAGTGTGGATCTAAATATTAACTGTTTTTCGCATGGTCAGCTTTATGTGGATTTGCCACGTGTAAGTAATCCTAGCAGCCTGTGTGGCTTTGATCCGCGATGGCTATACGTCTAATATTGTAGATAGAGAAGCATTTACTGTAAAGATTTTTCTTATTCACCTAAACGAAGATGTTTATAATTCAAAACAAACCAAAAGATATATCCAAAAAATGCTGCCCAAAATCACTATTCCACGCGGACGAAGTCGCGGGCACAGCTAGTCGCTTATAAAATTTAACAAGTTGGGTGGCCGCCTGTGGCGCCACGAGGCTGCTCGGGGTGCTGCAACCGGCCTCGCGGCACCGCACCAGCGTTGCCTCTTGTTTCTTCGTGCATCGCGTCGCTGGCGGCTGCTGCCGTATTCTAGCATTCCCGTGTGTAACGGCCCTTATGACTTAAACCTCTAGAAATGCATTGAAGAATATTTGCATGTCGTAATAGCGGCAAAATACCCACAAAACCAAATTCTAAGTGTACTAAATATTCTAAATTTATGTTTCCGCATTTTATGCAAATGAAGCTTATAAATATAGTTAGTAATACAAAAGGTTATTCTGTAATGGAGCGTTTACCTCAAAAACAATAATTTTACTGTTTGAATTGTACGAAGTTTGAATGTTTTAATATTGATGTTATTTATACCGAGACAGTTCTAATTCTACCAACAACAGGCTTTATTAATGTAAAAGTAAATTATTTATTTTGCGAAAAAGGGGCGGAAATATTAATTCATGACCAAAAAGGCTTACATATATTTCTTTGATCTAGTGTTTTCTTATTTTATCGTGATATAAAACATTTATATTAAACCTATTATGTCAAAAGTAATAATGTCAGTTATCTTCTTTTTAGGGTTCCGTACCCAAAGGGTAAAACAGGACTCTATTACTAAGACTTCGCTGTCTGTCTGTCTGTCTGTCACCAGGCTGTATCTCATGAACCGTGATAGTTAGACAGTTAAAATTTTCACAGATGGTGTATTTCTGTTTCCGCTATAACAACAAAAACAAAAAAAATAGCAGACAACAAACGTGTTTTTTTTGCTGGATATTGATAACGACAACAGGTAGACGCTATAAAA
Source organism: Parascotia fuliginaria (assembly GCA_963082885.1). Lineage (NCBI taxonomy): Eukaryota > Metazoa > Arthropoda > Insecta > Lepidoptera > Erebidae > Parascotia > Parascotia fuliginaria. The sequence continues at coordinate 8,807,131 of OY720178.1, read as the reverse complement.
ATATTCACAGAATATTTAGTTATATATTCACCTTAAAAATAAATAGTTAAAGTAAAATACAAAAAACATTTTTTCTTTGCCGTTTGTATGATAATGGTACGAAACCCCTTGTGCGCGAGACCGACTTGCACTTGGCCGATTTTTTTAGTATTCTTATTTTGTTTTCTTTAGTTGGATACACATCTGTTAGGGTGTGCGAGCAATTGCCTGTTAGGGCACGTTTCCACTCACTCGAAACTCGACAGAGTGGAGAGAAGAGGGCCGTCAATTAGCCAATCACAACATTCAAAATCTCCAGTCCGCATCATTGGAAATGTTTTGATTGGCCAAATCACGGTCAGCTCCTCTCCACTCCGCCCCGCTCCGCGTTAATGGAAAGGCACCCTAATGTAACGTTACAGGTCCGAGCATTACATTGGTAAGGGAAGCAAACCGAGCATTACAGTGAACACAATGCTCGGCAGTCTGGGAGGCAGTTTGTAACATAATGCTCAAAATCGAATCCGTAAACGTTACATTACAGGTGAATGTTCGCGGTGAGGGAGCACTTTTAAAGTTCAATATCACCTTTTATGAATAATAGTATCGATTGAAAAGTGGAATTCATTGACAAGCTGATTTATTTACGCTATTACAACGATCGTCTTAGAGCATGACAAACATATTGAACATAACGATTGAAAGTCCATTTATCGATATTCTAGTACAATGTGACATAGTGATCCGACATTATTTGGTTCAAGGCGAAGTCTAGATTTCCGTCTGAAAATTATTGATAGATATTTTTAACCGTTACTAGGTGCACACAGTTGGTAATGTTAGAATTGAGAAAATTAAACAGGCAATAATTGAACGTCAGTTAATTTTAAGTTAAACTTAAAATCCGCATCTAAACAATCCTATTCTTATAAACAGGTTACATTACAATAGTTGACGTAGCAGAGGGTCGTTAAATGGAAGTGATAACGTGCGATTTAAGGGTCACTTAAAATCGAATGAATTTAGTATTTGGGAGGTCTTTCTTCATCAATTAGAGCGAAATTTCAAACTGTGCATTGCCTGAACAGCAAAAATGTGATACTGTTAATGTTATAAACTTGCATAGTTTACATAATAAGTCAGCGTATGCTTCTTTATAATTACACTAGCCAATTAAGATCCTCAACCGCCCTTGATCTATAAACCAATAAATATAAAACCAATTCTTATCCATGATTTTTTCCTTCACAGGCCTATCCCGACTGGTCGTGGCATTCAGCGGGCCGAGGTGACATCAATTGTACGGGTCTGGTCTCCGTATACCGTATCCGTGCTGACCGATGCAACAGGCTCTGGGTATTGGACGCCGGTGTGGTGACCAGCATCGACGACTTCCGACGTGTGTGTCCACCCAAGATACTCATTTTTGATATGGCTACAGACCGTTTAGTAAGTAACAATTATAATATCTTTTTATTTTCTGTTAGCCGTCAGAAAAAGAGAAGAGTACAAACTTTCTCGGCTGCGATAGTCATAATGCCGACTAAAATTCCATTTTGCATTGATCTCATTTTATTTCATAGGCTGCCAAATCTTGATACTACAACAACGGTATCTAAAATATGCTTACTATTGTTTAACAACGCGTCAGTGCTTTTTGCTATTATAAAAGATAGATGCTTAGATACCATTTGCAGTACGTCTCATGTTTTATGCTTTTTTTAACTATCTTCGTCATATAAAGAATAAGTAATCCTTTTAAACCTATTTTAGACAAAAACAACCAATAAACAAACAATCTCGTAATTCTTAGGTGCGCTTTCTACAAAATGTTGTTATTTATATTCATCTAGCAAATAACACATTGCAACACGCTAACGTGCCATGAAATATATTAATATAGAGCATATACCTACTTAGTTATGTAGTAGCATAATCATGAGTTGTGTGCTTTCGTTTCACACCATTACGCTGCACTGGTGACAACGTAAAATATGTGTCAAAATTTTGTTCCTTAAGTACATACTAGAGGCGCTGCTCATTTTTTAAACAATTTTTTTTAAAGTCATAAACGCGTTTTAAAAGCATGTAAAGCCTTTAATCAAATGTGATATTGCTTAATGCCATCCGTATAGACGTCATATGTAATCAAAAGTATACTATGACCTTTATCGTCCTTGGATTATCCCTCCAAGGTGAGCTCTGATAGAAATCTTGATTACATCCGTCTAAAACGCCTATTACAGGTAAGCCAAACTCACATAATTTTTAAGAATGGGAATGGGAATGGGAATGGGTGGGAACACGGTTTTTATAAGTGGGTTAAATAATAGTCATAAACTGACCATGATTTCATAGACATAATTAAACAATTATACTGTTTAATATACATACATTTAACACGACTTTTTTACATATATTTTTTATTGGATTCAATCGAATGAAATCAATGTATGTTATATTTAGTTAGTGATATGAGTTCTAAATCGTTTGTTTTGTAGCTTAGAATCTTTGCTCAAAAGCGGGATCAAGTTAGTTTTAAGTACTTGGCAGACGACTTTCCCTATGCCGTAGACCTGTATCTATACCCGTAGTTAAAGGTAGAGATTGTGTAAATGCAGTTCTCATGTAATGTCTAGTTTGTAATGTGAACTAAATGTAGTTATATTGAATTTATTAGATTCTGTAGTTAACAAAAGGGCGAATGGATACTTGGGACTTAACCTAATACTAAATACAAATGAGAATTCACGGATATACTTTGCATCATACATCTCATACTGGTACAAAAACAAATTATAATACGATTACGTCATCGATTTAATACTAAATATTAATGCCGTGTTATACCTAATTTAACTAGGTAGACAGTTTAACCGGTCAGATTACGGAAGTGTAGTAGAATGCAATTACGAATACTCACTGCTGTGTCCACGAGATAGGAAAGATGCAGGATCTACAAAGAGAGATACAAGCCCATACTCCGCATACTTTTATTACACATTATATACTGCATGTAAATACGCTGGCTACGAGAAAAATAAGTCTTTAGAGACTCCTTTACCTTAACTATGTAATACATAAATAAACTGAGGTGCACAACATGCCCAATGGGTTGAAGTGTTTTGGTGCGATAGGGATAACCTCATTCTTAATTTAGGATAATGGTTTACTTTAATGACGCCCCTATTAATTTGTTAATAACACAAGGTATTAAGCAATGACTTTGAATAAAAACAGATACATTTATACATAATTTATATTAATCAATAGCACTGACACTTGACTAATTATTGGACTTATCAATTGTTAAATTACAGGAGAATATTAACTCTATTATTAGTTCATTAAACTGACTAAGTATATATAATCTTCTGCCTATAGAAAAGGTAAGTATTGTGGTAGATGTAAAAGCTGATGATAATTGATAATATAATAAGTCATCTATTTCCACTACTGTGTACAGTTACAAAACGAATCCTACTATTGACATGCGTTGTAATTAAATGCACATAAAAATGCGTATTTGGCTTAACTGAATTACATATTAATTAAAAGTGATAATTACGCGCACGCATTTTAAAAGTAGTTTAGACTGCGTGCAGACTGTGGTCACGAGTAGTTACGACAGGACAGGATATGACAAGGTTGTCCATAGCGATAGAATGCATGCAATAAACAAAATGTCTGGCGGTCAAGGCTCCCATCGGTGACAGCCCTACTGCAAATTCTTTATGAAGGTAAGTGTGTATTGTCTTTTGATAAAATAAAAAATACGCTTTGACGACAATTTCATTCGTCATAGTATACCTATTAACGACCAGAGCAACAAATAGGGGCAGACGCGGTATTTTTCTCCATTCAGAAATGTCCTTTGTGTGTACGCGGTTTTAATGTCAATTCAACAACTTATTACTTATACACTGTTTATCTGTACTAAACATAATGTAAATGACTTTATGCATACTAATAAACAACGGTGTCGTGTTTAGATATATCCTTCTTAACTATAATTATATTATAATTCAGATAATATATTACTTAAAGTTTTAATCAATTTTATCGAGATTGTTCTTTGTAGTTGTTATTTTCATTGGCACCAGGCTAACCCCTCGCTAATGAAGAAGACGCGATTTATTTTCATTTTTGAACTCTTACTGACTCGAGTAAATCTTCCATTGTTGTTATACTTCTAGATTATTTGTCTGGGCGTAAAATTTTAACGTCAATTACCAAAAACTGAATGTGCCAGTAATTTAACACGTATTATAATCACCAGATCCCGTAAACTGAATACCGATATATAACGTGTGTACCTAATACCGAATTTAATCATACTGAATTGTTTAATTGTGCAAATAACTCTATTGCCAAGTTTGATTAGCTAATGTAAAAATTAGGGTCTTATTAATTGCAGTGATGATTCTAATGAGTCATGAATGAGTAGTTCGATGAAATAAGTAATTATAGAGTAGGTATAGTAACAATTTCACGACCGGCCAAGATAGCCTGTAGCTGGCCAGTCTTTCAGCTGATATGATTATAATAAAATTAAAACATTATTTGAATTTGCTGCTGAGGTAAGAGAAAAGAATCAATAATAATAATAAAAACCTAGTTCAGCTGTCATAAAAGAGGATACGAACAAAAAGTTTTAAGTCAAAGTCAAAGTCAAAGCATTTATTTCATTTTGATCATAAAGTATGATGCGTATGAAAAGTCAACATTACATTTAGTCAGCCAATTGACCTACAGCCAGTTCGCTGACGAGGTAGAGCTGTGAGAAGAACTGGCAAGAAACTCACGCCACTCTTTTCAATCGCCAGATAATTACAGTTATTTGAATGAGTTACAATTTAAACACTCAAAGCAACCTAAGAACCATACAAAGTAATTATTACAAATTAACTAATTAATATAATACTAAGATTAAAGAAAGAAAAGAGAGGATTTCTATTATTTAGTTTCAACTAGTATGGTAATTTGACTTCTTCTTTCTTATGACTCCACACGAGTTCTATTAGGTATACTTTTTGACACCTAAAAGTATAATAGAAAAGTAAAATGAAAAGTAGAAAGCTAATGTTTGACATCTAATGAGTTATGGTTTTATATTAATAACATGTGATGCGACAGTGAATCGACTTTGCGGCTGATTGAAAAATTTGGTAGAATGAATTGCATCAAATTAAAAATGGTCTACATTGTTAGACCAAAGTGAGAGTCATAGAGAGGTCATAGAGGGAGGGCTATTAGTGACAGTAACACTAGATCTTGCTCTCACTGATGTTCGACACACTATATGTGTTGTAGTACACCGTGAAAAGTTGCCAATGCACAGAAAATCTCATTTCCATAATTTGAATATTTAAAGTAGGCGAAAATTATAAAAATATTATTAAAACAAAATTACCCACAGAATTAAAACATAATATTGTTTATACGCATGACTCTTTGTGTCATAATTTTAACATGATGTAATATGAAAACTAGGCGTATGAAAGCTGGTAAAGTGTAACGCCTACATTACTCGAGGTTTTTGTCATAATCTAAACGTGCACACATCGTCAAGTAAATGTGTGTTTGATAAGTATCTACACTCTCGCTTCACTTGTGTCGTAACTCGCACTCGTACTGTGAAGGAATAGCTATTAGGTTCAAGATCATGTTCCGATCTTGGCCCGATCACGGTCACGAATTTGCTAACAATAAAATAGATTTTGTTTCCGCAATGTTCAAACCATTCATCAAATTTGTATTGCTTTTATTATTTTGCGTTTTTCGGTGGTTGGAGATATCGTTTTTGTTAATCTTTTCACTGTTTTGTTTTTAAAGTAATACATAATACTTAAGGTTGATTTAATTTGGTCCTTAAGTAGATATCCTTTTAGGGTTCAATCTGTACTTATTCTTGAGGCCGGTCTTTCAACTTTTATTTTATGCAATATAAATTTTATTTGGTTGGAAGGAAAAGGTTCAATGCTCCGAAAAAGGAACTGATAAATGATTTCTGATAAAGGAGAATACCCCTTTAATAGCAGTGTGAAGTCTATACTCTATAAGTACTATTATATAAAGCGAAAGAGTTTGTTTGTTTGTATGTGTGTTTAAACCTGCAAATCTCTAAAACTACCAGTCGGATTTGAATAATAATTGTTGCGTTTGGTAGCACAGTTCTTAAGGAAGGTTATAGGCTATTTATATTAACACGCTATTGGCAACGGGAGCGGAGCAGTAACCAAAGATGTAACTTAACGTGGGTGAAACCGCGCCGCGGAAGGTTAGATCACTAAAATATATAATATGATATATTACAATTTTTTTACCCTAGTATTGAAATACCAAATAATTAGATATTGAACTGAATCATAACAGCCATCAGTCAACATATTTATAGAATGATCCCAGATGTTAAGTAATAGGTTGGTAAGTAAATACTTACCAAATCTTAGGTACCTAAGGCTTACGGAAAATACCATTTTTCAATTTTCATGTTAAATGTGAGTTAAGTATCTTCTTACTGACGACCTAAAGGTTTTTCTTATTAACAATATTAATAAATTGTACGGGAAATTAATTTGGAAGAAGTGTAATCGTTATTTATAACCTCAATTTTAACATCAATAAAAAATTTGATCACTCATTTGAATTATCTGTAGAATATAAAACAGTAATTTTTTGTCTATGAAATGAAATTAAAATAACCAAGACACAGTAAATTTTATAAGGGCCCAAAGTTCTTAGGACTGTGGGCAGTCCTTGAGTTCAAAAGAATGTGGTTAGCGACCGCCTGCGGAGCAAACCCGGGTACCCTATTCGCTCAACTGGTGTGCGATTAATCTTGTTCGTGATTAATATTGCACGGTTTAATTTGCTATAAAACTTATTACTTATTATAAATAATTTACAGAAAAAGAAGATCATTTATAGGAGAGAGCGTCAAATATTTGTCTTTAGGTGGAAGAAAATTCAGATCACAGACTAAACAAAATATTATAGTATTTTTGATTCATGATTGAGCAACTGATGGGCAACTTATGGATGAGGCTAGATGCCATATTTCTATAAACCATCAAAACTATGAAAATTTCACTTACGGGGGGAATATTGTTCCCATCCAGTACGTAAATAATAGGCATATTGGAATTTTCCATAGCGGTAATAGTACAGTCAGTTTTTTACGGTAGTAGATCCACGCTGATTTCAGCATGAATGGGCCGAACCGTCCGGGGAAGTACTACCCTCTCATAGAAGATCGACTTAAGAGTAGTAGTATCCGTACTACTGCGTTTCGTTCGGTGAGTGAGAGCGCCGGAGGCCTAATTTCCCCCCGTTCCTCTTTCCTCACGTCCCTCATTTCCTTCCCCTAACCCCATTCCCAGCCGCCATAGTGGAGGCCACCATACCAGCAGTTTAAAACGATAGCTTTTGGTATAGTGGCCGCCACTTCTGGATTCCACTGACTGCTTACCATCAGGCGGGGTGGAGTCACTTTGGTAGACTATACTACAAAAAAAAAAAAAAATTCAATGATACTCTTGTCGCTTTTAGAACTCACTTATGATAAAACATGGTTACCACTTCGCAACATTAGCTCGCTTGCTCGTCTGTGACATTGGCAATAAAAATGAGTCCTGGCCCAGATATAGCTTTCAAACAACGTTATTATTAGGTATCTAGTCTTTATGTAATTAGTGGGATCGTAAGAATTTATGACCAACGATGTACTTAAAATCAATTATACGGACTAGTGTTTTGTAGAACAAGCTAATAAGCATGTCAAGGAAAACTTAAGTAATAGTGGGACTGGTACTTTGATTAAATTTAAAGTTTAATGGAGGAGTCACGATTCAAGTACAATCTAGGTTACTTACGTTGCTGTTTATAGTTTTTAGGTGATCAAAATTTCACATGCTGAGAAACGGAGCTTGTAGGTATTTCGTTTCGTAATCGAACCTTATACCTATGGGGTTAGATATAGTATGTACTTACATACTAGGGATACAGGCCACAGGAAGTGAAAGGAGGTTTTATTCTATCGCTACTATAAATTGTTTGACTGAATGCTGGCAACAAATAGCTTAGGTAATGTTTCTGATTCGTGTACGGCAACCGGAATTCATAAAGGGTTACCAGTTACGAGGAAGCTTATCTACTCCGGCTGTTGTATACCAAACAATTTCTCCTTGCCTTGTGCATATAGTTTCATAACAAACTGCCATGTACAGAGGCAGTTTAGTTTGTTACGTTTATTATCGCCGGATATCTTAAACCTATGTAATAGGGCTCAATCTTAGACTCCAGGCTGTATTTTTGGAGACCAAATCCAACAACTCTACGCAGCTCTATAATAAAATCTATCTGAGGTCCTGTAAGTTTTAAACCACTTTAAACTCATGCTTTCAGATGTAACTTTTATGTTATACCACAAATAAGATGAGGTTATACTGACAATAGATACCTACTTATTCTGATGATCATTACGGTAGTCAGAAAACCGAGGAGTTTATTTGTTGTTCCATCTAACCTTCGTATATATAGATTTTATTCAGACGCCTTTTAGACTAGTAGACCACTTCGGTAAATTCGAGACGCAAAACGAGAGAAAAATTTATTTCATTATAATTTATCTAAGAATGTCTGATATCAAAATCATTATTCATAGCACTTTTGCTCCAAAGGTGAAATTTCTCGATGAAAAATTCGATATCACTTGAACACACCCAGAGATGGAACCTAAGACCTCTTCATAGCAGTCCGTATACGTTACCACCGAATCACGAAGTTTCTAATACGTCAGATTGATATTTATCAAACCATCAAGGTCGTGTTATTGTTTGAATAGGTGTGGCTTGTCCAATTGTCGTGATGCAATTATTGTTCGATTTAAATAGGTACGCACTATTTTGTAACCATGTTCGGTGTAATTCTAACTAACTACAGATTGTTTCAGATAGTTTAAGATAGGTGGTAATTATTATTTATTTTCCCATCGATCAAGATATATAAAATAAATAGATATAATTAGATATAAATAAATATATTTTATAGTTCGTAATTTTATAGTTGTTTTTTTAATACTAAAAGTGCAAGAGACAATTTTCTACCAGAAAAGTTGATATACTAACTAGTAAAATATTCGGTAAGGTTATTTTATGTTGTACCGGACAATAATACCGGAAAAATATTTGATATTTTTGAAACATGCTATAGGTACCAATAAGTAAGTTTGTCCATTCTAATGTGCTTGTCAGTTATGATACCGTACAACCATCTTGCCGGAGGCAGATTATCCTCTATAACTAGCACCAAATCGCCAAAAAATGCTTCAGAAGTTAGATCACTCACAACTGGCCATACAGATGAATAAACAAATGTACCCCTTTGTGCCGTGATAGCCATGATCCTTTGTTGGTCTGACAGCATAGTCAACTCCAATTTGAAAAATGGACAACAAAAACTGACACGTGCGTCTGGTAGTTGACCCATCAATTCTTGATTGGTTTGAGCAGCATGTCGAATTCTTACAACACACTTATGCACATGCTGTTTTACAAGAGCCTTTGCTATTATGATCCAACACTATTTTGTAACCATGTTCGGTGTAATACTAACTAACTACAGATTGTTTCAGATAGTTTAAGATAGGTGGTAATTATTATTTATTTTCCCATCGATCAAGATATATAAAATAAATAGATATAATTAGATATAAATAAATATATTTTATAGTTCGTAATTTTATAGTTGTTTTTTTAATACTAAAAGTGCAAGAGACAATTTTCTACCAGAAAAGTTGATATACTAACTAGTAAAATATTCGGTAAGGTTATTTTATGTTGTACCGGACAATAATACCGGAAAAATATTTGATATTTTTGAAACATGCTATAGGTACCATTTACAGTGAATGGTACCTATTTAGCCTCGCTGACGGTGTCCATATCGAATATTTGCAGTTTTAATAGGTTATTGTTCAATGCGAAAAACACGAGCCTATAATTAAAATGTGGTAGAACAAGCAATTTATTTCGCGAATATAGTCCTCAATACCTGTCACTACAGCTACAATTTATTAATCTGTTAACTATATTGTGTTGGCCGATAATGAACCTTATTCTTAAGCCCTTAATGGTTATATTCATGTACAAGAGTCAAGACAGATTACTATTTTTCGTGAGCTAAATAGTCAATGTCGACTACCGTATTAGATTTGTTTATGACCTTACGTGTCAATCTACAAGTATATTAATCTATTTTGTATTGATAGGAAATTGATATCGCATTGGTGTAAAACTCAATTAAATGAAACGGTTATGTACTTTATGTATGCTTGTTAGTTAGTAAACAAAATAAATGCAATGTTACAAATTTCTGAGTGCTGTCAGTGCTTTTCCATTACTTAATTAAAATGTAAAAGTAACAAGTGGTTCCTTTAAGTAGGTGTTACATAGCAATTAACATTTTCTACGTTCACAGTTGCATAATTTGAAAGTAATTTTTATCCCTTTTGTGGGATGAAAGTTACATTAAATTTGTAGTTAGGTACAGCTGGCAATTGGTTTAAAGAAAGATAATTATTAGGTGTTATTAGTAAATACTGACTCTAGACGAAATAAGATTTTTTTTTTGTTAGCCTATACGTGTTTATGTACAGAGAGGACAGTATGTTGGTTCATAAACAAAGTAGGAAGATAAAAGACACGCTCTCAAAAAAAAATCACTTAAGTTTCTCTTAAAATTAAATACATGTACATTTTGCGCTTTGAGATCGTTTTCAGATTTTAACATGTTTGTTTGAATGTTACAGGTCCGTAGCGTATATTTTCCACGTGAATTATTGCGACCTAGCTCTCTGCTCACCAACTTGGTACTAGACGACACCCGCTCAACACCATCTCGTCTGACGTCATCGTGTGACCATCTCTTCGCTTACATCAGTGACACGGTTGCTCCAGGTACGATTATATTTAATTTTAATAAACATGCATACTCGTAGCTGCCCGCTTTTTTACTCCAAAGAGATAAGTCATAAATATGTGTACAATTCCAGATTCAAAGCTAATTAATGCTGATAATTTCTCGACAGAAAAACCCAATACTTTACTTGACCCAAGACATTTCTTCGTGTTAGTTTGTACACAGTACCTGCTAAACCAGTATTTCAGAAAATACTGCCTATTTTAACAATAATTTTCAATTATATGTTATGCAAAACATTCAATATCCTTTAATCGGTTAAAAATCGTCGTGTTTAGGTAACTAAACTAACAATGCACCTGTACGTAAGTACAGGTGCATTGTTATGTAACTACCAAGCAGCCGAGTACTTTCAACAAAACCCACGCTTAGTTTGTAGTGAGGCTACATTATTTTAGGAACTTTAAGAGATTTAATGGTCGAAGGTTTTATTGACTCAACGGTCCATAGAATGTTGTGAAATTATTGACAATGGTTTTTGTCATCGATACATATTTGATACGAATCTGGGTGTACTTTCTAACCGTTATTATAATTTTCGTTAAGTTCACGCTTTAAGGCCTGTTCGCTATCTACATACAATGAGAGTCACCTTTAAAAGAAAGATTTTGTTAAGAATAGGTATCTAAATACAATAAAAATACCACCTTAATTGATGTGTCATAAAATATGTGCACTATTTTTAATGTTGTTATTGTTCTAAGTTTTCATCTTTTACTAAATCAACATCAAAAATACAAGCTAGGCTAGGTATCGTATAATAATAAACAACTGTAAAAGTAATTATGTAATAAAATATGGTTGTTTTTGTTACTCTTTATACCTATAAAATACTTTTACTTAGCATGTTCACATGCATTATACTTACTAAATCTGTTTTTGTAGCTTTCTCGTCTTAAGACCCAAAAAAGTCAGTGTTATTAGTTTTCTATAAAGTGAATATAGGTACTGCCTTAGTAGGTAATCTGCTTTTTTTAACACAACTGCAGCTTTAGAAATTAGATTTACCTTACATGCATAAACTGAAAATAATCTCTAAGCAAATATATTTTGTGGATCACACGCAATCGATGCCACGATACAAGCTCAATTTGTATTTAATTGATACATTTGTGAGTTTTATGCACCTACTTCTTCTTCTCTGTAGTTGCAAAACATATTGCCCGAATAGCTACTAGTGCCGAAACACAACACTGCTGCTCGTATAATGCTGCTATAATTGCAGTTTTCTGTACTGTAGAAGTACTATCCTATCCAAGTTAATCATTATGTTGTCATGTTAATCATCTATCTCATAATGAAATATCGTCTCCTACCTCATGCAGTATCTAAAATTAAAAAAGCGGTTGTAGATGTGTAATTTACAATTTGCTATTTATTATTAAATTAAGATACCAGATAAGTCTTAATAAAATAAGATGTTATCAGAAAATCATTTATAATGTTCATTTAATACGATAAAATCATATCTAATCGACCGTTAAATGCACCATTTCAATTATGCTTTATTTGTTTTAATCTGTTACGATATGTTAAGTGGAACGTTAAATAAATTGCAGATTAAAGCACACAAACGCTTTTAGTAGGCATCGAGCCGTGCGAGTTTTTCCAAAATGTTGCTTTCTACGAACTTGTGACGTAATACTCGTTCAAACAAATACTAATTAAAATGACTTCTTTTACTGGGAAAGTGATTTCTTGCTTTATTAGTACAGTTGTATCGTGGGTGGACATTTAGTTGGCTTTCAATAGCTAAGGGCTATTTAAAACTGCAACTGTATCATATAGGTATCTATAAATAGGTATAGGTATCTGTGGTAGTAAACACCTGTACTGTTTTATATATATATTAAGTTTTATGTAAAACAGTTTATAATGAAAATAAAAAAAAAAAATTAGGGTGGCTAGTTGCGTAACAGAAATACCTATTTATCAAAAACAGAAAAACTCTGGATTAACTTTTAAAAGAGACTAAAAGTATATGTATTACACATAATAATGTTGTTAACTTTTTAAGGTGAATAGTATTGATATTTAAAGGCAACATTAACCGGATATACCAAATTGTTTGATAGGTCAACAACCGGGGACAACGTGATTTTTTTTGTACTTTGTTGGCACTTGGTAGACAATCTTGCTTGTCATTTCCACCTCCCTTGAAGTCAAGTCTTTGACTATATTCACAAATATAGTGATTGTAGGGCTCGAAGTGTTCTGCTCTGATAAGTATGGAGCTCCAACTATAACTAATCAACATAGGGATGATATACTTATAGGGCAAAACAAAAATCATAAAAAGGGGCGTGAGATTTAAAATACCATAATGCAAATATTGTCAGAAGATAAAAACTGTTTACCAGAAGTATCCTAATTATGCCTATTTGCCACTGAAGCAAGCGCAACGGACGTGCCTGATCAGATAAGACTGTATATTTGAATCAATATATTACTCAACAAAACTTGTATTGTATAAATGTAGAATATTATCGCAATATAGCACGACATGCAAATAACCGACATTCCTAATTGTAGCTGCTTATTAAATGCAAATTCAAAACATCCGAACTGCAATAAGAACAATGACCCTGAAATAATCGTCGAAACAGTTTTGTCTACAAAACACACATGTTTATTAAATAATAGAGATACCCCGATTCTACAAAAGACATAGTTAGCAAAAAAGAAACACTACAAGTAAGATCATAAGAATAATTTTAACAGTACTAAGTAATAGTAACATTGTGACTGCAGTAGGTTTAGAAACACCGCTATCTATGTAGCCTCACATAGATAGCGGTGTTTCTAACATTTTGTGATTTGTAAGCAACAATTGGTAATAAATAATTTTAATCGAGTCCTGCACTGCTTCAGTGGTAAGGCATCAGGCCGTCGCGACGTCTGGTGCATATACTACTAATATAGTAATACGCTGGTATTTTTATTTACGAAAATCGAATCAATTGCGTATTAGGCAATCAGTATTTATGTTTTCACAGCACTGAAATCTCGAACTAAAGTTCCTACACCCAACTTTGCAATAAAAATAGACATCTTCTGTCGCTGTGAAAGTCAAAAAAATAAAACTATGGTACGATGCACAATGATAATGACGAAGTGACCGCTACACATGGCCCTTAGTTAAACAGTGTTGAAGACATAACATACTACACTTAGGTAATTTATCGCCAAAATAGTTTACGCAATAGTGAGTAGGTATATGGCAGGTTTAATGACCAAAACAGTACGTTATTTATGGAAAGTAAAAGCCATAGACATTTTCATTTATGCACGATAGCATAATAAGTGGTAATAATTTATATTTGGCTGCACAAGTGGTATCATTTGTTACGAGAGTACTTTGTATTCGTTAATTGAATGTTTGTAAAGTCTTTCACAGTGAAGTAATTCACCCAAAATTAAATGTCACTATTACCTAAAAAAGGGAGCAATTATTCTTTCCGCTTTGACTGATTAACAAAATTATTTAAGTACGTATATTGATATTTTTATACGTATTTATAATCTCGTTACCACTAAATATTAGGATGCAAACGTTAAAACTATGCTTTTGTCCTAAAGACACTGCTTGTCTTCGGGTGTAGTGCCGTTTGTAAAGTTCATGGCAATTTGCTTTTAGTCCTATTTCACAGAGATGTAACAAATAAACAATAAACGGACGCAAAGTAGAACTAAACTCTCGAAACAAATATTTATGGTTTTTAAATATATTAATATGTATAGGCGAGACAGCCTCTTGAGCAAACAAATAAATATGGTCGTCTGTACCCCTATCAAGTGTTCACGTTGTATTTGTCTTGGCGTTGACAGCATAGCGTGTTTAAGAAATAGTTTTCAAAACAAACACCAGTAGCGGTGCACATTAACTTAATACTTTTTATACCGATGCATGAGACAAACACCATGTTTACTGCTACTGCATAGCTACTGTATTTATCAGTAGCGAAGAGTCACTTTTCCGAGGAAGGAAGCCGGTGGGACTAAAATCTTTTGAGTTTCGGAAGGCTAGTAAGTCTTTGAGTAGACACGCAAGCAGTGATAGGTATGAGGAGGTCAGGGCGTATTTTAAAAGGGAAGCCGGCAGGAATCGTGTTATATGGACGCTTCGCCACTGGTATTTATGTAACTTCTGTTAATTATGACGTAATATTTCAGGTATCATCGTCTACGATGGTCGTCGTGACAATGCCTGGCGAGTGACACACGCTTCTATGTACCCCGATCCTGATCTGGGCGAGTACGATATCGGTGGTGAAAGGTTTACTCTTATGGATGGCGTTGTGGGACTCGCTCATTCACCCGCACAGGGCCTGCTGTACTACCAGCCGCTGGCTACAGACAGGTATGTATCCTTCTCTTTAATAATTGTCAATCTAAAGTTGTTTTTTAACAATAGGTTCTTGTTAGTTTCAACATAAATCTTTCATATTCAAGATATCGGTATTGCTGCTAATTAGTTTTAAGTGAATTATAGCAATAAGATTTCTGACAGGCGCAGGCGTAGCGAATATTCAATATTCAAATACAAGAAGAATTCTTGATGGCAGTTTATAATAATAATATAATGTGGACACTATCACACACCGTCATCTAGTCCCAAGCTAAGCAGAGCTTGTGTTATGGGTACTAGATAATTGAAATATAATACATATACATACTTTTTTTTTTGTAAATACATACTTAGAATACATAGAAAACACCCAAACTGAAGACAAATACAAATGTTCATCACACAAATATTTGCCTCCCGCGGAAATCGAACCCACGACACCCGGCGTCGCAGTCAGTTACACTAACCACTAGACCAGTCATATATCATAGTTATTTAAATATTAATATGCAAACAGTTTATGAATACTTTTTAATTTATGTAAGTTTATAAAATTAAAGCAGTTTGTCCGCTATACAGTACCATACCGTGATTGTGCTATGAACGTATCAGGATTTAAAAGCAACACGATACGCTCTACTATGCCCACTACAGCATCGCCTGATATTCTCGCTGATAATTATAGACTGATGGCCTTATGAAGGTGGCGGGCAACCGAAGGATGAGGGCGGCTCACGACCGGCCAAGATGGCAAAAATTGGGGGAGACCTATGTCCAGCAGTGGACGTCTTTCGGCTGACGCTACGCTACGATGCTAGTCGGTTACGAAATGGTCTAGTGAGCAGTCTCATACCTTTCAATACAAATACAATTTTTTTGCCTGACTCGTTACTATTACGGTCATAGTATGATACGTTGTAGTGGGCAGGATAATTAAAACCTATGACAAGCAGTAAACTATTTCGGCTAAAATAAAAATAATGAGTTAATTCTTAGCACATTTCGTGGGAAAAGTGCAAGATATTTTTAAAAATACCAGCTTTCCACGGCGCGGTTTTACCTGCCTCTTGTTTACTGCTCTGATCACCAGTAGCGTGATGTTACATAGCCTATATATAAATAATTATTCAAATCCGACTGGTAGTTGAAACAAATAAATATTCTCTCCGGTTTTATATAATAGTATAGATGATAAATAACGTGCCTAATTTCTACTAAAATGGTTCAATATGTTATAAACTTTGCATTTAATCAGAAAGTGTATTTACGATAGGCGTCCGAGATGAATCTATACCAGTGCCAATATTTTATCTGTGACCTCTATCATTTTCAGACTGTTCAGCGTATCAACAGCAGTATTAGCCGCTGGTCCTCCCGCTGAAGGCACTGATCTTCCCGTGAACCTTGTGGGTCGCAAGTCTTCGCAAGGTTTGGGAGTAGCAGTTGATCCTCGCGATGACACGATCATTTTCAGCCCAATGACAGAAACTGCTATAGCTGCCTGGAATCCTGTTAGCAACTCTCATAAGTATGTATTTTCTTCTTCTTTTAATCGATAATGTTAAACGGATGCCTGAGATTAAGAAAACAAACATACTCATTTTTTTGCACGAATATCGGTGCCAGTTAGAATAAATATAAAACTCGTGAAGTGTATCATATTTCTATTGTTTTTTAAATGTTGTTAACAACACTGTCTTAAGGATAAAAAAGATGATATCGACAGTTGTAGCAGTGACTTAATTTCTTTTGATTATATTTTAAACATGCATTAAATAAGATAGATCTTATTCATTAGCTACGGGTCTACATAAATTAAGTATAATAATTATGTTTCTATGTCACGCTATCAAATTTTCAACTTACAACATCTCATTTTAAATGCACATTGTTAATCTCTTTACTAAAAATGTTGATGCAACCCCGTGGCATAACTGGCAAAAAGTTTCCGTTTGAGTCGCTGTAATCTTATTATCACGTTTATTTTAACTTTCTTACTGAAATTAACTCGTCTTGTGTAAATCAGTAGCTTTTTAAATTTATGACACTCACACGTCATTCAAAATAATAGCAGGTAGGTAGGTATTTCATTAAAACTAGGTTATAATATACTATCATAAATCGTTTTTATTTTCAGGCATTACATTAATTAAACACATAATGTAGACCCATAGACAAATACCTTACAAAATAACATACATACAGTTTTTTACATTTTCTAATGTACCTACCGATGAAATAGTAAACGAAGCGGAATCAATCTTAAGGCACGAGAATTTGCAAGACACTGTTAAAATTCATAATAATTAAAAGTAAGGAAATCTAATTGTTATTAGGAAGGTTACCAAAATGTAATTTAAAATTCATTACACATAAATCCATTAAAGAAGGAAATAAGTACATAAGTAGGAAATAAAATATATAAAGAAAAGCCAGTGAAGACAAGTTATTAATTATTGTAAAATATATCTGTATTGCCGTATTTATTAGAAAATTAAAAACCGCTGGGCTCTAACAATATCTGTTTTTTTACCGTAAACTACTTGAAATTTTTTTCGAGTAATTGATACGGACTCAAGTGCTTCTAAATAGGCCGCATCTTATTGCTTAAAATCAACTCAAGCAGACAATTTCTGTAAAATTAAGGAAATTTTACTTTTAGAGTGAAGAAAGGCTGGCAAATCAAGCACAAATTTCAGATATCATAAACATAATGAATGTGTTACAGGGTACTGGCACAAGATCCAGAAAAACTGCAGTTCTGCGCGGAGGTAAGGTGGGCGGAGCGAGACAACGGTGCAGTTTGGGCGCTGTCCACGCGCTTTCACAAATTCTTCCGTCGTTCAGCTTCTAAACACGAGGTCAGTTTTAAATTGCTCTTTAAGTACTATCTTTCTATTAATAAATTATAAAATTAAGTTGGACTTTTTATGTCGATACCACTCCTATTGTAAAAAAATGGTATTAAGTAAGGAGTTATTATATAGGAAAGCCCCCAAACGTCATAAGAAATTGCTATAGGTCGTTGATGTAATAACCAGGTATAACCAAGCATTTAATTTGATTGTTTATGCTGTAGTAATAGAGGTAGTTACTGCGCGCTTAAAACCACGCCAAATATTATGGATTTAATATACCAATAGTTGTGCTAAGTATTCTTAGTGGTCTCGGCCACTTTATTAAGTGCCAAAGCCGAATCTAATTAAATTTATTCTGTTTCTTTAATTTTGCTATGTATTTTATTATAATAACATTCTGTCTTTACTTTCCAGATTAATATTCGCATTGTTCGTATAGTAGACAACAACTACATGACTCTACAGTCACATGTCCTACGCCGCGGGGCCAGAGCAGCTAACATCACCTCTTACTAAGCATCAAAACAAATATCACATACTAATTTTATAACTGCCAAAGTTATCAGATTTCATATAAAATTTACATTGTCACTAGTACCTATTTGAGTTACCATAATTGTAAATTAATCGGATCAAGCAACTAGGACTACAACCTAATGGTTTAATGCCATACTACACTGTATCACTGGGATTAAATTACCAGTGTTGTCAGTATATCCAAAGTAAGGTTAATAGTTACGACCAACTCTAATTACACTGATTATTATCTACTCAATATTGTATTATGCTTCATTGTAATTTATTTCTATTACATACTAATGTTGTTTATCATCATTTTAAAATATATCAAGTTAAATAATCTTAGAGATGTGTATTTGCTGATTCAGTATGTCTTTCATGCTTAAATTTATTTATTAATTTTGTGGCATAAAGTAATTAACGGTACTAGAAATAACAAGAACGTAGTTCTGGTTGCTTATAATAATAATTTATACAATAATTTGTAAATAATGTGCGTACCGCATTTTGACTAGTAAATGTATTGTCGATAAAAGTTAAACATACAGCCGTACAACGCCAGCAGTGCCAAGAACCTTTTGCAATTTTGAAACTTTTTTCAACTAATGTGCTAATTTTACTGTAAAAATAGAATATAAAATATAAAGTTAGCTTTGCTACTATTATACAAACTGTTTGAACAAATGAAAAGAAACAGGAGTTTTGTATCGAAAACTAAGTCTTGTGCAGAGCCTGACATAAGCCAGAAAAGTCTGCAAAAATCTAATTTAAAGATTAATTTGGTATTTTATGTGCTATAGTTATCACTACAGTACTTAAAATAAAGATACCCCATCATGATTTAAAATTATTATTATTAATGTTGTTGTTCTTTTCC
This sequence comes from Parascotia fuliginaria, assembly GCA_963082885.1. Taxonomy (NCBI): domain Eukaryota; kingdom Metazoa; phylum Arthropoda; class Insecta; order Lepidoptera; family Erebidae; genus Parascotia; species Parascotia fuliginaria. The sequence goes on along the minus strand of OY720178.1, from coordinate 8,787,570 downwards.
TAAATTAAATATTTGCTTTAAGTTTACGGTACCTATTTACTTAAGCTGTTTTCTTCTGTGTCGGCTAATTCTATGTTTTTGCGTCTTTTCTTTTCAGTATCGTAGGGATTTGTAAAATGAATTTAAAGATTATTTTGCATTATTTGATTATTCAAAAGTCATTGTTTTTTAGTACTTTTAAATTGTCTGAGAAAAATTATAAAAGTTACGTGTAGGTACATAGTGTGAAATAATCTTGTATATGCTCACTTTACATAACGCGTACTGTTTTAAGTACGGACAGTTCTAAATTTTCTATTCGATTCTAACGTGACTTGAATGTGCTTTTGTAATATTTGTCGACCAAAAATGTAATAAATATGTAAATGATGTACTTATTATTAATTGTACAAAGAAAATAAATAAGCCCTAAGTAGCTATATTATATTCAATATATGATTATTAATATAAGTTTTAAAAATATACCTACATTCTGTGTAGAAATGTCTTCGTACGTTGCAGTTGGAGATAATTTTGCCTTATCTACATGTCCGTGGCCTAAGCCGCTTGTTAAATTTCTTTCATATAATTTTATTAGTAATCGCTGTCCTCTTCATGCAAGTGTGGAAGTATATTTTAAGTAGACAGAATATTCTTCGTTAGGTAATTTTGTTTGGCTTGGCTTTATTTATAAGCAAAAATTGGCGCTTCTTTGCACCACCTCCTTTAGGTAGTTAATTACACTGTCCAAAATTTGTAACAATAATATGGTTTCATTAAGCGGGTTTTCCTTAAGAGTATAAACGTTAAGTGTTTGTACCCTAACGGGAAAGGTACGGCGCGGCGGCGCCTGGGTTTAGGATAGATTAGGTTTATCCATGACATTCTCTCTCGTGTCATAGTTTATAAATTAATGCCATCAATACATTGATAAAGTTATAAATCAATGCACCTATATATTCTATTTAGTTTGTAATATACCCATATCTTTTATTTTCTGAATAATCCATAACGTCTGTAACTTGTAAGGCAAATACCTAGTGGTGATATGGTGATATGGTGGGATGTAATCAAATTACTCTAAAACATTTACAAATACTCTTAATAGATATTTTTCAGTGTACCTATTTAATAACCAGTTTCTGTCGGTTGGTTGCGATGGTCACAGCATGCTGTTCTATAATTTCGGTCTGAAATAAGTGTTATTTTTTTGATTTTTTTTTTTTTTTATTCTTATAATCTTGTATGCACTCATTTGTAGGTAGGTAGCTATTTTAGCGTTGAAATTATTGTAAAAGGTAAAAAAATATATTAATGGTTCAACGCACTTACTAATTACAAGTACTATTTTTGAGGCTTTTGCGGCCGAATACTGAAACGTCATTTAATTTTAAGTGCCTTCACTTAATTCTGTTTGTCACTATAATACAATTTTTTGTGATTTTGTATCACAACCACAATCTAATAATAAGTCAAGATAGTAGACTTTAAGTTAGACTAACTTAAAGTTAACTGACATTTTGGTATTTGAGAAATGTAATTTTAATTACCTTAAATAATAATGCTTGCGTAAGTTCACTTTTAGATGCTTGTGTTTTTAAATATTAGTAAATAATGTAAATATTCATTTTATATAGGTACTCTTAATAAATCTTATTATGTACAAAATAAAAAAATAATAGATATTTGTCTACATTTTTAGCACTACCGGCTTTAGTCAGCATTACATAGTATTTTAAACTTTAGGAAGTATTGTATAATCAAATAAAGTATTTATTGTACTTTGCAAATGTTCAAAAATGTGTGGAAATCGTCAGAAAATTAATGTGAATGCGTTTTAAATGTTTACTCACGGATAAATGCGTTGCAACTGACGATACGTGTATGAAATATTGAACTACATAACTGATCACTAATGTTTTTCCGAATCACTGTGATTTTAAATCAAATTATTATTTTATGTTCAAGTATGTGTATAAAAGTGTAAATAACGATGTTTTTGCCAGTTGTTGTTTGGCAAGTAAAATATGCGAATTGATTGTTGGTGAAATACTCAATCTGTTTTGCTACGGTCTCCCAAAATGTAACGTCCGACTGTTTCGCGTATTTATAGCACAAATACAACGTGTAACAGTAAAACACTGTTACACGTTATGAATAAACGGTGTAGCAAAACAATTTTTTATTTATATATATTTTTAATCGCTATGTGGTTAATAAAAATAATAAATGAAAATGCACAATTGCTCAAACATGGATATTTTCCCAAATTAGTATGCTCTGTGTGAGCGTTAACTTACGATGGAACTAACCTGATCTAAAATTTTGATGGAATGAAACTTTACGAACATGGTTAAGAATTTAGTACTTTACCGATTAGTTTGCCTTCAAAGCGAAAGCATTTGAAGCCGTACAAATTGCGTTAAAGTTTAACATTATATTGATCAGACGTAAACGCCATTTTAACAGTGCAGCACATGGAATGTTTCATCATTCGAAATGCGCATTACTGAGTTATATTATATGTACCTACTTACGAAGCTAAAAAACTTGCTATAGCTAATTCGTTCATATGTTTGTATATCACATACTCATATATTTATTACTAAGAGGATATCTTGCAAAATACTTATTAACACTTTGACATGTCTTCCGTGATTAATATTGATGTGAAGTGTACCTAACTTGTCACTCAAATTACATTACGTGACTAAACTTTGTCCCTAAACGAAGGACGTGTTTTATACTAACGCATGATGATGCTAGTGGAGTACCGATACATTTGACTTTATTAAGTACGGCGGTAGGCGACTATTATCCTCATTTCTTTCTTCCGCCGGCATCAGACTCAAAAAAAGACCATTTTAGCTCATTTCAAGTGTAAATGATACTAAGTATTTGTTGCTGAGTTTTTTTCATCATTCGGAAAACTGTTGACTTGATAATAATGCGTCGACCTCAGTTCTCATACAAATATCTATGACCACTAACTACACTATACTACCTTTGCTTTTAGAGTGTATTCTCTCTTTTCGACACCAATAGCCTTCTATTAGGTGCATATCTGCTGGGCTATGTCGGTAGATTTCTTTTCACTTCGGATCTGCTCCTTTTTACATTATGGCACTTATATTTTACTAGTAAATTACTAATGTTGACGTTTCAATATTTTTTTGCAAAAAATGTCATTAGTAAAAAGACCGGAAAAAGTTCGCCAATTGATCATAGATACATTATTAGTCGTATTTATAATATCAATAAAAAATTTCTTGATTTGTATCGTGAAATAACAAAAGCAACATTATTTTAATCAATAACACCCACTACGTTTTATGTATGTGTTTTGTAATTTGATTATTATATTTCTGTTTCAATTATATCTGCTAATACAAAGCCAGATCATTAACTAGTTTTTTTATCAACGCAAACACATGTTGTATAATTTAACAAACCACAAATGAGGTTTTTCAATACTTTTTACTAACATAGATGAATGAAAAACACGTACTTATCTTTTGACGTCTGTTCAGGCTAACATAAAAAATCATTTTCCTATCTTTCTGATAGTTAATTATGATTTGCTAGGAAGAGTACATTTTTGAAATAAAATGTGTGCATGTCGTTGCCTACGATACGGAAGACATAAATGTTGAGTCAACTATAAAGTGTTTGTTTATGGATCTCCGGTTATGGGTGTGATTGGAGTTCAAGTACGTAGATATTAAAATATTTGAATATCCGTAATTTATCATTTCTATTATTAAAAGGAACAATCAATGAAATCACTCCGTAATAAACTTGGACTGGTATCCACACCCATTTTAGCTTTTGGCCGCCTTATACAAACATTCAATAGTTTTTATACATTTGTTTTGTTTTTACTAATGTCTTCATTCATATGGTTAAAAGTGTTATAATACAATCATATTTTATTAAGTTTTGCTGAAAAGATTAATAATTTAAGTATTCGCTTGTACGCTTTTGTAAATCTATGAGTATTTAATTATTTGTATATATATAGTAAGTCTATTGACGCGTTGTGTGCGTGTCTAGTATTTTTGTATTTGGAATAAAAAAACATAACTGTGTTTTCTTGTTTATTTTTTTATCATATTCTTGTTGTTGGGTTGGTTTTGCTGACTGCCGATGTCAAGAAGGGGAATGTTTTTCGAGCGTATGTATCTATTTAATAATAATAATAATAATAATTAACATCTTAAGAGGCTCGCGTTAGCTGGTTGGGTCAAGGGCCAGATACAGAAGGCGGTGTTGCTTGACACGGCCCGCATTGTGAGGAGGTTCCTATCTCTGGAGCCCTAACCGCCGCCGGTAGCTTGGTCCCTGTACCCGATGCCGGTGGGTCTCCAATTTTTATATTTTTAAATGAATGTGTTTTTTTTTTATATACTTATATTTAAAAATGTAATTTTGAGTATTGATTTAAATAAAGGAAATAATAATAATAATAATAATAATAATCTTTATTGTTCCAAAAGCAATACAGGTATAATTTTACATGGTCACTAGTCTCCACACTAGGATTCCCTGTGTCGTGGAGACTAGTCTCTTTCGTGTTAACAAGAAAGTTGCTTAAGTATTAAACAAAAATAAAAGCTAACTTAAGATAATTTTACTATTTTTGTAACATTTGACTACCGTGAAAGCAAGTATGTATGCGTATATATTCGTGCGTGTGTGTGTGTGTGTGTGTGTGTGTGTGTGTGTGTTTGTGTGTGTGCGTGTTTGTGTGTGCAGTGTGTGTGTGTGTGTGTGTGTGTGTGTGTGTGTGTGTGCGGTGTGTTTGTATGTGCGGTGTATGTGTGTGTATGTGTGTGTGTGTGTGTGTGTGTGTGTGTGTGTGTATGTGTGTGTGTATGTGTGTGTGTGTATGTGTGTGTGTGTATGTGTGTGTGTATGTGTGTGTGTGTGTGTGTGTGTGTGTGTGTGTATGTGTGTGTGTGTGTTAAATTGTAGTTATTTTACTATTGTAATAAAATGTTCTGTGTGTCCGTAATTTAACCCTGTTAAAAAGTTTCTGATTACTTTTTTGCATTTAAATCTTGTCATCGATACAATTTTTAGTGTATGTTGTAGTTTACTATATATGAAAGGGCCCATAAATCGAAAGCTTTTTTGTCCAAAGGTAAGTCTACAAGATGGTGCTGGCCAACGCATGTTTCTCTGAGTGCGTTTGGTGACTATATGTTTGTTTAATGCAGATTTGTGAAACTTCAGTGCTACAGCCTGAATGTATAATTGACGCACCCGTAAAACATCGGCCTCCTTATATAGAGTATCAGTAGGGAAACGGAAAGATTTTTATAGGTAACTTTTAAGATAGCCCGTTGTGAACGCTCCAATCTCATCATGTGTGTTTTATGCGATATTCCCCACGATACTATACAGTAATTGAGAATGGATTCGCACAATGTAAGATGAACAGTTTTGAGTAATTTAAAGTCGGCAACATAACTTATTTGCTTGAAAATATACAGAAGTTTTCTCACACGCGTGCTGAGTGATTCTATTTGTTTTTTCCAGGTAAGGCTGTTGTCGATTAGTATCCCTAAGTAACGAATACTATCTGTGTGTTTGAAGTGAGGACATGAGCATGTTGTGGCATTTGATACTGGGTTGTAGGAATGTAACTTTACTGTAAGTTGTTTTGTGCAAGGATTTCTTTTGGTAACACTGAAGTTCATCAGTTTCGTTTTGTTTATGTTCAGTGTAAGCAAGTTATAATCCAGCCAGGCTGAAACCTGATTAATGCCCCAATTCGTAGCAGCATAAACTCCTTCCCATGTGTTGTCGTGAAAGACCAAGGCAGTATCGTCCGCGTATGTAAAAATTTTAGCTTTGTCCAAAGGTAATGAACAGAGAGTGTTTATGTAGATGGTAAAGAGAGTCGGAGCCAACACACTGCCCTGGGGCACACCATAATTTAAACTGGCGTAGTCGCTATATTCGTTGTTTACATAAAACTAAACTCTTTGCCTCCGGTCAGCAAAATAAGACTTGAACCATGTTAGTGGAGTCCCGCGGATACCAAGACCTTCCATCTTTTTTAATAGCAAGCTTCTAGACACCGTGTCAAAGGCTTTCGCCAGATCGAGGAAGACCCCAACGCATCTCTCACCATTGTCTAGTGCAGTGGTGAGGAAGTCCACTAGACTGGTCACAGCATCCTCCGTCGACTTTTATATATTATGTATGTCTTTTTCTTTGACAAGCTCTACAGCCTAAGTGGCTTAATGGATTTTATTGACATAGAGGTGTCATTAGACTTGTATTCGTACGTGGGAGTGGCATAGGGTACCTATAAAATATAGTAATATAGCGAATATACTTAATAAAATGGGTTTCTATCTTTTCAGATTCTTTTGGGCAGATGGGCTTTTTGATTTTTAATAATAAATTTTGCTTGTTAATATTTACTTTAACTGTCGCTTTCTATATAATATCTTCGATTCGGAGCGAAACAATCCATTGCCTTAACTTGTACTTATTTAAAAGAATCTTTTAAATAAGTAAGTTAAGTTTTAGACAAAGTTAGACAATACAACATGACTTTAAAAATATCATATAGAGTACCATGCATCCATGTTAACCGTATAAAAAGTATATATTATCGCATTGATAGGGATATGTATATATGGCTCAACCTTGTACATAAGAGGCGGGTACATTAAACAATAATACGTAGGTTATCACTATAATAATCATATAAGTAGATTAAATCTTAGAGGTACTTAGGGAATATCGGCCCTCATTAACTGGGCTAACCACAATATGCATGTCCCAATGATCATATGATACTTTTAATATTACCTACAAGAAACATAACTAATATGATCATGCGGGTGTCCCACTGCTTACCTAAACCAGAATGATATCGAAGGTAGTTTAACCATAAAATACTTAGAATTAGGAACTTAAACCATAAGTACCTACAAAATAGTCTTAAAATAAAATAAATACATACTAAGAGCTAGTAAATGCAACAAAACGCAATATAATTTAATATAATGTTGATTTTCAACTATTTTTCCTCTATCGTCAATGATCAAGCTTCGACGTCAAATAAATTAAATAATTACTATGGCATTTCCTATGGTAATTATTGGTTACTTTTATGGTTTTTCCCTTATTTTTCATAACCACCTTTATATTCATCTAAAACAATGATACTCAGTCGCAACTGGGTAGACTGCAAGTTAAATCGAATTAGTTGAAAAGCCGTAAAGAATTACTATGGTTTTATGAAAATTTCTACTAACTACTCGTAGCGTCTTACACATAAATGAATGAAAAGTTTATTTTAATGTGCACCGGGCAGCGCGGCGCCGCTGTTAAATTTTAAAAATATATGTGTGACACAGCGCTCTCAGTGTTTAATTTGAGAATTAAAATTGATCCATAACTTTCATTGTCATGAGTGTATTAATCTCACCCAACTCATGACATAAATGCTCGATTATCAACGTTTACACTTATTAAAGGTACAAACTCTCCGGTTAAAGTCAAATAATAGTATAGATGAATAGAAATAGATACCTACTAAAATATCTCTTATAGAAAAAAATATTAGCTGTTATATTAAATAACCGCTTAGAATTATTATAATAATATTACCTGCAAATGATATACATTATAGTTTGAATACCTAACCAGTGTAGTACAAAACATACTACATGATTATTACCTACCTGGAGAAGACCGCAATGCAAATCAAGAGTCAAGGATAATATCATGTATATAGGTAGTGCTTCAATTGTATCCGTAATACGCATGCATAATAATGAAATCAGTTATGTAGATTTCTCACGGCAATTTTTAACGTATAGTCTTCCTATTTCACTGAAATTAGAAAGCTCAAAAAGATCATTAAATTTTATAATCTATTCATGAAATTAGGAGGTTTTATTTACTTATTTTCTTATTGTTGATGTATAAGACATATTTATCATCATTATCACCAGCCTGGTGAATGTCCAGTAGTGCAAAATGCTACCCATTTTATTTATAGAGACTTATCTGAATAAAATAGTATCAAATATTTCCGTCACATTTTTACTGATATTGCTTTACTCAGATAGATTCGTTATTACGAATTGACCTTAGTCACCAGGTTATAAGCAAGATACTCGAATATAAGCTAATGTGTGTAAACACTTTTAGTTAATTATAGTTACTTCATTGCCTTGCCCTGCTTTAGTTTCAAATGTTACGCAATCTGAAACCTTATTTTTTTAATAAATTTAAAATAAACTTTGACTAGTTATTAATAAAATTTAAACCCTCATAAAACAATATTCTATGATTATAAATTAAAATTACATAATTATGAAAAAACAATGTAAATACTCTAACAAAACTTGTGCCTAAATGGTATTTAGTCCTAATCGCGTGAGTCAATCTGAATAAGAGAGGCCCAAACTCCAAATAACAACTAAGGACTAACATGTAGGTAAACATCGCAAAGAAAACTGAACTCAAGTCATAATAAAGCCGAAGTCCTGTGATATAAGGCAAGACGCTTTATAGATAGGTGGACGGATGATTGAGTGTCATGGCGTATTTTGGAAATAAATAAATAAAAAGGCTATCATAATATACCACGTGTAATTAGCGATAATAAAATGCGGAGTCATAGTGAATAAATCAATCAGGATTTAATATTTTATTGTATATATTTTTTATGAACACAATGGGAATTCTAAAACCCCATTGATGATTCACATAATACAATATTTCACAAATCCATAAATATTAGAATAGTTTTGTTTTAACTTGTTTTGCAAAAATAAACAAATCGTGATTCTTGTCATGTATTTTAGAATCAGGTTTTGTGTGTATCGTGCTAACAAAAGACTCTCATAAATTGTTTTGAACTCGTATGACGTCAATGTATCCTAAGAGTACTTTGACTTAGGAGAAAAGTCGATATTAGTTATGCTGAAGGTATAGATAATAATGTGTAGGACTAGGTATATAAACGTGATTGGAAATCACGTTCTACAGAAAATCTGTATTTTCTTCTTGTTGAGTTGTCTAGCTTGTTAGAATTACTAATTAAATATTAAGCAACTTTATTATTAAAAATAAAATTACCTATCATTGGAATTGAAAATCTTACTTAGATATAACGAAATAATTATTTGATTTTCTTTTCCTATAATGACAACATAGATTCTTGCATGAAATTCTTTTCTTACCGGTGAAGGGAAAACGAAAAATATTAGTTACTGTATGAAAAATTAAGATTGTTATGGTATAGGTATTCTTCCTATTTAACCTGATAAGTACACTCGTATTTTTTTAAGGAGATATCAAGGACGGTTTTCATTGTATATTTTACCGCACAGAGAGAAATACACACGTTACTCTAGGCAAGGCAGTAGAATAGTAGCAGTAGATTTCAATATTTATAAGAACTACATGTTAGTACTTATTTTTTTTAAATATTAAATTTTAAGAAAAAAACAAAAACCGTCTTTAAGTCCATATCTATATATATATCCATATCTATGTACAAACTTAAACAAAAACTAAAAGAAGAATTCCTCAATATAACTCGAACAAACATCACCTACGTATATTTTGTTTTTGTAAAATTTTTCAAAAAGCGCTGAACCAATTGCCATTAAATTTATATAGGACTACGTCTTAAATATCATCATATCCATTCTTAATTAACGGAGAAATCGCGTAACACATATACAAAAATAAAAACAACCCGAATTGAGAACCTCCTTCTTTTGAAGACAAATACAAATATCTTAACAGTGAAAGGCACTTCCGAGTAACTGATCTATAACTGGCGATAAATGTTACTTACCTGAAGCGGATTCAAAAAGTTATTTCATGATTTTATTAAATGCTATTTTTTTAAATATTTAAAAGAAGCCAAGTCAGTCATAACTGTTGTTGTTTGTCTCAGTCTCGCTCATAAAACAAATTACTGTTGTATTATGAATGTTTTAAACTGTTGACAACAAGAAAAAATTAAGTCTACATTTTGCGAAAACGTTTCATATGCGCCAAATGGTTGGAAATCCCCAAGAAAAGTGGAGAAAGTGTGTCATTATAAAATGCGCGTAATATTTTGGTAACTTATATAATATGGTAAGTTATTAATGAAGGTCAAAGGTCTTTCACAAATAGATAAATGTATAAATTTATAATAAACCTACGTTTATTATAAATTTATGATCAAATTTTTTTTGTAGGTATGTCTGTTCTGTGTGACATTGCCCATTGGTTACATTTTTGCGTTCAACCGTGAAATAGATAATATATCATACATAGTAGATATAGAATTACTTCGGTTTTAATCTATTATACACACATGCTTTGTCATTATGGTATACCTACTCATTATAACATAACATAATTTGGTAACATTACACTGCATATAAATGATGTATTCAGTAAGATTCTTTAGTATTTCAATAATAATACATAGTAGATATTAATTTGGAATGAATACTTTCAACGAAAAATTTTTAACATTTGTCCTGGATGGTAACTTCAGCGCAAAATCAACATGCTCTTCATTGTTTAATTCGTTGAAAGGTGGAGAATAATGTATGAAATTAAATTTTATTTAAGAATGCCCAGGCATTAAGCCCGCCTTTGTGTATTTATTTTATACAATAAGTTTATAAATAAAAAAAGTTAATGTTCGTTTACATGATATTTTAATTTCTTTGACTTAAATTTACTGTACTTAAGTACATTAAAAAATACTAAGAATCTAATAATATATTTCAATTTCTTACATAAGATTTCGGTAACTAAAATTGAGAAGATTTGATGTTGATGCTGTGTTAAATTGATGTTCTCAATTGTAAAAAATGAAGTGTTGACATTAAAATAACAAATACTTCATTCATCAAATTAGTATCAACTTCTTGACCTCGAAGACCAGGTCCAGAATAGCTCACAGATGACGCATTAAAGTTGTGGAACGAAAATAGTAACCTAAACTTAAAATAGTTAAGTTAAACTTATGGAAATATTAAAGAGGATTTCTTGTTTAACTCCTCAAACTAAGTACTAGCACAATGTTTTTAATTTAACAACGTGATACTTCGTAATTTTTATCCTCGTCTTAGCGGTTACCTTCATTGCGTTATTACTCGTCAATATTGAGCTGGAATTTTCGGTATTTTACAAAAATCGATCCTGAGTTTAACATAAATGGGCCTCGTTTTTCTATATAGTATCATAGCATTGTTATTTATTTTAGAGGAGATAGGTACCAACCTATTTATAAATTGATTTCTAATTAACGGAGTAAGTTATCTAGGAAGTAAATAAAGCGTAATAATGTATTTGAAATAATTAAAAGTAGGTAAACTGGATTTATAAGTAAACGTGGTCATTAACAAACATTTGGTTTGCTGAGAAACAACTGCCGAATGCTAAATATGAATGGCGACTACACTCCAACTTTATTGGCTAACTGGTATGGGAATGCCAAGAATACAGGATTCTGAATTTTGGCTTGCCTTAACTGTTCTGAGATGGATTGCCAGAGCTGAGTTAGTACATGCTTGGGTTACAGGAAAGGTTATTTTCCGACTGAACACACACGGAAAACCCCGTCCGGACACACTCGCAATAGCGTAATCAGCGTCGTCGTAAAACGCTCACTCTTATCGCACACTACGATGTCCCTTTGTTGCACGTGAGCTAATATGTTCATATTGATTTATAAACATCAAGTTTATAGTCAAATAAAGCGAATGCCAAATTTCTATAAAAAGCTGCTTAAAGCATGTCAACAGTGATATATATTATGACATTTTGAAACCAAGTCAGGTTCTGAGATAGTTCAATAGAAATTAATGTCCCATGTTACAATAACTTAACGATGAAAATGATGAGGATGAGTTTGACTACGGTATCTCAGACAGACATAATATTATTATATTAGTAGCACCTTTAAATAAGTAGGCTTTTTAGAAGATCTAGACTTATTTATAAGCATAAAAGAAACATACACATCAAGCACGAAACTACTTAGAATAGTATTAAATAATATATATTTTAAATTAAAAAGTATAAATATGTTTGTAAACCTTAGGTCGGTTTACAGATTATAATAATGAGGTTATTTGGGGAAGGCAAAGCAAATAATTGTGTTATTTACTAATTTTATTTAACTACCTACAATAAAAAGTACATAAAAATATACCTAAAACCTAATTTAAAAAAATATTATACTTATAATTATTAGCCTACCAAAGTGACTTCACTCTGTATGGTAAGCAAGCAGTGAAATCTAGAAGTGGTAGTTACCATTCCACCCATTAATGGTGATCATATTACGATCATATTATTATTGTCATAATGTTATGACAATAATATCAAATTTAAAATAATATGAAATAAAAAAATCAATTGTAGTATTTTAGTATTATTCTTACAGTTTCTTCACCGCTTGTTATATCAAAGTCAAACAGGCTCTCTCTACAGCACGTCACAACAGCGCTCGCGAGAAGGAAACTGAAGATGCGCCACATGCCTTTCCGGTCTCAACAAATCATTTACGGTTTTTATCTAGATACGGTATATAAAGTATTT